>BTHU01000010.1:25722616-27110116 GCA_036184795.1 Tokudaia tokunoshimensis | reverse complement strand
CTGGTACTTTCTGGATACCTCCCATAGGATCTCTTCCTATCACATCTGCATTAGCTACTGTCTCGGTGCTGTGACGACACACATAATTTTGACTCCATAGTTCAAGGGTCGGTCATGGCAGGGAAGTCATGATGATAGGCACCTGAGGAAGCTGGTCATGGTGAATCTACAGTCAGGAAGTAAGGAGCAGGATTTCTCCTTTCTGTGTAGTCTGGTATCTCAGATACTGGGCATAGCACCAGCCACATTGAGGATGAGACTTCACCTCAGACAACCAAGTCAAGATAATTCCTTAAAGACTTTTCCAGAGAATTGTTTCCAAAGTGACTCTAAATCCCATCAAGTTAAAAAAAAATCAAGATTAACAGTCATAACAGGTCTCTTTAGGACTATAAAGTGCTGGACTCTGGATACATAAGGCCCTAAAGGCAGAAGGCACAGCCTGCCACAGAACATTTTCCTCCTCTGGTCCTGTTCAGTATGTGGATCAGAAGGAGATGCCAAGTTTGGTCATGGGCTTCCATTATAACAATGGGGGATAGAAAATGAAATCATTTCCCCCATTTCTTGGAGGGGCATCCCTGCCTGGTCCTCCAGACTTCCTTATCATCATGGTTTTTCCACATCTTTACAAGGTTTCTCTCCAGTTTGTTGGAGCTTACCTAGTGTTTCCTTGCATTAGCCACTTTTCCTTCCTCTGGCTTGAGCAACGTGACAGCATCAATATAGCGAAGCATCTACGCCACTGTGCAGAGGCTGTGATCCCTTTGTACCTCCTTCTAACAGAGGACAGGACTTAGCATCACCAGAGGCTGAACTGTAGAGGTGTGCTGTTGATAATCACCCTACTTGATAGTGAGTGAGTAGAGTGACCCTGGTCTTAGTTAGGGCTCTTATTGCTGTGATCAAACACCATGGCCAAAGCGACTTGAAGAGAAAAGAGTTCATTCCAGCTTAAAACTCTCAGGCCATAGTTCATTCTCAAAGGAACTCAGGGTAGGAACTGAAGTAGAGACCATAAAGGAATGCTGCTTACTGGCTTGCTCATGTTTGCTTAGTCTGTCGTCGTCTTCCTCCTCCTCCTCCTCCTCCTCCTCCTCCTCTTCTTCTTCTTCTTCTTCTTCTTCTTCTTCTTCTTCTTCTTCTTCTTCTTCTTCTTCTTCTTCTTCTTCTTCTTCTTTTTCAGGCTGGCCTCAAACTTACAGAGACCCAAGTGCCTCTGCCTCCCATGTGCTGAGTTCACAGGCATGTGCTACCACCACCTTACTAAGCCTGCATTCTTACAGCACCCAGAACCACCAGCCCAGGGTTGGCAATGCCCACAATAAGCTGGGCCCTCCCATACTAATCCCCAAATAAAAAACGCAACACAAGCTTTCCCACAGGCCAATCTGGTGGCAGTATTTTCTTGATTTGGTTCCCCTTTCCAGAATGACTCATATTTGTGTCAAGTTGGCATAAAACTAGCCAGCATGGTCCTCTTTCTTGATGGGGATGGGGAAGACCATACTGTCAGCTGAATGGATCATTAATACTGTCTGAGCCAGTATTAATGTGCTACAACAAAGATAATCCTCAGTACAGTAGCAGGGATTGAGGCCAGAGCAGCACTCAGTTTGTGGGAGTTGACCGTCATCCTCTTGGGTTGACTTGAATAGGGGGCAGTGCTGGAAATCATCCTCTCAGGGTGCCATTAATCTCTGCAATCCCCATGGCATGCTGTATGGGTTTTGACCAGCTGAGGTGGGAAGCAATTCCAACAGCTCACTCGGATGGCTGTTACTCTAAAGGCTAAAGGATCGATGGGAAGGTTCAGTTGACTCTAGTTGTGTCAATTCTGCTGAAATATTAGACTGTCATGTGGAGCTATGAACCTAGCAGACCCTGTGTCAAGCTGTCACAAACTAAGACTTAAGGCTTGACCCTACAAGCTGCGTGTGGTGTTGTATACCTTTAATCCCAGCACTCGGGAGGCAGAGGCAGGAGGATCTCTTTGACTTTGAGTTCCAGGACAGCCACAGTTACATAACAAAGAGACTGTCTCAAAATAACAAAACAAAATAAGACTTGACCCCAGACACTTTGTCTTTTTAAGATTTATTTATCTATTTCATGTATATGAGTACACTGTCTTCAAGTACAATAGAAGGGGGCATTCTTCATGATCCCATTACAGATGGTTGTGAGCCACCATGTTGTTGCTGGGAATTGAACTCAGGACCTCTGGAAGAGCAGCCAGTGTTCTTAACCACTAAGTCATCTCTCCAGTCTGACCCCAGACACTTTGACTCAACAAGGAGTCATGATGATGATTTAGAACTCTGGGTATCAGTGTCAACTAATCATCTGAGTCTACCAGGCATGGTGGCACACACCTTTAATCCTAGCACTTGGGAGGCAAAGGTAGGTAGATCTCTGTGAGTTTGAAGCCAGCCTGGTCTACAGAGCAAGTTCCAGGTCAGTGAGGGCAACACAAAGAAACCCTGTTTTGAAAAACAAAAGCAACCAAATAAACTAATACTCTGAGCCTCAAAGTTCTCTGAAGGCTGAATACTGTGAAGTTTCCAAAAAGAATGACCTCTACAAGTCCATTTATTTGAATGCTTAGTGATCAGGGAATGGCACTGTTGAGAAGGATTATAAGATGTGGTCCTGTTGGAGGTAGGGTGGTCAATTCCAGTGGGCTTTGAGGTTTCAAAAGCTCACATGAGGCCTAGTGTTCTATCTGCCTGCAGATCAGGATGTAGCTCTTGTCTACTGTTTCAGGGCCATGAGTGCTACCATGTTCATATCATGCTGATAACTAACTAACTAACTAACTAACTAACTAACTAACCCCCTGGAACTGTAAGTAAACCAACAATTCAATGCTCTCTTTTGTAAGAGTTGCCTTGGTCCTGGTATCTTTTCACAGCAATAGAACAATCACTAAGACAGGTACTCTTTTCTCTTTCCTTGGTGTATGACTTTCAAGTAAACATCAAGGACTCTATGGAAGAGCCAAAGGAACCTTAACTTGTCCATTTGACAAGTGATGCTAGGTATCAAACCTACGTCCTAATGTTTGCTAAACATACACTCTACCATTGATTTTTTTTTTCAGCTCGCAGGGACACAGCAAGGCACAAAAATAGTGTGAGTGTGTGTGTGTGTGTGTGTGTGTGTGTGTGTGTGTGTGTGTGATAGGCAAGGTCTTGCTATAAAACTCAGGTTAACTTCAAATTCACAATCCTTCTGCTGAGCACTGGAATTACACATACACCATCAAACGCTACATCTGACCCTGACCAGTCTTCAGAAAGCTTTATAACCTGAACATTTCAGTGACAAATTAATGAACATAAAATGATGTTTAGAGGACTCAGCTATGAGCTGCTGACAGCTAAGTCAAGCCAAGCTGTAGCTTATACCTCATAGATAGAAGCTCTCAGTTCAAAGCTTGAAGCTTTAAGAAGGGGCACCCTGGTACATACATACCAGTAACCACGGTCAAGAGACCATGACCCAGCAGAAGGCAGAGGAGGGGAAAGGTACCAGGTTCTTGGTGATCTCCTTGAAGCTGCTGGATAAAACTTTTCCTGGGACAGCATCTTGGCCACACTGTTCAGCTAAGCACACAGGCAAGTTCTTGTTCAAGTTGTGTGTTGGGATTTCCATCCCTTCCAACATAAGGACTATCCATGAATCCAAGTAGTAACATTAATAGTTTTGTCACCTTTTAAAATAAGAAATTCAGGCTTTAAGTTGGAAAAATTTATTGGTGAAAAAAAAACTTTTTGTATATATTAATGATTCCTTTCTTGACCTAAACTACTACATAAATATGGAGCAGGAATTACTTATGAAAATATTTACAAGCTCATACTGCAGTATAATTGGTGTTTGAGCATTTCATTAATATTTAATTTTTCATCAACCAAATTAATATTTAATATTTCTTGGACTAATTTATTGGCATATTTTCAATATTCTCCCAAGGCACATGACATAAATCACATTAATAATATATAGCACAAGAGCTTTTCATATTTCTTTTCTGAGATATCATTTAAAAATAATTTTCTCTGTCAGGAAATTCAAAATGTACTATTTATTGAAGATAAGACTCTTGTGATTGACTTCAGCAACCAACAGGAAACACAATGTGATTTTAATTATAGCTATGTCTTGGTTTTTGACACAACGCTTTTTGTTATTAACTCTTGTGAAAGATAACATTCCATAAAGTATTTCAGCTGTCCATGATGGAAGCTAAAATAAAAATGCGGGAGACAGTTCATCAGATGAGACTGGATGTCCCCTGTGGGAACAAGCAAGGGTAGGCTGTGTTTGTTGGAGTGGCAAAGACCTCAGTTTTTCAGGTGACCGATATTTCTGTTGTCACAGTGTCCTGCTCCATCTGTCACCTGAGAACACAAACAGCTCTTTAAACAAGTCATACTTACCAATAAATAATTCAGAACTTCTATGAAGTTTTTTGTTGTTGTTGTTTGGTTGGTTGGTTTGGCTTTTGTTATTTGTTCTTATGTTTTGTTTTGTTTTTTATCCCAGATAGGATCTTACTATGTAGGCCAGACTAATTTTAAACTCTTGATATTCCAGCTTCAGCCTCCAGATTAAAGGTATGCACCTATATACCTGGCCATTCTGTGTGTGTGTGTGTGTGTGTGTGTGTGTGTGTGCGCGTGTGTGCGCGCAGAATCCTACCAGACTTTCTTTTTATTCTTATTTTTTAAATTAATTAATTATTTTACTTATTTACACCTCAAATGTTGCCCCGCCTCTTGGTCCCCCCCCCCCCCCGCAGAGTTCTTCTTCCCACTCTCTCCCCTCTGCCTCTTAGAGGGTATCCCCACTCTCTAGGCATCCCCCTTCCCTGAGGCATCAAGTTTCAACAGGATTAAGTGCATCCTCTCCCACTGAGGCCAGACAAGGCAGTTCCCTGCTACATATGTGCTGGGGGGCTGGCCATTCATTTTGGAAAAAGGCAAGACAAAATACAATTAGTCACCAGGAGCCTAGCTTTTCATGTCCTTTGTAAGTTAGAATGATGAGGCAGAATTTTGACCACAACTAAACGGAACAGGACAAAAACACTGCTTTTTAGAATACTTTACAGTCCTACCAAAAAACTATGGTGAAACACTTGGGGTGGATGTTAAAATTAAAGGCAAAACAACCCTGCTCCACTGTGATGCTCCTCTGAGAACACTCAGGATGTATTTGCTTGCAGGTGACAAAATGCAACATACAAGAGGGTGGGGTTGCAATTCTCAAACAATGTCTATGCAGTTACAAAGAAAGAGAATCCTTCCTTCCCTGCATCTCACTGTCAGCCTGCAAGGACTCTTGAGGCTGGGATAACCTCAGGTGTCCTGTGCTATTTGTTGGCAACAGTCCCCTTTCTCTTGGAGCAAATTCACCCATTCCTAGCATTCCTGGGGGTGCCGCCAGTTGCTGCCCCCCCATTCCCCCCAACCCCGCTTCAGAGTCGAAATGTGACCCAAGCTGCGTAAGATCCTAACAGCTGGATTCTTGCCTCCCCACCCCCTCAGTTACTTGAATTTGTGAACTTGCAGCTGCTCCCTGAAGCCAGAAAGAGCAGAACCCACAAAGTCCCCCATGCTTAGCCTGCTCTGGGTTGCGAACAGCTTGGCACCACAGGGCCATCTGAGGGGCCGCTCCCTCAGAGGCTCTCTAAATGCACCCCCACCATCTGTCGATGATTCACGCCCTGCTGGATACAAAGTCGGGGCTCGATTTGGGTCTTTGGTTTCCAGTTCATTCTGAAATCAAAGGTGTCGTGAGCTTTGTCTGACAGGCTTGGTGGCCTCAACATCTCAGCCTCGTTTTGGGAAATGAAGATGACGCATGTATCCTTCCACCTCCTGACATGTTTTACCTTTCCCTGGAAATGTGAAGCAACTTCAGAGGTCCTTGGGATGAGTTCCCCTCTCTCCGCGGCTATGCATCTCTGAATGACTCCTGCTCACACCATTCTCTCCCCCCAACCCTTTCTTCCATGTCCCATTTTCTTGATTCAGATGTGCAGTCTGAATTCATTATGTGCCTCAGTTCATGCACTGTAACTTCCATAGTTTACCTCTCTCAGGTTGGCGATTATCCTCTTTTAGCTGTGTATTTATAGTACCTACCCGCTCCCCATTGTGGTGGTTTTGAATAACGGCTTCCATTTATTGCTATATATTTGAATGCTTGGTCCCCAGTTAGTGGAACTATTTGGGAAGGATTAGGAGCTGTGGCCTTGTTGGAATAGGTGTGTGTGGACTTGTTGAAAGAGATGTGTTACTGGGAGCGTGGGCTTTACGGTTTCAAAACCCCATGGCAGGCCCAGTTTGCCTGCTGCCTGCAGGTCAGGATGAAACAAGCTCAGCTATTGCTCCAGCATCGCGCCTGTATGCTTTGCAGCCACAATGATCATGGACTAATCCTCTAAAACCGCAAGCACCGACCCCCCCCCCACTTTAATGTGAGTTGCCTTGGTCATGGTGTCTCTTTGGATACAAAGTCGGGGCCCGATTTGGGTTCAATTGCTTGGGTCACTGGTGTTGCTTGATTTATGGGCACTGATTGCTCAAATAAACTCAGTGAATTTCAGATATGTCTAAGTTTACCACGGAATGAAACCTGCCTAGAGACAACCTTACCCACTCCTGCTGCCCAGTCACAGTGAATCAAGCAATTGAACAGTGACTAAGACACTGCTAGACACATGTCCTATTAGGCAAGTTTGGGTTGTTTTTTTTTTGGTTTTTCGAAACGGGGTTTCTCTGTATAGCCCTGGCTGTCCTGGAACTCACTTTGTAGACCAGGCTGGCCTCGAACTCAGAAATCCGCCTGCCTCTGCCTCCCAAGTGCTGGGATTAAAGGCGTGCGCCACCACTGCCCGAAGTTTTTTGTTGTAAAGGGTGCTGCTCACCCTGTGACAGACTTGTGTGACCTTGAGCTCCTGGCCACTACCAGTGTCTGCAGGGAAACGGTCTTACTCTTTCTCCTCAATTCTGGTCCTTTCAAGTTTAAGGCATGTTCCCCTAGGCTGCAGTCTCTGGTAGAAGGATTTACCATTCTTCCCTTCCTCCCTCTCCCCTCTCTTTCCTCACTTCTCTCTTTCTGTCTCTCTGTCTCTGTCTCTGTCTCTCTCTTTCTGACAGTGAAAACCGAGACACGACTTACATAAGTTTTGAGGATTGCATTATGAACTTTACAGGGCCTTAAGTAAGCCAACTCTCTCTGCTCCCTCCCACAGCCAGCACTAAGCCAATCGTCCCACCTTTTATCATCCTGACCTTTCCTCTCTATGACTGTGCAAGGTGGAGTAGCAGGAGGCAATTTGATGAAATTAATCTTTTCAGAAAGCTGTGTGGATGGTTCTGAGACAGAATGTTTCCTGTACCAAGGGACGAGCTCAGCTTCGAACATGTTTCAAGTCATCAGAGCATAGAGACGGGGAGCACCACGATAGAGCCTTCCTATTTTTCCTCCTGTCACCTGGTTACATCTTTGTGGTTGACTTCTTTGGCTAGCAGTTGCAGGGATAGAGTTCACCACGGGAGGTTTTATCAGAAATAACACCTGACTAAGGGAAGGGGAGGGACCCGACTGCGCAGCAGGAGTGGGTAAGGTTGTCTCTAGGCAGGTTTCGTTCCGTGGTAAACTTAGACATATCTGAAATTCAATGAGTTTATTTGAGCATTCAGTGCCCATGAATCAAGCAACACCAGACAGAAAGTGTTCAGGCTCCCTGGAGCGGGTGGGCTGAGAAAGACTTTAGAAGGGATTTGTGGAAACAAGGCAAAGAATATATTTGATTGATTTAAGTAGAAAAACCCCTTAGTTACAAGTTAGTGGGTGGCTTCTGATGGGGCAAATTTACATTATACTGTTTTGGGTTTCTGTCTGCTTACATAGGCATCTAAGACCTTGTAGGTGTCGCAGCTACGCCTCCCCTCCCAAATAGCTATTTTACAAACAGAAAACCATCTTTCCTGTCTTTGGCTATGGATCCTGTAAAATGAGAGATGGTCTGGGTTGAGGGAGTTGCCTCGGGGAGATGGCAGAATTCCTAGGAGTTGGGATGAATCCTGCTTAAAGGAGTGTGGGGACAGCCCATTCCAGTCCCACCATTGAGCAGAAAGCAAGCATCTTGATCAAAGCCTCATATATTTTTAGAGAAGGGATAGGACAGAAGAGAGACCAAAAAAAAAAGGTAGGAGTCTTAAGGGGTCAAAAATCACAAGACGGCAAGGAGGTGGCAGAGAAGGAGAGTTGGGGACACTTTCTGTGTAGAGTCCTCTGGGCTGGGAAGGGTCTAGAGTTATCCCTGGTTAACAGCTTCTGTTTTTCCAGGTAGAGGGAAATAGGAAGAAGTGGGAGGAAATGGGACCTTTGTCAATAACGTATGTCCTGGGCTAAGGATGAACTTCCATTGGTTCATTGCAACATGCAAAGCCCTGGTCTTGATCCCTGGCACTGCAAAAACTTGGCCTGGTGGCACGTGCCCCAAATCCCAACACTCGGGCAGAGGCAGGAGGACCAGGGGTTCAGAGTCATCCTTGGTTACACAGCATTTTGAGGTCAGCTTAAATGAAGTTGGTTTGTCTCTAAACAAACAAGCAAACAAATACAATGCCCATAGGCAAGCAAGGGGGTGCAGAGAACAGTCGGACCGACAAAGCTCATTTTATTGTATCCCTGAAATACTGTGGTGGTGTCTTGTTTGGCCCCCCACCCCCGCCCCCAAATTAGAGGGTTTACAGCACTCTGCGTGGGTGTCTGTCGATGTCTTTCCGACGCCAGGTGTTCTTTTCGGGTCTTGGTGACTCTCATAGAGTTCCAGTTTTCCGTTCTTGTTATATTTACCATACTGACCCGCAATCAGTGACCTCTGAAGCTTTGGGGTGCTACAGACTGTGCCCACACCGGGCCGAGGAGTTAATGGATAATCGCTGTGTGTGTTCTGAGGGCTCCACCTACTGGCTGCCTCCCCCCTTCCTCTCTCCCTCCCCTTAGGCCTCCCCCATGCCAGACACAACAAAGTTGAAATGAGGTCGATTAATAACCCTGCGGTGGCCTCCAAATGCTCAAGGGAAAGGAAAAGCCACACGTCTGTCACTTCAATAAAAAGCTAGGAATGATTAGGCTTAGCGGGGACAGTGTACTGACGGTTCAGATATCCCAAAGCCAGGCCTCTTATGCAAACAGCCTAGTTATGGGTACAAAGGAAGAGTTTGGAAGGAAATTAAGAATGCGTTTCCAGTCCACGTGGCAACGATAAGAAAGTAGGACAGGCTTCTTGCTGCTGAGTGAAAGCTTTAGTGGTCTGGGTGGGAGATAAAACCTGCCAGAACATTCCCTCCGTGTTCAAGCCTAATCCAGATCAAAGCCATACCGCGCTTCAGTTCGGTGAAGGCTGGGAGAGGTCAGGAAGCTGAAGAAGAGAAAGAGGCTTCAGGAGGTTGAAGCAAAGACACTGTCTGCAAACAGAACTGAGCACGGCAAGGCAGGAAGCCGATGTAGGAATCGCAGCACCCTACCGGGGAGTGTCGGCCAAGAGCGTTGTTGCGGGTGACTGGACCACACCTCGGAATTTTGGGAGTATGTTCAAACCACGTTAAAATAATTTTAAAATCTTTGAGACCAGGGCTTATTATGTAGCAGAGGCTGGCCTCAAACTTGGAACCTTCCTGACTCACCCTCCCAAGCACTAGAACTACAGGTATGTGCACAGTTCCTTACTCAAAATATTCTTTTTTTTTTTTTGACAGAGTCATTATGTAGTCCAGGCTAGCCTCGAACTCTTGATCCTGCCCCAGCCTCCAGAGTACTGCGATTATAGGCCTGTATACTTTCTTATTTCTTTCATAATACACTTCCAGTTAATGCATATATATAGGTATATGTGTGTGTGTATTTATATACATATATAGTGTATACGAAGCCATATACATATACACATACACATACATATACATAGCCTTAATCAGCACTGGAGCTGGGCAGATATCTACCCTCTATGCTATTATGGCTACTTCCCTGCCAATAACCCCTGGGGAGCAAGGTTATTTAGCATGGCTTGGGTCTAAATGAGAATCTCCTGGTCTCTGGGGGAAACCAGGGCCAGTACTTAGCATGAACTTCGCTTTTGCTTTTTCCATAGACAAAAATGCTATTTCACACTTAGCTGACAACCATGTGACATGAACAGGATGTATAGTGTGTGTATTTTATATATATATATTCATGTGGTGTATTTTACTATTTGCTGTATGGAGACTTGGAGTAGACTCTCATTATCTCCTGGGTATGTCTGAATGTGCTTCCTCTCAGCTATCTATAGCTCAAAATAATTCTTAGGCCAAAGAGACATACTGCAAGGATAGGGCTTTAGTTCAGTGCTAGAGGGCTTGTCTAGAAGCACAGTGTGCTGGGCTTGGGCCTCAGCTTGGGGGTTCGGGGTGGCAGGGGTGGGGTGGGGAAAGGTATACTCTATGATGACACAAGGAAGCATCACCCTAATGGAGAAATGGTGCTTTTCTTCTTACATTTTACAACTAACTAGTTTCACAACTAGTTAGCTTAGTTTCATGACCTGAAGGGATAGCGAAAGATTATGAGCTTGTGCCTGGCTTTCAACCAAGATCTGGAAGAACTGGCCTGGTAGACTGGTGGGACAATTAGCTATGTATCTATAGTATATATGATGCCATTGGATGGAAAACTACCTGGCCCTTCGTGATAACAAAGTGGAACAGATCATGTCCATGAGACAGATCAGCTGTCGTCCTGCGCAGTTTAACGGAGGCTTGATAAGGGAACTACACCTTTAACAGGAAAAAGTATAAAGGCAGGTTGGGACAGAGGGAGCCTGCTTTTGTGTGTGTACCTAGAGTTAAGCACAGCTGCTCTGAGATAAACGTCACACACAATGAAGAATGGAAGGTACCAGTGCAAAAAGCCCAACAGTTCAGGAGAGAGTCCCCCATCTCTACATGATCAAGGGGCCCCTTGGAGATTAAAGTTAAACCATCGCGTCAGCCACATAGAAGTGTGGGATGATTCTGGCAGAGACAGTCCCTCTCCTGAGGGTGTTTAGATATCTTCTGTTGCTTAAATAAATGTGGTTTGGGATTTTGTTGATGCAGATCAAGGTCAACACCTGTGAATGAATCAGCTAGGTGGAATCTACCTAGAATGCCCTGGGCTACGCTGGAGAGACCACTTCCTGTGTAGTGGTTGGGGTTGTCACCCAAAGTCTCCTTGGAACCCAGAGGTGCAGCACATCAAACACTGGTGCTACATATTTGTGCATTTCCAAGCTTTATACCCCTCTGTGTGTGTGTGTGTGTGTGTGTGTGTTCATATATGTGCATGTACATGTATACTCCAGAACGTATGGAGGCCAAAGGTTGACTATTCATGTTTTTCTCCATTTTTCTTTGCCTTATCTTTTGACCCAAGATCTCTCACTGAACCTGGAGCTCACCAGTTTGGCTAGACAGGCTGGTACTAGTATTCTGGGCACACATTGCTATACCTGGCACTTTCTGTGATGTCTGGAGATCCAAACAAAGTTCCTCATGCTTGCACAGCAAACACCACTAACTAAGCCATCACTTCAGTGTTCAGTGTGTCCTGTGTTGTTTCCTCCTCCTCCTCCTCCTCCTTCTCCTCCTCCACTACTTCTTCTTCTTCTTCTTCTTCTTCTTCCTCTTCCTCTTCTTCTTTTTCTTCCTCTTTCTCCTCCTCTTCCTCCTTCTTTTAAGATTTATTTATATTATTGTATGTATGAGTACACTGTGGCTGTCTTCATATATATCAGAAGAGATTCCATTCCAGATGGTTGTGAACTTCCATGTGGTTGCTGGGAATTGAACTCAGAACCTCTGGAAAAGTAGTCAGTGCTCTTAACCACTGAGCCATGTCTCCAGCCCCCCTATGTTTCTTTTTTTGATTTTTTTTTTAAAACAGGTTCTTTTCCTTCCTTCCTTCCTTCCTTCCTTCTTTTAATGATTTATTTATTTTATGTATATGAGTACACTGTTGCTCTCTTCTGACACCCCAGAAGAGGGTATCAGATCCCATTACAGATGGTTGTGAGCCACCATGTTGTTGCTGGGAATTGAACCTCTGGAAGAGCAACCAGTCCTCTTAACCACTGAGCCATCTCTCCAGCCCAAAACTATATATTTTTACAAAGAAACTCATCCACCATTCAGCACAAACCATATGTCACACTTCCACCACTGTAAATCCGTCGTGTACACACAAGCTTTGAGGGACCCACACCCTGGTCCCACACACAAAGAACCTTCTAAAGTTTAAACTGCTCCAACAATCCAATTATTTATTTTAGGAAAATGCCAGAGCCATATGGGGGAGCAGCTTCCTCATGGGTTCCCATCTCTGTGTTGCCTCCTTCCCGGAGGAGGAGGATATCTTTTGCCAAATAAGTCTTGATTCCACTTGGGAAGAGAGACCATTTATAAACAGACAGCCTTCTGAGTGTTTCCTGGACTCCTGCTGTTCTCAGATCTCAGCTGGAGTTTCCTCTCTTGTCCCTCCCTCGCAGGGGTCTCCAGGTCACATTCCAGGGCCCTGTCCCGAGCTGGCAGCAGGGGGCTTGAGGCAAGGAGAGGTAGCCCCCCCTTTGCAGCTTTGCCAAGATGGATGGATGTGCCTTTTGTAGCCGGGCCTGGCATCTTGTCCCTTTCCCTTCTTGGTGGCCCTTCCTGCTGCAGGCTGCCACACAGGTCCAAAGCTCATTGACCTCTCTCCTATGGAACAGGGTGTTCTTTTTTTTGCTTTAAGATTTGTTTTTATGATTTTTAAATTTATATGTGTGTGCACACGCACACACAAGTTATGCACACACAATGTCCAGGGAAGCCAGAAGAGAGAGTTGGAGTCCCAAGAACTGAAGTTTCAGGCACCACGAGCCACTGGACAGGGTGCTGAGAGCTGAGCATGGGTTCTCTTGAATAGCAGTAAGCACTCTTAACAGCTGAGCTATTTCTCCAGCTCCACAACCTTCTGTTTTTAACAGCTCTGTCTATAGAAGTTAACCCTGCTTTTCATCCCAGTCCCATAGTTACACAGTCACCAAACAGTCCTCTTCCAGAAACACAGTGGGCAGAGGAGCTAGATCAATGACCAGAGAGGTTGGGAGCCATCACACAACAGTCACATCCCATCCCGAATTCCCAAGAGTCACTTCCAGTTTGGAAATTGAGACCCAGAGACCATGTTCTTTCTCAGAAGTGCCGGGCATGGAGGTGTTACCACTTAAGCTCACTGCAGACTCGAGGGCACGTTCTCTTTGCCACAGTCTGGGAAACTACCAGGCATCCCATCCCGCTCTGAGTTCTGGAAGCAGGCCTCCTGGCTCTTCCGATCCCACATCTTCAAAGTCTTAGCTAATTAAGTTGGGGCCTTAGCTCTGTGCCTCCAGTTCTCATCTGCAAAGGAGCCACACCAGTCACTGCCGGCCGTGCACCAGGAGATGCGCGCTCAGCACGAGGCTTGGCCTCTGTTTGAATGCCAGCCCTTGGCAATCAGTATTCTCACTATATTCCTATTGGTTCTCAGGAACTCGTAGGAGCTACCTGGTGCCTCTCTGGACTAGGGAAGAGGGAGACCTGAGCTGCTCCTCTGCTCCTCTATGTACCTCAGAGGGTTGATAGTCGCACCCAGATTACTGCGACTAGGACAAGCACTTGACCCCTGAACTGTGTCCCTGCTGTACTAGTCACTTGCCTAGTGGAGCAAAATAGCTGACAGAAGCAACTTCAGGAAGGAAGGGTTTCTTTGGTTCACAGTTGGAGGGTGCAGACCATCACGGTGGGAGCTAGAGGCTGCTGGCCATGCCATGTCTGCAGTTGGGGAGAGGGGAGGGGGTGGGGCAGCTGCTGCTCTGCTTGCTTTCCTCTTTCTATTCAGTCCTGGACTCTTACGAGTGAGATGGAGAAATCCAAATTTAGGGTGAACCTTCGGACCTCAGTTAAATTCCATCTACAAAACTCACAGTCGTGGCCAGAGACGTGTTTCTAAAGTGATCCTAAATCCTGTCAAATTGACAAGATTAAACGTCACACCAGACCTCTTTTTTAAACTCCTGATTTGAGTACAGAAGGAGGGAAATACTCCTTTAAAAAGATTTCAGTTTTGTCCTATATTCTAATGAGTTAGCAGCACTTTTAGAAGGCTTAAAAAAATAAAAAGGACTTATGCAACCTGGGCTAGCCTTTAACCTCCTGTATAGCTGAGGATGACATTGAATTTCTGACCATCCTACCTTCAGCTCCCCAATGCTGGGAATACAGACATGTGCCACCATACCTAGTTTATGCCATGCTAGGGATGGAACCCAGGCTTTCATGCAAGCTAGGCAAGTATTCTACCAACCAAGCTACATCCCCAGCCTCAAGTAGGCATTCTAAATATCACTACAGTCTTCATACTCTGTTCTCATTTAAAAAAAATATTTGATAGAAACACTTAAAAATTTTCATTTTATATCCGTGATGTAGAACATTTGCTAAGCATATTAAGACCCTGGCTTTGATCCTTAGCAACACACACACACACACACACACACACACACACACACACACACACACTTCATTTTAAACCACTTGAACACATGGGAGTTGGTGGTACTGAAAACACCCAGTGTCATGACTGCCACCACCATCTCCCCAGAACCTTGCCATCACCAGAAATGAAACCCCAGGGGCGCCTCCAGCCCCGTCAACTTCAGATCTGCCTTCTCTCGTCATGGATTCACCTCTTCGGGAAATTCTGTATAAATGGAGTCAGGTAATACACAACCGTCCTTTCTGTTAGCACAGTGTCCCCAAGGTGCGCCAGCATCACAGCAGGGGCCAATGCCTCACTGCTTTGGATGAAATGGCATTCCACTGTGCAGCCGGTCAGGTCATCTGTTTTATTTGCTTTATTTTTTTGGAACTGAGGAGGATCTTTCTCCTACACTTTAAGCTATTGCGAATAGCATAGCTGTGAACACTTAGGGGCAAAATTTGAGGGAACCCCTGTTTTAAATTAGTTAGGGTTTTACTGCTGTGAACAGACACCATGACCAAGGCAGCTCTTATAAGGACAACATTTAATTGGGGCTGGCTTACAGGTTCAGAGGTTCTGTCCATTAGTACCAAGGTAGGAACATGGCAGTATCCAGGCAGGCATGGTGCAGGAGGAGCTGAGAATTCTACATCTTCATCTGAAGGCTGCTAGCAGAAGACTGGCGTCCAGGCAGCTAGGATGGTCTTAAAACCCACACCCACAGTGCCACGCCTACTCTGAATAGGCCACATCTATTTGATCAGGGCCACGCCTTCTAACAGTGCTGCTCCCAGGGTCAAGCATATACCAACCATCACAAATTCCTTTTTTTTTTTTTTTGGTACAGACATAGGCATGGAATTGCTTGGTCATGCAGTTATTCTGCATTTAGCATTTCCTAATTTGGGGACAATTAGGCCCTTCCTCACTGCCTGCATGGTCCCCAGCTCTTGGTTACCAAGCTTATTTCTGGACTGGAATGATTTATCTCCTTTCTTCCAGGCTGTGAGCCATTTGTAGCAGACATTCTGTCCTCACTGTTTTGGAGGTACACTGTAAGCATGGTGCCTGGCACACTGGTAGTTCTTAGTCTATGTTTAGTTAGTTCATTTACTCATTTATTAGTTATCTACTTCATTGTTTTGAGACAGGACCTCATTTTATAGCCCAGGCTGACCCGGAAGTCAATAGGTAGTTCAGGCAGGCCTTAAATTTATGACTCCTCCTACCTCACCACACCCAGCTCAAACCTACATTTTGTAAATGACTGCATCACCCTGTGAAGCCATCTGAGTAAATTCTATTCCATGTGGCCTCTCTAGAGAGAAGAAAAGACACAGGGAAACGTGGGCATTGAGAGTCCTCCCTACCGGCCATGCTGTCAAGGTTGAGTGCTCCCTGAGTGCCAGCTCTTGGAAGAAACTCCCTGGCTAGAAACACTTCCTGCAGAGCAGCGTTGTAAACACCCCAGAGAGATCTCGGACGGAGGCTCTGAATTAGAACCTTCCCATACAACAGAGGAGAAAACCCAGCCAAATGCACGTTGGAGGACCCCCAGAATCTCCCCCATTCCTTTCAGTCTGTCAGCAAGCATTGATTGAACATCTACAGCCTGCTGGGCCCTGCACTTCGCGCGCTACTCTTAAATGAGTTCTCGACCCACGGGACGCACGTGTCCTGCTTTTATGGACCGCTGAGTTTGATGGATGAGAAGAACATGAACAAATGCTTATTCAAATAGAAACTGAATACACTGGGCTAAATGTGACCAAAAGTGGGGATCACAGGGTGCTGTAAGAAGAGAAATTTGGCTCCAAGGGAGAGCCTTCCTGGGGATGAACATTTCAGGCTGAGCCTAGTGGTGATCGGGGTCATTGAGCTGGAGGGTAGTGTGTGAGAGCAGAAGGGCATTCTGGGAAGGCAGAGGACTTGAGCGAAGGTCTGAGAGTGCCCTGGTGCCTCATGTCAATGAGTGGAGGGAGGCAGAGGGCAGGCCGTTGAGTTGAGGCTGGGAGGCACAAGGACAGCTCAGGTTGGAGTCAGATTGTACAGGGCTTTGGAGATTATATTAAGGTCTTGTCATTTATTCAAGAGGCCATGGGAGATTCTGTTCATTTTTATGTGTGTGTTCCCAAGAGGACTTAATAAAGTGTCTGTCTGACCACTCACTGAGTCTCCCCTTTAAGTTTCATGGGTTTTTTAGAGTAGTTGCCCATTAATGGAGCCCCCAAGATGGCACCCACCAATCCTTACTGTCTAGTGTTCTTACCCATGGGGGAGTCTGTCCCCAACCTTCCCATTCAGGATTGGTCTGGGATACCATTAGAATACGGTAATAATGGTCATACTCACGATATGATAGGTCACAAAAGACTCCCACTTTTACTTCTCTTGAGTCATGTGCTGTTGGGGAACCAGCCCTGTTATCAGGACACCCAGGCAGCTTCCAGAAAGGCTCACGGTGAGAAGCAGAGGTCTCCAGTCAGCAGCCGTGAAGGAGTCTAGAGTCCTCCAGACGCCTGATGGCCACAGCCTACTCCATGGCCAGACCAGGACATCTTAGTCACACAATCAGTCTCAGCGTAAGCCATCCCAGGATGCCGAACCTCAGAACCATGATGATAAACATTTGTTTTAAATTACCAAATCTTATAGTAACAGCTAGTATAACTGCAAATATTTCCTAATTCAAGTTCTTCAGTTAACAATTGAACAACTGCCACTACCAAAGAGAAATCACAGCTATTATATTATTATTATTATTATTATTATTATTATTATTATTATTTGAGACAGAGTCTCATGTACTCCAGTCTGGTCTCAAAATCTCTATGGTGACATTGAACTCTCCTGCATCTATTTCCTAAATGCTGGAATTACAAGTATGTATCACTCTGTTGCATTTTTGGGGTGCTGGGGATCAAGCCCACAGTTCCAGAATACGAGGCAAGCACCGTAGCAACTGAATGACATTTCCAGTCCCTAACCTTTGACCTTTATTTAAAATTCTTAAGATGTACTAACTAGATTGATTCAACCATTTCATATTATGGTGTGTATTAGTCAGGGCTCTCTAGAGTGACAGAACTTATATAATAAATCTATCTATCTATCTATCTATCTATCTATCTATCTATCTATCTATCTATCTTAAGGGAATTTATTAGAATGACTTACAGGCTGCTGACCAGCTAATCCAGCAATGGCTGACTATGTCCAAGACTACAGTAGTTGCTCAGTCCACCAGGCTGGATGTCTCAGCTGGTCTTCGTCTTCGGAATATGCTGGAATCCTGAAGAATTGGCTCTAAGGCCAGTGAAGGAATAGATGTGCTAGCAAGGCAAGCGGGGCAAAGAGAAACTCCAAAAGGCCACTCCCAAATACACTTCCTCTAACAAAGCCACACCTCCCAATCCTTATCAAGAAGCACCACTCTCTAATGCCTAAGCATTTAAATACGTGAGCCTATGACGGTCATTCCTATTCAAACCACCACATGCTGAAAGATCTTCTAATACTCACTGGGCATTCTAGTGCATGTCTTATATTCCAGCACTTGGAAGGAAGAGGCAGGAGGATCTCTCTGAGTTCCAGGACAGCTTGGTCTATAAGAGTCCCAGGCAGCCAAGGCTATACAATAAGACCCTGTCTCAAAAACTAAACAAAGGGCTGAAGAGATGATAAGAGCCTTGGCTGCCTTTCTGGAGGACTTGGGTTTGCTTCCCAGCACCCACACGGAAACTCATGACTAGCTCTAACTCCAGTTCCCAGGGTCTGATTCCCTCTTCTGGCCCCCATGGATACGGCATACATGTGTTCCCCGTAGGCAGAGCACCTATACACATAAAATAAATATAAAAAAAACACTTTATATTTCATAAATGTCTCCATTTTGGCCGGGCAGTGACGGCACACGCCTTTAATTCCAGCACTTGGGAGGCAGAGGCAGGTGGATCTCTGAGTTCGAGGCCAGCCTGGTCTACACAGTGAGCTCCTGGACAGCCAGGCTACACAGAGAAACCCTGTATCAGCTACCCCCACCCCCAACAAAATAAAATTGAAGAAAGAAAAGAAAAATCAAAACAAAGAGGGTACGGGGGCTTCAATCTAATTTTTGTGAAAACACACATGCAGATGTGTACAGAAAATATCAGGGCAAGACTCCGCACAGCACAGCGTCTATTGCTTTCTTCTTGAAATTGTCCTTGTAGACACTTTATAATGTTGCTCCACCACACCAGCTCCAAAACCATGCTAATGGGGCTCTGAGGAGAGCTGTAGGCAGGAGTCCCTCACATTCTTTGCCTGGGGCCTTAGAACATGCTAGCTCAGTGCATACCCAGAGAATCCTGAGCCCGTCTTTGTTATTTATGTATTAATTATTCATTTTTTATTTTTCATCATCATCATCATCATCATATTGTTTTGCCATGCAGGGCACCATAACCAAGGGCTTGCACCTGGTATATAGACAATTCTACTACAGTCAAACACCCAGCCCCTAAACCCTGAAATTCTCCCAAGTCTCTAGGTACCCGAGAGGCTGCTGCTGGTCCAAGATTCAGAGGAGCCCCGGATTTCAATCTCAGGGTTCTGGGAGCAAATCCTCACTTTGTCCCTAAAATATGGCTCAGTTCAACCTTGGGAAATACACCTCTCTGCTTTAATCTTGGGTCTTTGTCTGTAGGGTGGGGAGATAGAACTAGAATTGTTAACATGACCCCTAGGGGCTGGAGGGATGATTCACAGCTTAGGGACATTAGCTGCATTTCCTGAGGACCCAGGTTGGATTCCCAGCACCTGGTGGCTCACAACCATTTTAACTGAAGTTCCAAGGGACCTGATGACCTCTTCTGGCCTCTACATACACACGGTGCACAGACATACATGCAGGCAAAACACTCACACACATAAAACAACAAAATTTAAAAAAATTAAAGTTACAGAAGGAAAGAAAACCAATATTTAAGAATAAAACAAATGCTTGGTGTTGTGGTACACACCTTTGATCCCAGGACTCAAGAAGCAGAGATGGGTGGACCTCTGTGAGTTCAAGGCCAGCCTGGTTTATGTAGTGAGTTTCAGGATAGTCAGAGCCACATCGTGAGACCCTGAAAATAAATAAATAAATAGCCATCCCCTTGGGCCCTGAGCCTTTTTATACATGGAAAAGGCCCTTTAGATGGCTTTTTAGGTCATTCTCTGGGTTCTTCCCCAGAGACTCACTCACCCCCACTGTTTTTCTAGCTCTTTTGCGCTGTGTCTCTGTCATCCCTATGACCACCAGCAGATGGCAGTAGAGGACCAGGAGAGTCCCAGAGGGAGGCTTCTAGCTTTCTAGCTGATTCCTTGATGGGTGGGTATTTGTTATTTATTTTTATGGTTATTATTTATTTGATGTTTTTGCCTTTATGAATGGTCTGTGCATAGTATGTGTGCATGGTACCTTCAGAGGCCAGAAGATGGAATTGAATCCAATAGGTGGGTATTTGTAAAGTGTGTGTGTGTGTGTGTGTGTGTAGCGAGGATTAAAAACAGGGTCTCTCATAATCAAGCAAGCCCTCTACTATTGAACCACATTCCCAATCGTTTAAAAATATTTTAATTTGAGAGTCCACTAAGTTGCTGAGGCTGGCCTTGAACTGTGATTTCTGCTGCAACTCACTAGAAGCTGGTATTTCAGGTGTGTGTATCAGTAAGCCTGACTTCTTTTCCTTTCTCTCATTCATTCCGGAACAGAGTTTCACTATGCACCTACACTGTCCTCCAACTCTTGGTTCATCCCCTGGGTAGCTGGGGTTTCACACACGCACCACAACTAGCTACTTGCAAACATTGTAAGCTCTCGTTTAGCAGGTTCCAAGACAAACTGCACCATTTCAAACTCCCATTTGTTTTACTTGCGTAGGAGCTAGATTCCAGCGTTTTCGGTGCTATGCTACGGGCAGAGCTCGGAACTGAAAATAGGTCATTGTGAAGCACCACAGTACACGTCTGCTGGAAGCAAATATTCTTGGCATCACAAAAAGAAACACATGAACAAAGCGAAAGAAACTCAGTAAGGCCATTGCTTTTTTGTAAAAGGGGCACTGCGCCTTTGAGACCAGGCCGGCAAGCACACTGAGGCAGGAAGTTCCCTTAGCTTTTGTTCTAATGCAGGCGATAACTTGTTTCTTTTCTCATTGGCAGGGATCTGACCTCACAGTCTTTTGTGATTGGTTAGTTTTAATAGAATTGGCAGCCAGGGAGGAGGTCTTTAATCCCTGTAGAGGTGGGGAGTTCTCCCTGACTTCAAGGACAGTTTGGTCTGCACTTCGATCTCCAGGACTGCCGCCAAAAAAGGGGACGGAGGAGGAGGAGGAGGAGGAGGAGGAGAAGCAGGATGAGGACTAGGAAAGAGGAAGAAGAGAAAGGAGAGGAGGGGAAATTGGAGGAGGAGAGGCACAAAGGAAATGAAGAAAAGAAAAAAGGGCTGAGGTCTCCAGGCCACCAAGTTCATTAAGTTCTTAGAATGGGGGAGCAGCTTTTCATAAACAAGAATTTTATCCAGGGTTTGGACTTTTTGTTCTGTATTTTGTTTGTTTGTTTTTGAGACAAGGTTTATGTGTAGTTCTGGCTGTCCTGGAATTTTCTTTGTAGACTAGGCTGTCCTCAAACTCACAGAGATCCCCCTGCCTCTGTCTCCGGAGTGCTGGGCGGGACTCCTGTGTGAGCCACCACACCCCCTTCTGACTTTTTACTTCAGTTACTTATTTATTGTGTGCTTGGTTTTTGTTAGGGAGATTCAAAGACTCAAACTCCTTTGCACAGTGGGGGTTTATGGAATACTGGCCCTCAGTGGGGTGGCCACCTTTGTTAGAAAAAAAAAAAGCTCATTTATCAATATGTCTATTACCCCATCACTCAGGAAGCTGAGGCTGGAGGATCAAGAGCTTAGGTCATGTAGAGACTCTGTCTCAAGAGGTAAAACTGCGCATGGTGGTGCAGTCTTTAATCCCAGCACTGGGGAGGCAGTGGTAGGGGATCTCTGTGGGTTCCAAGTTAGTTTTGAGACCCTGTCTCAAAAACAACAGTGAATAAATAAGTAAACAAATAAATGAATACAAACTCAGAAACCCTACAAAGGCCTTACCTGGCACGTAGCTCACTCTCGGGCACTAACTTTAGAGTCCAAGTCTCTGTGAAGGTCAAACCTGAAGCACACTGGGAATTAGAGCCAAGGAGGAGGAGGAGGAGGAGGAGGAGGAGAAGGAGGAGGAGGAGCCGGCCTTTCCATCAGGCTGCAACTGGACCCAACTGTTTCTTTTATAGCAATGTTTACAACCTGAGGGGACGGAATCCTATTTTACACATGTGGAGATAGATCTGTTGAGGCTGGTTTCATGGCACAGTTCTCATCTTGTCAAATGACAGGGTGGGGCTCCGGGAGTGAACTCCACATCCCTCTGCCTCCAGCTGAGTGGTCCTGGGTTTATTTTCAGGCTGCAGACACATTCCCACAAGGGGGCAGTGTTTGCTTCCTTGGTTCTCTTATCCCAGGGCCTAACTGATCAGGAGTGTGTATTAAGGTGACCCAGGGGCCAGCATGGTCAGTGGACTCTAGAATGTCAGACATTGGACCCAGACAGACCACTGACTTGCTGAGAGCTAAAGAAAACAGAGAACTTAGCATTTTTAGTGTGTGGGACCAGAGCCTGTCTATGCTAGGCCAGTGCTCTACCACTGAGCTACCCAGCCCCAAACAGGAAATTAATTCACTGAGACTGAGAGAAACTGCTTACGGGCCTCTTTTTCCAACCACACTCGATCTGCTCGGTCTGTCCCTCAGTTTATATCACACTTCCTCATCTCTGAGTGGCCTCAAGCCTCTGCCCAGCAGACTGCCCAGGCCACCATGTTACCTCCCTGCTAGGCTAAGCGTGGACTTACTTCCTCACTCTGTCAGGCTCTTCATGGTGTACGTCACCCGCTAACACACATGTCTTTAATCCCAGCACTTGGGAGGCAGAGGCCTGTAGATCTCTGTGAGCTGGAGGCCAATGTGGTCTACAGAGTGAATTCCAGGACAGCCAGGGCTATGTAGAAATGCCCTGTTTCAAAAAAACTCAAAAAACAGAGGTGGTGGTGGGGCACTCAATACCGAATGAATGAATGAATGAATGAATGAGTGAGTGAATGAATGCATGAATGAACACACAAACTACTTTCATGGTCACAAGTCACACATGGACTGGACCTACAATATTGTCCCACAGATGAGTGAAAGTCAGACATGTGGAGACCCAAGATCAACTATGACAGGCACTGTACCAGAATGTGACAAAACACTTAAGGAAGCATGAAACATGCCAGCACATACATGTAGTAAGTGATGGGATGTGCCATACATACAATGGAAATATCAGGCAGTCCAGGTGAGGAGCACTTCCCACCCTCCACCTGTGGGGCTTCCCAAGACTGTTCAGTATTTATTTTAGAGACACAGCCTCACTATGTAGCTCTGATTGATTGCCCTGGAACTCTCTGTGTGGACCAGGCTGGCCTCAATTCACAGAGATCTGGCTGCCTCCGCCCTCTGAGTACTGGGATTAAAGGCATCTCTGGGTTCAGGTCACCTCTAACAGTGCTTGCTTTCCTTGGTCATTCTAGCTAAAGGTTTGCTAATTCGTTTGTTTGTTTATTTATTGAGGTTTTATTGTCCTTGTTGGTTTTTCGAGACAGGGTTTCTCTGTGTAGCCCTGGCTGTCCTGGAACTCACTCTGTAGACCAGGCTGGCCTCGAACTCAGAAATCCTCCTGCCTCTGCCTCCCAAGTGCTGGGATTAAAGGTGTGCGCCACCACTGCCCGGCCCAAAGCTGATTTATAAACTTTGACATGTTGTTTTGTTAATCTGTGGACACTTTTTTTTTGTTGTCAATGTTGTTTTCTTTTTTGGTTTTTGGTTTTTGAGTCAGGGTTTCTCTGTGTAGCCCTGGCTATTCTGGAACGTACTTTGTAGACCAGGCTGGCCTCAAACTCAGAGATCCACCTGCTGGGATTAAAGTCTCAGTTTCTGCTTCTTAAGAATATTTAGTAGTCAAGATTGGGGATAAACTCAGTTGGCACACAGAACTCTGCCTTTGATCCTAGCACTGAATGAGCTGGATGTGGTGACACAGGCCTCTAATGCCACCATTTGGGAGACTCCAGAGCTGTAGACCAGCCCGGCGTGCAGTGGTGTGCAGTAGTGGCACATGTATTTAATCACTCAGGAGGCAGAGGCAGGGGGCTCTCTGAATTTATTTTATGTATATGAGTACACTGTAGCTGAGACACACCAGAAGAGGGCATCGGATCCCATCATAAATGGTTGTAAATCACCATGTGATTGCTGGGAATTGAAATCTGGACCTCTAGAGGAGCGGTCAGTGTTTTAAGGGCTCTCTGAATTTAAGGCCAGCCTCCTACAGAGGGAGTTCCAAGACAGTCAGGGCCTTTCAGTTTCAAACTGGAGACAAAGGGCTGGGGTGCCTATTTAACACCTCAAAGGGAACCGGACCTGCAGGTTCTCCCAGCATCCCTCAGTCCCTACCTGTCACGGCTGGCAAACCCAACCCTAGCCCTGAATTTTATAGCCCAGGGCCTGGGCCTTCCCTCCCCCAGAGGCTCTTCCCTATACAATCCATTTTGATTATCCGTCCCTTTTTGAACCTTTGACCTCCTGGCTGCTGTACTTGGGTTTTTACTCTCCGCTTTCCTTCCCCTCCTCCTCTCCCCACATGGCTCAGGACCCTGACCCCCACCACCACCCCCCGCCCCACCCTTCCACATATCTATAATATGTGCTACACTCTTCCACATATCTATAATAAACTTTCTCCACCTCCATACTAGGAATAGTTCTCTCTCTCTCTCTCTCTCTCTCTCTCTCTCTCTCTCTCTCTCTCTCTCTCTCTCCACTCAAAAGCTAAACAGAAAAGCCCTGTTTCAAAAAAAAAAATAGGTTTCGGGGGTCAGGGGAGGAGCAACATGGCTTTAGTTCCATCACCCTTAGGAGGCAGAGAGGCAGAGACAGGTGAATCTCTGTCAGTTAGAGCCAACCTGGTCTACATAGGGAGTTCCAGAACAGCCAGGACTACATAGTGAGACCCTGTTTAAAAAGCAAAAGAAAGAAAGAAAAGAAAACTCTAGGGCCTGATTGTGATTTGCTTTTTCTGGTCAGAATCAGAATTTTGAGTTAGGGGAATCTTCAGAGTGGGCTACAGGCTAGATAATGGGATCCTCTGGGACCCAGGGGAAGGAAGATAAGAAGCCCCGATGTTGATGGGTCCTGGGGCCTGCTGGGTAACCCACCCCATACATATTGTGCTGATTGGCTATGAAGGTATGGCCCGGTATTAATTGTTAATTGTTGTGCTGGTGGTGCCAGAAGGAAAGGCGAGCCAACATGAGGGAGAGCTCTCTCCCTTGATGCTAACGTTTTTGTATTTTGTTTTTTGTTTTTGTATGGGTGAGAGGGGGCGGAAGAGGACGAGAGGAGGGAGAGGCAGAGAGCCATGTGGAAAGGGTAGCCAAGAGGTGGCAGGGTACTCAGGGTGAGTTAGATGGGCTCCAGCAACCAGCCCTAAACTACACCAAACAGATCTATACTATATTGATGCCCCTGTGTCACCCCCCCCCCATCACTAATTGAGAAAATGCCCTACAACTGGATCCCATGGAGGCACTTCCCCAACTGACGCTCCTTTCTCTGTGATAACTCCAGCCTGTGTCAAGTTGACACACAAAACCAGCCCGTACACCCGTGGTGGATGGGACCATTCCCTGGCTGAGATCCTGGGCTGTATGCACTGTAGCATGCGTTCATTGCTCTCCCTATTTAACCCAGATACAGTGTGTCCAGCATCCTCAAGCCCCTGCTACCTTGACTACCACTATAATGGACTATGCCTCAAACGATGAAGCAAAAGAAACCCATCTTTTTCTGAGTTGCTTTTGTCAGAATATTCTATCATAACAGAAAAGTAGCTACGACATCTGACCAGTGCCTGAAGGACCCATTACACCTCTCTGTTGCCCTGGGTTTTTGAGGTGACTTGTGGCAGCCCTGCTTGCATGCTGGGGCACTGTGGGGACCTAGGAGGAGGGCTGGGTCTAGCAAGTAAAGGAGTTGGGAGCAAGAGAGGTCAGGTGGCGTCAGGTGCGGGAGCTGAGGGTACCTGCAGGGAACTGTGCGGTTGGCCGACAAGACACATGGCCTCTTCCATAAACCATCTGATTCCTATTAAAAAGGAACTGTGAACCCTGAGGTCAGCTAGGCATGGGAATCCACAGGCAGCCAGCACCTGCATGGGTCTCTGATCTCTTTTTAGCTGTGCTTACGAAGACGTTTGTTGGCTCCATTTCATGTGAATCCTGCCTGAAGGTTTTGCAAAAGAGATAAAGACCCACTTTCCTGCTATCTTCCTTGTGTGAGAGCAGGGTCACAGATGGAGTGTTCTGTCCTGCCTCGCACACGGTGGACATTTTTCTCTATTTCCCATGCCATCACTCAGGTCCTGGGTCTCCAGTTACATTTCCATGGTTACTTTTTTTGTTGTTTTGTTTTATTTTGTTTTTTTCTGTCTTTTGTTTTGTTGCTAGGAGGAAGTACAGTTTAATCTGTAACAGGGTCCCAGACCTTAGTAGATCCCCAGACCTTAGCACAACACACTCCATGATGGAAGTATCAGTCAGGCTGTGGAGAGCACTCTCTGCCAAGACTAAAACAAAGACCCAATCTATCAAAGTCTATATATTTCTGGATAAGTCTCAAAGGGTACTAACCTTGCCTTTTAGCTTCTGTAACTCCACTTCTAGCTAACTGTTCTTGTTAACTGAAGTATATCAACCCAGAACATGGTGTGTGTGTGTGTGTGTGCATGCGCATGCTTAGCTCTCCTTAAGAAAGGCTCATTGCATGGCTGGAGAGATGGCTTAGCGGTTAAGAGCATTGAGCAGTTAAGAGCACCAAAGGTCCTGAGTTCAAATCCCAGCGACCACATGGTAGCTCACAACCCTCTATAATGGGATCCGATGCCTCTTCCGGTGCTTCTGAAGAAAGCTACAGTGTACTTACATAATAATAAATAAATTTTAAAAGAAAAGAAAGGCTCATTGCTACACTGACCTGGTGGGTTGGCTGGTGGCTAATAAAGACGTTCTATTGACAACCCATGTCTGAGCAGTCTTCTCCCCACATTGGAGGTCCCACTGAGATCTCAGAGACCAAAAATTGAGGCCATAGAGCCCCTTGGAGTTTCAGAGGGGTCTGACGTCTCCACCACAAATGAAATCAAATTAAAAAGGCACTTGGTCTGGTTAAGGAGCCTTCTGTTTGGATACTGTACTGGCTGGTTTTGTGTGTCAACTCTTCCTCCCTTAAGGAAATGCCTCCATGTGATCCAACTGTAGGGCAATCAGTCCCATTGGTGGTGCCATCCTGGGTTGGTAGTCTTGGGTAAGAAAGCAAGCTGAGCAAGTCAGTAAGGAACATCCCTCCATGGCCTCTGCATCAGTTCCTGTTTCCTGTCCTGTTTGAGTTCCAGTCCTGACTTCCTTTGGAGATGAACAGCAAGGTGGAAGTGTAAGCTGAATAAATCCTTTCCTCCCCAATTTCTTGGTCATGATGTTTATGAAGGAATAGAAACCCTGACTATTAGAGATACATAGAAGAGGTTGAAGGGGGCTGCTGATCCAGCATCTGGGATCCCTGTGAGATGTTACTGGATCCCTTGTCTGTTCAGGTGTATGTATGGTGACCACCCCTGGTTATCTTCCCCTGGTCTTGTGTGTGTCTGTATGTCTTTTTTTTTTTAAGACTTATTTATTATATGTAAGTACACTGTAGCTGTCTTCAGACACTCCAGAAGAGGGCATCAGATCTCCTTACGGATGGTTGCTGGGATTTGAACTCAGGACCTTTGGAAGAGCAATCAGTGCTCTTAACCCCCGAGCCATCTCATCTCTCCAGCCCTCTGTGTGTCTTTCTATGTTTCTGTCAGTTCTGTTTGTCTGTATTGACCAGTGGCTTTCTCTGGTGTGAGAACCCCCTGGATTAAGACCTGTGCCCCATCCTGTTGGGGACCTGAATCCTTTTGGCTCTGCCAGCTCACCCAGAGAAACAAACAAACAAACTTCTACCTGTCCTACTCCAGGAGCAGGAGTCCTTGCTTATTTTGTCACTTGACTCCTGCTCACTGTCAAGGTTGCTCCCTGTGTGGAGGTGGGGAGGGGCGGGGCCTCCCATCCACACCCGCACACGTCTAAGTGGATTGCACACACAGGGGAGAAAATAGATGCCCCAGGTGAGCGGTCCCTCCTCTCTGTGCTGCTCTAGGCAGTCCCAGGGAAGAGGAAAAGTTCCCCTGGGCTGAACCCTAAGGAAAAGAGAAAGTTCCACTCCTTTCTCTTTCGTAATTTATGTCCGTAAAGAGGACCATCCTCTGGGGTGTGGCAGGGGAAGTAAAAAACAAAAAAAACAAAAACAAAAACAAAAAACAAAAGAAACAAAAAGCCTTCCCTGGGCTGGGCAGGGGGATCATGGCCAGACAATGCAGCCTGGATAGAACAAATTTTCCCTCTGTCCAACACTGACCAAGGAGACTTTAAGCAATTCCACAAGGTACATTAGAAAGATAAATGCTAAAATAGATTTCCCTTGTCGCCCAGTCAGCTCCAGACATTAGAAAAAAATGTTATAACAGTTTGAAAAATGTAAAGGTGTAAGTAGGCTGCAGTTCCTAGAGGCAGCTTTAAAAAAAATTTTATTTATTTATTTGTTTATTTATTATGTACAGTGTTCTGCCTGCATGCCAGAAGAGGGCGCCAATATAACATTACAGATGGTTGTGAGCTACCATGTGTTTGCTGGGAATTGAACTCAGGACCTCTGGAAATGCAGTCAGTGCATTCAACCTCTGAGCCATCATTGCTCCAGCCCTAGAGGTAGCAACAGAGTACTGACTGGGACTCATCTTTCACATAAACTGAAAGCCACGGTCACCTTCTCTGATATTGAGCCACAGTTAGACTTACAGATACCCAGAAAAATCTCACCCTCTCTGCCAGACGAAACCAGCTGCCCAGGACTCAGCCAATGCCAAGCGCCTGTAATTGTTCAACTAACCAGTTCAGCTACCTCCATCCAGATTAAACAATACCCAGTGACCCTGGGAAATTTCAGTCCATATTACCTAGGTTGAAGAGACAGGCATCGTGGTGCTCTGCCCATCACCCTGCAGTCTACCTCACCTGCCTGTGAGGAAACCTGTGACCTCTGATTCTCACAAGTCTGATTCTTCCAAAGAAACAGCTGCACGCTGTTTCAGACCCGAAAGACACTCTTTCAGCCTCCCATTGACAGAGGCGAGTCAACCCATTGTTACCTTTAAATGGACAGACTCAGTGGGAGGTTCCAGTGGACAACATACCTGGGCCAGGTTGCCCCAGGATTTAAAGACACTAAATGAAGACTTCCTGCCCTTCCATCAGAAGTTTCCTGGGAAATAGATTATGAAAGGGCCACTGAGGGATTGCTGTAAGAGTTACAGACCTTGGGCTACAAAATCTTAGCTAAGCAAGGCCACCTTTGTACATCAGAGGCTACCTATCTTGGCTACCAGCTGAGGGAGTCGGATTGCTTCACGCTTCAGATCCCAACTCCAAAGACAAAGAGACAAGGTTCAAGAGTTCCCAGAGGCAGCTGGGTTTTGCTGCTTCTGAATACCAGAGCTTGTGGAATTACCAATGCCTCTATATACCAACATGGGGGACAGACATTAAGCCCCTAATTTTGGTGAGACTAAACCAAAGACAAAAGAGGTTTTAACCCAAACTTTGGGGCCATGGAAATGCCCTGTGACATACCTGTCCAAACGATAGGACCCTGCAGTCACAGGATGGCCCACCTATCTAAGAGCTGTGGTGGCTACTGCTAGTTTAATGAAGGAGAGCAAACCAGTTAATTCTGGATTGAGATCGTATACCAGAAATGTCCCATAGCACAGTTGTAACCCTCCTCTGAGGACCTCAAGAACACTGGCTGTCTAATGGCTGTGATCCAGTACTAGTCCTACTCCTGATCTACTCTTGAATCCAGTTTGAAGAACACACTGCCATCAATCCTGCTACCCTCTCACCTGGTGATGCAGGTGCTCACCCAGGACTATTGAGATGAAAGATGAAACCAGGAGAGGCTGTAGTTACTCTAATGGAAACAATTTGGTCCCAAGCCAGGTACCTCAGCCTAGAGAGCAGAATTGATTGCTCTGACTCACGGACCAACACTCAGTATGCTTTTTGTACCAGGCATGTCCACATTATGATTTGTAAAGAAAGAGGGCTTCTCACCACTAGGAAAAAGGACATTTAAAAAAAAAAATCTTGGCCCTCCTAGAAGTCATTTGGCTTCCCTTAAAAATTGCTGTCCTCCACTGCTGGGCTGCTGACCTGGCTGCCTGACAAATGACCCTACGGCCTATTGATACTGATAACACACCGTGATCAAGTGCTGCCTGAGACTCTCCGTGATAAAGAAGAAAAGGACAGCTTAAACCCATAGGTTGACAGTGGACACCAGAGGGAAAGGTCATTCTCCCAGAAACAGTTGGCAGGACTCTGGTAACCAACCTTCACCAGGCTACTGAGTTGCTTAGACCGAGGTATGTTATACCTAGGCTGAACAGCCTACGATGGAATGTCTCAGCCAGATGCCAGGTTTCTGCACAAGTGAATCCAAAACAGAGAGCCCTTACCCAGGAAAGGGGACCATCATCCCCAGGAAAAACTAACTTTATCAAGATCCAGCCTGCTGGGGGAGGTTAAAAGTACTTGGCTTTTTTTTTTTTAAAGAATTATTTATTGGGGCCTGGAGAGATGGCTCAGCGGTTATGGGCACCGACCATACTTACATATCATAAATCAATAAATCTTTAAAAAATAAAAGGATTATTATATTTACATGAGTACACTGTAGCTGTTTTCAGACACACCAGAAGAGGCATCAGATCCCATTACAGATGGTTGTGAGCCACTATGTGGTTGCTGGGATTTGAACTCAGGACCTTCAGAAGAGCAGTCACTGCTCTTAACCGCTGAGCCATCTCTCCAGCCCATACTTGCCAATTATTATCTTTTCCAGGTGGGTAGAAATGTTCCTTGCCTGGACTGAAATTGCTCAAATAGTAGCTAAAAAGCTCCTCTAGGAACGGGTTCCTTGATTTTTAGCCTCCCCCTAGCAATGGGGTCCAACATTGACCTGGGTTTCATAGCCAACCCTTTTCACTTACTAGCTAAAGCTTTAGACGTAGATTGAAAACTTCATTGTGAATATAGATCTCAGTTATGGCTGGGTATAAAGAACATCCAGGACATAACAAGTTCTCATTAGAGTCTAGCAAAGGATGGATAGGTGTCCTTCTGTTGCTTTGCTTGGCTTTGGGCTGCATCCCATATAGAGGGGAGTTATCTCCTATGAGGTTACATTTGGAAGACCTTTCTAACTGCTTCCCAGGCTCAGAAAGTAATGCTGGCAGAACTCCCCTGCTAGTGCGACTACAGACCAGCAACCCAGATTCCACCCTGACCTTTGCTTGCTGATGTCCACTTGAAGTGTCTGCTTGTATGGGGGAAAAGAAAGCTATGTGAATTTATCTTTTCAGATAGGAACATGGAGTTTACAATTCTATATATGGCCCATGGCTGGACCCCTTGGTTGCCAAAAACTAGGGAGTTTTCATTGCAAAAATTGGGACTTCCTGGAAAACTGAGGGAAAAAAACCCCTGGGGAATCAGACTCTGTGTCATAGGAAGGGTTCCTGGGGATAGAGTTAATCACTCCCAGGCAGAAATCAGCCAGGATTGCTGGTTATGCTTAGGCACCTGGCACCTGTACTACAGGATAGGAACTAACCAGACTGTCAGACCACTGGCTAACCTAACTCACTGTGACTATGGGCAGCCTAAATTAATGTTAGAGGACTTATAAGGAGCTAAAACTTATCTAGTGTCCAAAACCTTTAACCTAGGTGTTTGCCCTTATTCTGATGCCCGCTATTCTGCCTTATGGGTTAACTCATATGGATAATAACAATGTTACTGGGTCTCTAAGACTACTTTGTGAGTATATACTAATGGTTTGACTAAATAAGCCTCTTCTGATGCTTTCCAAACTAAGAAGAAAGGTTGATCGGGACCTAAAGGTATTAAAAGTTTTAGTTTCTGATTTAGAACAACAGATTTGGTGTTGGAGAGATGGCTCAGTGGTTAAGAGCACTGACTGCTCTTCTAGAGGTCCTGAGTTCAATTCCCAACAACCACATGGTGGTTCATAACCATCTGTAATGAGATCTGATGCCCTCTTCTGGTGTGTCTGAAGGCAACTACAGTGTATGCATATACATAAAATAAATAGTTTTTTTTTTTTAAAAAATTTAAAAAAATACAACAACAGATTTCCTGGTAGAAATGGTCCTACAAAATTGGAGAGACTTAGTCTTCTGAGGGATAAAGGAAGGGATGTATGGTGGCTCACAACCTTCTGTAACTCCAGATCCAGGGGATCTGCCACCCTCACAGACATACAGGCAGGCGTTAAAATTATATGACTTTGAGAGAAACTTGTTTCTATGATGATTGATCAAGAAAATCTTGCCATTGTTGAGGAAATAATTGTACTAGTCTATATTTTCTTGAACTACAGTTGCCTAGTGTGCTTGCAGAAAGGACTGGACTGTAGCTGCTGGTTCGTGCCTGGTGTCTGCCTGCCTGGAGGACTGGTCTGCAGCTGCTGAATTGTATTTGGTGTTTGCTACGGGACTGAACTGCTGCCAAAGAAGATCAAGCTCACCCCCAAAAATCTATTGCTGAACAGGTCCACTTCCCCCATATCCTAATAAATTTTCTCTTGGACTATCTCTGCTGGGAGGTAGACTAGAGGAGAGGTTGAACCCTTATTAAATGTAGGTTGCAAAAGATTTCTGCCTACATCACTGGGAAATTTATGACTTGAATCTAGCCTATAGTCACTGAACTCAGCTGTAGGGAGGCCAGGGCTTCTTCAGCGTCTACTACTTCAACTGGAAAGTGAAGGTATTTGTCTACTTGACTAGTCTGAGCTCTTCGGGTTGCAAGTGTCAATAAACCGACTCAAACAAGCTGAAGCGACATGGAAGTGTGTTATTCTGGTTGCCAAAGAAAGGCACAACAGCCCAACTATGTTAGACAGTTAGGTCCCAGGAACAATATGAACCGGATGGAAGAATGCCATCCATCTATTCTATGGAGATAGAATTTTCTGTCTCCTATGTTTACTTGCCTCTGAAAATTGTCTGCTCTGATTCTCATTCAACCAGGCTAACAACATGACTGCCTCTAGCTCTAGATTCTCAATCTGATGGATTATCTACCTGAGACAGTCTGGAAATGGATTGTCCCCAGGCCCTGAGCTGTCAGTATAAAGGGGACTCAGAAAGGGTCATAAGTAGCCCAGGTTGAATCATTGCCATCTCTGAGCCAGTCTACCAGAGAGGCAGAGCCACCCTGAGATGGTTGCTGCCACTGGTCTCCTAGTGATGTCAGGAGGCTGGAGATGCAGAGGAGGCCGAAGAAGACCATGTGCTCTTAAAGCATCTCCAGATTGACTTGTCAAGGGGAGTCCTACTGCTGCTCTATCCAGTCTCTGAAGAGGAAACTTAAGGGTTCTTTGGAGAGCCAGTTGTGTTGGATGGTGTGTTGCTGGGGCAAACATGTAAAGGAGTGTTTTCCTGAAGCAGACACAGGAGAAAGGATGTTCTGCTAAAACAAACATGTTAAAGGACACGGGATGAAGGATTCTTTGCTAACAACATGCATGTTTGGTCCACCTTACATTGCATAGATGAGGCCCATTTGTTGGGACTCCGAGGACCCAGGCTGATTGGGTGCATGTGCTAAGGTAAGACCCATACTGAGGAAAGGCATGTGGAGGACATGTGATATTTGGAGGGTATAAACAAGACTGGATGGAGTGACAGAGACAGAGTTTGCAATGCTTGTGGGTCTCCAGACTTCATGGTTCTTTGATTACCTGAGAGGGGCAAAGCCAAAAACTTTTCCTGGTGTTCCTGCTGGTCCCTGTTGCTGACTCAGGCCTAGCTGGCTGTCTCTGCTAGGTCGTGTCTCTGCTGTTGCTAACCTGACTCTACGGAACTGCACTGCTGGTGTATCTGTGAAGTGTTTGCAAATGGATCGCGCTGCCACTGTCTGCTGACCTGTGAACTGAACTGCCGATTTCCAGACAACACAGATGGGAATTGCTCCAAAGAACCTTTCTAAACAGGTCCACTTCCTCCATAGCCTTTCTTTTCCACTACCTCTGGTGGGCGGTGGGCTACAAGGGAAGTTAAGGAGTTTAAGAACCATCATTGAGAATAGGATTTGAAAAAATTAAAGTTACAAGTCTACAAGGGAAGTTTTCTGTGAACAGGGCAAGAAAGCAATCATCTTTGGATTGAAGCATAATCCAGACCCAGGTAATACACATGGGTTTCCTCAAATGGGTAAAATTAAAATATAATTGCAGTTGAGCAAAGTAGTGCATGCCTGTGATCCCAGCTCTCAGGAGGTAGAGGCAGGAGAATCACAAAAGCACAGACCCTAACACGGGCAACACTGGGAGACCCCATCTTTAAAGAAGAGGAGTTGTAGGGCTAGGGGAATTGCTCAGTTGGTAAGTGCTTGCCCTCAAGTGTGTGAACCTGAGCCCCAGTCTCAGACACACAGAAAAAAGCCAAGGATAGCTGGACAGTGGTGGCGCACGCCTTTGATCCCAGCACTTGGGAGGCAGAGGCAGGCGGATTTCTGAGTTTGAGGTCAGCCTGGTCTACAGTGTGAGTTCCAGGACAGCCAGGGCTACACAGAGAAACCATGTCTCGAAAAACAAAACAAAACAAAACAAAACAGCCAAGTATAGTAGCACATACTTATAATCCCAGGACTGGAGCTTGTTGACCGGCCTTCCAAATCTACTTGCCCAAGGCTCCACACAAGGAGACACTCTGTCTCAGAAAGATGACCCCCCTCTCCCTCTCTCCTCCTCCTCCTCTCTCTCTCTCTCTCTCTCTCTCTCTCTCTCTCTCTCTGTGTGTGTGTGTGTGTGTTCCAACCCCACAGTGGTACAGTGCCACCATCTCAGAGGCTGAAGTCTTCCTTCCTTCAGTTACCTCTGGTGTGAGCAGGAGCCACGTGCCTAGCCCTGAGGGTGAGCCATTATCTTTCTGTTATTTCTGCAGTGAAACATCTGCTAATTCTTGCGGTGACACAGAAATTTCTACAGTATAAATAAAGCTCTTTCCTGCCCAGGAGGAAAGAGTTCTGCATTCACTCAAATGACATTTGCCAGCGTAAAAAAATCTCTAGAACCCAGCGGCAAAAAACTGAATTATTAAAAACAAACTTTTATTTTGAGTTTGAGGCCAGCCTGGTCTACAGAGTTTGTTCCAGGACAGCCAGGGCTACACAGAGAAACCCTGTCTCGAAAAAACAAAAAAACCAAAACCAAAACCAAAAAACCCAAACTTTTAGGGGCTGGAGAGATGGCTCAGCAGTTAAGAACACTAGATGCTCTTGCAGAGGACCAGGGTTCAATTCCCAGCACTGACTTAACAGTTCCCGACCAACTATCACTCCAGTTCTAGGGGATCCAGATCTTCTTCTGGCCTCCCTGGACATCAGGCACTTGGTGCACAGACAGATATATGAGCAGTCAAAACACACACACACAGAAATAATAATTATTATAATGGTAACAAATCCTTTTTAAAATCTATTAATGTTTAAAGTCAATGTAGTCACAGGAAGTCACAGGACAGGATAACAAGCCAGCAAGTGACAGGACACACCTTTCGCATGCCTCTAATTCCTCTATTCAGTCTGACAAGGCAGGATTGAGAATTCAAGGTCAAGAACCTGGACCTTGAATAATCAGGACCTGGCAGAGATTGCTGACAGGAAGTGCTTCCAGCACAACTGTGGGGACCTGAGTTTGGATTCCCAGCACCCATGTAACAAGCTGATCATGGTGATGTAAATTTCTTATTAACCCAGTGCTGCTGGGTGGATCCCAGAGACTCCCTGTCCAGCCAGCTTCTCTGAAATGGTGAATTCTGTGTTCAATAAGAGGCAGAGGACCTGTCTCAAAAATTAAGTAAGTAAGTAAATACATAAATGTAGTAGATGGAAGAGAAGCGGGCTTCTCACCAGCTGTCCGACCTCCACATGTAACCGAGGAGGGCATGCACATGCAGAACACACGTGTGCACTGTCCCAGCTTCACGGCTGTGAGAACCATGCTGACAACAAGCACCTTGGAGGACACAGGAGTTTATCGTGCTCACAGCTCAAGCTTACAGTTCATCCTGCAGGGAGGTTACAGTAGCTGGAGCTTTGAAGCAGCCGCTCCCATCCCAGCCAGGAGCAGAGAGAGAGGATTGCAGGAAGGGAACAGAGCTTTCCCAGGCTTGCTTGCTCAGTCTGTGGGGCGGGGCGCCTGAGCATCCCCATCTGGGTCCTGGAGCAATCCTGGACAGCTGCTGGTCTTCCGTCAACCTGTGAAGCCAGAAGAAGCCGGTTCTGCTATCACTGAAGGAAGCAGTAGGGGCAGCCACAGGGTAGGTGAACCGACCAGAGAGAGTGAAGGGCAAGGAAGTAGAAGGCCAAGCTTGCTTCTCTCAGCTTCTTTTATGTGGGCTGCTACCAGGAGGTGCCACTCAGGTTTAGGGCAGGTCTTCACCCTCCAGTTAATACAAGGGAACCACCAGGGTCCCACCCACAGGCTAGTGTGATGTAAACTGTCCTCATTGAGGCTATTCTCTGGGATTCTAGGCTATATCAAGTTGACAAAACTAACAAATATATATATACACACACAACAATCATACATATACATACAAAATACACACATATACACACACAGTCCCAAGCTCCATTTGCCCAGTTTCTCCCACAGGTTATACTCTTTTGTGGTAACTGAGGATTACATGTTGTGTAAATATCAACATAAAGAAACTACATGGGTACAAACTATAATTCTACCTTATTTTATGTCATATAGATCTCCCCCTACACACATCCTTTCTCTTTTTGTATTTCTGCGAGTTGTGTTTGTTTGGTCCTTTGTTTGAGGAAGGGTCTCACTATGTAGCCCTGGCTGTCCTGGACTACTATATAGGCCCTGGCCTGGAACTCACAGACATCCGCCTGCCTCCCCTTCCTAAATGCTAGAATCAATGCATGTACCACCATGCCAGGTTCACATCTGGAAACATATGTAACCACTGCAGCAATTGAAATACGTGATGACAGGATGGTTCAACATACAAGGACAGCCAGGGCTACACACACACACACACACACACACACACACACACACACACACACACCATAGTAGCACCCACTCCTGCACTTCTTTGTAATGTCTCCATCTTTGTCTTTTGGGTCTGAAGTCCAGTTCTCCAAAATGTATTGATAATGAGTCGAGGCCACATTGTACCCATGTTTCTCTGGAATGAGGAGAAATCAGCATACCCTAGAAATGAGGGAAAGGAAGACAGGATTGTATGGTTCACTAACGCAGGGAAGCACTCACTATATTACAGAAGGATGAAGTGGTTTCCTTCTGTGGCCGACTCCTCAGCACTTCAGGTAAGTCAGGGAGTTTCAGTGTGAATGGATCTCATTGGCCTTTTCCAGATTTACTTGAATGGGAAATATTCCCACTAACTCTTTATAGGAGACAGAGTTCTCTAGAGGAACAGAAATGATACAATGACTCTGTATATAGAAAAAAGATTTATTGGAATGGCTTCAAGGCTAGAGTTCAGCTAAGCTAACAATGGCTGTCTACCAATGGGGAGTCCAAGAATCTAGTCTTCAGTCAGTCCACAAAGCTGGATGTCTCCACTGGTCTTTAGTATGCACCAGAATTCTGAAGAAGTAAAATCTAATGCCAATAAGGAATGAATTTTCTCAGACTTAAGGTGTATCTTCCTGCCTCAAAATATCTCTGTTAAGGGTGGGTCTCACTGCATCAATTGATTTAAGAAAAAAAATCCCTCACAGGTGAACCAAGCCAGTTGGAATTTAATCAATCCCAGATGTAGTCTCGTGGACAACCAAGAACAGCCGTCATGTATGGGGCTGAGGTGGGGTGGGAATGTACTTTAAGATGTGCTGTTTTGGGGTGTTCTTTTAGGTCATAAAAAAAGGTTTACATATTTTTATTTTATGTGGATTCTATGTTTTGCCCACGTGTGCGTGTGGCATCACATGCCTTGGGACTGGTGCAGAGAATGAAACTGAAGACCCGGAGAAGAGTGACGTGTGCTCTTGACCACAGAGTCATCTCTCCAGCCAGCTGAAGTCCTTTCTTTTTAGGACTATCCAGGTGTTTGTCCTCTCCCTCCTCCTCCTCCTCCTCTTTTTCCTCCTCCTCCTCTTCCTCCTCCTCCTCTTCCTCCTCCTCTTCTTCCTCCTCCTCCTCTTCCTCCTCCTCCTCCTCTTCCTGCTCCTCCTCCTCCTCCTCTTCCTCCTCTTCCTCCTCTTCCTCCTCCTCCTCCTCTTCCTCCTCTTCCTGCTCCTCCTCCTCCTCCTCTTCCTCCTCTTCCTGCTCCTCCTCCTCCTCCTCTTCCTCCTCTTCCTCCTCCTCCTCCTCTTCCTCCTCTTCCTCCTCTTCCTCCTCCTCCTCCTCTTCCTCCTCCTCTTCCTCCTCTTCCTCCTCTTCCTCCTCCTCCTCTTCCTCCTCTTCCTCCTCCTCCTCCTCTTCCTCCTCTTCCTCCTCTTCCTCCTCCTCCTCTTCCTCCTCCTCCTCTTCCTCCTCTTCCTCCTCCTCCTCTTCTTCCTCCTCCTCCTCTTCCTCCTCCTCTTCCTCCTCTTCCTCCTCTTCCTGCTCCTCCTTCCTCTTCACAATTATTTATTTCTTTTATCTATAGGAATGCATTGCCACTGTCTCAGAAACACCAGTAGAGAGCATTGGATCTCATTACAAATAGCTGTGAACCACCATGTGGTTGCTGGGAATTAAACTCGGGACTTCTGGAAGAGTAGTCAGTGTTCCTAACCTCTGAGCCATCTCTCTAGCCTCATTTTCTCACTTCTTTAGCTCCCTGGAAGTTCAGGATGAGACCTTATTTGTGATAAGTTATCTGTTATGTGACATTGTTCTTGTGAATCCATGAACAAACATCTACTTTTCTCAGAGAATCAAAGTAAGGATACCACCAAAGACCAAATTGGTGAGCCAATCAGTTTTATTTTGGTTACTTACAAAAGTATGGGTAAGGGATGATTTATAGGAGCAGAAATGGCTCAAAGATAGCTCCATTACCAAAAGTCCACCCCAACACTGTAATGGCTCACAAAGGCTGGAATCTTGTAGCCCAGTGTACATCATGTGTGCAGTTCAACGGGTTAGAGAGCTCTGCCCTGTCTCTGTCAGGGAGTTCAGCTGCTGGACTAAGCCTCTTGAGGTAGCTTTGCTGGTCGGAAAGCAACTTTCAGTTGTCCTTACTGCTTATATATGCTTAAGGAGGAAGAGACCAGTGAATCTTGTCAGTTTCAGGTACTTCCTGAAGCCTTTGAGTTGTTTATTTGCATACATAGAAATTTCTTTATTTTAAGGAGCTTCTAAAACAGGTTTGCCTTAAAGGAAATTGCCACACACCTCTGTCCTTATATTAAGTAATTAACAAAGGGAACTGGTTTTGTAGTCCTCAGTGCATGAAAATGTCCTTATCAGACAGATATTGCAAAGTCAAAGGTAGAGGTTTGAGGACCATTCCCAGCTCAGGGACACCAAGGATTGTTGGCCACCACCCCCAGAGTCTCTGAAAGGAACAACCTGGCTAATAACTTGATGTCACACTTCTCATGATTAGAACTGAGAAAGCATGCCCTTTGATAGGGATTCTGGGGTTGTGAGGTCAGTCTCCTCCAGATCTTTGCAAACCCTGACCCTTGACCCTTGCTCTTTGCAAGCTACTTCTCCTGTTCTACAATTAGCTCAATGTGACGTCCTCTAAGAGAACGTGCCTGGCCTCCTTATCTAAGCAGTCTCAGTCCCACCCTCTCCTGGGGTGGAGCTCTCTGGTGACACCTGTTTGGACTTTTTGTCCCAGCATTCAGCATGCACTAGAAGCCGACTCCCTTGTTGGGTTGTGTGTGTCTTTCACAGGGACAGGAATGGTGTCTGCTTGAGGTACCTCCTCTCCAACTACCACGGCTCCCCTACAGTGTCTGGTATTTTTGGAGTGGTTCACTGAGAACTGACTGAAGAAAGGAAGAAGGAAGAAGAAGAAGAAGAAGAAGAAGAAGAAGAAGAAGAAGGAGAAGGAGAAGGAGAAGGAGAAGGAGAAGGAGAAGGAGAAGGAGAAGGAGAAGGAGAAGGAGAAAGTGTGCAGGCACATGCAGTGAAAGGGGAATGACCTAAGAGAGCCGCAGGCTAGCTAGAAACTGCTGGCTCAGCATGAAGGGTCTGAACACCAGACAAGAACATCTACAAATCAATAAGACCCGAGACACTTGTCAGGGAGGAGTGCTGAGAAGAAAGTCATCATGTGATAAAGATATTCTCTGGCACTTTACAACCCAGAGACTGCAGGAAACTGATCTGCAGATGGAATTTTTCTACTTTGAAAGTTCCCTTTCTTTTCGGCCTTATAAAACCCTCAAGCCACCTTGTACCTCTGCACTGACTCTCCCCTCACGCAGGGAAACTGCTGCCCTTCATATTCTGATCAATGACCATTTGCTTCTAATAAAAGACAAGGTCTGCCCCCTTTTATTTCTGGGATGCTTCCATCAATCCTCTCCTCTCGCCTGGGGACCAAAGTTACAGATGATACCAGGAGTCTCCAGAGGCATTTCCCCCCAAGATATTTCTGACTTTTCTTTTGAGCTGCCTATGACTGTTGTGGTTCACAAGAAGTCAATCACCAAGGTATGATATGCACCATGGCCAGGGCCTACCTAGTAACAATTCTGAACTGCCTTGTGACAGTGGCAGGTCCCTCCTTGAGGGAGCTTGGGTGCAGAGAGTGGACACAGTCTGTGAACACACATGACAACACAAAGCAAGGCAATTTCAGGAAGGGATGGGGCTCCTCTCTCTGCAGTATCAGAGAGGTCTCTAAGACATGGAGAAACTGGAGCCTGGATGATGGAGAAACACCCTCTGGGTAGGCCCAGTGGTGATAGTGAGTGAGTTCTGGTTTCCTGGAAAGATCAAATCCCCCGAGGCAGGCTGACCAGGGACACTTAAGGTGAGAAAGAAGCAAGACTGAGGCTGGAAGGAAGAGACCTCATCTTCAGTCCTGCTTGTCACAGGCAGAGGTGTGTCCTATACCTCAAGTGGGTCTGGGGCAGGCCTGTGGAGCAAGCACTGTATCTATGCTACAGAAAGATTACCCTGGGGGCTAGGCATCAGCTCAGTTGTACTTGCTTAGCACACTTGAGTCCAGAGGCTCAGTCTCCAGCACTGTGTGTGTGTGTGAGGGGATGAGGGAGTGGATAGCCAGGCTTGGTGGGCCATACTTGTAATTTCAACACTTAGGAACCTAAGGCAGGAGAGTCTCTATGAGTTCAGTGCTATCCTGGGCTATACAGTGAGGTCTAGGCCAGTCTGTATGTGCTACCAGTGTCGAAATCCTGTCTCATTTTTTTTTCCAAGACAGGGTTTCTCTGTGTAGCCCTGGCTGTCCTGGAAATCACTCTGTAGACCAGGCTGGCCTCGAACTCAGAAATCCACCTGCCTCTGCCTCCCAAGTGCTGGGATCAAAGGTGTGCGCCACCACTGCCCGGCATGTCTCAAATTTTTAAAAGGGAAGACCACCCTTAGTGTACTCCACAGCAGGACCCAATGGGGCAGGATGGAGATTACAGCAGAGGCAGAAGTCTGCAGAGTCCTAAGCACAGCCTAGAGACAGTCCTCAGCATAGCCTGGAGCGGCCTGCTATGGACTGTGACCCTGAAGTAGGGAGAGGTAGATGCGGGTCTGCTTTGGGTACCACTGAGCAGGGCAAGAGAATGAGAAACCAGAAAACACCTCTGGCTGTGTTTGTTTTTAACCTGAACAGCTAGGGTTTTGATGGTCCATCTGCCTGTGAGTGGACAGCAGGAAGGACCCACTGGGGAAGGACAAGAAGAAGCCAGAGCTCACTTTTGGCCTTGAGGTCCTCCATAGGCTCCAAGGGACAGAGCTGTGTGGTGAATGAAGTATGTATAGAGTTCAACAGGGAGGTCTTGGCCAGAGATAAAAATCCCAGATTCAACAAACAAAACACAGTCTGTGGGGCTGATGTAGGAGGAACTGAGAGGTATAAGCTCCTGTCAAGAGACCTACTCAACTTGCTTAGGATACAGAAGTAGAACTTGACCAGAGGAAGACACAAGGGTGGGCTGTATAGTAACCTTGCCTTAGAAAGCACAGGGGCAAAGAATGGGTGTGTCAAACATAGTAAGTTCAGTCTCTGAGGGAAACTATAAGCCAATGACGACTGCAGTGAGAAAAGGGAGGCAGAGAAGCAGATAGACTGCATCTCAACAGGCAGGTCTCCAACCTTTCCTTGGGATGAAAGTTGAGTATATTTTACGGGGTTGCAGAGGAGGAGGGAAAGCCAGGCAGTGGTGGCACACACCCTTAATCCCAGCACTCAGGAAATAGAGGCAGGAGGATCTCTTTGAGTTTGAGGCCAGCCTGGTCTTCCAGGACAGCCAGGGCTACACAAAGAGAGAAACCTTATCTAGAGGAGCTGGGGGAGGGGAACTGTACATATACATAGGCAGCTACCAGGAAGTTAGTTATCTTCTTATGGTTTGACTGAGAACATGGTGGGTTATTTTCCATACCCCAGCATATTGTTTCCACTGGTGGACCAGACCGGTCAGACTATGGCCAAAGAATTTTGTATAGCTAGGGTCTATTACCTGCTATAGCCTGACTCAATTCCTCATGACCAGAGCCTATTACCCAACAATTTCTGTTCAAGACTGGCTTCCTTTTGTGTATTAGCCAGAACTAGTCACCTGGTACAACAGTTTTCCTTTATTATCTCTTATCTCTAAGCACTCTGAGTGATTTCTCACTGGGAAGGTGTATTAGTCCTGTAACAAAGTCTCAGTAGGTATGACAGGCACTGTGGGAGTGAGCCCAGATTAGGACAAAGATAGAGTCTCAGGTCCCCTGTCACTCAGAGGTGACAGAGGAGATGGAAGATGTAGCCAGTGCTGGAGAGGAAAGCTAGGCAGAGTGGACTCAGACAGGTATGGGGAAGTTGTTGGGACAAGAACACTGGCCATGTGGGTCAGATGCTAATGAGAGGTGAGATCAGGAAACAGACATTGGCTTCGGCAGAATTGTGGTCAAATGACCAGGATGGAAGTGATATCCTAGAATAGTGGAAAGAGAAGAGAAGAAAGGAGGGAGAGAGGAGGTGGATCAGCAGGACAGGGGACTGAGGTTTTCAGAGGTTGGTACAGGGCAGGATATAAAGAGACCAAGCCTCCATAATGGCAAATTACAGGAGTGATAACCCGGATGGAGCTGGGAATGAGAGGGGTCACCCAGGGCCCAGTTGGTTTCCAGGGTGGTAAATCTGTACATGATATCTGTGCAGGCAGCACAGAAATTAGATGGCCTTGGTGAGATAGTTTCCTTTGGCTTGTTTTAAGACATGGTAGGTTTTCCTATATATAGCCCTGTCAGACCTTGAACTCTCTATGGAGACCAGGCTGGCCTCAAACTCACAGAACTGCCTACCCCTACCTCCTAACTGCTGGGATTAAAGGAGGGCAAATCATGCCAAGATGGCTTCTGCCTTTTTGGTTAGAAGAACTTGAGGCTGGGGTATGAGAGTTTGAGAAGGCAGATCTGCATGAGTTGCCTGGAGAGACTCTGGAGTGTGCTGGAGGAGTGGAGGCCTTGAGAGACACATGGACTGGATGTGAATGTGAGTGCTCACACAGGTGTGCTGGTTCTGGGGAAAAGACCAATTCACCCTGAGTCAGGGTTCTTCCTAGATGGGCACGAAGGATGGTAGACATTTAATGTGAGACAGTTGTAGTTACACTGAGGTAAGCAAGCTGACTCTGAAGGCATGAGGGTGGGGGTCGGGAGGGCTTGGAGAATGGCCAGGATGGAGGTTGACACACCTGGACCAGAGCAGCCGATGGTGCTCACAATGGGAGGTGGGAAGGCATGAGATGTCCTAGTTAGGGTTACTACTGCCATGATGAAACATCAGGACCAAGACAAGTTAGGAGAAAAAGGGTTATTTAATTTACATCTTCTTTACAGTATAGTCTATCACTGAAGGAAGTCAGGACAGGAACTCAGACAGGGTATGAACGTGGAGGCAGGAGCTGTTGTTGAGGCCATGAGAGGTGCAGAGTACTGGCTTTCTCAGATCTCTCTCTCTCTCTCTCTCTCTCTCTCTCTCTCTCTCTCTCTCCTCTCTCTGTCTCTCTCTCCTCTCTCTCTCTCTCTCTCTCTCTCTCTCTCTCTCTCTCTCTCTCTCTCTCTCCTCTATCTCTGTTTCTTTCTCTGCATTAAATAAATAAAAAGGAAAGGACATGACCTCTGCTAGGTATGATGGAGGAGGAAGTTCATTGTAGACAAAAGGTAGAGCATAGGCAGAGACAGGGAGATCTGGGAACATCCAGAGTGGACATGACCCTGAGTCATGTGGGGTTGGTGACAGAGACAGGGGGACAGAACACCAGGACAGGACAGGACAGGACAAGGACTAGTGTAATGGCCAAGAGGACAAAGGTACAAAAGAATCTGGAAACAAAACTGGTTGGATTATATAGGGAAGAGCATCTGGAGGAAGGGCAGCCCAGTTCTGTGCTGCAGAGTTCAGGGCAGAGGGCTGTAACCCTGTAACAGGTAGGGACTGAGGGATGCTGGGAGAGCCTGCAGGTCAGGTCCACTTTAATACGTTAAACAGGCATCTCAGCCCTTAGTCCCAGGTTTGAAACTTAACACTTTTTCCTACCCCCCTCCCCCTCAGAGAGGGATTCTCTGGCTGTCCTTGTTTGAGGCCTGCCTTTTAACTCACAGAATTGCCCACCTGCCTCTGTCCCTGGTGTAGAGATTAAAGGCATGTGCCACTATGCCAGGCTCAGCTTGCTTTCTTATAGAACCCAGGACCACCAGCCCAGGGATGGCCTAACTCACAGTGGGTCCTGCATGCACATTGGTACACAGATACATATGCAGGCAAAACACTAATATAGATTAAAAATAAAATCTTAAAACTGGGCAGTGGTGGTGCATACCTTTAATCTCAGCAATTGGGACGTAGAGGCAGGTGGATCTCTGTTTGAAGTCAGCCTGGTCTACAGAGTGAGACAGCCAGGGCTACACAGAGAAGCACTGTCTTGAGAGGTTTTTTAAAAAGTCCTCCCAAGCTCGCCACCTGCTCCCAGAGGCTCTCATACAGTACTAGAGTTGTTGGAGCAGCAGCTGGGGACTTCACTCCAGGTCTTGCACATGCTAGGAAAATTCTTTACCACTGAGCTCGGTTTTCAGTCACCCTCCCCACCATGGCTTGAATTCATTGTAACTTAGGCTAGACTCAGATTCCTGACTAACTTGGAGCTACACCACAGCACCTGACTCTTGATCTTAGTAGACATGCAGAGAAACACACACAGACACACACCTTTATAAAAATGTAATGCTTAAGTTTATTTTACAAAACTTGTATTTTCTCCCAATAAGACAGACACAATGTTGGTTGGCATGACAGATCCTTCATTGTTAGGGGATGGGGGTTCAGTGTGGGCGCATGTCTTACAGAACAAGTTCCCATAGGTCAAGGGATGTGGACTATCATTCACATCCCACTGGGTCCAGTGCACCAGAAGATGCACATTTGCGTCTGTGAGCTTTGGAGTGTGGGCCTCTCTGCAGGCTTATCCTTAGAAGTGACACTGCACCTGGCCTTGTCCTGAATACCCAGGACAGGAACAGTAGAGTAGTGGCTTTACAAATATTGGTGGAATGGACAGTGCAAGGTCACTTCTGAAAAGGTGACTTTCACCTACAGTAGTGACTATACTGAGTTGGAACAGAATCACTCAGGGGGTTGGAGAGATGCTCAGTGGTTAAGGACACAGGTGGCTCTTCAGGACTCAGATTCCATTCCCAACACCCAGCTCATAACCATCTGGAACACCAGTTCTAGGATCTGATACCCTCACAGAACTCTGATGCACATTTTAAATATAATATTTCAGTCACTGAACTTCAGGAAAGCCAGTAGCTGCAGGCCATACCACTGAATTAAAAGCCCTATACCATCTTCAATGAATGTCAGATAGATGACATTGAAGTCCTACTACAATGACACTGAGGTGACCTCCTCCGTCTTTGAAAACCCTAGGTCTGGAACTTTACTTTGCAAAGCCACTCATATCAACACAAATACCTGCCTGCCCATGTCCCTCCCTCCCCCCATGACTGTGTTCCTTTCCCTGCAGAGCACCATCTCAACAGCATCTAATGCTCTTCCCCAGAGCTCGAATCTAGCCAGAATCCCTGTCCAGGCTTTCTCCCTACCCTACCTTCTAGAAGGCTGTTTTCTGGCTTGTATCTCCTTAAGAGTCCCATGCTTAATCAAGTTCTGGTCTCCCAGGAAAGCAGGTCACAGGACTAGAAGAGGATTGTAGTAGATTTCCAGTTCATTTCTTTAGTGCACCCAAGATCCCAGGAAGCTGAAGGTCTAAGCCTTCATCACATCTTGGATGCTCAGTTCTCCCAGAAGGTGTCAGTGCAGTCAGTCACCATTGGAAGAACCTGAAAGTGTTTCTTCAGCCTCTGACCTTGTCTCCATCTCCACTTAGCAGCCAGCCATTGAAACTTAGTCTCTGTATTTTTTTCTTTTTTTGCATTGCTATAGAGGTACAGCAAAGTCCTCTCTGCCCAGGTATGGTTGGAAGATGGCTCAGAGTCTGTGCTGTTCAGTCTTCAATCTCTTTCAGGCACAGAAGTGCTTCTGTAGGATGGCAGAGCGAGCTGTCCAGTCAAGGTTGGCAGTCCACTAACAATGACCTGTCTACATCCATTATAGGCACCGCCAATTCTTAAAACTGTCAACAGCCTTGAGTGTGAAACAGACATCATGGACCCAGCTAGCTCTCGTAACAGAAGGGGAGGAGGCAGCGGTACATTAAAAAAAATAAATTAAATCAAAGGACAAGAGACATGACGGGATCGGCAGTCATTCCAGGGTCCTGGGCTTGATCTAAGAGGTTTGTGTGAGAGGAGCTCAAAGGGTATCATAGTCAGTCCCTCTCATCTGGCTAGCAGGGTCCTCAGGCCTGAGGCTGTAGGGAGGAGGTGGTTCTGTGGGAGTTGCCTTCAGAACAACCTGCAGGAGAAGAGGGACACTGGTTTTATTTAGAGTCTGGGCAAAGAATAATAAATAGGGTTGGCAGAGTCATCGCCTATCCATAATCCTCCCCGACCCAATCCATTATGTCAGCATGTTGGACAGCCAGCTATGAAACACATTAGGTATTGGGACAGAAAGACACACCTGACTGTAGGGAGGTGGGGGATCCAAGGAGGTGACCCAAATGCTCTCTGGGGGAGCAATGGAGGGCGGTTCTGGAGGAATCTGATGATTTGCTGTTCTGACGCCATGCTGCTGTGTTCTACAATTGGGACAGAAGCGCCTCACTAGGCCACAGATGCACAAAAGGGGGAAAATGATGCATGCGATGATGAACACAATCCTAGGGAGCAGGCATGGTATTGTCATGAGTGCCTAGGTCATGCTCCCTTGCCAAATCTCCATCACCCACCCACCTTGTCTCTGGTGGACCCAACCCTCAGTGATGATGCCCAGAAGTGGAGACCCTGGGCTTACCTGAAGGGTTCACTTGCAGAACTCCAGACCTTTCTTTCTGGGCAGCATGCATTGCCACAGCATCTGAATCCGTTGGGGCAGCTTCTAGTCAGAACAAACAGGCATGGGGAAATACTAATGGCATAGCGTGTCAAACCAAATGGCCCCTATTTCCCTAGACACTCAGACCCTCAGGTTGCCAGCTACCCTTAGTGGGTGTGGGGTACAGTTCCAGCCTGGGTTCATTGGGAGGAATTGGGGCATGGACTTGAGGCCTGAGTTTAGAGTTCATCAGGGCAGGATGCCATGGTTCCTCAGGCAGAATGGTCCTGATGCTGATATTCCATGGGAGGCAGGAGTGGAACATTGCACATTTGACTCCCCCTCCCCCAGCTATGAAAGGTTGGGGATTAGCAGCAGTTCCAGACCTGTAGATACCTAGGTTGGGTAAGCTGAGGGTGGCTATGGTTTCAGCAAAAGTGACATGAATTAGGTGTCTGTCCCCTTATCTAGGGCAGAATCTGAGCACATATCCATCCCCTGCCTTACTGACACTTAGTAACAAAGTCTCATACTTACAAGATGTCACATTTGTGTACAACCTGTGAAAGGAAAAAGACAGAGGTCAGAGTTCAAAGCTTGGGAATTGGGCCTCATGTGTGAGAATGATTTTCCAGCATAGCAATAAATCAGTTAGGTGTGTGTAAACCAGTGGTGGATATCCAGAATACAGGAGAAGGCAGAACTATTTGAGGTTACATAGCCAGTGGGAGGCCAGATTTGGGGGGAAAAAACTCTATCTCAAAAAGAACTGGAAGCAAATGTCTGCTCAGACAGTTTTCCATACTCGGGGTCTCAGGCTCTCCCTCCATCCAGCTGCCATGACCAGGGTCAACAGCTGGAGCCTTCCTCTGCTTCCCCAAGAGTCGAGATTAAAAGCCAGAATTACCAAGTAATCTCCCTCACCCCTTTTCATTGAGATGCACAAGGGTCTCACTGTGTAGCCTGGAATTCAGAAATCTTTCTGTCTCTGCCTCCAGACCTCTGGATTAAAGATGTGGGCAACTACACCTGACTCCTCACACATACAGTTAGAGATTGGCCTTGGAAGCCACCTTTAGTGGATCAGAGCCCGCCAGAAAGCATCCAGAGGCCCACACTGCTCCTACCCATATCCAGTGTCATAGGTAGAGACAACTCCGGGAGTTCACTGAACATACTCAGGTCCTATTCATCCTCCGGTCCTGCTGGGAACCCCCGCCCTGTATCCTTTAGCATTTTGGAGGATGTATCCAAGGTCTCCATACAGAATCCATCCTGTTGATAGCAGCACTGTCTAAGCTCTTAGTTAGGCCCCTCTTCCCCCAGGCATCAAGGCATTGCCCTCTCTGGCTCCTTCACTTAAACCATTGCCAGGTGTGGTGATTCATGGCTTTACCCTAAGGACTCCACTGTTTCTAGTGCAGCCAGAGCTAGGGCCTCTCTCAACAAATACAAGATAGGGCTCTTGCCTTCTTGTTCCTGTTCTGTCCCCTTGCCACTTCCCACATCTCTCCCTGTTCTTGTCCCCACCCCCTCTCTCCATGTTCTCATGGCCAGCCTGCTGTACTCCTCTTCTCTGCTTCTCTCTCTTTTTGCCTTTCTCTGCCTCTACTACTGTCTACTCCCCTCCCCAGACTGTGAGTAAACTCTATTCTTTAAGAAAACAAAAAGAAAAAAAATCAAATAAAGAATGGGAAGCCAGCTTTTGGCTTTGCTAAAGATCCTTCCAATAGCATTTCTTTTGCTAAAGAAAAGACTAAGGGACAGGTGACAGGCACAGCTGGGATCATTCCTTCTCCATGCTCAGTAGCTCTGTTCTTTGGTGAGGATGGGCACAGGAAGCTAAAGACACAAGGGACACAGGAACCCAGAATTCAGTCTCACCTGGAGACTGACTCTATCTGTGTCTCTCTCCAGTATCCCAAATATCAGACTCCTTTCTTGGACCTTATTTGTCTTTCAAGATGGGGTTTCTCTGTGGATCCCTGGCTGTCCTGGAGTTGGCTCTGTAGACCAGGCTGACCTCAAACTCAGATCCACTGCCTCTGCCTCCCTCCCGAGTGCTGGAATTAAAATGGTGAGCTGCTAACAGCACTGGACTCCGATACTAACTACATTTAAGCAGCAGGTAGGCCAGGCATGGTTGATAACCCCCTTTAATTCCAATGTTGAGGTACCTAAGCAGATGTCTGTTGAATTCAAGGTCACATAATCTATATAGTGAGACCCTGTGTCAAAAAAAAAAAAAAGGTTGATAGGTTTGATAACCAGGATTTTCCCTGTCCCATCTTGACCTGGTGGTCTGATCAGGATGATTGAGATCCTGAGTTTTATTAACCTTGGATTGATTAGATCTTATTGGGTAGATTGACAGTGCCTATACTTGGGGCTTCAGGAGTCAACAAGAGATGCAGAGATTCCAGACTGAAAGCCTCTTGTACCTGGGTTCACTCATGCATGGCCTTGGATGGGCAACTACAGGTTTAAACAGCCAGTGGACACTGCTCTGGGCAGCAGACTTGGGACTTCACTTACCACCACTATCACCCCCCATAGCAGATTTTCAACCAAGACTGTAAATTTAATCTGAGTTGAGGCCAGCGTGGACTAGAGAGCTCTAGGATAGGCAGGGCTAGAGAAACTGTCTCAGTAAACAAAACAAACAAAATGATTGTACTAAAGAAAGGCTTGTTCTGACCACCTCAGGAAAACCTGCCAACAAAAGACACTTAGAGATAGATTATGAACAAGAGCTCAAATCCTGCCTTCCTTGGATCAAGGCATGAGGCGACCCTGACCAGACAGCCAGGTCTACTCTGGAGATCAAATTTGAACTAATCAGAGAAGTGAGAACTTCCACTTCCCTTGACACAAAGAGATTAGTCCCAGAGAGGGCCAATAGAGTACACCTCAAGGTCACCATGAAGGAACAGAGAAGGGAGACACCTAACTCAGACAAGCAAGACCTCAGGTTCCTCAGCCTGACTCAGAGCTTAATAAGACAAGCCAACACTAAAATGAGGGTCAAAGTTCCTCTTCAGGGCTCTGGTCGGGTCAGTTCCCGGTTAGCAACACAACCCTGCCAAGACTAGGGGCCCAGGTTTCCCCAGGGCCTCCCTCTGAGGTTCCTTACCTCCACTTTCCCCAAACACAACAAAAAGGAAGTTTCCAGTTGCCTGTGGTTAAGGGAATTCCTGACAAGCTAAGGCAGAGACTGGGTTCCTAGGCTAGCCTCTGTCCCAAAGGGTCCTCCAAAGGTCACAGAAGTCTTGCTTACCTCGTTGGTGCTTACTCGTTGGAGACTGGAAAGCAGGCCAAAGATCAAAGTGAGTACGCCCAGGACACAGGTGTCCTGCATACTGGCAAGAGGGCCACTGAGGTCCAGAGTGAAAGAGCAGAGTGACAGGGAAAAACTTTTCAACTTCTCTCCACCTGTGGGGCCCAGCCCAGATAAGGGCGGAGTTAACATGCCGGAGTTGGGCGGGACCAGGGCTTTGACCTGAGCCAGAGCTCAAGGAAGGGAAGTGGAGAGTAGTTGGCTTTGCTTGGATTTGAGCAACTGGGAATTGAGAGGGTAGAAGAGATTGATTTGCCACCTTTGTAAGTCCCTTTGCTGGGCTACACTTAAATAGAGGTTAGAGCAGGGTGTGGGGACGCAGAGAGAAGAAGGCAAATCTCTGAAAGTTCAATATTATACTATTAGTGGAATCCGGGACTTCAAGGGTTAAGTTAAAAAAAAAGCCAAGTTGTAGTAGCACAAGCCTTTAAATCACAGCACTCAGGAAACAGAGACAGGTGGATCTCTGAAGCTACACTGATCTACAGAATTAGTTCCAGGACTTTGTTATTAAGAACGGTTTGAATTGTGAGGACCTAGCCCAAGAGATTTCAGTGAAAAATTCAATATATGGCTTAGAGACTTTATTGTAGTATTTTGGTAAAGAATATGGCTACATTTTGCCCTTGTGTAAAGAGTCTGCCTAAGGCTGAGGTGAAGAGACTCAAATTAATTGCATTGACAAAGGAAGTCTCAAAAAAGCCCAGTAGAGACTTTGTTCTCTGGTTAAGTCTCATGAAGAGCATTTTGACTGAGCATAGCAAGCTGAGAAAGGAAAAATATAAAATGTATGGTTCAAATATTAAAGGGACTCCAGGAAGTGAAATGGAGTTGAATCCTATGTTCTAGGAGATAGTAGATTAAGACGTTGGGGGCAAGATCCTACCCAGCTAAATTTAGACCCAGGCGTGGTGATACATACCTTTAATCCCAGGAGACAAAGCCAAACAGATCTCTGAGGTCAAGGCCACCCTGGGACAAAGCAGTTCTAGGTGAAGAAAAGCTTAAATCTAGGCAGGTGGTACAGGCCTTTAATCCAGCATTACAAGAGACAGAGGCATGCAGGTCTCTTAGTTCAAGGTCAATCTACAGAACAAGTTCCGGGAAAGCCAAGCACAGGCAGAGAGGAAGTTGGGAATCAGAGAGGTGGTAATAGAATGGGGGGGTGGGGATGATCCAGCTTCTACAAGCAGCGGCAGTCATGTGGCTTCTGGCTTTAGGGTGAAAAACTACTCTAGTAGAGTAGAAGGGACGACTGGGACAACTGATCTTGGTTGGCTGGAGCTAAGAAATTAGCTGTGATTAAGAAGAAACCAGCATCACTGAGGTGAGGGGAAGTGTTTCCTGAGATCACAAAGATGCTGTGTTCCACAGATAGCCAAGGTTGTACCTTGTGCTGCAGCTGGACTTGGGAATGTGTAAGAGTCACCCAGGTGGTATTGATTTTGATGACATGAAGGGTCATGAAGAGCAGCTGAGGCTTGGCACTGTGAGAGGCCATGGAAGGCCATCGGTGAAGGTGCTGCCTCAGGTGTAGTTGATGGCTCATGCCTGAAGGGGTCCTACAAAAAAACCTGAGGCTTGGAACCATGAAGAGAGCTTATGAGAGGCTGTTGGTGAAGCCGAGCTTCAGCAGAATAGCCCAGTGTATTGGAGATGCCAGTACCATGGGATGATCACCAAGAACAGCAGTGGCATTGGAGTGGATCAACCTGAGCTTAGAGTGCTACAGAGGGCAGAGCTGGAGAAGTGATGCCAGACATTTGGTGGAGCCCACAAGATCATGTGTCGGTCCCAGACATTTTTAGGAGAAGCTGTATTATTGGAGCTGCCTTGGAGACCCCAAGATTTTTGAGATGCTAGAGCCATGGGATATTCCCTGAGGAATGTTGCTATCAGGGAATGGAACCAGCCCAGGAAAAGAAGCTTGTTGCAGTCAACAAAGATGAGAAAGAAGTTGGAGATCTCAAGACAGTTTAGACATCAGACAAGGAGATGAAGAGTTTGGAGTTTGCCCAGCTGGTTTCCTGTCTTGATTCTGGGATTACAATTAAGTGATTGGATGGATCTCAGAAGAGACTTTTCACTTCATACTTTTTTTTTTCCCCAAACCAAAGTATTTTTTTTTTAATTGAGCAAGGCATGACATGTACTGCAAGAAGAGTGGAACCAGGGGACAGGTGTTCAGATGTGCAGAACCTGCCCACAGCATCTTCTGAGATAGGAAACACTATAGGGAAGGAGTACAAGTAAGCAACAATCTGCATGATCCTAGTAGACTCAGACTCAGCCCTTAGGCACTTGTGCAGCTGAATTTTGTCAGGGAGTGTGTGCCTTTCCAGGGCACACTGTAGATCTGGAAGGAGCAGAGTGCCTTCCTCATCAGATGGGGCTGGTCATGGAAAGGACAGTCAGTCAAGTTTGGCTGGGACTTGGTACATGGACTTCAGTCCATCTCCACATCCCAAAAATAGTTTACTCCAGCCTCGAGCTGCTTATGAGCTCTCACTTCCTGTATGGTGCTGCTGGGGTAAGCATCGGTGCTCCCCATGTTGGACTAGCTCACAGTGAAGTCCAGTGCTCGCTGCATGCATTCCTAGCTGGCATCGGCCTCCTCCAGGGCTTTGAACATTCTCTGGTCTTGCCTTGGAGTCGAAGTCTAGGCCACGGCCGGGACAGCCAGCAGGAGCAGCAAGGAACACAGTGGGCTGGCCGTGGTTAGCTAGGAAAAGGGATGGAGCTCCAGCAGTACTTGGAGCTGGTACAGAACCAACTTTGGACTTTTAACATACTGCTATGAACTATGGAGACTTTGGAAGTTGGACTAAATGTACTTTTTTTTTTACTATGTTATGAGTAGCCCCCATAGACACGAATGTTTGAACAGGTCTATGGGGGCCAGGGAGTGGAATGTGATGGTTTGTATGTGCTTGGCTCTGGAAGTGGCACTATTGGAAGGTAGGGCCTTATTGGAGTAGGTGTGTCACTGTGGGTGTGGGCTTTGAGGCCCTCATTGTAGCTGCCTGTCTTCTACTAACAGCCTTCAGATGAAGATGTAGAACTCTGAGTTTCTCCTGCATCATGCCTACTGGGATGCCACCATGTTTCTGACTTGACGATACTGGATTCAATTAAATTTGTTTTTATAAGAGCTGCCTTGGTCATTGTTTCTGTTCACAGCAGTAAAACTCTAACTAAGTCAACTCTCTCTCTCAAAAATAATGTATTTATTTTATTTATGAGTTCACTATAGCTGTCTTCAGACACACCTGAAGAGGGCATTATATCCCATTACAGATGGTTGTGAGCCACCATGTGGTTGCTGGGAATTGAACTCAGGACCTCTGGAAGAGCAGTCAGTGCTCTTAACCGCTGAGCCATCTCTTCAACCCCTAAGACAACTTGTTTTGTGAAATTCAAAATTATTTTTTTTTTCTTGAGACAGGGTTTCTCTTTGTATCTCTGGAATCCTGGAAATCACTCAATAGACCAGGCTGGCCTCAAACTCCGAGATCTGCCTGCCTAAATAATTAAAACCAAAATAACAAATGTTAATATATGTTAGGTGAAATTCAAAGTGTCTCAGAATTTACTTGGTATGTTTGGGGCTGCTCACATTTAAAATATCACAGCAATAGACATTGGAGAACAGCTGCTCCCCCCACCCCTACCTTTACCCTATAACTTTGGAAAGAAGAAAGTGACTTCTTTTCACTTGACTCATCAGGCAGAGTCCAAAGTGTCCCTAGAGGTTGCCTCTGGCCTCCCAGTTTTTTCCAAGATACCAAATTGTCCCTCTGTGTTCTTATCTGCAGACAGGGTAGGGATAAGACTGGAAGCTAAAGATTCCTGCATAGAACAAGAGCCCAAGGCCCTTGCCAGCATCCATTAAGACAGAGGCTCAGCATTGCTGTAGCTGATGTCAGATATGGAGCGCAGTGGGAGGGCTGTTCTTTCCTACTTAGCCTTGGCTGTCCTAGAACTTGCTTTGAGGCCAGGTTGATCTTGAGATCAGAGATCCACCTGCCTCTGCCTCCTGAGTGCTAGGATCAAAGGTGTGTGCCACCCGTGCCTGGCAGAGGTCTGCTGTTGGTCAGAGAGACAAGGGGCCCACTCTAGGACTGCACGCCCACCCCACCCAGTGAGCTAGTTATGAGAGGGTGGCATGTGCCTGCATGCATGGATGTCCTCTTGCATGCTGGGAAGCAGACGCACTCCGGATTCCACACCAAATTCCAGCCTGGGTTTCCCAACAGAGACAAAGTCCCCAAGCATTCTTGATATCCACTCTTCTTTGCTGAAGAAGGAACTGATTGTCTGTGGTCCCTCTTAGGGTCTGGCTGGAAGGGCCTGGAGGTCAGCTGGCCACCCACGCCTTCTCAGAGAAGGCAGCTGGAGTCCAGAGGTCAGGAAGGGCAACTCACAGAGGACATGAGGGCTGAGTCTCAGTTATGACCATGCAGGTTCTGAGACCCCACACGCAGCTCAAGTGACTGCATCTCAGTCAGGGGGGCTGCAGCTCTCTTGGAGGAGCACCCAGCTGGGCTTGGGAGGAGGGAGACCTTGCTTAGACCTGCCTAGCTGACCCTGGGAGGAAGAGCTGGCTGTGTTCTGTTTCATCCCTCGGCATTTTATCCTACCATCCCTTGCTTCTCCACCTTCTACTAAAACCACTTTGTATCTATTGCACCTAGTAGCACTGAGCTGTGGCCTCTTCCAAGGAGGGTGAACACTTGGCTGCAATGGGGTTCTGCCAATAGGGGCAGTATTGAGTCATTTTACACATGCCACTTCTGGCTGGTTGGCTGTGTGAGCATAAGCCATGCAGTCTCTAACTCTCTCTAAATTCATTTGCAAAAGGAGGACCAATGAGTCAGAGACAAATGAAATGACACACAGAGACTGTGAAGGGATAACATGAATTGCCTCGTAGTACTGAGCGATCTCATACAAAACCGAACACTGTTCACTTCTCCTCTAGGGTCAGCTGGGCAGACATAGGCCAGGTCTCTCTCCCCAACCCCAGTTGCCCAGCACCTGGCAGACAGCATCAGCAAATAATCATGAGCTTTTTTTCTTCTTCTTCTTCTTTTTTTTTTTTTGTGGCAGAATGAAGTACCTAGGAATGAAGGGACTTGACTTTTTCCAAACCAACTATCACTCTGTCCCTCCATATAGGCTGAAGGAGACAAGCACTGTTGCCCCTGAATGGGTCAGCAGCCCCCTCTTCTGTCCAGTTTGTGTTCTGCACCTCAGCTAAGGTCAAATTAGAAGGAGTAGGACAGTGATGGGTACTGACCCCTCCCACACACAGCCGGAGGTGGCACTGGGTCAGAACCCTGAGATCTCTCTCTCTCTCTCTCTCTCTCTCTCTCTCTCTCTCTCTCTCTCTCTCTCTCACTCACACACACACACACACACACACACAGAGACCCTGCAATCTCAGCCCAAAGGAGGCCAAGACAAGAGAACAATGAGTTTACGGCTAGCCTATGGTACATAGTGGGATTGTGTGTGTGTGTGTGTGTGTGTGTGTGTGTGTGTGTGTGTGTGTGTGTGTTCCAACCCCACAGTGGTGCAGTGCCACCGTCTCAGAGGCTGAAGTCTTCCCTCTTCCAATCTCTGGTGTGAGGAGGAGCCGTTGCCCATCCTCGAGGGTGAGTAAAACTCCATTATCTTTCATTCATCTCTGCAGTGAAACATCTGCGAATTCTCCTTGTGACACCGAAATCCCTACAGTTTAAATAAAGCTCCTTCGTGGCCAGGAGGGACAAGTTCTGCATTCACTCAAATGGCCTTTGCCAGCATGAAAAGCTCTAGAGCCCAGCAGCAGAAAACTGAGTTATTAAAAAAAAAAAACAAAACTTTTAAGGGTTGGAAAGATGGCTCAGCAGTTAAGAGCACTGGATTGTCTTGCAGAGGACCAGGGTTCAATTCCTGGCACTGACTTAACAATTCCCAACTATCTATAACTCCAGTTCCAGGGGATCCAGACCTTCTTCTGGCCTCCCTGGACATCAGGCACTTGGTGCACAAACAGACATATGAGCAGTCAAAACACACATACACAGAAATAATAATTATTATAGTGGTAACAAAGCATTTTTAACAACTCTTAATGTTTAAAGTCAAAATAGTGCAGTAAGTCATAATACTGTACAAGAAGCTAGCAGGTGACAGAACACACTGTTCACATGCCTGTAATTCCACTATTCAGTCTGACAGGGCAGGATTGAGAATTCACGGACAAGCACCTAGGCCTGGAGTAATCAGGACCTGGCAGAGATTGCTGAGGGGAAAGTGCTTCCTGCACAACTGTGGGGACCTGAGTTCGGATTCCTAGCAACCATGTAACAAGTTTATTGTGGTGACATAAATTTCTTATTAACCTAGTGCTGCTGGGTGGATCCCAGAGACTCCCTGTCCAGCCAGCTTCTCTGAAATGGTGAACTCTGGGTTCAATAAGAGCCAGAAGCCCTCTCTCAAAAATAAGTAAGCAGCCGGGCGGTGGTGGCGCATGCCTTTAATCCCAGCACTTGGGAGGCAGAGGCAGGAGGATTTCTGAGTTCGAGGCCAGCCTGGTCTACAAAGTGAGTTCCAGGACAGCCAGGGCTACACACAGAGAAACCCTGTCTCGAAAAAAAAAAAAAACCAAATAAAATACACAAAAATAAGTAAGTAAGTAAGTAAATACATAATTGTAGTAGATGGAAGAGAAGCGGGCTTCTCACCGGCTGTCCGACCTCCACAGGTAACCGAGGAGGGCATGCGTGTGCACTGTCCCAGCTTCACGGCTGTGATAACCATGCTGACAACAAGCACCTTGGAGGACACAGGAGTTTATCCTGCTCACAGCTCAAGCTTACAGTTCATCCTGCAGGGAGGTTACAGTAGCTGGAGCTTTGAAGCAGCCGCTCCCATCCCAGCCAGGAGCAGAGAGAGAGAGGATTGCAGGAAGGGAACAGAGCTTTCCCAGGCTTGCTTGCTCAGTCTGTGGGGCGGGGCGCCTGAGCATCCCCATCTGGGTCCTGGAGCAATCCTGGACAGCTGCTGGTCTTCAGTCAACCTGTGAAGCCAGAAGAAGCCGGTTCTGCTATCACTGAAGGAAGCAGTAGGGGCAGCCACAGGGTAGGTGAACCGACCAGAGAGAGTGAAGGGCAAGGAAGTAGAAGGCCAAGCTTGCTTCTCTCAGCTTCTTTTATGTGGGCTGCTACCAGAAGGTGCCACTCAGGTTTAGGGCAGGTCTTCACCCTCCAGTTAATACAAGGGAGCCACCAGGGTCCCACCCACAGGCTAGTCTAATGTAAACAGTTCTCATTGAGGCTATTCTCTGTGATTCTAGGCTATATCAAGTTGACAAAACTAACAAATATATATATATACACAACAATCATACATATATATACAAAATATTATCAACAAAAGTTGACAAAACTAACAAAAATTATATATACAACACACACTTTCATATGCACAACACTCACACATGCAACATACACATATATAATACATACACACATACAAAATACACAAATATACACACACAGTCCCAAGCTCCATTTGCCCAGCTTCTCCCACAGGTTATACTCTTTTGTGCTAACTGAGGATTACATGTTGTGTAAAATACTAATCAGGAAACAATGTTGGTACAAACTATCTATAATTCTACCTTATTTGATGTCATATAGATCTCTCCCTACACTCATCCTTTCCCTTTCTTTGTGTGTGAGCTGCATGTGTTTGTTCCTTGGAGGAAGGAGCTCACTGTGTACCCCTTGCTGGCCTAGAATACTATGTAGACCATGACAACCAGGATGACCTGGAACTCTCAGAGATCCTCCCCTTCCTAAGTGCTAGAATCAATGTATGTACCACCATGCCAGGTTCACATCTGGAAACATATGTAACCACTGCAGCAATTAAAATACATGACAGGATGATTCAGCATACAGAGAGATTTCTAGGATGACCAGGGTTACCTACACACACACACACACACCACATTATCACCCACTCCTGCACGTCTTTCTAATGTCTCCATTATGGGAGTCTGAAGGCCAGTTCTTCCAGTTGTTTTGATAATGAGGCAAGGCCACTTTCCACCCACGTTTCTGTGGAATGAGGAGAAGGCAGCATTCCCTAGGGATGAGGGAAAGTATGACAGGATTTTATGGTCCACTAACAGAGGGAAGCACTATATTACAGAAGGGTAAAGCAGTTTCCTTCTGTGGCCGACTCCTCAGCTTAGGTAAGTCAGGGAATTTCAGTGTGAGCTGATCGTATTGGCCTTTTCCAGATTTACTTGAATGGGAAAGGTTCTCACTAGCCATTTATAGGGATAATGTTCTCTAGAGAAACAAAAATGATATAATGACTCTCTACATATATTGAAAAAAGATTTATTTGAATGGCTTCCAGGCTGGAGTGCAGCTAAGCTAACAATGGCTGTCTACCAATGGGGAGTCCAAGAATCTAGTCTTCAGTCAGTTCACAAGACTGGTTGTCTCCACTGGTCTTTAGTATGCACCAGAATCCTGAAGAGTAAAATCTAATGCCAACAAGGAATGAATTTGCTAAGGTTATGGTGTATCTTCCTGCCTCCAAGATCTATGTAAGGGTGGGACTTAGTGCTTCAATTATTTTACAAAAAAGTCCCTCACAGCTGTACCCAGCCAGCTGGATTTTAATCAATGTCAGATAGGGTTGAGTTGACAACCAAGAACAGCCATCACACTATGGGGATGGTGTGAGGTGGGTGGGAATGGACTTTGAGATACGCTGTTTTGGGTGTTCATTTTTGGTCCTTATAAGGTTGACTTTATGTGGAATCTATGTTTTGCCCACATGTGAATGTGCATCACATGCCTTCGGACTGGTACAGAGAATCAAACCGAAGACCCGGAGAAGAGCAACATGTGCTCTTGACCACTGTTACATCCCTCAAGGCAGCTAAATTTCTTTCTTGTCAGAAATATCCAGGGGTTTGATTTGTTCTCTCACTTCTTCTTCTTTCACTTCTTCTCCTTCTCCTCCTCTTCTTTTTCTTTTTCTATAATCATTTATTTTGTGTATAGGAGTACATTGCCACTGTCTTCAGACACAGCAGAAGAGAAAATTGGATCCCATTATAGATGGTTGTAAATTACCATGTGGTTGCTGGTAATTGAACTCAGGACCTCTAGAAGGTCGGTGCTCTTAACCACTTTGCCATCTCTCCAGCCTCATTTTCTTACTTCTTTAGCTCCCTGGAATTCCTCCCTGGAAGCTCAAGATGAGACCTTATTTGTGGTAAGTTATGTTACGTGATACTGCTCTTGTGGATCCATGAATAAACATATACGTTTCTGAGACAGAGAATCAAATAAGGACACCTCCAAAGACCAACATGGTGAGCCAATCAGTTTTATTGTGGTTACTTACAGAATTATGGGTGAAGGACGATTTATAGGATCAGAAATGGATCAAAGATAGCTGTATTACCAAAAGTTCACCCCAACATTGTAACAGCTCACAAAGCCTGGAAACCTGTAGTCCAGTGCACATCATGTGTGCAGCTCAACAGGTTAGAGAGTGTCTCTGTCAGGGAGCTCAGCTGCTGGTCTAAGCCTCTTGAGGTAGCTTTGCTGGTCTGAAAGTGACTTACTTACTGCTTATGTATGCTTAAGGAGGAAGAGACCAGTGAATCTTTCAGTTTCAGGTACTTCCTGAAAGCTTTGAGTTTTTTACTTTCATGTATAGAAATTTTTTATCTTAAGCTTCCAAAACAGAGATTTAACTTAAAGGAAATTGCAACACAAGGCCATTCTTGTATTAGGTAATTAATATAAGGATCTGTTTGGGAATGAGTCCTTGGTCCCTGAAGAATGTCCTTATCAGACAGATTTTGCAAAGTCAAAGGTAGAGGTTTGAGGATAGTCCCAGCTCAGGGATGCTAAGACTTGCCAGAGCCTCTGAAAGAGCAACCAGACCAAAACCTTCCTGTCATACTCTGGTGTTCCGAACTGAGAAAACATGCCCTTTGATAAGGATTCTGGGGTTCTGAGGCCAGTCTCCTCCAGGTCTTTGCAAACCCTGCCCCTTGACCCCTGCTCTTTGCATGCCACATTCTACTTCTCCTCTTCTTCAATTAGCTCAGTGTGACTTCCTCAAGAGAACAGGCCTGGCCTCCTGATGTAAGCAGTCTCAGCCTCCCCACCCCCACCCCCCATCCCCAGAGCTCTCTACAGTCCCCTGTTTGGGATTTTTATCCCAGCACTCAGCAAGTACTTGAAATAGACTCCCTTGTTGGTTTGTGTGTGTCTTTCACAGGGACAGGAACAGTGTCTGCTTGAGGTACCCCCTACCTTCCAACCCCTATGTCTCCCCTACAGTGTCTGGTATTTTTGGAGGGGCTCACTGAGAACTGACTAAAGAAAGGAAGGAGGAGGGAAGAAGAAGGAGAAAGAGAAAGTATGCAGGCACATGCAGTGAAAGGGGGATGACCTAAGAGAGCTGCAGGCTAGCTAGAAACTCCTGACTCAGCATGAAGGATCTGAACACCTTTCTGACAAGAATATCAACATAGTGATAAGAGCTGAGGCACTGAGAGGGAGGAGGAGCGCCTGAGAAGAAAGTCAGCACTGGATAAAGACCTTCTCTGGCATTTTACACCCCAGAGACTGCAGGAAACAAATCTGCAAATGATAGTTTTCTACCCCCAAAGTTCCCTTTCTTTTCTGCCCTATAAAACCCTCAAGCCCCTTGCACCTCTGAGCTGACTCTCCCCTCCTGCAGGGAAATTGCTGCCTTTCATGTCCTGAACAGTGACTATCTGTTTCTAATAAAAGATGAATCCACCCTCTTTTATTTCCAGGATGCTTCCATCAATCCTCTTGTTTCACCTGGGGACCAAAGTTACAGATGAAACCAGGGGTCTCCAGAGCAGTTTCCCCCACAAGACATTTCTGGCTTTTCTTTTGAGCTGTCCATGACTGTTGTGGTCCACAAGAAGTCAATCACCAAGATATGATACCCACCATGGCCAGGGCCTACCTAGTAATGACTCTGGACTCTATTGTGACAGTGGCAGGTCCCTCCTTGAGGGAGTTTGGGTGCAGAGAGTGGACACAGTCTGTGAACACTCATGACAACACAAAGCAAGGCAATTTCAGGAAGGGATGGGGCTCCTCCCTCTGCAGTATCAGAGAAGTCTCTCAGACAGGGAGAAACTGGAGCCTGGATGATGGAGAAACACCCTCTGGGTAGGTCCAGTGGTGATAGGGAGTGAGTTCCAGTTTCCTGGAAAAATCAAATCCCCTGAGGCAGGCTCTGACCAGGAACACTAAATGTTGAGAAAGAAGCAAGACTGAGGCTGGAAGGGAGAGACCTCGTCTTCAGTCCTCCTTGCTATAGGCAGAGGTGTGTCCTATGCCCGAAGTGGGGAATGGGGCACACCTGAGCACAGAATCTATGATAAAGACAGATTGCCCTGGGGCTAGGAATCAGAACACTTGAAGCTAGAAGTTCAATTCCCAGCAGTGTGTGTGTGAGGCAATGGATGAGTGGATAGCCAGGCTCGGTGGGCCATACGTGTAATCCCTACACTAAGGAAGCTGAGGCAGGAGGGTCTCTATCCTGGGTTATACAGTGAGCTCTTGGTCAGTCTGTGTGCTACCAGTGTTGAGATCCTGTCTCAAATTTTTAACAGGGGAAGCCCACCCTTGGTGTACTGCACAGCATGACCTGCAGGGGGCAGGATGGAGATTACAGCAGAGGCAGAAGTCTGCAGAGTCCTAAGCACAGCCTAGAGACAGTCCTCAGCACAGCCTGGAGTGGTCTGCTCTGGACTGTGACCCTGAAATAGGGAGAGGTAGATGCGGGTCTGCTTTGGGTACCACTGAGCAGGGCAAGAGAACAAGGAAAGAGAAACCAGAAAACACCTCTGGTTGTGTTTGTTCTTAACCTGAACAGCTAAGTGTTTGATGGTCCATCTGCCTGTGAGCGGATATCAAGAAGGATGCACTGAAGAAGGGTAAGAAGAAGTCAGAGCTCACTTTTGGCCTTGAGGTCCTCCATAGGCTCCAAGGGACAGAGCTGTGTGGTGAATGAAGTATGTATAGAGTTCAACAGGGAGGTCTTGGCCAGAGATAAAAATCCCAGATTCAACAAACAAAACACAGTCTGTGGAGCTGATGTAGGAGGAACTGAGAGGTATAAGCAGATGCTAAATGATCTACGCAATTTGTTTAGGAAACAGAAGTAGAACTTGACCAGAAGAAGACACAAGGGTGGGCTGTATAGTAACCTTGCCTTAGAAAGCACAGGGACAAAGAATGAGTGTGCCTAACATAGTAACTTCAGTCTCTGAGGGAAACTATAAGCCAATGGCGACTGCAGTGAGAAAAGGGAGGTAGAGAAGCAGATAGACTGCATCTCAACAGGCAGGGCTCCAACCTTTCCTTGGGATGAAAGTTGAGTATATTTTACGGGGTTGCAGAGGAGGAGGGAAAGCCAGGCAGTGGTGGCACACACCCTTAATCCCAGCACTCAGGAAATAGAGGCAGGAGGATCTCTTTGAGTTTGAGGCCAGCCTGGTCTTCCAGGACAGCCAGGGCTACACAAAGAGGGAAACCTTATCTAGAGGAGCTGGGGGAGGGGAACTGTACATATACATAGGCAGCTATCAGGAAGTTACAGTTATCTTTTTATGGTTTGACAGAACATGGTGGGTTGTTTTCCATACCCCAGCATATTGTTTCCACTGGTGGACCAGACTGGTCAGACTGTGGCCAAAGAATTATGTATAGCTAGGGTCTATTACCAGTATAGCCTGACTCAATTCCTCATGACCAGAGCCTATTACCCAACAATTTCTGTTCAAGACTGGCTTCCTTTTGTGTATTAGCCAGAACTAGTCACCTGGTACAACAGTTTTCCTTTATTATCTCTTATTATCTCTAAGCACTCTGAGTGATTTCTCACTGGGAAGGTGTATTAGTCCTGTAACAAAGTCACAGGAAGTATGACGGGCACTGTGGGAGTGAGCCCAGATTAGGACAAAGATAGAGCCTGAGTGTTGTGGGAAATATTAAAAAAAGAAACAGCGTGTTCCCATACTCTGCCCTGATAGCCTGGCTGACCTGACCATGCACTGGCGGGCAATGGCCGACCTGTTTTTATCTCATGTAGACTCTGACTCAGAACTCCACAATCTCTCCACCCAGCTCACTAGGTTCCCACTGGTGTGTTGCTGTCATACCAACCCTGTGCTTCAAATCCCCATGGCCTTTGTGTTGCCATCTACAATCCCATGCTTTGCTGATGTACCTTTCTCTCTTGAACTCAGATGAGCCACAGCATGAAGGAAAACACAACACAGACTTAGTTCAGAAACAATGGTAACTCAATTTCTGGCTGTAACAACTAAAACCTAATCTTGTAAGCCTTATTAAAATCTGATTCCTCCGGTGACAAATCCTTGCAGATCCACCATGATACTAGGAAACTCTAGTAGCTACTCATATCCTGTCCCTGTCACAAAAAAATTGTAACTCTTTCCTGCTTCATCCCTTTCTCCATCCAACCTGGAAGTCCTGCCTACTCGCCCAGTGATTGGCTCCTTTAATCATTAGGGGGTTGGATCACAAGAACAACATGAGGTCCATCCACAACACCTCAGATCCACTGTCACTCAGAGGTGACAGAGGAGGTGGAAGATGCAGCCAGTGCTGGAGAGGAAAGCCTGGCAGAGTGGACTCAGACAGGTATGGGGAAGTTGTTGGAACAAGAACACTGGCCATGTGGGTCAGATGCTAATGAGAGGTGAGATCAGGAAACAGACATTGGCTTCAGCAGAACTGAGGTCAAATGACCACGATGGAAATGATATCCTGGAATAATGGGAACAGAAGAGAAGAAAAGATGGAAAAGGGAGGTTGGTCCGCAAGACAGGGGACTGAGGTTTTCAGAGGTTGGGGCAGGACAGGTTATAAAAGACCAAACCTCCAAATTGACAATGAAAACACAGGAGTGAGATCTGGGTGGGAGTAGGGAATGGGGGGGGGCACCCAGGGCCCAGCTAGGTTCTGGGGCAGCAAATCTGTGAATAATATCTGTGCAGGGGGGGCAGAAATTAGATGGCCTTCCTGAGATAGTTTCCTTTGACTTGGTTTGGTTTGAGACAGGGAGGGTTTACCTCTGTCTGGCCTTGAACATGATATGTAGACTAGCCTGGCCTCAAACTCACAGAACTGCTTAGCCCTGCCTCTTAACTGCTGAGACTGAAGGAGTGGGCCATCATGTCCAGATGGCTTCTGTCTTTTTCCGTAGATGAACTTGAGGCTGGGATATGAGAGTCCTGAGAAGGCAGGTCTGCATGAGTTTCCTGGAGAGACTCTGGAGTGTGTTGGGGGCGGGGGAGGACATGAGAGACACATAACTGGATTTGAAAGTGAGTCTGCTCACAGAGGTGTCCTGGTTCTTGGGCAAAAACCAATTCAACCAGAGTCTGGATTCTTCCTAGATGAACAGGATGGAGGGAGAGTCAGGTAGACGTTTGAGTGAGACAGTTGTAGTTACACTGAGGTAAGCAAGCTGACTCTGAAGGCATGAAGGTGGGGCTTGTGAGGGCTTAGAGAACAGCCAGGATGGAGGTTGGCACACCTGGACCAGGGCATCAGATGGTGCTCACAATGGGAGTTGGGAGGCTATGAGATGTCCTAGTTAGGGTTACTATTGCTATGAGGAAACACCATGATCAAGTCACGTTGGGAGGAAAAGGTTTATTTGATTTACATCTCCTCTATGTTATAGTCTATCACTGAAGGAAATCAGGACAGGAACTCAGACAGGGTATGAACCTGGAGGCAGGAGCTGATGCAGGGGCCATGAGGCATACAGTGTACTGGATTGCTCCTCAGGGCTTTCTCAGACTGCTTTCTCTCAGTCTCTGAGGTCTCCCTCTCTCTACCATCCTCTCTTTCTGAAGTAAATAAATAAAAAGCAAAGGACATGACCGCTGCTAGTTATGAAGGAGAAGGAAGTTCATTGTAGACAAAAGGTAGAGCATAGGCAGAGACAGGGACATCTGGGAAAGTCCAGAGTCTTCATGACCCTGAGCCATGTGGGGTTGGTGACAGTGACAGGGGACAGAGCACCAGGAGAGGACAGGAAGATGACGAGGTACAGTGGCCAAGAGGATCAAGATACAAAAGAATCTGGTAACAACACTGGTTGGATTATATAGGGAAGAGCATCTGGAGGAAAGGCAGCCCAGTTCTGTGCTGCAGAGTTCAGGGCAGAGGGCTGTAACCCTGTAACAGGTAGGGACTGAGGGATGCTGGGAGAGCCTGCAGGTCAGGTCCACTTTAATATGTTAATTAGGCACCTCAGCCCTTTGTCCCAGGTTTGAAACTTAAAGCTATCTCTACTCACTTCCTCTTCAGAGGGTGTTTCCTCTGGCTGTCCTAGTGCCTCCCTCCTCTGCGCTGAGATTAAAGGCATATGTCAACATGCCAGCCTCAAATTGCTTTCTTATAGAACCCAGGACAACCAGCCCATGGATGACCTCACTCACAATGGACTGGGCCCTCAATCACTTTTTTTTTTTTTTATAATGCCTTATATGCTTTCTTACAGCCAAATGTTACAGAGGCATTTTCTCAAATGAGTCTCTTTCCGATGATTCTAGATTGTGTCAAGTTTTGCACACGAAAACCTGCGGGGTTTAGGCAGATTGCTACATCCTCCCACCCAGCCCTTCTCAAAAAGGAATCAGAAAAGTATAACCTATCTGGGCATGGTGGTGCACACCTTTAATCCCAGCACTCAGGAAGCAGAGACAAGTGATCTCTGAGTTCAAGGCTAGCCTGGCCCAGAGAGTGAGTTCCAGGACAGCTAGAGTTATACAGACCTTTTCTCCTTGTCTTGAAAAACAAAAAAGAAAAAAAGGAAGAGAGGAGAGAGAGAGAGAGAGAGAGAGAGAGAGAGAACAAGTAGAGGGAGGGAGGGAGGGAGGGATGGGGGAGGGAGGGAGGGAAGAAGAAGGGAGGGAGGAAGGTATAATTTATTAGTGACTTTGGAAGGGGCTAATCTTTTTCTTGTAGAGATGGGAAAACAGACCTGGGGGTGTTTGATGCAGGAAGGAAGCAGCCTCAGCCCTGATCTCAGGCCTTCCTGCTGCTGTCCTCTCCCCCCTCATCCAGTTCCTCCTCCCTCTGTCCCTGGAGCATGCTCCCTTAGCTCCTTCTGTGTCTCCCAGACATCCATGGGAACTCCTATTAGGGAGATCCAGTTCCCAGCTCAAAGAGCTGCTCCTAGGTGCCAACCAAGCTGCCAGTTTCTGCACAAACATTTGGATTGGAAGCAGATCTCATCCACCACCACTCTCCCCTCCCCCTCTCACAGACTTCCTCCTTCCTTCACCCACTGTCTTTCACCTTTCATTCCTGAGTGTGAGTTGCTCACTCTCCATAAAGGATGACTTCTCAGTCAGAGGCAAACAGCTCATCCAGCCCAGCTACCCAGGCTGCAGCTCAGTTCTCATCCATCCATACCCAGACTCATCAAGAGTCTCAGGGGCTGAAAACATGGGCAAAAATCTTGTTCCTGTGTCCACAGATATCCGGGTCTTTCCATAGCCGCTGCTTGCTTGTTCCTCAGGATGGTATACATCCACCTGTGCCACCCGTCAGTCTCACTTGCCTGTCTTCAGAACAGGCTGAAAAGTATAACAGTCGTCATTGATCATATTTCCCTCAGTAAGTTTTTTCCAGTGCTAATGTTTAAAGCTGGAGCCTTGAACATGTCAGACACCCTAGCACTGAGCTATATCCCCAACCCTTCATAAACTACATCTGCCTATGAACAAATTCTGTAAACACATCCACCAAGTCCACAATAACAAGGCTTGTTCATTGGAAAAAGAAAAAAATGTGAAACAATGCTAAAGCATACAAAATATAAAGTTAGGGCTGGAGAGATGACTTCACATTTGGAACATTGGCCACTCGTGCATAGGACCCAGGATCAACTCCTAATATCCACAATGTGGCTCTTAACTGTCTGGAGCACAAGTTCCAGGGGATCAGATGGCCACTCCAGCCTCCTAGGGTCCTGCATGCACATTGGTACACAGATGCATGTGCAGGCAAAACACTAATATAGATTAAAAATAAAATCTTAAAATAGGCAGTGGTGGTGCACTCTTTTAATCAGCAATTAGAAGACAGAGGCAGGTGGATGGCTATGTTTGAAGCTTGCCTGGACTACAGAGGGAGTTGGGGACAGCCAGAGCCACGCAGAGAAGCCCTGTCTGGAGGAGAGTTTTGGTTTTTTTTTAAATCCTTCAGTTCCTCACCTCCTAACTGCTCCCAGAGTTTCTCATACAGTACTAGAGCTGTGGGAGCCGCAGCTGGGGACTTAACTCCTTGTCTTGCACATGCGAGGCAAAGTCTCAACCACTGAGATATGTTCTCAGCCACCTCCCCACCAGGGCTTTAGCTCATTGTAACTCAGATTCCTGACTAACTGGGAACTACACCATAGCAACTGACTCTTCTTTCACTCTTTGTTTCTTGAGACAGAGTTTCTCCAAATAATCCTTGCCGTCCTGGAACTCAATTGGTAGACCAAGCTGGCCTTGAACTCAGAAATCTGCTCTGCCTCCCAAGTGCTGGGATTAAAGGCGTGTGTCACCACTGCCCAACGACTCTTCTCAATCTTAATAGACATGCAGAGAAACACACATTCATAAAAATGTAATGCTTGAGTTTATTTTTACAAAACTTGTCTTTTTCCCAATAAGAAAGACACAGTGTAAAGCGGCATGACAGATCCTTCATCTGTCATCTTTTTCTTGCTATAGAGGTACAGCAAGGTCCTCAATGCCCAGGTATGGTTGGAAGATGGCTCAGAGTCTGTGCTGTTCAGTCTTCAATCTCTTCCAGGAACAGAAGTGCTTCTGTAGGATCGCAGAGTGAGCTGTCCAGTCAAGGCTTGCAATCCACTAACAATGACCTCTACATCCACTACAGGCACAGCCAATTCTTATAACCATCAACAGCCTTGAGTGTGGGACAGATATTGTGGACCCAGCTAGCTCTCATAACAGAAGGGAAGGGGTCAGCGCTGTATAAAAACAATAAATTAAATCAAAGGGCAAGAGACATGATGGGATCAGCAGTCATTCCTGGGTCCTGGGCTTGATCCAAAAGATTTGTATGTGAGGTATCTCAAAGGGTTGCATAGGAATTCCCTCTCATTTGACCTGGAGGGCCCTCAGGCCTGAGGCTGTAGGGAGGAGGTGGTTCTGTGGGAGATGGATTCGGAACAACCTGCAAGAGAAGAGGGATACTTGTTTTGTTTACAGTATGGGAAAAGAATGACAAATAGGGTTGGCATAGCCATTGCCTATGTATTATCCCCCTTCACCAATCCATTATGTCAGCATGGTGGACAGCCAGCTATGAAAAACATTAGGTGTTGGGACAGAAAGACACACCTGATTGTAGGGGGGTGGGGGATCCAAGGAGGTGACCCAAATGCTCTCTAGGGGAGCAATGGAGGGTGGTTCAGGGGTAGTCTGATGATCTGCTGTTCTGATGTCATGCTGTAGTTCTAGGCACTTGAGACAGAATTTCCACAGGAGGCCACAGATGAACAAAAGGGGGAAAATGATGCATAAGATGATAATCAGGAACCTAGAGAGTGGGGATGGTATTGTCATAAGTGCCCAGGTCATGCTCTCTTGCCAAAACTCTTACATCATTCCCCTGCCCCCATTCTACCCCTCCCCTGTTTCTGGGAACCCAGCCCTCAGGGAAGATGCCCAGAAGTGGTGACCCTGGGCTTACCTGAAGGGGTCATTTGCAGGATCCCAAAACTTTCCTTCTGGGCAGCATTCATTGTCACAGCATGGAAATCCTTTGGGGCAGCTTCTAGTCAGGACAAACAGGCATGGGGAAATACTGATGGCATAGCGTGTCAAACCAAATGGTCCCTATTTCCCTAGACACTCAGACCCTCAGGTTGCAAGCTACCCTTAGTGGGTGTGGGGTACAGTTCCATCCTTGGTTCATTGGGAGGAATTGGGGCATGGACTTGAGGCCTGAGTTTAGAGTTCATCAGGGCAGGATGCCATGGTTCCTCAGGCAGAATGGTCCTGATGCTGATATTCCATGGGAGGCAGGAGTGGGACATTGCACATTTGACTCCCCCTCCCCCAGCTATGAAAGGTTGGGGATTAGCAGCAGTTCCAGACCTGTAGATAACTAGGTTGGGTAAGCTGAGGGTGGCTATGGTTTCAGCAAAAGTGATATGAATTAGGTGTCTGTCCCCTTATCTAGGGCAGAATCTGAGCACATATCCATCCCCTGCCTTACTGACACTTAGTAACAAAGTCTCATACTTACAAGATGTCACATTTGTGTACAGCCTGTGAAAGGAAAAAGACAGAGGTCAGAGTTCAAAGCTTGGGAATTGGGCCTCATGTGTGAGAATGATTTTCCAGCATAGCAATAAATCAGTTAGGTGTGTGTAAACCAGTGGTGGATATCCAGAATACAGGAGAAGGCAGAACTATTTGAGGCTACATAGCCAGTTGGAGGCCAGATTTGGGGGGAAAAAACTCTATCTCAAAAAGAACTGGAAGCAAATGTCTGCTCAGACAGTTTTCCATACTCGGGGTCTCAGGCTCTCCCTCCATCCAACTTCATGTCCAGGGTCAATAGCTGGAGCCTTCCTCTGCTTCCCCAAGTGTTGGAATTAAAGGCCAGAATTACCAAGTAATCTCCTCACCCCTTTTCATTGAGATGCACAAGGGTCTCACTGTGTAGCATGGAATTCGGAAATCTTCCTGTCTCTGCCTCCAGACCTCTGGATTAAAGATGTGGGCAACTACACCTGACTCCTCACACATACAGTTAGAGATTGGCCTTGGAAGCCATCTTTAGTGGACCAGAGCCCGCCAGAAAGCATTCAGAGGCCCACACTGCTCCTACCCATATCCAGTGTCATAGGTAGAGACAACTCTGGGAGTTCACTGAACATACTCAGGTCCTATTCATCCTCCGGTCCTGCTGGGAACCCCCGCCCTGTATCCTTCAGCATTTTGGAGGATGTATCCAAGGTCTCCATACAGAATCCATCCTGTTGATAGCAGCACTGTCTAAGCTCTTAGTTAGGCCCCTCTTCCCCCAGGCATCAAGGCATTGCCCTCTCTGGCTCCTTCACTAAAACCATTGCCAGGTGTGGTGGTTCATGGCTTTACCCTAAGGACTCCACTGTTTCTAGTGCAGCCAGAACTAGGGCCTCTCTCAACAAATACATAATAGGGCTCTTGCCTTCTTGTTCCTGTTCTGTCCCCTTGCCACTTCCCACATCTCTTCCTGTTCTTGTCCCTACCCCCCCATGTTCTCATGGCCAGCCTGTACACCTAAGGTTCTCTCTCTCTCTCTCTCTCTCTCTCTGCCTCTCTCTGCCTTTCTCTGCCTCTACTATCCTCTACTCCCCTCCACATGCTCAGAATAAACTATATTCTATACTGAAAAGAAAAAAAAACAAAGAATGGGAAGGCAGCTTTTGGCTTTGCTAAAGATCCTTCCAATAGCATTTCATTTGCTAAAGAAAAGACTAAGGGACAGGTGACAGGCACCGCTGGGATCATTCCCTCTCCATGCTCATAGTAGCTCTGTTCTTTGGTGAGGATGGGCACAGGAAGCTAAAGACACAAGGGACACAGGACCCCAGAACTCAGTCTCACCTCTCTCTCTTGTCTTTCTGCCTCTCTATTTCTCTCTGTCTCTCTCTCTGTCTATCTCACTCTCCCCCAACTCTACCAAATATCAGACTTGTTGGGAGGTGATCTGTGCACAGGCAGCCTGGTTTTCAGGTAGAGCAAAGACTTTGAACCCAGGGACCTGGTAGGGGGTGGCTTCTACCTACAACCTTGTCAGCGGAGCTTCCACCTGCATGGGACTGGAGGAGTTCAGTCACTGCCCCCTGGAACCTAGCTCCTGGTGCAGTTGCAGCCCCCCAGGAGAGATGTGTGGCTACCAGTCACATAGTTGCAACCCTAAGCCTTCCCCACATGTAAATAAGTTTTCCCCAAACTCTCAGTCCAAGCCAATGAGAAGTACCTGCTGCCAAACCCCGAAGCATCCCCAAATCAAATATAAATCCCAACCTGGATCCTATAGAACAATAAAGGGTGTTGGAACATTACTCTGTCGTCTGGGAGATTTTATCACAAAGAGCTGTAACACACAAGGGAAGAGGTTCTCTCTCCTTGTCACTGTCAGCCACTTCGTCATAACCTTTCCCGGCTAGGCGGCCTTCTCCAGCCTCAGACCAGATTGGGCACGGGGCAGTGTGGGCAAACCCCCACACCCACTTTCAGCAGGGCCTCTGCATGGAGGCCTGCAGCCAGTGACAACTGTGAGAGCAGCCCCCTCCTCCGGAACCACCACACCAGCTTTCGATGGGGCCTCTGCACAGAGGCCCACACAGACTCCTGTCTTGGACCATATTTGTCTTTCAAGAAGGGGTTTCTCTGTGGATCCCTGGCTGTCCTGGAATTGGCTCTGTAGACCAGGCTGACCTAGAACTCAGATCCACCTGCCTCTGCCTCCCTCCTGAGTGCTGAGAATAAAGATGTGAGCTGCTAACACCACTGGGCTCCTATACATTTAAGCAGCAGTTAGTCCAGGCCTGGTGGATCCCCGCCTTTAATTCTAATGTTAGGATACCAAAGGAGATGTCTGTTGAATTCAGGGTCACATAATTTGTATAGCGAGACCCTGTGTCAAAAAAAAAAGTTGGATAGGTTTGATAAACTGGAGCAGGATTATTCCCTGTCCCTCTTGACCAGGTGGTCTGTCAGGAGTGTTGGGGGCCTGAGTTTTAGTAAACACGGATTGATTAGATCTGATTGGGTGAATTGACAGTGCCTATACTTGGGGCTTCAGAGAGGAGTCAACAAAAGATGCAGAGGTCCCAGATTGAAAGTGTCTTGAACCAGGGCCGTGGACGGACAACTACAGGTTCCAAACAGCAGTGGACACTGCTCTGGGCAGCAGACTTGGGACTTCACTTACTGCCACTACCACCCCCATAGCAGATTCTCAACCAGGATTGTAAATTTAATCTCTGAGTTGGGGCCAGCCTGGACTAGAGAGCTCCAGGATATCCAGGGCTAGAGAAACTCTGTCTCAAAAAACAAACAAATAAAAAAGATTGTATTAAACAAAGGCTTGTTCTGTCCACTTCTCAGGAAAACCTGCCAATCCAGGACACTTAGAGATTGAATAAGAACTAGAACTCAAATCCTACCTCCCTGGGATGATGACATGAGGCCACCCTGACCAGACCGACAAGTCTACTGCAAGATACAATATTTTAATGTCTAAATTAAAATAAATACATAAATATTTAAAGAAAATATTTTAACTATTCAGAGAAGTGAGAACTTCCACATCCTTTGACATCAACAGATTAGTCCCAGAAAGGGCCAATAAAGTACACCCCAAGGTCACCATGGGGGAACAGAGAAGGGGAGACTCCTAAACCAGACAAGGAAGACCTCGGGTTCCTCAGCCTGATTCAGACATGCCAACACTAAAACGGGGCTCAAAGATCCGTTCAGGGCTGTGGTTGGGGCCAGTTTCCAGTTAACACAACCTTGCCAAGACTAGGGGCCTAGGTTTCCTCGGGTCCTCCCTCTTAGGTCCCTAACTCCACTATCTCCAAAGATATTAGAAAGGAAGTTTCCAATTGCCTGTGGTTAAGGGAATTCCTGTCAACTAAGGTAGAGGCTGGGTGCCTAGACTAGCCTCTGCCCCAAAGGGTCCTCCAAAAGTCACAGAAGTCTTGCTTACCTCGTTGGTGCTTACTGGTTGGAGACTGGAAAGCAAGCCAAAGATCAAGATGAGTGCACCCAGGATCCAGACATCCCGCATTCTGGGAAGGGGGCCACTGAGGTCCAGAGTGTAAGAACAGAGTGACAGGGCAAGACCTTTCAAATTTCTTTCAGCCTTTGGGGCCCAGCCTCAAGATAGGGGCAGAGTTAACACTGAGGAGTTGGGTTGGGATCAGGGTTTCTATTCAAACTTGAGCCCAGGGAAGAGAAGTGGAATTGATCAGGCCTTGATTGAGTTTGAGGAACTGGGAATTAGGAGGTTAGAAGAGATTGATTTGCCAACTTTGTAAGTCCCTCTGCTGGGCTGCACTTAAATAGTGGTTAGAGCAGGGTGTGGGAACACAACCTTTAATCCCGTCATAGAGAAGAAGTTAAATCTCTGGGAGTTCAAAGCTAGTGTGATTATAATTAGTGAAATCCAGGACAGCAACGGTTAAATTAAAAAAAAAATTCAAGTTTTAGTAGCACAAGCTTTTAAATCCCAGCACTCAGGGGGCAGAGACAGGTGGATCTCTAAAGCTAGACTGATCTACAGAGTTAGTTCCAGGACTTTGTTGCTAAGAATGATTTCAATTGTGCGGACCTGGCCCAAGAGGTTTCAGTGAAAAATTCATGATGTGGCTTAGAGACTTTTCTTTGTAGAATTTTGGTAAAGAATGTGCCTTCTTTTAGACCTTGACTGAAGAGTCTCCCTAAGTCTAAGGTGAAGAGATTCAGATGAATTTTGTTGACAAAGGATGTCTCAAAAGAAGCCCAGTAGAGACTTTGTTCTCTGGTTAAGTCTCATGAAGAGCATTTGGACTGAGCATAGCAAGCTGAGAAAGGAAAAATATAAAATATATGGTTCAAATATTAAAGGGGCACCAGGAAGTAAAATGGAGCTGAATCCTAGGTTCTAGGAGATAGTAGATTAAGGGATTAGGAGCAACATCCTACCCAGCTAAATTTAGAGCCAGGCATGGTGATACATACCTTTAATCCCAGGTGACAAAGCCAAACAGATCTCTGAGGTCAAGGCCACCCTGGGACAAAGCAGTTCTAGGTGAAGAAAAGCTTAAATCTAGGCAGGTGGTACAGGCCTTTAATCCAGCATTACAGGAGACAGAGGCATGCAGGTCTCTTAGTTCAAAGCCAAGCTGAGGCAGACAGGGAGCTGGAAAACAGAAAGCTGATAATAGATCCAGTCCCTGCAAGTAGCAGAACTCAGCAACTGCAGAGAAGTGGCTCTGGATTTAGAGTGAGAAATAGAGATTACTGGGACAATTGAGGTTGGTTAGCTGGAGCTAAGAAATTCGTTGTGATTAAGAAGAAACCAGCATCACTGCGGTGAGGGGAAGTGTTTCCTGAGAATACAAAGAAGCTGTGTTCCAGGGATAGCCAAGGTCGTACCTTGTGCAGCAGTTGGATTTGGGAATGTGTAAGAGTCACCCAGGTGGTACTGGTTTTGAAGGCATGAAGGGGTCCTGAAGACCAGCTGAGGCTTGGCACTGTGAGAGGTCATGGAAGGCCATTGGTGAAGGTGCAGCCTCAGCTGTAGTTGATGGCCCAGGCCTGAAGGGGTCCTGCAAAAAAAAAAAAAATGAGGCTTGGCACTATGAAGAGAGCCTATGAGAGGCTATTGGTGAAGCCGAGTTTCAGCAGAATAGCCCAGTGTATTGGAGATGCCAGTACCATGGGATGATCACCAAGAACAGCAGCAGCTGTGGAGTGGATCAACCTGAGCTTAGAGTGCTATAGAGTGCAGAGCTGGAGAAGTGACGCCAGCCCTTGCGAGGAGTCCAGAAAATCATGTGTGGATCCCAGACATTGGAAAGAGAAGCTGTAACATTGAAGCTGCCTTGGAGATTCCAAGATTTTTGAGATGCCAGAGGCCTGGGATACTTCCTGAGCAATGCTGATAACAAAGAATGGATCCAGCCCAGGAAAAGAAGCTTGTTGCAGTCAACAATTATTAGAATGGAGTTGGAGATCTGAAGACAGCTTAGACATCAGGCATGGGGATGCATCGTTTGGAGTTTGTCCAGCTGGTTTCTGTCTTGATTCTGGAATTACAATTAAGGGATTGGATGGATCTCAGAAGAGACTTTGAACTTTGGACATTTAACATTGTTGACACTGCTATAAACTATGGAGACTTTGAAAGATGGAGTAAATGTATTTTTTATTATGTTATGGCTAGATATAGCCCCCATAGACTCGTATATTTGAACAAACCTATCTGGGCCAAGGAGTGGAATGTGATGGTTTTTATGTGCTTGGCTTGGGGAGGGGCACTATAGGAAGGTGTAACCTTGTTGGAGTAGGTGTGTCATTGTAGGTATGGGCTTTGAGACCCTCAACCTAGCTGCCTGGAAGCTGCTAGCAGTCTATTTTTTTTTAAGATTTATTTATTTTATGTGTATGAGTACACTGTAGCTGTACAAATGGTTGTGAGGCATCATGTGGTTGCTGGGAATTGAACTCAGGATCTCTGCTCGCTCTGGCATCTATAGGTGACTTGAGACACACCAGAAGAGGGTGTCAGATCCCATTACAGAGGTTTGTGAACAACAACGTGGTTGGTGGGATTTTACCTCAGGACCTTTGGAAGAGCAGTCAGTACTCTTAGCCCCTGAGCCATCTCTCCAGCCCGCTAGCAACCTTTAGATTAAGATTTAGAACTTTCAACATCTCCTGCACCATGCAAGCCTGGATGTTGCCAGTTCCAGCCTTGATGATACTGGTCTGAATCTCTGAACCCTTAAGCCAGCCGCAATTAAACGTTGTCCTTATAAGAGCTGCCTTGGTCATAGTGTCTGTCAACAGCACTACACTTCTAACTAAGACAATATTTTCATGTTTTATTTTTATTTATTTATTTATTTATTTTTATGAGACAGGGTTTCCCTGTGTAGCCTTGACTGTCCTGGAAATTACTCTGTAGACCAGACTGGCCTTGAACTCAGAGATCATCCTTCCTGTGCCTCCCTAATAATAGGATTAATGGCTACCACCTTTCCACTAAATAAAATCAACATTAAAAATAAATGCTAAAATATGTTCTATGAAATTCAAAGTGTCTCAGAATTTACTTGGTGTGCTTGGATCTGCTCACATTTAAAATGTCAGAGGTATACACATTGAAGAACAACAGATCCATCCTTTGCCCTATAACTTCAGAAAGAAGAAAGTGGCACCTACACTCAACTCGTTAGGCAGAGTCCAAAAGGTCCTTGGATGTTGCCTCTTGCCTCACAGTTTTTTTCCAGGATACCAAATTGTCCCTCTGTGTCCCTATCTGCAGATAGGGTGGGGATAAGACTGGAAACTGAAGATTCCTACGTAAGACAAGAGCCCAAGGCCCTTGCCAGCATCCATTAGGACTGAGGCTCAGCTTTGCTGTAGGCAAAGTCAGGAGTGGAGCTCAGTAGAAGGGTTGTGCTTTCTCAGTGTAGCCTTGGCTGTCCTATGGGTCATCTTTCCAGCCAGCTAAAGTCCCTTCTAGTCCAGGTGTTTGTCTTCTCCTCTTCTTCTTCTTCTTCTTCTTCTTCTTCTTCTTCTTCTTCTTCTTCTCAATTATTTATTTATTTTATCTTTAGGAATGTTCAGAAACACTAGTAGAGAGCATTGGATCTCACTACAAATAACTGAACCACCATGTGGTTGGTGGGAATTGAACCCAGGTCCTCTGGAAGAGCAGTCAGTGCTCTTCCCTGCTGAGCCATCTCTCCAGGCTCATTTCCTTACCTCTTTATCTCTCTAAATTGCTCCCTCAAACTCAAGATGAGACCTTATTTGTGATAAGTTATCTGTTATTTGACACTGTTTCTGGGGATCCATGAACAAGCATCTACTTTTCTCAGATAGAGAATCAAAGTAAGGACACCACCAAAGACCATCTTGGTGAGCCAGTTAGTTTTATTTTGGTTACTTACATAAACATGGGTGAGGGATGATTTATATGAGCACAAATGGCTCAAAGATAGCTGTATTACCAAAAGTCCACCCCAACCTTGAAACAGCTCACAAAGGGTGGAAACTGTAGCCCAGTGCAAATCATGTGTGCAGCTCAACAGGTTAGAGAGTCTCTGTCAGGAATTCCGCTGCCGGTCTGTACCTCTTGAGGTAGCTTTGCTGGTCTGAAAGAAACTTTCAGTTGTACTTACTGCTTACCTATGTTTAAAGAGGAAGAGACCAGTGAATCTTGTCAGTTTCAGTTACTTCCTGAAGCCTTTGAGCTGTTTACTTGCCTACAAAGAAATTTCTTTGTCTTAAGGAGCTTACAATACAGAAATTTATCTTAAAGGAAATTGTAATACAACCCTCTCCTTGTATGTATTAAGTATTTTACATAAGGATCTGGTTGGAGTTGTGTCCTCTGTCCATAAAGAATGTCCTTATCTGACAGATTTTGCAAAGTCAAAGGTAGAGGTTTGAAAAGTGTTCCCAGCTCAGGGAAACCAAGGATTGCTGGCCACACCAGAAGTCAGGACAGGATAAGGTATGAATTCTCCAAGAGCCTCTGAAAGGAGCATCTGGGCCAACAACTTCAAATCACACTTCTGGTGCTCAGAACTGTGAAAGCATGACCTTTGGTAAGGATTCTAGGGTTCTGAGGCCAGTCTCCTCCAGGTGTCTCCAAACCGGGACCCTGGACCCCAGCTCTTTGCATGAAACATCCTCTTCTCCTCAGCCCATCCCCTCCCCCAAGAGATTTCTACAGTCTCCTGTTTAGGCTTTTTGTCCCAGCACTCAGCATGCTCTAGAAGCAGACTCCCCTGCTGGGTTCTGTGTGTCTTTCACGGAACAAGGAATGGTGTCTACTTGAGGTAAGTTCTACCCTCCAACTATCATGGCTAACCTATAGTGTCTGGTATTTTTGAAGGGGCTCACTGAGATGTGACTGAAAAAGGAAGGAGGAAGGAAGAAGAAGGAGAAGGAAAAAGTGCCCTCTCACATGCAGTGAAAGGGGAATTACCTAAAAGTGCCCCAGGCTATCTAGAAACTCCTGACTCAACCCAGAGGATCTGAACACCTGCCCAATAAGAATATCAACATAGTGATAAGACCTGAGGCACTGGAATGTGCGGAGGGAGTTTGAGAAGAAAGTCAACCCTGGATAAAGACCTTCTCTGACATTTAAGAGCCCATTGACTGCAAGAAACTGATGTGCAGATGGAATTTTGGTACCCAAAAAGGTCCCTTTATTTTCTGCCCTCTAAAACCATCACTCCTTTGCGCCTCTGTGCTGAGTCTCCCCTCCTGCAGGGAAATTGCTGCCCTTCATGTTCTGATCAATGACCATCTGCTTCTAATAAAGGATGGGAACCGCCCCTTTTCTTTAATTTCCATGTTGCCTCCATAAATCCCTTCCTCTCTCCCAGGAAACAAAGTTAGAGATAATACCAGGTGTCTCCAGAGCAGTTTCCCCCAGAAGACATTTCTGGCTTTTCTTTTGAGATGCCTATGACTGTTGTGGTCCACAAAAAGTCAATCACCAAGCTATGATGCCCAACATGGCCAGGGCCTACCTAGTAACAATTCTGAACTGCCTTGGGACTGTGGCAGGTCCCTCCTTGAGGGAGCTTGGGTGTAGAGAATGGACACAGTCCTTGAACACACATGAGAACATAAAGCAAGGCGATTTCAGGAAGGGATGGGTCTCCTCTCTCTGCAATATCAGAGAAGTCTCTCAGATAGGGAGAGACTGGAGCCTGGATGGTGGAGAAAAACCCTCTGGGTAGGTCCAGTGGTGATAAGGAGTGAGTTGCACAAGACCCAGAATCAACTCCCAGCACACACAATGTGGTTCTGAACTGTCTGGAGCACAAGTTCCAGGGGATCAGTTGTCCACTCGAGCCTGCTAGGGTACTGCATGCACATTGGTACACAGATACATGTGCAGGCAAAACACTAATATAGATAAAAATAAAATCTTAAACTGGGCAGTGGTGGTGAACTCCTTTAATCTCAGCAATTGGGGGTGGGGGTGAGGGGCAGGTGGAACTCTGAGTTTGAAGTCAGCCTGGTCTACAGAGTGAGTCAGGGACAGCCAGGGATACACAGAGAAGTCCTGTCTTAAGAAGAAGGTTTCTTTTGTTTGTTTGTTTGTTTGGGTTTTTTATTTTGTTTTGTTTTTCCAGACAGGGTTTCTCTTTATAGCCCTGGCTTCCTTGGAATTCAATCTGAAGACCAGACTGGCCTTGAACTCAGAGAATGGCCTGCCTTTGCCTCCGGAGTGCTGGATTAAAGGTATATACTACCACTGCCTGGCAGGAGAATATTTTTTTAAAAGAGTCCTCCCAAGCTAGCCACCTGCTTAAGGCTCCCAGTAGCTGTCATACTGTACTAGAGTTGTTTGAACAGCAGCTGGAGACTTAACTCCAGATCTTGCACATGCGAGGCAAATTCTCTGTCACTGAGCTATGTTCTCATCCACCTCCATACCATGGCTTAACTCATTGTAACTCTGACTAGACTCAGATCTATAAGCCTCCTGTTTCAGATTTCTGACTAACTTGGAACTACACCACAGCACCTGGCTCTTCTAGATCTTAATAGACATGCAAAGAAACATACAAACACACATTTATAAAAATGTAAAAATTACATTTATTCTATAAACCTGCTATGAAATTATCTTTTCTCTCAATAAGACAGACACAATGTAGGTTGGCATGACAGATCCTTCATCATTAGGGGATGTGTGCATGTCTTTTTTTTTTTTTTTTTTTTTTTTTGGTTTTTCGAGACAGGGTTTCTCTGTGTAGCCTTGGCTGTCCTGGAACTCACTCTGTAGACCAGGCTGGCCTCGAACTCAGAAATCCACCTGCCTCTGCCTCCCAAGTGCTGGGATTAAAGGCGTGCGCCACCACCGCCCGGCCGATGTGTGCATGTCTTAGAGAACAAGTTCCCATAGGTCAATAGATGTGGACCAGTGTTTCACATCTGCATCTTTGTGTGCCTCACTCCACACAAGTCTAATCATACCTGCTTTTCTAGGACTTCACCCCACCCTACCTTCTCCTAGAAAGCATTTTCTGGCTTGTATCTCCATAAGAGTCCCATGCTAAATCAAGTTCTGGTCTCCCTGGAAAGCAGGTCACAGGACTGGAATAGAATTGTGGGAGCTTTCCTGTTTATTTCTTTAGTGCTCCCCAAGTCCCAGGAAACTGAAGGTCTAAGCCTTCACTCACATCTTGGATGCTCAGTCCTCCCAGCAGGTGTCAGTATAGTCAGTCACCACTGGAAGAAGCTGAAAGTGTTTCCTTAGCCTCTGATCTTTTCTCCATCCCCATGATGCAACCAGCTGTTGAAACTTAGTCCCTGTGTTTTCTGCATTGCCATAGTGGTACAGTGAGGTCCTCTCTGCCCACGTATGGATGGAAGATGGCTCAGAGTCTGTGCTGTTCAGTCTTCAATTTCTTCCAGGCACTGAAGTGCTTCTGTAGGATCGCAGAGTGAGCTGTCCAGTCAAGTTTGGCAATCCACTAACAATGACCTCTACATCCAGTACAGGCACAGCCAATTCTTAAAACTGTCAACAGCCTTGAGTGTGGGACAGAAATTATGGACCCAGTTTGCTCATAACAGAAGGGGAGGGTTCAGCAGTGTATAAAACAATAAATTAAATTAAAGGTCAAGAGACATGATGGGATCAGCAGTCATTCCAGGGTCCTGGGCTTTATCCAAACGATTTGTGTAGAAGGTAGCTCAAAGGGTTGCATACACATTCCCTCTCCTTTGACCAGCAGGACCCTCAGGCCTGAGGCTGTAGGGAGGAGGTAGTTCTGTGGGAGTTGGCTCCGGGACAACCTGCAGGAGAAGAGGGATAGTGGTTTTATTTAGAGTGTGGGCAAAGAATAATAAATAGGGTTGGTAGAGCCATCGCCTATCCATAATCCCGCTTCCCCAATCCATTATGTCAGCATGTTGGACAGCCAGCTATGAAACACATTAGGTATTGAGACAGGAAGACATACCTGACTGTAGGGTGGTGGGGGCTCCAAGGAAGTGACCCAAATACTTTCTAGGGGAGCAATTGATGGCAGTTCTGGAGGAGTCTGATCATCACCTGTTCTGATGTCATGCTGCTGTATTCTACAATTGGGACAGAATCGCTTCACTAGGCCACAGATGCAGAAAAGAGGTAAAATGACCCAAATGATGATGACCATGATCCTAGGCAGGTGGGGATGGTATTGTCATAAGTGCCTAGGTCATGTTTCCTTGCCAAACCTCCTCCGACATTCACCCCCTCAAACCCTACCCGCTCTTTCCTGGGGACACAGCCCTCAGTGAAGATGCCCAGAAGTGCTGACCCTGGGCTTACCTGAATGGGTCATTTGCAGCATCCCAGGCATTTAATTCTGGGCAGCATTCATTGTCACAGCATGTGAATCCTTTGGGGCAGCTTCTAGTCAGGACAAACAGGCATGGGGAGATATTGATGGCATCAGCGTGTCAAACCAAAGGGTCCCTGCTTCCCTACACACTTAGACACTCAGTTTTCCAACCACCCTTAGTGGGTGAGTATGGGGTACAGTTCCATCTGCAGTCCACTGGGAGGAATTGGGGGATGGACTTGAGGCCTGAGTTCAGAGTTCATCAGGGCGGGATGCCATGGTTCCTCAGGCAGAATGGTCCTGATGCTGATCTTCCTTGGGTGGCAGGAGTGGGACACTGCACATTTGACTCCCCCTCCCCCAGCTATGAAAGGTTGGGGATTAGCAGCATTTCCAGACCTGTAGATACCTAGGTTGGGTAAGCTGTGAGGGGCTATGGTTTCAGCAAAAGTGATATGAATTAGGTGTCTGTTCCCATACCCAGGGCAGAAACTGAGCACATACCGGTCCCCCCTCCCTTGTCATTACTCACAGTTTTTAACAAAGTCCCATACTTACAAGCTTTCACACGTGTTTACACCCTGTGGAAGAAAAAAGACAGAGGTCACAGCTCAAAGCCTGGGAGTTGGGTCTCAGGTGTGAGAATGGTTCTCAGGCATATCGATAAATCAGGTAGGTGTGTGTAATCCTGTGCTGGTCGTCCATCATGATGAACTCAAGAGAAGGCAGAACTATTCAAGGCTACATAGCCAGTTTGAGGCCAGATTGGGAGCAAGAAACTCTGTCTCTGATCAGAAATTGTTCCAGACAGTGGGTCTCAGACTCTCCCTCCCTCCAACTACCATGTCCAAGGATAAGAGTCTGCCCCATAGCGTCCTCCCAAAGTCACAGAAGATTTGCTTACCTCGTTGGCACTTACTCGTTGGGGACCGGAAAGCAGGCCAAAGATCAAGGTGAGTATTCCCGGGACCCAGGTATCCTTCATGCTGGCAAGGGCGTCACTGATCTTCTGTGTGTAAGGACAGACTGACAAGGCAAGAACTTCCCAACTTCTCTCCACCTATGGATCCCAGCCTCAAAATAGGGGCTGAGTTAACACAGTGGAGTTGGGCAAAACAAGGGCTTTGAGCTGACCTGGAGCTCAGAAAAGGCAAGTGGAGAGGAGCTGGCCTTGCTTGAGTTTGAGGAATTGGGAATTGGGAGGTTAGAAGAGATTGATCTGCCAACTTTGTAAGTTGGATGGAGCAGAGCACTCTGGAAGTCCCTCTGCTGGCCTTCACTTAAATAGCAGTTAGAGCAGGGTGTGGGGACCCAACCTTTAATCCCACCAGAGATAAGAAGGCAAATCTCTGTGAGTTCAAAGCTAGTATGATCTAATTAGTGAGATCCAGGCCAACTTGGATTGAATTAAAAAAAAAAAAATCCAGGTGGTGGTAGCACAAGCCTTTAAATCCCAGCATTCCAGAGGCAGAGGCAGGTGGATTACTGAGGCTAGCCTGGTCTGCAGAGCAAGTCCAGGACAGCCAAGACTACACAGAGAACAGTATGGGTTTCTGTGGGTTTGGTGAGGGAACAGTCTGGAATGAAGACTCAGAGTTTGAGAGCAGTCGTCCTTGGACCTGGATTCTGTTTCCAGCATCTGTATCCAAGACAGCTCATAAGCACCTGAAACTCCATGTCTAGATGATGCCCACTTCTGAACTCTGAGGGCACCAGGCATGCATACAGTGCACGTACATCTGTGCAATAAATACTTGAATACATAAAAGCAAAACAAATAAATTTCGAACAAAACAAACCAGTAAGTCCAGCCGGGTGATTTACTGGATAAATGAGCTTACCACCAAGCCTGAAAATCTGAATTTTGTTTTGTTTTCTTTGTTGGTTTTCTTTTTTGAGACAGGGTCTCTCTACATAGTCTGGCTGTCCTGGCAGTAACTACGTAGACCAGGGTATCTTCCAGCTCACAGAGATCCCCCTGCCTCTGTCTCCTGGATGCAGTGATTAAAGGCCCGTGCCACCACATCCAGCTTTGAAAACCTTAATTTGATCTCTGGAACCCATGTAGCAGAAGGAGAAAGTCAAGTCCATCCACTTGCCTGCAAATACACACCAAAAACATACACACACACACACACACACACACACGGGTGGTGGTGAGTTTAAATGAATAAATGTAATTAAATTGTCTTTTGTTATCATTCTAGTTTTTCTTTTTATTTATTTTATGTATATGAATACACTGTAGCTGTTCTGATGGTTGTGAGCCATCATGTTGTTGCTGAGAATTTGAATTACGGATCTCTGCTCAGTCTGGTCAACCCCATTTTAGTTTTTCAAGACAAGGTTTCTCTGTGTAGCTCTGGCTATCCTAGAGCTCACTCTGTAGATGAGGCTGGCCTTCAACTCAAGAGAGCCAACTCCCTCTGCATCCAGCATACTGGGATTGAAAGTCTGTGCCTCCACCATCTGATATAAAAAACCCTTTAAAATAAAAATTCAAAATTCAAGACACTCGATGGGGAACACACTGCTCTAACCCCAGATCTTGGGAGACAGAAAGAGGGAGATCATTGAGTTCAAGGCCAGCCTGGTCTACAGAGTGAGTTCCAGGACAACCAAGGCTACTCAGACAAACCCTGTCTCAAAAAGTCAAAATCAGTAAATAAAATTTGAGAGATTAGCTAAACGCTGGAGGGATGCTGTACTTGCCCGGACACAAGAGAGGCAAAGGAGGGAGGCAGAGAGTGTGGGAAAGGCAGGCCAAGCCACAAGAGGATAATGGGGTGGGGTGAGGGTGTCACATAAAAAGTGCCTTTCCTTTGTGCTTTGTCCAAGAGCCCTCAAGGAGATGAGCAGGCCAGGTGGGATTCCTGGAAGGACTCACCGTCAGAGTACGGCCGCCAGGGGGCAGCATCAGACAGTGTCGAGGTGAGCTCAGGGACCCAGGATTGACCTGAGAGGCTTGAGGACAATCAAGGGTGGAAGAGACACATGTGACAACAGAGCTCAGGGAAGGGGCTTCATGAGGTAGTGGCTGGATCTCTGTCTGGTCTGGGGACACAGGAAGGCAGTGCTTGGAGGCCCTGGTGTTAGTGCGAGGTGCATCTCACATCTCCTGTTACCTGTCCACTCTAACTTGGCAACTGGGAGACAGGTGGCTTCTTGGAGATCTCCCCTGACTTCTGGTTTCTTTTCCCTGTCATACTCAGAGACTCTCCCAGCCTTGCCTTTTCTCCCAGTCTCTGTTTTCTAATTTCAGTGTTTCGCCCCCTCCACAGACACCCATTTGGTCCTCTCTGTTTTCCCTCCTGTTTCTCTCTATCACCCACTGCAGGTCAGTTGAGCTCCACTGTTTGGTTTTCCTTTTGCCCACATTTCCCTGACTGCTTTGGTCCCCTCATTCCTGAGGCTCAGGGACTCTCTGGTATCTCTCCTACTCTCTGCTTCTCTTTCTCATCATCCGCCAGCCCCTCAAAAACAAAACCTTCCAGAGCTAAGTACATTGCAATTGGGATGTGGTCCCCGAGATTCCCCTCTCTATTTGCAATCTCTGGTGACCTAGTCCAGGCAGAGAAAGGGGGGGACAGGAGAGTATGTGTCTCGCCAACCTCCCTGTTGTCTCTAATGGAGTCTGCCTGAGGCCCATGCTCCCAGTTGAAAAGGAAACTCCTTGGGACAGTGCTGAAACTTCCTAGCAACACTTACACTTCTGCATGCTTGAGTGAATTTTTGCTATTGTGGACTTCCAGCCCTCCTGCTTCTGCCCAAGTTCCACTGTGTCTGTCTGCATCCTGAGATGTGCATCTATGGCCCTTCAATCCCTGAGGCCTGCCATGCTGTCCAGGCTTGGAGCCCCCTCTACAGTTATGTCTCAGAAAAGAGGAGAAGGCCAGGCACACTTGGTAGTTGAGAAGAGGGGTGGACATGGACAGGCTGGGGAACTGAAGGGAAGTAGCCAGTACCAGTGGCCCTGATGGGCAGAATGGGGCTTGTGTTAATTCTTTGAGGTTCTGGCATCCATCTAACCATGATGTATTGTTGCCAGAAGGAGGGAGGGCAAATAAGTTGTATTTAGATAATGCTAGAATGTACTAGTGTGAGGGTTTGTATGCGCTTGGCCTGGAGAGGGGCAGTATCTTATTGGAAGGTGTGACCTTGATGGAGTAGGTGTGTCACTGTGGGTGTCAGCTTTGAGACCCTCATCCTACCCGCCTGGAGGCCAGTATTCTGCTACCAACAGCCTTGAGATGAAGATGTAGAACTGTCCCCTTCTCCTGCAACATACATTCCTGGATGCTGCCAGGTTCCCACCTCAATGATACTAGACTGAACCTGTAAGCCATCCCCAATGAAATCTTGTTCTTATAAGAGTTGCCTTGGTCATGGTGTCTGTTCACAGCAGTAAAACCATAACTAACACAGAAAATGATACCAGGAGTGGAGTATTGATGTTATAGGCCTGACCATGCTTTTGTTTGAAATAATGTGGATTTTGGGACGGTGGACTTGGAAAGCAGAAGAATCCTTTAAATGGGGCTTAATGGGCTGTCCTAGTAGGAATGTGGAAGACTTTGTTAGTGAGAATGATTTAAATTGTGAGGACCTGGACCAGGTGGTTTTAGGGAAAAATTTCAAGATGTGGCTTAGAAATTATTTTTGTAGTAATTTGGTGAAGAATGTCGTAACTCTTTGCCCTTGTCTGAAGAGTCTGCCTTAGGGTAAGGTGACAAGACTTAGATTAATTGCATTGACAAAGAAGTCTGAAAAAAGTCCAGGAGAGACTTTGTTCTCTGCTTAAGCTTCATGAAGAACATTTTGAATAAGCATAGCAAGCTGAGAAAGGAAAAATATAAAATATATGGTTCAAGTATTAAAGTATTCACCAGGAAGTGAAATGGAGAAAGCAGATTAAGGGATTTGGGAGCAAGATGCTACCCACCTCAATTTAGATCCAGGCATGGTGATACCTCAAGTCCCCTGTCATTCAGAGGTGACAGAGGAGATGGAAGATGTAGCCAGTGCTGGAGAGGAAAGCTAGGCAGAGTGGACTCAGACAGGTATGGGGAAGTTGTTGGAACAAGAACACTGGCCATGTGGGTCAGATGCTAATGAGAGGTGAGATCAGGAAACAGACATTGACTTCAGCAGAATTGTGGTCAAATAACCAGGATGGAAGTGATATCCTGGAATATTGGGAACAGAAGAGAAGAAAAGAGGGAGAAGGGAAGTTGGTCAGCAGGACAGCGGGTTGGGATTTTCAGAGGTTGATGCAGAGAAGGTTTTAAAGAGGCCAAGCCTGTATAATGCCAAATTAATTACAGGAGTGAGACCTGTACGGGGTTGGGAATGAGAGGAGCCATCCAGGGCCCAGCTAGGTTCCTGGGCAGAAAATCTGTGCAAGATATCTGTGGGACAGAAATTAGATGGCCTTGGTGAGATAGTTTCCTTCTGTTTGGTTCGGTTTGAGACAAGGTGGGTTTCCCTATATATAGCCCTGTCAGGCCTTGAACTCTCTATGGAGACCAGGCTGGCCTCAAACTCACAGAACTGCCTGCCCCTACCTCCTAACTGCTGGGATTAAAGGAGTGAAAATCATGCTAACATGGCTTCTGCCTTTTTGCTTGGAAGAACTTGAGGCTGGGGTATGAGAATCCTGAGGAGGTAGGTCTGCATGAGTTGCCTGGAGAGACTATGGAGTGTGTTGTAGGATGGGGGGTGGGGGGGCTAGAGACACATGGTCTGGATTTGAAAATGAGTCAGCTCACACAGGTGTGCTGATTCTGGGGGGAAAACCCCAATTCACCCCTAGTCTGGATTCTTCCTAGATGAGTTGTATGGAGGGAGAGTCAGGTAGACATTTGATGTGAGACAGTTGTAGTTACACTGAGGTAAGCAAGCTGACTCTGAAGGCATGAAGGTGGGGGTCTGGAGGGCTTGGAGAATGGCCAGGATGGAGGTTGACACACCTGGACCAGAGCAGCAGATGGTGCTCACAATGGGAGGTAGGAGGTTAGGAGGATATCCTAGTTAGGATTACTATTGCTATGAGGAAATACCATCATCAAGGAAAGTTGGGAGGAAAAGATTTATTTGATTTACATGTTCTCCACATTATAGTATATAACTGAAGGAAGTCAGGACAGGAACTCAGACAGGGTATAAACGTGGAGGCAGGAGCTGATTTTAGAGGCCATGAGGGGTACAGTGTACTGGCTTTTCAAGATCTCTCTCTCTCTCTCTCTCTCTCTCTCTCTCTCTCTCTCTCTCTGCCTTTCTCTGCCTCTACTATCCTCTACTCCCCTCCACATGCTCAGAATAAACTATATTCTATACTGAAAAGAAAAAAAAAACAAAGAATGGGAAGGCAGCTTTTGGCTTTGCTAAAGATCCTTCCAATAGCATTTCTTTTGCTAAAGAAAAGACTAAGGGACAGATGACAGGCACCGCTGGGATCATTCCCTCTCCATGCTCATAGTAGCTCTGTTCTTTGGTGAGGATGGGCACAGGAAGCTAAAGACACAAGGGACACAGGACCCCAGAACTCAGTCTCACCTCTCTCTCTTGTCTTTCTGCCTCTCTATTTCTCTCTGTCTCTCTCTCTGTCTATCTCACTCTCCCCCAACTCTACCAAATATCAGACTTGTTGGGAGGTGATCTGTGCACAGGCAGCCTGGTTTTCAGGTAGAGCAAAGACTTTGAACCCAGGGACCTGGTAGGGGGTGGCTTCTACCTACAACCTTGTGGGCAGAGCTTCCACCTGCATGGGACTGGAGGAGTTCAGTCACTGCCCCCTGGAACCTAGCTCCTGGTGCAGTTGCAGCCCCCCAGGAGAGATGTGTGGCTACCAGTCACATAGTTGCAGCCCTTAGCCTTCCCCACATGTAAATAAGGTTTCCCCAAACTCTCAGTCCAAGCCAATGAGAAGTACCTGCTGCCAAACCCCGAAGCATCCCCAAATCAAATATAAATCCCAACCTGGATCCTATAGAACAATAAAGGGTGTTGGAACATTACTCTGTCGTCTGGGAGATTTTATCACAAAGAGCTGTAACACACAAGGGAAGAGGTTCTCTCTCCCGAAACACTGTCAGCCGCTTCGTCATAACCTTTCCCGGCTAGGCGGCCTTCTCCAGCCTCAGACCAGATTGGGCACCGGAGCAGTATGGGCAAACCCCCACACCCACTTTCAGCAGGGCCTCTGCATGGAGGCCTGCAGCCAGTGACAACTGTGAGAGCAGCCCCCTCCTCCAGAACCACCACACCAGCTTTCGGCGGGGCCTCTGCACAGAGGCCCACACAGACTCCTGTCTTGGACCATATTTGTCTTTCAAGAAGGGGTTTCTCTGTGGATCCCTGGCTGTCCCGGAATTGGCTCTGTAGACCAGGCTGACCTAGAACTCAGATCCACCTGCCTCTGCCTCCCTCCTGAGTGCTGGGAATAAAGATGTGAGCTGCTAACACCACTGGGCTCCTATACATTTAAGCAGCAGTTAGTCCAGGCGTGGTGGATCCCCACCTTTAATTCCAATGTTAGGATACCAAAGGAGATGTCTGTTGAATTCAGGGTCACATAATTTATATAGCGAGACCCTGTGTCAAAAAAAAAAAGTTGGATAGGTTTGATAAACTGGACCAGGATTATTCCCTGTCCCTCTTGACCAGGTGGTCTGTCAGGAGTGTTGGGGGCCTGAGTTTTAGTAAACACGGATTGATTAGATCTGATTGGGTGAATTGACAGTGCCTATACTTGGGGCTTCAGAGAGGAGTCAACAAAAGATGCAGAGGTCCCAGATTGAAAGTGTCTTGAACCAGGGTTCACTCATGCATGGCCGTGGATGGACAACTACAGGTTCCAAACAGCAGTGGACACTGCTCTGGGCAGCAGACTTGGGACTTCACTTACCGCCACTACCACCCCCATAGCAGATTCTCAACCAGGATTGTAAATTTAATCTCTGAGTTGGGGCCAGCCTGGACTAGAGAGCTCCAGGATATCCAGGGCTAGAGAAACTCTGTCTCAAAAAACAAATAAAAAAGATTGTATTAAACAAAGGCTTGTTCTGTCCACTTCTCAGGAAAACCTGCCAACCCAGGACACTTAGAGATTGAATAAGAACTAGAACTCAAATCCTACCTCCCTGGGATGATGACATGAGGCCACCCTGACCAGACAGACAAGTCTACTGCAAGATACAATATTTTAATGTCTAAATTAAAATAAATACATAAATATTTAAAGAAAATATTTTAACTATTCAGAGAAGTGAGAACTTCCACATCCTTTGACATCAACAGATTAGTCCCAGAGAGGGCCAATAAAGTACACCCCAAGGTCACCATGGGGGAACAGAGAAGGGGAGACTCCTAACCCAGAAAAGGAAGACCTCGGGTTCCTCAGCCTGATTCAGACATGCCAACACTAAAACGGGGGTCAAAGATCCGTTCAGAGCTGTGGTTGGGGCCAGTTTCCAGTTAACACAACCTTGCCAAGACTAGGGGCCTAGGTTTCCTCGGGTCCTCCCTCTTAGGTCCCTAACTCCACTATCTCCAAAGATATTAGAAAGGAAGTTTCCAGTTGCCTGTGGTTAAGGGAATTCCTGTCAACTAAGGTAGAGGCTGGGTGCCTAGACTAGCCTCTGCCCCAAAGGGTCCTCCAAAAGTCACAGAAGTCTTGCTTACCTTGTTGGTGCTTACTGGTTGGAGACTGGAAAGCAAGCCAAAGATCAAGATGAGTGCACCCAGGATCCAGACATCCTGCATTCTGGGAAGGGGGCCACTGAGGTCCAGAGTGTAAGAACAGAGTGACAGGGCAAGACCTTTCAAATTTCTTTCAGCCTTTGGGGCCCAGCCTCAAGATAGGGGCAGAGTTAACACTGAGGAGTTGGGTTGGGATCAGGGTTTCTATTCAAACTTGAGCCCAGGGAAGAGAAGTGGAATTGATCAGGCCTTGATTGAGTTTGAGGAACTGGGAATTAGGAGGTTAGAAGAGATTGATTTGCCAACTTTGTAAGTCCCTCTGCTGGGCTGCACTTAAATAGTGGTTAGAGCAGGGTGTGGGGACACAACCTTTAATCCCATCATAGAGAAGAAGGTAAATCTCTGGGAGTTCAAAGCTAGTGTGATTATAATTAGTGAAATCCAGAACAGCAACGGTTAAATTAAAAAAAAATTCAAGTTTTAGTAGCACAAGCTTTTAAATCCCAGCACTCAGGGGGCAGAGACAGGTGGATCTCTAAAGCTAGACTGATCTACAGAGTTAGTTCCAGGACTTTGTTGCTGAGAATGATTTCAATTGTCCGGACCTGGCCCAAGAGATTTCAGTGAAAAATTCATGAGGTGGCTTAGAATTTTTTGTAGAATTTTGGTAAAGAATGTGCTTACCTTTAGACCTTGACTGAAGAGTCTCCCTAAGTCTAAGGTGAAGAGATTCAGATGAATTTTGTTGACAAAGGATGTCTCAAAAAAAGCTCAGTAGAGAATTTGTTCTCTGGTTAAGTCTCATGAAGAGCATTTGGACTGAGCATAGCAATGTGAGAAAGGAAAAATATAAAATGTATGGTTCAAATATTAAAGGGGCAACAGGAAGTAAAATGGAGCTGAATCCTAGGTTCTAGAAGATAGTAGATTAAGGGATTAGGAGCAACATCCTACCCAGCTAAATTTAGAGCCAGGCATGGTGATACATACCTTTAATCCCAGGTGACAAAGCCAAACAGATCTGTGAGTTCAAGGGCACCCTGGAACGAAGCAGTTCTAGGTGAAGAAAAGCTTAAATCTAGGCATGCTGGTACACGCCTTTAATCCAGCATTACAGGAGACAGAGGCATGTATGTCTCTTAGTTCAAAGCCAAGCTGAGGCAGACAGGGAGCTGGAAAACAGAAAGCTGATAATAGATCCAGTCCCTGCAAGTAGCAGAACTCAGCAGCTGCAGAGAAGTGGCTCTGGATTTAGAGTGAGAAATAGAGATTACTGGGACAATTGAGGTTGGTTAGCTGGAGCTAAGAAATTCGTTGTGATTAAGAAGAAACCAGCATCACTGCGGTGAGGGGAAGTGTTTCCTGAGAATACAAAGAAGCTGTGTTCCAGGGATAGCCAAGGTTGTACCTTGTGCAGCAGTTGGATTTGGGAATGTGTAAGAGTCACCCAGGTGGTACTGGTTTTGAAGGCGTGAAGGGGTCCTGAAGACCAGCTGAGGCTTGGCACTGTGAGAGGTCATGGAAGGCCATTGGTGAAGGTGCAGCCTCAGCTGTAGTTGATGGCCCAGGCCTGAAGGGGTCCTGCAAAAAAAAAAAAAAAAAAAAAAAAGAGACTTGGCACTATGAAGAGAGCCTATGAGAGGCTACTGGTGAAGCCGAGTTTCAGCAGAATAGCCCAGTGTATTGGAGATGCCAGTACCATGGGATGATCACCAAGAACAGCAGCAGCTGTGGAGTGGATCAACCTGAGCTTAGAGTGCTATAGAGTGCAGAGCTGGAGATGTGACGCCAGCCCTTTGGAGGAGCCCAGAAAATCATGTGTGGATCCCAGACATTGGAAAGAGAAGCTGTAACATTGAAGCTGCCTTGGAGATTCCAAGATTTTTGAGATGCCAGAGGCCTGGGATACTTCCTGAGCAATGCTGATAACAAAGAATGGATCCAGCCCAGGAAAAGAAGCTTGTTGCAGTCAACAAATATCAGAAAGGAGTTGCAGATCTGAAGACCGCTTAGACATCAGGCATGGGGATGCAGAGTTTGGAGTTTTTCCAGCTGGTTTCTGTCTTGATTCTGGGATTACAATAAGGGATTGGATGGATCTCAGAAGAGACTTTGAACTTTGGACATTTACCATTGTTGATACTGCTATAAAATATGGAAACTTTGAAAGTTGGAATAAATGTATTTTTTATTATGTTATGGCTAGATATAGCCCCCATAGACTCGTATATTTGAACAAACCTATCTGGGCCAAGGAGTGGAATGTGATGGTTTGTATGTGCTTGGCTTGTGGAGGGGCATTATCGGAAGGTGTAGCTGGAGTCGGTTTTTCATTGTAGGTATGGGCTTTGAGACCCTCAACCTAGCTGCCCGGAAGCTGCTAGCAGCCTTTTTTTTTTTTTTTAAAGATTTATTTATTTTATGTATATAAGTACACTGTAGCTGTACAGATGGTTGTGAGGCATCATGTGGTTGCTGGGAATTGAACTCAGGACCTCTGGTCACTCTGGCATCTATAGCTGACTTGAGACACACCAGAAGAGGGTGTCAGATCCCATTACAGAGGGTTGTGAACCACAACATGGTTGGTGGGATTTTACCTCAGGACCTTCGGAAGAGCAGTCAGTGCTCTTAGCCCATGAGCCATCTCTCCAGCCTGCTAGCAACCTTTAGATGAAGATTTAGTACTCTCAGCATCTCCTGCACCATGCAAGCCTGGATGCTGCCAATTCCAGCCTTGATAATACGGGTCTGAATCTCTGAACCTGTAAGCCACCCCCAATTAAATGTTGTCCTTATAAGAGCTGCCTTGGTCATAATGTCTGTCCACAGCACTATACTTCTAACTAAGACAATATTTTCCATTTATTTATTTATTTATTATGAGACAGGGTTTCCCTGTGTAGCCCTGGCTGTCCTGGAAATCACTCTGTAGACCAGACTGGCCTCGAACTCAGAGATCATCCTTTCTGTGCATCCTGAATAATAGGATTAAAGGCTACCACCTTGCCACTAAATAAAATCAACATAAAAAAATAAATGCTAAAATATGTTCTGTGAAATTCAAAGTGTCTCAGAATTTACTTGGTGTGATTGGATCTGCTCACATTTAAAATGTCAGAGGTATACACATTGGAGAACAACAGATCCATCCTTTGCCCTATAACTTCAGAAAGAAGAAAGTATGGCACCTACACTCAACTCATTAGGCAGACTCCAAAAGGTCCTTGGATGTTGCTTCTTGCCTCACGGTTTTTTTCCAGGATACCAAATTGTCCCTATCTGCAGATAGGGTGGGGATAAGACTGGAAGCTGAAGATTCCTACATAATACAGGAGCCCAAGGCCCTTGCCAGCATCCATTAGGACTGAGGCTCAGCTTTGCTGTAGGCAAAGTCAGGTGTGGAGCTCAGTAGAAGGGCTATTCTTTCTCTGTGTAGCCTTGGCTGTCCTACAGATGCTCTTAACTACTGGGTCATCTTTCCAGCCAGCTAAAGTCCCTTCTAGTCCAGATGTTTGTCTTCTTTCTTTCTTTCTTTCTTTCTTTCTTTCTTTCTTTCTTTCTTTCTTTCTTTCCTTCTTCTTCTTCTTCTTCCTCCTCCTCCTCCTCCTCCTCCTCTTCACAATTATTTATTTATTTTATCTTTAGGAATGTTCAGAAACACCAGTAGAGAGCACTGGATCTCATTACAAATAACCTTGAACCACCATGTGGTTGGTGGGAATTGAACCCAGGTCCTCTGGAAGAGCAGTCAGTGCTCTTCCCCACTGAGCCATCTCTCCAGGCTCATTTTCTTACCTCTTTATCTCTCTAAATTGCTCCCTCAAACTCAAGATGAGACCTTATTTGTGATAAGTTATCTGTTATTTGACACTGTTTCTGGGGATCCATGAACAAGCATCTACTTTTCTCAGATAGAGAATCAAAGTAAGGACACCACCAAAGACCATCTTGGTGAGCCAGTTAGTTTTATTTTGGATACTTACATAAATATGGGTGAGGGATGATTTATATGAGCAAAAATGGCTCAAAGATAGCTGTATTACCAAAAGTCCACCCCACCCTTGTAACAGCTCACAAAGGGTGGAAACTGTAGCCCAGTGCAAATCATGTGTGCAGCTCAACAGGTCAGAGAGTCTCTGTCAGGGAATTCAGCCGCCGGTCTGTACCTCTTGAGGTAGTTTTGCTGGTCTGAAAGCAACTTTCAGTTGTACTTACTGCTTACCTATGTTTAAAGAGGAAGAGACCAGTAAATCTTGTCAGTTTCAGGTACTTCCTGAAGCCTTTGAGTTGTTTACTTGCCTACAAAGATATTTCTTTATCTTAAGGAGCTTACAAAACAGAAATTTAGCTTAAAGGAAATTGCAATACAACCCTCTCCTTGTATGTATTAAGTATTTTACATAAGGATCTGGTAGGAGTTGTGTCCTCTGTCCATGAAGAATGTCCTTATCTGACAGATTTTGCAAAGTCAAAGGTAGACGTTTGAAAACAGTTCCCAGTTCAGGGAAACCAAGGATTGCTGGCCACACCAGAAGTCAGGACAGGATAAGGTATGAATTCTCCAAGAGCCTCTGAAAGGAGCATCCGGGCCAATAACTTCAAATCACACTTCTGGTGCTCAGAACTGTGAGAGCATGACCTTTGGTAAGGATTCTACGGTTCTGAGGCCAGTTTACTCCAGGGCTCTCCAAACTGTGACCCTCGACCACAGCTCTTTGCCTGAAACATCCTCTTCTCCTCAGCCCACCCCCTCTTCCCAGACATCTCTATAGTCTGTTTAAGATTTTTGTCCCAGCACTCAGCATGCTCTAGAAGCAGACTCCCTTGCTGGGTTGTGTGTGTCTTTCATGGAAAAAGGAATGGTGTCTACTTGAGGTAAGTTCTACCTTCCAACTATCATGGCTAACCTATAGTGTCTGGTATTTTTGAAGGGGCTCACTGAGATATGACTGAAGAAAGGAAGGAGGAAGGAAGAAGAAGGAGAAGAAGGAAAAAGTGCCCTCCCACATGCAGTGAAAGGGGGAATTACCTAAAAGCGCCCCAGGCTATCTAGAAACTCCTGACTCAACCCAGAGGATCTGAACACCTGCCCAATAAGAATATCAACATAGTGATAAGACCTGAGGCACTGGATTGTGCGGAGTGGGGTTCTGAGAAGAAAGTCAACCCTGGATAAAGACTTTCTCTGACATTTTACAACCCATTGACTGCAAGAAACTGATGTGCAGATGGAACTTTGGTACCCCAAAAGGTCCCTTTATTTTCTGCCCTCTAAAACCCTCAAGCCCCTTGCACCTCTGTGCTGAGTCTCCCCTCCTGCAGGGAAATTGCTGCCCTTCATGTTCTGATCAATGACCATCTGCTTCTAATAAAGGACGGGGATTTCCTCCCCCCCTTTTTTTTGGCTCTTCCAAACATTTATTCCTTTAGAAGAGAATTCCTGAAACAATAAATACGTTAAATAGAGCAAGATACCAGCTTAGTAGAGTGTCCAGATGGGCGAGGGCAGAGTATACCATGTCAGGGACAAACTTGTGATTTAATTTCAGAGAGCAGGAGGAGGAGCTGAAACAGGCTATGAGCATCTCGCCCCAGCTAGGGCAGAAAGGACCTGCAAACAGGCTGGAAGATATGGGAGCAGGGAGTAGTACCATCTCACAATTACCCCTTTTCTTTCATTTCCATGTTGCCACCATAAATCGCTTTCTCTCTCCCGGGAAACAAAGTTAGAGATAATACCAGGTGTCTCCAGAGCAGTTTCCCCCAGAAGACATTTCTGGCTTTTCTTTTGAGATGCCTATGACTGTTGTGGTCCACAAGAAGGCAATCACCAAGATATGATGCCCACCATGGCCAGGGCCTACCTAGTAACAATTCTGAACTGCCTTGGGACTGTGGCAGGTCCCTCCTTGAGGGAGCTTGGGTGCAGAGAGTAGACACAGTCCTTGAACACACATGACAACACAAAGCAAGGCAATTTCAGGAAGGGATGGGTCTCCTCTCTCTGCAATATCAGAGAGGTCTCTAAGACAGCGAGAAACTCAAGCCTGGATGGTGGAGAAAAGCCCTCTGGGAAGGCCCAGTGGTGATAGGGAGTGAGTTGCACAGGACCCAGGATCAACTCCCAGTACCCACAATGTGGTTCTGAACTGCCTGGAACCCAAGTTCCAGGGGATCTTTTGTCCACTCCAGCCTCCTAGAGTTCTGCATGAACATTGGTACACAGATACATGTGCAGGCAAAACACTAATATAGATAAAAATAAAATCTTAAACTGGGCAGTGGTGGTGAAGACCTTTAATCTCAGCAATTGGGGGTGGGGCGAAGGCAGGTGGAACTCTTGAGTTGGAAGCCAGCCTGGTCTACAGAGTGAGTCAGGGACAGCCAGGGATACACAGAGAAGTCCTGTCTTAAGAAGAAGGTTTCTTTTGTTTGTTTGTTTGTTTGGGTTTTTATTTTGTTTTGTTTTTCCAGACAGGGTTTCTCTTTATAGCCCTGGCTTCCTTGGAATTCAATCTGTAGACCAGACTGGCAGAGAACGGCCTGCCTTTGCCTCCGGAGTGCTGGACTAAAGGTATATGCCACCACTGCCTGTCAGTACAGTATTTTTTAAAAGTCCTCCCAAGCTAGCCACCTGCTTAAGGCTCCCAGTAGCTGTCATACTGTACTAGGGTTGTTTGAGCAGCAGCTGGAGACTTAACTCCAGATCTTGCACACGCGAGGTAAATTCTCTGTCACTGAGCTATGTTCTCATCCACCTCCATACCATGGCTTAACTCATTGTAACTCTGACTAGACTCAGATCTATAAGCCTCCTGTTTCAGATTTCTGACTAACTTGGAACTACACCACAGCACCTGGCTCTTCTAGATCTTAATAGACATGCAAAGAAACATATAAACACATTTATAAAAATGTTACAATTACATTTACTTTATAAACTTGCTATGAAATTATCTTTTCTCCCAATAAGACAGACACAATGTAGGTTGGCATGACAGATCCTTCATCATTAGGGGATGTGTGCATGTCTTAGAGAACAAGTTCCCATAGGTCAATATGGGACCAGTGTTTCACATCTGCATCTTTGTGTGCCTCACTCCACACAAGTCTAATCATGACTGCTTTCCTAGGACTTTCCCACACCCTACCTTCTCCTAGAAAGCTTTTTCTGACTTGTATCTCCAAAGAGTTCCATGCTAAATCAAGTTCTGGTGTCCCTGGAAAGCAGGTCACAGGACTGGAATAGATAGTGGGAACTTTCCTGTTTATTTCTTTAGTGCTCCCCAAATTCCAGGAAGCTGAAGGTCTAAGCCTTCACTTACATCTTGGATGCTCAGTCCTCCCAGCAGATGTCAGTGCAGTCAGTAACCACAGGAAGAAGCTGAAAGTGTTTCCTTAGCCTCTGATCTTTTCTCCATTCCCATGTTGCAACCAGCTATTGAAACTTAGTCCCTGTGTTTTCTGCATTGCCATAGTGGTACAGTGAGGTCCTCAATGCCCAGGTATGGATGGAAGATAGCTCAGAGTCTGTGCTGTTCAGTCTTCAATCTCTTCCAGGCACTGAAGTGCTTCTGTAGGATCGCAGAGTGAGCTGTCCAGTCAAGTTTGGCAATCCACTAACAATGACCTCTACATCCAGTACAGGCACAGCCAATTCTTAAAACTGTCAACAGCCTTGAGTGTGGGACAGAAATTATGGACCCAGTTTGCTCATAACAGAAGGGGAGGGTTCAGCAGTGTATAAAAACAATAAATTAAATTAAAGGTCAAGAGACATGATGGGATCAGCAGTCATTCCAGGGTCCTGGGCTTTATCCAAAAGATTTGTGTGGAAGGTAGCTCAAAGGGTTGCATATGCATTCCCTCTCATTTGACCAGGAGGACCCTCAGGCCTGAGGCTGTAGGGAGGAGGTAGTTCTGTGGAAGTTGGCTCCGGGACAACCTGCAGGAGAAGAGGGGTAGTGGTTTTATTTAGAGTCTGGGCAAAGAATAATAAATAGGGTTGGTAGAGCCATCACCTATCCATAATCCCGCTTCCCCAATCCATTATATCAGCATGTTGGACAGCCAGCTATGAAACACATTAGGTATTGAGACAGGAAGACATACCTGACTGTAGGGTGGTGGGGGATCCAAGGAAGTGACCCAAGTGCTCTCTAGGGGAGCAATTGATGGCAGTTCTGGAGGAGTCTGATCATCACCTGTTCTGATGTCATGCTGCTGTATTCTACAATTGGGACAGAATCGCTTCACTAGGCCACAGATGCAGAAAAGAGGTAAAATGACCCAAATGATGATGATCACGATCCTAGGGAGGGCAAGATGGTATTGTCATAAGTGCCTAGGTCATGTTTCCTTGCCAAACCTCCTCCATCATTCACCCCCACACACCCTACCCCCATTTCCTGAGGACACAACCCTCAGTGAAGATGCCCAGAAGTGCTGACCCTGGGCTTACCTGAAGGGGTCATTTGCAGCATCCCAGGCATTTCTTTCTGGGCAGCATTCATTGTCACAGCATGTGAATCCTTTGGGGCAGCTTCTAGTCAGGACAAACAGGCATGGGGAGATATTGATGGCATCAGCGTGTCAAACCAAAGGGTCCCTGCTTCCCTACACACTTAGACACTCAGTTTTCCAACCACCCTTAGTGGGTGAGTATGGGGTACAGTTCCATCTGCAGTCCACTGGGAGGAATTGGGGGATGGACTTGAGGCCTGAGTTCAGAGTTCATCAGGGCGGGATGCCATGGTTCCTCAGGCAGAATGGTCCTGATGCTGATCTTCCTTGGGTGGCAGGAGTGGGACACTGCACATTTGACTCCCCCTCCCCCAGCTATGAAAGGTTGGGGATTAGCAGCATTTCCAGACCTGTAGATACCTAGGTTGGGTAAGCTGTGAGGGGCTATGGTTTCAGCAAAAGTGATATGAATTAGGTGTCTGTTCCCATACCCAGGGCAGAAACTGAGCACATACCGGTCCCCCCTCCCTTGTCATTACTCACAGTTTTTAACAAAGTCCCATACTTACAAGCTTTCACACGTGTTTACACCCTGTGGAAGAAAAAAGACAGAGGTCACAGCTCAAAGCCTGGGAGTTGGGTCTCAGGTGTGAGAATGGTTCTCAGGCATATCGATAAATCAGGTAGGTGTGTGTAATCCTGTGCTGGTCATCCATCATGATGAACTCAAGAGAAGGCAGAACTATTCAAGGCTACATAGCCAGTTTGAGGCCAGATTGGGAACAAAAAACTCTGTCTCTGATCAGAAATTGTTCCAGACAGTGGGTCTCAGACTCTCCCTCCCTCCAACTACCATGTCCAGGGAGAAGCATCTGCCCCATAGTGTCCTCCCAAAGTCACAGAAGACTTGCTTACCTCGTTGGCACTTACTCGTTGAAGACCGGAAAGCAGGCCAAAGATCAAGGTGAGTGTGCCCGGGACCCAGGTATCCTTCATCCTGGCAAGGGCGTCACTGATCTTCTGTGTGTAAGGACAGACTGACAGGGCAAGGCCTTCCCAACTTCTCTCCACCTATGAATCCCAGCCTCAAAATAGGGGCTGAGTTAACACAGTGGAGTTGGGCAGAACCAGGGCTTTGAGCTGACCTGGAGCTCAGAAAAGGGAAGTGGAGAGGAGCTGGCCTTGCTTGAGTCTGAGGAATTGGGAATTGGGAGGTTAGAAGAGATTGATCTGCCAACTTTGTAAGTTGGATGGAGCAGAGCACTCTGGAAGTCCCTCTGCTGGCCTTCAGTTAAATAGCAGTTAGAGCAGGGTGTGGGGACCCAACCTTTAATCCCACCAGACATAAGAAGGCAAATCTCTGTGAGTTCAAAGCTAGTATGATCTAATTAGTGAGATCCAGGCCAACCAGGATTTTATTAAAAAAAAAAAGCCAGGTGGTGGTTGCACAAGCCTTTAAATCCCAGCATTCCAGAGGCAGAGGCAGGAGGATTACTGAGGCTAGCCTGGTCTGCAGAGCAATTTCCAAGGCAGCCAAGACTCCACAGAGAAACCCTGTGTGGGTTCAGAAGGGGAACAGTCTGGAAAGATGACTCAGAGTTTGAGAGCAGTCGTCCTTGGCCCTGGATTCTGTTTCCAGCATCTGTATCCAAGACAGCTCATAAGAACCTCATACTCCATGTCTATATGATGCCCCCTCCTGAACTCTGAGGGCACCAGGCATGCATACAGTGCACATACATGTGTGCAATACTCAGACACATAAAAATGAATTTCAAACAAAACAAACCAGTAAGGCCACTCAGGTGATTCATTGGGTAAATGAGCTTACCACCAAGTCTGAAAACCCAATCTTTGTTTTCTTTGTTGTTATTGTTTTTTGAGACAGGTTCTCTCTACACATAGCCCTGGCTGTCCTGGAACTCACTTCATAGACCAAGTTATCCTTCAACTCACAGATATACCCCTGCCTCTGCCTCTTTTTTAAAAAAAACATTTATTTATGATATGTAAGTACATTTAACTGTCTTCAGACACTCCAGAAGAGTGCATCAGATCTCGTTAAGGACAATTGTGAGCCACCATGTGGTTCCTGGGATTTAAACTCGGGATCTTCAGAAGAGCAGTCAGTGCTCTTAACCGCTGTTAAGTGTTAAGTGTTCTTAATCTCTGCAGGCCTGCTTCTGCCTCCCGAATGCAGGGATTGAAGGCACGTGTCACCGCATCCAGCTTTGAAAACCATAATTTGATCTCTGGGACCCATGTAGTGGAAGGATAAAGATAACTCCATGCACTTGCCTGCAGAGAGAGAGAGGGAGAGGGAGAGGGAGAGAGAGAGAGAGAGAGAGAGAGAGAGAGAGAGAGAGAGAGAGAGAGAGAATGAATAAATGTAAGTATTTTATTTTTTCAAGACAGGGTGTCTATGTGTAGCCCTGGCTGTCCTGGAACTCACTCTGTAGACCAGACTGGCCCTCAACTAAAGAGAGCCATCTCCATCTGCACCCAAAGTACTGATATTAAAAGTGTGTGCCTCCACCATCTGATATAAAATACCCTTTAAAATAAACATTTAAAATTCAAGACAAGCTACGGTGACACACTGCTCTAATCCCAGATCTTAGGAGGCAGAAGCAGGCAGATCATTGAGTTCAAGGTCAGCCTGGTCTACAGAGTGAGTTCCAGGACAACCAAGGCTACTCAGACGAACCCTGTCTCAAAAAATCAAAATATATTAATAAATGAAAGCCGGGCGGTGGTGGTGCACGCCTTTAATCCCAGCACTTGGGAGGCAGAGGCAGGAGGATTTCTGAGTTCGAGGCCAGCCTGGTCTACAAAGTGAGTTCCAGGACAGCCAGGGCTACACAGAGAAACCCTGTCTCGAAAAACCAAAAAAAAAAAAAAAAAAAAAATCAAAATATATTAATAAATGAAATTTGAGAGATCAGCTAAACACTTGAGGGCTGCTGTACTTGCCCAGACACAAGAGAGGCAAAAGGAGGGAGGCAGAGATTGTGGGAAAGGCAGGCCAAGCCACAAGAAGGATAATGGGGGGGGGTGTCACATAAAAGGTGCCTTTCCTTTGTGCTTTGTCCAAGAGGGGAGGAAAGGACCCTGAGTTGGAGAGAAAGAAACTTTGGCACAGTATTCCCCCAAATTCTGGGATAGTAGTGTCCCTCAGCTTTGCAACTCTGTGGGGGAGATGCTGGTACAGTTACCTTCTGACTAAAGGAAAATCTAGGCTAAGGACTTTGTCCACTGTGGCCAAAAATTGAGTAGCCCTCAAGGGGATGAGCAGGCCAGGTGGGATTCCTGGAAAGACTCGTACGCTCAGAGTACGGCCGCCAGGGGCAGCATCAGACAGTGCCTAGGTGGGCTCAGGGACCCAGGACTTGACCTGAGAGGCTTCAGGACAGACAAGGGTGACAACAGAGCTCAGGGAAGGGGCTTCATGAGGTAGTGGCTGGATCTCTGTCCGGTCTGGGGACACAGGAAGGCCGTGCTTGGAGGCTCTATTGTTAGTGCGAGGTGCATCTCACATCTCCTGTTACCTGTCCACTCTAACTTGGCGACTGGGAAACAGGCAGACTTCTGGTCCCCTTTTTCTCTTTCATACTGAGAGACTCTCCCAGCCTTGCCTTTTCTCCCAGTCTCTGTTTTCCAATTTCAGTGTTTCGCCCCCTCCACAGACACCCATTTGGGCCCCTCTGTTTTTCCTCCTGTTTCTATCACCCACTGTAGGTCAGTGGAGCAAGACTTTTGGTTTTGGTTTTGCCCATATGTACTTGATTGTTCTGGTCCCCTTAGTCCTGTGACTCAAGGACCCTCCAGCTCTCATTCTCCTCCAAGGAACTGGCCTCTGGTATCTCTCCCACTTTCTGCCTCTGTTTCTCATTATCCCTTGGCCCTTTCTATTGCTTAAAAACAGAACCTTCTAGAGCCAAGTAAAGTGCAATTGAAATGTGGTCCCAGAGAATCCCCTCTCTACTTGCAATCTCTGGTGACTGAATCCAGGCAGAGAAAAGACTGTAGTGGGGGGGGGAGAGTGGGTGTAGGGGAGTGGAGTATGCCTCACACCAACCCCTGCAGTTATTAATGTAGCCTGTCTGAGGCCCCTGTCCCCAGCTGAGGTGGAACTTCCTTGGGACAGTGCTAAAACTTTCCAGCAACACTCACTCTTCTATCTCTTGAGTAAATTGTTGCTAACTTGGAATTCCGGCCCTCCTGCCTCTGCCCAAGTCCCACTGTCCCTGTCTGCATCCTGAGATATGCATCTATTGCCCTTCATTCCATGCCGCCTGCCATGCTGTCCAGGCTTGGAGCCCCCTCTACAATTATGTCTCAGGAAAGAGGAGAAGGTCAGGCACCCTTGGTAGTTGAGAAGAGGTGTGGAGATGGACAGGCTGGGGAACTGAAGGGAAGTAGCTAATGCCAGAGGCCCTGATGGGCAGAATGTGGCTGGGGTTAATTCCTTTGAGGTTCTGGCATCCATCTAACTCTGATGTATTGTTGCCAGAAGAAGGGAGGGCAATTAAAGTTGTATTTAAATAATACTAAAGTTTACTTGTGAGATGGTTCACATACGCTTGGCCCAGGAGTGGCACTATTAGAAGGTGTGACCATGTTGGATGAGGTGTGTCATTATGGATGTGGGCTTTGAGATCCTCATCCTAGCTGCCTGGAAGCTAACTGCCTTCAGATGAAGATGTAGAACTCTCAGCTTCTAACGCACCGTGCCTGCCTGCATTCCACCATATTCCTGACTTGATGATACTGGACTGAACCTATGAACCTGTAAGCCAGCCCCAATTAAATGTTGTCCTTATAAGAGTTGCCTTGGTCATGGTGTCTGTTCACAGCAGTAAAACCCTAAGACAGAAATTGGTACCAGGAATGGGGTATTGCTGTGATAGGCCTGACCATGCCTTTGTTTGGAAGAATGTGGATTTGGGAACTTTGGATTTGGAAAGCAGTGGAATGCTTTTTTTTTTTCTTTTTTTTTTTTTTGGTTTTTCGAGACAGGGTTTCTCTGTGTAGTCTTGGCTGTCCTGGAACTCACGTTGTAGACCAGGCTGGCCTCGAACTCAGAAATCCTCCTGCCTCTGCCTCCCAAGTGCTGGGATTAAAGGCGTGCGCCACCACCGCCCGGCGCAGTGGAATGCTTTAAATGGAGCTTAATGGGCCATCCTGGTAGGAATAAGGAAGATTTTGTTAGTGAGAATGATTTCAATTGTGTGGACCTAGACCAAGAAGTTTCAGTGAAAATTTTCAATATGTGGCTTAGAAACTGTTTTTGTAGTATTTTGGTGAAGAATGTGGCTAGTTTTTGCTCTGGTCTGAAGAGTCTGCCTAAGGCTTCAATGAGGAGACTTAGATTAATTGCATTGACAAAGGAAATCTCTAAAAAGCCCAGCAGGGAGTTTGTTCTCTGGTTAAGTATCATGAAGAACATTTTGAATTAGCAAAGCAAGCTGAGAAAGGAGAAATATAAAATATAAAGTTCAAGTACTAAAGGGGCACCAGGAAGTGAAATGGAACTAAATCCTGTGTTCAACGTTATTAAATTGAATTAAGGGAGTGGTGATCTTGGGGTAAGATCTTTCCCAGCTTTTTTAGACCCAGGCATGGTGGTACATACTTTTAAACACAGGAGAAAAATCCCAGCAGATCTCTGAGTTCAAGGCCAGCCTGAGATGAAGCAGGTTCTATGTGAAGAAAAACTTAAGTCCAGGCATGCTGGTACACGCCTTTAATCCCAGCATTACAGGAGACAGAGGCATGCAGGTCTTTTAGTTCAAGATCAATCTATAGAGCAAGTACCAGGAAAGTCATCCTGAGGCAGAGAGGGGATTGGGAAACAGAAAGCTGGTAATAGAATAAGGGGGGCCATGTTCCAGTCCCTGCAGGCAGGAGAACTCAGCAGTTTCAGCTGTGGGGCTCTGGCTTTAGAGTGAGAAATAGAAGGGACGACTGGGAAGATAGGTTAGCTGGAGCTAAGAACATAACTGTGATTAAGAAGAAACCATCATCACTGAGGTGAGGGGAAGTGTTTCCAGAGAGCACAAAGAAGCTGTGTTCCGGAGACAGCCAAGGTTGTACTTTGTGCTGCAACTGCACTTGGTAATGTGTAAGAGTCACCCAGGTGGTACTGGTTTTGAAACCATGAAGGAAGGGGTCATGGAGAGCAGCTGAGGCTTGGCACTGTGAGAGGCCATGGAAGGCTATTAGCGAAGATGCAGCCTCAGTTGTAGTAGATGGCCCAGGACTGAAGGGGTCACGCAAAGGAGCTGAGGTTTGACACCATGAAGAGAGCCTACGAGAGGCTGTTGGTGACACCTAGTCGCAGAGGAAGACCTCAGCATATTGGAGATGCCAGTACCATGGGATGATGACCAAGAACAGCAGTGGCAGTGGAGCTCAACCTGAGCTTAGAGTGCTACAGAGGACAGGGCTAGAGATGTGATGCCAGCCCTTTGGAGGAGCCCAGAAGATCATATGTGGATCCCAGACATTGAAATGAGAAGCTGTAACATTGAAGCTACCTTGGAGACCCCAAGATTTTTCGAGATGCCAGAGCCATGGGATATTTCCTGAGGAATGCTGCTAACAGAGAGTGGATCCAGCCCAGTAAAAGAAGTTTGTTGCAGTCAACAAAATGAGAAAGGAGTTGGAGATTTGAAAAGTGCTTTGACATAAGACATGGGGAGGCAGAGTTTGGAGTTTGCCCAGCTAGTTTCCTGTCTTGATTTGGGGATTACAGTTAAATGATTGGATGGATCTCAGAAGAGCCTTTGAACTTTGGAGTTTTAACATTGTTGAGACTGCTATAAACTACGTAGACTTTAGAAGCTGGACTAAATGTACTTTTTTTGATTGTCATGGCTAGATATGGCCCACATAGACTCATATGTTTGAACAAGGCTATTGGGGCCTGGGAGTTGAATGTGATGGTTTGTACGTGCTTGGATTAGGGAGTAGCACTATTGTAAGGTGTGGCCTTGTTGGAGTAGAAGTGACACTGTGGATGTGGGCTTTGAGACCCTCATTGTAGCTGCCTGGAAGCCAGCATTCTTCTAGTGGCTTCAGATGAATATATAGAACTCTCAGCTTCTCCTGCACCATGCCTGCCTAGATGCTACCATGTTCCTGCCTTGATGATACTGGACCGAACCTCTGAACCTATAAGCCAGCGCCAATTAAATGTCCTTATAAGAGCTGTCTTGGTTATGGTGTCTGTTCACAGAAGTAAAACCCTAACTAAGACAACTTATTATGTGAAATTCAAAATTACCTTTTTTTTTTAAATACAGCTGCTCCCCCCCCCCCGCCTTTGCCTCTGAGTTCCCAGGTTTTTTTTTCCCATGATACCAAATTGTCCCTCTGTGTCCTTATCTGCAGATAGGGTGGGGATAAGACTAGAAGCTGAAGATTCCTGTATAAGTCAAGAGCCCAAGGCCCTTGCCAGCATCCATTGAGACAGAGGCTCAGCATTGCTGTAGCTGATGTCAGATGTGGAGCGCAGTGGGAGGGCTGTTCTTTCCTACTTAGCCTTGGCTGTCCTAGAACTTGCTCTGAGGCCAGGTTGGCCTTGCAACCAAAGATCCACCTGCCTCTGCCTCCTGAGTGCTAGGATCAAAGGTGTGTGCCACCCGTGCCTGGCAGAGGTCTGCTGTTGCTCAGAGAGACAAGGGGCCCACTCTAGGACTGCACCCCCACCCCACCCAGTGAGCTACCCCTGAGAGGGTGGCATGTGCCTGCACGCATGGATGTCCTCTTGCATGCTGGGAATCAGACGCACTTCGGATTCCACACCAAATTCGAGCCTGGGTTTCCCAACAGAGACAAAGTCTCCATGCCTTCTTGATATCCACTCTTCTTTGCTGAAGAAGGAACTGATTGTCTGTGGTCCCTCTTAGGGTCTGGCTGTAAGGGCCTGGAGGTCAGCTGGCCACCCACGCCTTCTCAGAGAAGGCAGCTGGAGTCCAGAGGCCAGGAAGGGCAACTCACAGAGGACATGAGGGCTGAGTCTCAGTTATGACCATGCAGGTTCTGAGACCCCACACGCAGCTCAAGTGACTGCATCTCAGTCAGGGGGGCTGCAGCTCTCTTGGAGGAGCACCTAGCTGGGCTTGGGAGGAGGGAGACCTTGCCTAGACCTGCCTAGCTGACCCTGGGAGGAAGAGCTGGCTGTGTTCTGTATCATCCCTCGGCATTTTATCCTACCATCCCTTGCTTCTCCACCTTCTACTAAAACCACTTTATATCTATTGCACCTAGTAGCACTGAGCTGTGGCCTCTTCCAAGGAGGGTGAACACTTGGCTGCAGTGGGGTTCTGCCAATAGGGGCAGTATTGAGTCATTTTAGCAGATATGCCACTTGTGGCTGGTTGGCTGTGTGACCATAAACCATTCTAACTTTCTCTGAATTCATTTGCAAAAGGAGGACTGATGAGTCGGGGACAAATAAATGACACAGGCAGACTGTAAAGAAATAACATAAACTGCCTTGTAGTACTGAGCGATCTCATACAAAACTGAACACCATTCACTTCTCCAGGGTCAGCTGGGCAGACATAGACCAGGTCTCTCTCTCTCCAACCCCAGTTTCCCAGCGTCTGACATATAGCAATAGCAAATAATCATGAGTTGGTTTTGTTTGTGACAGAATGCCCAGGAATGAAGGGTCTCGCCTCTTTCCAAAGCAGTTACCACTCTATCCCTCCATATAGGCTGCAGGAGACAACCACTGTTGCCCCTGAATGGGTCAGCAGCCCCCTCTGCTGTCCAGTTTGTGTTCTGCTTCCCAGCTAAGGTCAAATTAGAAGGAGTAGGACAGTGACCTATCTGGGAGGAGGACTGGTACAGACCCCTCTCTCACATGGCAGGAAGCTACACTCCCTTTCTCAAAAGCGTTCTCTCTCTCTTTCTCTCTCTCCTCTCCTCTCCTCCTTCTCCTCCTCCTCCAACTCCTCCTCCTCCTCCTCCTCCTCCTTCTTCCTCTCTCTCTCTCTCTCTCTCTCTCTCTCTCTCTCTCAGGACAGGGTCTCTTTCCAGAATCCTGATTGTCCTGGAACTCATTATGTAGACAAGGTTAGCTTGAAATTACAGAGATCTGATTAACTCTGCCTTTGGAGCCCTGACATTAAAGACATGTTACACCAAGTCTCGCCTGAGAGATTTCTGCTCTTTCTAGTTTATTCCTTTCCTGTTGTCCTTCATGAGTCTCTAGAGAGCTCTTCGAGACTGGAGACTGCCACACCTGTCACCTCCCCTGTGCGATTACAGCCTTGCTCATTGGGGACGTCACTGCCATATTCTGTAAGATCTTTAGCCTGCGTGCCCTGTTGACCCTGATGGAACACATTTCTCTTTTGCTCTCCAGCCTTCAGAGGCTCCCTCTGCCACTTCCATAAAGCCCTGTCAGTAGGACTTTCAGCCTCCCCCCCAAACAGTCCCTTTTCCAACACGCTCTCCCTGCCCTGCCATCGTATTCTAGAGACCTTCACCCCCTCTCTCCAATTCTCTCCTGGTCTCAGCCTGGGTCACTTCCCACCTGGAATAAATCTTGTCCATATTCCTCTCTCAAGCCCAATAAATTCCTTCTCACCACCACCTCCAGAAAGCCTTCTTAAACTTGGGTCTTTAACCCTCCAGGGCCCTCCCCACTGTCTCTAAGGGCCTCTCTCTTTTCTCCTGAAGATGTGTGGGCCTTGTCCTCTTTGCTCCCAGCTCTGATTCACTCTTCATTTCCCATGGTGCTTTGTTCCAAGTAAACAGAGGCTGTGTTGTCATCGAGGAAGCTGGTCGGAGCCTCCAGGGTCAGGAATGGGTTTCTCTGAGGAGAAATTTGTTTCCAAAGTTTTTGCTGAAGGGCCCTGAGTTAGTGACGGGGCTCCAGACTGATCCTACTTACTATGTGTTTGGGAGTATCTACTTCTGCTTCCTGACCCCCCCCGCCCCCACAGCAGGCTAAAGCTTATGACCTCTTCTCCTAGCAGAGCAACACTCCAGAAATTGACATACTCTAAGGGTGTTTGGGGAGCAAAAGCTGACCCACTTTCTAGGATGGGCAGAGAGCCAGCCTGGTCCTGTCAGTGGGACCAGGGTCTTAGTCTCCTTCCCAACATTTGTCTATGGAAGCCCCTTAGTCCTTTTCCTGAATGATAGACACGGGCGGGGGGGGGGTGGATTAAGTGACTTTTGGAGGTGATCCCAAGTCAGTGCTGCCAATCTGTGGGCCAAGATAGAGGGAGGGCTAACTGCCTGAAACTGTTGGTGCAGGGAGCTTTTTACCCTAATGACTGGGTTGGAGGGTCTCTACTAATGCTTGCCTTCCCCAAGGCTTAGCAGAGGGGAGGGAAAAGACATTTTGGGAACTATTATACTTCCAAAGTGCAGGTTGCTAGGGCCCAGACCTGAGGGGGATGTTCAGGAAGTGAATGGTAGTGGTGAGTGGAGACTATTGAGCTATTGGACTTTGGCTGTCTGGGGTGGCAGATGAAACAGAACCACCAAAGATGTGGGTTTCAGAGGCTGAGCTAAAACTAGGTTGAGGGGACTGAAGGCCCCCAGTCTCCTCCATCTGGGGCTCCATACACTCCCACAACCGGGATTTCTCTCTACTCCCTCTCCCCTCATTCCTTGAGATAGGCGCCTGGAGCCATAAAGAAACAAGGAATTTGTGATCCCTAGATTCTTCTCTTTTCAGCTCTGTTCTTATCCCTTGAAAGAGGCGTCTACTGTACCCTGTCTGTACGCTGTCTTACAACAATCCATGATGTGACTGGGGCTTGTGGTTACATTTACAAGAATCTCCAAGTCCCAAAGGAGCTGGGAGCTAAAAAGCAGGCCCTTTGAGGGCTGGGCACATTGAAGAGAAAGAGTCTCTTAAAGGTCTGGGGCTACGGATTAAGTTTGGACTCGAGGACAGCCTGGGAACATCCAGGAAAGAAACCAGGAAGGCAAATAAATAAATAAATAAAGAGGGCGAGAAGGGGCGGAGGAAGGAGGTGGGTGGAGAACGCATTCTTCCTGCAATCCTGGCTTCGCAAAGCAGCCACATCATCTGGCTCCCAATTGAGGACAGACTTGGCTTCAGTTGTGTGCACGCATACATGTGATGGCGCGTGCATCCGAGTACATACGTGTGCACGTGCTGTGTGCACCCAGCCAGCGTCTGTGCTGACGTGGCCGCGCCCCCACCCAGCCCAGCCTCCTTATCTCCAAGTTGGCTCCAGGATCCCCCCCCCCCCCCCTCCGCAGTGGCTCTGTTAACGCCTCTGGCTCCGGTGTTAGCGCGCCTCGCCGCTGGGCTCCCTCCCTCTGCCCCTGCGGGCCCCCAGAGAGACCCTGTGGCTCACAGCCCAGTTTTTGCCTTCCGATTCTACTTCAGTTTTTATTTTTCCACGCTAGGTTCTCCTTCCAGCCTCTAAGTCCCCTGCCCTTTCTTGCCTTGACCATGTCGAAAGGGTCTTTACAGAGCAAGGTGACCTGGGGAGTGAAGTTAGTCCCTTCACAGTTAATGGTTCTTTTTTTCCAAACTGTGGACGAAATATTAGGGTGTAAAGTGATTCCTATCAACCTTTCCTGCCTGGAGAATAGGAGGGGACTCAGGGAGGCACATACAGTTTAAGAAGAAACTTTTCTAGGGATCAAAGCTATGGGACCTGATGCTGGCTTTGTCCCTGTCATAGCCCCAAGGGCGCGCGGGGCGGCGTAGGGGAAGGGGTGGGGGTGGGGTGTAGACAGGAATGACCCTTCCAGACCAGTCTGATCCAGCCGGCTGATACTGAGTGGGACAGGGTGGTCCTGTGCCCGGAGCCAGATTGTCAGGCGTCCAGGACTTCAGGTTTCCTCTACCGAAGGGCCCCTTTCCTTTAGGCTTTGATGTGTCTGCTAGGTTAGTGGAGGATGTTTGGCTTGGGGCCTTGGGCCAGGATAAACTCCCTCCGCCTGCCCCTGCCTTCGGAGCCAAACCGCTGCCTCCTTACCGCCAGGCTCCCGCCTCTCCCAGCCCTGGGTCTGGGCTCCTCCAAGGCTGCTTGCACTGCCTGTCCAAGCCGTGGACACCCGAGCAGCAGCTCTTACTGCTACTGGGGAGAGGGCCTATGGGCTGATGGCTTACCGTTCCCCAGTCTGGCACTGGGCGCCTGTATGCTGGAAGAGCGGCCCACTCTTGGGGGGGGGGCTGTAAAGACAAGACCCCATTGCCAGTAGAGAACAGGATGAGATGCAGTGGGGCGCAGGGGTGGCTCAGGGAGCTACCTGAGTAGACTGCCCTGCCTCCAGATGGGTCAACTCCAGATGTGGGGTGACTCACTGGAGGGGGTGGGCAGTAGAGATGGGGGTGTGAGGCCCAAAGTCGCTCCCAGCTGCTGTTCCCTGTCCTCTAGAGCAATCCCCACCCCACCCCCACCCCACCCCCACTCCACCGACAGTCAAGTGGGAGTACCCCCAATGTGCAGCCTGGCACACCTCACTACACGCTCAGAGATGAAAAAGAGAAAAGGCCTCTGGACACATCACCGCCTAGGGTCGGAGAAGGAGAAGGGGTGTGGCAATAGGGGAGGTGGGAGGGAGGAGTGAGAAGGAAGGGTAAAAAAAATGCTGGCCTTCCTTGGGCCTGCACAGAACTGTAGTACTGTGTGTGTGTGTGCGTGTGCGTGTGCGTGTGCGTGTGCGTGTGCGTGTGTGCGCGCGCGTGCGCGTGCGTGCGTGCGCGTGCGTGCGTGCGTGTGCGCGTGCGTGTGTGTGTATGTGTGTGTGTGTGTGCGTGCGTGCGTGCGTGCGTGCGTGTGTGTGTGTGTGTGTGTGTGTGTGTGTGTGTGTGTGTGTGTGCGCGTGTGTTGGGGGGGCGACAAAAGAGTAGGTATTCAGGTCTGAGTATGTGGGTATGAAGGGCTTCGCGGTTGCAGGAGAGGGGCCACACTGAATGAGTACCTTATGTCTGCTGGGGTTTGTGAGCCTTTGTGCTGCTGAGGGATGCTGCGTAGATTGTGCGTGGCTGGGGCGGAGGAGCAGAATCTTGGTCCATTTGGTGAAGGAGAAATAGGAAGACAGCAATCACTAGCTTTAGTGGGCAGAGGTTTGACACATTGAGGGTGGACTCCTCTCCTAGGGAGTGAGAGGCAGACTGAGGTAGCCAGGTGCCATAGACCAGGGCTCCAGAGACCTAGGCTCCCATCAGTCAAGCAGCATCCAGCCTCCTGGAGCTGCAGCATCTTTCATAGTGCCCAGCGGGCCGATTGGTCCAGTCAGGAAGCTGGAGGCCCCAGGCTTGAGGCTGGCACACTACAAGCTGCAATGCTGACATGCCGCGGCTGGGTCCAGCTCTGCCCACTCTCCTGCCTCTGCAGAACTGCTGTCCTGGTCTCCTCCTTGGCTTCCAGGTGGGTCTGCTGACAGAGTTGCCAGACTACTCCCTGGAGAAGTCCACCTGTGCCAGCCACCCGCGCCAGGGTAAACAGGGCACTAAGTGTCTGGGCGGGTGCCTGGCAGGCTGGGCACTGATTCTTTACACACAGCTCTGCTCCCGCCAGGCTGGGCTGCATCCTTTCACCAAATGACACGTCTGATACCCCAGGCCCATAGATTGTGTTTTCTGGTTAAGTGGAGAGGCACGGGGGCTGTTAGGCAGACGGATAATCAAGTTGAATAAGGAGAAAAATATGTCACCTCCGGGGGCAGGGAGGCTCTGGTGACTGTCTCCCTTGATGTAGGAGTTCTGGCTTCTTAGAGCAAACGTGGTTGACTCCTCTGGTCTCCCAATAAATGCCCACTCATAACACACTCACATGTGTTCTCACACAGCCATGTGCTCACTACTGCACACACTCAGCCCACAGCTCCTCTCAAAGTATTGCACGCTTCCGCTCTGAGCATACTCAGTGGCTGAGATCCTGCCAGTTGCTATGGTCTGTCATGGTCCCACTTTTTACAGGGAGGGGATGAAGCCAGAGAGGTTCAGCCCCATCTCCTAGGTCACCCATGTGAGGTAGGAACTTAGATGTAGACATGCTTCTCTAGATCCTGCAATGCCACCATGCAAGTCCCATTGGTCCCCAGTCTCTGTCCCTTCTCCTCGTACATGGGCTAGAAGAGGCTCCTTGAGCTTGCCTTGCCTTTGGGGCCTCATGTCCCTCTTTACCCTGTAGAGCATATGCCAACTCCCATATCACAGGGCAATTTCTAAGGGAGAACATGGAGAGTTAAGACTAGATCTGGAGGAGTCAGGCCTTCAGGAGGCAGAAAGGAGGGGCATGATCAGGAGGCAGGCTGCCTACCACAAGGGAACGGAAGATCTAGTAAGGTTAGGAAGAATAAAAGTAACTCTACCACTCCTCAGTCTCCAAGAATGGGAGCAGGTACTGAGCCAGTTTGCCCAAGGCTGGAGAGACAGTGAGGGAGAAGGAGGAGAAGCATCCTCTAAGGCCTTCTACTCCTTAAATTTGTCGTTATCCTGTTCCAGGTAACACACGGTGACATCTCCCGCTCCCATATCTCTTCCCTCTTCCCCTCTTGCCCACTCCCTCAACTGGTTAGAGCAGCAGCCCCAGAAACTAGGGTCACGGGAGCCATGTTCCCAGGATGGAAGACAGCTTTATCCAGAGAGGCCTTGGCCGAATTCATGATCTCAAAATAGCTATGCCAGCTTCCCCTGTCCTTTCTCAGAGCTCCTCTGTGTCTAAGGGCCTTGGAGTCAGAACACTGACCTTGCCAGATGGTATGGGAAGGGGTACGGTCAGATCTGCTACAAAGGTCACCAGTGGCTGAAGTCAGATCACACTCTGTGTGTGCACATGTGTGTGTGTGTGTGTGTGTGTGTGTGTGTGTGTGTGTGTGTGTGTTTCAAGTTGCAGCACTCAGGGAAACTGGAGCCTGGGACTCATCTCTGGAAGACCACTATATGTTCAGGGTGCTTGTCTGGGACTAGCCAGATCTATCCCAAGGCCTGATGTTATCATTAACAGTGCCCCAAAGTAGCCTATTTAGGCCATAAATTATCCTCAGCCCAGCAGACAGGTAGGTCATAACCCCCCATTCCCTGGTCTCTGGGAGGAGCTCTGGAGCCTGCTTGGGCCTCGCCCAAGAATAATAGGGCCAGACAGCAAAAGGGGGAAGCTGGAGCTATATAAACAATCCTATGGGGGGTGGCCCTCCAGCACTGGGTAGAGCTGGGTGCCTGCTGGCCAGGGAGGAAGAATTGTGGTTGCCCCCAAGCATCATATAATTTAGGGTGTATTTTGGGCACTCTCCCCCTAGCTCTGGGTGGAGCTAAGGTTAATTTAAGGGTTTAATGGATTGAGGAAGGAAGAGAGGGAAACCCTCCCTTCAGGCTGGTTGGCCATGGAGGTTCCTTCCCAAGATCTCTGCAACCGTTGGAGTCTCCTTTCCTCATCCTTGCCCCTCCTCCAGCACCTCTCCTTAGCAGTGGGCAGCTATCTGCAGTTCTTCCCAAAGTGCCAGGAGTTGGGTCTCAGGCCTTAGCCTTCCCCCCATCAACAGGGACAGGAGCAGCTGGGGCCTGAGAGAAGCACTGGAGGCCATGGAGTCACTATGGAGATGATCCACATGTTCTGGAAGTTTTTGAGTTGTCTCAGCTTCTGGTCTAGATGTTCTGCTGTGCCCTTCCTGAGTCACAGGGTACTTCCAGCCTAGTGGAGAGGGCATAGGCTCTGCTACAGTCTGATGATAGAGGTATAAGGGAAGTCTGAGGGAAGAGGCACAGCACAGATAATGCTAGTCTGATGCATTAGCCTGCTAGAGCAGGTGTCACAGGCCCTGCATTAGCCTGACGGAGAAGGCTCAGGTTCTGCTTTTAGGGAATTTCATCCACAGGCCCAGCCTTCTAAGAGTAACTAACCTCTTCTATCATTTTGGTTTTTATTTGCATTTTAACTTTAGGATCTGTCCCCTCCCCACTTCCAACTGTAACTTAAACCTAGTATTCTGGGACTTCAGTCTGCCCTCTATAGTTTCGGTACTTGCACAGAACAGAGATTTTCTGATTGCCTGAATGAACCTAGAGGCAGCACCAGATCCAAAAAGCCCTGGGGCAAGACCCTGCAGTGGACAAGGAGAAGGCATGCAGCCTCCAGGCCCTAGTGCTTTGGTCCTTTCGTCTTGCAGCTTGCTGCCTTTCTGACCACACTCTGGGATCACCAGCCACTCTGAGCTGTGAGTTTCAGTATCTTGCCCTGGTTTCCTATCCAGGGTCTCCTTCCCTTTCTTCTCTCCTCTTCTGTAAAACCTTGCTGTTCCTTTCAAACTCCCCCATCCCCTGCTGTTTCCTGTCAACCACCCAGTTCCTCTGCGGATCTGCCTTCTCCCTCTGTGCAGGGCTTGCAGTTCCTACTACTTCCTCCTTCAGGCTGAAGGTTCTGGGAGGCTCTGGTTGTCTGTAGCTGTCCCAGAGCCTGGAACCTTGTGGAGGCTCAACTGGGAATGAGACCCCAGGGAGCCAGGGAGTCCCAGTGGGAGGTGTAGGTGGCTACTGGGGAGGGGGCTGATTTCAGAGGTTGAGTTGATGGGGAGGTGTGAGTGCCTGTAGAAAGGTACTGAGCCTTCTAATAGAGAAGCAAGAGAAAGATGACATGCCAGAGGCCTGGGAGGGAGGGAGAGAGGGAGAGAGGGAAGGAGGGAGGGAGGGAGGGAGGGAGGGGACACTAAAAGGAGGCAATGGGGACAGGGTGAGGGCGCAGGGACAAGGACTGGAGACAGAGGGAGGCAAGGACATTTGGGTCACTACACAACCTCAGATCCCTGTACGCCCCCCCCCCCCCCGCACTGACTCTTCCTTCTCCACCTCCGTTCTTGGCCACACCTACTCCATCTTTCCTTGAGTCTGGACCAGCCCCCTCTCTGCATTTCCTCCATGATGCCTGGGATATCTAACCTCCTTGGTGGTCTCTCTACTTGGCTACCCAAGTTTACCTTTTTCACAAATGCTGCCTGGTCTGACACTCAAACTAGCAACCCGAAAGCCAACCTCGGGCCCCATCTTTCCATTGTCATCTTTCCAAGCTGATGGGTTTCTGCCTCTTACACATCTTTTCAGTGGGTTAACTTCTTCCATCTTGTTACCACAGGCTGGACCTGTCCACCATGGCCTGTCACCTGGAGCTCAGTGGCAGCCTCCTAGGAGTCTGCTGCATCCCACAGTGACTACCTTCCAATAATTCTCACACCTTACACAAGCTGTGTGGATTCTGTCTCCTCTTGGGTCTGGTTGTCACATATCCTGGGAGCTCCACTGAGGCCTTAGCAGGCTCCAGTAAGTCCTTAGCAGGTCATATGTCATTTATTGATGAGACCTTCCTCCAAGAAGAAAACAGATGGTTACCCTCACAGACAGGTCTGGGGTCTGAGGGACTAGAACAAGGAAGTTTTGGCAGGGGCAGGGACCTTGTGTCAGAGTTGAGGCTGCGCATGCTAGCCCTGGAGAAGCTGACCTCCAGGGAACCAGCAAAAGCTCCCCATCTCCACCCCCACCCCCACCAACACACCCAGAGCCTCTGTCTGCAAGAAAGATCAGGATTCCTTATCAGCTGTCACTGGAGTTGGACAAACCAGGAAGGGTATGAGAGCATCTTATTCCTCTTCTAGACCATGACAGGGAGGAGGATGTTACTTACAGAGTTGGACATAACCTACTGTAGAGACCTTTGAGGATAATTTTACCTTAAAAACTCCTAGGGGGCCAGGCAGTGGTGGCACATGCCTTTAATCCCAGCACTTGGGAGGCAGAGGCAGGCGGATTTCTGAGTTCGAGGCCAGCCTGGTCTACAGAGTGAGTTCCAGGATAGCTAGAGCTATACAGAGAAACCCTGTCTCGGAAAAACAAAAAACAAACAACCAACCAAACAAAAACTCCTAGGGGTCTGGAGAAATGGCTCAATAGTTAAGAGCACTCATTCCCCTTGCAAAGAAGCAGGGTCCAATTCCCAGCACCCACATGGTGGCTCACAATCATCTGTAACTCCAGTCCCAGATGCTGTGCCCTCTTCTGAAGCCTGTGTGAGAACCAGGCAGGCATGTGCTGCACACACTAGGTGCAGACAAAACAAACAAACAAACAACAGACACCAACAACCAAAGAGCCAAAACCAAACCAAACCAAAAAAACAAAAACAAAACCCCCAACAAGCTCCTAAAGACAAAACAAAAAACAACCACTCATACATATAGTTGGTTTTAAATTTAAATTTAATTTTCTCATTTAAAACAAAAACCTCTTAGGTGTTTTACTTCCTAACCCCCACGTCTTTAATTGTTTGACTTTTTAAAGGATTTATCTTATTTTATTTTATGTTATGTGTGTGAGTGCTTCGCCTGCATGTGTGTAAGTGTAGCACGCTCGTGGAGGAGAAGATGGTGTCAGATCACCTGGAACTGGAGTTCCAGGCAGTTGTGAGCTGCCGTGTGGGTGCTAGGAACTGAACCCAGATCCTCTGGAAGAGCTCTTAACCACTGAGCCATCTCTCCAACCCCCTTGTTTGGTTTTTAATGTTTTAATTAAATTGTGTGTGTGTGTGTGTGTGTGTGTGATCAGTTTTCTCCTTCCAACATATAGGTCTCCAGGATCCATCTCAGGTAGTTAGGCTTGATGGCAAGTGCTTTTACCCAGTGACCCATCTCCCTGGCCCTAATTAATTGGGTGTGTTTGGTTGTTGTTGTTTGAAACAGAATCCCACTATGAAGCTCTGACTGTCATGGAACTCACTGTGTAGACAAGGCCAGCTTCAAACTCACAGAGATCCTCCTGCCTCTGCTTCTCAAGTGCTGGGGTTAAAGGTATGACCCAGGCTGTCCCTAAACTCATGATCCTCCAGCCACTGCCTCCTTTGACAAATCCTGATGAACGACAAATTGATGATTTTTTTTCTTATTCTTTTTTTTTCTTTTTTCTTTTTTCTTTTTCTTTTTTTTTTTTTTTTTTTTTTTTGGTTTTTTGAGACAGGGTTTCTCTGTATAGCCCTGGCTGTCCTGGAACTCACTCTGTAGACCAGGCTGGCCTCAAACTCAGAAATCAGCCTGCCTCTGCCTCCCAAGTGCTGGGACTAAAGTTGTGCACCACCACTGCCCAGCCTGATTTTTTTTCTTTTGAGACTAGGTCTCACGTAGCCCAGGCTATCCCCATGTAGCAGAGGATGACCTTGTGCTTCTGATCCTGTTCATCATGCACTGCTGAGGACGAAGCCCAGGCTTGATGCACGCTAGGCTATACCACTCTACACACTGAGCTACATGCTCAGCCTTCCTGTGTAGATGTGAGGAAATGTCAAGCCTGGGCTATCCCAGCCCCTCTCCCTAGGCTCAACTCTGCCCTGCATAGACCAATTGAGGCTGAGCCGGCCATGGCCATGGAACAGGGTGATAAACCTATCACACCTCCCCTTAGACCGTGGCCTCCATTAAATGGTGTGAAGACGGAATGAGTCATACAGAGGACCAGAGAGAAGCCAGGCTGAGCGCCTGGGAGCTAGATCCCCTCCCAAGACCCTTCCTGGGGACACAAAGGCAGTGGGGAGCAGGCCAGTCAGCTTCCAGGGATCAGGCTGGAAGCTGGGGGTCCAACACCACAGCAGCTGCCCCCTCCCTCCCTCCCCTGCCAGAGGAAAGGGTGAGCTCACCAGGCACAGCCAGCGGGTAGGAGACATAATTAAAATGCCAGAGGTTAGGAGGTGAAGTTACAACGGAAAGAATGAAGGGCCAGCATGCCGCAGCGGCAACTTCTCCCACCCTTTCTCTCTGCCAAGCTCACATTCGATTTTTATTTCGGGAGCCGCCAGCACAGCACTTGGGAGGGAGCAGAGAAACCGCTCAGTGCTCTCACCCTGCCACGTCTGGGGCTGGGGCTAGGCAGGGGGAGAGCTTCGGGAAGGACCAGCAGGTCCCCACCCGGAGACTTAGCCAACCTCAGAGAAGGGGCGCCAGGGGAGTGTGGCACCTGGGCAGAAAGTGGGACTTAGAAAAAACGAAGCCCTAGGAGAACGAAGGCTGGTTCCTGCCAGCTCTCTTGAACCTCTCCTGGATCACTTCAGCCCTTGGGGGGATGAACTCAGGATTCTCCTGCAGGGGACACATTCAGCTCCTTGGGTCCTTGCTTTGACTGGACAGGCTTGGCAATGTGTGTGCATGGAAGGCTCCTAAGCCTGGTCTTGGTTCTTTGTGGCAGCCTGTGTGACCCGGGAAAGTTACTACCCCTCTCTGGTCCTTAGTCTTCCCTGCAATAGAAGATGAACAGTTTCAAACGAGCTCTGCAGAGGTCCGATCCTGCCTTCCGGGCCACCTTCTTCTGGGCACATTTTGTGTCTACTCTCTAGGGAGATAGGAAGGTGAGGGGTAAAAACTGGGCGGCCCCTGAAGAGCGCAGAGCCCTTCCTGCAGACAGGAGCTGGGGGCCAGCTCCGTGTTCTTGCTCTCAGTTTTCTCCTCAACCCATAATGCAGTCCAGATGGTGCCTCATCAGAAAGCCGAGGCAGCAGATTCCAGGGAAAGCGGTTGGGCTCCTCTCTGCAGCAGACCGGGGAGGGGGCTGGGGCAGGCCACTGGGAAAATGGAGCGCCTGGGAGGGGTGAGGCCCCCCCCTCGGGAGGGCATATGGAGGAGACCTCTGAGACACCTCACTACCAAATAAGGGGCTGAGGACAGCACAGACAGAAAGGAGTGGCCATGCTATGTACTAAGAGTCTGTCTGCTGAACTCCTTGGAGGTACCCTCCCTGGCAGCTCCCCCAGGGCCTCGTTGGTAGGGGGAAGGGTCCCGAGCATTTTTTGGGAAACAGTCCGGGTGTCTGGATTCAAATTCTTGCTCCGCCTAAGGGACACTTTGCAACGGTTGATCAGGCGTAGTTGACTTCACGAACCTTGCCTAACCCATCCATAAAATGGGTTGCTTTATGCTAATCTTGGGAAGCCTGTGACTGTGACACACGGCAGCCTCCCTGTTAGGCAGGATTCCAACAATGAGGAGAAAACCTTTCCATTGTCTACCCCCGATTTCCCCCTGGTACAGTTTCTCTGAGGACTCCTGGGAGACTTCAAGCCTCCTTTGAGAGATCGTCCTCCCTCCCGACTGAGTATCGAAAGGGAGGGTGCTCTGGCAAAGACTGGCCCTGATGCTTCTCTCCGCCCGGGCTGGCCCTCCCCCTCGGGACTCCTGGCTAGGCTCAATCCGGGGCCAAAGAGCCACGTTGAAGAAGCAGAGGGTGCAGGACCAGGACTTGGGGGTGGGGGGTGGGGGGTGGGGGAGTCTCTCCCCAGCCGGGCCCCGCCCGCTCCCGGCTTCCCAGCCAGTACCGCCTCCAAGCCACGCTACGCGCTCTCTCTCTTTCTCCTCTGCCTCAGATGCACGGAGGGGAGCGCCTCGATTTTTCCACCAGTAGAGCCAAAAGTAAAATGAGAACCAAATCCAGTCTGAAGCTGCCGGGCCCCCTACCTACCCTTGTGGTGAATGGCGGGAGGGAGAGGGACTCCAGCCCTGTCCCCACCCCATTCGATGCCAGGACCCCAGGGGCAGAAGGCTCAGACAAGAGGGACCTCAGCTGCCTCATCCTCACTGTGGGGTGGAAATTTGGGGCGGCTGACGTATGGCTCCCCACCCCTACCCCCCACCCGGTCCCCGGGAAGGGGAAGCCCCTCCCCACCGCCCCATTCTATCTCTCCAGGCTGGGGCCTCACTGTCTGCAAGAAACAAGCTTGGATCCCATGCTTGTAACCGTTGTCTGGCTGAAGGGATGAGATCTCTGAGGCCTCTTCCACTAACTGGCCCCTGTCCCTTCCCGTACCGTATCCTTTTTACAGAGTCCTTTTCCACAGAAAATCCTTTCCCTTAACACAGCCCCGCTTTCCCCACGGTGCATGCTTGTTTTTTTGGCTCTTCTCATTGTCGGGGGGTGGGGTGGGGGGAGGCAGAGGCCTTGTTTCTAGCCATTCTCGAAAACAAACGCCTGGGGTGTGGGGGTGGCGAGCAGCAACCTCCCATCCGGAATTTTGTCACTTGATCCTCCTGAGCATTTTCCTTCACCAATGGCTAGTGTTCTTGGCTCAAAACCCTCTCTCAGCCAGACTCAGGACTCCAACTCCTGCTCCTAACACTTGCCACACCCTGGTCTACATACACCCTAGTCTCCCTAAGCCTCACATCTCCGTTTTGATGACCCATCATCCTACCACGTACTAAAGTCTCTTCCTCTGTCCCACCTCATAACCCCCAGCGTCAGTGTTCCTCACGTCCCTCATACTTGATTCTGGAAGCACCAGTGTCCCTGTCTCTCATCCTCCCCCCTGATTCCCCAATTCTCTTCCCCCCCCCCCCCAAGACAGTTTCTCTGTGTAGCCCTGGCTGTCCTGGAACGTGCTCTGTAGACCAGGCTGGCCTTGAATTCGGAGATCCTGCTACCTCTATTTCCCAAATGCTGGGATTACAGGTGTGGACCACCACTGAATCATAGCCACGCCCCTTATTCGGAGCCCTCCCCTTCTGCTCAAGGCTCAACCTAATTTAATCGGGTTTATGACTGGGATTCTGGAGTGAGCCATGACCCCAACCAGAACAAGACAAGTTGTATGCACCGAGGTGGCTTTCTTGCTGACTTCCAGAGGCAATCAAATTCTCTCTGAAAGAAAACACCAGCAGCCAGAGTCACTAGAAGCCCTTACCTGCTCCCCCCGCCCGCCACCCCCACACACAAAGTTCACTTACAGGACATGGCCAGACAGCTCTTCTCTCTATTCCCCACCTTCTTCTCTTCCTCCTTTCTCATCTCCTTTCTTTCCCTGTCCCCTTCCCTTCTCTTTCCTGTCCTTACCTCCCTTTCCTTCTTCCTTCCAAAACCAAATCCTTCCAGAAGTCAAGCAAAGCAAGTGCCGCCCAGGTATTAGGATAGAGATATACAGCAGTCCACATATTATTGGGGCAGAGGGCAAATGAAGTAAGAAGGACATCTCCAACGGGGTGAAGGTGGGCACATAAAAGAGCACCCAGGCAGGAGGATGGCCTGGTGTAGGTCATCAGAGTCCAAACAAAGTAAGGACACTTGGGCCCAGCAAGGTGAGTCAGCTCATGAGAGGTAGAGAGGGCCCCTGGCTGGGCCAGTGGACAAGCACACAGTGGAGTCCAGCAGGCAGGGGAGGAGTCTACAAGGTACCCGGGGAGCTTGGTGTGGGAGGCAAGAGCCTGGTACGGTGAGGGCACTTCTGGGTGGGGTATGAACTTTGGACAGAATGTTGGTTCCAAGGGCTGTGTTGGGGCTGAGCCATGCAGCCTGGAGCCCAAACAGATAAGGTATATCCAAGTGGTGGGCTGGTCCAGTCACAGGGTCGCAACCTGAGACTGGGGGCAGATCTGGGCCGGGTAAAGGGGAAGGGTGAGTTGCAGTGTTGGGATACGGGGTTGAAGTGGGACTGTTTCAGGAAGCCAAGGAGACCTGGAAAGCACTAAGGAGAGTGAATTTTTGGTGATACAGAGTGTCACATGCATGGAAAAGCTGTTACCACGTGAAGTCTGGGAGCAGAGGTGCTGGTGAGAATCTGTGATTTTAGAACAGCTTTAGAAAGAAGGCTGAAGGGGGTGGAGAGATGGCTCAGTGGGAGGCGTTTGCCCTTACTGCAGAGGACCTGAGCTCAGATTCTAGCACCTGTTTGTAACTCCAGCATTAGGGATCTGATGCCCTCTTCTGGTCCCCTCAGGTAGGTACCTCCACATCCCCACATGCACACACCCCCACACATGCCCCAATTAAAAATCAAGTGGTCCCTTAAAAATCAGCTCTAGAAACAGATGGCCACAAATGTATAGATGTGTCTATGTTGTCTATATGTGTCCATGTCCATTAGATTATGAGTACACATGCTGTGTTTCCCATCTTTATGCACTGAGAAGGTCTAGGGATGGGAGTGGTGGACATGACTTTAATAGTAACACTTGGAGAAGGCAGGGCCAGAGCGGGCAAGGGGAGGGAGTTAGAAAAAAAATAGTAGCAAGCCATCATCAAACACCTGTGTTTCTAATGTCATTGTCTACTGGAACAACCAAGGCTTCTTGAGGAAATGTCTGATCACAGGGTCAAAGTGGGGTTAGGGAAAGTGCAAGATAAGTCGGAATCATCTTGTGTCAGGCAGAAAAGTGCTCAGAGATGACAAAGCAGAGTTAATGTCTGACTGGATGATCCCATCCCTAAGTGTTCTCCAGGGAAACCAGAGCATGTCCACACAAAGGCTTGCCCATGAGCATGCACAACCACGGTGCTCATAATAGCCAAGAGGGAGGAGCAGCAGAAGTGTCCGTCGGCTGAAAAATGTGCTATATCCAAATACTGGAATATTATCCATCCATAAAAAAGAATGGTGGAATGATGCCCTTACACATTCAATAATAAAGTAATACTCAGTAACAGTGAAGTAATTATATATAGTCTAGCCAAATCTCAAAAGCAAAAATGTACTATACCCAAATATCGGAATATAATTCAGTCTTAAAAGGGAATGATGAAATGATGCCCTTATACATTAAGTAATAATAGTGAAGTAATTATATAGTCTGGCCAAATCTCAAAAGCATTGTCTAAATGAAAGAAGATGCAAATTATACCTCAATAAAACTGTCTTTAATTAATTAATTAATTTTGAAACAAAGGCTCAGACTTGTAGCCTAGGCTGGCCTGGAACTTCCCATGTAGCCCAGGCTGCCCTCAAATTCATGACAGTCCCCTTGTCTCAAACTCCTCTGACATTGCAGAAACTCCTCCCAAGTTCTGGGATTGCAGACATGAGCCGTCATGTCCGTGCCCCACTGAAAAGTCCTTGGCGCGTTTTAAAGATATGACAAGACCAGGGCCGGCAAGGTGCCTCAGCAAGTCAAAGTACTTACCATGTAAGTCGGGTGACCAAGTGCCTCCACCTCAGAATCCATGTAGAAAAGCCATATGAGACGGCATGCATCTGTAATCCTAGCATTCCTACTGGTGAGATGGGGGAGGGGCAAAGACACACAGGAGAATCAGCCCTGAGGGCCAGTTAGCCTGCACAATGCAATGTGGCTAGAAGTAGCTGCTGTACAGGCATGAGGAGTGGTCTTTCAATTCCAGCACCCCTGTAATATGCTGGGCATCACAACCACACACGCAACCCCAGATCAGAGGGAGCCTTCCTGGAGTTTGATGGCTGCCTGTCTAGTCAAGAAAACATGAACCCTAGCCCTAGATGCAGGGAGAGACTCTGCCTCAAAGGATAGGTGGAGAGGAGGAAGACACCCAGAGCTCTCTTATGTTCTCCCCGTGCACACTCATACATAGGTATGCACCAGAGCATGCATAACAAAGAAATAATAAATTGAGAGCAGAAAAAATGGAAACAGGCAACCTCGGGAGGTACTCTAGAAAGTACCAAAGACCTGGGAGGTGAGAGATGCTCAGGACTCAAAGGGAGGGACCTTAGATGAAATGACCAAAAGTGGGGAGAGGGAACTTGTGGAGTCCATCTCCAGTAGAAAGACAGGGCTTCACGTGGAGGATGGAGTTGCCATCCCATAGTCAAAAATTCTGACCTAGAATTGTCCCTGTCTAAAAGAACTTCAGGGACAAAAATGGAGAAGAGACTGAGGGAAAGGAGGTCCAGTGACCAGCCCAAATTGGGATCCAGCTGAAGGGGAGGCTCCAAGGCCTGACACTATTACTGATGCTATGGTGTGCTTACAGACAGGAGCCTAGCATGGCTGCCCTCCGAGAAGCCCAACAAGCGGCTGAAAGAGTCAGATGCAGATACTTAGACCCAACCAATGGGCAGAAGTCAGGGACTCCTATGGTTGAATTAGAGAAAAGCTGGAAGAAGCTAGGAGGAGGGTGACCCCATAGGAAGACCAACAGTCTCAACTAACTTGGACCCCAGAGATCTCTCAGACACTGAGACACCAACCAGGCAGCATATACTTGCTGATATGAGGCTCCCGACACACATACAACAGAGGACTGCCTGGTTTGGCTTCAGTGAGAGAAGATGTGCCTAACCCTTGAGAGACTTGAGGTCCCAGGGAGTGGGGAGGTCTGGTGGGGTAGAGGTGGGGGAGGGGCATCCTCTTGGAGACAAGGGGAAGGGGAATGGGATGAGGAGCAGTCATAGGGCAGACCAGGAGGGGGATAACAACTGAATGGTAAAATAATAATAAATTTTAAAATAAAGAAATAATAAATCAATAATTTTTTTTAAAAAAATTATTGAGCACTAATTAAAGAACTATTGAATGCCACTCTACATCACTTTTTTTTTTATTACCAAAGGACCATTTACTCTGAGTTCTTTTACCCAGTGTATCCTGCATGTGTGACATTCAATTTTTTAAAAAAAGTGACAAGGTATACTGAAAACTAAGACACACACAAGTCAAAGCAAGTAGCAGAACTAAGCAGCTGCAGATGAACTGTATAATAATAGAATAGCAGCAGGATAATCAGACCAGGATGGAAAAAAAAATACCCAACAGCAAAAACAAACAAGAAAAACCGATGATTTAAAAGAATCCCAGCGTCACAATTAACCAACTAACACCTCTGAAGGATAAAGCAGAAGGCATGCAAGAAGAAAAGGATGGTTGGGATATAGCTCATCGGTAGAGCACTCGCCTAAAATACAAGAGGTCCTGGGTTCTAGCCCCAGTAATGCAAAAAATAGTCCCACTCTTATAAAAGGAAAGAAACGGGATGGAGTTGGTTGTGGTGGCATGCGCTGTGATCCTGCACCTGGCTTGTTTTGTTTTGTTTAATTTTTTTTTAATTGTGTGTGTGTGTGAATGAATGCTGGTGCTCACATAGAGATCAGAGAAGAACTTTTGTGAGTTGCTTCCGTTCTTCTAGCATAGGTTCCAGGCTCAGGTTCTAGACTTGTTTTGCAAGCATTTTTATTCAATGATCCATCTCACCTGCCTTTGTTGTATTTTAAGACAGGGTCTCCTGTAGCCAAGGGTAGCCTTGAACTCCTGATTCTCCTGCCTTTACCTCCCAAGTATTAGGATTATAGGCATATGCTTCTAAATCTGACTCTTTTAGTTATTTTTCTATTGCTGTGATAAAACACTAGGACCAAAGCAACTTGTAAAAGAAAGTGTTTAATTGGACTACAGTTCATAGGGTTAGAGGCCATGACAACAGAGCAAAAACGTAGTGGCAGGAACAGCTGAGAGAGCTCACATCTTGGTCCATAAGTAGGAGACGGTGGTGGGGGTATTGGGAATAAGGTAAGTCTTGAAACCTCAAAGCCCATCCAGTGAAATACCTCCTCCCACAGGCCACACCTCTCTAATCCTTCCCTAACAGTTCTACCCACTAGGGACCAAGTATTCAAACATACGAGCCAATCGGGGCCATTCTTACTCAAAACATCACACAGATTAATCCCAACCCTTAAGACACAGAGGCAGAAGGATCGTGTGTTTGAGACGAGTATGAGTTATACTGACATCCTCTCTGTCCGAAAGAAAGAAAGAGAGAGAGAGAGAGAGAGAGAGAGAGAGAGAGAGAGAGAGAGAGAGAGAGAGAACAGGAATCCAGGAAGGAAGGAAAGAAAAGAAAGAAGGAAAGCAGGAATGCAGATAAAGAATTGGTGTACAGCTGGGTGGTGGGGGGACACACCTTTAGTCCCAGTAGAGGAGGCAGAAGAGGCGGGTCTCTAAGTTCAAGGCCAGTCTGAGTCTACAGAGGAATTCCAGGACAGCAGCCAGCGCTGCACAGAGAAACCCTGTCTTGAAAAACCAGATAGATAGATAGATAGATAGATAGATAGATAGATAGATAGATAGATAGATAGATAGATAGATAGATGGATAGATGGATAGATGGATAGATGGATAGATGGATAGATGGATAGATGGATAGATGGATAGATGGATAGATGGATAGATGGATAGATGGATAGATGGATAGATGGATAGATGATGAATAGATGATGGATAGATGGATGGATGGATGGATGGATGGATGGATAGATGGATAGATGATGGATAGATGATGGATAGATGGATGGATGGATGGATAGATGGATAGATGATGAATAGATGATGGATAGATGGATGGATGGATGGATGGATAGATGGATAGATGATGGATAGATGGATGGATGGATGGATAGATGATGGATAGATGGATGGATGGATAGATGGATAGATGATGGATGGATGGATGGATGAATGGATGGATGGACAGTGTAGGCAGAAAGATGGTGGAAAGATGAACTTTCTAATAAGCAAGCAGAGTCAGAAGTGGTAGCTCATGCCTGTGATTCCAGCACTTGTGAAGTTGAGGAAGAAGGAGTATTGTGAGTTTAAAGACAGCCCGTGTTAATGAATTCTAGACTGGCCTGGGTCATAGTGTGATACCCTTCGGGGTTGGGAGTGGGGGACAGGACACCAAGTCAGTGAGATGGCTCAGCAGATCAAGGTGCTGCCAACCCTGATGGCGAAACTTTGATACCCAGAACTCACATGGTGGAAGAAGAGAACCAACCCCCATAACTTGTCCTCTGACACACTGTGGCATGCGCACGCACATAAACAAGAGCAAAATCACAAAAACCAAAACAGAAATGTAGTAAGTATTTTTAAAAATACCAACACATCACAAAACAAACTGGTGCTGGGGATAAAAACCACCAACAAATAAACAAACAAACAAAACTTGCCAGGCTCAAGAGACAGATCACAGGCATGTCTCTGAGCTTGAGGCCAGTTTGGTCTACAAAGAGAGGGATAGCCCAGGATAGCCAGAAATTGTCTCAAAGGAAGCAAAACAGTGTAACAAAAAAAAAAAAAAAAAGACCAATGCATTTGCTGGGCTCAGAGCAGGCGTGACACCTCTAAGGAGAGAAGCTCTCAGTTTGAGTGTATATGGAAAGAAATCTAAAAACCAGAAATTCCAAAAGAAAGAAGACAGAAAAACAACAGAGAAATCAGATATCCAAGAACCAGGGGACGGCTGCAGTGACTTTCACGTAATGAGAACACCAGAAGGAAAAGAAAGGAACGGAGGAACCTGAAGCAACCATGACAGAGAATTTCCCCAAATTAATGCCAAACGCTGAAATACAGATCCAGGGAGCCCAGAGAACACTAGCTGGAAAAAATGGAAAAAGCAGAGACCAAAGTCGATGAGACGACCCGAGTCTACAAGGAGGCAGAGGCTACTCACACTGCTGAGAATCCAACAGAGAGAAGACATTGAGAGAAAATTAGGTGTGGAGCATCCTATCTATGCAAAAGTAAAGACAGCGGTTAGATCAGACAATCCTACAAAGCCTAGAACTATCCGGGAATGCAGGCACACACATTTAATCCCAGCATTTTCCAGACAGACCCAGGCAGATCTACACACACACACACACACACACACACACACACACACACACACACACACACGAGAGCAAAATGCAGTACTTAAAGATGTAGTGTGCTAGCCCGGCGGTGGTGGCGCACGCCCAGAATCCCAGCACTTAGGAGGCAGAGCAGGTGGATCTCTAAGTTTGAGGTCAGCCTGGTCTACAGGTTGAGTTCCAGGACAGAGAAACCTTGTCTGAAAAAAAAAAATCCAAAAGTAAAAAAATTAAAAATAAAGCTGAGAGAGAGAGAGAGAGAGAGACTTAAAAATCTGTACCCTGTGGCATTATTATCTTTTAAAGAAACAGAAAAATAGATCATTCTGGGGAGTAGGTTTCTAACAGATCTGTTTGTTTTGTTTCATTTTAAATGGTAAAGACGAAAAGTTCTTTAGCGAGAAGGAGAATGATCCAGGTCAGAAACTGACTTATAGAAAGAAAAGAAAAAGAGAGAGAAGGAAGGAAGAGCATTAAAGGAGCGAGAGTAGACTCTGGCTCCCGGGTCAAGCAAGCACTGCGAACTCAAGGGCCTGAACTGATTCCCAGTTCCCGTGACATAATCAGCCAGGTATGCCGGGGTGGAAGGAGAGACAGGGGCTGGGATGGGCTGGGGGACAAGTGGATCCTGGGAGCTTACTGGTGAGTCCACTTACCCAAATCTGTAAGTGCCAGATTCAGTGAGAGACCCTGTTTCAAACACGAAGGTGTGTAGGGACGGAGGAAGGCGCCAACCTCATCAACACAGGTTTTCACTGCACATGCACCCACACGAGCACATACATTCACATGCCCGTACACATAGAACCAGAAGGAAGGGTGAAGATGAACTAAAGCTTGTGCTTTTCCCTTTCCTAACTGATTGAACACAGAATGGTTTGCTCAGAGCCAGTACCCACGGAGTTGCAGAGGTGACTCAGAGCCAGTACCCATGGAGTTGCAGAGGTGACTCAGTGGACAAGCGCACTTGCTACTCCTGCAGATGACTTGGATTTGGAGCCCTGCACCCATCTGGCAGCTTGCAACTTCCGGTAACTCTATGTAAGGGTACCTGAGGCCCTCTTCCAGCTCCTGTGGGTTCCTACACGCATTTGGTACACATAAACACACACTCAAAAAAGAAATCTTAAAAAAAAAAATAAGCTGAACATGTGGGGCACACCTTTTGTCCTAGAACTCAGGAGGCAGAGGCAGGAGGATCTCTGTGAGTTCAAGGCCAGTCTGGTCTACAGAGCAAGTTCCAGGACAGCCAGGACTATACAGAGAAACCCTGCCACAAAAAACATAAAACAAACAACAAAAACAAGCAAAAAAGTTAGAGTGAATTAAAAGCCATGAAATATATATATATATATATATATATATATATATATATATATATAACTTAAAAATAAAGTCTTAAAAAAATAGCTCTTCTTTGTTTAGAAAAAAAAACCCCTTGCTTTAAATATAAAGCTACATAACAGGGCAGAGGTGGCGCACGCCTTTAATCCCAGCACTTGGGAGGCAGAGGCAGGAGGATTTCTGAGTTCGAGGCCAGCCTGGTCTACAGAGTGAGTTCCAGGACAGCCAGGGCTACACAGAGAAACCCTGTCTCGAAAAAAAAAAAAAAAACCAACAACATATATATATACACACATTTGTATATATTTATATATACATTTGTATATATACAATTTATACATATATATATTTGCTATTCATGTATATGTATATGTAGCCATATATATATATATATATGGGTTAGGGTTAGGGAAATAGAGAAAGCTGAACCATAATTAACATCAGAGAGATCAGATTTCAGAGTAAGGAAAGTTGTCAAGGATAGCAAAACCATCACACCCTGACAAAAGGGTCTGTGTCCATTCTCCAAGAAGAAAGACATTAAGATCCCTACTATGCACCTAATGCACATCTAACACATGGGGCTGGGCGAGGCGGTAGCTCAGTTGGTAGTGTGCTCGCCTGGCAGGCAAGAAGTCCTGCGTTCCACCCCATTCCCGAGTAAGCCCATATTGATGATTCGTGCCCACCACCCTGGCAACCCAGGAGGTGAAGGCAGGAGGATCAGAAGTCCAAGGTTATCCTGGGTTGTTGCAAATTTGAGGCAAACCCCTCCCCCCCCAAAAAAACAGTTTTGCTTTGGTTTGTTTGTTTGTTTGTTTGTTTTTTGTTTTTTTGTTTTTTTGAGACAGGGTTTCTCTGTGTAGCCCTGGCTGTCCTGGAACTTACTTTGTTGACCAGGCTGGCCTTGAACTCAGAGATCCGCCTATCTCTGCCTCCCAAGTGCTGGGATGAAAGGCATGTGCCACCACTGCCCGGCTTGTTTTGTTTTTCAATTTTGTTTTGTTTTATTTTGCTTACAGAGGAAAGCAGGCTCAGCACAAGCATCTTTCACTCCCCAGTTCCCAAGTGTCATGCCGCAGCGCGACCAGGCAGCTCCTGCCTTGCTGCCATGATAGACTGTTCTTTTGAACTGTGAAGCAAAAATCAACCCTTTCTTCTCAAGTTGCTTTGGTCGGGTGTTTCATTTCAGCAATAGCGGAAGTAACTAATAGGGCGATGATGAGCCCCAAGGTAGCCTGGGTTAGACCATAAATCCAAGATTTGTCCAGGGCTATATAGCAAAAAACACTTTCTCAGAAACCAAATCAAACCAACCAATAATATCATAAAGGAAGAAAACTATGAATTAATATCTCTCGTGTACATATGTATTAAACGTGCTCAATGTCAGACGTGAGAGACTGGGGCTGCAAATATAATGGACACCTGAAATGAGGTTTAGCAGAACACAGGACTGCAGAGGTGAATTGAGCCTTGAGCTAAGTCTGAGTTACTGATTTACCCAACAAAGGCAGTTAGGTGTTTTTGTTAGAATAATAACCAAAATGGAAAGAAAGAATAGATCTGTTACTATGTAACCAATTTCAAAATCTCCTGGGCACATACTTTTAAAGACATACTCTGTTTTCACAGAGTTCAGCAACAATTCTAAAACCTTCAGGCAAGTCGTGTGCTGCCAGGCATCCTGGAGAAAACCAGTTTGTAAAGGGTGTTTAAGTAGTTCCTGGACCTCCAAGGGCTCTGTCTTTACAGAGTACCTTCATCTAATGTCTGGTCAAGGAAATACTTGTTAGAGTATGAAGGCAGACATTCTGCAAACACCCTTGAACTTTCAAGGGATATCTGTCGAGTACATTGTCCTGGCCTGATGGTAGTTCAGCGAATCTCCTTCACGAGGGCAAATCAGATCTAACAGCATGTAAAATAACTGGGACAGCTGCCAAGCATGAGTCACCTCGAGCACTCGAGACGGTCTCAACACTTGAGAATCAGTTACTCTGATTAATTACATCAACAAACCCAAGGAGAAAGAAATCTCACGACCATTTCAGTGGATATGGAGGTTGGATGTGGTGGTGTACACCTTTAATCCCAGCAATCAGGAGAGGCAGGAGGATCTCTGTGAATTTGAGGCCAGCCTTGTCTACATAGTAAGCTCCAGGACAGCCAGACTACGTAGAGAGATCATATCTCAATAATAAATAAATGAATAAATAAATAAATAAATAAATAAATAAATACATCCAGAAAGGCATTTCACAAGAAATGAGTCATGTTTTCAACTTGATCATGGAACATCATAAAACCTCACAGATAGCACCATTCTTTTTTTTTCCCCCCTTTTTAAAAATTGTTTGTTTGTTTGTTTGTTTTAAACAGGTCTCTCTATGTAACCCTTGTTGTCCTGGAACTCTTCTAGGCAAACCAGGCTAGCCTCAAACTCTCAAGAGACCCGCCTCTCTCTGCCTCCTGAGTGCTCCGATTAAAGGCAAGCCCCACCACCAGCCGGCTGATTTTGAATTTTTCATCCTCCTGCCTCCGTCCCCCAAGTGCTAGAGTTACAGATGTTCAACATTATTCTGGACTTATTCAGTTCTGGGAATCAAACCCAGGGATCCATGAGTGCTAGGCAAGCACTCTACCATCTAAGCTCTATCCCCAGGCCCATGGTATCAGTTCTTTATCTGTAGATTTAAAGCAGTAACAATTTCAGCACAGTATATCACTAGACTAAAATCATTGAGCTCTGGACTCATGGAGAGATTTTGCTTCAATAAATAAAGTGGGGAAAGAATCAAGGAAGACACACAATGCCAACCTCTGGCCTCTACCGACAAGTGCACATATGTGCACTAGCACACACATGCACCTACATAACATTTGAACCTGCACAGGGATGCACATTGCACATACATACATACATACATACATACATACATACATACTCCTCACTCAAACCCCCAAGAAAGAAAGAATAGGAAGACAGGCTATTGGGGAAAAAACACTTTCTGATTAAGGGGTTTGTTTTATCCAAAAGATATGAATAACTCTTAGAACTCAACAATAAGAAATCAATCCAACTTGAAAATAGGCAAAAGTTCTAGATGCCTCACAAATGAAGATACACATCTGCCAAGTACGCATACAAAAAGATGTTCGGTGTCGTGTATCCATAGATAATTACAAATTCAAACAGCAATGAGATACCTCTACACACTTAATAGAATAGCTAAAATCCAAAACACTTCCAGCAGCAAATGTTGGCAAGGGTATGGGACGAGGCTCCTCATTCACTGTTGGTGGGAATGGAAGATGCTGCAGCTGGTGGTTGCTTACAAAACTAAACATAGTCTTACCATACGATCAGCAACCCGCGCTGGGTGGTGTTTACCCAAATGAGTCAAAAAGTCCATTCTACATGAGAATCTGCACATGAATGTTTACAACAGCTCTGTTCTTGCCAAAAGTCAGATGCAACCAAGATGTCCTTCTGTGAATGGGTAAATATGCTCTGGAAGACCAAGGCAACGGAAATGATACTTGAGGCTAAGGAGAAATGAATTAGCAGGCTAGGAAAAGTCACACAGCAAACTTCAGTGCAGAAGCCTGAGTGAAAGAAGCCCAGTCTGAAGAGGCCGTGGACTGCGTGTTTCCAATTATATGACATTCTGGAGAAGGCAGAACTCTAAAAACTAAAAGCATCGGTTGTTGCCAGGGGCAGGGGGAGTGAGACGTGCACAGCAGAAAAGGACATTTTTCTTTTTCTTTTCCTTTTCCTTTTTGGGTGTGTACAGGTGGGCAGAGAACAGCCCCTGTGTCATTTCTCAGGCAACAAGCACCTTTTTTTAAAAAAAAAAATAATTGCATGTACGTATGTGTAGTGTGTATGTGCCTTCTATGTACATGTGTGTACCATGTGTGTGCCTGATGCCGTTGGAGACACAAAGTGGGTGTTTGATTCCCTAGAAACAGAGTTACAGATGATTGTGAGCCTCTGTGTGGGTGCTGAGTCCTCTTTGAGAGCAGCAAGTGCTCTTAACCACTGAGCCAGTTCTCCAGCCCCTATCCACTTTTTGAGACAGGGTCTCTTACTAGCTTGGACTTTGTAAAGCTGGGCTGGCTCACCAGTGAGCCCCAGGGATAATGCTGTCTCCACTTCCCTCACTAGACTCACCGTCATGGCCATTTTTTTTTCTCTTTCACAGGTTTTGGGGATGCAACTCTGGTTTGCAAGCACTTTACCAGCCTGACAGAGAATTAGGGAAAGCCAAAGAAATTCTGTATGGCGCTGCAATGGCGGATAGATGTCATACATATTTGTGAGAGCCTAGGAAGTTCACAGCTCCAAGGGTAAAGCCCTAGAAAGAGGTTCAGGAGCCTGGCATGGGTTTGGAGCATGGAGTAGATTGTATGCTGCAGAGGCAGGAGGTAGGAAGAAGGTCTCTGGGCCTTCTGCTCAGATTGACCATAAACTTAAAACAGCTCTAAAATATGAACTCAGTTCAAACAAACTTAGAGAGATGAAGTAAGAGACATTATGATCAAATATGGCGAACGCTTCTTGGCAGTATCTTTGGGGAAAAACACTTTTAAGACAAATGCATAAATCAGATAGTAGATTAAGTAGCTAGTGATAATTCGGGATGATTGTTAGTATTGTTGAGTATGATTTTGGAATGGGGGTGAAGTAGGAAGACGTCACTGTGTTGAAGTATTTAGCAGAAACACCGTGGCATCTGTAATGTTGCTCTGAAATGACTTCAAAACACACACACACACACACACACACACACACACACACACACGAAACAAAACATGGAAAAAACCTGGACAGTTCCTGATTCTAAGTATGAGCATTCAAGTATTCTTTGCATTTTTTTCAGCTTTTTTTGTGTGTATTTGGGAATTTTTAAAATAAGAAAATAATTTTGTAATGTTATGTTACACTTGAAAATTGGAAATTAAGGAAGTGACTCTGGAGCCTAAGAGTGGATGTACGGCCTCTGTGCAGTGCAGTTCTCTGTGTAAGAAGTTGTTAGTCTGTGATTGACGGTCTCTGTAGCCCAGGCTCACTTCCTAGTCAATGTGTAACTGAGGCTCACCTTGAATTCCTAGTCTTCCAGTTTGCTCTTTCCAAGTACAAAAATTCTAATCAAGCACCACTACATCTAGCTGTAGTAGATATTTTATAACTTACATATATGTATGTTTAACTTTAAAATAATAATAAAAAAATAGGGCAGATGTGATGGTTTGTATATTCTCGGCCCAGGGAGTGGCACTATTAGAAGGTGTGGCCTTATTGGAGTATGTGTATCACTGTGGACGTGGGCTTTAATACCCTCACCCAAGCAGCCTGGAAGCCAGTATTCTGTTAGCAGCCTTCAGATGAAGATGTAGAACTCTCAGTTCTTTCATGCCTGCCCGGATGCTGCCATGTTCCTGCTATGGTGATAATGGACCTGTAAGCCAACCCCAGTTAAATTTTGTCCTTATAAGAGTTGCCTTGGTCATGGGGCCTGTTCACAGCAGTGAAACCCTCAGACTCCAGGTAAGATGTCTGTGCAGTGCAGTGTTCCTCTTCGTAAGAAGCCATTAGTCTATAATAGACGATCTCTGTAGACTCATCACATAAAAGCACTTGCCTCATAAGCCTGATGATCTAAGCTTGGTCTTGGGAGCCCATGGTGCAAAGAGAGAGTCGACTCCCCAAAGATGTCCTTGACCTTCACATGGGTACCCAGCTGGGTTCACACACTATTGCATATGAACACTCTAGAATGCACATACACACACACACAGTAAAAATGTAAAAATAAAATAAAATCAGGCTGGAGAGTTGGCTCAGAGGCTAAGAGGACCTGCTGCTCTTGCAGAGAACGGAGTTCAGAGACCAGCACCCACCTAGTGGCTCACAGCGTCCAGAATTCCAGGTCCAGGGCATCTAATGCCTTCTTCTGACTTTCTGAAGCACCAGCATGCACGTAGTGAACATACATACATGCAGGCAAAACAAACACATAAAATTAGATAAAACTAATAAATCAACAAAATGAAGGTAACAGAGATATTTAAAGACTAATCAAAACTGAGACTTTATTCATCACCAGCAGAGGTACATCAAAATTATGTCCTAGCAGGGGGTGGGGGATGGGGTGAAGGTGGGGGTAGGGTGGCACACGCCTTTAATACCAACATTCAGAAGACAGAGGCAGGCCAAGCTCTGTGAGTTTGAGGCCATCCTGATCTACAGAGTGAGTTCCAGCATAGCCAAGGTTGCGCAGAAAAACTTGGTTTGTTTTTTGACTATTTTGTTTGCTTGTGTTTGGTTTTGATTTTTCGAGACAGAGTTTCTTTGTATAGTACTGGCTGTCCTGGACCTTGCTCTGCAGACTAAACTAGGATGGCCTCAAACTCAGAAATCCACCTGCTTCTACCTCCTGAGTGCTGGGATTAAAAATGTGCGTCACCACCCCCAGGATTTCCTTTTCTTTTTCTCTCTTTCCTTTTTTTTTTAAAGAATGTTTTCAAATAAATGTGAATGAAGTGATCCCAGATGGAACTCTGCTGGTACAAAAGAATCAGCATAAAGCACTGTGGAGGAATCCAGCATCATGGCTGCTCTGGCAAGGGATCCCATCCAAAGACCTTCTAGGTCTGCGTGATCCGGCTGAAATGCAAATGGGCCACATGCCTTTAATCCCTCTGGTTGGAATATAGACACCCCCTTAGTCCACACCTTGGATCTCAAATGATGAAGGTAAATTTAATTTGTAGAAGGAAGCAGCCATATCTGAAAGTGATGCTAACTGAGGGGCAGACAAAGTGATGAATCAGGGAAAGATCTGACAGGATGAATCGGATGGAGATAGGATAACCTAACTCTCACGAGAACAGACAGGAAAAAGAGGCTACTTAAGAGCAGTGCAGAGTAAGTCCAGGAGCGGAGGGCAGTTGAGTTGAGTTCAGGCAATGGAGTGGAGTTAGTTGAGTTCAGTTCAGAGAAGTTCAATTCAGTGCAGTTGGATTCAGTTCTGCTCAGTTCCATCCGGTTCAGTTCAGAGCAGTTCGGAGCAGTTCAGTTCATGGAGTTTAGTCTTTCCAAGCAAGCAATTCAACCCGAAGTCAAGTGAAGCCAATTTGAATCAGTCAGCTTGGAGAGGAGTTTGAACCAGAACAGCTGAGTTGAGCCAGCCAGCCTGAGTTCAGAACGAGCTAGAAAGGAGGCTGAAACATTCTAGGCAAACAGAAGCTGGAAGCTGAAGCCTTCAAGGTCTGGACTTGCAGAAGATTAGATTGGATGGAGGCTAGAAGCTTCCAGATCTAGGCCTAGGGATAGTTAGATAGAAACACCCTGGGCTCAACCCAAGCTGTTTTAAGTATGGCTCTCATCTCATCTTATCATCTGGGGAATCAAAGCGTGTGCTTTAGCCTCTGTCTAGGGACTGTAAAGTGACAGCATCTCAGCACAGAGAGCATGAAGATGCCATGAAGTTCCTTTCTTTATGGCGCTAAGAAACAGAGAACAGTGTGAGTGACTGGAAGGGTCTGGGGGTAGAAACAATGTTCCCAGTGGAAGTACTCTTTAGCCAGGCCCCATTCAATATGAAATCCTACCAGCCCATTCGATATGAAATCACTGATATATTGACTCATTTGACAAAGTTAGTGACTTCAGGATCTAGTCACCCCTCAACGGTGCCATCAGACCAAGTCTTCAGCACAGGAGCCTTTGTGGAGTGCTATAGGCATGATGTTTTTGTGCAGTGTATAAAGATTATCCTTGTATTATTCAAACGCTGATTTCTCTACCCCATTTCTCCTTGCAATCGACATGGCATTGCAATGCTTATTCCAAGTATCTCCTGTTTCAAGTTTGTGTAAACATTGTTTCCCCATTTATTCTCTGACTTGTCAATAAAAGCTGACCAGCCAATGGCTGGGCAGAAGAGGAAAACAGGGTGAAACTTCTGCCAGCCAGGGAAGGTGAGGGGGAGAGAGAGAGAAAAGAAGGAAGAGAGGATCTCGCCATGAGGAAGGGGTTCAGAGAGGCATCATGGAAAAACACACCTGATGCAAGTATATTGGGGGACTTTAGCCAGATTAGCTTAGAGGATTAGAATAGATCAGGACAGTTCAATTATTATGTTGTAAGCTAATTAAATAAATCTTATAATTTCAGTCTCATTTATTTGGAAGCTAGCTGGGATAGAGAAAAAGTGTCTACTTTTAAAATACTTTTACAGGGTGGGACATGTCTGTGCTGGCTAGGTTTCTGTCAACTTGACACAAATTAGGATCATCTGGGAAGAAGGAATCTTAATAGTAAAATATCGCCGTCAGATTGGCCTGTAAGAAAGTCTGTGGAGGTCTTGATTAAAGATGAATGTGGGAGGGCCCGTCCACTGTGGGTAGTGCCACTCCTAAGTGGGTGGTCCTAAGTTGTATTTAAAACAAAACAAAATAAGCTGTCAGAGCAAGCCAGGGGGACGTGTTCTCCATGGCCTCTTCTTCAGTTCCTGCCTCAGGTTCCTGTGTTGAGTTTCTGCCCAGACTTTCCTCAGTGATGGACTGTGAACTGTAGGATAAAATAAACCCCTTTCCAAAACCCTAAGTTAATTTTGGCCATGTTCTTTATTACAACAATAGAAAGCAAGTTAGAATACCTCATAGCCAAGTTATAACAGTCTGAATAACAGTAAAATAAGGCAGAAATGATCACTTCTAAGCTTCAAATGTTGTAGTTCCCACACCCACTCTGGGAGAAGTCAGACTTCCTGCTCTTCTCTTCTCTTCTCTTCTCTTCTCTTCTCTTCTCTTCTCTTCTCTTCTCTTCTCTTCTCTTCTCTTCTCTTCTCTTCTCTTCTCTCCTCTCCTCTCCTCTCCTCTCCTCTTCTCTCTCTCCCCCCTCCCTCCCTCTCTCTCTTTTTCTCTCTCTCCCTCCCTCTCTCTTCCTCTTTCTCTTTCTCTCCCTCAGTCTCTCTCCCTCTCTCCCCTTCTTTCCCTTTCTTTCTCTCTCCCTTTCTCCCTCTCCCTTTCTCTCCCTCTCCCCCCCTTCCACTCTTTCTCTCTCCCTCTCTCCCTTTCCCTCCCCCCCTTCCTCCCTAGCCATAGCTGGCCTTGCCAGCATCCAGGTGAGTGGACGCAGAGGTGGACTTTTCTGCAATGTTTAGAGAACTTACATTATTTTTTAAAAAAAAAAGGTTTAAAATAAACAATCTGAGTTTCTACGTTAAGAAAGATTAAAAGACCAGAGGTAAAGGCGAATGTCTTTATTTTCAGCATTTGGGAGGCAGAGGTAGGCAGATATCTGAGTTCAAGATCAGCCTGGTTTACAGAGTGAGTTCCAGTACAGTCAACATTACACAGAGAAACCCTGTGTTACACACACAAAATCAGAGAGTCTTGTCAGGAGATGGCGCATATCTTTCATCCCGTCACTCAGGAGGCAGAGGCAGGCGGGTCTCTGAGTTTGAGACCAGCCTAGTAAACAGGGTAAGTTCCAGGACAGCCAGGGCTACACAGAGAAATCCTGTCTCCACAAAGCAAGCAGAAAGAAGGAAATAGCACAGGAAGAGTGGAACTCAGTGGGACAGAATGCACTGAAGACTGCGAAAGCCTTGCATTGCCTGAAAGCAATCCCAGCATTCAGGAGGCTGGGGGTGGCGGGGTGCCATGACTTTGGGGGCCAGTGTGAGATCCTGTATCCAAAAAGAAGGTGGGAGAAAGATTCAGGAAAAAAAAAAACTTAAACAAATGATACAATTAAAAACAAGTAATAAAATAACAGATTTCAAGTTACATGAATTTGAAACAAAGATTTCCAGAACATTGTGGGGCAGGGCGCTTACAGCCATGAGAAAAACATTGTAAATATAAGTACAAAGAAGTATTCAAAATGAAGGCAGGTGTAGCTATGCTATGTAAATACTAATCAAAAGATGTAAGGTCATGAAAGATATAAAGACATATGACCATGGAGAACGTTATTTGGTTTGGTTTTGATTTGTTCAAGCCATGTGGCCCAGGCTGATCTTGAGTCTGTAAATCTCATGATTACAGGTAGAAACCACTACATCCAACAGATATTATGTAAAGTTTTTTGCCACTTTGCCCTTATTCTGTAATAGGCTGTAAGTCAAGAAGTCGGATTAGTAATAAACTGTGACCTTTCTGATTTAGAAGAGGCAAGTGCAATTAGGCAATCCTCTTTAGTTTTTTATATCTGTAAGAATATGACAATGCCTTAAAATCCATAAAATGAAAACTTGAATTAAAGACAGAAATCCCTGTAGGCTTGCACAACCCCCCCTTACGGATTAGAAATTTGAATGTAGCCTCTCGGTAACTGTATCAGTTAAATGCAGTAATGACCTCAGCGGTACCGAAATGTGCTGGTGTCACATGAAGGAAGAAAAACCCAGGACTTCCCTTTGATTCACTTGACCAAGGGCGAGCCCAAGTTTGAGTTCTCCGCTTGTCTCCTTGTGTCTTCTGTCTCTGGGGTTTTTGGATTCTAGCTGGTCTGTAGTCTGTCTGTTGTGCAGATTTTATCCCTACTATTTGTGTGTGTGTTTCTCTGCCTGCTTGCCGTTACCCATCCCTGACAAAGGCTGTGCCCTGTGTTCATTGAACAGCACAGAAAGCATCCCGTGGGGAAGGGATGAGGGATTCTTTACAGAAATCTTTAATAAGGTTTTTACAAAGGATTAAATTATTTATTCCAACCAATCCCAACTGATCCACGGCATTAAGGGCTGCAAACATACTGTTATCTAGCAGTATTTGCCTGTTGTTTCCAATATTTATGAAGAATGCTTCTTGTATAAGATTGCTGTCAAACTTGTTTGCTGTTTTTCAATAATTACCGTGACGAACATGTTGCTCTCTGGGTTAGGAGCGTGGAAGAGTACATAATTTAAGATTAAGATGATGCATTAACTTAGGTTGCAAAGCTGATTCCATGGGAAACACGAGGCAAGTAACAGGTGATTGGTTGGTACATGGATTGTTCTCTCTCTCTCTCTCTTTTTTTTAGCTTTAATGTTTTATTATTAAGAGACTAGAAAGAGAAAAGAGATAGAAAGACAAAGGAAAAGGAGAAAATAGATAAGAAAAGCCATGACTACATGGAAAGGGGAGAAAATGGAGAGACAGAGAGATAGACAAAGAAGAGGGCCAGGGGAGAATAAGCAGGAGAGAGAGAGAGCTGGATTGTTCTCTTAAGGGCAGGTTAAACAAACAGGCCGGGCACACAGCAGGACACCAGGTGTTTTTTTTGTTTTGTTTTTGTTTTTTTGTTTTTCGAGACAGGGTTTCTCTGTGTAGCCCTGGCTGTCCCGGAACCCAGTCTGTAGACCAGGCTGACCTCGAACTCAGAAATCCGCCTGCCTCTGCCTCCTAAGTGCTGGGATTAAAGGCGTGCGCCACCACTGCCCGGCAACACCAGGTGGTTTTAAGTGATCTTAAATTGTATTATCCATTGGACTGTGGGGTTCCAGTCTCTTAGAATGTGAGGGATAGTTCATTGAACTGTATTACCACAAGTAGCTGGTAGAATGAGCAGGCAAAAATTAGTGAGCACATTTGGGCCGTAAACCAATCTGACATTTTATACCTGTGTGTATGTATGTGCACACATGTATGTGCATGAAGTTCTTTTCTGAACCAGAAAGCAAGTCTCAGGAAGTATCAAGGGAGAGAAATTATAGAGCATGGTTCTCCAAGGGCCATGAAAGGAGGTCAGGAGTTGTAACATCAAAATGACTTGAAAATCTCTATTTTGAAAATCTCTATTTCCAACATTAATTAAGCAAAATATTTCTTTTCCTTTGTTTTTATCTTTCTTTTTTTTGTTTCTTTCATTATATATTCCTAGCTAGCTCAGAACTTACTATATGGACCAAGTTGTCCTCAAACTCACAGAAGCCCATCCATTCTCTGCCTCCCAGTGCTGGGATTAAGAGCATATGTTATCATGTATAACCAAGCAAAACATTTCTAAATCACCCCTTCCCATTCAGAAAGAAATCCTGCTGGAAATCAGGAACCTTTTCAACAACTCACACTGAAATATGTCAAAAATTGTAAAGCATAACTAAAATGGTACTTGGTGAGAAGTTTGGGTTGAAGTTGCATATATTAGAAATTAGTTGCATATAAAGACTAAAAGAATTCAATAAATAGTGATGGAAATAAGTTTAATGAATAAGAAGGAAATAAATTGGCAAGAAAGAGGACATCGGCTACAAACACCAGAAATGCAAAGGAACTCATCACTACAGACATTTAAAACATAGTAATGGAGGCTGGAGAGATGACTTGATCGGTAAGAGCACCGACTGCTCTTCCAATGGTCATGAGTTCAAATCCCAGAACCCACATGGTGGCTCACAACCATCCTTAAAGATATCTGACACCCTCTTCTGGTGTCTGAAGACAGCTATAGTGTACTTACATATAATAAATAAATAAATAAATCTTTAATAAAATAACATAGTAATGGTTTTATGCCAATAAATTAGAAAGTTTCTGTTTGTTGTTTGTTTTGGCAGTATCTCTCTATGTAGCCCTGGCTTACCTGGAATTGCTGTGTAGACCAGGCTGGCCTGGAGCTGGAATATCCACTCCTGCCTCCCAAGTGCTAGGATTAAAGGTATGAGTCAGCCCACCCAGGCAATAAGTTAGAAACATTTGATAAAATGCTAAACTTAATAAAAAACAAACAAACAAACATAGCCTATTAAATATTACAGAAACCAATATACAGTACTTTATTAGAGAAAGTATGTCCTTAATTTTAAAATCTTCCCACAAGAAAAATTTCAAGTCCAGATGGTGTGACTGCTGAATTCTTCCAAACATTAACTAGCGTGAGTTTACCCAAATAGAACAGAATAGGTAGGGAGAGGACATTTCCTAACTTCTTGGATGAGGGCAGCATAACCCTGATATTAGAACTAAAAATGGACATTATGAGAAAGGACAGTAGCCACGCAAAAATCCCAAACAAAATAACAGCAAAATAAATGCAGGGCTATAATAGAAAAATTATTATGTATCAGAACCAATCTGAACCCACTCCAGGAATGCGAGGTTGGCTTCAGCTTTGAAAGCCAATTATGTAACCAACCACACGAAAGGCATAAAAGTATAAAGTCCTACTTGGATAGATCTAAAAAGACACTTGATAAAGTTCAACATCTCTCTGTGATTGAAGTCATTAGCAGGCATTGGAGGAAGTCCCCTAGGCCGGTAATGAATAAAAGCCATAGTAAACGTTACATTTAGTGGTACACAGTATTTTAGGCATCCCCTGAGACTGGAACACCTTGAGGACTGCTGCCATCATCACCTCTGCTCACTGCTATTCAGAAGATCTCACTGAAACGGAAAGGGGTGCGAGAGACATAAGGCTGCTGGGGTCATGATTCTATAGGCAGGACTATATTTTTCTTAAGTACAAATGTATCCCTTGGATTGATATATTTAGCAGTGTTACTAGAAACAAGGTCAATGCACAAAACCTAGCGATGTTTCTATAAACTGTCAGCTGTCATCAGAAAGAGGGTGGAAGTTTGGGGCTGGAGAGATGGCTCAGTGGTTAGAGCACCTCTTGTTCTAGCAAAGAACCCAGGTTCAACTCAGAGCACCTGGCATGGTGTCTTACAACCACCTGTAACTCCAGTTCCAAGGGATCTGATGGCCTCTTCTGAACTCCAAGAACACTAGGTATACAAATGATGTGCATACATACTTTCAGGCAAAACACATACACATTAAAAAAAAAAATCTAAAAAAAAAAAATTTCAAGCCGGAAGGTAAAGGAGGTAGAGACAGGCAGATCTCTGAGTTCAAGGCCAGCCTGGTCTACAAATAAATACAAATAAAGGCCCACGCCTTTAATCCCAGCACTTGGAAGACAGAGGCAGGTGGATCTCTGTGAGTCAAGGCCAGCCTGATCCACAGAGTGAGTTCCAGGACAGTCAGGGCTACACAGAAGAAACCCTGTTTCAAACAACTAAAACAAGTGAGAAGAAGAGGAGGAGGAAGAGGAGGAGGAAGAGGAGGAGGAGGAAGAGGAGGAGGAGGGGGGAGGAGGAGGAAGAGGAAGAGGAGAAGCAGGGGAGGGAAGGAGGAAGAGGAGGAGGAGGGGGAGGAGGAGGAGGGGGAAGAGGAGGAGGAGGAGGAGGAGGAGGAGCAAGCTGAGCAAACCTCAGGGAGCAGTCCATAAGAGCGCCGCCCTCTGGGCTCTGCTTCAGGTCCTGCCTCCAGGTTCCTGACATGAGTTTCTGCCCTGATATTGCTCAGTGCTGGACTGTGACCTGGGAGTTGTAAACTGAAATAAACCCTTTCCTCCCTGAGTTGCTCTCATTCACAGGATTAAACACAGCAACAGAGAAGCACACTAGGACCTGAAATAGAACTTCTAAACTTCTGATGGATGCTGGGCACGGTGGCACACCATTCATTCCAGCAGAGGCAGGTGGACTATTGAGGCAGAGGCAGGTGGACTATTGAGGCTAGCCTGCTCCACATAGTGAGTCCCAGGACAGCCAGCACTACATAGATGAGATTACCTTGTATAATATATTATGTGTGTATGTATGTGTATATATATAAATACATATACACAGTCATATTCATATATATATACATATGTATATATATTCTGAAGGAATTTTTCTTATTACCTCAAATTCTATGCTCAGTAAACCAACCAAATGTAAGGGAAGGTCAGGGACATTCAGATGTTTACTTTTTTTTTCAGAAATTATATCAATTTCAGCTCCTTGGGTCGAGAAAGCAAATGAAGAATATATAGGCTTCAGGTAGCAATGGACCCACGCCCAGAGGAGCTGACATGGACTCCAGGAATGGGAGAAGGGTGGGCAATGGAAAGAGAAGAAGAGGTGTTTCCAGTCAAGAGCAGGGGCAGCCCCAACTCAGGGCTAGTCAGTTCCACGTCTTCAGAAGAGACTGTTTCTGAAGGAGAACCTGACAAGAGTCCCTGGTGTGTCTGATCATCTAGAGACAGTCTTTGACCCACAGGCGCTGACAGAGCGGTGATTACAGGAAGCTAAGTGAACAACTGCAAGGCTGGGTACCAATTACTCCAGAAGAAAGAGAAAAGGCGACCATAAAACACTTCACAGCTCAGACAATGGATCAATTACACACTCAGAGCAAGGAATACTCTGAACTTTGGCCTCCTCCAAATTAACAGTAGCCATCCTGGGCGTTGTGAGGGCCTGAAACTTTTTGGGAAAAGTTCAGTATGTTAGAGTTGTTGCTTAGCATATGTAGGGCCGCCAGAACCGGGAAGTCAAAAGATACTGCCTCCAGCATGGTTGCACCAACCTTTCGTTCCAGCTCTTGGGAGGAAGAGGCAGGAGAATCTTTTTGAGTTCCAGCCCAGCCCGTTCTACTTAGCAAGTTCATGAGGGAAAATGAGGGGTGGATGGGAAATTCAGCAAGATAGCATAGGGTAAAAGCACACGTTGCCAGGCCTGACGACTTGAATTCCTTATCTGGGATCCAGAAGGTGGAAGAAAAGAACCAGCGTATGCCAGATGTCCTCTGACCTCCACACGTGTGCTGTGGCACGCATTAACCATGCCGCCCCCACATAAATAAAAATTAGAAACTGAAATAAGAGCCCTCGCCTTCTCTTTCCTTCCTCTTTATTTTTTTCTTTCTCCTACCTGTCTCCATGCCTGGGCACTATGCTAAGAGCGGAGTAAGCCCTGCGGTAGCACTCATGGTGAGCTGCAGTATGCAGAACAAGACGCCCGAACCCCACAGAGTGGCTTGGGGCACCTGTCTTGGGGGAAGTGTCAGTTGCTGGGAGAGCAAGTACTGTGTGCAGCAATGACCTAGGCAGTTTATTAGTAGCACGGGAAAGGGTGTCCTGCAGAGATGGTGTGTCATGAAAGATCACATTCAGAAGTGGGCGTAAGGGGGATTTTATGTGTTAGGATGACAGGGCGTGGGATGTGAGAGCCCTGGAAGAGAAAAGTAGACATCCATAGGGGACGTGGTGGCCGCAGAGGTGAAGAGCGGTCACAAATGGAGGAAGTGACTGTATAAGCAGACATGTTAAAGTCTCTCACTGTTGGAAATGGGAGAGACCCAGAATGAACTGGTATTGGAACTGTGTGAAGCCGCAGCGCTCAATACATGCAGACAAAGAAAAAGTATGTACTACTGGCTATGAATAGGTGTGGGCATCGCCTAGTTCTGCCCACCCAGAGTGTTAAGAGAAGTACCATTTCTTTTTTGTTTTTTTGTTTTGTTTTTTTTTTGTCCTGGGAGAAGAGCCTGAGGTTGAACCCAGGACCTGGTTCATTCTAGGCGAGCAGTCTACCACTGAGATCTCCAGCCCAGCATGGGCACTCCAATAGCCACGAGACCTTATTCTCCTGTCTTAGCTTCCAGGCATCCTTTTCCAGCAAAGAAGAACCAGAACTCTGGGTAACTGATTGGCTTTGGGACAGGAGGCAAAGAATGTACCTAATAAACTAGCAATATTTTGTTCCAGAGAGTAGTGAACTCCTCAAAGAATAATGAGTCTACCTCAGTCAGCCTGGGCTCCTGTAATGAAGCATCACAATCCGGGCAGCTGAAGTGGCAGACATTTTTTCCCCCACACTGTACTAGAGGCCAGGGTCAAGGTGCTGACAAAGCTGATCTCTCTGCACCCTCTCCCCAATGTCTTCTCCTGTGTCTGCCCATTATCCATCCTCTGAGTGTGCCCTGTCCTGGTGTCTCTTCCTCTTATAAAGTCTTCAGTCTTATTGGATTAGGGCTCCACCCTTATGGCTTCATTTAACCATAACCTCTATGGTGGTTTGAATAGTGCCCATGGGAAGTGGCACTATTAGGAGGTGTGGCCTTATTGGAGTGGGTGTGGCCTTGTTGGAGTGGGTGTGGCCTTGTTGGAGTGGGTGTGGCCTTGTTGGAGAAAGTGCATCACTGTGAGAGAAGGCTTTGAGGTCCTATGCTCAAGCTCCACTAAGTGAGGAAAGAGTCTCCTCCTGGCTGCTTTGGGATCAAGATGTAGAACTCTCGCTCTTCCAGTACTACATCTGCCTAGATGCTGCCATGCTTCCCACCATGATGATAGTGGACTGAACGTCTGAAACTGGAAGCCAGCCCCAATTAAATGTTTTCCTTTATAAGAGTTACCATGGTCATGGTGTCTCTTCACAGCAATAAAACACTAAGACAACCCTTCTTGTGTTTATTTGAAGAATAGTTTATTGAGTACAGTTAGGACTTCAACATGTCTATTTCAGAAACACATTAATATGACACAGAAGCGAACTTGAAAAGGTTCTCGGCAGCTGCATCTGGATCTCTTGGGCATCTGAATAAATAATGAACTTAGTGGGGCTGGAAGGACGGCTCTGTGGTTAAAAGCACTTGCTGCACGGGGCCAGGGTGGGGTGGGGGGTGGACAGAGCAAGAGGGAGAAAGGGAAGGGGTAGGGGAAGCACTTACTACTCCTGCAGAAGACCTGGGTTCAATTCCCAGAACCCACATAGCTCACCACAGCCTGTTTCTCCGTTTCCAGGGAATCCAGCATCTTCCAGCATCCTCTATGGAAGATGCTGATCTTTCATATGGAAGGCAGCAGGCAGTGCATAAGACTGCTGTGTGCAGGATCACACTCTAGCATTCACACCTATACATGTGGGCACTGTAAGAGCAAGTGCTCTCAACCACTGAGCTCTGTTGCATCTGTGAAGGGAAGACTCTCCATCCGTGGCTTTTTCCTGCTTCACCAACTGCTTCCTGGCCTCCATGAAATGAGCAGTTTTACCACGCCCTCCTGGCAGGGTGCTTCCTTCTCGGTCTTCCAAGGACAGGATGAAAAGCTGGAGCTGGGCAAGGGAAGAAGGTCTTCCTGAGCCTGAGCCTGAACCTGAGCCTGGCCATAATGTTGGACTTTTAGTCTCCATAGCTGTGAGATGGAAATTTCTGTTGCTGACAAGCCCTTCCCAAGTCTTTAATGCACTGTTTTTGTTTGCTTGGTTTTTTTGAGACTCGATTTCTCTGTGTAGCCTTGGCTGTCCTGGAACTCGCCCTGAAGACAGCAGGCTGGTCTCAAACTCACTCGCTTGCCTCTGCCTCCCGAGTGCTGGGATTGGCATGTGCCGCCGCCGCTGCCGCCACTACCACCAGGCTTTATAGTGAATTGTTAAGGCAGTTCGATCATCTGATAAAGAAAAGAACATTTCAGTCAAAGCAGTCAACAAGTGCTAAGCTATTGGGTACAGAGAGACAAAGAATGAGACACGTGAGTCAAAATCCCCGCCCACAAAATGCATTTAATTACAATGGGGAAAGGAGAGACCTGACACATTCCCTCAGTCAAACTCAGTCAATAGAGACTTGTAACAGGTCAGAAGTCAGTGAGAAGAACACTGGTGTCAGCTCTGTGAGGTTCCGGCCCCACATTTGTAACTAGAGTCTATTCACGGGACATGTTAGACAAACTCACATTAAAAGACACTGTGCAGATCAAGGTCTGACATCTTGCAAACTGACACACCTGAAAAGAAGGAACCTCAACTGGGGAATCGCCTCCATCACTCTGGCCTCTGAGCCTGTCTGTGGGAGCATTTTCTTGATTACTGGTTGATGTGGGCGGGGCCAGGGCACAGTGGGTGGTACCATTGCTAGATGGGTGGGCCTGAGCTCCCGGGCTCCGTAAGGAAAGCCTGGAACAGCTTTCCCTCATGGTTCCTGACTTTGCTCCTGCTTGAGCTCCTGCCTTGACTCCTCTCAACCATAGACAGTTACCCCGAAGGACAGGGTGAAATAAACCCTTTCCTGCCAAAGTTGTTCTGTTTATCACAATACAACCTCCCTCCCAACCCCCAACCCCCGCCACCCAAACAGGGTTTCTCTGTATAGCCCTGGCTATTCTGGAACTCACTCTGTAGACCAGGCTGAACTGGAATTCAGAAATCCCCCTGCCTCTGCCTCCCAAGTGCTGGGATTAAAGGCTTGCGCCACCACTGCCAGGCAACAATACAACCTTAATGAGAACGTTCACATATGCCAAGGAAAAGCGGAGGGACAAGAGCGAGGCCACCAACAGGGTCTTCCTGCTACAAAGGACATTATTTTGACAAATGGAAAAATGCACATAAATTATAACACTGTAGCTAAATTCCCCAGCTGCTTTGTGGTGACTTGGGAGCAGTCGTCTAAACTCTGCACACTAAGGTATGCGAGGGGACTGAGACACCAAGGTAGCCGTTCGCTTGCAAGCGATTGCTGCTAAAGAGAAAAGTCTCTGGCCCTATTAGGGGAACTTGTTTTTACAAATGTGAAAGTATGTCAAAATAGAAAGAAAGATAAGATGGTAACGAGAGGAATTGTAAAGGGACATGTATAGGGAAAGTCTGTGTATATATTCTGGCAGTCAAAGGGTGGGGTGTGTTAGACATCTTAGCACTTATTCTTTTTGATTCCACAAAAGCTATCCAGATTGTATTTGGGGGAACCAGCCCTCCCCCATTCTCTGTCCACATGCTGCTAGCGCGGGCTTCTGCCCAGATCAGCCAGTGTTCTTCTTCTGCTTGGCTGAGGTCACTGGTCAAGAGAGGGACATAGGACTTAAGTCAGCTCAATGTGGGTCAATCTTTGGGATTTTTCTTTTTCCTTTCTGAAATGATTGTGAAAGAGGTTTTGTTTTTCTCCCGGGATTGTTAGGCTCTTAGAAAATAGGCTAAGGAGGCTGTCTGAGGTCCTCCGTTGTGAAGCCAAACTGGGTGGACAAAAGCTATCGCTGTGGAGAAAAGCAAATCCAACAGTGGGAGAAACCACTTCACGATAACCTCCCAGTCCTCAGAGTCTGGCGCACTGGCCTTTCTGGCAAAATAAGCCAAATATCTTTAATTTTCTGCTTAAGCCACTTTGAGCTGGGCTGTTGGCGCTTGTGGCTGAAGGAATCATGACTAATATTAGGAAATGCCTAATTCCACTGGGCTGGAGTTCAGAGGATGAGAGGGAGGGGAATTATAGCCACAACCAGACTTGGCAGGGCCTCTGGGCATCAGGAGCCAGTGTGGGTTCCTGCTCCTCCCTCCTGAGGGGAGGTTTTTGAAGGTGCTGTGGGAGACAGGGAGAGAGCAGGTGGCAGATCACAGCAAGCAGAACCCCCGAGGGTCTGCTCAAAGTTTACTTTTAAGATTATACCTAGTCAATTCTACCCTGGAACAGCTCACTGTCCGGTCCACAGCCCAATGACTACACCCTGGCAATCTGAGCAAAGACACCGAGTCCTGGTCCACTCTTCCCTCCTGTCCCTGTGATGGCCAGGCCTTGAATTTCTCCATCCTGTCTAGGATTACAAAGCATAGGGCCACTGGTTCATGCAGCTGAACCGAAGGACAACCGCAGGAGGGAGGCTGGATGGGACCATCCCCACTGTACAGAAGTGGAAAGTAAGACTCTGGGAGGTCTGTGGACTCAAGGCTATTTGGTGACACTAGAAAACAGGATTCCTCCCTACAAGTCCAGAACTCATTGTAGGGCTTTTTGATTGGGGTATTTCTGAGATGGGTTGTAGATAATGCATTTTGGCTAGTGTGGGAGATGTAGTGAAAGACAGAATCCTTCCCTTGGACTGCAAGTTCGTGCTTTGTGTGTGTCCGCATGTGAGTGTAGGTGTGGTGTGTGTACATGTGGGAACATGGGTGGATGGGTCTCTCTCTCTCTCTGTGTGTGTGTGTGTGTGTGTGTGTCTATGCACACTTTCACACGAGCATGCACAGAAGTTACATTGGATAATCTCTATCATCCTCTATCTTTTTTTTTTTAAACAAAATCTCTTACTGAAACTGTGTCTCACTGATTGGCCGGACAGGCTGGGCAGATCACTCTGGCCATTTTACCCTTCTCTGCTCTCTTCTCTGCCCAAGGCCTTTTATGTGCCTGGAAACGACACAGAGCCATCTCCTGGTCTCCTTATTTGCTTGCTTGTTTGTTTGTTTTTGGTTGGTTTTATTGTTGTTGGTTTTTGTTTTGTTTTGTTTTGTTTTGAGACAAAGTCTCATGCCTCTCATGAGACCCAGCCTGGCCTTCAAACTAACTGTGTAGCCAAGGATGACTTTGAACTCCTGATCCTCCTGCCTCCACCTTGAAAGTCTCTCTTTAGATCTGAAAGCCTCCTTTGTCTCAATTAGAAGCATGGAGACATTTGAGTCCCTGGGAGAGGGAAGGGGATGAGAGGAATTTGGGTTGAGGATGCTGACAGAGGAGGGCAGCCAGGGGAGAAGGGTCCATTCCCCAGAGGACAGGGAAGCTACGCTCCTGCCAGTGGACTGGATATGAAGGCCCTTACATTGCCACAAAACCAGAAGATCATTCTCTCCATTTTAGAGATAGAGCAAATGAGGGTGGTACAGAGAAGGAAAGAAACTTGCCCAAGATCTCTTGCCAGAGAAAAGGGGAGGCTGGGATTTGAAATGGAAATCTGAAGCCAGAGCCTAGGCAGTTCTCCAGGATTCTCTGAGCATTCAAAACCCACTAGGCAAGATGCTAGAAGACACAGAAACAGGATGCAGAAGCCTCTCCAGGACTTCCAGCACCATCTGCCCCCTCTCGTAGTTATTAGTTTCCATTTATTATATATTTATTAGCATGTATTTTAAATTTAAATTTAATACTTAAATTTAAAAAATTTTTATAAATAAATATTTAATTATATTTAATTAAAAATGTATTTGCATCATTCCCCCTCCTCCTTTACTCCTACTAAAAAAAAAACCCTACCCCACCCCCACCCCTGTTCCCCAGTATCAGCCAGTCAGCAGCACAGCGACTTTTAACTTTCTGGGAGAACCTGGTTCGAGGTGGGCGGAAGTGGGCTCTCAGAAGAGTCTCTGAAACATCCTGAGAATTGGGGAGGCGGAGCATTGAGGTGGCATTGGAAACGGCAGAAGGAGACAGGGGACTGTCTCTGCTGCTCTGGAGCAGGGTCCGCGCTGGGCAGGACACACCCAGGCCTTGCGCCACCAGGGAGGGAGGGCCAGCTGCACTGGCAGGCCACCAGTGCTCTACAGGACGTGGCACCCGCGCTGCCTCCAGCAGCAGGACCTGAGGACAGCTGGGGGTTGGGTCCCTTTGGGAGACGGAACCACTACGCAAGGGGCCAAAAGCTCAGGAAGACCACCAGACTGCGGAGGGGGAGAGCGCGGGGTGTTGGGGAGCGGGGAGAGGGGATGCTGGGAGAAGAGCAGAGAGTGAGATTAAACACACACACACACACACACACACACACACACACACACACACACACACACACACACACAAACCGTCTGGCATTCATTCGCAGGGGCTGAGGAGCAGAATAAGGAGGCCATAGCTTGGATGAGTGCCTGTGATGAAGTTTTTTTGATCATAGAACTAGAAATTCCCTTTCATGCCCAGCTGTGGTGGGAGTCAAAGCCTTCAGGATGGAACCTGTGTTGTCCCTTAACAGCAGCTGGGCAAAGGGCAGGTTGCGTAACCTCTCTGGACCTCAGTGTCCTTACCTCTGGAGTGGAGCTAAAGACCCCAGTAGCCAGAAGGGTTTGGCTGTGAAGATGGTGAGGATGCTTCCACGGAGCAATTGTTAACTTGTGGAGGCCATTACGTGAAGGACAGAGCCTGGAGGAGGGAGCCATGAAACGCCTTAGACAGAAGGTGGACTTGGACGGCTTTAGGGAGAAAACACTGGACTGGGGTCCTCAAGTCAAACAGGCGAGGCTGCATCTTAAGTAAGCCCCTCCCACTAGCTGCTGGAGACTAGCAGAAGCCAGGGTGAGCGCGGGGGCCCAGCTGCCAGTGTGCTGTGTACAGTGAGCCAGGCAGGCTGGGAGAGCCGCTAGGATTCCTTAGGATTTCCTTATCACTGTGGAATGCAGCCCAGGAAGTAAACTGGGAAGCTTTTTCTCCCACCTTCTTTTAGAAGAGCTGGGACAGCCATGAACTCCCGAGGTGGCTGAGGCTGGCCTTCCACCTCCCCCTTCCCAAGCGCCAGGATTCCAAGAGTACACTGCCACATCCAGCTTGCCTTTCAGACTTTCCTTCTCTTCTTGCTTCTGCCCCACCCCCATCCCCCCACCCCCATGACCCATTCCCCTCTTGAGCTCCGACTGACCTGGAACTCTCTCTGAAGACTCAGATGGCCTTGAAACTCAAGAGAGATCCACCTGTCTCTGCCTCCTGAGTGCTTGGGTTTCAAGGGTGGGCTACCACTCTGTTTTTCCCATTCCCTAGCCAGCATTAAACTCACACACCAACCACCAAGTTTTTGACAACTTTAGAAGCATTTATTTCCAAAATAATAATAATAATAATAAAAATGCAACGTTGTAAAAGCAGTACGAGGGATAATTACCCCCAAATTAACGAAAGGACACAGCAGTTACAAGGAGGCAGAAGGGTTTTCAAATCCTGTCTGCCGTTTTCTTTTCTTACTCCTATTTGTACTGAATTAGAAAACCCCAAACCAAAATTATAGGTCATTAGAAATGGCAGTAAATATTAGTGGCTCTGTCAGCTGGCTTTGGATTTGGTCCACATCCATCTCGGAGGACCATCCACCTTCCCCTCTCAAGCACCCGAGGTTAGTAGATGCCAGGTTTTCTAAAGACCTAAGGCCAGTGCCGTCCACTGTAGCTGAGAGAGAGCGGCGTGCAGAGCAGCAGTCTGTTCTTTGCTTGAATTTGACTCTGGAAAGAATTCTTTAAGTTCTGATGTAATGTTTGGATGTGGTTTTTAAATACTCTTAATAATATGTCATTGATTCCAGTCTCCTGGTCCGAAACAGAACTCTGCAAACAAGATTTGAGCCCCCATAATGGAACAGTGACGTTACATTTTGGGTTTAGGACATTCTGCTGTGCCTAGGGTTGTAGCTCAATTAGAGCTATGCTTAGCAGAGCATGCATGAGGCCCTGGGTTCAACCCCTGATGCAAACCATAAAGAAAATCGTTCTGCTAATGGAAACTCAACAGTAAATCTGTAATAGATTGGTGCTGTCTGGGCAGTTCAGCTGATGACTATGTTGCTGCTATCTGCTTAGGCCACTCAAGACTGTGGACGTGGTGATCTTGAGTAGCCTTATGAAAACATGAAGTCATGGGTTTATTTCTTCACTCTTCCAGGGATGGGATTGTCTTACAGCTACAATTCCCACTATTTGCTTTAACTCCTATTGGGGAGGATTTAGATTGCATCTTTCATTACTGAGGTCAAAACCTAATAGTATCAGGCCATCAAAATGACTCAGGTACATGCTGCCAACCCAGACCACCCATGTTCACTAACAGGAACCCACGGGGTTATTGTCTGATCTCCACACTTGTGCCCCCACATGGATAGACAAACACACACTCACACACACAAAATATAGAAATGTAAAAAAAAAATAAAACAAATAGAAAAAAATTAAAAACAGCAATAGTAAAGGTTAGGTGTGGTGGCACATGTGTGTAAGGCTGGCACTTGGAAGGCTAGAGCAGAAGGATCATGTATTCCAGGCTAGCCTGAGCTACACAGTGAGTTTCAAGGTAGCCTGAAACTACATTTCAACAAACAATAAAATGATAACAATAAAAAAGACAAGCAGTTTCTCTCTTATCTGATAATCTGGAAGACAGTAGCCCAGGACTGGGGAAATACTCTTTTTCCTTGACTGACTTGCTCAGAGACCCAGACTCCTTTCATCTTGTGTTTTGGCTACCCACAGCTTCTGTTTTCATCTGCAGGCTCCAGGATGGCTGACCACTAAATGGTGCTAAGCAATAGTGGGAGGGAGCTGGAGAGGAATGCCAGGCCCCCTTCCTATAAGACCCTGAAAGCCGTACTTTATAGATGGCATCCCATTCATTGGCCACCTAGTCACAGTGACCACATCCAGCTGAAAGTGCGGAAGGGAAACGTAGTTTTTATAATTCTAGGTTGTCATCTGTCCTGCTAAAATGGAGAATACTAATTTTATGAAGAGAAGAAGTGAAGGGGATCTTGGGAGACCCTAGTCACAGCTTACACTAACAGACACCGAAAGGCAGTCGAGAAACAGACGCACACTACACTGGCTTTTATGTGTGGTCTCCTTCATCCCCGGAGGAGTGACCTGATGGCAAATGTCACTGGTCCTCCCTTGGCCGTGACATCCAAAATGGCTTATCAACTCATATCATGATTCAAAAATAATCACCGAACAAAGAGTCCTTTTGTTCCCGAAGAATGGTGATGAATGAACATTTCGAAACACCGTCCTCTTGTTTGAACACATATGCCAAGTGCATCTGAACTCTGCCCACCACTGATGTCTAACCAACTTTAAGCATGATCCCACAGGAAATGTTTAAAAGAAAGGTAAGATGCAGCTATTTGTTCATTCAGGCATGATGACACATGCCTGTCATCCCAGCATTTAGGCAAAGGCAGGATTGTGAGCCAACCTGGGCTACATAATGAGATCTGTCTTCTGGTGTGTGTGTGTGTGTGGGGGGTAGTGTGTGTGTGTGTTTTGGTTTGTTTATGTTTGTTTGGTTGGTTGGTTTTTATTTGAGACAGGGTCTTTTTTTTTGTAGCCCTGGACGGCCTGGGGCTCACTATGTAGACGAGGCTAGACCTCTGCCTCCCAAGTGCTGGCTTTGTTAAAAATAAGTTCAGGGTCACAGAGAAAGAGACCACCATTCCAAGTGAAGTGTCTGGGTGAGGCGTATTTTAGTTTTGATCAAGAGGGCATTCTGGGAAATAGAAAGTGCATTTGACTTTTATGCTAACTCATGTGGTAACTGCATCTTTTCTCCGTTCTGGGGTCCAACGTCACTGTCTTATTCAGTTGGTTAGTCTGAAAAGAACTGAAGTGCAGGTCACTGCTCTAGGTCATCACATTCCTAGATTAGAACAGTGAGCCTTTGTGGGAGGAAAGAATTAAAACATTTGCATAAAACTCCTACAAGGTGGTAGATAAAGTCTTCCTATACAAAAGTTCGATAGTATTTGAGATATATATATATATATCCTATTTGATATTTTTCACAAATTTAAAGACATTGCCACCTTGGGACAGGCATTGAGGCATTTAATCCCAGCACTCAGGAGGCAGAGGCAGGAGGATCTCTGTGAGTTCCAGGCCAGCCTGGTCTACAGAGTGAGTTCAAGGACACCAGGGTTACACAGAGAAAATTTGTCTTGGACAAATAAAATAAAAAAAAATAAAATAAACAATATCAAGAACGAAATATATTATTCACATTAACTTATTCCATTTACATCCAAAGCTGCCACCTGATAAAGGACTGCCAAAAGTTGGCTTCCGGTTCTCTTATATGTGTGATAGTGAACACAGATGCTCTCAAGTTTTGTGGAGCGAGTTACTTAGTATCCGTTTGACTAAAAGGATGAGATATTCAGTCCAGCCTCCAAGGATTTGTTTTTCTTCCTGCCTCTGGGGGTGGGGGTGGTGAAAAAAATCCATTAATTTTGTCCTGGAAAGTTTATTTTGCTTTTGTTCAGAGAGAGAGAGAGAGAGAGAGAGAGCATGCCAATGACTCACCAGCAAGATTATTATGTTGTGTTTGAAAACCATGTGAGAATCTGAGAAACTCGGGGGCTCTCTGCCGCTACTTGACAAAGTTTCATAACAAACAGCACCCTGGGGACTCAGATGGCATGGCTCACCCTTCCAGTGAGCCCTGCTCTCAGCTGTTTAGCATCCTAGTCACCCTTTCTCTGCCGCTACTGCCTGTGTGAAATCATCCTACTTATCCCAGTTCTTAGCAATTGGCTTTGTAGGGAACTGGATTTTTTGTTTTGCTTTGTTTATGTTTGTTTGCTTTTTGAGATAGGGTTTCTCTGTGTAGCCTGGCTGTCCTAGAACTCACAGAGATCCTCCTGCCTCTGCTTCCTGAGTGCTAGGAGCAAAGGCAACTACCACCTGGAAGCTGGATAGCTGGATTCTCTCTCTCTCTCTCTCTCTCTCTCTCTCTCTCTCTCTCTCTCTCTCTCTCTCTCTCTCTCTTGGTTTTTTGAGACAGGGTTTCTCTGTATAGCCCTGGCTGTCCTGGAACTCACTCTGTAGACCAAGCTGGCCTCGAACTCAGAAATTGCCTGCCTCTGCCTTCCAAGTGCTGGGACTAAAGGCGTGGGGCACCACTGCCCGCTGGAAGATGGATTCTTGATCAGAGTTTACTAGTACTCTCTTTCAGTCCCAGATCCTGAATAACTGTCCCCTGTCCCAAGCCTTCATGAACCACTTCTTAGTCACTGGCTCATTATTTAGATAGAGGTTATTCCGCCGCACAAAAGGCATCACTCAAACCCTGTAAGTTACGTGAAAATAGATTGCCTGAGACAAACTGCCAAGATAGAGCAATTGAATCCATATTAGTGCCTGTGCACCGCCAAAAGATATGACAGTTATTTAAAACATAATGGGATTGCTGTAAAACCTTCATGAATATTGCCTTTCAGGTTTATGAGTGGGTATGTTAGTCATTCATTTCTTCCTTGGAGAAAATCAATACCTGTGGGCCACTTGTAGACCTTGAGAACACCCCCAACCCTGTGCCTCCATATTAGAAAAAGTGTATATGCACTAAGTTTGCTATTTACATCATGAAGTGGGGTCGTCAATTGAGGAGTTTTCCTGTTACCCTGGTTTCTGGCCACGTACAGCTAGAAGCTTGTATTGACTGAGTGACATGCTAACTGGGAGGATCATGAACAGACATCATCAGGGTATCCGTGAGAGATCAAGGACCGTAACAGTGATCGGCTGGGCAGGGTCTGTCAGAGCCCAGTTCACAGTAGACAGCTCTGGTAACAGGGCCACTACCTGATGTTCCCAGGTATTTTGATTCTGCCAGGACCTTGTAGTCAACAAGAAGCTGTTTTGTATAATCTCCTAAAGGAAATGACATTCCTCCAAAGCATTTGGGAACTACACTGAAACTCTCCCATTGATGTATTTATTTTTTTTCCTCACTATGTAGCCCAATGTAACCTTGAACTAAAGGTCCTCCTGCATCTATCCATTGAATCCCAGGATTACAGGTATATTCAACCATGTGGGCTTCAAATGTTTTTTTAATTAACTAATTAATTGTGATGGTTTGTATATGCTCAGCTCAAGGAGTGACACTATTTGAAGGTGTGACCCTGTTGGAATAGGTGTGGGCTTGTTGGAGTAGGTGTGTCACTGTGGGTGTGGCTAGCTGCCTGGAAGCCAGTATCCTGCTAGCAGCCTTCAGATGGAGAGCCCTCAGCTCTTCCTGCACCATGCCTGCCTAGATGCTGCCATGTTCCTGCCATGATGATAATGGACTGAATCTCTGAACCTGTAAGCCAGCCCCAATTAAATGTTGTCCTTGTAAGAGTTGTTTTGGGGGGGGCTGAAGAGGTGGCTCAGTGGTTAAGAGCACTGACTGCTCTTCCAGAGGTCCTGAGTTCAAATCTCAGCAACCACATGGTGGCTCACAACCATCTGTAATGGAATCAGATGCCCTCTTCTGGTGTGTCTGAACACAGCAACAGTGTACCCATATATATATAATAAATAAATAAATCTTTTTAAAAAAAGAGTTGCCTTGGTCATGGTGTCTGTTCACAGCTAGAAGAAGCTAGAGCTAGAGAAGGCTAGACATATGCACTTTCTGGTTTGTGGAAGGAAGGACATGAAATAATTTCTTTTCTTTTCTTCTTTTTTTTTTAAAAAGATTTATTTATTATCATAACTAAGTACACTGAGGCTGTCTTCAGACACACCAGAAGAGAGTGTCAGATCTCATTACAGATGGTTGTGAGCCACCATGTGGTTGCTGGGATTTGAACTCAGGACCTTCAGAAGAGCAGTCAGTGCTCTTAACCGCTGAGCCATCCCTCCAGCCCTCTTCTTTTCTTTAAAGGGGACTGTCAGGGCTTGCCTCAGACCTTCTGAGCTTCTAAACATTTGTAGCATTTCCTCCACACCTTCTGGGCTGCACATATCAAGGCTCCTGGCACCTCTTGCTCTGGTACCAACTGACGTACAGATTAATCCAGGGATCGTGGTAGGTACACTCGAGGCAGAGGCAGGAGCCTGCTCTACATGGTGAGTTCCAATCCAGCAAGGAATACAGAGAGAGAGAGAGAGGGGAGAGAGGGAGAGAGAGGGGGGGGGGAGAAAGAGAGAGAGAGAGAGAGAGAGAGAGAGAGAGAGAGAGAGGAGAGAGAGAGAGGAGAGAGAGAGAGAGAGAGAGAGAGAGAGAGAGAGAGAGAGAGAGAGAGAGAGAGAGAGAGCCTTGAGACAATGAGTCAGGTTTATTGTCGCTTCACAACTGTCAATCCAGGGATGTGTTTCTGAAGATGGAGTATGATGTTCCAGGTAATGTGACCGCCTTTGGCTGAGAGTGACGCTCATGGAAGGATGGAGACCTAGTCGATTTGGGTGTCTTAACCCTAGAGGGGGACCTGGCTAGCACACAGAGCCCGAGGAGATCCCACAGCTCTTTCCAGCACCTGGGTTTTCGTCTTCTAAAGGCCCCATCATAGGACATGTCTGAGCCTTCATCCTGATGACCTTTCACAGTACAAAGTCAGCCTCTGAGAAGAGTTTGTTCCAAATTGTTGATTTTCAAACTGGGTTCCATGGCCCTGTAGGGGTTTCTAGAGTTCTAGGCATTTCATGGGGGTCATATTCAGAGGACCTGATGGCTTCACACCCTCTCCCATCATGTCTATACCCAAGGCAATGCTGTTTTTATCTATTTGTCCGAAAGGTCTTGATTGAGTAAGGTTCAGCTATGGTAAAGTTATCGTGAGACATTCTAAAGAACACATGACCTATTCTCCTCAAAACTGTCAAAGTCACAAATTAAAATCCAAGACTAAGGCGCAGTTGTGAGCTAGATAGAAGACCATGGAGACATAAAATTCGAGTCAGACAGAAGATCCGGGGTGGTTCCTGGAGCAAGGCCTGGAGGTTAGCTCACGGTAGCTCATAGGAATGGTGGCTCATGTTTGTGCAAAAGCCCACACTGAAGGCCCACACTAACTCAACTGTGAGGGGTATATAAGAATGTTCTGTCCTCCCCTTGCAAATTATCTGTAAATCTAAAATATCCCCCCCAAAAAAAGGTTATTTTGAAAATTAATGTTAGGAAAGTATCAGATAGATCAGCTCTAAGTCTCCAGAGCCGAGGAGACAGGTGGGCTGCAAACATCCTAAGAAGCTTCCAGAAGGAGGCAAAGCTTGATCTCTGCTTGGACCAGGATGCTGGGACACTGTGTGGGGATTTCAGTACCCTGTACTATTTGTATCCCCATCTCTCCCGGGGAAGTAGGACCCTATCTGGAAAAATGGGGGAGGGGGCATGACTGAACAGGGTCTTTGGGAAGGTGGCTCATGGGAGTGAGGAGAAGGCTTGCCCCGGAGAAGGAAGGGGATTGATCAGAGTAGGGAGGGGCCGTGCAGGAAGGGAACAAATAAGAACAAAGTATGACATATATGTATTAACCATCAGTTGGTAGGACTCACAGACTGGGGCCCTGCTCTTTCCTGGGGCTGACCTACACGCTCTGCTCCACCTCACAAAGAATGGGCCACACTCAGGCATGGATGTCCATTCTGATGGTGGGTGGCTGAACTCCAAACTTCTGCTATTCCCCCAGGGCACAGAGAAACTGGTAAGTGATGAGGGTACCCGGGAAGGCAAGAGGGACACAAGACAGATGAACATAAACAGAACGACAAGTTTGAAGAGACAGTCTAAGATGGAAAGGTGTCCACCAGACTACAAATGCCTGAGACGGTTTGAAGGAGGGATGTTCATGGTGTCCTTCCATCCCTGCAGGTCTGGGGTGACAGGGATCTCTGTGACAGCAGGCGGGGGGTGTGAGGGGACAGAGCAGCCGGGCAGCAGAGAGGGAATGCCTGCCACGTTGAGCTTCCTCCTGACTGGCTCCTTTCCTTTCATCCATGTTCCCAGCCTACAAGATGGTGGTGTCTACTTTCAGGAGAAGTCTCTTCATCTCCCAGACAGTTTTCTCTGGAAATACCCTCACAGACATGCCCAGAAATAAGCATCTCTGGGGAATTTCCAGATCCTTCAAATGGACAATCGAGATTAGCAGCACGACGCTGGAGAGACGGGCTCAGCGGCAGTTAAAAAGAGTTGATGTTCTCACAGAAGACGTGAGCTTTGTTTCCAGATCCCTACACCAGGCAGCTCACAACTGCCTGCACTTCCAGGATCCAGAGAATCAGATACTCTCTTCTGGCTTCCTTGGGCATCATCCCAGGAGGATGCAGAACAGATGACAGCATACAACCCTAACGAAGCCAGAAGCAGAGAGACGTCCCCCTGCTCCCCCACCTCAGCCCTCGTCTCTAGAAACTCACCATGTTGCATCACCTGGTCCCCATGCTTCCCACCCAGGTACCACTCCAGTGTGGTCCCTCACTAGGTGTCAAATGTTTGGGGGCCAGAGACCCACGTGTCCGTCCTAGTGCTCCTACGAGGGAGACTTGCTGGGCGAGGAGGGTAAGAGCAAGCCTAGTGCATCCACTATGAGGCCTGCTAGGCAGAAGACAGAGAGAGGAGTACCCTTACCTGTGTGTGCCTAACAAAGGACACAAAAAAGCAGTCAGCACTTACAGACTCTTCGACATAAATATCCCACCAGCATCTGAGTGTGAGATATAATAGCACACTATTATATATTATAGATTCTATTTATATTTCTTAATTATAATATATATTTATATAATAGTGTTATGCTCTGGTCTCAGCTGCACAGCTCCCTAGCTGTGTGACCTTGAACACATTATTCCTCTGAGACTGTCTCGTCTATAAAAATACGAATAGAACCCACACCATAGGATTGCTATGACCCATCACTGACCTAACAATGATGCCTGGCACACAGAAGACACTCAAGAGCCCTTAGCTTAGGTGCCCAAGTGTGGTATGCAGCCAGAGTATCTAGGCTGAAAGCAAAGAGGGAAGAGTACCTATCACTACCTGGCTGGGTTGACCCAAGCAAGGGACTTCCTGTCATGTATAAGGCAGGCCTAAGACCTTCCTGGGGAGTCTTCAGTGAGAAGGAAGAAAAGGTTGCTTGCACCCCAGCTGCAAGCTGTCAGTCTCCTCAGATGCACACGATCTGATGCAGGAACCATGTGGATGTGCAAGCAAGGAACACATCAGGCGGTGGCCATAATGATCATGACTGTGTCCCCACTTCACTCAGCCCTTGGCTCTAAAAAAGGGGCAGTGGGTAAAGGTCCCACTAGGCCTCCCTTAGTCTCTTTGTGTCAATTAAGGCTAAATTAAAGTATATCAGGGCCTCGAGGGTTCACCGAGATGCCATGAGAATGTGTCATTTTTTACAACCTGTCCTCCATGATGACAGGCAGACTGGTGTACTCTAGCTGCTGTAGCTATGGCCTGTCCATTTCTAACCGTTCTACGTTGCAATCTCCCTGGGTGAGCACACACAGAGAGAGCTTGTCTGCATGCATAGCAGCCTCTTCCAACTAGGTACAGTGGTGTCCTTTGCTGTCTATTGGGTCTGTGGGACCTGCCAAGAGTAGCAGTTAAGCATGAGGGTTCTGGAGCCGCGCTGTCGGAGTTTGAATTCTGACCCTTGGCTTTGTGACATGGGGCAGCTGACTTAGCCTCTCTGTCCCTTTCTTTTTCTCTGAAATTGCAGACAGTAAGCACGCCCTCCCTAGGGACTTTGTGTGAGTACAAACGGGAAGGAATATAAACGTGTGAAGTGCTTGCAGCACGGCCTGGTACAGATGTTTGTTTTTAGTTGTGCTGGCCGCCCAATTCCCACGCCTTTCTGAGCCAGCAGATAGCTCATCCCCTGGAACGTCCCTTCTGAGAGCTGACTGGCTCCCTGAGGCAGAAGTTCCTAGAAGGGTGCAGCTTCAAGCAGCAGCCAATGCAAACTGCTCCAATGGTCATACTTAAGATGAAGTCCCCGGATGCAAAGGGGACAGGTTTCATTGCTAATGGTATGCAGGGAAGAAAAGTCCCCAGTGTGTAGGGAAAAGCACCCAATCTCTCTGTGTTCTCACAAACCTCAGAAGAGCCTGAAGGCTCTTGAAGTCTGGGAGGGTCCTGGCCAGAGCTGACACTGGAGTTCAAAGGAGGAAGTGGATGATAAAGGGGAGAGAAGGTGATTGGAAAGTTGGAAAGGAAGAAGTATTATATGGCGGGCGGTAGAAACAGAAATTGTAAGAACCTGCCTGATGAGGACTGTGGATGGGGGGAGGTGGGCAGAGTGGAGGAAGGAGGGGAGAGAGGGAGGGAGCAAGAGAGAGAGAGGTGGGGGGAGAGAGGAGAGGAGAGGGAGAGAGAGAGAGAGAGAGAGAGAGAGAGAGAGAGAGAGAGAGAGAGAGAGACTCGATGTATGTCTGACTCTCTTTTGTTTTTTGTCTGTCTGTTTGCTTATTTTGTTTTTTTGAGATGGGGCCTCACCTTGGAGCTGGCTGTCTTGGAACTCACTATGTACACCAGGCTGGCTTCAAACTCACACAGGTCCATCTGCCTCTGCCTCTCAAGTGCTTGGATTAAAGGCGTGTGCCACTATGCCCGCCTGTTGTCTGACCCTCTAATCACAATCCAACTTGAGGGGAGGAGTTTTTCTATTCAGCCTCTGTATTCATATTTCTCAGATAAGGAAACTGAGGCACAGAGAAAAGAACCCCTCTAGAGTTATCAGGTCAGACTAGCACTGGGCTAGAGAATCAACTCATCGGGGCTGTGATTGGGAAGGAGAGGGGAGGAAAGGGGTGAAGATCCTGAGCCCCTTGCAGGCCCTGGGGTCAGGGACTCCCCTAAAGCCAGCCCCCTTTGCTGCAGAACCGCACCAACTAGATGTCTTCCAGTCTGCATGAAGAGGGCAGGACTCACTGCTGGGGAGACCAGATCGAGCAGGAGGGATGGGAGGTGACCTGAGTCCATCCAAGTTCCTGCCCCTCCATATCTGCCCCTCTTCAGTCCCCACACCTGGGATGCAGGAATCCTGAAGGCAGGGACTGTCTCCGGGAGCGGCCAAGCCCTCTAGCTCACTTGTGATTAGCTTTAAGCAAGACTTCATCTCGGCTTCTAGGACTCCTGTCAAACAAAAGGGAAAGACGGTTGCTGACTTAGGGACTGGGAGCTGCAGGCAGAACACTTTCCTGATGACTCACAAGCCTGGAACTCTGTGGGCCAGTGGGGATGGGGATGGCTTCCTGGTCAGTCAGGGTCAACTGGACACCCACTCTGGGGCAGGGAGGCAAGAGAGAAACAGAGATGAGAGCTCTGTCCAGGGACTCAGGGTGAGGTCTCTAAGATGCCTAGGGAGAGGACACTACACATCTCTCACTACAACTCTGCTGCAAATTGGCAGATTGCAACCTAAAGCAGCAGGAGGATTTCAAACCTTCTGGGAACTTCCTTTCATTTGAACAGTTTGACAAAGGAGGAAACCTTCCCTCCCCTGCTCGCTGGCCTCTGCCTCTTCTTGAGAGCCCATACTCTCCAGACCTCTCCAGACCGAAGAAACTGAGGGATGGCTGGAATGACCTCTAGGGACCCCCACACCTTGACTCTTGTTTGGCAGCTCTAACCTGCTTCACATCTTGCTCCTCTCCATTCACTGGGACTCTTTTGGGGAGGGGAAACTGAGGCACCGAGTGGTCACAACTACCTTCCCTAGCTCTGTCTGTCTGAGCAGGTTTCTGGGCTAAGGGTGCTTGGGTCCTCTTCCAGCCCCCCCACCCCCCCACCCCCCCCACACACACGGAGAGTGCAGCTCTAGTCTACGTGGCAGGCAATTGAGGGGTGCTGCCCGGGAGGGAGCTGGGAATGAGGTCAGCGGGTTGGAAGAGCCTGGCCGGCTGTGGAGGCATCTGGACTCCAGCCTTCGGGAAGGTAGAGGCCTCCAGCAGCCACTCCCAGCCCAGCGCCGTCGGTTGCCCGCCCACTGTGGCCTCCTGCCCGTCTTGCCCCGCCCTCCCTGCAACCCACACTCCCAAGGCCCCACCCCAGCCAGCTGGTTCCCATCAAGCCCTTCCAGGTGGCAGTTCCTCCCTGCCCACCGCGCTCCCTTCCCCCTCTGGCCACAGGGCCCAGCTGAGAGCCTGGAGCTGTTGTCTGGGACTCTCGGGGGCTCCCAGACTCGGGCTGGAATGATACGGTGGTCTTGTCTCCCGTGCCTGCCTCTCCCACCCCTGTTGCTTCTGTAGATGGACAGAGTGAACGCTGGAAGGTCTGAAAAAGACGACAAAGACTGTTATCTCACAGAGAGAGCCCTGGGTCCCAGCTGTGTGGCCACAAGAGAGTCACTTGCCTACTCTGGACCCTCTGCGCCACTCAGGGGGTGGGGGTGGGGGTGGGGACATGAACGCATAATTTTCTTCCAACAGCCTGGCTCTTATTTTGATACTTAAACCTCCAGACCCTAAAAACCCTGGAGCTTAGCAGAGGCTGGACAGTAACTTTGGGGTGGGGGGTGGGGGGGGAGAGGAGTGGGTGAGTGACAGCTCCTGTACTTCAGTGTACTCTTCTTCCTTGTCTTCCTGTTAGTCCCAGACCCACATTCCCACTCACATCTCCCAGAACTCCCCTCCCCGGTTCAAGGGCGCCAGCTTTGTATTTGAGTTTTTGGATGTCACGGAGGTCAAAGTGCTCTGGACAAGTCTCTGTCAAAAGTCACAGCCAGGCCCTGCTCAGAAGTGGTCGCCAACTCCCTGAGATGCTAGGTCGAAGAATCCAGAGTTCCAGGCCTCTAGTCATCGTCGCTCCAGCTGACTCGTCTAGCCTTGTCTTGGTTCTTCGGTCCAACCCCTTGTCGGCTTGTCATCATTCATACCGCACCCCTCCCTTTCTGAACTGGCTGTACCTCCCTCTCCAAATCGAGCCCTGCATCCAGCACCATTGCCTGCACTCCAGGCTGGCTCGAAAGCCCCTCCTCTATGAAGCCTGCCCCATCCACCCCCACCCCATCCCCACCCCCAGTGTATTGTCCTTAATCCCTGGGTCTCTCTGGAGGCTTACCTTTACTGTGCAAGACCAGTCAGTAGGGTGGCATTATTGCTTACCCCATTTTACAGATCAGGGAGATAAAGTTCCTAACATGAAGCAATTGACAATTCACAGCCAGTGGGCCTTGACCAGATGCACTTTTGTTTACATCTCACGGACTTCCCTACTTCCCCTTCCCTAAGGGAACAAGTTGTTGATCCCAATACTCTCCCAGCGCAGGGCTGATCCCCAGAGGCCTGCAGAATTGTGCATTGAATCGAATCAACTAGAGTGTCTGCCATAGACACCCAACTCAGGATCTTCCGGCCCAGCTTCAGGCCCAGGACCCAGCCATTCCCACCTTGCATCACTCAACCCCACATCTGCTTGCTTGCTTGGAAACCTAAATGCCTGTCTGTTCTCCTCCACAAGACTCAGGAAGCCATCTTCCTCTGGTTTGTTCCTGCTCTCACCAACATGAATTGGCACATGCCTCCTCACTTGGACCACACTGGCACCTCTCAGCCATTCCTCTACTGTGCCCACTTGAAACCCACACCATCCAGGGACCATGGTGACCTCTCACAGACACAGACTTAACTGTGATTCCTCCAGCTTCAGACCCTCCACAGGGGACTGAATGCCCTTGCCTGCCTAATCTACTTGCCATGCTCAGCACTAGCCTACTAGCCTACCTTCCTCCTCCCCACCCCCACCCCCCCACCAAAGACAGGCTTTCAACGTATACTCCTGGCTGTCCCAGAACCCATTCTGTAGAGCAAGCAGGCTGGTCTCAAACTCAGAGATCCACCTGCCTCTGCCTCCCGAGTGCTGAGATTAAAGGCAGTCAACACCACAGCACTAGCCTTCTTGAGAATCCCTGAGTAGCTGGAACTTGCCTAAACCAGAACCTTTGCATATATCACCACATCTGTGAACTCAACTCCCCACTTGAATCTGCTCCTTAACTAAGCCATCTCCACTCAGCCATCTACCTGCCCAGGGTCCCACGATTAGGGTAGACCCTCATTCCCAACCTGGTCTGTTGCAGCCTTTGGTTATGAGATTTATGTCTGTCTCTGTCTCGTTATCAGATGTAAGATGCATGAGGGCAGCCACAGGGTCTCTGCAGCTCACTGAATTCCAAGATGATGAACCCTTGATGTTTAAGCACTGTGGGGTGACTACATCAGAAAGTGAACTCTGAGTCTTCAGTACAGGAAGTTGGGGTGGGGTTGGGGGGGGCTGTGGGGAAGAAGATGGGACCATCACATCCTCCTTTATACTGGATTCTTTCTGCTGCAAGCCAGATTCTGTCCAGCCGGGCCCTCTGCCCAGAGCTGACACAAGGGCAAGACCAAGTTCTTCTCTTACTCCTTACTCTTAAGATGGATTCTCACCTGAAAAACTCCAGACCCCTAAGGATGGATCATTAGAAGCTGGTACAGAAGTATAAGATGGAAGGCATCTGTGGCTGAGGCTTACCTGGAGAATGGCGACAATGTCTGGATAGGAGCCCCTGACTCCAGCACTGTCTCCTCACCCAGCTCTACAGAGACACACTCTAAAACTTGAAAATCGAGTTTCATTGGATTCCCTGCATTTATATCCTTGTAGCTCGAACTGGAATCTGGTGGTAATACAAGACCCTTAGACCTTTTCCCCTCCCAAAGGCTGAGTTAGAGATGGCAAGCAGGGATGTTAGAAGAGAAGACAAAGGAGAGAAAAAAACCTGCATGGGTGGAGGGGTGGGGCCACGGGCAGAGGGAAAGAGAGGGCACCGAGAAAAATGCATGAAAAGGAGAGTTTGCTGGGCGGTGGTGGCACACGCCTTTAATCCTAGCACTTGGGAGGCAGAGGCAGGCGGATTTCTGAGTTCGAGGCCAGCCTGGTCTACAGAGCAAGTTCCAGGACAGCCAGGGCTATACAGAGGAACCCTGTCTCGAAAAACCAAAAAAAAAAACAAAAGAAAAGGAGAGTTTGAGGGAGAGGAGTGGAGGGCAGGGGGAAGAGACGAAAAAAGCGAAGGGGGAGAAGAAAGGTGAAGCTAGGGCAGAAAGAGTCCCTTGGGGAGTAAATGAAGAGCCAGACACTTGATACTTCCAGGTCGCAAAGAGACCCTCCTCTGCCTTCAGATGCCCCTGGAGATCTCAGAAGGCAGAAGGGGGAGGGGAGATCTGCTGTCTCCTAAAGAGGAATAAAGAAGAGCAGGAGTTTTTCTTAGGAGCCTCCCCTCCGTCCTTTTGACATACCTGTATCCCCACTCACTTTGCAGCTGATGGCTTTCTTTGCCCACCATGTTTTACTGGGCCACATAGTTCTCCTTGGAGCATCCACCTCTTCCTACTTCCAAACACTCTCTTCATCCCTCTCTTCCTTCCCTTCTCTCTCAATAGGCCATTCTTGTCCCATTTCCTGCTGTGTGGTCCTCTTCTACCAAATCCTTCACCCTGGGGGAGCTGGAGGCTCAGCTCTAGCCCTCAGCTTCCCCACTCCCATGCTTTCTCTGGGAACAACTGCATACACACACACAACTTCCATGTTCCTGGGGTCCTCTCCTATTGTTTCTTCTCTGAAATCTAGAATGTAGAAGCCAAGGAGTTCAAGGATTTCCCTTTCTCTTCTTTTTCTCTTTTTCCTGAGATGGAGTTTCTCTGTGTAGCCTTGGCTGTCCTGGAACTCACTCTATAGACCAGGCTAGCCTAACTTAGAGATCTGTCTGCCTCTGTCTCTTGAGTGCTTAGGATTAAAGGCGTGAACCCCCACTACCTGGCCAAGGATTTCTTACACACTTCTGACTGGAGAACTAAGAAGCATCAAACCCAACATAAGCAGACCTGAACTTGTTGACTTTTGCCCTTAAACAAGCCAGGAAAGGAGGGATGGAAAGAGGAAGGAAATGATCAGATGGGGAGGTTTGGAGATGAGCTGGAAAAACCGAGATTGGGCCATGCAGAAGACAAAGAAGAAGAAAGGCACCCATGCACCTAGACTCCACTCACAGATTTTGCTCTGGGTATCTCTGTCTGAAGACTGTAGGGCTTTGTAATGGAGGGTGGGGTATGCTTCATGCCCATGGCCTTTACTCCAGACCCAAATGCCCACCCCCACATACATCTGCTCTCTCTCCCTGCCCTTCTCCCAAGAGACCAGCTCTCCATCACTGGTCTGTGGCCAAGGCTGGAGGCAGAAGAACTTTCTGGAGGATTTGAGTGAGAAAAGCAAGAGAGGGACTGGAACCACTGGGAAGCGAGTGCAGAGGAGACCCGGGTGTGTGCCCTACCTGGTACATTTATACCTAGGCTGCCTCTGCTCCTGTTCCACACCATAGAGTCCAGACAGGTCCTCTCCCTCCCTCATGGGGGGAAACATTTGGGGAAATTTGGAGAGAGACAGAACTCAAGAGCTCAGCACTTTCCTCTTTCTGTTTTTCTTCTTGAGGAATTTTTTTCCCCCCAACTGCTGATGACTTTACCATTCTTGGGGGTGGGGGGGTGGAGATTCTGGCTTTTGCTCCCTCTACACTCCAAGTGCCGGACAAAGCCCTACATTCCTCAAGAAGCCAGAGTTTCAGAGTTTCCTAAAGATGAGGTGGCGTGGCGTCTCCTCCCTTCCAGCTTCAACTCCCCCTCCCCCAGTCTCCAGCCCTCAGCCCGGCCAGGGAGGCCCCGCCAGGCTGGGAGGAGACCCCAAGCACATTCTTCCTCTAGCTGTCATGCTGCAGAAATTAAAGACACATCTCTGAGCTGGGCACCCGCCAATCGTTTCAAGTTGAGCAGTGGCAGAGGAGGTCCCGAGCTTCAGCTCCATGCCACGTGTAAAGGAAGCTTGGAACCCATTGCCTACAACGTGGGGATGGAATTGGATGTGGGGTGATGGCTGTCACATAACACATACACACCAAGACCCCTCCCCCAATTCTAGTGGTCTCCAAGTATCCATCAGAACCCCAGGCTCTTGATGTGGCAGTCACCAGTCATCACCTGTTAGGCTCTTGTTTCTTCTTCCAGGTGAGCCTTGGGGATGCTAGAACAGAAGCAGGGCAAAGGAACTTTGGATAAGTGCTTTTCTGATACAAAAACCAACAAAGGATGGGCAGATCACACCGTGTGTGTGTGTGTGTGTGTGTGTGTGTGTGTGTGTGTGTGTGTGTGTGTGTGTATGTGTCTCGGTGCTTCGTGGCATCCTACCCTAGACAACTTCTTCAAACATCTGTTCCCTCTGGGGTACACTATCCTTGTCCACTGTTGGGGAGTGGGGCATCCTCTGGAACTGACCGCAGTGGAAGGCAGGACTTTGGTGAGTTCCAGAACTACCATCTCAGCATCTCAGTCCCAGCCTTGCCCTGTAGGCACTGGCACTAGGCGGGGGCAGATCCTGGGCCACAAGTTACTGCCACATGGTTGGGATAATTGATGAAGTCCTGTCCTTCCATTGCTGTCTCCAGCTCTGCTTCTCTGGAAACTCTATATTTTCCCTTTAATTATAGCCCCTGCAGTCTCCCTCCACCACCCCACCCGCTCTGCTCGGCCTAGCTGCCCACGGCCAGCAACGTGGCTCCCTCCCCTTCTGTTCCCTTGGTCTTTTTTTTTCCCTTTGCCTTCGTTGCACAAAACTAGCTCAGGGAGGGCGTGAAGGGGGAGTAATGGAATCTTGGATGGTTTGGAGGAGGCGGGACTCCCTGCTTCCACGTTTACAGCTCCAAAGAAGCCAGTGGGGGAAGTGATACAGGATCTCTATGGGCCCTGCAAGGAGACCCCCAATGCTTTCCCTCACCACCCACACAGTTTGATAAGATGAAGGTCCTAATGGGGGTCAAGCAGAGCATCTTTTCAGGGTGGGGGAACATGGGGAAGAAAGGACACTGTCTTTCAGAGACATCTTTAAACATAAGCTGCCATGCTTGGGGGACTACAGATGACCCTGTCCTGATTACAGAGGTGGGGAGCAATGGCTAAATTTTCAGCAAAGAAGTGAGGGCATGGGGAGTAGCTGCTAAATAAAGTCCCTCAGCTACCAAACACAAGTTTCTGCCACACACTGAGGTATCCCCAGACCACATCCAAGTACAGTTAGAAAAGAGGGCTCTCTGTAGTTTTGAGAACACCCCTCTATGGCCAAGCGCCTTCTACCTGTTCATTCTGGATTGATATTGCTACTACATAAGAGGGCCTCTAATCAATCCCTGGTTGTAGCCACAGCTGACACAAGACTTTTTTCTAAGAAATCCCTGGTCACAGGTCTCCTGCAACAAACTCACATCCCAGCCCTGGAATGGAGGAGGTCGGGGAAGAGTTTATACAACAAGCCTCAGGCCACAGCCTTAAGGACCCAGACAGACCCCTGCCCACACTGCTGCCTGTCACTTAATGTATAAGCTTTCTTCTGGAAAGGCAAGGATGTCAAACTTCTCCCCAAGCCTCAGCCTTAGAGCTGTCCCCCTCAGTTATACCTGGGGTTGGAGAAAGGTGGGTCTGTCTTGGAGCCATAGGTATGACAGAACAGACAGCCACACACCCCCCTCCTTCCAAAGAATCACATATCTGACTCTTAGTATCTGTGAAGAGATGTCTAACTTGTTCACAAATATTCCTCCATACCTGGGCCTGCACCATGAGGTGATCCCCTCCCTCCAACAGGTACTTCTGCTTAGCTGCTTGGTTCTTCTTCGGATTTGGAGAGATGCCTGTCCTTAACTTATTCCTTAGTTCTTCCCAAGGATGACAGAAAGATTAGGAGGCATGGCCAGGAGGACCTTTTCCCAATTATTCCTGACACTGACCCCTTTGTAATGTTCCCCAATTCAGATCCCCAGTTCTAAGTCCTTCTGATTTGAGTTCCCAGAAAGAAAGTGCAAGGGGAATCCCCTACCCACAATCAGAATACTGAGAGCCCAGACACACTCCAGTGACAGCACCTCTGGCCCATGGAGATCTTGGGGGTAAGGGCGGCAGAGTTGCGGGGGGGGGGGGGGCTGGGTGGACTCCTTTCCTTTCCTTTCCCTCCTCTCCCCTCTTCGTTCCAAATTGGGGGCCGGGCCAGGCAGTTCTGATTGGCTGGGGGCCGGGCTGCTGGCTCCCCCTCTCCGAGAGGCAGGGTTCCTCCCAGCTCTCCATCAAGATGGTATAAAAGGGGCCCAGGCCAGTCGTCGGAGCAGACGGGAGTTTCTCCTCCGGACGGAGCAGGAGGCACACGGAGTGAGGCCACGCATGAGCCGAAGCTAACCCCCCACCCCAGCCGCAAAGAGTCTACATGTCTAGGATCTAGACATGTTCAGCTTTGTGGACCTCCGGCTCCTGCTCCTCTTAGGGGCCACTGCCCTCCTGACGCATGGCCAAGAAGACAGTAAGTTCCAAACTCTGGGGGAGTTTATGGCTTCTTAGAATCGCGTTTTGCGTAGGGTTCCTAGCAGTCAAGACTTAAACCGAGGCGCAGGGGTGCTCTAGAGTCAGGGATGGGAAGGCGATGGAGAGGAACCAGGAAGAGAGAGGTCACCGTGGTGAGCAGATAGGGGCGAGCAGTTCTCAGAGGTGGAGTCCTGGACGAGATGGCACAGGAGGAAATTTCAAGCACCCATCTGTAGCACAACAGGAAAAGTGGGAATCTGGACACGGGTTGGGACAGAGTACGTCGAAGATGAAATAAGGCCTCTGGAATAGAGATTCGGAGCTCAAGATGTAAAAGCTATCAAAAAGGCTGCGGGATGATTCATAAGGAAAGATTGTTTGCCCTCTCTTCAGGCTAGACAGTGTTGCTGGGGCCCCCGGGGTGCTGGGCTGGGGGAGGTGGGGAGGGAACGCTCGAAGAGGGCGGGTTGCTGGATGAAGAAGTTTGGCTAGGACTTGACTGGGCGCGGTCCCTGTGCCTCCTGCTGGTCAAGCTTGAGCACTACGAGTCCTAGTACCGCACTTTACAGTGCGCGGGCTGAAGAGGGAAAACCTGGGTTATTGCCGGGCGTGGACCCTCATCTCCAGACTAGGAAAATAAAAGCAGGGATGGACGGGGTAGCTCTGGTCTTTTAAAGAAGTGACCCAGGCCGAGTAAAATTGGTTCCGCCCCGTGCATTGCTTAGTGGTGCCCGCCACCTAGTGGTTGCCTTGATCCGGTACTAGAGCGGTGGGCGTGGTTAACTAATCATTACGGTTTGTAGACTTGAGTTCTTTGGCTAAGTAGAGATCCCAAAGCACTACTGGTTTTGAAGGACCCGGCTTGTCTAGATAGCAAGCTTTTAAGATTCCTAGGATCTGGGAATTAGGATGTATCTAACTTTAGGGATACATTTTAACTAATCTGGGCAGGGCTCCACGGAAATCAACCTCTCCTCATTTTAGCCCCGCCCATTCCGTCCCACCTGCCCAGAGAAAGGAGGTGGGACCAGGGCTGGAATTATTCTTCTCTCCTCCCACCCCCGCCTCCTGTCCTACGTCCCACGAGCCCCCACCTACTGTGTAGGAGCCCTCCTACTCTCCTTCAGGAGACTTTATTTCATTTGGTTCCCGCGCGCGTGGGCTGAAGTTGTTTGGAAGAAACCACAGTCTAGAGCTTTGTTTAAATTCCTGAGAACTGGGAAGTCATAGAACTGGCCAGGAGCCCTGGTGCTGTCACTGAACGCCGATATGGAGCAGATCTGCATTTAAGGATTTGAGGGAAGAAAATAGGGGATGGGGGGAAAGATGCAGGAAGTGGAATATCTCAGTGCGCCTCTTAGACGGGGGAAAGGGTGAGTAAGGCTGGGATCCCTGGTGCCCCGAGGTAAGGTCTCAGAGCCGTTCACATCCTGTGTCTCTTCTCATTTGTGCAGTCCCTGAAGTCAGCTGCATACACGATGGCCTAAGGGTCCCTAATGGTGAGACGTGGAAACCCGATGTATGCTTGATCTGTATCTGCCACAATGGCACGGCTGTGTGCGATGACGTGCTATGCAGAGAAAAATTGGACTGTCCCAACCCCCAAAAACGGGAGGGCGAGTGCTGTGCTTTCTGCCCAGAAGACTATGGTACGGTTCTGGTCCTAGGGTTAAGGGAGGTCGGAGTCCCTCCTTTGCCTGTGTACCCCAGGTACCTTAGCAAATTCACTTCTAACTGCACATTTTTCTCCCCAGAATCATCAAACTTAGAAACCGTAGGAGTTGAGGTAATAGTCTGCTCCCTACTTTCCGCCCACCTGTCCACTGTCCTCCAATAAACTTCAGTTTTCTTTAGCTCTTTAACCTGCCTCTTGTTTCTTTATCCTCAACCCCACAGGGACCCAAGGGAGAACCTGGCCCCCAAGGCCCAAGGGTAAGCATTGTATTCTAAGTGAGCTGGGAAACTGGAGGGGGCGTGGCTCTGGTTTGTGCTTATAGCAGCCCCCTCCATCTCTTGGTGCAGGGACCCATTGGCCCCCCTGGACGAGATGGCATCCCTGGACAACCTGGACCTCCTGGTCCTCCTGGTCTCCCTGGGCCCCCTGGCCCCCCTGGCCTTGGAGGAGTAAGTAGATCTTGGAGACCCCAGACCGGTGTGACTCCCAGTTTTGTTTGTTTGTTTGTTTTTCTTTGCTTCAGTTTTGTCAAACATGATTTTATATTTTTAAATATTCATAAACTTACAAAAAAGTTGCAATGGTACACAGAACTTCTATTCACTCTTTAACACAACTGCTTTGCCACTTTCTGGGCACCCCAGAAAAGTTTTCTCTGTCTCTGTGTGTCTTGGGCCATTTGAGACAGAAGTTGCCAAGAACATGCCCGTGCGTTATGCTCTTAAGCGCACTTCCTAAGAGCAAGTACATTCTCCTATGGGACCATAGCACCAAATTTAATGTTGATCTAGCACTATTGCCTGATATACAATCTCACTTTTAGATTTCACCAATGCCTCCCAAAATGTCTTTTATAGCATTCCCCTCCTTCCTGTCCAAGACCACCAATTGCATTCCATTATCTTATTCCTTTGGTTCCCACGAATGTCGACTGTTTCTGAGACTCTTTGTCATTCTTGACTCAGCAAGGTTTTAAAGAGTCTGGCTGTTGGGCAGAGGGTGTTATTTTATAGGTTCTTCTGCAGTTTGGGATTGTCTGGTTAGATTAGGTTCAGTCAAAATACCTGGTACAGAAATATCTTACAGGCTGGATTGCTGTCTCTTTTAGTTAATTACTTCCGGAAGCCTGTGTCGGTGTCTCCCATTACCTCCAGTGCCACCTGGCTTTCAATTTACGACCCTGAGTTCAATTTCTCACGCACTCTCTCTTGTTTTTCTAGAACTTTGCTTCCCAGATGTCCTATGGCTATGATGAGAAATCAGCTGGAGTTTCCGTGCCTGGCCCCATGGTGAGCCACCAGGGGGAGCAGTGGGAAATAGAGGCTAGGGATCCAGAAGAGAAAGGCCAATGATGTTCTGCAAGGAGGTGGTACAGATAGCTCAGGGGGGAAAGGCCACCTTTGGGACTTCAGATCTAGAGAAGACACAGGGCAGACAACTGCATTCCCCACAGGACAAAGTAGAAACAGATCTCTGACACACTGCTTTTACTCACAGATATCACAAGCCCCTCTTTTTCCTTCTGTAGGGTCCTTCTGGTCCTCGTGGTCTCCCTGGCCCCCCTGGTGCACCTGTACGTATCTAAGGGCCTTCATGTATCATTTTGGGCATGGGCTGATGGGGGAGAAAGATGGGGGAAAAGGAAAGAAGGCTGGGAGACATCTCTTGTAAGAGGGAGACAGCCTGGAAGGAACCTGCCTTTCTGAGCCTACCTTTCTCCCATGGTCTTCAGGGTCCTCAAGGTTTCCAAGGTCCCCCTGGTGAACCTGGCGAGCCTGGCGCTTCAGTAAGTTAGTCCTCCATGCCAAGACCTCTCTCTCTCTCTCTCTATCTCTCTCTCTCTCTCTCCAAATTCTCCTGTGAAAAGTCACCCATACTGAGTGAGGGGTGGCTTGTCACCCCCTCATTCCAGTCTTCCTCCTTGTTGTCTCTCATCTTGGAGTTCTAACTGTTTCTCCTATCCCCTCTAGGGTCCAATGGGTCCCCGAGGTCCCCCTGGCCCTCCTGGCAAGAACGGAGATGATGTAAGTACCCCCTGGGGAAGACACTACCGAATCCTGTGGCTTTCTCTATGTGGGCCCTGAAATCCTCCCAGCAGGATCTCACCACCAATAACCAGGGGAAGAGAACTCAAGATAGCCCTTGGCAGTGATCTTTCCACTGAATAGAATGTTCTAGTGAGGCAGCCCCCATCCCCACCTGCACCCTCACCCCCATCTCCATCCCTTGGAGTAATCCAGGTTTAAGAGCTCTGGGTGAGCAGATGTGGAAATGAATACACCAATGTAGATCTAAACTGAGTTTTAGGTTAGAAGTTAAATTTAGTCCCCTGAACCGAATCCACCCTTCAGTAACTCCCAATAAACCTGAGCCCTTCCACCCTTTCCCAGTATGGGGGGTATGGGAGTTATTGCCATAATGGCCTTTTCTCTCTCTGCAGGGGGAACCTGGCAAGCCTGGCCGTACTGGTGAGCGTGGACCTCCTGGGCCTCAGGTGAGCAGGATGTGTGAGGGTGGACCCAGGGCTTAGTGTACTGGGGATGCATTTGGGAGTAACATTCACAGAGCCCTTCCTTCTGATACCTTTTCAAGTCCTCTGTGCCTTTCTCTTCAGGGTGCTCGCGGATTGCCTGGAACAGCTGGCCTCCCTGGAATGAAGGGACACAGAGTAAGTCTCTTTGGAGTCACTGAAGTTCCCAAAGTCCCAAGTCACCATTCCATCCTCTTCCCTAAGAGATCCTGTTGTGATTCATGTTAGATGGTAGCTGCAGATGTCTCAAAGGTCATAGGTTAGACATCTGAAAGAACTTCCTTTTGTAGGGGAAGAAGTCCCAATAAAGAGACTGGCTGGGACGATAGGTGAATTGGGATCTACTTTAGCTCAGAGACAGGGAGATGGCTGGAGATCTTCCAAAAGTTATTGTCAAATCTGTGTAGGTGTCAAAGTGGTATACTCCACTCCCACACCCACGGGGTCTTACTTCATCTCTTTTTCCTCATTAAGGGTTTCAGTGGTTTGGATGGTGCCAAAGGAGATGCTGGTCCTGCTGGTCCTAAGGTAAGATACTGTTGGGAGGTCCTGAACTACCTGCTACCCAACAGTCCTACTATGAATACTTCACTCTGTTCTCTGTTCCTAGGGAGAGCCCGGCAGTCCTGGTGAAAACGGAGCTCCTGGCCAGATGGTGAGTATGCCATCCTGATCGATAGGGGGCGCTCCAGAAGAGAGGAGTAGAGTGAAGAGTGGATGGAGGCTGCCGAAGAGGGTGTCTCCATCTCACTCGACCTCCCTTGGTTCGTTACTAGGGTCCCCGAGGTCTGCCTGGTGAGAGAGGTCGCCCTGGACCCCCTGGCACTGCTGTAAGTATTCCTGACCCCTTGGATGCCCCTTGGGGTTCCCCATGGACTAAGGGAACTGGCCAGTGCTCGGGGGACGTAATTGGGCTTCCTCTCTCTCTTGCAGGGTGCTCGTGGTAACGATGGTGCTGTTGGTGCTGCCGGGCCCCCCGTAAGTATGGCCTTGACTTTGAGTCTGGGAGTGGGGTGAGGCCCCAGGGTCAGCTTTGAAGCTGACCTCAACCATTGAAACTTAGAAACTCTTAGTCTCCACCTTGTAACTAAAGTTCCGTTTCATTCACAGGGTCCCACTGGCCCTACTGGCCCTCCTGGCTTCCCTGGTGCAGTTGGTGCTAAGGTGAGACTCATCCTTTCTTTGAACATGATTGTCATGGGCCATGGGCTAGGTGCCACCCCAGATCCGAGAGGCCCAGAGTGGCAAGAGCACGTTCCACAAGACCCTTATCCCGGTGTCCCCTCCCTAGCTTTCAAAGTCTTCATCCTTGCTCCTCCCACCCTCCAATACCTTACATCCAGAAGTATTGCTGGGTGCCCCATTCTGATTTGTCCTTCGTCCAATCTAGGGTGAAGCTGGTCCCCAAGGAGCCCGAGGCTCTGAAGGTCCCCAGGGCGTGCGTGGTGAGCCCGGACCCCCTGGCCCTGCTGGTGCTGCTGGTCCTGCTGTAAGTGTCCTCCCTGCTGCTGACCCCTGTGCTACCTGCCAGCTTTACAGTTCTAGACTGTCACTCACCCTCCTTTCTCTATGTGACAGGGAAACCCTGGTGCTGATGGACAACCTGGTGCTAAAGGTGCCAATGTAAGTCGCTAGCAGCCCTCCTCCTCCCCATGCCCACCTGCCACCTGCCCCATGCCCTCCACCCTTGGGCTAAAATGTCTGTCCTGACTCCTGCAGGGTGCTCCTGGTATTGCTGGTGCTCCTGGCTTCCCTGGTGCCCGAGGCCCCTCTGGACCCCAGGGACCCAGCGGCGCTCCAGGTCCCAAGGGTAATAGCGTAAGTATAAGACTCTCTCTCCCTTCTGCCCAGCTCATGCACTAGCTCCAGTGCGCCCCCTTCTGGAGAAACATACACTTGCGCGCCAACAGCGCAACTCCAATTCTTACCCTTTCTCTCCCTACACAGGGTGAACCCGGTGCTCCTGGCAACAAAGGAGACACTGGTGCCAAAGGAGAACCCGTAAGTCACACATCACCCCTTTTCCTTCTCAGTCCCCAGAACCTAGAAACCTCACAGGGGAACTCCAGGGAGGAAGGGAGCCCACCCCACCCCACCCCCGCCTCATACCCAGAAGCCCTGTTGCTAGAGGCCAGCATCATAGGCTCCTGGGCTTGTGCCCCCTCACCAAGGCCACTCCCTCTTTGCCCACTCCAGGGTCCTGCTGGAGTTCAAGGTCCCCCTGGCCCTGCTGGAGAAGAAGGAAAACGAGGAGCCCGTGGTGAGCCCGGTCCTAGCGGCCTTCCCGGACCTCCTGGTGAACGTGTAAGTGTCCCCCGTGTCTCTCCTCCTCCGCTCTTAGTGCTTGCCCTGCGCTGCGGTGGTGACTGGGCTCACCGGCCTTTTTTCTTCTCCCTGCAGGGTGGACCTGGTAGCCGTGGTTTCCCTGGTGCTGATGGTGTTGCTGGCCCCAAGGTAATCTCTCTTCCTGGCAGAGAAGCTGACTCCCCAGCTAGCTGCCTGACATCACCTCCCTGACAGTATGGCTTCCATCTACCTGCACTCATGTCTGCCACCGTGCTCCCTGCCCCCGTGACTGTGTCTCCCTCCTCCTCTTGTTTGGCCTCTCTTTGGCATCCCCACGAAGTCCCAGACCTTCTTCCAGCATGAAGATGCTAATGAGGCCAAGACTGTGACCCTGATGGGGCTGTGACTTCTCTCCACTTAGGGTCCTGCTGGCGAACGTGGTGCTCCTGGACCTGCTGGTCCCAAAGGTTCTCCCGGTGAAGCTGGTCGCCCCGGTGAAGCCGGTCTCCCTGGTGCCAAGGTGAGAAGACTCTCTGTCCTGTATGGGACTTGGAGCAGCCTACAGCTGGTGCTCCAGATTCCCCCTCCCATCCCCCTCCTCTTGTCATCCCCCTCCTCTTGCCCTCAGTCATGTTCTTCTGCCTCTCCCTAGGGTCTCACTGGCAGTCCAGGCAGCCCTGGTCCTGATGGCAAAACTGGCCCCCCTGTAAGTATGCTTGTTCTCTCACGCCTCACCCCTACCCTCCTATGTGCCAACCCTAGTCCTTACCACAACTCTTGTGCCTCCCATCCTCAGGGTCCCGCTGGTCAAGATGGTCGCCCTGGACCCGCAGGTCCTCCTGGAGCCCGTGGCCAGGCTGGTGTGATGGGATTCCCCGGACCTAAGGGTACCGCTGTGAGTATTCAGAGAGCAACACGGCAGAACCAGGAACAGGCATACTAACTCAACTGATGTGCTGTGTGACCTCAGGCCCTTTACTGACCCTTTCTGGACCCATTAGTGAAAATAAGAGGCCGTTGGCTCCATGATCATCATTTTGTCCTTGATAAATAAGTATTGTCGCTAGGCAGACTTCCCTGAACACACAGATAAGATGGTCCTTTTATGTGATAGTTGCACCCCCATCATTAGCACTTCTGGTCACTAAAGGTGTGTGTCAAGGGGAAGGAAAGGGAAAGAGTGACCAGAAAGAAGCCTCGGGCATCTGCTTTGGGTGCAGGAAGAGAGGCCAAGCATTAGATGCCAGCAAGACCCTAAATCCCGAAGCTTGCCAACCTCGTGCAGTCTTCTTGAACAGAAAGCCCCCTAGGAACATTCGCTATGAGAGGTCGTTGACTGTAATGAGTCTTGATCTGTGACCCTCAATCTTGCCTCCCTTTCCACACAGGGAGAACCTGGAAAGGCTGGAGAACGAGGCGTCCCTGGACCTCCTGGTGCTGTTGTAAGTATCTCTCTCTTTTGAGTCTCTGTCACCTTTCTGCCTCTGCCCGTGACATGCACCTTCCTCACATGGAAGGAGTCTGCAGCCACTGTGAGAACACTGGAAACCACTAGTGTGCTCTGCTGGGTCTCAGAGGTCCAACCCCTATCTGCTGCTGCCATCTGCCACACTGAATTTGTCACCTTCTCCCCACAGGGTCCTCCTGGCAAAGATGGAGAAGCTGGAGCTCAGGGAGCCCCTGGCCCTGCTGTAAGTATCCCTGTCTGCAAGCCCTGGGGAGCAGGAGAGGTGGGACCTTGCCTCCCTTCTCCTTGGACTATTAGTGACCGCCGCATCTTCTCTACGACAGGGCCCTGCTGGTGAGAGAGGTGAACAGGGTCCTGCTGGTTCCCCTGGATTCCAGGTAAGGCTTCATGACTTAGGTTTGTAGGGAAGCGTGCAGAACGCTCCTTTGTTAACTGTCAAAGATTCTAAATCCTTCCTCTTCCCCCCCCCACCTCCCACCCTACAGGGTCTTCCTGGTCCTGCTGGTCCTCCTGGTGAAGCAGGCAAGCCTGGTGAACAGGTAAGAGCTAGCAGCTGGCCAGAAGGTGGGCGCATGCAAGAAATACAAAGAAAAAGACCACCCACTGCCCATAGTTGATCAGGAAACCACCAGCTAGAGGGATAGGAATTAAACATGGGGGGGGACTTTAGATGTACCAAAAGTGTGAGGGCACTCACTACCTATGATCTGGCAGTGTCTGTGTGGCTTCTAGGCAAGGTGACTTCTTTATACACACTCCTGGACTAACTCTGGCTTTACCTCAAGCCTTCCCATTGTAGTGAGGAATTTCAGTTCTAAGCTGAGAATGTGTTCCTCTGGGCTCTGAGGACCAGCTCCTAGGAAGAGGGGCAGAGGCTCTTTCTCAGGGGGAGGTTAAGTTCACTGCTGTTCCTCTTTCCACCCTCAGGGTGTTCCTGGAGACCTTGGTGCCCCTGGACCCTCTGGTGCAAGAGTAAGTGAGCCCTCTTGTGCCACTTCCCTTACAACATCCTGAGCTTGGTCCTGTCAGAGCATCATGTGCCCTTTTCTTCCTCTCTAGGGAGAGAGAGGTTTCCCTGGTGAGCGTGGTGTACAAGGTCCTCCAGGTCCTGCTGGTCCCCGAGGAAACAATGGCGCCCCCGGCAATGACGGTGCCAAGGTGAGGGCTTCGCAGAATGGTTGTGATGTTTGTGACCCAGACCATAGGGCTTGGGGACAAGACCACAGTGGGGACAGGGTTCCCAAGATCGGGTCTGTGTCCTTCTGGTTAGGACCTGTGATCTGGGGTCCACACATAAGGGATCCAAAGTGAGCTCATGGCTCTGAGAATATTCTGGACTCACTAATCTTGTTTACCAAATAGGGTGATACTGGTGCCCCCGGAGCTCCCGGTAGCCAGGGTGCCCCCGGTCTTCAGGGAATGCCTGGTGAACGTGGTGCAGCTGGTCTTCCAGGTCCTAAGGGTGACAGAGTAAGTCAACCTTCCCTTCCCATGGTCCCTTGGTGGGTCTCATCTCCTTGCTTTGCTGGTTAATTTAATACCTGTGATTCAGGTCCTTCTGATGTGTTACCATGGGGATGAAAGTTGAGGCATCTCCCTGATAGAGGTTCCTTTATTTATCACTCTGTAGTAATAATTACTCTATAGTGTAATTCAGGGACCTCTTAACCCAGGTTCCATTTGAATCCCCAAGTAGGCATCTTCAACCTCTGAAAGAACGTTGTGTCCTTGGTGGGGCCTCTTAGATACATCTGCAGAATGCTGTAGCTCAACTCCTGGCCCCAATCTGGAAATCTCAGATTTTTTTTCCCTGTTTTTAGGGTGATGCTGGTCCCAAAGGTGCTGATGGTACTCCTGGCAAAGAAGGCACCCGTGGTTTGACTGGTCCCATTGGTCCTCCCGGCCCTGCTGGTGCCCCCGGTGATAAGGTTAGTGACTGCCTCTCCACCTTATTTCTTAGCACATAGCTTGGGCTGTAGGGAAGGCAGGTCCTGCCATATGAAACTGGTGACCCAGCAAGTTGAAGAGACCAGGAGGGAGGCAAGGTTCATCTCCCAGAGAGTTTAGAGTTCCTGTCTCTCCCTCATAGGGTGAAACTGGTCCCAGTGGTCCTCCCGGCCCCACCGGAGCCCGTGGTGCTCCCGTAAGTACAGAAGACCCTGATAAGATCTCTGCTCAAGTCCTTCTCTCCTACCTGCTTTCTTACCCCACCCCAAATCCCATCCCTTCACTCCATCTGTTCCTCTCCTTCACTAATGTTGAGACATCTCTCCAAAGTGTTCTTCTTCTTCTAGGGAGACCGCGGAGAGGCTGGTCCCCCTGGTCCTGCTGGCTTCGCCGGCCCCCCTGTGAGTATCAAGACCCTCTTCATTTTCTGTCCCCAGCTGAGACATGAGACATGGGACTTTGGGTGACTGAATGAGGACAGAAGTGTTACCCTGAGTCTGAGGAGAAGGGTGGGGAGGTACTGGTTGTCTCCAAGTGTCTCTGCATCTCCAAGTCCCTACCTGTGGCCCCTCCTCTATCCCAGAGGCCCCCTGCTCCCAGGCCGCCTCCTCCACTCCTCCACTCTCCATTCTCCCCCCCTGCCTAGGGTGCTGATGGCCAACCTGGTGCGAAAGGTGAACCTGGTGATACTGGTGTTAAAGGTGACGCTGGTCCTCCTGGCCCTGCTGGCCCTGCTGGACCCCCCGGCCCCATTGTAAGTATTTCATCTTCTGCACCATAAGCTTTTAGCCTTGGACTTGGGGCTAGGCTGGGTCTCATACATCAACACTCTCTTATAGGGTAACGTTGGTGCTCCTGGACCCAAAGGTTCTCGTGGTGCTGCTGGTCCCCCTGTGAGTACCAACCACATCTCTGTCACGACTCCCCAAAGGCAGGGACTGGAGAAGATGAAGCTAGGTAACAAGTGACTGTTCACTTCTGACCACCCAATGTTCTCTCCTACCAGGGTGCTACTGGTTTCCCTGGTGCTGCTGGTCGTGTTGGTCCCCCTGGTCCCTCTGTGAGTATCTGTGGTTCTGGAATAGGGATGGGGTGGGGCATGCACTGTCAGAACAGCAGGCCTGCCTGGGGCATGCCACTGTGATGCTTTAGAAGCCTGAATTCTGACAATCCCTCTTGTGCCCATCTAGGGAAATGCTGGACCACCTGGCCCTCCCGGTCCCGTTGGCAAAGAAGGGGGCAAAGGTCCCCGTGGTGAGACTGGTCCCGCTGGACGTCCTGGTGAAGTTGGTCCCCCAGGTCCCCCTGGCCCTGCTGGTGAGAAAGGATCTCCTGGTGCTGATGGACCTGCTGTAAGTGCTAACTCGGATCTCTGTATTTCTGGAGAGCTCCAGAGTTGTGTATGTTTCCTATGCTGCCGTGGGTCCTTCTCACCCCTGTCTGCCTCCCACAGGGCTCTCCTGGTACCCCTGGACCTCAGGGTATTGCTGGACAACGTGGTGTGGTCGGTCTTCCCGGTCAGAGAGGAGAAAGAGGCTTCCCTGGTCTTCCTGGTCCCTCTGTGAGTGTTCCTTCATCTTGGGGTCTCTAAGAATTGTCCTAGGAGTTGGTTACTAGAAGGGGCAGGGGAGCAGTGGTGGAGACAAGGAGAGAAAATGTTGTAGAAATGCTCTCATAGTAGGACCAGAGGTGGTGGTGGTGATGGCAAACACCTTGAATCCTAACACTAAGGAGGCAGAGGCAGGTGAATCCCTGAGTTCAAGACCAGCCTGGTCTACAGAGTGAGTGCCAGGACAACCAGGGCTACACAGAAAAACCCTGTCTTGAAAACCAAACTAAACAACCATAAAATAAAAAGGTCCCATGACTTGAGCCACCACATCTGACCTCCAACCTTACTCTGTTCTTTAGGGTGAGCCCGGCAAACAAGGTCCTTCTGGATCAAGTGGTGAACGCGGCCCCCCTGGCCCCATGGGCCCCCCTGGATTGGCTGGTCCCCCTGGTGAATCTGGACGTGAGGTAAGCAGCCTCTGCCCCCAGCCAGTGCCCCTGCAGGACCATTGTCCTACGCCTGACCTCTTCCCTGGAGTGGACTCTCATTTCCTCCCCCTCCCTCTACAGGGATCCCCTGGTGCTGAAGGCTCCCCTGGAAGAGACGGCGCTCCTGGTGCCAAGGTAAGAAGAGATCATGCCACACATTGGGCTGGACTCTGGTTTGCCCCGGCTTCTCCCCAGACTGGACACTCCATCTGAGGCTGACCTCATGACCTCTACCCTCTGTTCCCAGGGTGACCGTGGTGAGACTGGCCCCGCTGGCCCCCCTGGTGCCCCTGGTGCTCCTGGTGCTCCCGGCCCCGTTGGTCCTGCTGGCAAGAGTGGCGATCGTGGTGAGACTGTAAGTTGCTGAGCTCAGATCAGACCACTTCTTCAGGCAATGCTCAAAGGCCTGAAAATGGGTGAATTACCTCACTCAGGCTGGGGAAGAAGAGGGTCTTGGGATATGTCTGGGCCCTTGGCCTCCCTGGAAAAGCAGTCATAACTTGGCCTTCACCTAGGCAGGACTCCATCTTCCTCCAGGCATGGGGCTTGCCCCAGCTTGTCACATAAAGCTTGGCTCTGGGGAGGTTTAATTGGGAATCAGGAGAGGTGGCCACAGCAGAAGAGACGTGGGTTAGGAGGAGTCTAGCCAAGGGGAAGGCTCACCCTGCAGCCCTCAGCCTTGGCTTCCCCAAGTCAGGATCTAACACACTATTTTCTCTCCAGGGTCCTGCTGGTCCTGCTGGTCCCATTGGCCCTGCTGGTGCCCGTGGCCCTACTGTAAGTGTCCCATGCCCACCTCATGCCCTCTGTACACTGGCCCAGATATGAACAGAGTTCCACTCAACACTCTATGTGAACTTGCACCTGACAGCCTATCTCCTCCTCTCTTTTAGGGACCCCAAGGCCCCCGTGGTGACAAGGGTGAGACAGGTGAACAAGGTGACAGAGGCATAAAGGGTCATCGTGGCTTCTCTGGTCTCCAGGGTCCTCCTGGCTCTCCTGTGAGTATACTCAACTTTCCAGGCCCTGGCTACCATCAGGCCTTTTCCACCATATCCTGGTATAGACTACATAGTGGGAGGGGAACACTTGGCCCCAGTGTCTACTCTAGAGAGACATTCTGATTCCTTCCTAGTGAGGGCAGGAGGGGGGTGGTGCTCAAAGAAGGATTGTGGGAATGGTCTAGATTTCTAGAATGAGGAGACATGTACCCCCCCTGAAGTGCTTTTCTCTGTTCTTCAGGGTTCTCCTGGTGAACAAGGTCCCTCCGGAGCTTCTGGTCCTGCAGGTCCCCGGGTAAGTTACACCTTCTATTACTTCTTCCTGGGTCCCTCCCTGTCTTGGTTACTTTCAGGTATCCCTCTGTTCTCCAGAGAAAAGTTCAGAGACCAGACAGGCGGTGGGGAGAGAAAGAATTGTGATCTTATAGAGCCTTTGACCTTCCCATCCCTGCTCCTTGCAAGCCTAGCCTAAGAACTAGTTGAGGGAACCCTTTGAGACAGAAGCCGAGATTGGGCAGAGCGAGCAGTGGGGGGAGGGGAGAATGTTTCTGAGTCAGAGTTGGGGATGCCTTGGGTTTCTAGCCACTTTTTCTAACCATATCTCTATCCCCAGGGTCCCCCTGGCTCTGCTGGCTCTCCTGGCAAAGATGGACTCAACGGTCTCCCTGGCCCCATTGGTCCCCCTGGTCCTCGAGGTCGCACTGGTGATAGCGGTCCTGCTGTACGTAGCCCCACATCCTCTGCCTCATGACCCTCCCCGAAGAAGACCTGAATACCAGTAAACCTTGATCTCCTTTCTCTATGCAGGGTCCCCCCGGCCCTCCTGGACCCCCTGGCCCTCCTGGTCCTCCCAGCGGCGGTTATGACTTCAGCTTCCTGCCTCAGCCACCTCAAGAGAAGGCTCATGATGGTGGCCGCTACTACCGGGCCGATGATGCCAACGTCGTCCGTGACCGTGACCTTGAGGTGGATACTACCCTCAAGAGCCTGAGTCAGCAGATTGAGAACATCCGCAGCCCCGAAGGCAGCCGCAAGAACCCCGCCCGCACGTGCCGAGACCTCAGGATGTGCCACTCTGACTGGAAGAGCGGTAAGGACTAAGTCAAGCCCTCCTCTTCCGCCCACCATGCTGCTTCCCCCAGGTCTCTATGCATTCCACTTCCATATGGGGCTGCCTGCCTACATCTCCTGACTCCGCATTGCCCTGCCCACTTCAGGAGAGTACTGGATCGATCCTAACCAAGGCTGCAACCTGGACGCCATCAAGGTCTACTGCAACATGGAGACAGGTCAGACCTGTGTGTTCCCCACTCAGCCCTCTGTGCCTCAGAAGAACTGGTACATCAGCCCGAACCCCAAGGAAAAGAAGCATGTCTGGTTTGGAGAGAGCATGACCGATGGATTCCAGGTACGTGAGCTGAACCCCAGAGCCACTGTACAGGAGATGAGTTAGCCTTGTGCCCAGAAAGCATAGAAAGTCCTGGAGTGGATTTAATATCTGCTTAGTGGAAGGAAAGATACAGATCTACGATACAGGCGTCCTGGGTAGGAAAGCCAGGGATTAGAAGGTCCACCTGACCGCTCAAATCTCCCTTCTCTCCGGCCCACGCAGTTCGAGTACGGAAGCGAGGGCTCCGACCCCGCCGATGTCGCTATCCAGCTGACCTTCCTGCGCCTGATGTCCACCGAGGCCTCCCAGAACATCACCTATCACTGCAAGAACAGCGTAGCCTACATGGACCAACAGACTGGCAACCTCAAGAAGTCCCTGCTCCTCCAGGGCTCCAACGAGATCGAACTCAGGGGCGAAGGCAACAGTCGCTTCACCTACAGCACCCTTGTGGACGGCTGCACGGTGAGTCTCCCAGACTGGGTCCAGCCTGCCTCTTTGGGCATCTGCTTTAGCCTCCTGGCAGAGCAGAATAAGCCTCACTCCATTCCTGCCCTTGGTAATGACCCTCTCCCGCTGTCTTCATTCACACCAGAGTCACACCGGAACTTGGGGCAAGACAGTCATCGAATACAAAACCACCAAGACCTCCCGCCTGCCCATCATCGATGTGGCTCCCTTGGACATTGGTGCCCCAGACCAGGAATTCGGAATAGACATTGGCCCTGCCTGCTTCGTGTAAACTCCCTCCACCCCAATCTGGTTCCCTCCCACCCAGCCCACTTTTCCCCAACCCGGGAAACAGATGAACAACCCAAAACTCAATTTCCCCGAAAGCCAAAAAAATGGGAGACAATTTCACATGGACTTTGGAAAACATTTTTTTTCCTTTGCATTCATCTCTCAAACTTAGTTTTTATCTTTGACCAACTGAACGTGACCAAAAACCAAAAGTGCATTCAACCTTACCAAAAAGAAAAAAAAAAAAGAATAAATAAATAACTTTTTAAAAAAGGAAGCCTGGTCCTCTTGCTTGAAGACCTATGTGGGTATAAGTCCCTTTCTGCCCACTGGGCTTATGATACCCCAAAATGCTGCCTTTTCTGTTCCTTTCTCCACCCCCTCTTGGGGCCTCTCCTCCATTGCTCCCCAAATTTAAGTCTCCCCAAAGACACAGGAAATAATGCTTTGTTTGCCCAACAAGCAAAGGCAATGCTGTCATGTCCCACCAGCTCCCCAACCCCCCAGCCTACTTCCCTACCCAGCACCCTCAAATCCTGCCGGGACATGGGGTTCTTGGACTGTCAAAGGAGCCTAACCACCGGGCATCTCCATGGCCTCTGCAACCAACCCCTCACTTTGATTTTGAGGGCCCGTGCTGGGGGAGCCACCTGCCCCTCACAGGGGTTTGGAGTCAGGCAGGGTCACAGCAGACTGGAAACATCATTGGACATGCTTGTGCAGATTGGGTGGGAGAGACTGTTCTGTTCCTTGTGTAATTGTGTTGCTGAAAGACTACCTCGTTCTTGTCTTTGTGTGTCACCGGGGCAACTGTGTGGGGGCGGGGATGGGGGCAGGGTGGCAGTGCGCCCAGTTTGGTATCAAAGGTGCTACATCTCTGTGAAGGGGTGGGGTGGGAAGGAATTTCTGGTGCTATAGAAGCTGAGATGTTCCCTAGGCCAGCAAATGTTCCTTTTGTTCAAAGTATTTTTTTATTCTTTGGTTTTTTTTTTAATGGATAGGGACTTGTGTGAATTTTTTTTTTTTCCTGACGGTGCTATTTAACAAGGGAGGAGAGAGTATGGACTCCAGCCTGCTCACTCTCTACCCTCTCCCACTCATAGTTCCTGGGCCTATCTGATCTCTCTCTCTCTCTCTCTCTCTCTCTCTCTCTCTCTCTCTCTCTCTCTCTCTCTCTCTCTTCTGAAACCCTCCCCTCTTGCTGCCGCTCCCTCCCCCTCTTCCTCTCCCTCCTTCTGTCCTGCATCAGGGTTTCAGAGCAAGACTTTCCAAAGCACAAAGCAGTTTTTCTTTGTTTTTTGTTTTTTTTTTTTTAACCCCTGGGGTGGGAGGAAACAAGAGACTCTGTACCTATTTTGTATGTGTATAATAATTTGAGATGTTTTTAATTATTTTGATTGCTGGAATAAAGCATGTGGAAATGACCCAACGCATGTGCAGTGGCCTCTGAATTTCCTTCCTGGGACTTGGGGAGGCGGGGATCCAGGGAGAGGCCTCTGGGATGGGGGGGGGACCTTGCCTTCTATCCCTGCCCTTTCCCTCTCCCCTACTTCTCATCCAGATGCCTTCCTCTTGCCTTTCTTATGTCTTAGACCTTTTTCCTGCCCCTTTTACCTTTTTCTCTTTCGAGTCCTCTTCGCACATCCCCAAGTCCTCATCTTCAGCACAGTTCAATGACAGGCATCACAGCATCACAGACGTGCTCACGCACTTCAAATCCCAGATCACACACACCTCAGGCCCGCCTGCCATCCTAACAGTGTGTCACTTCTCCTTGTGGCAGCCCTGAGGCCTGGGGAGGTGTTGCCCGTGGGTCCTGGGAGGCTTACAGGCTCTCAAAGGGATCTAAGCAGAGAGAACAGGGATTGAGTCATAGAGGACCAGGTTTCTCCCTGGTCAAACATGGAGGGGCAGCTGGCCTCTCTCCACCTGTTGCCCAAAGAAAGAAGTAATTTGGTATAGAAGGGGGCCTTCTGAGGCGGGAGTGTCACCAGAAGGATAAGAATGGTCTAGGGTCACTCTTGCTCTCACCAGAGGGAGGTGCTCAGCCCTCAAGGGAATCTCCTGGGGGCTCTTAGAAAGCTGTGGTGAAGGAAGTTCCAATGTGTCACCAGAAAGGGCAGGACCCCACACCACAGAGGTACACGGGTCCCTCCTGGTCTTCAGCATGCCTAGAGAGCGTGCTGGTTCAGTGCAGGGGGTCTGTGGAATCCTTCCACCCTCCTTCCCACCGCCCTTCCTTCCTTTTCCTTTATCTCCACAACTTTTTTGCTTCTTCCCCCTTTTCCCTCCCTCCCTCTGCCCGTCTGAGAACCTGAAGCCCTAGGGGATGGTAACTGGCTGTCCCCCACATCTCAGAGAATGGGGACAGTGACATAGTGGAAGGCCTAAGAAACCAGCAGGCAGATGTCTGGAGTGAACCAGACATTAGACATAAGGACGCAGATGACCTCTTTCCCTCAGGGAGTCAGCTCCCAAATTTGAAAGGAAGGAGAAGCCTATTTGTAGCTTCCCTCTCTTGTGCTACCAAAGAGATGGACGAGTCTACTGAGGCGTCCACTGGACACGCTCATATTGTCACTGAGTATTCGAGACTATTAATTATGACCTTTAATAATTTATTATTAGCACTTTACATGAGGACAATGTAAAAAGAAAATTTATCTAGAGGGGGAAAAGAAGTTAAGAAATATAAAGATGTATTCATACACAGATTTCCAAAATTGCGTGGTACTCATGGACCCGTTGATTGATGCATTGGTTGGGTGATATTTTTCTTCCCAGGTATCGCCAGTTTTGGGACTCCTCTTGGCTAGACCCTATCTCCTCCCATCCTCACAGGGTCCATCCCTCTGAACTCAGCATCCCAGCTGTACCCAGTCACTACTCAGTTGTCTGAGTTTGTCTCTTCCATGGCTCCCATCTGTCGTAGCAGCCAAAAAGTGTGACTGCAATTTCTACACATATAACTCCCCTTCTCATTTTATTTCCCTCCATATTCCTGGTGTAATGTCCCCTCTCTCTACTGACTTAATCCCTCATTCCTCAAGGCCAGGCTCAAATACTTTTCCTCCCCTCTTCCCTACCAAGCCCAGGGCCTCAGCCCTCTGAGGTCCCACACACCGTCAGCCCTTCATCCATATGTTGTTACCAGGCCCCTGTGGTTATGGTCCACTATGTTCTTTCCAGGCCTGGTAATTCTGTGCAGGGTCAGGCACAGTCTCCATAGGTACCAGGGAGAGACAAGATGGTGATCCTTCCTTCCGGAGAATGTGAGTACAAAGCTGTGGAAAGGTGTGGATGGAAAGTGAGAGGAAGAACAAACCAGCCCAAAAGGAGAACAAATGACAGCTTCCTGGTGTGAGGTGATGGAGCACTTAAAAATCTATCTCCGTGATAAAGGACAGAAATCCTAATTTTTACATAACTTAGTCTCTCACTGTGCGTACGCAAATCCACCCGTGCGTCTGCATGTACATACACATGCACATGTGGGCATGTGCACCTTGTGGCAGGTCTTGTGTGCAGCACTCCACAGCGGCTGTTACATGGCGTGGGCTGGTATGTGCTCTAAATGTGTGTACAGAACAGGAGGGGAAGGGGACAACAAAGACAGCATTGTATCACACTCTGAACTCAAGCCCTCCTTTCCGCTGACATCATTGCTGCCTTAAATACAGATGCCAGGCCCTGTTCCCAAGACCCTCGCTGTCCCCTGTGTGCTAACACAGCACCTACTCCTAGCTCTGCTGTACGATCATGTTCACCTTCTTTTTTGTGGGGAAGACTAGTCTCCTGGAACGGATACTCCAGTCAAATCCAAGTGGAAAATCTACAGGGAAAGAAGACTTCATTTTGATTCTTTTTTTTTTTTAACTTTTGCTGTCCTTTTGGAATCTGAGTCCCTTTAGTGAGGGACCCGGAGCCTGGTCATCTCCTGGATGGATTTGCTGTAACCTAAAAACGGTGGGTTTTCTCCTCTGTTCATCTTTTCAATCCTGTTTCTAGCTGTCTCCAAGACTTCCATAGACAGAACTGCATGTGACCAGAGGGGGAAAGGCTCCTAGCTGGAGCTTGGGGACCTCAGCAACGGCGGCGTGAGGAAGGATGAGGGGAGTGCATGGTATGAATACCCACCCATGAGGGAAGGCACTCATAAAGCCATAGGAAGGCCTGGGTGATGGTGCAAGGGAATGAATGGGAGCCGTGAGTGGCCCTGCATGGGCGTCTCAGTGGGTGCCTGAGTGGGCAAGAATGTGTCTCTTTCTGTGTCCACTTACCTGTAACCAAAGGCGTCTATGTCCACAGGTCCCTTCCTGTTTTTTGTGGTGTAGGTGGGAGATCACAGCCTCCAGACACACAAGTCTTACAAGTTTATCCATGCAGGCTGATGAGTGAGAGTGTGAGCAGAGACACATTTGGGAAAATCAGGAAGGGTTGGTGTGGAAGGAGACAACCATCCCAAAGTCCCCACACCAGTGGAAATTCTCAGAGCTGGCGAGAGGCTGTTAGTGTGTCCCTACTGAATGTGTGCTACAAACTGAGCTGGGGCATTTGGATGGAGGAGGCAGGACGGGGAAGAAGATAGTCTTTCTGGGAGGGAGACTGATTCTTTTGCACATGGAGATTTCAACTCTTTGCAGAGAATCTGCAAAGTCAGGTAGGGAGGGAGGTGAGTTGGTACCCAAACATGCTAGACCACTCATGATTCTCCCTGACTAAAATGATGGGAGGATCAGGGGCATGATGGCACACCTTTAATCCCAGTACTCAGGAGACAGAGGCAGGAGGATCTCTGTGAGTTCCAGGGCAGCCTGGTTTACAAATCGAGTTCCAGAACAGCCAGGGCTATACATAGAGAAACCCTGTCTCTCGAAAAACCTAAAAAGACAGACAGACAGAGAGAGAGAGAGAGAGAGGATTGACAGATTATGGGAGGAAACGAAAAGCAAGGCAACTGAAAAAGGAAGAGGAGAGGGTTAAGAGGCATGATAGGGATGGAAGCCATTTCAGAGCACAGAGACTGCGTCCTCTCTCAAATTGGAAGACATCCCGTTGCTATGGGGCAGGCTTCCACCTTGAGGGCTGTGGAATACCAGCCAACAGTGAGGCTCAGGGTCTGAGTGGATTTGGAAAAGCCATGAAATCATTACTGCCATAACAATAGCATGTGGGGCTAGAGAGGTAGCACAGCAAGTAACGGTTCTTGGTGTCAAGCTCGAGCTTTCTTCCTACTTCCATATACATGCTGTGGAACCTACACACACACACACACACACACACACACACACACGCACAAGCGCACACAAACATGCACTCACACGCGCACACACACACATGCACATACGCACATGCGCGCGCACACATACACACACTCGTGTGCACAGTGGGGGGGGGTGAGTGTTCCTGTGCTTTTGTGTATGACTGTGTGCCTGTGTGCATGCGTGCATGCATTTGTGTGTGTTTGTTTTAACCTGCAATGTTAAAAAGTGGATTGTGGGAAACTCATATATTTTTCATTTTCTTTTCTTTCTTTCTTTCTTTCTTTCTTTCTTTCTTTTATTTTATTTTATGTGCATTGGTGTTTTGCCTGTGTGTATGTCTTTGTGAAGGTGCAGGGTCCCCTGGAACCTAAGTTACAGACAGTAGTGAGCTGCCATGTGGGGTACTGGTACATGTGGACCTCTGGAAGAGCAGTCAGTTCTCTTAACCACTGAGCCATCTCTCCATCCCCATATTTTTCATTTTCTAGTATCCATGTTTAAAAAGGAAAAAAAGAAAAGAGATGAGTTGGGGTGTAGCTCAGCTGTTACAGTGATTCCTGGCGTGCAAGATGCTTAGCGTTCAATCGCTATACCTCGTAAGAGGTGGAGACAGGATCAAACACTCGAGGTCTTAGCATCAGATCTAGTTCAAAGCCTGGGTTACGTGAGACCCTATGTCAAAGAAAAAAAAAAAGTCAGGTGAAACTAGTTTCATATCTTACTTAACCTAGTACAATCTCAACCATTAAAACCATACACATCTGGAACTAGCCGTATTTCTGGTGTTCACACGTGACCAGCAGCAACCCTTGCATTTAAGGAGTGTGAACTTTATCAGTCAACTCCATTCAGAAGGAAAACCAAGAATGTCTTGAGGCATTAGGGAAAGCAGAGCCCATCAGTCTGGATCTGACGGGTCAGAGAGACCCCCACACCTCTCACCATGGGCAGGCTGTGTGGTACCCTGTTTCTAAGACGTAATGGCACGCCCACTCTCATGGATTCTCACTTCAGCCCTGAAGTAGGAATGACTCCGTTTAGGAGCAAACTAACTGTTGAGGTCGATAAAGTGTGCCAGAGTCATGTTAAAACCAGGTCTGGAGAGGTGTGGCCTTCGCGGTTGAGTCCTGCTGTAGGCGGGGCCCCTGTGTCCCAGAATCTGGACAATAGAAGGTGGTGCGAAAATGGCTGCAGAGTCCGATTGCGCATGCGTAGTCTGTATTTAGAGTGAAGGTAGTGGCCACTCCTCAGGCCACATAAACAGGGCCATCAACGGGACTAGAAGTAGGGTGGAGTGAGTGCGGGGTAAAGCCACAGAAGGTGTGGGGCTGGAGACAGCTGCTACTCTGTCAGGGATTGTAGGAAGTCGTTCTGATTACTCTTCCAGGAGAGGCTTCTGCCCAGTGAGTGTGTCTGTGTCCTCCCTCTGTGCCGCAGGTCATCTGGGCGTTCACATGTGGATGCCCAGGCAGGGCTCAGTGTCTTCTGTAGTCACGCCATCCTCCCAGCTACTTGTCTGGGCCACTTCCTTTCAGGAAGGCAGCCAGGCCGGCTCCTGCGTGCTCTTTGGAACTGAGCTGGGGAGGAAGAGGCTGCCAAGAGCCCAAGGCAAGGCCAGGAAGCGGAGGGAGGGAGGAGCTGACTTCTTATTCTTCCCCCTTGACCACCAGCCCAGGAAGGACATGCAGGAGACCAGACAGAGGTGAGAGGGGAGCCAGTAGCCCCCACCTTAAGGGTGCAAGGACCCAGTTGAAGCTACCCTAAGCCCCAGGACTGTGGCACTGAGCTCGAGCTATGCCTGCCCATCAGCTGAAGGGCCTGGGGAAGGGGGAAGTAGCCAATGAGAAGTCAGAGGCATCGGTTCTGCAGAGAGCCATTTGATCGGAGACCAGCCCTCCAGCCGTGGTTACTGAATACAAATACAGTGCCAGCAGCCCAGCCCAGTTCCATAATTACGCAGCTAATGGGCTTGGGGCGCCCAGAATTGGAAGAATGGGTACAGATGATAACGGTTGAGACTTACTTACCTTTGCCCACAGAGGAAGTGCACCCACCTGCAAAGCTCTGAGCAGGCTGGTCTGAAGGCAGTGAGGTATCTCAACTGATTATTCAAAGCTGATTTCAGATTGCACTCCTGTTCTACACTCCACTCCCCACCCCTTCTCATTACTGCACTTAACTAGCCATTAAGATGACTCAGCAGTTAAGAGCACTGGCTGCTCTTCTAGAGGACCAGGGTTCGATTCCAGGCACCCTCATGGCAGCTCACAGCTGTCTGTAACTCCAGTCCCAGGGGATCTAACACTTCTTTTGGCCTCTACAGGATATAATGCAGACAAAACGCCCATACACATAAAAACTAAAAATAAACAAAGAAAAAAAAAAAACAAAAACAAAACTCAATTTCAGGGAGATGGTTTAGCAGTTAAGAGCACTGCTCTTCCAGAGGACCCGGGTTTGATTCCCACCACCCGCATAGCAGTTCACAAGTGTCAGTAACTCCAGGTCCAGGGGAACCTGACATCCTCACACAGACATACATGCAGGCAAAGCACCAAATAAATTAAAACAAAAAAGACAACTCTGAGCAGACACACAGACATCTATCCCTCAGGTCTTCCTTCCAAACAGCCTTGCTTACCATCTTCTGTGTATAGGAGCTGTGCTGGACTTTAAGGGGTGGGGTGGGCAGAATCCTGAATCTAGTGCTAGCAGAAGACTTAATGTTTTGATTGTGAGCCTGGCCTTTAAAGACTGAGCCATCTCAAAAGTACAGAAGACCTAAAACCCATGAACCCACACAGCATCTCCTATCAGAGAGCCAAGGGGGCTTTGAAAGGACTCTGGAGGGCACAGGAGCAGAAGAGACAGGGAGGGTCAATCTGGGGCTATGTTTTAGAGCAGAGACCACAAGTGAAGTAAGTTGTGAAAATCTAGGAGAGTTTGAGGCCAGCCTGATCTACATAGTGAGCTCCAGGACAGCTAAGGCTATGTAGGGAGACCCTGTCCAAAGAAAAGAAAAACTGGGAGCTAAGGAGTCTTCTAGAAGTTCCTAGGAAAGAAGCCGTAAAGAGGGGCCGTGTTGTGGGGTGACACACTCCTATGCATTCTCCTAGAAGTGATGGGCTGGGCCATGTGTTCTTGCTCCTTTGTTATTATTCTCTACCAGGGTCCCTGTACTGGCTGGTTTTGTGTGTCAACTTGACGCAGGATGGAGTTTTCTCAGAGAAAGGAGCCTCCCTTGAGGAAATGCCTCCATGAGATCCAGCTGTAAGGCATTTTCTCAATTAGTGATCAAAGGAGGAAGGCCCATTGTGGGTGGTGCCATCCCTGGTCTAGTCATCCTGGGTTCTATAAGAAAGCAAGCTGAGCAAGTCAGTAAACAGCATCCCTCCAAGTCCTCTGCATCAGCTCCTGCCTCCAGGTTCCTGCCCTGTGTGAGTGCCAGTCCTGACTTCCTTTGGTGATGAACAGCAATGTAGAAGTTTAAGCTGAATAAACCTTTTCCTCCCCAACTTGCTTCTTGGTCATGATGTTTTGTGCAAGAACACAAATCCTAAGACAAATTGGTGCTGGGAGTGGGGTATTCCTGTCACAGCCTGACCATGTTTTGGGGAGGACTGTGGAAGGACTTTAGAACTTTGAGCTAGAAGAGCCATTGGGTGTTAAGAGCTCTGTGGGATGTTCTATAGGAGTTTGGAAGATAATGTTGAGTGTTATTGTGCAGAAGATGGAGGCCTGGCTTGTGAAATTTCAGAGGGAAGATTAAAGACTCTTATCAGGGCCATTGCTATTTTGATTGTGAAGATTCTGTGGTTTTGGTTAGCTAGGGCTAAAGAATCAGCTGTGATTAGAAAGAAACCAGAACTACTAAAGCAAAACCTTTGTGTTGCTGGGACAATTGATGCTGGTTATCTGGAGCTAAGAAATTAGCAGTGATTAAGAAGAGACCAGCATCACTAATGTGAAATCTTCTGGGAAGTGTTTTCTGAGAGCACAGAGAAGCTATGTTCCAGAGACAGCCATGGTTGTACCTCATGTTGGCAGTCAGACTTGGTAATATTTAAGAGTTACCCAGGTGGTACTAGTTTTGAAACATGAAACGGTAGCAGCTGATACTCAGCACTGTGAGAGGTCAGGAGAGGCCATTGGTGAAGGTGCAGCCTCAGTGGCAGTTGATGGCCCAGGACTGAAGGGGTCATGCAGAGAAGTTGAGGCTTAGCACCATGAAAAGAGCCTATGAGAGGCTATTTGTGAAAGTGCAGTCCAGTTGTAGCAGAAGACAGCAGTGTTTGGGAGATGCCAATACCATGAGATGACCACCAAGAACAGCAGCAGCAGTGGAGTACAGGCAGCTGGAGCCTAGAAGACAAGCTGTGTGCTACAAAGGGCAGAGCTGGAGAAGTGACCCAAGCCCTTGGAGGAGTCCAGAAGATCGTAAGTGGATCCCAGACATTGGATTGTTAGAGTTTGATTTTGCTCTTGATTATGACTGTGCCCTGATATTTTCCCTCTTGAAGTAAGAAAGTAAGGTAGTAGAGCCCACAGTTAAGAGACTTTGAATTGTAAAAAAGACTTTGAATTTCAAAAGAGATTGGATATTTTAAAGGGATTAAAATTTTTTATAAGATTTATTTATTTTTATATATATGAGTACACTGTAGCTGTCTTCAGACACACCAGAAGAGGGCATTGGATCCCATTACAGATGGTTGTGAGTCACTGTGTGGTTGCTGAAAATTGAACTCAGGACCTCTGGAAGAGCAGTCAGTGCTCTTAACCACTGAGCCATCTCACCAACCCAAAGGGATTGATATTTTAATATGCAAGAATTTGTAAAGACTGTAAAGAGGGGGAGAGAGGGAGAGAGACTTTTAAAGTTATTTAGATCTTGGGGGTGAATAAGAAAGTAAGGGTTGCAGGACATTGGTGGCGCATGCCTTTAATCCCTGCACTTGGAGACAGAGGCAGGCGGATTTCTGAGTTAGAGGCCAGCCTGGTCTACAGAGTGAGTTCCAGGACAGCCAGGGCTACACAGAGAAACCCTGTCTCAAAAAAAAGAAAGAAAAGAAAAGAAAAAGAAAGTAAGGGTTGGGGCTTAATAGTGATGTTTGTGTGTCAAGCTGACAAGGGGTCAGTTGTACTGTCTGGTTTTGTGTCAACTTGACACAAGCTGGAGTTATCACAGAGAAAGGAGCCTCCCTTGAGGAAATGCTTTCATAAGATCCAGCTGTAAGACATTTTCTCAGTTAGTGATCAAAGGAGGAGGGCCCATTGTGGGTGGTGCCATCCCTGGTCTAGTTGTCCTGGGTTCCATAAGAAAGCAAGCTGAGCAAGCCCAGGGGAAGCAATGCAGTAAGCAATGCACTAAGCAGCATCCCTCCACGGCCTCTGCATCAGCTCCTGCCTCCAGGTTCCTGCCCGGTGTGACTTCCAGTCCTGACTTCCTTTGGTGATTAACAGCAGTGTGGAAGTGTAAGCTGAATAAACCCTTTCCTCCCCAACTTGCTTCTTGGTCATGATGTTTTGTGCAGGAAGAGAAACCCTGACTAAGACAGTTCCCTTTCAGGCCTAGTCTTAGTCTGTCCTCCCAAAAACATGGTATCCTGCGAGACCCATCACAGAGCGGATGGCAGATGGTGAAGCAGCCTTGGCTCCAGATGTAGCAATAAACCTGGACAAGCAACCCCAGACCTCTGCATAGCCAAACATCCCAGAGCTTGTGGGGAAGAAGCCACACCGCCAACACTTAGCTCAGGGAACATTCTAGACTGGCAGACCTCTGGCACCCAGGATAGCTGGTCAGTGCCACCTTCCAACAGCTCCTTACTAAGATCAGCCTCTCCCCAAACACAGCATGCAACAGAAGTTCCTGCAGGGAACTGTGGCAGGTGTCAACCAGATCGCTAGGTTAGGACCTGGATCCTCTACTTCTCAGGGTCCTCAGCTCTACAGAAGGCAGTGAGTGGAGGAGCAGACAGCACTTGCTCTGTGACATTGGGCAAGTCACATTCTCTCTCCATAGTCTTTAGTTTCTTGGTCTAGAAAGTGTGGCTAATGAACCAGTCAAACATCATGACCAGATGCAGTGAATGTGAGAACAGCAAACTTGGAAGAGTCCAAAGGGCAAGTTGGCATCCTCTGGGGATTCTCAGAAGGGAAACAGAGGCAGAGACAGAAGTGATAAGCAGAACAGCAGTGTTTTTGTTTTGTTTTGTTTTGTTTAATTCTTGGGTGCTGACTCCAAGGGCCCTCACCCCTCCCTAGACCATCCGTCTGCCTGTTTGGAGCTGGAAGTCCAAGTAGGCTAGGAGCTGGAATCAGTTGTAGATGTATTCACAGGTCAGCAGGTCAGTGGTGCAGCTGGAGCTGGAGCTAAAAGAGGACATAGAGGATAGAGGGGAGGGTCGAGGGTTCCAGACTCCTGTCTCCCTTATCCTGACCCTCTGGCCCTGACTGTTTGGCAGTGGTGGGGACAATCCCAGCAGGGTTGAGCATCCACGAATGGGGGCAGGCAGGTGGGTGTGATCTCTCATATCCTACCAATTGCCCCCAGCCTTGAGACAAAGGCTCCTTTATTTCTTGGTTGGAAGGTGGCACTGCCCAGCCAGACCCACCTGGCAGGGCTCTCAGTGCTGGTCCAGGATGAGGGGCATCTGTGCACTGTCTACTCGGGGAGGTAACCGCTCTCCTGTACGAACATTGAACATGGGCAAGGTGGAAAGAGGCCGGGGCACCTCACGGCTGGCCGCCATCTGTCGAAGCTCTTCTGTATTCCCGTGGATGGAGCAGTGGTGAAACATCTGGATGCTGGAGACACAAGCAGAAGATCATCAGCTCTTGGAATTAGCCTCTAGGAGCTAGCCTGGCACTGCCTCAGAGCCACTCTGCTCTCTGCCTACCAGGTCAGCCTGAGAGGTTAGACCACTGAAGGACAGGCAGGCCTCATGGAGAATTGGCTGTACTCCCCTTGGAAGCGGGACTGAGCACCTGCTGGCCAGGTAAAGAAATGAGGTCACTGTCTGAGGCCAGGGGAGAGTTAAATAAGCTCCTAAATGTGGAATTCGACAAACTGAATTGTCCAAAGCATGGTTTTCCATCCTAGGCAAGGGGAGCCTATAGGGATGAGAGTCAGAAGTGTATGGATGCTAAGAGAAGCCAGTGAGGCAGGTGTGTCCCCACAGCCTGCATCCCGCATCCACATCCCGCATCCCGCATTCGCATCCTGGGAAAGGCCTTCATCAACAAGCCCCTCCCATCCCCAACCCCACATAAGTCTCATCCCTCTGGAAATGCACAGGTGGAAAAAAAATCTCCCAAGAGCAGGGCAGTACACATCAAACCCTGTGGTGCTTTCCTGGGGGATTCATGTAAGTACTGAGGTAAACAGAAGGACAGGCAGCCACTGCTGCATACAAACACATGCAAACACACTCATGGACACACGTGCACACACTTGTGGTCATTGGTTTCTCCTACCTCTATACCACCATCAGACAATCTGCCCCCCACCCCCGGCACACAGACCCACAGGGCAATGCCACTGGGGCCTAGAGAACTTTGTGACCAATCTGATCAGGTGAGAGCCAGGCAGTAAAATCACTTCTGTGGCCAATTTGAAAAGTGACAGACGGGGCCAGAGAGATGGAGATGGCTCAGCAGTTAAGAGCACTGACTGCCCTTCTGAAGATCCTGAGTTCAAATCCCAGCAACCACATGGTGGCTCATAACCATCCCTAATGAGATCTGACGCCCTCTTCTGGTGTGTCTGAAGACAGCGACAGTGTACTTACATATAATAAATAAATAAATCTTTAATAAAAAAAAGTGACAGACATTGACCTACATTAAAATAACCGCAAATAGTAGAATTAAATCAACACAAAACTCAGGCTGGCTAAGGCTGATAGAATGCAGGACAAAGATGTTCTGTTCCAAGCAGAAGAAGGGAAAGCAGATCTTCCTGACATCAGAACTGCACATGAAGCAGGAAAACTAGAAGTGGTAAAATACACTCGTCCCAAGGGGGAAAAAAAAATCACAGTACCAATACACAATATAAAGTATATATGTGTGTGTGTGTGTATGTGTGTGTGTGTGTGTGTGTGTGTGTGTGTGTGTATCTTCCCCTTTGTGAAATACATGTTAAAATTATTGCTCTCAATGGGAAAGATCTATAAAGTAAAAACAAATAGAAGACAATAAAACCCAGCCGGGCAATGATAGCACAAGCCTTTAATCCCAGCACTCAGGAGGCAGAGGCAGGCAGATCTCTGCAGATTCGAGGCCAGCCTGGTCTACAGAGTGAGTTCCAGGACTGCCAGAGCAACATGGAAAAGCCCAATCTCAAAACATAAAAAAACTAGATAAACCCAAAACTTTTATGTTTCTCTTTTTAGTTTCAAGACAGGCTGTCATGGAAGCCAGCATGACCTCCAATGGAGGCTAAGTGGAAATCCCCCTGCCTCCAGCTCTACAGTGCTGGGATTACAGGCATGGACCACCAGACCCAGTTTATTTATTTATTTATTTATTTATTTATTTATTTTAAAGATTTATTTATTGTTATATGTAAGTACACTGTAGCTGTCTTCAGACACCAGAAGAGGGCATGAGATCTCATTACGAATGGTTGTGAGCCACCATGGTGTTGCTAGGATTTGAACTCAGAACCTTCGAAGAGCAGTCAGTGCTCTTAACTACTGAACCATCTCTCCAACCCCCCAGACCCAGTTTAATATAGCATTTTTAACAGTTTCATGTGGAAGACTGATCAATTTACATAAACCAAGGAATTGCATTTTACTAAGGAAAGTATAGTTTTCTGTTAAAAACCATAATTCTTGTGTTTAAAATGTTTTGGAAGGATTCAGCTGGTAAGGTGTACGCCTAGCAGGCAGGAAGCTCTGGGTTCAAGCCCCAGTACCACGGAAGCTGGGCGTGGAGGCACACTTGTAATTTCTAGCACTCAGGAGGGAGAAGGTAATAGAACCAGAAGTTATTTTCAGCTGTATGTCAACGCCAGCACCCTACTCAAAAAATAAGTAAATGTAGCCAGACATGGTGGTACGTGTCTTTAATCCCAGCACTTGGAAGGCAGAGACAGATCTGTGTTTGAGGCCAGCATGTTTATATAGTGAATCCCTGGCCAGCCAGAGCTATATAGTTTGACCCTGTCTCTACCAGGCAATGGTGGCACATCCCTTTAACTCCAGTTTTTGGTAGAGGCAGGTGGATCACTGAGTTTGAAACCAACCTGGTCTACAGAGCTAGTTCCAGGATAACCAAGGCTAACCAAGAAACCCTCTCAACTCACTTCCAAAAAAAAAAAAGTTGAGTTGATCTCATCTCAAAATAATAAACACTAAAAGTGAACATTTTTCCACTCAGAAACACAAAGATGCAATGGGTAGAGACTGTTGGCAATCAAATAGTGGATTTAAAACTGAGGGCTTGGGGACTGGAGAGATGGCTCAGTGGTTAAGAGCACTGACTGCTCTTCCAGAGGTCCTGAGTTCAATTCTCAGCAACAACATCGTGGCTCACAACCATCTGTAATGGGGATCCAATGCCCTCTTCTGGTGTGTCTGAAGACAGCGACAATGTACTCACATACATGAAATAAATCTAATTTTTAAAAAAAATTAACACTTTTTTAAAAAACAAAAAACTGAGGGCTTGGGTTAGGGATACAGCTCAATGGTGAGAAACTAGCCTAGTGTGTGTGAAACCCTGGATTCCGTACACAGCACCACTAACTAAGTAAACCTGAGGATTCCAAATGTCCTAGAATTGGTTCAGAAATGCACATATATTCCGTATACTAGCTACAGCCTTCCCCTGAAGGGCATCTGACATATCAGATGTCTCCACTATCTGTTGCCTCAGACCTCCCTAAGAAGGGGGGCTACTATGACCCCCACAGGATTCTGCCTACCTCACAATGACCCCTTGAGGTCATTGCAGAGATAACTTCACCAGCCCCTGAGCCCACAGCACAAGTCTGCAGAGGCCAATCGTGAGTGATCATCCTCGGTCCTCTCTCTGGCCGAGGTGTGGCCCAGACCCCCCCACACACACAGAGGTGCCTCTGAGGGAAGCAGAAGCCAGAACACAGCCCACCCACTACCGAGAGGAACAGGGTGGACTTTTCCAGCCACCACCCTGGAGATCCTAGCACCTGATGCTCCACAGCCAACTCCGGAAGAGAATCAGAGAGATATGCCGCTGGTGTCACCGTCTTCAGCCTCACACACTGTGGTGGCTGGAGACCAAGATGCCAGCACATCGCAGGTCCCAAGCCAGAGTGAGAGTAAAACTGGGCCCAACGTCGGTACCCAAACCCTGCGGAAGCCCACCATGTCGAAGGTGATTCTGAAGACTGTGACTGACAAGGGGGTGCATAGCCGTGTGTCCCTTGCTGCCTTGAAGAAAGCTGTGTCTTTCACAGGGTACAATATGGCCCAAAACACCTGGCGCTTTAAGCATGTGCTCCAGAATCTCGTCAAGAAAGGCCTGCTCAAGCAGGTGACCGGCAAGGGAGCCTCAGGCTCTTTCCGCCTGGGCAAGAAACAGGCCTTCAAGTCCAAGTGCAGGGCCAGGAGAAGCCAGCGGAAGAAGAAGAGGAAGAAGCCTAGGCAGCGCCGGTCTGGACCACGCCAATCACTGCAAAGCTCCAAAAGGAATAATAAACAGCTTTGCCAAGGAGTTCGTAGGGTGGCTAAAGGCCGCCGCCGCCATTAATAAGGCAGGTCAGGCAGGGTGAAAGGCTTGCCATGAAGTGGGAATAAAACCCAACTTATTTCACAACTGCCTTCAGGAATCTTTGGGGTTCTGGGGGTTGGATAATTAGACCGAGCTGAGGGGCACGGGGCTGGGGGGTAGGGGGAGGTGGTGGGGCAGAAGTCAAGGGTAGGAGGAATCTAAGGCAGAATAAAATGGGCAAAATGGAAAAATCCTCTCCTCATAGAGAACCGGGAGGTAAGCCAGGTGTCTGGCTCACAGTAGAGAGGGAGAGAGAGAGAGGGATGGAGGCGGGGGGGGGAGAGAGAGAGAGAAGGGAGTGGGAAGAAGGAAAGGAATGAGAAAGAGGGCAGAAGAGGAGGAGTAAAGGAAAAGAAGTCACACTGGGAGCCCTTTGTTGCCTGATCTCAGCCCCTTCCCTATGCCACAATAGCCTCATCTATGATCAGAACACAAGAGGACAAGATCAGTGAACATGCGGGCTTAGACCCCAGATAACCTGCTGCTCATAGAGACTAAAGGGTTCAATTCAATAATCCAGGGAGCTCCCCTCTCCAGCCCCCCAACTTTGCTGTACTCACTCAGAGGTGGCCAAGTCTCTCTTCATCCTATGGGGGAAAAAAGAGGTTGGGGGAGAGGGATCAGTACCAATCTGGCTTTGCTGCATGATGTCCCAAGAGCTCCCAGGTAGGAATTCCATGTGCTTATAGTCAGAACCCTTTCCTAGTTCCAAGACAGACAAGAATGGGTCCTCAGCTTCCTAGAAAGGGAGCCCCGCAATCCCCTTACAGTTTGAGACTCCCATTCCCTGAGAAGTATGGCTTCCCCAGCCCCAGCATGACCCTTTAGATGTGTCAGCCTGCGCTGTCCAGCACACTCACCGTCCTTCACGCCGACAGCACATGATGTAAGCCAGTAGCAGGGTGAGTAGCAGAGCCACCAGTGAGGGCACCAAGAGGGTCACCAAGGCGTCCGTTAGGAAGTCTCGGCCCGTGGCTTCCGTGGGTGGACAGAAGAACAGATCGTGTTCCAAGATCCCGTCACCTGGGGTAGGCACTTCATCCACGGGCTCTGGCACTGACTTGTCTACCTGCATAGAGTTCAGGGCTGACCCAGGCATAACTCAATGGACACAGAGACACTGTGGCCCATAGGAGACATTCCAGAGAGTCTGCAAACACCAACCTATAAACCCCATATAACCACAGACCTTTTTCCTACCCGTCTCCTCTAGCCCATGTGACTACAGAATAAACATTGGATAAGAGGCCAGGAGAAACCAGTTCCAGGAGAGGCAGGCATGTACAATGGTTAGTGCTGGTGCTAGGTCTGGGCTGCCTGAGTCTGAACTCTGACTTAGGCTAGTGATTCACTGGGGTGAGTTGCCTCAACCTGGTTTCCTCAGCTGTAAATTCAAAGCAATAATAGCTCGCCTCTTCTGCCAGTGAATCAAGTGATGAAATATGCTGGGGTTATGGTGCCCAGCACACAACTTTCAGTAGGTTGTCAGTGACCCTGATGGAGTTTCCTTTTGCTGGTTCCCAGGAGCAGAGCACACCAGCAGTTTCCAGCCTGGACTTAGAATCTCTAGGGTCCCTTGAAACATCACCAAGAGCCACAAGGAGCTTCTTACTGCAGGTTGGCTTGCTTGGTGGCACTTCCACAGGAAGCAGACAGAGGTGTGTCACAGACTCATGCTTTTGCTTAGGAATTCCTGGTACTTTTAGCGGAGCGGTTCTGGGACTCAAAGCTGGAGAGTCCAGATGTAGACTTTGTCGCCCTCTTGTGGTAGAAGATAGAAGAGTGTGTGTGTGTGTGTGTGTGTGTGTGTGTGTGTGGTGTGTGTGTCCATGACAGAGACAGCAGGCTGATGCTGAGAGTCAAACTGACACTACCAGAGAAAAAAGGCTGGGCTAGAGAAATCATAACTGGAGCAGACTTGATGAAGACTGTACCCCAAATACAGGACCCCTCCTCACCAGAGACACATTGCACCAGTCAATGCGGAAGTAGGGTGCCAAGGTGTCATAGCAGGACAGTAGTGGAGGCTGTCCCTGGGCACAACGGGCATAGCTGTCAGGTGATGCCACCATCTTCAGGCAAGTGGAGAAGGGTGTGGCAGAGCCCACCTTAATATACACCCTGGAGCAGAAAGGAGCCGCAGTCAGTGGGGGTAGGTTACCACTCCGTCAAGCAGGGGTGGGGGGGTCTCCTGGCAGTAGGCAAGGACTTGGGTGGGGGGAACAGGGTAAGTGGCCCATGGGAGACATCAGGACCTAATGGGAGAGGTCACAGTCCCCAAAACCTGAGACCAAAGCAGAACATCCCATTCTTTACACACCCTAGAAATCTTTTAACATGTTTTCACGGGGCATAAGTAAGACATTCAGAGTTCAGAGTTCAGGCCAGACAAGGGTTTGGGCCCCGGGAGGACAAAGAGATAGAAAGGAATGTGCAGTCGTGTGTAACGAAGAGATGAACATGATGAAGATCAGCAAAGCACTCAGGAAATCAGGGAGCCATTCCACCAGGAACCCCTTCCTGGGATGCCCCCTTACCCTTCCTTCCGGCCCTCAATAGGAAGAGGGACTCGGCCTCCACGGTCCAAGGCAGAAGTGATGTTGAGCAACTGGAGCTCCCCTGGCTCCCAGAGTCCCCCCAAGGCGGTGAGGAAGCGGTTGGCAGGCGTGGAGGGCAGCACCTCCTCCACGTCATGGCTGCGGACCAGGAACTCAGCTTGGTACGGCAACCGGGGACCTGGGGAGGCCAAGAGGGTGCTCAGCTGCACCCCACTCTGTGCTTGGCACTCTAGGTGCTTTCTAAACTCCTCCAAGTATCCCCATAGTCCGTCCCCACACTGTCTCTGTCTCAACAACCTCTATACAACACAGGCCCCAAGTTCCCTTCCCCAACACTGTAGCCCACGACTGCCGAGTGCCCTGCAGCCTGTGGACAGACCTCACTCCAGAGTTCCTTCTCTGAAGCTACCAACACCATCTCTGCCCTGATGTCCCCTCTCAGGAGGTAGAGGCAGGCAGATCTTTATGAGTTCAAGGCCATCCTGGTCTATAGAATGAGTTCCATGCTAGTCAGGGCTACACGGAGAAACCCTGTCTCGGAAAACAAAAAAGAAAACAAAAAGATTGTCACCAGTAGAGGAATGGAATAGGAGGTACCTTCGGGGTCCCCAATCATCATCAGCAGCCTCTGTCTAGTGGTGTCAAAGCTGTCTCGATTGTAGGCCGTAACCTGGGGGAATGAAAAGTCTGAGGAGGGGCTCTAGGGGAAGCTGCCAAGGCCCACAAGTGTATGCAAATTTATGCAAATAAGCACACATAAACACCAATCCCACTGTCGGGGTTAACCTTAGGCCCCAGTGGCCACCCCCAGGGTCTGGATGCCTCTATTCTGGCACCTCGATGACTTGGTGACCACGATCTTCTGGAGTCGGGGTGCCATAGAGGAAGCCAGGGCTATAGGGACTGCGCTGTGTATAGTGCAGCCACCTGGGCAGGTCCGGATGTCCCTGGAGGTGAGCGTGGTAGGTGAGTCGGACAGTGGATGGCACCGCTGATGGGAGAAACAAGAGGGAATTGGAAAGTGGAGACAGCCCAAGAGGGCTGCCTTGGCACACCCCAGCCCATCTGGTCCCTCTCTTACCAATGTGTTCTGGAAGGCGCAGGTAGGTGACGTGTTCCAAAGGATGTACAAACACACGACCCACAAGTGGGTGTAAAGTTGTCTGCTGGGCCTTGGTGTTCCTCAGTCCTGCCAGGAGACCTATGGGAACCCCCGTAAGTCCCAAACACACAGACAGCTTCAGTCACGGGCAAAGGTGATCTCCCTTCCCCACAGTGTCCCTGATTCTCTGAGAGCCAAGGGCTCCTGGCCTGCTGCGCTGCTGCAGAGTTTAGAAGGTGACAGGATCCAGACTTTTGTTGTCTTTGAACTCATGGAAGGGACCCCCTGCCCACTTTTCACTTCATATTTTAGGCTCACGTGGGAGGGGACTGGTGTTTGGTTGAGAAAAGGGGTATGCTGTGTATGCTCAGGTGACTTGGAAAAGAGCTCTATGCCAAATGTCAGGGAGGCCCAGAAAAGGGGTAGCCATTCCAAGTCCCCCCACGACCCCAGTTCCCAGAGAACAGAGTCTGAACTTTAGGCCAATAGGAGCCCAGCAAGTGGACTTCTCCGCCACTCCCTCTGCCTTCCCTCTTAATGCCAAATTTAGCCTGCTCTGTCAGAATTAGAGAGACAATCAGCTCATTAAAGGGCCCATGACCCTCTTGGCTTGATCCATTATGCCCACCCAGGGCCCTAGGACCCCTCTGCCCTCAAGGCTCCCAGGACCCTTCCTCCAGAACCCAGCTCCCAGCCTTGGGTCCCTGAGTGCTTATCGTTAGCTCCCTAAACCCTCTAGGTCTTACTTCCCCCACTCCAAACCCTTCTTCCAAGGACCCTCTACTCTTCTACCTCATAACTCCTAAATTCCACCTCTAATTCTGTCCCTCCCCCGAAGAAGTTCCCCAACTTGCCAGCAAGGAGAGGAATCCAAGTTACTGTTGCAGCCATAGCTGTCCCGGCCTACCAGTGAGTGACAGGGACAGGGGTTGGAGGAGCAGAGGGAGGGGCAGGGAGGGAGGGGAGGAGGTGTGGCAGAGCCGCTGGGGCGAGCCTTGCCCAGAGTGAGCACTGACTCTGGGGTGGACACTGTCCTCACACATGGTGGCCCCTAGTTGTCCCTGGTGACCACAGTGGGTTTTATCTGGTGTCTATGTTTTTTAAATATTAGATATTTGATGTATTATTCTGCACTTCACTTGTTCCTTTGGTTTTATTATTTTGTCCGTTTGTCTGTTTTGCCTGCATGGATGTCTGGGCACCCCCTGAAGGCAGTGCCCCCAGAAAGCTAGAAAAGGGAATCAGACAATTACAGACAGGTGGTTGTGAGCTGCCCTGTCAGGGCTGGAAATTGAACTCTGGTCCTCTGGAGGAACAGCACAGCAGGGCTCTTAACCACTGAGCCATTGTTTCATGCCCTTTTTGTTTTATGAGGCAGTCTCATGTAGCCCAGGCTAGCCTCAAACGTGCTATGCTGTGAAGATGACCTTGAACTCCTTATCCTCCTGCCTCATCTCCTGAGTGCTGAGATTACAGGTATATACGCCCATGCTCAGTTTTATGCGACGCTGGGGACTGAACCCAGGTCTCTATATGGTAGTCAAGTACTCCATCAACTGGGCCCCATTCATGGCCTTGGGTTTTTGGTTGCTGTTTTTACTTTTTGGTTTTTGGTGGTTGTTTGGGTTTGTTTTTTGTTTTGCTTTGATTGTTTTGTTTTGCTTTTGAAACAGGTTCTCATTAGGTATCTGATGTGCCCTGGATACAGAAGAATTATCCCAGTCAACCCATTGAAGGGTCGACGACCCTCTCAGCTTGTTCTGTCATGCCCACCAGGGACCCTAGGACACCTCTACCCTCAGAGCTTCCAGTACCACCGGCCTCCACGCCAGTCTTTATATTTTCTTTTCCCTTTTTCTCTTTGGTTTTTTGAGATAGTTTCCCTATGTAGCCCTGGCTATCCTGGAACTCTCCGTAGACCAGGCTGGCCTTGAACTCAGATCTGCCTGCCTCTGCCTCTCTAGCACTGGCATGAAAGGCGTGCACCACCACACTTACCCAAAATGTATATGTTTGTGCATTTGGATGTTCTGTCTGCATTTTTTCCTGCACGCAAGGGGAAGGTATTAGATTACATGAGTCTACAGTTGTAGATTGTTTTAGCCTCCATGTGGTACTGGGGACAGAACCTAGGACTTCAGGAAAAGCAGCAGGTACTCTTAACCACTGAGTCATCTTTCCAGACCCTCAGGGTATGTTTTCTAAACCACCAGTCTGGCTACTTGGGCCCTCTCTTAAGGCCTTAAGGTTTGCTTTTATATTCTGGGTACAAGTGGTGGCCTACATGTGTGTTTATGTACGGCATGCATATCTGGAGTCAACGAAGATCAGAAGCGGGAATCCCCTGGAATTGGAGTAACAGGTGGCTGTGAGCCACCATGTGGGTGCTGGGAACTAAGCTCGGACCCTGTGCAGGAGCAGCAAGTGCTCTTAGGCACTGAGCCTTCTCTCCAGCACCCCTACCCCACCCCGTCTGTACTGGCTGGTTTTGTGTGTCAACTTGACACAGGTTGGAGTTATCACAGAGAAAGGAGCTTCAGTTGAGGAAATGCCTCCATGAGATCCAGCTGTAAAGCCTTTTCTCAGTTAGTGATCAAAGGGGGAGGACCCCTTGTGGGTGGTGCCAGCCCTGGGCTGGTACTCTTGGGTTCTATAAGAAAGCAAGCTGAGCAAGCCAGGGGAAGCAAGCCAGTTAGGAACATCCCTCCATGGCCTCTGCATCAGGTCCTGCTTCCTGACCTGCTTGAGTTCCAGTCCTGACTTCCTTTGGTGATAAACAGCAATGTGGAAGTGTAAGCTGAATAAACCCTTTCCTCCCCGACTTGCTTCTTGGTCATGGTGTTTGTTCAGGAATACAAACCCTGACTAAGACATCATCCCCTTTAAAATCTCGACAACTCGAGGGCTCCTAGCTCATCCCCAGTAGATGACTTTCTGGCCCTTCCTCTATTTTTGTTACCATTTTGATTAGAACGGCATCTCCCCACGCCCCCCCACACACACACACACCCCAACATCCCTAGACTCTGACCTAGCTTAATGTATCCTCTTAATTTCCTGGCCTCTATCCAGCCTGTTCTCTCTGCCTGGTGTTCCCTTCCTGCCTTGTCCCTTGGGCAGACTTTGAGCGGGTCACATGTGTCCCCCCTCCTCTCTGAAGCCTTTTCCCTTGTACCTCCTCTTCCTAGGCTGGCTGGGTCCTACTGACTTACCCCTCCCCCATCCCTTGGGCCAACCCATCCTCAGAACAGGTATTCTGGGCCATTCACCTGACCTGGGGTCTAGCAACTAGTAAGTGTGGGGCCTGGATGGCAAGTTCCTTAACAGCAAACAGAACTATCTGTTCCCCAGCCTGAGCCCCAGACAGTATCAGCCAAGTGGGGACAGGTAAGCAGAGAGGCTCTCTCCAGCTCATGTAGCTGGAGCTAATTCCATAAGCTTGGAGTCCCAGCTCGACAGTTCCTGCAGCCATAGTCTTAAGTTACTAGCCCTCTCTAGGCCTGTGCTTCCACAACTGTAAGCTTCGTGATTGGCGCTGGCCTCTGTAGAGAACCCACAAAAATACTGATAGCAGCACGTGTTCAGTCACCTATATCACACAGAGAAGAGAAAATCCTGCCTGACTGGGGCTTAGGTGATGGTGAGAGGGACCGATGACCTGTCCACCTCTGTGCCAAAAGGCTCATGTGCATTTCTGTGCACTGACCCATTTCATACCCACAGCAATACCATGAGACAGACATTACCATAGCTCATGCTTCACAGCTGATGACGCGGAGGCGTGGCAGTTTCTAACTCCCTGCAAAGCCATGCTGCAGCTGACCGGATGCTCAGAAAGTACACGGCCCCATGTCCAACTCCTCCATGATTCACTTGATGGTGGACACCTCTGGCCCTCCATTTCTGCATCTACACTTCTCTTGCAGGGTCTTCTACTAAGAACAGGCAGCAGAACACTCTCCCCTTGAACCCTGAGGAAGAAACAGTGCTCCACCATTGCCAGCATTCCACAGTCTTTGCAGGCATGACTTCACAGCTAGGGCTCCTAACCTCCCCACACCCTGAAGGTCCAAGCAAAGATGTCCCAGTTCAGGCTTGCATTCAGGTGACTAGTGGGCAAGTTACTTTGTCCTTGTCCCTTTCCCTTCTTTCTTCCCACCTGACCACCCTGCATGTCCCTGGAGAGTCACAAAATCTCCAGAGTCGGCATCCACTCAGGCTCATGGACAGGCATTTGTGCCTGGGTCACCTTGACATCTGCCTTCTCTGAGACAGAGGAGCGAGGAAGGCGGTTTAGAGGCAGAGCAAGAGTAGAAGACACTGAGAGCGGGCAGGGTGCAGAGTTAGCAGATGTCCCGGCCCTGCCCCTGCGCCTCCCGTGTGACACCTCCCCTGATGTCTTACTGCTATTTTTGGTGCCCTTAGATCACACACCCCTGGCTGTGTTAAGGCAGAGTATGCCCCAATGTTACCTACTCACAAAAACGCAAGGTCCACAAAGGCTGGCCTCAATCGGTGGAAAAGCTACAGCCATTTCTCTTCTGATTTTCCCCAAGAGCACCGCCATTCACAAGAGCCAGCCACTGTCCGAGGAATCCACTGGAGGCCCTCAGAGCTCCCAGGTTACCAGAAAGCTTCAGGGCTTTGGGACTTAGGGACCAGAAAAGTGTCGCAGAGTCCAGCTTAAGCTTTGTGTTCAAGAAATGTTTATTTTATTCTGTTTGTTTTGTTTTGGGAAAAGTGGAGCTGGGTGTGGAGGTACACTCCTTTAGACTCAGCACAAAGGAGGTGAAGGCAGGCTGATCTCTGCAAGTTCAAGGCCAGCCAGAGCAACACGCTGATCCCGCTTCAAAAGGGAGGGTGGAGAGATGTCTCAGAAGTTGAGAGCACTTGCTGTCCTTCCAGAGGATCTGAGGTCAGTTCTCAGCATGCACAGAGGCAGGTCACAATCACCTGTAACTCCAGCTCTGGGGAATCCTGCTAAGTGTGGCATACACCTATATATGCACTAAATGAAAAAAAATGTTTTAACATGCACAGAATAATGGGCCCTTATATATCTATCTATTACCCAGCTTCAACAATTATCAACTCCTGGCCAATCTCTTCCTCTCTATCTTTTCCAGGTTCTGTCTCCCATTTAATTTCATTTGTCAGTATTTCTGTGCATATCTTTTAAAGAGAATGAATCTTTCTCTTTGAACATAATCGCAAGGGATTATCAATTATCAAGCTTCCGGTGTTTGATTTCCAGTCTCTTGTAAATTTTGTCTTTATTCATTCTGTGAGACACTGGGCCTTATGCTGCTCGCATTAACCTCTTGGGTTTAAGGGATTCTTCTGCCTCGGTTTCCCAAATGCCTGGGACTGTGGGCTCATGCCTTGGCACTTGCCTACTTTTTCAGTGTTTTGCTTTGTTTTGCTTTCTTTTTTTCTCTTTGAGACCGGGTCTAACTATGTAGCTCTGGCTGGTCTGATACTCAGGACCCTTCTGCCTCAGTCTCTTTAGTAATAGGATTATACAGGTGGTGTACCACAGCCCCACACATATGTCACAGGGTTGTTTTGGGGTGTGTGTGTGTGTCTGTGTGCCCGAGTGTACACACTTGTCTGTTTTTGTTCTTGTTTTGTTTGTTTTTGTTCTTGTTTTGTTTTTTTAGCAATGTATTTGTTTGAACCGAGATCCAAAGAGCGGAGACACTGCAACTGGTTGGTAGATGTAAATATCTACATTTTTATAGGCTTACCATGGTCTCTGCCGCTTTTCCTTCCTTGCATCCCTCCATTTTCTCCTCTCTCCCCCTCTCCTGTGAAGGAACCAGATCAGTTCTGCAATTGTCCACACTCTGGATTTGCTGACAGCTTTTCTCCAGTGTTCTACCATGTCCTTGTCCCCTTCCCACTCTCTGAGAATGGACTTCTCTGGACAGTGCTATCTCCTGTAGAGAATAGTTGGGTCTAGAGACTGGGTCATATTTAGGTTCTTTCCTCTGCAACCCCACTTTATAGATGGGGACAGGCTCTATCTGGAGGCACAGTATGTACCGTCAGTCTTTACAGCTTTTGCTGTTCTGCCTAGCAAAATGGTGATACTCAAATTCTGCCACTCTCTTTCAGCAGTTGGAATATAGCCAGACAGAAAAATTGCCCTCATGATTTGCTTTCCAGGTGGCACAGTTCATATAGGAAAGGGTGTAAATGCTCGATTCTTTCTATATCTAAATATACTGGTTTCAAAATAATGGGTTGATTTCCCAGCATCCTCCAAGCTGTGACCAATTAGCATCTTTGTTTTTGTTAGTAATAATATAATCATTACGGTTTAAACATATTTGATTGCTTCAATCCATCACAAATAGCATCCCTCCTGGTGTTCAGGGTGTCCCATTTTTAATTCTTTATTTATTTAGCCCTCATCAGTCAGAGCATGTAGTCGGGGATGGGTCAGGACTCTGCTTCTCTCAGCTTTATCCTAGTAAGTTCAATTGGAGCTTCCCCTCTGCTCCCCTCCCCCTGCCCCCCCCACTCTTTTCTAGGAGGGGCTTTTTCCTCATCGCCCTCCTCATCGACCAGCTTCCTATCCCATCTGTCCACCCCAGAGAATGTTGAATGAATGAATGAATGCATCATGCATGAATGAAAACATCGTCTCTCTATGGTCCCATTCTATTCTTGTCTCCCTTTTGATCTCTAAGGAGCATATTTCTTCATCTACATCCGAAACGCATATTACACGTCTTTGTGAGGGACAAAGGAACGGCTTTCTCATCATTGTGATCTGATTCTGGCTTCTGCCTCCCAAACTCCACCCACATCTTTCTCCCTCCTCTTCCCCGCCCCCCAGAGCAACAACAAAGAATGCAACGGGTTCAGTCTACCACGAGGGGGCGCCTTCACGGGCTCCAGCCATCCCTGCGCTTGCGCAATGTTGGAGCTGATGGCGAGTGAAGAGTTGGGAGGAGCGAGGCCTGCGCAGCGCCCACTTCCAGGCTAGGAAAGTACGACCAAGGGGCATGCGTGCTAGACCCCGCTGTTAGCCAAGCGACACAGGACACTCAAGGGCCACAAGCCTATCGCGCATGTCGTCCATTTCCCTATCCAGAAAAAAAAAAGCAACAGGGAGAAGGACTCCCCGTAGTGGGTAGGTGGTTGGAAATAATAATTACTTTCCTCACCCACCTGTCATCTGTCAGCACTCCGGTATCCAAGGGCATCTCCTGTTCTCCCATCAACCTCACAGATATTTTGAGGACACCAGCCTGAAGACCTAGAACATCTTCCCGAACCCTTTGTTTAATTTTTATTCTGTCTTATTTTTGAAAAGGGGTGTCACAGAATCCAGGCTGGCTATATAGCTAAGGATGACCTTGAAGTCCTCCTCCTCTTGCCTGTGGTGGTGGAGCAGAGTGCTGTGATCGCAGGCCTGCGCCTCATACCCAGGCTTTGGGCCTGTTAGGCAAACCCTCCATTGGTTGAACTTCAGGTCCCCTAAGGGGTGACCACCCAAGAGCATCAAAACCAGAGTGCCAGACTGTTCTTGGCCAATCTTCTATTCCTGGAGAAGCAGAGAAGGGGAGGGACTGTTCTGAGTACCACAGCACTGCCACTGAGATATTCCCTCTCTAAAGTGGAGACAAGAAAGACCAATGAGCTGATGGAGGGCTCTTGAGTACCTTGTGAACTGTAAAATTCAGGAGAATGTATGGCGGTATTTTACTAGTTTATAACCGACAGTGCACAGCAATAGGCAGGGCCAGAACAGCCCACCAGCAGGATCTGAGACCTACAGTAAGGTCAGCATTAAGAGCTACCACTGGATGATAAAATGGGGAAAGGGCTAGGACAAGAACTCCAACTCCAGCAAGATGTCCTCTGAGCTCCAAGAGCACGCACGCGAGCACACACACACACACACACACACACACTAAATAAATCAAAATATTATTGTAGCTAATTATGGTGGCACGTCCCTTCAGTCTTTAATCCTAGCACGGATGAGGCAGAGGCATGAGGATATGTGTAAGATTTTTGAGGCCAGCCTGATCTACATAGCAAGTAGCAGGTCAGCCAGGTCAGCATAGTGTAAGCCTGTCACAACACATCCCCCCACCCCTGCACACACATACACACATGTAAGTTTTTTGTTTTTTTTTTTTTTACAATTAGATAGTTTTAAAAGGCTAAGGGAGATAAAAGACACAGAATCGCTGGCATCTTTGTAGATGAATTATCTATAAAGAAAAATCTAAGAGAGCCTAGATTTGTCCGGCAGCTGTGTGTGTGTGTGCCTCTCTGTGTGTCTATGTGTGTGTGTCTGTGCCTCTGTGTGTGTGTGTATGTGTATGTGTGTGTGTGTGTGTGTGCCTGTGTGCCTGTGTGTGTGTGTGTGTGTGTGTGTGTGTGTGTGTGTGTGCGTGCTTGCTTCTGCACACTACTGTGGAGGCCAGAGGTGTACTTCAGGTATCTCCTACTGTTTATCACCTTTGTGTTTTGAAACGGGATCACTTGCTAAACAGGGAGCTTTGCTGGTGCGATTACATGGCCAGCCAGGAAGGCCTCTGGATGCTGCCTGTCACTGCCTCGGAGCATGCGGCTACACTGAGCTGCACACGAGACCTGGGGATCCAGCCTTGGACAAGTCCTTATCCTCTCACCACACATACGATACCCACTGAGCCACCTGTCCAGCCTCCATATCACTGGCATTATTATAAGGGACACTGGCGAGGAAACCGGATAAAAATCGGATTTGTATCGGCATCCCAATACAAATGAAATAGAATATCTCACTGTTTCTACACACTAGCAATCACTCATTAGAAATGTTTGCTGTTTTAGCCTGGTTGTGTCACTCTGGGCGCAGAGGCAGGTGAATCTCCATGAATCCAAGGCCAGCCTGGTCTACAAAGCGAGTTCCAGAACAGCAAGGACGACACAGAGAAACCCTGTCTCCAAAAAAGTAAAAATAAAAATTATTCACGCACCTGAGCATAACCCCAGCACTCAGGAAGCTGAGACAAAAGAATCACAAATTCCAGGGTAGCCTGAGCTACAACTGAAAGGTGAAGGCCAACCTGTTGTATATATCAATGAAATATTTAAATGAAAATTTAAAGCCGGGCAGTGGTGGCGCACGCCTTTAATCCCAGCACTTGGGAGGCAGAGGCAGGTAGATTTCTGAGTTCGAGGCCAGCCTGGTCTACAGAGTGAGTTCCAGGACAGCCAGAGCAACACAGAGAAACGCTGCCTCGAAAAACCAAAAAAAAAAAAAAAAAAAAAAAAAAAAAAAGAAAAGAAAATTTAAGAAACACATACACAGAGGTGTGGAAAAGGGAGAGACAGAGAGACAGACAAGCAGGCAGGCACACAGACTGACAGACTGACTGAGGGATGGCCCAGCAACTAAGAACACTCACTGCTGTCATAGAGGAGCTGGGTTTGGTTGCCAGCCTCCATGTGGCAGCTCACAATCATTTGCAGCTCCAGTCCCAAGGGATCTGATGTCATCTTCTGGCCTCTGAGGGCACCCACAGTCAAAACATTCATACCCAAAAATATTCTTCTTTAAAACATCAAGATATTTAAATGTTGAAATTTTTAATGTTACATTAAAAACAATGTTACATTTTTGTTGCTGTTGTTGCTGCTGCTGTTTTGAGACAAGATCTCTCTGCATAGCCCTGGATGTCCCAGAACTCACTACCTAAACCAGGCTAGCCTCAAACTCACAGATATCAGCCTAACTCTCTACCTCCTGAGTGCTGGGACTAAAGGCATGGTCCACTATGCCCAGCTTACAAGATATTTCTGAATGAAGCACTATACTATATTCTGAAAGGACTAAATGGAGAGATGTAGACACAGAATCAGTTAAGCTTGAGAATTCTCCCCGTCATTTTCAATGACAAACCACCCCCCCACACACATACACACACACACACGTTTTTATCAATTGATTCCATGCATACCCAGTAAAGATCTCAACGGAAACTTCAGAGTGAGACTAATTCTAAACCTCCTACAGAACAGCATAGAGCCAAGAAAGCGGTAGACCATTCTGAAGAAGAAAGTGGGCCTGCCCCAAAGAGATACCAAGACTTTCTTTGAAAGTGATAGTAATTAAAACAATGTGGTCTTGGTGCCGGGCTGGACAAAGAGATCAATAGAACAGAGTGGCCAGAAACGGAGCCAAGTGTACGTGGGGATTTGATTTATGATGGGGAGGGGAGGTGCCCCAGCACTCAGCAAGAGAGAACAGGCTATTCAATAAAAAGTGTTGGGACAATTGGCTTTTCATATGCAACCTCTCTACGCCATCCATAAATATTAATTCCAGATGGATTAGAGATCTAAAAGTGAAAAACAGAACTTTAAAATAATTAGGAGGAAATGCAGGCAAGCTGAGATTAGACAAATAGTTCTGACGTAAGGAACACAATTCAGAAAAGATTGATTTTTATTATATTACTGACCTCCCCCCCCAAAAAAAAGCCCTCTATTATAAAAAAAAATGGCATTCTGAACCAAGTGAAGAGACAAGTAACAGCCTGGGTGGCAATGTTAGGGACACATAAAACAGAAAAAAGTCAATATTCAGAATATGGACGGACCTCCCGGAAATCAGCCCTCTGGATGTTGAAGCAGAAAGATCAGGAATTCTAAGCCAGCCGTGGCTACACAGTGATGCTCCATCTCAAAAGGGATGTAGTTCAGCAGTAAAATACTTGCCTAGCATGTGCCAAGTCAATCCCCAGCACTAAAAGTAATTTTTTAAAAAACAGACCAGGGCTAGACACGGTGGTACACACCTTTAATCTCAGAGCTCAGAAGGCAGAGATAGCTGATGTGAGTTTGAGGCCTAGTGAGGTCGAGGCCAGCTAGAAACACACACACAATAAAACCCTGTCTTAAAAAAGAGTGGTGGGGGGAGGTAGGGCTGGAGAGATGGTTCAGAGGTTAAGAGCACTGACTGTTCTTCCAAAGGTCCTGAGTTCAAATCCCAGCAACCATGTGGCTCACAACTATGCGTAAAGACCCACAAAGAGAACTGATGCGTATGAAGACAGCTACAGTGTACTTAGATATAATAATAAATCTTTAGGCCGAAGCGAGCAGAGGTCCTGAATTCAAATTCCCAACAACCACATGATGGCTCACAACCATCAGTACAGCTACAGTGCACTCATATACATAAAATAAATAAATAAATCTTTAAAAAGAAAAGAATGTGATCTGCTAATATAAATAAATTTTTTTTAAAAAAAAGGCAGATATCTTGAGTACATTCTAAATGGCATCATTTCTCTGTCTTCATCATAAAACACTGGACTGCGTCAGGCTATACGACTCTGGGAAAGATGACTCTTTTCTAGCTCCATTCCTGAGCTATGATTGGTCAAAACATGCAAATGATTTTGTTCCTCTGTCCAATAAATGAATATGTATAGAATTTTGTCACCAAGCAAGAAAGGAATATTATCTGACTGTGGGAGGGAAGGAGGGGGGAGGCAGTGACTCTGGGAGGGACTCAAGGATAAAAAGCATCTACTAGTCTCTTTTGTCTCTCCTCTGGGTATCTCCATTTACCCTCCAGAAGGGGCGTGGAAAAGAAAGACGGCAGAACCTACATCCCAGTGCCTCAGTTGAGTCTCTGGATTAACCAGCTCAAGGGATCCTTCCTTCCTGCCTCTTCCTTCCTTCCTTCCTGCCTCTTCCTTCCTTCCTTCCTGCCTCTTCCTTCCTTCCTTCCTTCTTCCTTTCTTTCTTTCTGATTTTTTTGTTTGTTTGTTTTTGAGACAGGGTCTCACTATGTAGCTCTACATGTACACCAAACTGACCTCAACTCATAGAGATCCACCTACCTCTGCCTCCTGAGTGCTAGGATTAAAGGCGTGGCCACCTCTGCCCGGTTTCAACTCCAGGAATTATTTTTTTAATTTATTTTATGTATATGAGTGTACTGTAGTTGTCTTCAGACACACACCTGAAGAGGGCTTCAGATCACATTGTAGATGGTTTGAGCCACCATGTGGTTGCTGGAAATTGAACTCAGGACCTTTGGAAGAGCAGTCAGTGCTCTTAACCACTGAGCCATCTCACCAACCCCCAAGATTTCTTGATATGAAAGATAAACCCTTTTGCTCAAACCACTTTTTGTCCCTCTCTCCCTCCCTCTTTCTGTCCCTCCTTCCCTGCTTCTGTCCCTCCTTCCTTGAGTGTGTGCGTGTGTGTGTGTGTGTGTGTGTGTGTGTGTGTGTGTGTATAAACCTTGATCAGAGGTCAACTTTGGATTTTGTTCTTCAAGAGTCATTCCTCTGTTTCTCTTTCTTAGAATTATTTACTTAATTTCATGTGGATAAATGTTTTACTCATATGCATATGCACCATGTGTGTGCCTCATGACCTCAGAGGTCAGAAGAGAGCTTTGAAACCGGGGTTATGGATGGTTGTGAGCCACCATGTGGTTGCTGGGAATTGAACCCAGGTCCTCTAGAAGAGCAACAAGTGTTATTAACCACTGTGTCTCTCTCACTGCCACCCGAGATTTATTGATTAGGCCAGGCTGACTGGTGAACCCCTGGGGGATCCGCCTGTCTCTACCTCTGCAGCACTGGGGTTAAAGGCATGTGCCACCACTCCAGCTTTTGACACGGGTGCCCTTACATGGGCTTTTATAGCATTCATCAAAAGCAACTATAGGATAGCTGAGGATACCAATTGAAGTGATTTATCCAGAAGAAACCCAAATGGACAATGAGCCCAGGACACATGCTTTACCTCAGTCGGGGCATCACATTAAAGGACGTACTGCTTCACATCCAACAGATCGGCAAAAATAAGAAATAAGTAGGAATATCGTCTGTGGTAAAGCACCTACCTAGCATTCATAGCACCCTGGGTTTGATGTCCGACATCACAAAAGACAAGAAAAAAGCCCCAACAGGAGAGGCTGGTTCAGTGAATAAAGTGCTTCCCTTGCAAGTGTGAGGACCTAAGTTCAATCCCCAGAACTCACACTTAAAGGGGGAGGGTGGCCCATGCTTATAATTCAAACTGGGGAAGTGGAGACTTCCTGGGTGTTCACTGACCAGTTAGTCTCGCCCAACAGATGAGCTTCAGGCCAATGAAAGGTCCTATGGCAAAGAAGTGGACGGCCTTGGTGGGAATAACAGAGTGGTCCTCTAGGTTCTCCATGAGTACCCACACCCATCATGTACACACACAAACACCCAAATTAAAGAAAGGATAGAAGTTGGGTATAGTAATCCACCCTTTAATCCTAGGAGGAAGTGTAGGCAAAGCTCTGAGGTTTGGGTCAACCTAGTCTAGATCATGAGTTCCAAGTGAGCCAGGGCTACACCATGAGACCTTGCCTCAAAAAAATAAAATAAATAAATAAATAAATAAAAATAAAAATAAAAAAGGATAGCAAATGTTGGTCAGATGTGGTCCTGTACAGTTGTTTCTGGTAGGAGGAAGGATGGCGACTCAGCAGCTTTAGGCAACATCTTGGCAGTTACAGCCAAGTTCAAAGTTCAGTCACCCAGTACCTGAATTTCTGCTTCTAGATAGACCTCCTGAATGGGTTCAGATAAAATCCCAGGATTTTATCTGCCTAGAACAGCAAAAACCAAAACAAACAAACAAACAAAAACCCCAGATGCCACCCAAACACTGTCAGTAGGCAAACTGGCAACAACTACACTCTGGTTTATTCAGACGATAAACAGAATTTAAAATGAGCAAACCACATAGGGATTGTGATGGTTTGTATATGCTTGGCCTAGGGACTGGCAGGATTAGAAGGTGTGGCCCTGTTGGAGTAGGTGTGTCACTGTGGGTGTGAGTTATAAGACTCTTATTCTAGCTGCCTGGAAGTCATTCTTCCACTAGCAGCCCTCAGATGAAGATGAAGAATTCTCAACTCCGGCTGTACCATGCCTGCCTGGATGCTGCCCTGCTCCCGCCTTGATGATGATGGACTGAACCTCTAAACCTGTAAGCCAGCCCCTATTAAATTTTGTCCTTGTAATATTGCCTTGGTCATGGTGTCTGTTGACAGCAGTAAAACCTTGACTAAGACAGGGACCCACTGTCAAAATCTTGAGTGGGGAAAGTTACAAATGGCGTATATAGTATTGCTATTGTTACACAGGCTGTAAAGACTCAGAAAGCACTATGGTTTTATGGACATGTAAATGCCTGGGAAAGAGGTTAAATTTATGGGCTGATACTTGCCACAGTTTATGTAAACCCAAGCAAAACAAGCCAGCCACAAAAGGACAGATTCTGTATGATGCTTACATAAGGTATCTAGAGGAGTCAAGTTCACACAGATACAAGTGGTTGCCAGGGGCAGCAGTGGGAGGGGCCAGGGAGTTACTGTGCTGGGAGATAGTTTCCACCTGATGGGAAACACCTTTGCAGTTTGATTTGGGCTCTCTCTCTCTCTCTCTCTGACAGGGTCTCTCACTGGCCCTGAGTTAGGCAAGTAGGCTAAGCCAGCTGGCCTCTAAGCCCCAAGTCACTATGTCTGCCTCCCCAGCCCCGGGATCACAAGCCTGAGCCACCTCTCTTGGCGTGATTTTCTCTTAGATTCTGGAGATGGAACTCAGGTTCTCACACTTGTACAGCAAGTACTTTACTGACCAAACCATTTCTCCAGCCTCCCAGATTACTATCATTTCTATGGACAAACCTGAAGCAAGTAAAATGACCCAATCCTGACATTTGTAAATTCTACTGTGATGCAATTCTCTGAACTTTCCTTATTTTCTATGAAAAATTTCAAACTAAAAGTAAAAGAAAAAAAAGATTAAAAAAATAAGAATTCGGGGACGCAGAATTGCCCCCAAAACAACAAGACTGCATATGTTCCACTCTCTGCCCCCCAACCCTTCCCGAGGCTACTTGAAGAGCAAGGGGCTAAGACAGAAGAGCAAAAGCAGCAATCTGGAGACGGAACCTTGCCAGGTCCAGAGCCTGCTGGAGCCAGTCAGGCTGGAGATGGCGGGCAAAGGCCTATGGGAGAGAGTGATTCTGAAAGTTGTCTCTTCCTTGCACCCGGTCCAGAAAGCAGATGAAAAAAACAGTTACCCATCAAAAAAACCACAGAAATAAGAGTTCTTAGCATTTGGAGCTCCTTGGATGTGCTGATGACAAAATGCATTGCCTAATCTTTCCTGTTCCTTCTTTTTTCCCCTTTGATCTCTCTGCATGTCTGTAGAGCCCTCACGGCTCCAACTACCACGTGGCAAAATACATATTTACAGGCTAAGTCAGCTAAATGCAGGCTACCCTTTAAAGCACCTGAGGATTTGGAGATATCTTTGCTGTGTCCCACCCTATCTCCCAACCACCCTCCACCACACACACACACACACACACTGATGCCTCCCTAGTCTCCAAGAAGCATGTGATCTTTACAAGGTTACACAGGGTGCTAGAGTACAGTGTGAGACTGATGGGAAGAAAGCCAGTAGCCAGAAAAGAAAAGAAAAGAAAAAAAAAAAAAGAGCAGGCAGTAGCTATCTCCCAGCTGTGGGAAGGAGGGAGTCGCAGTTCCTCTCTCTGCCGGTGCAGTGATAAGACTTTAGGAATAAAAGACCCTTTGGTAAGTTTAGAAGAAAGGTCACCTTCAAAACTTATCTCAGGACAGTTAAGTGCAGTTAAGAGATGTAACATTTTCCTAGCGTGCTTGAGGCCCTGGGTTCAGTCTCTACCAGGGCAACAAGAAACGATTCAGAAGGGTTTGGAGGAGTCACCGGCAGGAACGCTTATATAGCAGAATTTCACATAATGGACCTTGAAAAGAAGCAGAGTCCCAGTGTCTCATGAAAATAAACTCAAGAGCTGTAGACACCGGGAGCTCATTCTCAGCCACGTACCTGCCCACACTATACATGCGCTCCCCCTACATGCTCCGATACGAGTGCTTTCAGCGGCAGTGGCAGGCAGCCCACACTCTGAGCCCCAGCCTCTGTGCTTTCTGCATTTTCAGGATCTCTTTCGTGCCCTGGGCAACTCCTTGAGGTTGGCCTATCTATCGTCTCCGGCTTACTAATGAAGAGATCTGGCAAAGTCCGTGATCTTGAAAGTGGCAGCTTGTTGCAGTGGGGGAAGGGGGGCACGGTCTAACAAAAATGGCCTGATTTCAAAAGCCCTGTTCCAGCCTGTACCTCGCAGGAAGTAGGAGACACCCAGGGTCATCCATGGTCAGAAGATTTCAGACATTCAGGTTGAGCACGTTAGGAACTGAGGAATCCAAAATAACTAGCCCAAGGTCATGGAGCCAACAGGAGGAGCTAGGACTCAATTCAGACCTGCAGAACCCTAGCAGGGACTCTTAACTGTGTGAGCATTGCTCACTCCTTCCTGTTCCCAGGGTCTCTAACTCTTCACCACCACCCCACCCCGGCACAGCCACACTGGGTGAGCTCTCCTATTTGGAAATGTGGGTACACAAGCATATCCTCCATGGATCCCAAAACTAGCTCAAGGCCCTGGCCAAATAAAAGAGAGGAACTGGGGTGAATGTTATTGAGGAACCATAGAACAGCCAAAGGGCGGGGTCTAGATCAGCTTCTTCACTGATGACAGTGGCCAGGATACAAACAAACAAACAAACAAAACAAAACAAACAAACAAAAAAAAAAAACGGCTTTCAGAAGTTGTCTCAACGGCCCAGGGCTGGGAAGAGCGGCCAGCCTTGGCACCCAGCCCATGCCTGAGCCCAAGGTGCTGAAGGCTGGGACTTATCGCACATCAGACTCTCTCCACCCGTCTTCATCACCATCTTTGCTATTGCACCTGCCATTTAAAGCCGGCAAGCCTCCAGGCATATCATCAAAGAGCACCTTCCAAGAGGGCCCTCCCAAGAAACAAGGGCGTTCAGGCCAGGAGAGAGGGAGGATTATCATAGCCTGTTGCAGTTTCTATCATTGCTGGGGAGGCTTCTCCTCCTTCCCCTACAAAGGGTCATAAGTTTCTGGGCTGCTGGCACCTCTCCCAGGCCTCAGTTTATCCCCTGGAAGCATGGAGGAGATACTCGACTTCCGAAAGGTCACCCAGATGATGTGTATAGCCAAAAGCCTGGATCCTGGCTCGACTTTGGGAACCACTCCATTCCCCTCTCTATACAGGACAAAGGGATGGAAAACACTTCCATCCCAAGACCACCAGGTACATTGGCGATGGCATCCACGGTTTCCTCTACACAGGCCCCGGGGAGATCAAAAGTTTCAAATCATCCTGGGGTGCTAAACAGGTGAGAATCTGTGAACATTACAGCCGGAGGAATGAAAGTTTACCTCTGACAGGCAGGGACAGGCTGGAGGTGACACCCCGTGCCCCACCCATCTCTTAGGCACATTGTGTCCTGCCTGGTCCCAAGGAAAGAGTGATGGTTGAGCAGTTACCCACCCCTTTCACACTTCTTCGGAAGTTCCAGTTTGGCTGTTGCTCAGCCATCTTGGAGCCTGTGAAATAATCATCTCTACTCATTAGCGGCAGTCACCCAAGCTCCATGGTCACCGCACTCTCTCACATCCCAAAGCCCTTAAAGGAGTTTTTCTGAGAAATCACTGGATACGGGAGACCTGAGGGTACCCATAAATCCAGTTCATCCTAAATTTCTGCCAAGGCTGTTGGGAAAGGGGCTAACAGCTGGTTCTCAACCCCTCCTCTCACCTGGCCAGGAGTGTGGGTACAGACCCCTTGGGCTGGGGCCAGTTAAAAATGACTCACCACAAAGATGTGGGAGATTCTGGGCAGAACACCCAGGGCCCTGGGCCCTCCCCCAGTCCACGAAGGAACTCTAAGGAACACTGCTCAGATTCCCAACTGGCAATGGGGTGAGCAGAAGGGCATCGCCCAACCCCACAGTGGGAGCCGGGGATGTAAAACAGTTGCTAAAATGCTTGCCCAGCAAGTAGAAAGCCCTGGGTTAGAGCAACTGCTCATGCCTGTAATTCCAGCACTCAGGAGGTGGCGAGCGGGCTGCAGTTGGATTAGAAAAGTTCAAGGTCATCCTTGGCTAGATGCTTAGTTCGAAGTCAGCACAGGATACTGCAGATCCCTTCTCAAAAAAGAAGCAACCAACTGCCGTAGTCGGGTTAGAGTGGAGGGCCCAAGCCCCAGACTTGAATTTGAGAACAAGTCCTAAAGCTTGACCAGGAAAGAGGGCTTCTAAGATGGGTCAGGGGGTGAGAAGGAACCTGGATGGCTTCTTTACCCTGCACAGATCCCCAAATGCAGAACTGGGGAGGGGTAAGTATGCGCAAATGGAGGAGGCATCCGAGAGCCTGAGATCTGGGTTCATCTCCGGCTCCAGATGAGAGCCAAAAATCTTCCCTCTCCTGGCACACTCTACTCTAGGGAGCCAGTCCAGTGGTTCCTGGCTCCACCCCATCCCAATCTTCAGGGTTCCCAGGCGGTTTCCCCACACCCCATCCCCCATGCGCGGAGCTCTTTCGCACGTGCCGTGGATTAGTATCCCACAAAACCCACACACTGAGAACGGAATTGTAAAGGGTTCCCTCCATGAGCTCGGCCAGGCCAACCGGAGAGAGTGAGAAAACGGGAAGAGGAGGAAGAGGATGGAGGGGAAGAGGGCGGGGGAGGAGGCAAAGGCCGCAGGAAGGCCTGAGATGCAGGAAGCAGCTGGGGAGGGGGGGCGGGAGGCTTTGTGCCTGGGTTGTTTTCTGGGTCCTAGTGTCCACACTGTTCAGTTCCTGGGAATTTACCGACGACTGGAGGAGCTACATACACATCTAGACCTGAATATTGGATAGATCCTCACTGCTAGATTGGGGAAGGATAAGGGGCATACAAGGCCCCTTGTTGTGTATGTGAGGAATGAAGAAGCTCTAAAGAAGCTGAGTTTTCAAGATGGGCATTTGTAGGGGACACACACACACACACACACACACACACACAGGTGACCCGAATCCTCTATGTCTGAGACCCAAAGTAGTAGAACTCTCGATAGGGAAACTTTGGCCCTAGGCCTCCTTCCAATCTCCCCCAACACCTTCCAAACCTTCTTGTTTCAGAGATAGTTCTCCGGTAGGTTATGAAGGCCAGGATTCTAAACCTCTCCCCAAGTGGGTAGTCATCTTAAGACTTCCAAAGGCAAAAAGAACCTTTGGTAATCTCCTGCCATATGGGTGATGTATCCCCACCCCACCCCGTCCCTTTCTTCATTTCTCCTCCCCACAGAGCACCGCAAAGATTGCTGGGCCAAAGTTTTACATCCTGAAAGATGGGAAAAAAAACAAAACAAAACCTATGGGGAATTGTTAAAATGAAAAATCCCAGGTCCCGTCCCTGAGATTCCCCTTCACCAACTTTGGGAAGGAGCTAGCACCCAACAGTTTAGACGCTGATAGCCCTGAACACCCTAAAGACCTTTAAGGAAATGATTAAGGGCCCTCCCCACAAAACTCCTTCACTTTGTGGGAGGAGAAGGCCAGCTCCGAGACTGCTGTGGCTAGATGGCTCCCCGCCCCCAGGGTTAAATGAGGGGACGCCTATGTGGGTTATGAAAAGCCGCCGAGTTTGGGATGGGAGGGTTGAAGAAGAATAGCCAAGGTCCGAGGACTACAGAAGGCTGTCCGCCAACTATGAGTAGGAGAGACCAGGCGACAGGGTGGGAGGGAAGGGGAGGGCTCACAGGCTCCGGCCCGGAAATCCGATCCCTTTAGGACCCAGTGGTACCAGTCCCCCAGCGGCGGCGGCGAGAAGGGCAGCCGCTCGGTCTCCGGCAGCCGTGGTTCGGGCAGAGCGAGAGAAAGACCGAGGCTCGGGGCACGGGGGGGAGGGAGGGAGGGAGGGAGGCGCGGCGGAGCGGCCCGGGTCAGCGGAGCAGCCGCGGGCGCGGGGATGCCGGGCACCCCGAGAGCCAAGGCCCCCGGCCGGAGTAGGGGGCGCCTGCGCCGCCAGCGCCGCTGACACCGCCTCGGAGGATGTGAGCCGGTTCCACGGCCGCTGCTTCGCGGGCTGGGCGCGCGGTCCCAGCGGCTCCAGCCAGCCTCCGCTTCTTCAATTTGGGTGGGGGCGACCGCATCAGGCCGCTAGAGCTTTCGAAGGGGGCTGGCTGTCTTTGGCAGCTTGGTTGGGGGAGGCGACCCACACAGGGCGCTCGGAGATTTTTTTTTTTTTAAAGCAGGGTTAACTGTTTTTTGGCAGCTTGGTTTGTGGGGGACTCTATAGAAGGCCTTTCGGGGTTTCTTTCTTTGGGGGGGAGGGGGCGGTGGTCCCGACTTGGCCAGCCGCCTGCTGGAGGGGGGCAGCGGGGAGCGGGGGGATGCGAACCCGGCTCCCCCAAACATGATGAAGACGGAGCCTCGGGGGCCCGGGGGTCCCCTCCGGAGCGCCTCCCCGCACCGCAGCGCCTATGAAGCGGGCATCCAGGCACTAAAGCCTCCCGATGCGCCCGGGCCCGACGATGCACCCAAGGCGGCCCACCATAAGAAATATGGCTCCAACGTCCACCGCATCAAAAGTATGTTCCTGCAGATGGGCACCACCGCGGGGCCGCCGGGTGAGGCAGGCGGCGGCGCAGGCATGGCCGAGGCCCCACGGGCGTCCGATCGCGGCGTGCGCCTGTCCCTGCCGCGGGCCAGCAGCCTGAACGAGAACGTGGACCACAGTGCCCTGCTCAAGCTGGGCACCAGTGTGTCGGAGCGCGTGAGCCGCTTCGATTCCAAACCCGCGCCCTCGGCACAACCCGCTCCGCCGCCGCACCCGCCGTCCCGGCTGCAGGAGACGCGGAAGCTGTTCGAACGGAGCGTCCCCGCGGCCTCGGGTGGCGACAAGGAGGCCGTGGCGCGGCGGCTGCTGAGGCAGGAGCGCGCCGGCCTGCAGGACCGGAAGTTGGACGTCGTGGTGCGCTTTAACGGCAGCACCGAGGCGCTGGACAAGCTGGATGCTGACGCCGTGTCGCCGACGGTCAGCCAGCTCAGTGCGGTCTTCGAGAAAGCCGACTCGAGGACCGGCCTTCACCGTGCACCCGGTCCCCCACGGGCCGCGGGGGCGCCCCAGGTCAACTCGAAGCTGGTCACTAAGCGGTCCCGGGTGTTCCAGCCACCGCCACCGCCTCCCGCCCCGTCGGGGGATGCTGCGACCGAGAAAGAGCGTGGCCCCGGAGGGCAGCAGCCCCCACAGCATCGGGTGGCCCCTGCCCGACCTCCGCCTAAGCCGCGGGAGGTGCGCAAGATCAAGCCTGTGGAGGTTGAGGAAAGTGGGGAGTCCGAGGCTGAGTCGGCTCCCGGGGAGGTGATCCAGGCCGAGGTGACCGTCCATGCAGCCTTGGAGAATGGCAGCACCTCGGCCACCACAGCCAGCCCAGCACCCGAGGAACCCAAGGCTGAAGCGGTCCCCGAGGAGGAGGCGGCGGCGGCGGCGTCGGTGGCGACGCTAGAGAGGGGGGTGGACAATGGCCGGGCCCCGGACATGGCACCTGAGGAGGTGGATGAATCCAAGAAGGAGGACTTCTCGGAAGCGGACTTGGTGGACGTGAGCGCCTACAGTGGGCTCGGGGAGGACTCTGGGGGCAGTGCCCTAGAGGAGGACGATGAAGAAGACGAGGAGGACGGGGAGCCCCCCTACGAGCCGGAGTCAGGGTGTGTGGAGATTCCCGGGCTTTCAGAGGAAGAGGACCCGGCCCCGAGCCGGAAGATCCATTTCAGCACCGCACCGATCCAAGTGAGTGATCCCCCTTGGGCCCCCGAGCTGCCCTTGCCTTGTGCATGTGGTCGCTCCCGCCCAGACATCCGTGTTTGGCAGGCTGAATCAGCCCCTGCCACCCAGCCGGGTTCCCAGAAGTTCCCACAATGAGGGAGGCGTGGGGGAACTTCCAGCTGTTTGTCAGAGTGGGAAGGTTTTCAGGTCTGTGATTGTGAAGGTGGCCTGCTGCGACCTGCCCTCAGGTTCCAGCATCCCGCCCTACTCCACGCCTACTCTGCGACACCTGCTCTCCCTTCCTCCCCCAGACATTCTTTCTTCCAGAAGCTGCCAGGGGCAGGGACTTGGCTGGCCTGAAGGGGTGTGGGACATGTCCTGGGGACACTGTTCCTACACAGGCCCTGCCTGCAGGAAGAGAAAGGTGGGGAGCTTAGGGACACTTCCTGCTTCTGGATGTATGAGGCTGGCTGTGTGGGGTGAGAGAGAGGGGAGCTAGGAAGTTCCCCACAGACACAGAGGGAGGCTGCTCGTCTTCCCTGATAGTGCCCCCACTCCAACTTTGCAGAAGTGAAAGAAGGAAGCAGACTTCCTGGAGGATGAGCTGGCCCACAGCCATGTGACTGGGGCTGGGGAAAAGACCCAACACCTTAGGATCTGTCTAGGCCAGCTTCCCATCTCCAGGGTTGCACAGGAGAGGGGCATCTTATGTGGTCCTTGAAGGAGCAGGCCCTACAGGAAGAGGGCAGTGAGTCTGGAAGTTCCCCTGAGGTGCCTGACAGACTTTGATGCCTATAGCCTGGGAATCCTTCCTCTTTCTCTATGTACTTTAAAAGAGGCTGGGGGCTTGCTTTGGGGGTGGGGGGTTCAGCCCCCCCTTTCTCTAACACCACTATTGGTGATTGGTTTGTGAACTGTGCCAGCCAGTGCCTTGAGATCCTCTGAGTGGTGGTGGTAGAGAAAAGATGTCCCCTGGGGAGAGCACTCCGGTTTCCCCCTGCCCTGTGAGCTCAGCTGGTACATCCAGCGCTGATGGTCTTGTCTTCCCGACCCAAGCTCTACAGAGCCTAGCACCTGGCCTTGCCCCAGTGGGAGTAGCCAGCACCAAGGACTTTCCTTGGCCTAGGCCCCTGCTCCTCCTTGCCCTCTGAAGCCAAACCCCTTGTGTTTGCTTGCAGTTTCCATAGCTACTCCTGGACACCAAAGCTGCCCGAGTTTCTCTCACTCAGCCTCCTCCTCCTTTCCCCCAGGCCAACAGAGGTCCAGAAGGTTAAAGGTGGCCAGCCTCTCGCCCCTCCCTGCCCGGGGGTTTGGAAGACTCTTGGATGCCCTGCTCCCTGTGAAGGCAGTGGGATCCAGGAAGGACTGGAGGCTGTTGGGAGGGTGTCAGAGGCAGTTGTCCCTTCCCCATGGGGTTTTTTGAGCAGCCCTGTGCCCTCATAGAGAGGGAATGTGGTCTGGGCCTCTGTCTATATCTGACGCCTTACCCTGATTTTTTGGTAAAAAATAGCACATGATGTGGAGCAGTGCTCCGGACTCCCTGGTGACTCTGAAGCAAGCTGGCCACTAGCGTGAGAGCCAGGGCGGTGCAGAGGCTCCACGTGCCTGACTTTTGGCCTTGCTGGGGCTTTCGTCCTCCTCAGCCTGGCCAGGGCCCCAGGCTCTTCTCTGCCACCTCCACACTGATTGGGAAGCCAGGGTTCTCTGCCCCTCCCTAACCCAGTTGTCACCATTATGGAGGTCGGTGTATCTGCTCAGGACAGGGGGTGGGGGTGGGGGGATATGATTCCAAACTGTCATCCGAGGAGATAGCTGAACCCAGGGCCTCCTGATAGGAGGAGTGACTGGTGGTCCTAGGCCTCTGAGCCCGAGGCCTGCCTGGGATTTCCACAGCGGGCAGGATGCAAAAGGTGAACAGGTTGTGGTCTGAAGACAAGGCCCAGATCAGGCCCGCAGAGTGTTTTGGGAGTCAAAGTGGAGTGTGTGTTGGCAGGTGGAGATGGGTTGGTCGAGTAGGAGAGGGCTGGAGGACACTGTCTCTGGGCTCAGGGTAAAGGCCAGAGGCCTCAGGTGAAGAGATGGGGATAAGGCCCGTTTGCTGACCCAGGCTTAGGCCATTCTTTGTCCTAAAGCTTGGAACATCTTTTCAAGAGGGAACTAAGTCACTAGTGACCCGCCTACCATAGCCCATCTAGAATCTAGCGCTGCCCAGCTCCGGGATAAGCAACCCCTGTGACCTTGGGCAATAGATTATATGTGGAATAGAGAGTCTGTTGCTTCAGGGCTGGGACCGCTGGCCAGATGTTGGGGAATAGTCTGTTGGCCACTGCACAGTAGCTGGATGAGCGTGAAAGTGTCAGATACAGTAGAGTCAAGGAAGGGCATTAGCTAGGTGGTGAGCGCATAAACCCCCGCTGTGCTGCGGGCTGGGCCTAGAAATATCCTCTCCACTTCCTACCATGGCAATACACCTCTGTGATGAGACTGGAGGTTTGGATGACATTCAGTAAGCCCCAACAAAGGAGTAACCCTGCCCACAGGGTGCCCGTGCGCATGCTCCTAGAGCATCCGTCTTGGTGGAGACAGTATCTTCCTCTAATCCTTCTGGCCCATCCAGCTGCCTCTACCTCTCCTGCCCCCACTTGACTTCAAGAGATGCCAACCTGTCATGGCTAGCAGTAAAGCCAAAAAACAAAAAAACAAAAACCACCACAGTGCATCCAAATGAGCATCAGGTACCCACAAAGCCCTGTCTCCCTTTCGCTGATCCTATGAAGAGGTCAGAGTTAGACACCTAGAAGGAGACAGCAGAGGGGCACAGGGACTGCTGTGCAAAGACAGACAAACTGCCACTGCAAGTAATCTTAGTCCTTTTAGGGCCCCAGTGTTGGGGCCTATGCCTGGGTCTTGGGGCCTATGCCTGGCTCTTCTGGTACCTGCGGACAGGGGTATTATTCTTCTGGGACTCAGTTCTGGTGCGTGGGAAGGCCATAGGGGCTCCGCTTTCTCCCCCACTCTTGCTCTCTGAGGCCTACCTGGGACTTAATGGCCTTCCCTTCTCCATGGAAGTAGAAGGGGCCTCTCTGCTTCCTCCCCACCCCTCTATGTCCATCCGCTTCAGCATCTGGGCAGGGAAGGGTCCTGGTGCCTCTGCCTCTTTCCTCCTTCCCTCCTCCTCCCCTCTCCCTCCCCATCTGGCATCCTCCTGTGTCTTCTCCGTCCTCCCTCCCCTCCTCCTCTTCTGTCTTCTGTTCAGCCTGTTCCTCCTCTGTGTCTTTGTGTCCACCCTCAGCTGTCTGGCTCTTAGGTCCTGTCTCTTCCTCTCCCCCTGCCCTGCTATTGGCGATTCCCAGACCTTGCAGTCTCCCCGGGAGCATCCATCTGGTCCTCTCCAGACTACACCATGTGGAATGGATCTTTAACTCTCTTGCTTCTGGGGCTCTAGAACTAGGAAGCCCTTTTGCTGGGAGCTGGATTCCTCATAAGATCAGTGTAAGGCAAGGGCCTCTGGACAGACAGACATGGGGCTTCAGGCAACTCAGCTGGCCCACAGGCCTTTTGCCCATGTACTCTTGCGCTCCTGTGAACCTCTGAGGGTTGCTCCTCCCCAGGTATTCAGCACCTACTCCAATGAGGACTATGACCGACGCAATGAGGACGTGGATCCCATGGCGGCCTCTGCGGAATACGAGCTGGAGAAGCGAGTGGAGAGGCTGGAGCTGTTTCCTGTGGAGCTAGAGAAGGGTGAGAGACCAGGCCACTCTAAGGCACACACTGGGCTCTTCTGTGCTGTTAGACTGCCACCCCTGTGGGTACCTGCATGCTAGATTTCTTGACTCCAGCACCTTTCTTGGCATCCCTTGTCAGCACCGATAGCCACTAGTGTTTCCGGTATATTGCCAAGGGGTGATACTTGGCGGACATATCTCCTAAGTACCATGTAAGTGATCCTGGGCTCTGTTGGAGGCTCCCAGGGAGATGGCTCCTCTAACTTCAGCCTTACATGCAGGCATATGTGCTGGGAGGAAAGAGGGGCTGTGTTTGATAGAGCCTCACTGAGGAAGTGCGCTCCAAAGTGAGCTCTTCAGAGCTGAGCTTTAACAAGGAGCCATGTGGAAAGTGGGGATGAACAGAGAGGTACCCTCGGCATAGGATGAATGCGTGGCCAGGGCAGCATGGACCATGGGAGAGCGTGGGCATGTCTGAGAGGGAGTGGGAGCCACTGTAGGGACAGGGAAAGCTGTTCTAGAAGGTTCAGTGTCCAGGCAGTGATGGTCCATGCCTTTTGGGAGGCAGAGGCAGGCAGATCTCTTGAGTTCTAGGTCAAACTGGTCTACAGAGTGAGTTCCAGGACAGCCAGGACTACACAGAGAAACCCTGTCTTGGGGGTCCTGGGAGAGGGAGAGAAAGAAAAAGAAAAGAAGGAAAGAGAAAAAAAGGATCACTGTGGCATGGGTACAGGGAGGGGTCATAGTGAACAATGGTCTCCCATAGTGGGGTCAGCGGTCACTTAGAGGAAGTGGATGCACCGGGCAGGAACTATCAATAGTGCCTGGTGACCACTTGACCTAGCGGAGCTCAGAACTGGGAGAGAGGAATCTGGATGCTTCCCAGGCCTGGCATCTAGTGGATAGAGGTGCCCGTCCTCAGGGAGTGTTCGTAGGGAAGGTCATATGTTTGGATGCTAGAGGTCCATGGGTCAGATAGTACACGCATAGCTATGCAATAGGTATCCATGGTTGGTCAGCAAAGCTCTGGGCTTAGACTAATTGGAGACCAAAGGCTCAGGGCTAAGTCCTGGCTCAGTCCCCACCTCAGCCACACACCCTTATCTGTATGAACAATAGTCAGCCACACCTCAGCCACCCCTCACACACCCTGCTGCCTGTCAGCAAGTAGGTTAGGGCAAAGGGCAGGAAGTAATGCATGTGAGTTAGCCTGGCAAAAATGGGGTGGATGGACCCATAGTTCTTTCCCATCATGGGGTGACTCCTAAGCTTGGGGACTGCTTATGGAAAGGAGTGGGTATAGGGTAGAGGATGCCTACCATGGCCTCTCCCCTTCTGCCTCACAGACTCTGAGGGCCTGGGCATCAGCATCATTGGCATGGGCGCCGGAGCCGACATGGGCCTGGAGAAGCTGGGCATCTTCGTCAAGACTGTGACTGAGGGTGGTGCAGCCCATCGGGATGGCAGGTACCACTCCCCTTCCCTTCCTCCTCCTTCCATTCCCTTCCCCAAGTCTCTTTTTATCTGGGGTGGGGGGCAGCAGCCTCTGGGAAGCCTGTGTGTGTGTGGTGTGTGAGTCTTTGGATGTTCACGGAGCACCGCTGTGCAGGTGCTGTGCCAGGCTTTGGGGTGACAGCCGAGAACAGATGGAAGCCCTCCCCAGGGCCCCACACATTCTGTGGGGGAGGGGTGTGAAGCTCGGCTGTACCTAGTACGGTGTGTACTGGCTTAGGGGGTGTGTTGGCCCTAGTAGGAAGAACACAGGCTGCGTGTCTGGAATAAGGCTTCGCGTTTCTTTCCCTTAACAAATACTGAGGGCCTGACTCGAACTGGGTTGGTGCCAGGCCCTGGCAGTCAGTGTAGACGGTTTTACCCTTGGAAAACAAGCCATGTAGTAAAGTAGACAGATACCCGACAGAACAAACTGGATGAGAGGGGAAAAATAGATGAAGGCTCAAAGTAGGCGGGCCTAGCCAAGAATGGTGGCACACGCCTTTGATACCAGCACTTGGGAGGCAGAGGCAGGCAGATTTCTGTGAGTTCAGGGCCAGCCTGGTCTACATAAAGAGTTCCAGGACAGCCATGGCTATGCACAGAGAAACCCTGTCTCAAAACAAACAATAAAGTAGGAGGCCCTGGCCACTCTGATGGGGTGGGCTTCTCATAGGAAGTGCTAGTGAAAGAGCTGAAGGCCAGACAGGAACTAGCAAGGCCAAGAGAGTATATAATAGGTTCCTTGTAGCCGAGTGTAGTGGTTTAAGTCTTTAATCCCAGCACTCAGGAGGCAGGGGCAGGTGGATCTATGTGTTTGAGGCCAGCCTGGTCTACAGAGTGAGTTCCCAGATCGCCAGGAGTACACAGTGAGATCCTGTCTTGAAAAACAAAACAAAAATAAATAGAGATAAAAGGTTCCTTGTGAGCACAGGACCTCATGCGTGCAGTGCTAGCACTCCACCACCACTGAGCTGTGTGCCCCCAGCCTAAGTGGAAGGGCTTCAAGTGGAAGCTGATGGGGCAGGAATGCAGATAGCCAGGGATGCCGGGATGGGTCGGATCGGGCTAGTTGTGGCTAGCGCTAAGGTTGCTTGTTGTTTGTGCATAGGTGTGTGTGCCTGTGGCCAGAGGCCTAGGGTTCTGTAAGGGCGCTAGAGCTCTGGCATCCAGGCTCCTTTCTGCCAGATTTTCTGTTGTGTGTGTTGCAGGGGGAGGAAGTGGGAACAGCTATAAGGCTTTTCCCTCAGGAAAGCTGTGAAGCGTTGACACCCACACCCCCTCTGCGTGCCCGGGATGAGTGGTGAGGACTAGGTTACTGTAGGGTCATGTAAGACGCATAGGTGCCCAATTCAGAGGGCTTTTGCCTGCTGTGGTGTAGGTGGCACGAAAGCAGCAGGGACAGAAAGGATGGCACCCTTCCTGGCATTTCCCTCCCTTTCCAGAGCTTGGCCACTGCCGCCTGTTTGCTAGCAAAGCAGGTATGTGAGCATCACGGGTGAGCACTCGTGAGAACGTGGCCTGTAAGGGGAAAACTGCTCCCCTCAGGCATTCTCTCCATTTCCACCTGAAGCCGCGAGAGGCTCGAAACCTCTCAAGAGGTGGAAACCGAGGAAGAGGGTATCCAAATCTTCCCCCCATCTTCTGCAGCCCCTCACGGGTGAGGCTAACACCCCATCTTCCTCTCCTGTGTATGGGCCAGGACACCCCCGCAGCTAGATTGTGTTGGGGTACGCAACTTTGCGGATGTGGATTGGTGTGTGAGCAGGAGAGGAGCATGCTTGGGTCTAAGGCATTTGGGTGGACATTGGGGTGGTGGCGTATGTCATGAGCTCTGAGCAGCAGGTCACATCACCCTGTTGAGTATGTCTGGAGACAAGAGTACGGTTGTTACAGGACGTACCCTGGCCGCCTCTCCTGGTCCTGGATAACTGCATCTGTGTTGCCTGGCTCTCTCTGTTCTCTGCCTTTCTCCGGGAACCTTGTTGGGACTGAGCCTTGAGTTTCCGGTGGGAAGAGTCCACCTTTAACCCAGCTCCTGTTCCTCTCACAGCCCCATAACCAATGTCGCTTTTCCTAGGATCCAAGTGAACGATCTGCTGGTGGAGGTGGACGGAACAAGCCTGGTGGGAGTGACTCAGAGCTTCGCAGCCTCTGTGCTCAGGAACACCAAAGGCCGCGTGCGGTGAGAGTCGAGGGAACCATCAGAAAGCTTGTCCTCTCAGCCCCCGCCAGGCCTGCCTTCCCATCCCCGGATCCCTGGATCCCTGGCAGGGTCACCACTGGGACTCAGGCTTCCAGACTCCATGGTCCTCCGTGTTCTCCTCTTGGTTTTTTCTTTTTCCCCTGCTTTTGCCTCTGACTCATGTATTGAAAACCAAACAAGGCTCTCCCATCTAGAGCTTCATCCCAGGCCTACCCCATGTCCTGTTAGTAAGGCTGTGCCACTAAATGAAGCAGAAGTCTCTGCGCACCTCTGGCAGGACACCTGGGGACCGCTGCCTGCCCCACTTCTAGAGGGGCGCTGCCCCCAGGAAAGGGTGTTGGGGAGAAACAGGATGTGGGTGGCCGGGGGAGGAGGAGCTGGTGCCTGGAAGTCCCACTGTTTCCTCCCTGTGCTAATCTGCAGTTGCCATCACCCTGCCCCTTCCTGACCAGGGGCTTGGAGCGCATCCAGGACACACCTCTACGGTCTGTTCTCCGTACCTAGGATGGGTCATTTTGCCCACTCCTGTGCTCTTGGTTTGGCTTGGCCTGGTTTCGTGGTTGTTGTTTTCTCTTTGGTGAGGACAGCTCCTATGCTGAGAGCCCCTGAGCTCACGGTTCCCATTAGCCCAGCACAGAGTGTGGTTGAGTCCCCTTCCCACAGCTGGCCAGGAAGGCTAGCAGGTCTTCCTGCTTCTCCTGGGAGGCAGCCATGTGAGAGCCCAGCTCCCCTATTCATTATTAATTCTACAGCTTCTGGACTCTCCATTCACCTCCCCTGGGAGGGCCTAGGTTTGGGGGGAGGGCCCTACACAGGGAGAGCAGTGGCATTCCCAGCTGTAGACAGGCTGAGAGGACGCCAGGATGACAGATGACTCTGGTGCCCCTGCAGGTTCATGATTGGCCGGGAGCGGCCTGGAGAGCAGAGTGAAGTGGCCCAGCTAATCCAGCAGACCTTGGAGCAGGAGAGATGGCAGCGGGAGATGATGGAGCAGAGATACGCCCAGTATGGAGAGGACGATGAGGAGGTAGGGCCGTGACTGCCCTCTGGTGGTTAGACGAAGCAGCGCAGTCATTTGCCTCAATTACTTTTTCCAGGCTTGGTAAAACAAAAAGCAAAAACAACCCCCCCCCCCCAAGCCCCAGGGGAGCTTACGGTCTGAGAGAGGAGCAGACCCTCCCTCTCAGAGAACCCTAGTCAAACGGAGGAGTCCCACTCTTCTGTCTCCTTGTAACTAGAAGGGAAACACAGTCCTCTCTGAGTCCTTACTCTGGGGGCAGGGTAGAGCCCCTAATCTCGGGAACCCGATCAGGCGAGGGAATGGGTGCTCAAGGAAGCCAAATTATGGAGGAAACAGTACAGGAAGCTTCTGCAGGCTGGCAGTGTCTAGCCACGGAGACTCCCAACACAAGCAGACTGCTGCTGTCTCCGGCCTGGCAGCAGTGGGGATGCTGAGGGAAGTGGAGTAGATGGACCCACATTGCCTGCATCCCTCCACAGACGGGAGAGTATGCCACCGACGAAGACGAAGAGCTGAGCCCGACGTTCCCAGGGGGTGAAATGGCCATCGAGGTGTTTGAACTGGCAGAGAATGAGGATGCGCTGTCCCCCGTGGAGATGGAGCCCGAGAAGCTGGTGCACAAGTTCAAGGAGGTTGGAAGAGGGGCCCTGGGGCAGTGGGGGAAGGCAGGTGGGGAGCCGACCCTAGGAGCTGAGTGCCACCCTCTGCCTGCAGCTCCAGATCAAGCATGCTGTCACTGAAGCGGAAATCCAGCAGCTGAAACGGAAGGTGAGGGTGTGCATGTGCGAGGGTGTGCATGTGCGTGCTCGTGTGCACTGGAGCGCATGCCGAGGGGCCGGGCTGAGGGCTGGAGGAAGGAGCTCTGGCACCCCCTAACGCACGACAGTTCACCGTGGGCTGCTGTGAGACCTGGGGTATCAGGATTAAGAGCCCAAGAGCTCTCTGGCCCATCTGTTCCCCTCTCCGTTCACTGGGTCTCTTTCTCCTCATGTATGAGGTGTGGTATGACGGCGTAAAGCTGTGTAGACATTGCAGCAGGTACAGGAAGTCGGCAGCCTGCTTTCAGGGTCAGTGCTCAGTCAGAAGTCAGTATCAACAATTCCCTGTTGATGAACCAAGTCTTACTCTTGGTGTCTTGTGTTTTCTGCTCAGCACGCATCTACTTTGCATGGGCCCTGAGGTAAGATAGAAGTTTTTTGACTCCCTCAAGTACACAGAGGTGCACGTAGTAAGTGACACATGCCAGCCTGAAGCCACACACCCATTCACTCAGACACCTACACACTCAGTCTGCACAGATATGATTTCCAGATACCCGAGATTGGGCAGAGGCATTGACGATTGGTTCTGCCAGAGTAGGTAGACCCACTCTGCCCTGGAGGTCACAGAAGCACACAAACATGACCATTCAGGCCACCCGGCCTAGGAAGAGTGTCAGAGGAAATGTACTTGTACATTTTTACCTGGGCCAGCAGCACTCATGCTGGTACTAAGAGCACCAGCTGGTAACACACATGGCTACTGTACATGCATACCAGATGCTTACAAGCACATTGGGTACCCACACGCTCCCGGGCATTGTAGACACACAGATTTCTATATATTGAAGGAGTCCCAACTCCCACGGGGTTTCCGGGATAGTAAGAGAAACCGATCTCCAGGGGCCATGAAGATACAGTGCAACAGGGATGCATGTGTCTTCTCCCACATAGATGGAGGAGGGTAGGGGATGGGCGTCCGGGGCAGAGCAGGAGTGTCTGGGTGGGAGCTTGCAGGCTGACTTTGGAAGGAGGCCGGCAGGGGATGGTAGCTGTTTCTGCCAGGAGAGGTGAAGAAGCAGCTGGCTGGTGGGAAAGCTAGAAAATGACATTGCATAGACCTCACCTTTCGAGAACTGTAGCCTCGGTTCTACAGGCATGGAGCTGTGGACCCTAGAAATTTTTTGGAAGTTCACCTCCTAGGAAATGGGGGCAGGTGTGGGAAAGGGGCTTGCGGGTAAGAAAGACTTGGATATGGACAAACTGGTTAGAGGCCCTGGTAGAGGCTGTCAGGGTGAGTCAGAGTCCAGGCCAGGGATGGAAAGGAGGGGCCAGACTGCATTTTTTGGGGTGTTCTCAGGGCATGAAACAGACGGCGGGTCACAGGTGGTTTCAGGCTCAGAAAGCAGAGAGACATTCAACGGACAGACATCTAAGGTAACTTCTAGATGGCTTACGCCACTTCAGGCACAGTTATAAGCAAATGCAGAATTGCCTTTGTCCTTGTGTGTCTTACGAGTCTGCATAGTAGTCTGTGCTGTTGTCACTACCTGAAGCGTTACTGAGCCTCTAGATCAGGAAGACTCCCATCCCATTGCAGGGCAGGGGATGCTGCCCTACTGAAGCCCCAGCAGGCTTCTCTGGGATACACAACAGGTGTGCAAGGGAGGAGAGATGGGGCATTCCTAGCAGAAGGAACAGCACCTGCAAAGGCCCTGTGGCAAGTATGAGGGTCCACAAGAAGGCTGAGGTATCTAGGCTTAGAAAGCACAAGGTGTTTGCAGCAAGTAAGACAGAAGGACAACCAGGATCTGGAGACTGAGTGTTGGGACTGCGGTGGGACAGCAGCACCTCCCACCAGGCAAGTAAGTGAAGAGAGCAGGCTCAGACCAGGGAAGAGTGCCATTGGGGGCACGGTGCCTCTGAAAGGCTGCAAGGTGGGGCTAGGTTAGGTTCAGGATCCGGCAGGAGCTCAGGGTTTGGGGCTCTGCACAGAGGTGCTGCGGGAGGCGGTGCTGTGCCTCGAACATACAGAGAGAAGATTGCAGACTGAGCTGTCTGGAATACAGTCCCCTGGGAGCCGGAAAGGGGCTGGATTGTTCAAGAATCTCCAGGGATAGGGACTGGTCAGCAAACTAGGGCTGCAGAGGGCGGGCGCAGAGCTGGTGGTGACTGTCTTTCCTATCTACCATCTCGTTAGCCCTGAGGCATGTCACTCCCATCTTCTGGATAAGGCAGACGTTGCTAATTGGTGGTGACTCACGGGTGCCTGCTTCCGCCCCTAGCAGAACTCTAAGGTCAGCCTCAGAGAATTAGTAGTTGGGGGCCAGTCGGCCCCGCAGGTGCAGGAATCCACAGGGGCTGTTGGCTCCAGGGTCTCACTCTGGTTCCCTCCAACCCAGGGCTGCTCTTTCCTCACAGTTGCAGAGTCTGGAGCAGGAGAAAGGCCGCTGGCGGGTGGAGAAGGCCCAGCTGGAGCAGAGCGTGGAGGAGAATAAGGAGCGGATGGAGAAGCTGGAGGGCTACTGGGGGGAGGCCCAGAGCCTGTGCCAGGCTGTGGATGAGCACCTGCGAGAGACTCAGGCCCAATACCAGGCACTGGAGCGCAAGTACAGCAAGGCCAAGCGGCTCATCAAGGACTACCAGCAAAAGTATGTGTCAAAAGCTTTGGGTCTGGGCCCAGGCCGGTGGAGAGGCCGTTAGTGGTAGTCCCCACCCCAGCCATCCTCCAGCTGAGGAGGAAGACAATGAACACAGAATTAGAGGGCACCGTGGTGGGGTACCAGACACAGGCCTAGAGGCCTTGGGAAAGCCTGGGTCTCCCTGGACCAAAGCCACTACATACTCCCTAACCCACCATCCTTTGTTCCTTGCCTGTCTCCAGGGAGATCGAGTTCCTGAAAAAAGAGACTGCCCAGCGTCGGGTACTGGAAGAGTCGGAGCTAGCCAGGAAGGAGGAAATGGACAAACTTCTGGACAAGGTAGAACCCTGGGCCGACCACAGAGGGCCCTGCATGGAAGCCGGAATCCAATACTCACTCAGTGATGATGTTTGGGGTGCTGGCTGGGAGCTCAGGGTCATAGCCTAGGGTGGGGGTGAAGTGACAGGATCAGGACTGAGTGGCCAGGCCTGATGCCTCTTCTCTTTGTTCTCTAGATCTCAGAACTGGAAGGAAACCTGCAAACACTGAGGAATTCCAATTCTACTTAACAGGAATAACTCCTTTACCGGACAATAATAATCCCCTCCCATTATCCTCACCCCCTGTCCTCAATCCCCACCCCACCCCTACCAGCCTGGGGACAGGTGCCCCGACTTCCCCTACTCCTCCGCCCCACCTCCCCCAGCTTCAGGGACCAGAGGGCCCACATTACAGGCCCCTTTAGGGTGGCCAGGGCAGATAATGCTGGCTGGAAGAGTGGCCTCCTCGCCCTGTGGGGCTGAGGCGCAGAGGCCAAGAGAAGCTAAGAGCTGGCCTGGGTGGTGGATGGACACAAGGACCTGCAGACCAAACTGCCAGACTTTATAACCTCCAGCCTGTGTCTCTGGACCGGAGTGGAGTGGAGCTGGGCTCACCCAGCATCTCCCCACTTGGAGGCTGCTCCCTGCCCACAGGGTCCGGACGGCCCCTGGGCCTCTTGACTTGAGATTCTCTGTTCTTGGCCCTTTCCTCTTCCCCATCATTGTGCTGTCTGTTGCATTCTGGCCTCCTGCGTGGAGGGGTTGCCTCAACATCTCCCACCCCTGCCCCCATCCCAGGAGGGATAGAGCCCGCCCTTGAGCCGGAGGCGGGGCCTGGCCCTGGCCCTGCACTGATCTCTCTTGTATCCTTCAGGGGAGGTGAGAGGGAGCAGGGGAGAGGGTAAGTCCAGAGCACCTGGAGTCCAGCTCCCCTCCCTTAGGAAAGGCAACAACCCTCAGCTTCTCCCTGAGCCTCCCCTCTCCCTGGTGCCAAACAGCCGTAGGCCTCCTCCTGGAACTGCCCTGAGGCCCCTCTGGGGTTCGGTTTCCTTGGTCTAGCCTGGGAATGTCAGGAGGGAGGGAGGTCAGCTTAGGTGGCGAGTCTGCAGAGCGCTCAGGGCCACACCTAGAAGCCTTGTCTTCACATCAGAGACTCCGCCTCCCCTCCCCCACTGTTTTCCACTGTTTTCACTGGAGGGCAAAATTTTACTACTCATCTTTTTGGAGACCAGGGCTGCTTGCTGTCAGCCTGCTTTCTAAGTGAAATGGACTCAGTTTCCCCACTTTAACCCCAAATTGGGGCTTGGACCAAGGGAGGTGAGACCCCCTCAGGTACCCTCCCCTTTCAGAATCCATCTCTTGCTACTTCCACGTAACCATCCCTGCCCTGAGCCTAAGTTTCTGTTCCCTTTTTTTTTCTTCGTTTTAAAACAACCCAGTTTTATCCTTTTTGGTTTCTCCTAGTCCCCTGTAAATAGACCGTGCCATCAATCAGTATTTCTTGCCCCTTTCTTCCGCCCCTAGACGTGCCCCGACTCCCCGGAAAGAGCTGGCTGTCACAGTGCCCAGCCCCTGCACTTCACCCAGGCAGATGGAGGGGGCGGAGCTGGGTGGGCGGGTCCTCGACGTACTTCCGGTTTTGACCGGCAGCGCTCCTGCCCCGCCCTTGGAGGACCCCGTCTCTGTATATAATATATATATGTATGTATTGTTCCCGGTTTTGTACGGACCATGCCCTCTGTCAGGTCGTCCCCATAAAAGCAGCCCCCAGAGCCTCGCTGCCTGGTTTCTTTATGCGCTGGAGTGGGGAGGGGAGGGGATGGATGCCCGAAGATCTTTTCCTAATTTTGCACAGGATCTAGGGAGGATCTTAATGCTAGTTCAGTTCTCCGACCCCAGCAAACTCGCTTGGCACCGTTCCTTAGTTTTCTTGAGCTCTCTAGATAGTGTCTTTAGGTCTGTTTTTCAGGAGGTCTTTAGAGTAAGTCACGGGATGGGCTGAATACAGCGAAAGCAACTCCTCTCCCCTGACAACCCGAGCAACCTGCAAGACCCCAGAGATCTCCTATGAAGTACCAGGAGGACCAAATATTTACTAGGAGATACCTTGTCAGAGTATCGTCCTCACGGTCAAAGAGAATGTTCTTTGGCCCTCCTGAGCTGGCTTGAGAGGCCCAATATAGTCCTAGCTGCCCCCTTAGCTAGCTCTCAGTTCCAGGGACAAATTTTTGTGACTCTCAGAAGTGAATTGTAATGAGACTTATTCATAGCCTTTTCTTGTACAGATCCTGGGAGGCAAATATGTTTAGTAGCTTGGGGTAGGGTTGGGGGATGATCCTCATTTTCCCTTCTCTGATAAGAAACAAAAGTCCCAGACTCCAGGCTCTTTGGTCAGTTTGGTTAGCCCCTGACAACATCAGAGATGAGTGGTCTCTATAAGAATGCCACTAACAGCTCCCAGGGGAGCCACTCCCTAGTAGCTGGTTCCATTGCAGAACTTGTTCCTCTCAGGCCAAATAATAGCTTCCTATTATCTACCCTCAAAACCGGTTCTGCACCTCAGGGCCATGTAGCGCCTGTCCAGCTCTGACACCTACTTCAGGGTCATCAGAACACTAGCAATGATGGTGGCCTCTCAGTGTGTTTCCTCACATCAGATCATCCTTGGAACATTGGGAGTCTAGGGAATACAGGTAGATCCGGGTGTGGCTGAATGCCATGACAGCTTCCCCAAAAATGAAGACCCAGTCATCATGCCTAGGTGAGAAGTCTCTGTTCGGGGAGTCCTTGCCAAGAAATGAAGCAGCCAGCACTTCCTGGGTGGGAAGACAAATGTGGGGTTTCTAGTACCAGTACCTACCTCATCTAGGGGGCCTTTCCTAGATGTTCCAAGGAATGGTTGAATGGTACTTCGTGTTTAAGTATTGAGTATGTTGTATGGCTGGGTGCCTTGTGTATGTCTTTTTTGGGAGCTTCTCAGGCCTGAGCTGTTACTTACCCATGAAATATGTCCATTTGGGGTTCTGTCAAGTGGTTTGGGGAGATTGTGGGCATATTAATTCCATCGACCGAAGTAAATAATGCATTACCATCATCTACTGAGGTTAGATCTGTCATAACCCAAGCACATTGCTGCAGAGTAGATCAGGTAGGTTTCCCTCATATCTCAGCACCTTAGGCCTGATTAGGAAAAGGGTTCCATTCTGCCATTGGAAGACACATAATGAATGACCCTAGAGCCACAATTCTCAACCTGTGGGCCGTGACCCCTTCCCAAGAATCACCTAAGACTGTCTGAAAACATATTTACATCGTGATTCATAACTAGCAAAATTATAGTTATGAAGTAGCAACAAAAATAGTTTTATGGTTGGGGGGTCACCACATCATGAGGAACTGTATTGAAAGGTTGCAGCATCAGGAAGATTGAGGACCACTGCCCTAGAGAGTGTCTGTCTGCACAGGTGGTCACCAGAGACATCATCTCCTCCATGTGAACCTACCGTCTAACCAGACTTTCAGCAGGTTCTATATCTAGCCAGAGGTCCTCCAGCTTTGGGATGCTCTGAGCCCCATTCATGCTGTCCCCACTCACAGTTCTTGGGAACTCTTGGCTCAGCTGCCTATGGGCCCTTGACAGTGGCCTATTCCCACAAGCCATCAGGAGTACTCTATCTCTCCAGACTCTACAAAGCTAAGCCCTGGGATCTCTCCAAGGTCACCACTTACTCTTTTTTTTTTTTTGTTTTTCGAGACAGGGTTTCTCTGTGTAGCCCTGGCTGTCCTGGAACTCACTTTGTAGACCAGGCTGGCCTCAAACTCAGAAATCCTCCTGCCTCTGCCTCCCAAGTGCTGGGATTAAAGGCGTGCGCCACCACCGCCTGGCCACCACTTACTCCTAAACAAGTCATTTTCCTTTTGTGAGTGTGTGGACTGTGTTACCTTAGAGGACAAGAGAAACCCCTAACTTAGAGGTTTATTGGGAGGGTGATGTTAAAGAATCTAAAAAGTACCTGACACACACACACACACCCCGAGCTTTGCTGCATGGTAGCTAGTTCCTGATCACACCCACCACCACTGACCTGCCACCATCTCTGACTCACCAGGTCCAAGTCTGAGCTCATCCACTCCAAGTCCCACCCCTAGCTAGCATCCGAACTGCTAGGCCTCCAGCCAGGACCCACAGCCAACCTAGATCCCTCCTTCTCTCTCAGTTCTTTGTCCAGCCGGCTCCAAATCCTGTCTGCGTCTTCAATTCAATAGCCAGAATAGCTCTCAGCCTGATCTTTAATTTTCATGCCCACTGCTGTCATCGTTCAACAATCCCTTGAGGCCAGCGCCCAGACTTCCGACTGCCCTCTGCAGTCCATTCTTCACTGGGGTGCCCATGGAGTCTTTCTAAAATCTATGATGGAACACCTCCCTCCTCGGTTAAGCTTTTTTTTTGGTGGGAGCAGGAAGTAATAGAATAAAGTGTCAACCCTCCAACCTCAATTTTCCCTGCTGGCCCATCCACCCTGCAATGCCCAGGGGTAAGTCTTCCATAGCTTGGCCAGCAGGAGTAGCCACACTTCTCTAGGAATCCTCCCTGTGCCTCGAGTGCACGCCCCCTCCAGAACTCAAAGTGTCTTTCCCGCTCCAGGACCCACAGCTCTCAGGTTTGGGAAGTCCCACTTGGCTGAATCCTGACTGCACTGGACCACGTCTGCTCTCTTCATTCAGGCTGGCCGCTCGTCAGATGCTTGTTGAATAAAAGAGAATCAGAAGCCCTCACAGACCCTGCAGAGGAGACGGAAAGCCCCGTGCGTCCCGAGGCGGGACCGCCTCCCTGGTCGCTTCCCTGACACTCGTGCGCAGACTCCCTAGCGCTGAGTCTCCCGCGGTCCCAGAAGTAGCGGCAATTGGGATCCCCGGCCCTGCCGCGGGCACCCGCCGCCTCCTCCCCTCGGTCCTTGCTGCCTCCGCCCCGCCCGCCCTCCCCTTCCCTCCTTCCCTACCGCTCTTTGTCTCCGGGGCGTTCGGCCTCCCCACGAGCGTCTCCCCCCATCCCCACCCCCGCCCCGTCGCCTTATCCCGGGCGACCCCCCACGGACCTAGCCACTGCGACGCTGCACAAATCCGCCGGTGGCGCGAGGGTCCGCGACCCCCGGGGCTTGGCGGGGGCGGGGCGGGAGGTGGCTCTCAGGCGCTCTCTCTCTCTCTCTCTCTCTCTCTCTCTCTCTCTCTCTCACACACACACACACACACACACACACACACACACACACACGTACACGCACGCACACACGGAGCATCCTCCCGTCAGGTTTCCCGGTCCAGCCCCGCCCGCGCCTCCTGCTTCCCGCAGACCTTCTCCCTGCATCCCTACACACCTCGCCTCTCCATTCTTTCCGGCTCCGGGACAATCCCTGCCGATCGCCCCCCCAACACCCTGGGATGGAGCGACTCCAGCCAGCCCGGAGCCCCCCGCGACCGGGGTGAAAGTCCTTCGCCCCTCTCCTGCCCGACACTCGCCCCAAACACCATGGGCCTGAGAGGTTCCTGGGGCGCCGGACGCTGAAAATGACGGATGCTGGAGGTGAGGGGCCCGGGTCCCCTAGGGTGGAAGGGGAAGCGTGGCCAGAGACTACTGGACTCAAGGTGGGACCCTCAGTAGGGCTAAATGGATCTAAGCCACAGGGGCCTTTCTTCCTCTATCCCTAAGGGAGACCTCACTGGACTGGGGAACTGGGCTGTCAGGAGGGAACAGAAATAGGGTTTGTGTCCCTAATCCCCTTTCTCCCGCCTGAGGGGGGAGAGAGAGAGAGAGAGAGAGAGAGAGAAAGAGAGAGAGAGAGAGAGAGAGAGAGAGAGAGAGAGAGAGAGAGAGAGAGAGAGAGAGAGAGAGACAGAGACTGAGGAAAAAGAATGAAGAGAAAAAGAAATAAGAAAAACTGGTGTGGGGGCAGGGGGAGAGGCCTTAACTCCTTCCTATCCGGCAGTTAGACCTGTGGGTTGAAGAAACTGTTCTACCATCTGAGATTGGGGAGAGGGGACTCTGTGATAGGAGTAGGTGCCCTGTCCATTAACCCCATCTTCTAGGACGCTTGGACGAGCTGTCAAACTCCTGCAGACCCGGACCGCTCCAAGCCCGGGGCTGGCTGACCGCTGAGAGATGGGAAGGGCTCGGCTCCTTAGCCTACTACTGTCCCCCTCCCCCATTGGCAGCCTGCATGTCAACCACTTCTGGGACTTGTCAGCTCTGTGTGTGTGTGTGTGTGTCTGTCTGTCTGTCTGTCTGTCTCTCTGTCTCTCTGTCCGTCTCTCTGTCTGTCTCTCTGTGTCTCTGTCTCCCTCTCTTCTCTGCCTCTCTCTGTCTCTGTCTCTGTCTCTGTGTCTCTGTCTCCTACTTGGGCCCCCCTTCCCCCTCTTGCTTGTGGGGAGTTCTGTTCTGCTCTCTCACCCCATGGTGGGGCATCAGGGCTACTCAGCTGCTTTCCCTGAGCCTCCTGGGTCTGTTCTTTTCTTGATCTTTCTTCCCAGCTCCCTGTGGACACTGCCAATCTCTACCTCTGAATCTGTTAGTTCCTCCTTCTGTTCCATCCCCAGGTTGTATACCTTTGTTTTACTTTCTCCTTCCCTTGGGCTCCAGGTAGCTTGGAACTCACCTGCCTTTCCTTTTCCCAGAGAAAGGTCAGAGTTCACTAATTGTCCACTAGGACCTGGTAGCTGTTGGGGAAGGGAGTGATCTGGTGACAAGGGAGCCCAAAGGTTTTCCAGGGGAACAGGTTCATTTGCATCCTTGTGTAGTTGAAAACCCATGAGTAAAAGAGTGTGAGCAGAAGTGGGAAGAGGGGTGAGGGTGGATATCTAATCTTCCTAGGCTGTGTTTTAGGGAGGAGACAGTTGGGTGACCTGAATATTATGCATCCGTGGAGTTTTACATGGGATAGTGCAGGAAGGCTCCTGCACAGTTATGGGAGCTGGCTGTTAAAGACAGAGATGAAGAAAGCAGTTTGTGATGAATCAGGATGGGCTGAGAGTCTGAGCTGGAGACCCCAGTCTACCCAAGGGGGCCAAAATAGACCTTAGTGCACAACAAGCCCTCACCCCTGGATTGGGACCATCAGTAAAGAACACGGGCTGGCCTGCTCTCTTTAAGAGAGGAGGTGTCATCACTGTCTGCAGAGAGCAGCCATTCTGGTAGGAGAAGCAGCTACTATCCCGAGTCTCCAGTCTGAAGGGAGAGCACATGGAGCTAAGACCCACATAGGAAACCAGGAAAGTACGAAAAGGTCTCCATTTCTCAGGAATTGGAGAAGTAGCTTTAGACAAACAGAGGTGGCATCCTAGGACAGAGATCTGGAGAAGGGACAACTGGATCCTAAGCAGAGAAAGCTTTGCAATCCAATGACGGGAGATACATTTTATGTTGAGGACCAACCTACCTTAATCTGGCCTCTCAGGCCTGGAGAGAATATTCTAGATATTCAGGGGGCTGTTAGTCCCCAGAGCTCAAGAACAGCCAGGGGTCCCTTGCCAAGATATCCCTGACCTCTCCCATAAGGCATTGTTTGGCTCAGCCCCAAGCATCCCTCTAGCCTAGTGGAGGTGGTTTTAATGCTCGCCTTAATCCTAGCCAGTGCAAACCAGATCCCCCTCCCTTTACCCCAGCCCTCCCCTGAGAGTACCCTTTCCTCATGAGCAGAGCCAGAACTCCAGATCATGCCTTCTGTAGAGAGCTGAGAAACAGGAGACAGGGGTCAACGTCTACCTCTGAGCTCTTGCACATTAATGTTCACACCTGTAAAGTGGGGATACCAAGATGCCAAGCCTAGCAGCTCACAGACAATGACAGGAGAGCTAGAGGGGGTGTGGTCTGGTCCAGTGCCCTGCCCTTCTCCCAAAGACCAGAGTATTAGAAGTAACTGAAGATTATGTCTCAGCCGTACAGTGTCCCAGAAGTGGTTGGCATCCCTCTATTCTTATCCCCGGTCTTCTATACCTGTTAGGAAACCTGCCCACGGCATGGTATTTCTAATGCATTTCCCCTGCTTCCCTTCCTTAACCTGCCTGCTCTTCTTACTTCCAACCACAAACCAAACCAAATGCCAAAACCTAAACAGTACAACTCTGTCCATCCACACTCCTTCCCAGAATGTTCTGAACACTTTAGAGATGTTCTACTGTAAAAACTTAATGTCTCCATCCATCTGCAAGTCAAGAACTGTGGGGACTGTGGTTCTGTCTGAACACAGCACAGTGAGTGGCCCTGCTGGCAGCACTGGCTTCCTGAATAGTTCAAAACAGCAGGTGGTGAGGGCCCTGTTGACAGAGGAAGAACTGATAGATACAAAGATGGGTCAAGGCATGGGCATAATAGATGTTAGATGGGTAGGGTACACAGTAGAAGGGAAGAGAGGGAGGGAGGGAGCAGAGAGGGCAAACAGATAGATAAAAAGGTCAGTAGGTAAATGGCTGCAAGAGCCTGGGTTTTAATCTGGATTTGCCATTAATTGCCTCGAGATCTTGGGCCAGCCACTCCCTCTTCTGTTTCATTTGTGTAAAATGAGAGATCTGGATTTAATCGTTTCCAGGACTTCTAGATTGATGTTGGACACTTGATGATGATGATGATGAAGGCTTTTAGTGGATGCTAGTGATTGGAGGGCCTTAGGCAATGCAGGGACTGATGTAGCTGGTCCCAGCTCACAGCAGCTGGCTATGCCCTGATTGGCCTTTTTCTGGCTTTCCTCATTCTGTCTCCTGCCTCTGCCCTCACAGGCTTCTCTTCCAAGGGCCAGAGGAAGAGTGACAAGTGCTAAGGAAAGGAAAACAGTGGGTGGGCGGGAAGCTAAAAGCTACTGACTCTTTACTGCCACAGTCAAGTGGAGCCATTTATTCAGGATAATATCTCTCTCTCTCTCTCTCTCTCTCTCTCTCTCTCTCTCTCGTTTTGTCCTTCCCAGCTCTCTTGAGTCATGGCTTCCTCAAAGCTCCGAGAACCTGTGGATGAGGTTTTTGGTAAGTTTTGTGTGACTCTGTGTCCGGCAGTAGACTTGGCGTGGAGCCCTTCCTTCTAGTGGGCATTGTGTGGGGGAAGGGCACATAGGGCCCTTAGGGTTCTTCAGTACATGGTGTAGGAGTGATCTCACATTCAGTGTATCATCTAATTCTCAAAATCATGTTAGAGTACAGAGAAGGGGTGTCAGGTGCAGATGCTGATGTGACCTGCTATAAAGATCACGGGGAGGCTACTGAGGTGGCACAGACTGTAAAAGCAGCCGCTGTGCAACCTGAGTTTGATTCCCACTCACATAAAGGTGGAAGAAGAGACTCAGCTCCACAAAGTTACCCTCTGACGTGCACACCCCTATTCACACGCATTACTCACGCTCGAGAGTGCACATACACACTAATTATAATAATAATTTTTTTAAAAAATAGCATGAACACATGAAGACTTGAGTTCAATCCCAAACACCCACATAAAAACTGGGCATAAGGTGTGTGTGGTGCGTGCCTTTAATTCCTGTACTTGAGAAGCAGAGGCAGGCACATCTCTGTGAGTTTGAGGCCAGTCTGATCTACATAGAGAGTTCCAGGACAGCCAGGGCTATATTGGAAAATCCCGTCCAAAAAAAAAAAGAAAAAGAAAAGAAAGATGGCTGAGCAGTACACATCTGTAACCCTAGTGCTGGAGAGAGGAAGAAAGGATTCTCCAGAGATTTATTTATTTATTTATTTATTTACTTATTTACTTATTCCCCAGGCCAGTTTAGCCAAATCAGTTAGCTCTGGGTTCAGTGAGAGACTCCATCTCAAAAACTCAGGTGGAAAGGGATTGAGGCCACCAACTTCTGACTTCTATGCATACATACATAGACACTCATGCATATATATGCATGAATAAATATGAATGAATAAATAAAGAACAAGGCAAATAAGTGGCAGAATTGGAACCCTAGAGAGCCTGGCTCCCAGCCCTTAGTCACTGCGCTAAACCTCTGTATACTCCAGCTCAGACCCCATACGTTTTCTCCAAGTCACATATATAAAGTGCCTGAGGTTTCATCCTATACACACACACACACACACACTCACCACCTCTACACCTTCAGCATCCACTGGTGTCTGTGTACACACTGTCATTTTGAGAGATCACCCCACCAGGGCAGAGGTGTCTGCAGGCTGTGTGACTGGTGCTGTGGAAAAGCTGTCCCCGCCAGCTTGATTTGAGTGGATGATTCCCGAGTACAACTCCAAGGGGCTCCTACCCATGGGGTGCCACAGGGCTCTTCTGCCTTCTCCCGTCTCTGCCTTTCCCTCTTCTCTTCCCTCCTGTCCTCACCACTGGTCCTGGTCCCTGCCAGTATTGTTACCTCAATCCCTTTGGGAACACAGCCCCCACAACTACGTGCCCTCCCCCCACCCCAACACTTCCTTATCTCTGAGGCTGGCTCTACACAGGTCCAGCCTAACCTTGGCAGGTCCACAGAGGTGAGCTTCCCTTGGTGGGGGCAGGGCTTTCCTACCTCCTCTGTCCCCACCTCCTACCCTAGGCTCCTCCCCAATCCTTGCTTGTTTTCCTCTAGTCTGCTGAGGTAGCTGGGCGCTGCCCGGAGAGCTTCCTCATATGAAGACAATTAAATATTCATCTCTCCCACTGCCCAGAACCCAGAGGGGGAAGCAGGGAAGGGAAGAGATGGAAAAAAGGTTTAAGGGGCCCTGGTGAGACTGGCCCCACCTTGCCCTGTATCCCCAAGCCCTCAGGAGACCCTCTGCTTGCCACACTGTGAATGATACCCATTTTGCCATGTGAAGCAAGGACCCATCACCCTGGTGCACATGACTGGATACTAGCTGGGTGCCAGGAGCGGAGCGGAGGTCAGAGCACTGGCCCAGGAGCCAGGAGACCTGGATACCACGTGGACTCCCTCCACACAGTTGACCAAACCTCTCTTGTCTGAGTTCAGTTTCCCCACCCAGTAAATGACGGCTTAGACCATTGCCTCCTTCTCTGTTCAGAAAGGTCACAGCTGATCTGTCTGCTGCCTCCAAACAAGTCAGACTGCCTGTCTTTGACCCTAGCTAGCTCTTGCCAGCTCTATGCTCTTGGGCAAATTAAGGCTGCCCTGGGGATCCCAAGTCCCATCTTCCAAGACTGTAGGAGGTTTCAATGCCCGGTAATTGTGAGGCACTTAGAGCAGTGTGTGCTATTACTGTCTCCTGGCTGCTTCCAGGGGCACTCGAAGTTCTTCATCAGAACTGAGTCCAGGGGGTCACATCTGGATCCAAAAGAGCCATCTTGACAGTAGCTGTCCCCTCCCGGGCCCTCACCACACCCTCGGACAGTGCCACAGCCTCTGAGTTTACTTCCATCTTCAGTGGGGCTGATCCCTAACACCTAACACCCAGAGCTGTACCTTCTCCTTAGAAAATCTCCTTCTGGCTCTGTTTACTGCCCCAGCTCTGTATGGCAAACATTCCAGGCCGTAGCCTGGCTTCCAGATTGGAGGCAGTGGCCCTGGTCGATACTGTTTCCTTGTCCCTTCAGGATAGTTCTTTATGCGCCCTTTTCTTTTTTTTTTTTTTTCCTCTTTCTTTCTGTTTGTTTGGTCTCATCGTTTCTGTTGTTGGGTTTTGTTTGTGTTTTTGAGACAGGGTTTCTCTGTGTAGCCCTGGTTTTCCTGGAACTTACTCCATAGACCAGGCTGGTCTCGAACTTAGGGATCCATCTGCCTCTGCCTCCTGAGTACTGGGATTAAGGGCGTGTGCCACCACCACCGGGCCTTTTTCTTCTTTAAGAGTATTCACTAGGCACCTGTTATGCACTAGTCACAGACAGAAAACTCTACCCTTCTGGAGCTGACAGTTTAATAGATTGGAAGAGTCAAAAAGCTTCAATAGCAAAGACATTCAGGGTGCTGGAAACAACAGGAATGGTCCTTTGGAGTGTGCGGAGGGTGTCATGTGTGCAAAGGCTTCGAGGTGCAGGCTGGGTCCCTATGAGGAAGGCTGGGTGGAGGGGACAGAGGCAGACGCTCAGAGATATAAGTGGAACACAGACTGAACCTAGAAGGCCACTGGGGGAACCCTGGCTCTGATTCTGCATGAGACGGTTCTGAGCAGGGGACTGACAGCACTGACACATCAAATCAGGATCACTCTGGCTGCTGTGTTGAAAATCCGCAGAGTGGGAAAGGGGAGAGGAGGCAGGAGATGGCAGAGACCTAGTAGACTCCTTCCCTCCCTCCCTCCCTCCCTCCCTCCCTCCCTCTCTCCCTCCCTCCCTCCTTCCCTCCCCCCTCCTCTCTATGTGCACATGGATTGATGTGTACAGAGCAGGTAATGCTCTTGTACAGGACCTAAATTCAGTTCCTAGTACCCACCATGGGGCAATTCACATCAGCCTGTAACTACCGCTCCAGGGGATCCAACACCCTTTTCTGAACCATGAGGCTATCTGCATTCTAATGTATACATGCCCCCCCCCGTATGTACACTAGCTAAATGATGATGATGATGATGATGATGATACCTTCAGACATCCTCAGAAGCAGAGAGAAAAGCACAATGGATCTTATGAACCTGCTCAGGAAACAGGATTTAGGAGGGCTGAGGGGAGAAGGGTGGCTTAGAGCTGTCCAACCTGGGTGACTTGGGCAGATAGACCATTGGTCTAGGGGGGGCAAGATGCCTGATTAAAGCAAACCAATGAGGGAAGGAGAGAGGGGGAGAGAGAGAGACAGAGCGGGGTGGGGTGGGGTGGGAGTATGTCTCTGTAGCCCTGGCTGTCCTGGAACTTGCTCTGTAGAGCAGGCTGAATTTGAACTCAGATCTACCTGCTTCTGCCTTGCTGGGATTGAAGGCCTGCACCGCCATGTAGGGCTCTGATGGGTGGTGTTCCGCTGAGGCACTAGGGGCTCAGGTTTGTGGGTTTCCTGGCGGGTGTTTCTGTGCTCAGGCTTGACCTTTAGTGGAGGAGTCTGGGCTGGGAATAGACAAAGTGACCATTGAGTAGGGGTGTCTTTGGAATGTCTACAGGCGAGAGAGGGGGTACGGTGCGAAGGATGGAGTGGGGTCCCAGAGACATTAAGAGAGGAACGAACAAGGAACATCTTGACCCATCCTGAAGCCCTCCCAGCGCTGATGTCAGGGCCAGACCAAGAATGGTGCTGCCTTACTAGGCAGGTGGTCAAAACGTGCGAGTTTTCCTCACTCCCAGCAGGTCACCCACGCTTCCTCCCAGTCCTAGCAGGACCTGGCACTGCGCTGCAGAGCCCAGGACCCAAGATACAAGCTGCAGGGGCCCGTGGGAACTTTACTCCTGAGGCTGACACTGGTGTGTGGTCATGAATAACACTGCCATCCTTAAATACAGCCTTGAGTGTGGCACAGCGAGACAGTGTCACCAGGAGGGACTGTTCCTAGAGCCACACTCCAGACGCCAGACCTTTACTAGTCAGTGGCTCCAGTTGTGACATGCCTTCTTTAATCCTAGTTGGCTCAGTTATAAATGCAGCCCAGATGCTGTAGTCACCCCCCCTCCGGATGCTATAACCAACCCCCTCCAGATGATGTGACCTTCACTCCCAACCCAGGTAGCTCTGAGGAGGATAGTGAGGTGTATAGCATTGGGCACATAGCAGATGCCTCTCCATCCCCCTGGTCTCCACTGCCTTTCCCCCAGTACTTATTCCTGCAGAGCTATTTTCCTGTCACTCAGAGGGTCCATCTCTACTTCCTACTCCCCACCTATTCCAGAGCTTGCCAACTCTTACTCAAACTCAACTCTTACTCAAAAAAAGGATCCAGGTAGGTGTGCCTCCTCACACCCCTGCTTCTGTGAGTGTCTGCACATAGGCCAGCCATGTCCACAGGAGGACCTGGCATGCTGAGCTGTGTGCCAGTGCTAGCAGGTGGGGTTAGGAGCCCAGCCCAACTGTGGGACACCGGAGTTTCAACCTCCAGGCAACAGTGGGAGGTACTCCCAAGCTCCAGTTAAATGTCTGGGAGGTTGAGTCAGGGTGGCTCATCTGAGGTGGCTCTGGTCTCCGTTTGCAGACCTGGACTTGGCTGTACCAGAGACCACCAGACTGGACAGCAGCTTATACAAAGCCAGAGCTCAGCTGCTGGCCAAGGGCCGGAGACACCGGCCTTCCCGTTCCAGGCTACGTGACAGTACCAGCTCTGCTGAGGACGGTGAAGGCTCTGATGGGCCCGGAGGCAAGGTTAGGGTAACATACACGCACCCACTTCCTACCCCTGGGTCATACCCCCTCCCTCACGCTTCCAGGGAAGTGTGCCCCTGGAGATCTGACAGTCATGCTCCCAAAGGTCTGTTAGCGGTTCACTTCTGGCTCCTGTACCTCTGTACAGGAAAAGGTGTTCGCCCATTTTACAGATGAAGTCGAGACCAGAAGGATTCGGGAAGTCCCATTAACTGTGGGATGTGCAAATAAAGCAGATGTCTTCACTTCATGTGATCATCCATTTCTCCAGTCCCGGGTCCGAGAAAACTCGGCTCTCCAGACCCCAAGAAACAGCTTCCTCGGTGCTCCCCTACAGTACAGCCGACAGGGAAACTGGCCTCTATCCTCTGGGAAGTAAGTGGGGGACGTTGAACCGCTGTCCCTCTTCCAGGTGACCGACGGCTGCGGTAGCCCGCTGCACCGGCTGCGCTCGCCTCTGCACTCGGGTCCAGGCTCCCCAGCCAGTGGCTCTTTCTGCCTAGAGCCCCCGGGCTTGAGGCGCAGTCTGGATGAGGACGAGCCGCCGCCCTCGCCACTCGCTCGGTACCGGCCCCTGCACAACGCCGCCTCGCATGAGGGCCTGGCTGCCACCTCCGGTTCGCCACCACGCTCTGCACCCTCCTCCGACAGCTCCCCCAGCTTTGTGCGTCGCTACCCTCGAGCAGAGCCACACAGCGAAGGTGAGCCCGGTAGGCCTGGCGCCCCCTGCCGACGAGCATCGGAACAGCAGCTAAGCCAGGCGGTTGGGTGGCTGCAGGGGAACTGGAAGGCTGACCATCCGGTTCCCTTCATTTACAGAAGCTTACTATCTGCCAGACATCGCTGGACCCAAACAGAGCATAGAGACAGCCCTTAGCCTCTGGGGACGTGTAGCTTAGGAAAGGAACAACCAAATTACCCTGCAATTAACATATAGGTACAAGCCACAATAAAAGCTGTGCAGGAAATATGCACAGTTGCTAAGTGTCCTCACCTGACTGGAAAGAATTCTCTAGGAAGTAACACCTGAGCCAAGATTGAAAGGCTGGTTAGAAAATGGCCAACTTAAAGTCAGTAGTGTGCCCAGCATGCAGAAAGCATGACAGAATACCAGATATGGTCATGGACCCTCGATTTCCAGTTCTCAAGAGGTGAAGACGGGAATCAGAAGCCCAAGGCCACATAGGGAGCTCCAGGACACCTTGAGTTTCATTGAGACCCCGTCTCAAAGAAGAACTAATATTAATAGCTCTACCTTTGGCCGGGTGGTAGTGGTACACATCTTTAATCCCAGCACTTACAAGGCAAGAAGCAGGTGGATCTAGGTTCGAGGCCAGCCTGGTCTACAGAGAGAGTTCCAGGACAACTAAGGCAACACAGAGAAACCCTGTCTCAAAACAACAGCCAATATTAATAACAACGAAAATAAACAAAAAATCCTACCTTCTCAGATGTAAAATGCTTTTACAGTCTGTACAAGGCAAAAGTCTAGGCTCCCATTAGATAATGTTAAATTGGCGCATCTCTGCTAGAAATAAGACACACAGACAGTGTCTTATCCTGGGTCACACAGCTACTGAAGAACCCTAGAGCCAAATGGCCTAATTCTAAGTCAAGAAATGTCTACCACCCGACCCGGGCGGCAGCAGAAAGCCAGCAGACCATTGCGTTAGCTGTTTCTCTCCCCTTCTCTTCCTAAAGATGATAGCAGAGACGCCAGCCCCCCTGAGCCTGCCAGCCCCACCATTGGCTTGGATAAGAAGACTCGCAGGAAATTCCTGGACCTGGGGTGAGTGGGGGCAGGTATTGCAAGTGTCCTTGAAGCTGTTGGGGTCAGAGCATCACAGTGGGCAGGTATGCCCTACTTACCCTCACCCCCGCCTCCTTACAGGGTCACTCTCCGCAGAGCATCCACCGGCAAGAGCCGGAAGGAGAAGGGTAGCAACCGCCTGTCCATGGGCAGCAGGTGAGAGGTAGCCACAGCACCCACCCACAGCTCCCATCCGCCCTGGACACCTACACAATGCTGGATGCTTTCTCCACAGGGAGTCTGTAGAAGGCTCTGGAAGGACAGGAAGCTCCCCGTTCCTGCCCTTTTCCTGGTTCACGGACAGCGGCAAGGGCTCTGCTTCCTCGGGGAGCACCACCTCCCCAACCTGTTCCCCCAAACACGAGGGCTTCAGCCCCAAGAAGTCAGCTTCCCAGGTAAGCCCAGGTCTTTATTCCTTCTTTTTCTCCTTTCATCTTCTCATCCATCTTTCCTTCCCTTCTCCCCCCCCCCACCCCCACCCCGAGGCAGTCTTACTCTGTAGCCCAGGCTGGCCTGGAACTACACACATCCTCTTGCCTTAGCCTTCTTTGTTCTGGGACTACAACAATGTGACATCCTTCCCAGTGTAAGACCCCGGACGTTCTTGCCTCACACTGGCTTCTAGGCTCATGACAAGGACATACTTCATCGTGGCTTGGACTGGGACCCATAGTGTCCCTCCACAGAGCCGGCTAGTGACTCATGACTCTCCTCTACTCTCTGGCTTCATTCATTCACGGCTCATGCATTCATGCCCGTTCGTATTCCGTGTGCTTATACTGCTTCCTATACTGAGCATCCTCTGGGAACGCTGAACCCCCCCCCACCCCGCTCACTCAGTCTGAGGAACCCTGGCTTCTTACTGTTCTGCCTGAGTCAGGTCAGGACTGTGTCATAAAGAGCTGGCCATGTGCACGGTGGGAAGTCTTGGAGATACGGAGAAGAGCAGGACCCCTACCTAGTCCTCTGAAAGCTTCAGACGCTAGGAAATAAGAACCATCAACACAACCAATACTAAAGTCTCCTTATGTTCACAAAGACCCCTGTACTTTACACAGCCCACTACTGTGTGTGTGGCTTTAACTGTGATGTAGGCAAGGCAGTCACTATTATCTGCATTGTACAGATGAGCAGATGAGGTTTGGGGAACAGGGACTCGTCCACAGATGCGCACAGCTGTGTATGGTGCTAGGGCTTAGGAGAATCAGAAATCGTGGGGTTCAGGGGAGAGGCCTTTCTGATGTGCACCTTTATTTTTTAACCACCAGATATTCTTCCTCAGTGCCTCCCTTTGTGCTAGTCCCAGGGGACACCTTACTGAGCGAGACACAGCCCAAGTCCTCACAGAGATCCAAGGCCATTGGGGGTACCCACCAGCCACTATGCAAGAGGCCTAGGAGAAGGATTCTCTTCTAAAGATTTATTTATTCTGTAAACAATGTTCTGTCTGCATGGACACCTGCGTGCCAAAAGAGGGCACCAGATCCCGTTACAGATGGTTGTGAGCCGCCATGTGGCCGCTGGGAATTGAACTCAGGACTTCTGGAAGAGCAGCTAGTGCTCTTAACCTGCGGGCCATCCTGCCAGCCCAGGAGAAGGATATTTGTGTAACAGGGACACATGATCCGGCCTGGGGGAGGGATCCTGGTAGGCTGCCTACAGGAAGCAGCACCTAGCTCCCTCCATTCCTGTTCATTCATCTGCCCACCTTAATGCTAGGACCATGTCCTCTGGGTAGCCAGCTCCCTCCTAGAGGACTCAGGTTCTGATAGGTCACCTCGGTCATCACAGCCTGTGTCTGGCTGTCTAGTTCTGAGTTCATGGTCCTGGAGCATTGAACAGCTGCTGGTGCCTAGCGTAGTATTTCAGCCCCATCAGGTCAGGTGATGGGCTTGGGGGTGGGAGGTGAACTTGTTCCTCAGCACACATCCCTTTCGGTGTAGGAATCTACCCTGAGTGACGACTCCACACCCCCCAGCAGCAGCCCCAAGATCCCTGGTGGTCCTCGACAGGAGACCAAGTGCTCCTATCCCTACCACACTCTGTCCCAGTCTTCAGATGAGGTGAGTGAGGCTAGCCTTTGTGCCTGCTGGGGGGGTTGGGGGGCCCAGCCACAGGCTGGGCTCCCTCTACTCTCCCCATCTCTACCACAGTTCCTGGATGAGTCCCTCCCTGCCGTACAACACTGGACCAGCCAGCAGGTGGGCCAGTGGCTCCACAGCCTCAACCTGCAACAGTACGCTGCTGAGTTTGCTGCCCGGCAGGTGGATGGGCCGCAGCTCCTGCAGCTGGACGGGAGCAAACTGAAGGTGGGTCAGAGTGCAGAGGTGCAGAGGTGATGGTCAGCCAGACTGAGGTAGCCTTCAAGGATAGGGACCACCCTTTGTCCTGACTTTTGGCCCTGACTTACCTCCTGGACTGACCTGGGATTGCCTCTCCCTCTCTAGCCTCTGACCCGTGTGTCTGACCTCTGTGCAAGGTACTAACTGCTTTTGCAGTGTAGTGCAACACCTCAGACTGACTTGAAACTCAGGCCCATCATTTCCATCTGACCTTCTAGCTGCAGCCCGGGTCTTCAGGCTGACCTTGACCTTTGAACTAGCATGCAGTGTTGGGAAGCCAGGCCTCTTTCTTGGCCAGCTCCATCCCATATTCGTTCTCAGATCTTGGTTACCACCGGGCTCTGGTGTGCTAAGTGGACAGTGTAGAGAGGTGGCCTCCAACATCTGCAGGCTCCTGGGACTGAAAGAGAGCCCTATAGGAACTCTTGAAGTGGGGAGGGACCTTACCGATTAACCATGTGACCTTGAACAAGTCACTCTCCACTCTGAGGACCTCAGAGGTTGCACAGGGTCATAATAAGGATGAAATCCTAGGATGAGGATCTGGAGCCAAAGGACGGGGTCGCAAATGGCCTAGTGTCAGGAGTTGTCTTCTCTGACCTCTTGCATGCCATTCCTTTTAGCTTGGGGCCCAATTTCCGAGCGGACTCCAGCGGGTCTCCGGGGCAGTGTTCTGGGCCTTTCCTTCATTCTGGTTTTCTTCCCAGAGCCTGGGGCTTAGCAATTCGCATGACCGGGCGCTGGTGAAGCGGAAGTTGAAGGAGCTGGCGGCGGCTGCTGAGAAGGAACGGAAGGCGCAGGAGAAGAGTGCGCGGCAGCGGGAGAAGCTGCGGCGCCGAGAGCATGAGGCCAAGAAGAGCTAGGGATGGCTGGCGGGGGCTGGCACCCCGGGGCGCTCGCGGCCACCTACACGGGCCTCACCAGGGAGGCAGGGTCTAGGCGCCAGGCTCTTGGCGCACAAGGTCCCCTCTCACCCTGATTGGACTGAGTCCTCTGGAGGGAGACCCCAGGGGGAGGGCCCAGTAATGAACCCAGTTTCTCGAGGATTTGTTTGGCGCAGACTTCCAGGGGGAAGCAGGTGGCAGATGAAGGGAGCAGAGGCCAGGAATGCAGCAAAGAAACCCAGAGGAGCCTGGTTCGGGCTGAACCTCCGCCCTCTGACTAGAGTGGTACTGAGCAGGAAGTGATCTAGCAGGAGAGGCCCTACCATGGCCAGGATTCCTAGGCTGAGAGAGTAGCCTGGGCAACCCGACTGGAAACAGGAGACGGCTGTGTCTTCTCAGCTCTTGAAGGTGGCTGTGTGGTGGGAGAACAATTCTCCCCAGAGAGGCCAGTGGGCACTGCCAGTAGCACTCAGGGTGGATTCCCAAACACCTCCTCAGAGGAGAGAAGAATGAGCAGGGCGGGAAAGCTGGCCTCTGGAAGGACCACAGAGGGGGAGAAGGGGGCTCTCTTTCTCTCTTTCCCCTTCCCTACCCTGCAGGTTCCAGCACACAGGTCGGCTCCTCTCCCACTGGGTCAGGAGTGGGTCTTTTACCCTTTCGCAGAACTAGTATCCACTTCTTCAGCGAGTACTTGAGCCTTCTTTTGAGGGCAGGAAAAATTGAGAGCTGTTGGGGACACAGGACATTCCCCCCACTAGTGCCTAGATGGTGAAAGAGGCACGATCTAAGGGTGGCCTATATGCTGCTGGACTGAAAGGGTCCATCAGTTTCCCAGGGACCCTGGGTGTGTCAAGGCCTCCGTGAGCCTAGAGTGGACAAACACTGCTGGCTTAGGTTTGCTAGGCTACAAAGGGGAATTGGGCCAGCCCCGGGTGGGACTGGCATGTGTCCTTTGTAGGATGTATTCAGAGATGGAGGGTCCAGGTGCCATGCTGACCCAGCTTCTTGGGTGCTGGTCAGTTACTACTGGGCCCAGGTTTCTGATGAGAAACCCCCACCCCTCCCAGCTTCCTAGAGGGGTGAACAGGACCTGCATGCTAATTCCCTCTCTCCTGCCTGGGAAAGTGGCTGAAGGCCAGGGCCCTGTGTTTGGGCTCAGTCACTTTCAACTAGGAGTGGAGCCTCAGAGGGAAATTAAGGTATAGGGGCAATGGCACTTCTTAGACTGGGTGGGGAGGGTGGAGGCCCTACTGTCCCTGAAGCCGTGAGGAGTCAAGTGTGCCCACCTGCATGTGAAGGGGGAAGACGGTTATCAACTTCTTTCAATAAATACTTACCACACACCAGTGATCTTTCTGTCTGGGACAAGAGACTAAGCTACGCCTTGAGGACCATCGGGCGATGGGGCTGCCAGGTGTTGTGAGTGAATGGACGGCCCTGCCTGGTGGCGGGCTCATCTGGCCAGCTAGGTCAGGTCCTGAGTACAGTTAAGGCCTAGAGGACCAGTCCTCACAGGTGCTGCATGTGTGGACTCCCCCTCCCCGAGCAAGGAAGCCAGGCACCAGTCACATTTCATCTATTTACTGTGGATGTCACTGTCACCATCCCAGCCACTGGGAGGGGCACACGGCTTTAACCCCTGTGTGCGGAGGGGAAGGGCGGGGCTTCTGAGATTACAAAACAGGCTATGTACATAGGGGGTGCTAGGGGTGAGTCACCTGTGCACACATAGTGGGCATAGGGGGTGTTGGGGTCTGAAGCTCAGTTAGCATAGGGTGGGTGGAGACTGGGTGGGGCAGGGATGCATATGAGGACATGCCGGGCAAGGCAAGGCTTTAGGAGGTGGCCGAACATAAACACTGCTAAGATCACCTTGGGACAGGTTACAGGTTACTCCTAGGCCTTCTTGGTGGGCCCCAGTGTGAGAAGTGCTACCCACTCTCAAGTTCCCAGTTGCAACTTTACTGTCCAGAGTAGAGATAGAGGCTGCGGGATCAGAGTCAAGCCAGGTGGACCCTGTCTTCCCCGGTCTCCCTCCAGACATGAGGGTGCTCCATCCTTCTTAATATTGACAAAGAACCCGGCCCAATGTGCCTGTACAGGGTATGGGCATAAGGCAAGCGAGGCAGCCACTTGGAAGGCCAGGACTATGCAGGCAGTGAGGGGGGACCCAGGGTTTCTGGTAGAAAACGGACAGCTCTGACCTTGGGAGAAGTGTCTCTGGGGCACCCCATCAGGTAGAGCCATCCCCAACCCTCAAGCATCACCATGGAGACCAGGCTCCAGGGAAACCCCCTAGGTTTCTCCATTGAGACATATTGGCACTTAGGGACCACCACAGTTGGGCCACTGAGATTTCTACAAAGACAGATCTGGCCATCAGGGAGACCCAGTTTCACCCCTGCACCCTAGGGGGATAGGTAAGGAAGGTCCCTGTGGTGGCTGGATTCAGAGGTGGCAGCATCCTCCCAGGTGCCGGGGAGGGAAGGCCCCCTAGCTGACCCGATACGTCGATGTGTTCTTGGGCTCTGTGCTGGGCACACACCAGTCACCGGCCTCCTGGATGGTCTGGTAGTGGCGCCAGGCGGACTTGTTGTAGACGGGCAGGCGTTCCACTGAGTCCGTGGACAGGGCCTAAGGAAGGCTGCCATCAGTCTCAGCCTCCTGCTTGCTGCCCCTTCCCGCCCGGGCCCTGATGGTCTCCATCCCAGAGTCCTAACCCAGGTCTAGGTCAGCCCCATAGCCGGACATTAGCTGAGACACTACCCCAGACCTGGAAAAGCCCCTAAAAGAGTCTGAGCCGTCTGTCTCTTGCCCTGGCCCATTCCATGAAGCTGTTCCCTCAAAGGCCAGGGAGGCAAAAGGGATCAGGAGGGAGGAGGCTTGGCTGTGCAATCCCTATTCATCACCAAGGTACATTCCTATCAACTGAAGTTGAAGACCTGTAAGGTCCCCTTCCTTCCAGCCTAAGGTTCCTCAGAAGAGGGGCCTTACTCACAGAACTTGGACGGCCTAAAGTTGCCTCCCACATTAAAGTTACAGTGCTTGGGGGAGCCAAGGCTTAGCTCTGGGTCTGGAGCCGGAAAGGAGGAGTGATAGGTAGAAACCTGTTAGCAGCCATCTTGCCCCTGGCAGGGTCTCACCTTCAGGTAGATGACAGCATCTGTCCCAAAGCCCTCCATAGAGAAGAGCTGCAAGTCCCCCTGGAAGTACTTGGCGTAGAGGCGGGAAATGGGGAGTCCATACCCAAAGCCAGCCTACGGAGGAGCCACATGGTCATAAAGTGAGCCAGGGATGCTGGACTGGGGACAGGCAGGGACATTTCAGAAGCAGATGGGAGTAGGGGGTAGGCAGGAGAACTGCCAGAAACAAGGAGAGTTCTACCCAGAGGCCTGGGTGGTTAAAGCGCCTTAGAGTCTATCCCCTAAGCCCAGGACTGCCTGTTCCACAGGAGCAGGGACAGAGGTGACAGTAATTAGCAATGCAGTGGAGGGAGGACCGAAGAGAAGTGACAGCTGAGCAGATGGGCGGGTAGTCAGCAGGCAGGCGGCTATTAGCCAGCAGAGCAGTGAGAGATGGGAGGCCCTGGAGTCACAACAGAAGACTGTCACACCGCCATGGGGGTTGGGGGGCGGGTGGAGTATGCTTGGGAGTTTAAAAAGCAGGAGTCAGGGGACTGGAGGAAGGCGTCTCACCAGCGGGGTACCCCCAGTGCCAGGCTGGGGTGTGGGAGCTGTGGAGTACATGTAGCTGAAGAGCCTCTCGATCTTCCTCAAGGGGACACCCCCACCTCGGTCACTCATCTGGGAGACAAGGGGCAGGTGAGATACCCTCCAAGGTTATCTGCTCCACTCCTCACTCTACCCCCCCTCCCCTGACCCTGTAACCTCCCATGGCCAAGTCAAGGGTCACATACTTTGATGGACAGATCTTCTTCACCCAGGGCCACCATAATCTTGATGGGGGGGAGAGTGAGGCTGGACTCGTGGCTTTCTACTGTGGCCCGCATGGCATTCTAGGAAGGGAGCGAAGGTTGAGGCAGTGAGAGGCGCTAGCCCTAAAGGTGTTGCTGAAGCTGAGGGCCAAGGGCTGACCTTGCCCAGCCTCCTCTGAGAAGGGCGGCCTTCTTACCTTGAAGAGTTCAAAGAGCATGTGGTAGAGGTGAGAGGGGACGTAGACCATGTGAATGGGCTGGGTGGCATTGGTGGCTGTGGGAATCAAGACCAGGAGTCACACAGCAAGGTCACCTCCGCAATCGTATCTACAGTGCGACCCTGCAGCTCTTATTCCTTCAGAGCAGACCTTCTTCCCTCTCTCCACAGCTGTACCGAGCCCAGGTGGCTGAGTGGCTGTGCCCCTTCCAAGAGGCCAGAGATAGTAGCCCTTGGAAGGCCAAGTTCAACCCTGCTTCTTCCTTCCAGCTACGTGGGAGGCCTGGAAGTGGGTACCCACTCTGACCACCCAGAAGCACTCTCAGTGAAGCAGCCGGCTCTTGGGTTGGGGAGGTATCTATCCCATCAACACATTACCCTCCACAGTCCCGGCCCTGTTACCCCACATCCTGTCCCTCCTATCATTTGTGAGGCTTTCAAATTAGCTGGTGTATTTGCATGTTCAGGGGTCACCTATCCCAGGTCCCAACCTCCCTAGCACCAAGAATGTACGCTCTTGAGGACAGGGGCCTTGCCTGTCTTCTTCACGTGATGCGTGTACCAAATAGTGAGCAATTATCCAACAAATTAATAACACGGAGCAGCTCCTCTCTAGAGGAGTCTGGCCTCCCAGATCCCCTACTCTGGCCTGCATGGGTACATGCACACATACACGCACACATACATGTACACATACACATGTACACATATGTACACATGTGTACATGCACATGCGCGTGTGCGCGCACACACACTTAGACACACACTCATTTGCTTACCATTGACTTCCTGGATCTCCAGGTCAGGGGAAGCCATGTAATACTTGTCACACAGGAGCTTAGCCATGTCATAGGCATCTGGGAGGAGACAGGACCACTCGGTTATGGGTGGCTGACCCAGAAGCAGCTCCTTTGGCACTGACATGAAAACCCACGGGGACATGGTCCCCCACCTTCTGGGAATGGATCACCCTCTGACCTGGTTATTTGGAAGAGGTCCCTGGAGCTCCTTTATGGGCCAGGCCTCTGGAAGGGGCTCACCTTTCACCACATCAGATACGCTGCAATTGGGATCGATGCTGCCAATGTGTTTGGGGTGGGCTGGGTTGGTGCTGCCATCAAAGATGAGGGCTGTAGGCAGAGGGTGCTGTTGGCTAGTTCACAGTCCGCCCTCTTCCTAAACACCCCACCCTTCACCTCCTCGGTAGGCCTCTGTATGTTCCATGCTAACCGTGCCCCCCAAGTCTTGTTTCCCTCAGCTCAGGCCTTCCAGAGCCTCTGCACCCTACAGCAGTCCTTCCACAGGCCTCTCCCACTTCATATCCTATTAAGTGTATGTATGAATGTATGTATGTATGTGTGTATGTGTATATGTATGTATACATGTGTATGTATATATGTATGTATATATGTATACATGTGTGCATGTATATGTATGTGTATATATGTGTATATGTGTATATGTATATATGTATGTGTGTATGTATGTGTGTTTATGTATGCGTATATGTTTGTGTGTATATATGTATGTATTTTCATGACAGGGTTTCTCTGTGTATCAGTCCTAGCTGTGTTGGAACTCGCTTTGTAGAACAGGCTGGCCTTGAACTTACAGAGATCTAATTTCTTCTGCCTCCCAAGTACTGGGATTTAAGGCGTGGATCACCAAGCCCAGCTTTAAATGTACCGTTTGCTCTCCTATCTTCACACAACACTATTAAGATAGCCTCTACCACCTTGTTTTTCTTCGAACAGAACTCACTTAACTTATGACGACTCTGCTTTGTCAACCAGCAGAGAAAACTCTGAACAGGAGTGGGCAAACAGCAAAACTGTTTGTGAATACAATGAAGTTTTTAACGTGTTGTGTTGGGTGTGGGTGTGGGTGGGTGGGGGACAGCATGTGTAAATGGCTGACAAGATGGCTCAGTGGGTAAAGGTGCTTGCAGCCAAGCCTGACAACTTGAGCTCAATCCCCGAGGCCCAGATGATGGAAGGAGAGCATGAATTGCAGGATGTTCTCTGACCACAACACGTGCATAAATAAATAAATACAATAATAAAACTGTTTTCAGAACATATAGCATGTTTTACACTTACAAATATTTACAACAATAGATTTCAATTCAGTGTTGCACTTTTACCTTACTTTGGGAACCGATTACCTTTTAAAATTTTTATTTACTTTTTTTTTTTTTTGAGGTTGGCCTCAAACATATGATCCTCCAGCCTCAGCTTCCCAAGTGTTAGGATTATAGACACATGCTATCACCCCTGACTTAAGCCACACTCTTCAGCTCCCGAATGCCACTCAGGCCTCTGGGCACAGTGGCTGAGGTGGGGACCCCTGCTTTCTTGTCAGGGGGCGGTGCCCTTCCTGGCAGGCCCTACCTGGCCCCTTGCCCGCTCCAAGCGGCCAGAACTCACTGTGCTGGTTGATAAGCATGCGGATAGAGATGCGGCTGAGGTAGAAACGGTCCAGGAAGTACTGGATGTTCTGGTTGGAGACGGGGTCATCGCCATAGGTGTCCTTGTACTCCAGCACTCCCTGGGCCATGGTGGGCACTACGTCATTGTGCCGGTTCCGGATGGTGACCAGGGCATCTGTGAACCTTCAGAGAAGGCACACATTTATTTGCCTCTAGCCAGTCTCAGGCCTGGGGACACCCTGTCTCTCCTTTATTCCCAATGACCTACCAGTTCCTTCATTTTTCTCCTCCCCAGCGCCACAGACACACAGTGCTCACCCACTGAAGCCTGCCCCGATTGCCCCAGCTGTCCATCCATCTTCCTGTTTACAGCTAAAGCTCTCCATTCCTCTGAAGGTTTGTTCCTGAGGGCAGGGTTCCCCCACATCCTCTTGGCGTACTGATAATTAGCATCTTTATCTCTCCTAGCAGACCTGGATTTCCCAGGAGTAGCCTGTCTTCCCCCTTTCTTGGCATATCTCCGAAGGCAGGGCCTTTCCCTATACCCAGCTGGCATTCCATCCTTGTGGCCCTGACCAAGATGTCCTTGCCTGCACCTGCCTTCTTGTCCCTAAAAAGGGTGCTCACTCACTGGCTTAGGGTCCGGTGGTCCTCAGGGTCCTTGTCCAGGAATTCCATGATGTCCAGCAGACTCTGGACATACCTGTGTGAGGGCAGAGAGGTCCATGAGCTCAGCTGACACTACACAATGCTCCCTCTCACGCCCTCGGACACTACAGTAGACAGCACACGGAGCTGAACTGGCTGACAATCGACACCCCATTTCATCTGCTCTGGGTCTCCCTGACAACCTAGTAAGTTGTATGAGGAAACCTCCAGTTTGCTAGTTCCCTGAACAGTGCATGTCTTTGCTTCAGAACCCTATTGACATCAATCCTGGGAGGGACCAGAAATCTCTCCCCCTCCTAGAGGCTGGAGAGAACAGGGGTCTGAGACCAACTGTCCTGAAGGTCAGAGTGACAGAGGGAGGGCTCAGACATCGACCTGCCTCACTGAGGCCCTTTACTGACAAAGTTCCTGCTACCTCCCATAGGGGGCTAAGGCTTCTAGTGGACAATGGGGACAGCTTGCAGGTTAGCTGCTGGCACAGGACCTCTCCCAGAGTGATCTGGAAACTGTCTAGGGAACCTCAGTTTAAAAAGGTGAGTAGGTGTGGCTAGCTGTCCTCAGGTAGGACCAGGGAGGCTCATTCTGCCCTGCAAAGCCAATGAGCAGGGAGAGTGTGGGTAAGTCCTGCTGTCTGCTCCACCTCTAGGCCTGGTGGGAGGGGTAGGTCTCCTCTCCACCTAGGAAAGGTTAATGACTAAGGCCGCGGGGCCTGTGCTTTGAGCTTCTGCATGTGAGGAAGCTCTGCCTGAGGCTGTAGATGGTGCCAATCTGGTGTCACTGTCCCCTTGCCTGACTGAGCCACGACCTTAGCTTCCCCTACAGACATGTCCAGCCTGTATCTTGTTCTCAAACTGTCAAAGTACCAGCCTCCCTCTGTTCCCTAGGGCAGAAATAATTCTGGCCTGAGGACTGGAAGGGTTACCTGGAGTCCTGTCATGGAGAGCTCCTGAGGCCCAGTGGTGTCTCTAACAGAGACACTAGGTTAGGACCCAGAGCTCTGAGAAGAGAGGAAGAAATGAGACCCGCAGCAATGCCCCCGCTGGGTGGGAGTACAGCCAAGCCTTGTGGATCTCCAGAACTCTTGCCACCGACGGGGCTGCCACTGCTCCGGATCTCACCCTGGCCTCCCCTTCTGTGTAGAATGCCCTTCTCTTTGCACCCCACGACTGCTCTTTGCTGGTTCTGCTGGGTTCCAGTGCGGCCCTGGGTTAGCTGTGGAACTTCTCTGAGCTTGTTTTCCTCACTAGGAAAGGTGGGAGTTCTTATCCTTACCTCTCACTGCACAGTGAACACTCAAAACCTGTCACCAGCTGAGTACACCCACTCCGATCCACTACTGCCTTGCTATCCACTACTTGCCGTGGCTATTCCACACGGGGAGCAGGAACAGGCTTGGTCTGGGGGTGGGGGGGGCTCCTTCCTGTTCTTCCCAGCCAGAGCCTACCACAATACCTACGGGAGCTGCTCTTTTTGCTGACTAGATGAATGAAGAGACCAGCTTCCTGACAGTCTCCCTTCACCCCTGCCCAGATATCTGCATCAGGAGTACCTTAGTCTCCTTAGAGGGGCCTGACAACTGACACTCACTGAGCTGCTTCTATGGCCTACCTGGGCTCAGAGGCCCACACAGGGCCTTTAGTCATTACTGGGCGAGGGGGCTTTGAGGGAGAGGGGACTTGGGAGAGAAGCTACAAGTGTGCACGTGGGAGGGGGGAGGTAAGAGGAGAGGAGGGGGCAGTTAGAGGGTGGGCCACATGACCCCTTCTCAAGATCCATAGGGGGTTGGGGTGGGGGGATCAAAGGGTCGGAGCAGGAGGCTCTGTGCCCATCCAGCATGGGTGAGCCCTGCGGTCTGCTCCACCTCTAGGCCTGGTGGGAGGGGCAGGTCTCCTCTCCAACTAGGAAAGGTTCTCAGAAGTAGGAGGTAGAAACGGGCAGGGTCACTGTACATGGGCTGTACAGTGAACTTTCAAGAGAATACGTAGAACTGGTCACATGACCACTGACATGGAACAAGGGGCCCCCTGGACCCGTTGACAAAAGTAGTACTGTCGGGGTTGCTGTGGGGACGATGGAGACTCACAACCCTGGCTGCCCCTCAAGGGGCCATTTTCCACAGGGAAATAATTCTGGGTGTGCTCCTGATTCTCAGGGAAGAACACGGGAGGGTTTTGCTCAGGGCCCTTGGTATCTAGCCCTGAGGTGCCCGTGGGCCTGGCCTTCCATGTCACCCTGAGATCTTCCAGAGAGACAGACACTGGGGTGGTCTTATGTTGGCTCTTGGGTAACCCCTCTCCAGAGCCAGGGAAAGGGTTAGGCTAAGGGCACAGTATGAGTTCAGGTTGAGAGGGGGAGGCCTAGGGTCTAACCTACTCCCCTCCTCCTTGGTCTAGTGTTTCCGATGCCCCCAAGATAACACAGAGACGCACACCCACTCCCGAGCCAATACCCTCCAGGGAGTGTAATGCAGGCCTGAGGGGAGAGGCGGGCAGTAGAACTAGGAGAGGGAGGAGGGCATGCAGCTATCTGCAAGCACTGTGTGGGAGCAGGGAGACGGCTGAGCCTCGGGAGTAAGTGTGTAAGAGTGTGTGTCTGTGGGTGTGTACCAGCATCAACAGCTGCCACAGACCACGGTGTGAACCAGACCGCAGTCACAGGAGGAGGGTGGCTACTCACACGAAGGGAGAGGGCAGACATATCCCACATCTGGAGTCGCTCTGTGGATGGACAGCCGGTCTGGCTTTGGACACTGGCTGTTCCCTGAAGGCCACTGGGATGCTCTAACTCGACTGCAAAATGAGCTTCACAGCCAGAAGCTCAGGGTTGGATAGAGCTTCGCTTTACAATCGCCTTGGGGGTCACTCCCTGGGAGACTGCTGGGCCAGGCGTCCGGTGTGCTGAGGGACAGGCTAGTTTAAAGCAGACTCCACCTCCTGTCTACAGACCTGTTGCCTCTCACTCTGCTCAACACAAGGGCTGGTTGGCCTTTGTGGGTTGGGAGTGGGACTCTTCATAGACAGGGCTTGGGGGTCACATACCTTGTGGACAAGCCAGAGAGAAGAATGTCCACTCTCACATACGTATTTACATACCCACTGAGTCATCCGCTCCCACACACCCCTTGCAACTCTACAAACCCCAGAGACAGCAGTGGCTCCCTGGCTGCGTTTGGGGAAGCACCCCTTACCTGTCCACGCCTCTTCAGGCGGTCTTCCTCCTGGATATCCCTGTGCACCCTGGCACTAGGACACATTCCATTCTGTAGGTGAGCCTTACTTACCCACTGGCTTACATGGGAACGTGGAAACCACTGCCCTGTGGCATGATCCCACACAAAACCTTCCTGTCCCTCAAATGCAGCCTCCAGAACCTATGACCTGGACCTGAATCCCAGATCCGTCAGGACTCCCTAACCAATCTTCGCCAAGACACCCGACTTCCTGAGCCTCCATCTCTCATCTGGAGATGGTGAGGAGACTCGCTAGGGGAAGTCATACAGATTACAGGACCATCTGGGTTAGCAAATGGAGTGGCCCTTGATACTCCACGAGCCCTCAGGTGTGTTAGTCTTTGGGGCGCCTACCCTGTGTTCTCATTGCCGCGTTGCCTCTGAGACCTCTGACATAACTGCGTCACCTTTGACCTGCAGGTACAGCTGCCCAGAAGCATGGGACTATGGCCAGTACTGCTCCTGACCTGTGTGCTGGCTGGTTTTATGTCAGTTTGACACATACAAGAGTCATCAAAGAGGAACGGGCCTCAAGTGAGGAAATGTCTCCAGGACACTGGGCTGTAGGCAAGTCTGTAGAGCATTTTCTTAAGTCGGGGTTGATGCAGGAGGGCCTAGCCCATTTGGGTGATGCCAGCCCTGGGCCAGTGGTCCTGCATCCTGTAAGAAAGCAGCTGAGCACGCCACAGGGAGCAATCTAGTCCTGACTTCATTCAGTGATAGACTATGATGTGGACGTATACACTGAATAAACCCTCTCCTCTTCCTGCTGTTGGTCATGGTCACGGCAATGGTAACTCTAACAAAGACAATGTCTTTCACATTCTGAGTAATATAGGACCCTGAGAAATTGCATGAGACTCTACTATACAGGCCAGGAAGCTGAGCCCAGGAAAGGCCTATTGTCCTGTAGTGCAGGGCTACCTATCAAGACTCTACATCACATACATCACACATGCTGTTACTAAGCCTAGGGGCAGCTTCACCTTTCGGTAACCCCCAAAATGTGGCCCCATTACTTCAAGTCTGAGCAGCTAAGAGTTGATCCCGTTTATTTTGAACTGGGAAGTCTTCATTTCGAGCGTCAGCCCAGACCTTCAGCACTCCATTAACTACTGTGCTACCGACAGCTCCCTCCCTCTGCACACCCCTCACCCACATCCCCAAGGGCAAGTTCTACTCCCTAACTCATCAGACTCAGCCTAGAGGCCCTCTTCCCAGGCTCTCTGTGAAGCCAAGTCTTCTCGTGAAGGCCCGGCCCACTCCCACCGCTCCACCATCCCAGCCCCCTTAGCACCGGGTCCAAGAGCAGGCCCTTCCTGTTGTACCATTTTAGCTTCTCTTGCTGTGGCGGAGGCCCACTGGCTCTGCGACCCCCCTCAGCGGCTCTCTTTAGATGACCGACCACCCCTTGGCATGCTCTCCTGCATGCTGAATCCTGCCCTGGAGAAGTGTTTTCTCTGACTCTACCCCTCCCTGCTGGGTCCTGGCATTCCTTCCAAGCTCTGAGGGGAGAATAAGTCAAACTATACAACGCGGGGGAGTCCAGCAACCCCCTGCCCTCCTCTGACCCTCCATTTGTCAACCTTCCCGGCTGCCTCAGAATGGTTTCTTAGAAGGGGTCTGAGAAATCTTGTCATGGAGTCAGGGACCAGCTGGTGATTCAGCCAAGCCAGTCAGCCGGACAGACTGGAGGAGGGCTGGGAGAACAGATGGTCCCTTCTGTTTCCTCCCCGCAGCCCTGCCACCCTGTGGGAAGACATGCAGACTGGCTCAGAGGTCTTGGGCACGTCCTAGTGAGGGCTCAGTGACAGGTAACTCAGTTGGGCCACCTGAAATTCAAACCCTGCCCTCCACCTACTCCTCACCCTCTCAGGTCTATTCAAAGCCCCTCCTTTCTAGCTCTGAGCATCCAAGTCCTTCCATGTATTCTTTTCGATGTGTTTTGTCTTCAAGCATGTGTCATTGTGTTGCCTAGGCTGGTCTTGAACACCTGAACACATTATCCTCCTGCTTCAACCTGTCAGTCACTAGGAAGACTGGAATTGCCTCCACCCTGCTCAGTTTTCTTCACAACGTCAGTTAGAACGCACTGCACACGTACAATGTACCTGGCCTGGTGTGTACAACTCTATCCCTTACCAGAGTCTGTCTCTCTAGAATAAACCAGGGAGAGACATATCTACACACAGACACAATGCTGGAAGGGCATCAGAAAACCACAGGCCACCCTAGCAGGGGCTGGTATGCAGGAGAGTAAGGGTGCACATGTTCTATCTACGCGTTTGTGTTTTCCAGGTGTCAAAAGAACATGTTACAGGCTGGAGAGATGGCTCAGCGGGTAAGAGCACTGACTGCTCTTCCAAAGGTCCTGAGTTCAAATCCCAGCAACCACATGGTAGCTCACAACCAAAATGAGATCTGATGCCCTTTTCTGCTGTGTCTAAAAACAGCTATAGCGTACTTACATATAATAATAAAAAATAAATCTTTTTTTTAAAAAAAAAGAACATGTTACACTTCTGTAAGTGGGAGACGTCATAATCAATATAATTTCATTAAAAAAAAAAAACCAAACCTTCCCTGATCATGACCTCCATGTGTTTGCCTGCATTTTGCTTAACCTGTCTTGGTAGTTTCCCAGGAACGCCTTGGGCTCCTTGTGGGAAACTGCTGTTGTCCTTGTGTTTGTGTGTGTGTGTGTGTTTGTGTGTGTGTGATACTGAGACTTGAACACACGGCCTCATCTATACCAGGCAACTGCTTTACCACTGAGCCGCAATTGGCCCTTTATTTCTATTGAGACAGGGTCTCACTAAGTTCCTCAGGCTGGCCTTACAATCACGATGTCCAACCCCAGCCTCTGAGCTGCAATTACGAAGTCTGCCCCACCAGTACTGCCCTAATCTATTGTTCCAGGCGCTGAGGAACAGCCCAGGGCGAAGGCAGCTTTTATCCCTGAGCTGCCCTGTCAGCGGTGGCCACCTGCTTAGACACAGGACAGTGTTGGGCCCACAGGTATGACACAAGCCCCCAAGCCCCAGGGAATCCTCATTCATTCCATGTTGCAAATCCCGATGACTAGATTGCTGCCCAGTTGTCACAAGAGTCTACTGATGATCAGCCAGGGATGTGCCCAGTGACAGACACGCCTTTGTTTATGTTTCATGAGTACGGCTACCTGTAATGAACTTTTGATCCTTGCCCTCTGAACTCTTTGGGAAGGGACTGTATTGTCCGTGTTTTACTGGCTGTTTCTTCAACATTCAAGACAGTTAGATTTGCCGCCTGGATAACTGAATCTTCACCTTTTTTTTTCTTTCTTGTTTTCCCAAGTTACTTCGGCAAACAGGAGCCTGGGCTCCAGGAGCAGGCCATGGTTTACTACTGATGTTAGCATGACTTTTGCTCTTGACTCTGAAAGCTGCGCTTTCTTGGATGGACCCTAAGTTCCCAGAGAAAGTAGGATGGTGAGACACAGACTGAACTTGACCTTTGTCCCTGCTCGAGCTGAGGACTTCCACGTCATCCTGGCTAACTCTCCAGCCCCACGGGGCCCCTGTGCCTTGCCTCTGTCCTAACTTCTGACACAGGAAAGGAGGGATGTGGTGAGGATGGAGGGTTGGTGGAGGAGGTGGGGTCTCACCAGCTCTGCACTAGCTGCACCGAGGGGGTGCCCAGCACTCGGTCGGGAAGCAGGTTGATCTCTTTCATGATGTTGGCCAGGCGCACGGGCAGCTCCTGCCTGAGGAAGGTGAATGACGTTTTCTCGCAGGCATTGCTGGATCCTGAGGGTGACAGAGGGGCCGATCAATAGCTACAGACCACGGGAACAGTCGCACATGTTGAGACTGGGCACACCGAAATGATCACCTGACCTATCTGTGGCACACAGCAAGGTAGCCCTCCGAGCACTGCAGTACCTGAGCCTTCCCCAGACATCTTACCACCCGGATGACACTTCAGGAACAGAATATATCACCCACTGACCCTCAGTGAAAACCCTGTTTTTTTTAACCAGGGACACAAGTGTCCCCGGGCTCACTCTGAGCTGTTCTGGCCTAGAGCTGTTCTGGCCTAATTCACCTTACTTTACTTTCCATTCCTTTAGGTAGGCATTCATCCCAGGGGACTGGCCCAGGGTGCAGAGGTACCTAAGAAACCTTTCCTTCCTTGGGGTGCTAGGACTGGGTTCCCAGGACTGTAGGAACTCAGCATTCTCCCTGAAGCAGGCCATCTCATCCAGGCTGAGGAAACAGATGAATGCCAATGTAGAATTGGCCATGCTAATGACCATCTGTGAGGCAAATGGGAACCTTGGTCCAGGGTCAAGATTAGTAGGCAGTAGAGGAATGAGCAGTGACAGCCTAGAGACAGGAGACCTAGGATCCAAACCAGGTCTTGCTTCTGTAACTTACTGTATCTCATCACCAGTTTTTCCCCAGATAGGTGGACCGGACTATTGCAAGTAACAAAGGCTCCTCCTGGAATCCAGGTGCCCAAGTCTTGACTGCTATCTTCCTGTCCTGCCTGTGACACTGCCAACTCTTGAAAGACGTGGGCCAATCACCAGCTGGTACCATGGGAATGCCATGTAGACAGGGCCACACAATGTCTCCATCCACCACTTGGCACAGCTTTCTCCTGCCCCCAAACCACCTCCACCCTCAGAACACTGACTGGGTGATCTTCAGAAACCCAGGGAGAGTCAAGGGAGGGTGAAAGCCACCTGACTACCTCATGGTAAGTTGGGCTCTGCCCAGTTAGGAACTGCTGCCAGGCCAGAACAGATTTGATCTTCAAGTGTCCTTGCCCAGTGGGCAGCTGCAGTGGATGGAGGCTCACCAGTCAGGGGAGCTCCTCCTGTTAGCGCCTCCTACTCAAGGGGCCCCCTTCCCACCTGCCCCTGGATTTCTCTCTTGCTCCGTTCAGAAGTACCCCGCCCTTCGTGCACAGCACAGGTCTTCCAGATGGCTGAATCTCCTTTGCACTCCCGTTTACTCCTGGCTGCCCGCTCTCAGTGGCCGGGATCACCCACTAACTCTATCATGTTTGGATGGGGTCCTATATACCCTCACTGCCTCTTACTCTCCACGATCCCTCGCAACGCTTTCTCTATCCCCCCACCCCTTCTTAGTTAACTGTGAAGGGGGCACTCTTAACTCTTTGTGGGCAGCCAGGCTGGCCTCGCCGTTTACCCATTCCTGCCCATACTGCAAACCAACCCTCCTGTCACCCAGGACCTCTTCCTCGGTCGTTAACCTATCATTGGCAGGATCTCCTTCCCCGCGCCCACTGCCCCCGGTGCCCGCCTACGCCGACTCCGTACCGAAGTCTAGAAACTGCTTCATGGACAGCGGGGACGGGGAGAACTTGCTGAAGTGCTCGATGTACTTGGGCGCCCCTGCCAGGGACGCATTCTTCAACAGCGCTCGGACCCAGCGCATGGCGACGGCGCCTGCGGCTCGGGCTTGGCTGCCGCTGCTGTCCCGGGGCTGGAGGCGCTGACACCGGCCCTCCGCTCGGCCCAGCACAGCCGGGAGACGAGCTTCGGCCGCCTCCTCCCTACCCTTGCCCTGGCGGTGCCTCCAACGCCTAGCCAATCGGCTTGCCCCGGCGCCCCAACGTCGCCAATGGTCGCGCACAAACAACTCCAGGAGAACCAATAGCCTTGCGCTTCGACACGTGGCTCTCCTCGGGGCCCACCCCCTTAACCGTGAAGGTGCCGGAGACGGCCTGTTGTTTTCCTGGGCTGTGCTCAAGTCCCGCCTCCCGTCGCCAACTACCTTTGACTTCTTAGGAGCGAGCCCTGAGTTAACCCCTTCTTCCCCAGAGTCCCGCTAACTCTTCGTTTGACGTTCTACTTTCCCTGGTTCATTCCCCTGTCTCCTTCTTTAACCCTCCCTTCCCTGTCCTGTCCCTTTCCTAAAGGCATCTGTTTAACCTGACAACCTGCTTATCTTTTCTGCCATAGGGGCTCATAGTGGTTTCTCATTCCTCTGATGGACCCTGAAAGAACACTGGCAAAATCCGGAACCAAGATGCAAGCTTATATGCGTGCAACCCGCTGACTTCCTTAAATATCCAAGAGACCCAGGAAAAGGTGGCGTTTTCTTTCTTTTCTTTTACTCTCGTGAAAAACATCCAAAATTAGGGTGGGAGTGTAGCTCAGAAGGCATGGAACTTGTTCAGCATGCATGAAGCCTTGTATTGATCTCTGACACTTGTAAAACAACAACAGAAACAGCCGGAGCCAAACCCCTCACGGCGGGAACAGGAGCTACCGTCAGTGCTAATTTTAGTAAGTTCCATTTTATTATTACCTAGCTCATTTGACTGAGCATAAAACCTTGCGCGTCTTGCACAACCACTCGAGAAGGCAACCTTCTGTGCACCTAACCTGAGACGGCAACTGTCTGCCGCTGCCTTCCTTAGTGCAAGTCCGCCGGAGCAAGGGCATTTTAGCGGTTTGGGAGCCCAGCCCAATCTTCCTAGCAGTTCCCTGCCTCTCTCCTGCGAAATGTCCTGCGCCCTCTTTTGGTAAAACCTGGTATGTTCCCCACTCTCTGAACCTTTATAGGTTTCTTAGTTATTTACTATTCCGCCTCTACCACAGCCCTGTGAGGCACCAGAAGCATCAAGGCTTGGCCTATAGTAGGGCCTGGTGCTAGTCTTGGAGACTGAGGCAGGAGTTCTGTTCAAGGCCCACCCGAGGTATTTATGAGTTCACCTACAGCCTGGGTAATTTAATAAGATCTTTTCTCAAAAGGGAAGAGAAGGCGGAGTTGAGCTGGTAGTAGCTCAGTGGTAGAGTGTTTTCCTAGAATGTGCAAGACTATGGGTTTGATCCCCAAACACACACACACACACACACACACACTGCAAGTTATAACAGAATGTCACTGTAGCCAACACAAAACAAGAATTCACCATGGAAAGCGTAATGCTGTGTGCCAGGCCCTGTTTGCCTGGATTATTATATCATTTCCTCCATTTTATAGACAGGAAAACAGTATTGGCAAGCATTCCTAACTACATATCTGGCCTTGTTAGTTCCCTGCTCAGAACCTTTTCACTTTAAAAAAAAAAAAGTATCAGTGTATACCTTTAATCCCAGGCAGAGGCAGGAGGATCTCAGAGTTCGAGACCAGTCTAGTCTACAGAGTGAGTTCCAGGACAGCCAGGGCTACACAGAGAAACCCTGTCTTAAAAACAAAAACAAAAACAAAACAAATAATTTTAAAAGGATCTATATATAATCTGTTTGTATGCGTACCTGAGTGAGTTTTTGCACACCACAAGCCCCAGGTGCCTGTGAGGGCTCGAGGGCATCTGATTGCCTGGAATTGGAGTTACAGGTGGTTATGAGCTGCCTGGTGTAGACGCTGAGAACGCAGCCCAGGTCCTGTGCAAGAGCACAGTAAGTGCTCTTAACTGCTGAGCCATTGCTCCCGTTCTGCCTTTCCACCTCTCACTGGAGCCTTTCCGGTTGTCCCAATATTGCTTTGGCTCCATTCCTTAGCTCCCTCTTTTCACATTCTCAGACTCAGCTCCCAACACCATCCACCTGCTGCCTTGCCCCAGCCTCTAATCTTCAATCCATTGACAATGCTATCTCTTATTACTTGGAGAGGTAGGGGAGAGGGGGGTGGTGGTCTGAATAGTTCTTCTCAACCTCCTGTACCTATTCTTCGGGTCTTGGCTGCTTAGTCATCTCCTCCTCCAGGAAACCTTTGCTGGGCTCCTGGGCTGGGCTGGGCTCCCTGCATGCCTCTCCTGATCTTAAGACGCCTTGAGAGCTTCTCACAAAGTCGACTGCTGCTTCCTGGGTCTTCCCCACTGGACTTTAGCTTAAGGAGACACAGGTTGTGTCTGACCTGGTCATTGCTGCTTTATCTGCAGTGCTGGGCACAGAGCCTGGCATGTAGTGGAGTAAGCAGACTGAAGAAAGGAAGTGAGGTTGGCACAGAGGTTTCAGGGTTGTGAGGGAGGATCCCTAGACATCTACCAGCCTAATAATTAGAGGTGGCAGATGGCACAGGTGGTGTACTTTCAAGGGCCAGGCGAATTGGATGGGATATTTCTCCCCCCCTGACCCCTCTCTCCCTTCCCAAAGTCAGCTTGGGTCAAACCTGATACCCTAGCAAGGGAGAGGATGAGTTCAAGACCATCCTGATCTACACAGTTTGAGATCAGCTGGGGATGCGTGAGGTCCTTTCTCAACTCCCCTCCATCGCCAAATCCAAGCCAGGAGCCCTAGCAATAAATGGAAGTGTTTGATGTCAAAATGAACACAGCAGCTACAGGCCACAACTCTGACAGGTAAAGGAAGCACTCCTCCATGGTGTTCTCCCTAAAACTCCATGAACTCTGTGCTTGAATCAAAATCTCTCATGCGTGGCTTGCCGTAGGGTGCTAGGTCCACCATCAAAGGACCAGCTAGGGAAGGTAGGTCATCACCCCTCCAGACTGGACTGAGATTGGTCAGGACTCAGGGCGGGGGGGGGGGGGCGCGGGCGGCTAGGAGCAGACTCAGCAGTACAAATTGGGAAGTTTATTTGTTTTAGTGAGAAGCCCATATACAAAGAAGGCACAGGGTGGGGGGCAGTTGTTATAGTACCATGGGGTGGAGAGGACAGAGCTGGGGAGTGGGGAGTGGATCTGCCTGTGGCAGGGATGGGGAGAGGACCTGGGAAGTCAGCCTCCACTGCTAGAATGGGGATGTGGCTCCTAGGGAAGGGGAAGGGGCTAGGTTTCTCAGAAAGTCACAGGCAGCTCAGAATATTATCTCTGTGATCAAGGGAGCAGAGTTACGTCTGGCCAACTGCGGCAGGGGCTGGGCCCTCCCCTGCCCTACATTCAAGTATCACACCCCACACGGTCTTGTGGGGATCTCCAGGCCTTGCCCAGGCTGAGGTGGTCAGGATGGGTCAGAAGTCTCTCCTCTTCATCCTACCAATGTCTGCTGCACCAGGACCCTGCTCTCTGAAGGATGCCACCATGCTCCAGGTCAGTCCCAGCACAGTGTGTCCCAGCTGCCCACGGTTTCTCTTTGCTCCTTTGGGCTGCGTTTCTTGCCAACTCTATCTGTAGCCATGTCTTTAAGAGAGCCATTCCGGGGACCTGCTTTCTAGTTCATTGCCCTTGAGTCTGAGCACGCAGGTCATAAGAACATCCCCTGGATAGCCTTAGTGTGGTCCTACGCTCCAGTGCATGCCAGGAATTGCAGCTGGGCCTGACTGTCTCCTCCTCGTCAGTAGTTTTATTCTGGACAGTAAACTCCCGTCCAGTGACAATGGCTCAAGGGGGATCCAGTGTGGAGGAGAGGTGTCACCACATCAGGGGCCTTTTCCTCCTGTCTCCCAGTAGAGGCGCTTTGGCTTGGTTTTGGCACAGACAGAGACTTGGACATGGCACTCTCCATGGTCTATCAGAACAGGCCATTAGCGGTAGGCTAATGTGTGTGTGTGTGTGTGTGTGTGTGTGTCCAGTGTGCATGGCTGTGCTGTGCTCAGCAATGCAAGGTCTTGAAGGAGATTCCAGGGCCCCAAAAAACATGCCTGCACTGAAAAGGGATAGACGCCTGAGCCTGCTGGTGCCAGCCAAGCGCGTGGCCCTTTTTGGATTGTCGGAGTCATAATTTATGATAAACAGGAAGGAAGGGAGCGCTGGGGGGTTTGTCAGGGAGGATAATCAGTAGTATCGGTCCCGAATCTGCCAGCTGGTGACCCAGTGCTTCTTGGTGGGTAGTGTGCTCCCTGGAGGTGGGTAGCGGTCCTCCTCCCGGATACGCACGGCGTGGTACTTGGGCATAATCCGGTAGTAGCGGGTCGGCTTAAAGAAGTCACACTGGAGTTTAAGGTAGAAGAGAAATTGTGTCAGTCTCCAGAATTCAAGCAGGAGAAGATCTGCAGCCCCCGCCCCCACGCCCACGGTCCTCATAGCAGGCCATAACTCAGACATCCCAGCATCAGTATGAGATGGGCAGATGAACATCCCCACCCCAGGCCCAGAGGAAGGAGGGACTGAGGAAGACACAGAGGAGAGCAGAGGCAGGTGGAGACAAAGCGGCGACAGAGATAGTGGACCAGGAAGATGGGGTGGTCTCATTGGTCAGTACTAGAGGTGGGTAAGTCGGTTATCCTAGGGAGATGGTGGGACTCAAGACAAAAGAGATTGGCCTCTCTTGGCCCTCCTTCCTTGTGGGAGGAGAGAGGACATCCCTGGTGATCAGACAGAGACAGGGCCTGGCCCTGACTATTTCTCTTTTCCCGTCCTCCAGAGAGCAGCACCCTCATTGGAAGGATTTCCCGGCATGCTCTTGGGATTTTAAACTCCTGAGAACCAGGAGGTGGGGGTACCACAGGCAACCAGAATGGCCTGTACTTTGAGGTGATAGACAAGTGAGATCCAAGCAAAACCCCAAGGCAAGAGGAGCAGACAGGACAGAATCAGAGGCCCCAGCCAGCTGGAGATTTGGAGAGGAGGTTCATAGGCCGTGTTACCCGGGTGGGCCGGGGCAGGGGGGCTGCCCCCCTCAGTAGTCGTCGGTCAGCCTCTCTGTCTCTGACGGCTGGCTCTTCATCTCAGCCTTCTGCCTCTTAGCTTCATACAGGGCACGAGTGCGGGCTCGCTTGAAGAAGCCGCACTGGAGGGAGGAGGTGGGGATGGCCATCAGGGGTGCTGGTAGGCCTGGCTTTCGGCACTTGGGGAGCTGGGGCTTAGAGCTGAGGACCCTGGAAAGCTAAGTCCTGAGTCCAGCTTGGTGGGTAGCCAGATGTCAGAGCTCTTTTGCCCCTTTGCATCCTGCAGCTCCCCAGGCACGGGTGGGACTGGAAGCTAGGGGGAGGGGCAGGGAGTGTCTGGGAAAAGGCAGCTGGGATGGAGATGAGGAATGGGATGCAGAGACACGGGATGGAGGCAAGGTGGAGCCGTGCTGGCACTGGCAGGGGGTCTGAAGTGGGCTGGGAATTTCTACCTTCCACAGCAAGATGATAATGAGCCCCAGCAGCAGCAATCCAGCACCCACGGCCACGAGCACCAACCACAGCTCAATCTCAGCAGGCAGCTCCTCCACCAGCTCTGAGTCAATGTCCACTGAGAACTGCAAGGAAGAGAGAAGACAGTCAGCCTGGGTTAGCCTGCTGAGACCCGACATCTGTCTCAGCCCAGCATCATGTCCCTGTTGTTTGACCTACAGCCACTAGGGGGCAGTCAAAGAGTTAAAAAGTCCCTGCAGAACTCATTGACACCTGTAGGTTGCTGTATCTGTGTCCAGTTTCTTAGATGGCAGATTTGGCCATAGGGGAGACTCAGATCTGGTAGGCAGCCTGGTGTCTGAGTTTGTGACACACACACATCTGGACCTGCATACCAGCTCTGTTCCTGATAAGTTGTGTGACCTTGGGCTAGAATAGTAATTTCCTCTCTCTCTAGATCTTTCCTGCGCTCTTCATAATTATTGAAAACACAGACAATGCTTAGCAATCAGCATGGTTTTCCCTCTACAGCGGCACAGGTGTGTCACTGTGTTCCCGTGTGCGTGTGCGTGTGTGTGTGTAGGTTCAACAGCCCACAGCAGAGATGCTTGGGACCAGAAGTGTTTCAAATTTGAGATTTTGTTTTATTTGTGGCTCAAAAAGTTTCCAAATTGGAGCGTTTGCAATTCCAGTTTTTTTGGAGTAGAACTTCTCTAGATGACTATGCTTGGTTTTCAATTCATTTAAAATAATTTTGATTTAAAAAACAAAAAAACAGGAAATGGAGAAAAATTAAAGGTTTCCAGTAATTCCCTGCTCTGGAAAAGACTGTCTCCACCGTGAACAGTGGTTAGTGCATGCGGGTGATCCCAGGAGGAGGCAAGAGGATTGGGAGTTCAAGACCAGCCTGCACTACAGGAGGCCCTACCTCCAAAGAACAAACAAACAAACAAGCCGGCATGGCCTTTGATCCTAGCATTGGGAGGCAGGGGCAGGTGGATCTCTATGAGTGAGAGGCCAGCCTGGTCTACTTAGTGAGTTCCAGGACAGCCTGAGCTACACAGAGTGAGTCTGTCTCACAAATGAATGAATGAATGAACGAATGAATGAATGAATGAATGAATGAATGAATGAACAAGTAACAGAAGTACATAGTAAATCTCTGTACTGAATTTTTCTATTTTGGGAAGAGGGTCTTATTATGTTAGCCCAGGCTGGCCTCAAACTTTTAATCCTGTCTCATCTTCCCACGTGCTGAGATTATAGGCATGCACCCGTGTGCCCTCCCGAGCTAACTCCGTATTGTTAATACACCTGACCCACATTGATGGAATCACACTATATGCACACTTCTGGAAGCTTCATCTTCCCCAAGTCTTTTTTTTTTTTTATGAATAGCATCATCTTTCTGTCTCAATTGATAAAGGCCAAGCTGATGTCTTCTGAAGACCGCACACGCACCGTCATTGTAGAAACGGACCACATTTTATCGAGCCAACCTCCTGCCGACAGACATTTAGATCCTTTCCAATTCTCTGCTCTTAATAACGATGCTCTAAAATACCCCCATATTTTTATTTATCTTTGCATACTTGTCGTGTTAGCTCCTTGAAATATATGACCATGTGTTAGATCAAAGGGAATGGGTGCTTTAAATTTTAATGGCTATTGACAAATTCATCTCCACAAAGGAGCCACCAATTTATACTCCAGTCAGCAGGGCTCCCCGCCACAGAGCACCGCCGGACGGTGTGTCTCTGTTGAGTGTTTTCCAATCCGATGGGCAGGCAGTTCTTCTTTGTTGTTTTTATTTCTTTTACTTTTGAGGTTTTTTTGTTTAATTTGATTTTTTTGTTTGTTTGTTTTGTGAGGCAGGGTTTCACTATTGTGTAGCCTTGGTTGGCCTGGAACTCACAATGATCCTCCTGCCTCAGTCTCCAGAGTGCTGAGATTAAAGGTGTGCACCAGCATGCCCAGTTAAAGGGTTTTGGTTTTGGCTTTTTAAGACAGGGTTTCTTTGTGTAACCACCCTGGCTGCCCTGGACTTTGCTCTGTAGACCAGGCTGGCCTCGAAGTCACAGAGATTCACCTGCCTCGGCCTGCAGAGCACTGGGGCTAAAGGTGTGTGCCACCATACCCAGCATATTTTACATTTTAAATGTTAAGATTTAATATCTTAACTACAGAGCCACCTCTCCAGCTAGATGTGTAAGTTAAATACTTACGTTTCATCTTATAAACATTGCCTTTGTAATATTATCTTTCATATTGAATTCTTAAAATATATCCACACTTTGTCACATTCCTTTAGAACGTGTCCTTTTAACTTGTCATCTTCTGCTGTATGTGGATTTATAGTTTCATATAGTCCAAGTTTTCAATTCATCCTTTGTGACTTTGGGCTTATGATAAAGTAAAAGCCACTCCTGGTGGCTCACACCTTTAATACGAGCACTTGGGAGGCTGATTGTTCTAAATGTTTATGACTAGCCTGGGCTACATAGTGACATCTTATGTCACCCAAATAAGTAGAGCCGGAGAGGTGGCTCAGAGGGCAAGGGCAACCTGACAACCTGAGTGTTAGTATTCAGACACGCATGGCGCCAGGAGGGAAGCAATTCCTGCAAGTTCTCTTTTGATGTGTGCACACACACTGCCGTGCATACTTACTCCCTCCCCAGAAAAAATTTCATAAAACTTTAAATTTAAAAAAAAAAAGGGACTGCTCTTGCAGAGGGCCTGGGTTTGAATCTCGGCAACCACCTGGCCGTCTGTTAACTCCAGTTCCAGGGCTCACGCCCTCTTCTGGTCTCTGAAGGCATTGCACACACATGCAAGCCCAGTACACAGACCTATAAAAATAACTAAAGTTTTAACTAAAAGCTAAATAAATAACTCGCTCTCCCAAGGAGTAAGGATTACTATTAAATTATTCTTTTATTTTTGGCACACATTTGATTCCTACATTTAAATATTAAACACCAAGGTGTTTTCTCGGTGGCGTGAGGTAACTTGTCTTCCTTTCTCAAATGTATTCTTTTAGAGCCACCTAATAATATCTCAAACCCTTGTTCCTCCTACCTCCACCTGCGTCCTGGGATTACAGACAGTAGCCAACGTGACCTTTCTATTTTACTCATTAAGAACGCAGCCCAGAGCCAGTGAGGGGGTGTTTTCCTCACAGGCCCAATGAACAAACTCCACATGGGCACCATAGCACAGTGTAGCCTGGACTCTCACCTACACAGCATCATAATAAATTATTTGTTTTTTAAAGCCCAGGCACAAGCCAGGCAGTGGTGGCTCACACCTTTAATCCCAGCACTTGGGAGGCAGAGGCAGGTGGATCTCTGTGAGTTTGAGGCCAACCTGGTCTAAAAATTAAGTTCTAAGCCAGTCAGGGATACACTGGGAGGCCCTGTCATGAAGGAGGAGAAGGAGGAGGAGGAGGAGGAGGAAGAAGAAGAAGAGGAGGAGGAAGAGGAGGAGGGGGAGGAGGGAAGAGGAGGGGGGAGGAGGAGGGGAAGAGGGAGAGGTATGTAACGTGACTACATTTCCAGTCCAGCCCTTTCCCCACCCTTCTTCACCCCCACTGACTTACTTTAGGAAATGCGTCCCAGAGTCCTTCACCCACCTTCCATACCTACTTTGTGTATCTCCTGTGTATTTCCACTTACATCCTTTTCACAACAAATCATTAGTAATCTGTCATATTTCTTCTTCTAACTTAGAACATTCCCCTTCCCCGAAATCTCCTGAATCTCACTTGGATTGGGATAATTTGAAAAGATCTGACAATGAGAAAATATTGGCTTTTCTTTTTCCTATCCACAGCTTTAATCTCTGTCGTATGTTTATGGTTATGTTTGTCCCCAGGTTCTCTACACTCTTCAGCCATACATACAGGTATTGTTATTGTTCACGATTTGTTTGATTGGCTTGGTTTTGTAAGACAGAATCTTGCTATGTAGCCCAGGCTGTCCTTGAGCTCACAAAGTTGCCCAGGCTAGCCTCCAACTTGAATCAGTGCTTCTGTACCAGCCTCTAGAGCACTCCAACACGGCTAGCCCTTCTTAATTTTTATTTATTACTTATTTTATTTTATTTTATTTTATTTTTGAGACAGGAACTTTCTATATAGTCCTGGCTATCCTGGGACTCACTTTGTAGACCAGGCCAGCCTTTAATTCACAGAGATCCACCTGCCTCCTTTCCCAAGTGCTGGGATTAAAGGTGTGTGCTACCATGTCCCCTCCCCTGCTTTTAAAATTGTGTGTGTGTGTGTGTGTGTGTGTGTGTGTGTGTGTGTGTGTGAGTGTACTTCTGTGTATGGGTCTCCTGTGTGCCTTTTTGGAGACCAAAGATCAATGTTGGATGTCTTTCTCTATCGTTCATTGTCTACCTTTTATAAAAGATGCATTATCTCTCAATGAACCAGTAGCTATTTTGTCTAAGTTGGCTAGCCAGCCCCCAGCATCTCCCTGCCTTCACTGATCCATAGCTGAAGTTATAGGCATGGTCCAACATGCCCAGTCTTTAACTGGGTGCTTGGGTGCTGAGGATCCAAATTCAGGTTTTCGCACTTGTTGAGCAAGGCCTTTGCCTGCTGAGTCATCTTCCCAGCCCCTCGCTTTTAGTTTTGAGTCAGAATATCAGTAAGTTGCCCAGGTTGGCCTTGAATTCACTGTAGCCTAGGTAGACCTGGGACTTAATGATTCTCTTATTCTGTCTCCCAAGAAACTAAGGTGGCAAGCCCCCAGCATCAGGACCAGTATCATTGTCCTCTTAGAGATGCCCTTGTTAACACACCTACTCACCCATGTGGTCTTGTTCTCCATGTTGATGGTAGGGATGTTGGTTCTCAGGAACAAGGTAGCCCAGCCATCTACCCTGACTCTGTCAAAGTCTTTGTAGTCCTACCAAGAAGATAAAGGGGTCAGAACTAGCAGCTGAAGTCTCTCTTGGCCTCCCTCTTGACTCTACACTCTTTACCCCACCAGACAGCACCCTCAAAGGATCTGTCATCCAACCTCTCCTGCACGCACAAATGTCTGCCATTCAGTGCTCTGTGCACTGGGCCCCGTGCCAATGCCAGGGCAGCAGAGACAGGGAAGGTCACGGTATAGGTCAGGCTCATGGACTAAATCTACCCAGCATCTGTTTCTGGTACATAGCCATGCCCCTTCATTTACCTAAGGTGACTTTTGTGGTCCAGTGTTGGAAACTAAGTAGAAATGACTGAAAGCAATCACATAGGCCAGAAAGATTGACAGTCTAGTCTTAAGAAAAGGTTAGACTAAGTAGCAAGAGAGGGCTGGTATAAAGGTAACCATATCCTATCCAAGCAGGACAGGTGACCCAGGTAACTTCCGGGAAAGACATGGGATATTCAGAAGAAAGGACTCCAGCCACTGATGTTAGCTAGGAGTCAGAGATGAGAAGCAAAGGTTGCTGGAGACTTTGGTGGCTAAATAGGGAATTCACACACAGAGACAGAAAAGAAAAAAGCTGTCATTCCAGTGTGTGTGGGGGTGGGGGTGGGGAGCCACCAGGGGCAAAGGCACAGAGACGGAAGTATCACACATTCACACACATACACGCAACCATAACACCAACGTGGCCACAGTGACAGACACACAACTGTGCAGGACATGATACTGTTTTACACACACACACACACACACACACACACATACACACACACACACACACTGGCTTCAATCCCTCCCTGTCACTCTCCTCACCCAAGTGGATAACAATAAAGGCCTCCAGACCCAGCACTAACCTCTATGAAGGTGCTGTTCCACACCCGAGCCTTCACGGTCACATTGATAATGTTGGAGGCATCTGGAAGCGGGCACTCCAGCCACACGCAGCGGGCGCGGCCATTGGAACAGGTCTGAGGTGGACAAGGGGACAGACGGGGGGGACAGCCTGAGTCTCTAGACCTGATGCTAGCTCCTTCTCTTCTACCCTCCTAGACTTCGTCCCACCCTGGAGTGACAAGGGTCTGTTCATTGTTTTGCTTGTGCAATTCCTCTACTCCCCGCACATGCATTCAAGATGCAGTCTCGGGGCCAAGCTCATCTGACTCAGGAAAGATGAACTTGAAGCATAGTCCCTGGTCAGGTGGCAAGGTGCAGCCTCAGAAACCTCTCCCAAGCCAAGCACGTTGAGTGTTGTCTGTTGTCTTGGGATACCCCTGCAACCTCTCTAACCAGTTAGACTTCCCTTAGGTCCCATATTTTCTTCTCAACCTCTTCCTGCATAGACCGCTCGGCTCTACACATCCTCCCCACACCAAATGCCCAAGCTATGCCCAACAAGGAGGGTTTGAGGCCTTGGAATCTGCCAGCACTTCCTCTTTGAGACCACTGTGTTGGATGTGCCCTAGGGTAGGAGGTAGGTGTTTTTCTGTCAGGAGACTCTTGAGGCCCAGGTCTGCAGCACCTCTCTAACTGGTGTCTCTGTGTGAGTAGTCTCTAGCACCTTTGCTTGTAGGCCCCTGATGCCCAGGCACCTTGTGACAGGCTGTGCAGTCCTCCCCGCCTCTGCCCTGACCACTCACCAACACAGTCTCAGACTTGGCTTTTTTGGCAGCAGCTAACGTGACAGGCGGGGAACCCTGGTCTCCCCCTGGATCCAGTTGCCTCCGTCGGCGCTGTGGGGACAGTGGCTTGACTCCAGGGTCCTGAAGAGGACAGAGATGTGTTGGGCAGGCAGAGAGAGAGAGAGAGAGAGAGAGAGAGAGAGAGAGAGAGAGAGAGAGAGAGAGAGAGAATAGCTGATAAGAGACAGGAAAGGGACAGGGAATAGTCAGGTTTCCAAAGACCGCCGGAGCAGCAGGGGAAGACTCTGGCCTTTCTGCCCTCCAGCATGCAAATCAGACACTCACGGACCATTCTTGATGATGGACTTACAGAGAGAGTAAGGTTGAGAGGGTTGACAAGGTGTCCAGACGGCTGGCAGGGCCAGGATCCATTGCTATAGATGGTGATCTCCGTGGGGTATAACAGCCACTTGCCATTGGTAACTTCATACGGCCACTCCAGACCTAGAACCAGTGTGCCCAAGGCTGCCAGCCCATCTCCCACTGGGCTCACCTGTGGGCACACATGACCCATGCGTCATGGTTACCATCCTTTGGAAAACCACCTACAACTCCACAGCCCTAAACCTTTCACTTTTGAACCCCAGACTCAGCAGCCTCCCTATTGTCTTTCGGAAGAGCCGCCAACCCGGACCCCCAGAGGTGCCCTTACCTGGAATTCATATTTCAGGGGACTTCCCACATCCTCCACAGTTTTCATGGCAGCCTCACCCATCACTGTCCCACCAAAGAAGCTCTGCAGCCTATGACTCATCCTGGGTAAGAAGACACCCAGAGTCAGAGCGGACCGGACGCCAGAGCCCTGCCAGAGGGGACTGCAGTGCGGGGGAGGGGGGTGCGGGAGGTGTTGCCTACAGTGCCCCTGGCACATACACCCCAGTTCTTCCATGCCCCAGCTGTGCAGGCTCACACAGACTACCAACTCTTCCTGAGCCTCATGTTCCTCGCCTACGAGGTAGGTAGGGTTAGTAATAGTTGGTGCAGTGCCAGGCAGTGATACAAAAAAAAAAAATCACTAAGCGTCTTTGACATCTTTGCACAGTGGGCTTTCAAGAAGGTGGAGGAGGGGACAAAGAGATGGCCCAGGGGTTAAGGGCACTTGTTGTTCTTCCAGAGAACTGGGGTTCAGTTTCCAGCACCACCTGTAACTCCAGTTTCAGAGGACCTGACACCTTCTTCTAACCTTCATGGGTACCAGGCATGCACATGGCGCATAGACATACATGCAGTCAAAACACTCCATATACATGAAATGGATTAAATCTAAGAAAAGAAAATCTTAAGTTGGGGGTGGCTGGGTAAGTGGCTCGGGGGCAAAGCACTTGCTATGTAAGAGTGAGGTTCTGAGTTTAAATCCCCCATCCCCCCAGAACCCATTTAAAAGCTGAATGTGGTAGCACACATCTGTAATCCAAGTGCTCCTTATGTGAGATGGGCGGGGAATCCCTAAGACAGGAGGCTCCCTAAGGAAGCCCGTAGGCCGGCTAGCCTGCATATGCATTCTCGTGTATGCAATGGACAACAGCAGAGAAACCCCCTGCCCCACATAAGGTGTAGGTGAGATGCAATACCTCATATTGTCCTCTGACCTCCACGTGTGTCCCACACATGCACATGCTAACACATATCATACATACACATACACAAAGGTAAATATCAAGAAAATAAAGTGGAGAAATGAAAGAAAGATGCTAATGCTGTCCCTCCTACCTGCGTTACATACAGAGAATAATAATAATGCAACCATCATAGCGACCATGGCTATGATGACCCAGGAGGACCCCAGGCCAAGAGAGGTGTCAGGGGAGCTTAGAAGGCTTCTTGAGGGTAGGGAAGCCCTGGCTCAGGGCACAAAGGACTGGGAACAGAGCGGTACCCACAAGCTGAGTGAGGCCTGGAGGGTGTAGTCCACCTGCAAAGTCAGGAGCACGGGCTGCAAGTTGTCCTGGTGACTTGACCTGAGGAGAAGATGCAGGTGGTAAAAAGGAGACCCAGGATATGAGCTCAGCCCTGACCAGACGACCTCCACTGGGGTCACTCACGTGGACAGCTGCAGAACTACAGGAAGGTCCCTCGTGTGCAAAGTCACCCCGATGACCTCAAAGGCAATGAGCAGCTCCATCTAGCACAGGGGTCAGGGAAACAGAAAGGAGCACTGAAACATAGCAGGGGGCTATGGCATGGGGAAGATCCGGGCGAGGGGATCTCCATCCCTCCTCCTTATACAACCCTGCCTCCTATCTCAGTGATAAGATTGTTGGGCATCATTGCTGCTTTGGGGATCTCTGCCACTTTTGCGAAACCCTTAAGCAAGTGACTGAGACTTTCGAAGGCTGCATTTCCTATTCTGTGAAATAGCTATTGTATTAGGGAAAGTTGAGATAAAAGATGCAGCGCTAGCTGTAGGGTGAGCACGGCATCAGGGCTCTCCCAAGTGGTGTCCTTGCTTGTGCCTTTCCTAGAATCATGCATAGATCCCTAGTGGCTCCATATTTTAGTCTCTGGGCCTCTTCTCACCCCCTGTTGTGCCTTCCCCTCCTCCACTTTGGTTCTTTGCTTCAAGAAATCCCATGAATTGGGCAGGTAAGATGGCTAGAAGCTCGCCAGAGGACCCTTCAGGAGAGGAGGAGGTGGCCGGGTCTCACCCTCTGAATCCGTTTGAAGGGGTTTCCTAGCTCACACAAGATGCTCTCATTATTAGCTTGGCAGGTCCCAGCCTGAGGAAAGAAAGCAAGTAAGGTGAGGGTTATACTTGTCTTCCGTCTACTCGGGAGCACAATCAGAAGCCCTGAAGGCTTGTCTACTGAGTAGCAGAGGTACCCCAGTTCCGAAAAAGGTCAGCACGCCACAGCAAACGATAATTCAAATAAATGTCGTATACAGTGCGGGGCAAATAGCCTGAGCAGCGGGCACTCACCGGGCGCACGGAGGACAGCAGCAGAGCGGGTGGCACCTTAAGGGTGAGCAACGCCTCGTGAGCATCTTCCCCAGCCCGTTGGGGGCTCGGCGAATTGGTCACATTGATGCTCAGGAACAGTTTCTTAGTGTCTCTGCTGTACTGGAGCCTGAAGAGAGGAGTCTGGGACTAAGCCAAAAGCCTCACCTCCACTAGGCTCCACCCCCTCGGGCCTCCAGGGCTAGGAAAGCCTTTGGGGGCCAACCAAGTCATACCAGAAGGGAAGTCGGGAAGTCGTAACCCTGGCTAATTAAATATCCACCCTACCCCTCCCTGCTCAGTGAAGCCTTGCCCCAATTCAGCCAGCGAGGCCCCGCCTAGCCCTTAACCAGTCAGGGTCACCCAAATACCACCTGCTTAGAGACTGCAGCAGCTCAGTCACGAAGGCTGCCTGCATCTGCAGGTTGCTGTCACACCTGTTGTCTGGCCCGCACTCTTTCTGGAAGTGGACCTAGGGACAGTGGAAGGCTTGAGGGGCTGCAACCCACACATCACCTTCTGACCCTACAGCCCTCCTGGCCTGGAGAGGGCCTGCTCACCTCAGTGTGATTCTCCATAGCCTGTGCCTGGTTGAGGACTGGGTAGGCATCCAGAGACCGCAAGCCCAGCTTGGGGCGATCGGGCATGCGCAGAGGTAAGGAGTAGTTCATGGCAATGACGATAGGACGGAGTTTATCGCGAACATTGTCCTGGGGAAGAGGGTGCCATGAACACAGCCCCCAAGCCGAATCCTCCCATCTCATTAAAAACTAGCCAGACTAAGACCCAGGGAGGGGCTGGGCTTCTCTCTACCCTGGACCCCTAAGTTAAGCTGAACCCCCCACTAATCCAATCACCAAATCGAGTCCTACTATCTTGCACTGCCCTGCCTCGCTGTGACGGGGGCTCCCATTTATGGATCTCCAGGTCTACTTCCCCATAACACCATGATGCCCCAAAGAGGAACTGAGCTTGTCCTGAATCAGGGACCCATTCTTTCCAGACAGGGCCAGAGCCAACACCTCTTTTCCAAGGTGATAAGCCCCTTGGCCCCATCTCTACCTCAGGGCTTATCTTATTAACATGGGCGACCTGTTGTGTGCAGCCACCATCTTGCCAATCCATATTTACCAGACCGACTTCCCCAAACTCTGGGGACACCCCTGTCTGTGAGGTTTGACTTAGGGACACTGGCCACCTCTCCCAGAGATCTCAGGGCCCCCATCCTCCCCCACAGCCCCTCTCTCACCATCAGCAGTAACTCCAATGTCTGGCAATGCGTCTCTGGCATGGAGAAGAAGCCATGGAAGACAGAGGACTGGCTGCGGGCAAATCGGAGCCTGGGTGGGCGCCGGTCCCTGTCAGCCTCCAGTGTGTAAGCCAGGGCTGTGAACAGACAGGGCAGTGAGCAGGTGGCCAGGTGAGCACACTCCCATCTCTTTCCCACCTGAGCACCCTGTGTCTAGCACTTACTGATGTTCCGCCTGTAGTTGGGGTTCCCAGCGCTCTGGTTGTAGGCAAAGCACAGCTCCACCTGAACACTGTTGGGGGTGGGGAGAGAACACGTAGCAGGGCCTGGTCACAGCGGGAAGGACAGTCATGTCCTGCTTTTTCACTCCTGTGCTAGGCAAAGAACTCAGGACCCTTGTGGGGGAAAGTGGGAGCAAAACTGGCGAGTCTACAAAGCTGCAGTGACTTCTCACAGATTCTAGAGTTCACCAGTGGGGAAACTGAGGTCCCGGGCGCAGCAGTTTGTCTGATGTTATCAGGTGGCTGATGGTCCAGTCCAGGTCTTGGGATCTCCAGATTTTACTTTTGTTTCCAATCCTATGATTTTCAGCTGTGCCTAGCCCCCACCCACCCCTTTTGCTACCAGACTGATATCCACAAAAAAGCCCTTAGGGTCGCTACTGATGTATCGCTCTATTAGCAACTGGGTTTTTTTGGTGGTGGTGGTGTTTTGTTTGTTTGCTTGTTTTTTGTTTTGTTTTATTTTACACCTAAGGTATAGACTACTATGCTTAGGACTTTTTTGTATAGCATCTCATTTAACCATCTCAAGAACCCTGTTAATTGGTCATTACCTTTTATACGTTTCCTGAGGCTCAGACTAATAATTTGCCCAGGGTGAATCTCCCTCCCCACGCCCATCCACTTAAGAGCATTCCTTTTCCCCTTCCTTCCATCCCTCACTCTTCAGAGTTCCCCCTGTTCTCCCCTCTGGCAGTGAGTGGCTGGGCTTTGAGCCTGACGGTCCAGAGCTCCTGTACCTAACCTCGTGCTCACACATCAGGTCCTGCAAGGAACGCTGACTTTAAATGAGATTGGATAGGGAAGATGTTGCTGACCCTGGAATCCTGCGGCTGATGGTGGGACATCAGGCGTGTCCCGGGAAGGGCTTAGGGCCTGAGGCCTAAGGAGAGGGTAGGGAGAGCTGGGCTGACAGTCTCACCAGGAAGTAGCTGTACAAAGCGAGGGGTCCAACACAGCTGGCCGGGCCACCAAGGTCCTATGGAGGATATTGATGACAGGCCGGGCCCTATGGTAACAAGAAAGCAGGCAGACATCAGTGTTTCCTGCCTACCCCAGGCCAGGGCTGGGGTTCAGGTTTCTGTGGATCACTGCAGAAGGTGGACAGAGCTGAGGCTCCAGGAAGATGAGGACCGAGGAGGGACATAGCCCTGTCCCGTCTCCCAGCTCACCTCAGTAGCACAATGTGGTCCGACAGGCTCCCTACTAGCAGGTCTGGGTAGAAGTTTTCATCCACATCCATCTTCCCACTCAGAGAGTAGCCGAAGGTGGCCAAGCCAGGCAGTCCTAGTTTCTCTCCATGGATTATCTGAAGCCAAGAGGAAGTGGTAGGGACGGGTTCTGAGACGCGCCTGGAGGAGGGGGCCCAGGGGAATAGGGCGATAGGACTATACCACCTATTCATACCTGCTGGGGCTGCCTGAGGAGCCCCCCGGAGCTGCTGTGGTAGATGTATACTTTGCCCAAGCCCTCAAATGGAGCTCCCACAGCAATGTCTGGGGAGGAGAGACAGGGCAGAGTCACCAGGCATACCGGGTCCCATAGCTCTTTCACCCTCTGCTCCAGGCCACTGAGCCCAGTGTGGCAGTGATTTCACCGTCATGGTGACCTCACCCTGGCCCAAGTGTTCAGAGCAGCTGAGAAGGAACCTCAGAGCTCCGGAGCTCTGGTGGCAATGGAGGCTCAGGAAAAGGGAAGAAACTCCCTCAAAGTCACACAGCAAGTGAGTGCCACAGACAGAGTCATGCGCCACATTCCCCAGCATAACCCACTTTCCCAATAACCACCTCTCTGGATACCTTGGTTCTTCTAAATGACATTTACTATCAATACCAGAAAGAAGCCATTCCCCATTGATAACCACCAGCACAGACAGCGATCACAGCATCCATTTCATTTAACCCTTATGAGAATGCCGTGTGTGTGTGTGTGTGTGTGTGTGTGTGTGTGTGTGTGTGTGTGTATTGGAGGTGGGTATTGCTATCGTGTACTATTATTTACTCCCTTTATAGATGAGCAGGCTCAAATCCCAAGGTCACACAGCCAGGAGGCTGGATTCCATGTACAACACTACAGTGGATTTTGCTTCAATATAACGGAACTTCATGTGTCAAAGCTTTTAAGTTGCTAAGCAATGACTCATCAAATGAATGCAACACGTTTGATGATCTCAGTCTTTGCTGGACTCATCGGCTACATTTGATCTGAGGCTGGGGTGACTGGAAAGGACGCCAAGGACAGTGAGCAGACCCTAGACTGAAGAAACCTACCCCTCTGTGGGAAGTGCTGGGGCCTGTTGGCTGGCCTCTCTAGCACCCATGTCTGCCTCCTGAGAAGCTCTGCCTTCCTTCCTTTGGCTCCCGGCTATGTTGTGGGAAACTGAGATTGTCAGAGAACTGACTTCCGGTAAGCTAAGTGTCTTCCATAGTAATTGGACTCATAGCATAACGTGTCCTCCCCATGACTTCTCCCTGGGTCTGATTGTATTGTCCCTGGTCCCATAGAACACTGGCAAGGGAATGGCACTCTACCTAGGGCTCCCTCGTTGTGTCAGTCCTTTGTTGTCACCTGATATGGTACATTTTTGACCCTGTCTCCCCAGGTTTCCTACCTGCTTCCACCCCATACCCCCCCCTCGCAGAATCACCCTCCAAAGTACCAAGCTATATCTCCCTCTCTACTCTCACTATGACCCAAACAGAAAGCCCTGTTTCTTCTGCCTGGGTTTCAGAGTACTCACCAGCTCGTCCCCAGTGTACGCTTGGGTAATGTACATGACATTGCTTCCACGCTCACGCCCGCCAACCTCTCTTCTGTGCACTCTCAACCCAGCCCACTTATCACCCTCTATGCATCCTATTACGTCTTTGACAAGTCCTGTCAAGCTATGCAGCTGGTGCTCAGTCAATGAGGGTTCTGAAGGGGAGATACTGGCTCCTACCCTGGAATCCATCCTGGTTGATGTCACCAATGCTGGCTATAGAGACGCCAAAGGCAGAGCGACTGGGGCCATGAAGCAGGAGGGAAGGTTGATCAGGGAAGGAAGTGCCCGCCTGGTTCATGAAGACGTAGACAGCGCCCCCTACCTCCTCTTTCCGTTCAAAGTAGTAGGGAGCACCCACCAGGAGATCCTGCCACCTGCACAGGGGAAGAGTGGGAATGGAAGTGTGAAGTTGGCCCCTGATAGGCACTGCAGATGTCATCCAATGAGCATGATTTTGCCAAGGGCCATGCAACTGAGCAAATGTCTGAGGACGGTTCATGAGAAGGCCAGCGAGATCCACCAAACAGAAAACCCGTGTCATGGAGAGATCATGCAAGCAAAGATCACATCCCACAAAGAAAGCCCTTACCCCATTGGCACCTTATGAATGACAGGGACAGACAAGAAGCACAAATGTCATGCAAATGACATGCAAATGTCCAGACTCCCATAAGGTGTGATTGAGACCTTGGAAACAGTGAACAGCAAATGTCTGAACTCAAAGCTTCTACTTCCCTGATCTAGCTTGAGCAAGCCTGCCACCCCACCTCCCACACCTTTGCCCCTGGCCCCAGAGGATGTTGCGTGTCCCTGGATTCTCACCCATCATTGTTCAGGTCTGCCAGGGCAATGGCACTGCCAAAATAAGCGCCCACCTGCGTGCCCTTCAGCACCTGCCTCCTCCGCAGGTCTCCACCTGACTCTTGTTTCAGCAAGAAGACAGCGCCCATATGTTGGTGCCGTGGGGCACCCGTCACAACAGTGATGTCCGTGGGATGTAGGATGGCACTGCCTACCTGCACCGTGTACCCTGGGATGGGGGGGGGGAGTGTTCAATCAAAGCCCCAGTATATTTGTCCCCTTCTATACTGAGCCTGTCCTTGTCCACCCTCTATTATCCTCTGTTCCTCTAGGCCAAGTTGAGTAATTCAGTGGGCCACAGATCCTGTCGGAGTCTTCTTTGCACACTGGGTTTTGAGCTTCATGATGAAACCGACTTTGCATCTGAAAGCTTAAACCAAGTGCAGAGTCTCACATGCAGGTGGTGCTCAATAAGTGTGTGCTAATTGAACTAAATGCCCCAAGTCACATCTACACTGTAGTCTCACCCCACAGCACACACCAGGGGTAAAAGGGCCAGTGTGTTAGGGATCAAGGTGGCTTCTCCCATCCTGCAATGAACCACCAGCACTGGGCTTACCAATATAGAGGTTTCCCTGGTCCTCTGAGCCCCTGTAGCTATATTCAGATAGATCCCAGTCCTTCCGCTGAATCATGTAGCTGTTTCCTGCAGAAAGGATTGGGGAAGGCGAACCGGAAGAATCAGTCACAGTCTTTTCTTCTACCAAGCCCACCTCCCCACAGCGACAAGAACAATAACGTGTGTGAGCACTGCTCTGATAAATAAATCACTTCCTGTTTTTTTTGTTGTTTATTTTGCTTTGTTTTGTTTTGTCTTATTCTCCATGACAAGGTTTCCCTTTGTAGTCTGCTGTCTTGGAACTCCAGACCAGGCTAGCCTTGAGTTCTCAGAGATCCGTTTGCCTCCGCCTCCTGAACAATAGGACTAAAGGTGTGTACCACACATTGCCTGGCTGATAAATCACTTCCTCCTTAAGAATGTTTTTGATGTAGGGGGTGGGTGGGGTGGGATGGGATTGGAGAGATGACTCTGGCTGTTCTTCTAGGGAACCCAGATTTGATTCCTAATACCAACTATAGGGCTCAGTGGTCTGTAACCCCAGTTCCAGGGGATCAGACAGGCTCTGAGCTCATGATCCTCAGGCCTCAGCCTCCCAGATGTTAGCATGTAGTGGTTTATGTGATTATAGGTATGGGTGTTTTGCCTGCATGTATGTCTGTGCACCACCTGCACGCAGTACCTGTAGAGGCCAGAAGAGGGTGTTGGGTCCCCTGGAGTTAGAGTTATAGACAGTTGTGAGCCACCTTGTGGGTTCTGAGCCATCTCTCCATCTCGTTTAAGCAAGGATCTTGAAACAATGAAATATTCTGTAACCTCAAAAGGACAGTCCTATAAGTATTGACCAAGACACTGCCTTTAGCTTATGATGTATGAAAAGAGAATATGGAAGGCCAGAATATTTCATTTGATCCGGTTTGCTTTTAAGAAGATACCTATAAATACTAAAATAAGGGGCTGGAGAGATGGCTCAGTGGTTAAGAGCACTGGCTGCTCTTCCAGAGGACCCAGGTACTGTTCCTAATGGCATCTCACTACTGTCTGTAATTCCAGTTCCAGGGGATCTGACACCTTCACACAGACACACATCCCAGCAATACACCAATGCACAAATAAGTGTGGAAAGAGTCCTAAGACACTGTGAACCTTGGAAAAGGGATGAGGGAGGTGGAAGGAAGGACAGGAGGGACTGTTTTTTATTATTTTTCCCTCCTTACTTTGAGATACTGAAGGTTGATTTTTTTTTTTTTTAAATCTTGAAACAGGGTCTTGCTAAGTTACCCATGCTGGACCTGAACTCACTATATATCCCAGGCAGGATTATGGAATCCTCCTGCCTCAGGCTCCGAATAGCTGGGATCACAGGACAGTGCCACTGGGACTGGCCATTTTTGCTCTTGCTTCAAACAAATCCTTAGATAAGATTTTAGTGCTGCACCAGAAGCATGTTTGTGAAAGTTGCCAGAGGTTGAGCTGATGTCAGACGGTCACAGTCCAATCTAGGTTTCCTAATTTATTGTTGGCTTTCTCTAAGACAAAGTTTTTAATTAAGTAAAATAGGCATAAAATGCTTGTGTCACCCGAGGACTTTGGGAATGCTAAATGTGTATATTTATATATGTATGTTATGTAACATATTATATATTATGTGTAGTTTTATATTATATATTTTATATATAATTTCAGTACTCGGGAAAAAGAGACAGGAGGATTGCCTTGAGTTTGAAAATAGCCTGGGCTACATGGCTACATAGAAAGTTCATAGTGTGATCTACTACCTCTCTCTCTCTCTCTCTTTCTCACACACACACACACACGAGTTTTTTCAGATAATATGTGTAGGGAGCTACACATTCCCAGCATTCATACAAAAGGCTAGGTGCAGCATCACATGTCTATAACCCCAGCTCTGCCAGGGTAAAAACAGGTGAACCCATGGAGGTCACTGGCCAGCCACTCCCACTGCATCAGTGACCTCCAGGTGTACCCAGAGACCCTGTTTCTCTAAATAAGGTGGAGAGCAACTGAGGATCTGACGCCAACCTCTGGCCTCTCCAGCCACATGCTCACACGTGTACAAACACGGAAGAGTTAAAGATGACACATGTAAAACTGCTGGCGCACAGTGAGTGCTTTCACACTGCTGTTGGCCTGGGGCCCTGTCTCTTGTGACCCTGACCCTGGGCAGTCTGGACTGGCCGTGGCTTATTGACGGGTGGTCTCTGTTGTACCTCCTTCTCCCAGGTCCCCACCTTTCCAGTTGTAGGCACCAGGGGCACCGAAGTATACAGTGTTCTGGGTGAAGCCGCCGCTGGTGCCCAGCTGGCACATGCCGGTCTGCAGGTAGTCAGTGTTGCTGTTACACATCTCGTTGTGGTATGTCTGCCAGTCATCGCCAGGGTCGAGCTGGAGGTCGTTGCCACGCACATAGCACTTGCCCACCATGCGCCGCTGGTCTTCTAGCCCAGACCATAGTACCTTGGTGTACCGATGGGCACAGACCTAGGGACCCACAAACACACACACACACACATGGCATTAGCCAAGATCAGGGAACCCATGGCAAGCTAGAGCTCTCACCCTGGGCACTGCCGACTTTGTGAGTCAAGGGCCAAAGTCTAGCTTCCTTTTCTTCCTGTGGGTATGCTGAGACCTGTCCCTCCCTATCCATTATACTGGAATCAAGGGTCAGGAGCAGATCTGGGGAAGCCAGAAGGCATGCATTTGAGAACAGCTTAGAGATCTTGGTGAAAGGAATTGGAGGATGAGGGAATGTGGGACTTAGGTTACTGGGTCTAAAAGGAGCAATTTACATAGAGATTAGGGGATTCATTTCTCTTGTCCCCAGATAACCCTGTTATTTAATGAAAGGGTCATTTAAAATTATTATTAGTAGTAATAATAACAATAATAATAGCATTAATAAGAGCAGTGAAAACTTTTTTGTTTGTTTGTTTGTTTGTTTGTTTGTTTTGAGACAGAGTTTCTCTGTATAGCCCTGGCTGTCCTGGAACTCACTCTGTAGACCAGGCTGGCCTCGAACTCAGAGATCCACCTGTCTCTGTGCTACCATCACCCGGCTCAGCTAACGCTTCCTGAGCACTTACCATACACCAAGTGCAGGCACAAGCTCTTCTCATATAGCAACTTTCAATTTTTTTTTTAATCTTATTTTTTGAGTATAGGTATTTTGCCTGAATGTATGTCTGTGGGCCGTGTACATGCTTGGTGCCTGCAGAGGGCAGAAGAGGGAGGGCATCAGATCCCAGGGAACTGGAGTCAAATCCAGCACTGGGAGGCAGAGGCAGGCAGATCTCTGGATTTGAAGCTAGCCTGGTCTAAAGTTCCAGGCAACCATGGCTACACAAAGGTGCTGCGAATTAGCCTCTGGGCTATACAGTATCTAGAAACAGGGGGTGCTCTTGTTTATTGGCTTTTTCTGTTACCTCCCAGCTGGTTAGTATCGCCAGCAATTCATACAAGCTTACCCTTAGGCACTGCTAAGTTTCTGCTGCTTGGAACACAGTAGGTGCTAGCTAAATATTTGTTGACTGTGTAAGGGTGGGTAAGGAGCTAATCCTAGAGTACAATCACTTAAACAAACTTCTAGACACACACGCACAAACAACAGGGGGTACAAAGGGGTGGTCTCATGAACCCATTGACACCTACAGCTTACAATAGCATTCTTGGGACAGAAATCACAGCAGTGATGATTATAGGAGTGGCAACCACTCAGAGGAGGCACAGAGAACTTTCTGGAGTGGTGTAAGTATGCGCTGTTTCATGGGTGTTACTGACATAGGCTTATCATCCATCAGAGCTCATAGAAAGTTAAGATCTGCCCTTTTCGCTGTATGTAAATTGTATATAAACCTAAGCAACGTCTGTCCGGGACACGGAAATTGAGATCCCAAGGGCTGACACTGAAGAACTGTCAGCAGCAGAAGGTGACAATTGACAGCAGGGAGTGGCACTCAAATCAGTGCCAGGGTGAGCCAGGGCCGTCAGGGCTGTGCCTCTTCCGGCAGCCAGCCTCCCAGGAAGGAACGCCTGCCAGCGCCCGACTGCCTGGGGCGCTCTCTGCCCTTTCCCCCTCCAAGTTCTCTCTGCTCCTTCCCACGGATGGTGAGCATCCATGCGGGTCACACAGGACCCATGCCATGTCCAGTCTCAGGAGAGTGCCAGACAACCCTGTCAGTGTGCAGGGAACAGGGGACACGCAGGCTTGTAAAGATGCGAGGCCACAGAAGCGGACATTTGCAAAGGCCCCAGCCATCACGGAGGATCCCCGACCACCGTCTGCCATCCTCCCTGGCTCAGGGAAGATGATGCTAAGACTTCACTTACCAGGACTCTACCTGCAGGGCCCTGGCTGGCCACAGTCACTCCAAGCCACATGTCCTCAATAATGTGATGGTCAGGGTCACCTGCAAGAGTGGGAGGGGTCATGATCTCAGGTCCCTTATTCCATACTCCAGCATCCAAGGCCTCCTGAGGGCAGCAGCTGTCTCTCCTCTACGTCCTTCTGGCATTGCTCTGAGCTCACACGGTATATGACCTTCCCTTTTCTCCTGCTCCTCTTCCCAGATGGACAAGAGACAAATCACCTTTGCTTTTTGTTCTGTTTTTGAACCAGGGTCTCCATTTTACATCTCAAGCTATTCTGGAATTCACTATGTAGCCCAGGCTAGCCTTGATCTCGCTGTCTTTTTTGCCTTAGCTTCAAGTGTCAGGCACGAGGCGCCATGCCTTGCTAACAAGCTAGCCTCCTATCTCCTCTTTGGGCTCCCTCTGCCAGGCTCCTGACTTAGCTCTGTCCCCGGGGTTCTTCTCACTTTTCTCTGAAAGGTCCATCCGTTCACAGTCATTCTTGAGGGCAGTGAGGGGACACAGGTACACAGCACCAGTCCGGTTGGTATAGTCATCATCCACGGCGAGGTCTCGGGGAGCACCAGCCAGAAGGCTGGAAAAGGAAGGCAGGTGGGTCAGCCTGACTTTACAAGCCTCCCTCCAGTCATCAACAATCTCTGGGTATGGACTCCATACCACATTCTTGGGATAGAACATCGATAAACCTTGCCTCTGTCTTCCAGGAGAGCCTGCTACAGAGGAAGGTGGGCAGGAAACACACACTCGGTAAGGATCTCATGGGGAAGGCATGGAGGCCTGTACACAAGGTGCCCTGGCCTCAGTGTAAGGACAATGGCCAGGGGTCAGCCAATGAAAAAGGGGAGGAAGAGCACCAGAGACAAGGGTACGATATGTACAAGGGCCAGGAAGTATGAGCAAGCCAGTGATTCAGGCACCAGCCCTCTGGACAACTAGAACTCAGGAAGAACATTGCGGGAGGCATACCAGTCAGGACAAAGGCCTTAGAGAAACCACAGAGGGACCCCAGGCAAGGCAGTGACAAGATCAGATCTGTTGTTGGTTTGTTTTTCATTATTTCATTCTCTTTTTCAGACAGGGTCTCATGTAGCCCAGGCTGGGATACTCCCTATTCAACCAAAGATGGTGACCTCGGCAGACTTCAGACCCTCCTGTTTCCATCTTTCACATGCTGGATTTTCAGGTATGTACCGCCGTGCCCAGTTTTATGTAGTGCTAGGAACTCAATCTGGAGCTTCCAGAATAAACACTAGATAAGCATTCCACCAGACGAGGTCCATTCCCAGCCCCGGATCTGGGTATCTGAAGGAATCCTTTGGCCTGAGAAGTAAAGGTAGTTGTGAAGGGATGGCAGTTAAAGGTTCAAGGGCTACGGGCATCAAAGAAGGCAGAAGAGAGAATCTGTGTAAGGATGGATGGGTTGTCGGGAAGCCCGGATCTCTCCTCTTGAAACTATCAAGCACATAGCTCTCTGGGAGGCACAGATTTCCAGGTGAGCTGAGAGCCGCCTCCACTGACCCCACCCCCACCTCGAGACAGGTACACTGGTACGGGGTGGGGCTGGATACCAGTGTGACCCAAGAACTGAGTTCCGGTGCAGGGAGTGGACAAGAGCTATCTGTCACCTTGTCCTCAGAATCCACCTTTAGGGACACCAAGAAATTCCCACAAGGGGGCTAGGACCCTGGAGCCCCATCCCACACCTAAAGGGTGACTTAGGCAGGGTAGCCAAGATCAGTCCTGAAATCCTAGCTCAGACAATCCCTGGGTATTTATAAAAGAAAATCTCCAACTACCACAGGCTATGTGAATGGTATCTGGGGCAGTCCAGTTTCAGGACCAAGTTTTTTCTTGTATCTTCTCCCTATCAATATTTTTCTTAGAACGCGTCCTCTGACACCTTCCTGCCAACTCAGCTTTCTGGGTAGCAGCACTTCCCAGGTGTCCTTCTGTTTAGCCCAGCAACACTGGGGCCCTGAGGCTCCCAGGCTCCAGGCCTCTGGCCAGTCTGGAAGTGCGGAGCAAAGGCTGTATGTACAGCCCTGCTTTGGACCTGGGAGTCAGGGCTGCAGGGAGTAGGCAAGGCAGGGCCCAGGCATGCTGGGGCTTGGGGTGCCTCCACCTACTAGGAGTCAGGAATGCATTGCCTGAAGGTACTAGGAAGTGGGTGGACCTGTATCTCCGCATAGGAAGCTCAGACATCACCCTCAGTGGCTCCTGCTCCTAAGGGCAGGGACAAAGCTTCCCCAAACAGAGAAGTGTTCTGAGTACCCTAGGGAGAGGTAAGGGAAGAGATAGACCAGCCAGACCATTAACCAACTTCTTTCTTTTTTGTTTTTTTGTTTGTTTGTTTGTTTTTTTTTTTTGGAGACAGGGTTTCTCTGTATAACCCTGGCTATCCTGGAACTCACTCTGTAGACCAGGCTGGCCTTGAACTCAGAATCCATCTGCCTCTGCCTCCCAAGTACTGGGATTAAAAGGGTACGCCACCCCTGCCCAGCTTACTAACCAACTTCTGTTCAGGCTAGGGGGGGTACCTGACTGACTACTCTGGCTGCCACAGATACACACCCACCCCCTGACATGCTTGACAAAGGAGAGAAGAAAGGGCCTGTGGAAAAGAATCACCTCAGCCTGAGCTAGGGCCCTGCTTCTAAGGTGATTTCCCTTCCCTGTGAGTCTTGAGTGTCTTATCTATAAAACGGGAATGCCAGACAGATGAACTCTCTATTCCAGAATTTGGGGGGAAACAAATGTGTTCCTGCAAAAGGACTCTCTGACTAAGACGGCACCAGTGGGCACATGAACACTGCTGCTCAGGATTTCTGTGTACCAGCACTGGCCTGAGCTCGACTTGACTCTCCAGGGACCCAGGAATTCCAATACGGCAGATTAGGGAACCTGACACACCAAGAAAAGGACAGACTACTTCATTGTTTAGAAGGAATGAGGGCTGAACAGAAGTAGAACTTCCACATCCTGAGGATAGCAGGCAGTCACTGGGGGAGGGGAAGGATAGACCGGTTTACTGAAAGAAGCTCAGAATTGGCTGGAGGGAGGGATCTCCTACAGTGAGCCTGTAGGCTTCAGTGGATGAAACCGGGGCCTGGTGGGGGGGGGGGGTGTGTGGAATACGATGTAATGGGTGCACTACCGTCACAGCTGCCACTGTCCTACCTAATTTGTCTAGCAGGTGTCTGAGGAGCAGGGTCTCCATGCCTCCTAAGTCTGTCTCTGCTAGGAGGGAACTGAGAGCGACCCCTCCTCTTAGCTGCCTGAGGTGAGGAACAGGCAGAGCCAAGCACAGACCAGGGCTGGATTAGAACAAGACTCCGTACAATCTTCGAATTCCTGTTCTTGTACGATGCCAGTCTTGTGCCCACTGGTGGGGACAGAGGAGGGGCAATTCCCTAATCCCTAGACTTCTCCCTCCCAAGAGATTCCAACAGGAGCTCCCCCACACACTCTGGAATATTTTTAGCTCCTACTTGGCCCACTCAGAGGCCCTTTAAGGCCCTCTGGCTCCCAGCCCGGGATGCAGTGGTCTACAGCCAGAGGCCTGCACACAGATGGAGGAAGGGGGTTCAGAGGGTAGGGTTCACATTCCTCCTGCCAAAACCAGGTATGTGTAAGGTCAGGGTTAGGGAATCCCTAGACTGGAGCAAACCTTCGTGGTATGTAAACTAAAATATAAAGTACTATGTACTGATATTGGGTCCAGATCAAAACGACAAAAAAAAAAATCTAAAAACGGACCTCCTCCAGACCACCACTAAACCCACCTCCCAGCCACAGTCAGAGGGGGCGAAGACAGTGGAGATGCCTAGACAGAGCTCTTGGGAGATAGGACCTCCCTCTCCTGGAGTCAAGCTGGGCAGGGGAAGGGGGGGGGCAGCGAGCACCCCAGGAAGAAATGGATGGGTGAAATGGAAGACCCAGAGCTCTCCACAGCCGCCTGCTCACCCTTTCATTTGACTCCAACTAGAAAGCCCCTCCTAGCCTCTGGGGAGCCCCTGAGCTCCAAGCGCAAGGAGTGGGGATCTTCACGCTGCCCAGTCCTCTACACCTCCGTTCCTCCCAAGCAGTTCAGAACTAATAGAATAACAGCACAGAAAAGGCCATTATCTGAGAAGGCCGGGGAATGGGACCCGAGAGAGCTCAAGGGCAGCGGGCTGGCTCACCCCGAAGAGGAAGAGTCCCTCGGGATTCCGGGAGTGTGGTGGCTCAAAGAAAGTCTACGGGATTCAACTTCCTCTCAGGGAGGAGTGGGGTGGCGCCTACGGGGGAGATCTGGGGAAGCCCCCAGGGACTTGTTTGGGGTCTTGGGTTACTGTTCACCTCTGATGCAGGCGTGGGAGCAGGAGGCGAGGCGAAAGCTGCTCCAGCCTGAGTGGGAGGGAAGTCCGTGGATGCCAGCCCTGCCAGGCTGCCTGATTTAGCCACCTCCCCAGAGGCTCTCCTATGGCGCCTGAAACTGCTGCCCTCGCCGCCCTCCCCTCCCCCTCCTCATGCTGCCCACCCAGCCCCCTCCTCCCTGGTGACTCAACCCTAGAACCAGAGCAACAAGCCCAAGGCAGGAGAGAAAGAGAAAGATGGAGAGAAGAGAAAGATGGAAAGATGGAAGAATGTCTTGGCAGGACCTTAGGTGAAAAAAGGATAAAGGTGATTTTCTCATTTCTCCTCTTTCCCTGGGTTTTTAGTAGGTATTCCATATTTGACCCTTTGAGTTGTCTAACCTCAGTCCCTTTAACGCAATGGACTGGGTCTTACTATATAGCCTGGATTTTCAGCAAGCTGCCAACCCTCCTGCCTTCCTCTTTTGAGTCGTGGTGGATCCCACCGGATGCCAATCCCTCTTTGCTGCTTCTTTTTCTGCAAGATCAGCCCATCTTAAAGTCCTTTGGCTTAGAATGGCCACTGGAGAAAGCCAACAGATAAGGATAAACCACATTCAGGCCTTGTGCCCACAGCCACAGCAGCTGTGCCATTTCTACTGACACGAGCCACGAAGGCGGCCAGGCACCCGCCCTGCCCAGGGAGCACAGCAGGTGAGCCAGGCTCCTGCCTACCTCAGGCATGACCTCATTTCCAGGAGCCACTCCCTCCCAGGTTTTCCAGACACCCTCACTTCCAATGGTGAAAGGGAGGAGAGCCCAGAGGAATCTCCACACCCGCCAATGGGGTCTGGCCAGAGCAGGTGCAGAGAGGGTCAGTTACCATCTCCCAAATGAGTAGCTCTTCTCCCTCTAAGGGGGCTTAGATAATGATAGTGAGCCAGACAGGAGGGCACAGGCTTTTAACCGTAGCTTGGGAGCCAGAGGAAGGCAGATAGATCTCTTTGAGTTCAAGGCCAGCCTGGTCTACAAATCGAGTTCTAGGACAGCCAAAGCTACATAAGAGACCACGTCTCGGATAGATAGATAGATAGATAGATAGATAGATAGATAGATAGATAGATAGATAGATAGACAGACAGACCGACCAGAAGTGAGTGGGTCTATCCATTTGCGGGGGGGAGGGAGTGAGTGCTTTTTTTGTTTTGGGTGTGGCTTTGGCTTTTTTGTTTGTTTGTTTGTTCAAGACAGGATTTCTCTCTGGTTGTTCTGGAACTCACTCTGTAGGCCAGACTGATCTCAAAGTCACAGAGATCCAATTGTCTCTACCTCCGCAATGCTGGAATTAACGTCATACACTACCACCACCTGGCTGCCCCAATATCTGATAAGATATTGAGTTCTTTGAACCTAGGTTATGGGTGGGGTACCCCAGGATAGAGAGATAGTCTATCATGGATTTTTAACCACTTCTGGGCCAAAATCTTTGAGAACATAAAAGCTATGCTTTCCCCTCCCTGATCTCCCAGGAACTATGTACAGTCCCATGATTGAGCATATACTCTCAGGGCCTTCTGAACAGCTAGCAGACCCCAAAGGAAGGGCCGTGAGCTACCCCACTCTTCCAAGGACACTTTGACACTGACAGAATCTGAGGCTGTAGTTTGACGTAGTAGTTCCCTAGACCACTTGGGCAGCTGTTCACATCTGGCTACACAGCTGGCTATAGCGAATCCCAGCTGCTTCTCCCAAAAGGACGGAGTACTGAACTCAGTAAGACGAAGACAGAGCCAAGACACAGAAGCTGCTCTGGGCAAGACGGAGAAGACCCATCTGGCCAGAACCACCTGCCCTCAGCTCCCTGGAGAGGAAAGCAGAAGTCTTACACGGCTGCCTTGGGTAAAAACCACAGGTGGAAGAAGTATACCTCCATTCAGTCTCAGCCCCAGAGCCTTCTGGTGTCCACTGGAGGACTGGACACGCCAGGACCATTCTAGACACACTATCACACCAAAGTATTACTAACTCTAAGAATATGTGTTCTCCAGGGCTGGGGAAACTAAGGCTCAGGTGCTAGAGCAAAGCCCAAGACGCGGCAGCGGCGCTGGAAGGAACATCGTCTTTTCTCTCTACAATGCCGAGGTGCCTCTCACAGGCCAGCAGAGATAAGAGGGAGCATACCGATCCATGCACAACCTCATCCAGGGGGAAACTGGCCCCTGAGAGGGTAATATCATCCTCAAGGTCGCAGAATGGAGCAGAGGTGTTGCCGAATATCTTCTATTGTGTTAGTTCCGGCCATGCACATTCAACCTCAGAACTTCTGAAAACTCCGTACTGGGCTGGGGGAGGCAATGGCACTGCTGTAGCAACTATCTATTATCAGAGGGCCTCAGGAAGGTAGAAGGTTAAATCCACCTGGCCAGGGCAGGAAGGGTGTGGTGGATCCACCTTCTTCTGCAGGGGGCAGGTAGAGTAGAGACTAAGTCCAGGTGGGCAGTATGGACAGGGGCTGGGCCAGCAGGGCAGAGGCGAAGACTGAAGTTGAGTTGGACTTTGAACATTCCAAACTTCCTCAAGTTTCTACAGGCCCCAGTCAGAGCAGGGAGAGGTTTCAACACTTTTACCTTAACTGTCTTCTGATTTAGTAACTGTCAGAGAGGCCGGGTCAGAGTAAATGCCTGGCAGGCCACCCAGCTCAAAAAGGTAGGAGGGGCTTATATGATTGATCATCACTGTCCCTCCCTGGGCAGTTTTGCCTCCTACGGACCACCCTCTCCCCTCAGCTAGCCAACCTCAGCACACAGAACCCATGCAGAGAAACCTCAGACACCTGAACACGACCCATTGGGCATGAGTTTGCCTAGGGAGGGGCAGGTGGCTGGATGCAATCTCCTCCCCTCCTCCACTCTGCTGGGCTCTTCCCGCTTCTTGCAGCTGTTGCAAAGACGAGCAGAAGAAAAGAGAAAACCCCATTTCCCTCTTCAAACCAAACAAACACACTCAGGCCTGCTGATTCAACATGAATCTGTGGAATGCAGGGAGATGTCTGGTGGGAGTACCTCACCGCTTCAGGGTGGGCTCTGTCCTCAGAGGCTTAAGACAGCGCCTCCTCTGTCTTCTACTGTCTGTCCCTCTAGGGGTCAGAGGGCGCCTTTGGACAGCTCCTAATGCCCAGCCTCTTCATCACCTCACTCTGCAATACCAAGCCCTTGAGAAGTGTGGTCCAGCCTGGTTCTGCAGAGGGCGTGGCTGCTCTGGCTGCAGGCTAAATGAGAGGGCTAATGGGGGCTTGAAAGCATAGATTTTCCAGTTCTCTGCAGGAGGAGGGGAAGAGCGATGTAATAAGTGTTTAATGCACAGAGTTCTCCTAGCCCGGGAAAGAAGCTAATGTTAGGTACTGGATTCTCAGGGCTCTGGGCAACAAAGACCCTACTTCCGAAAATGTCTGAAGCGTGGAGCGGCCGCGTCTAGACAGGTTCTAGCCAGGTCAGCACTTGCCATGATTACTGCCCACCCCCCCATCCTCCACTCGCAGCCAAGCCCCACAATCGGAGGGCTGCCGTCGTACCCGCCCTCTTAATCCTGCCTCACAAGGAAAGGCCAGCAGCAGCAGGCCTGGAAGTCAGCGGGCCCAAGGCTCCAGTTTAGCTTAGGTCAGGTATTCGCGCACATTCCCCTCTCTCTGCACCCCACCTCACCGCCGCTAGGCTAACTTACAGGTAGCGCTGCTGTCGCTCAGTCTGCCGATGGAGGGCGACCGAGTAGCCGAAGAGGCTACCGGGGTTCACCGCCTCCTTCACCACCAGGAATCGGGTGTCCAGGTTGAAGGCGAAGGCGACCCGGCCGCTAGCCGCCACCATCAAGGCCAGGGCGCGGAGCATCCAGCCAGGGGCGCGGGGCGAGCGGCGTAGGCCGGGGCCCATGGCTGCGGGCCGGGCCGAACCGGGTCGGGCGAAATCGCTAGAGGGTTCAGCACCGGGAGTGATGAACGGTTCACCTGCTCCAGGCGCCGCCAGAGGACACCCGAGCCCGCAGAGCGGCTGCACCGGGAGTCATGCAATTTTTTGCCCTAGTCCAGGTCACTTTCACGTCTGCTCCGGGTGCTTCTCCAATCCGTGGATCTACTCTCACGTTGGTCCGGTGGACCGGTCACCGTTCCGGGCTCCGGGTACCCCGCACCCTAGATGGTCCCGGCCGCGCCCCCTTGGAGGTGTTAGCTCTTAGGATCTCGACTAGGTGGAGGATCTAGACAGGCAAGCCCTCGATCGCCAGGAGGGCAGGAGGGAGGGATCCGCCTCGGCGCGCGCCCCGCCTCCCCACCGCCCAGCCCCGCACCTCCCCACCTTGCTTGCCCAGTCCGGGCTCCGCTTTCCTTCCGGGGAAAGAGAAAAGGTCCCCGCTCTGCCGCCGCCTCTTAAAGGGGCAGCGCCGCCCCTCCCTCTCCATCATTCCTAAGGCGACTCCGCCCTCTCTCTCAGACACCTGTCGGGAACCCTTAAAGCCTGGATTTCCCCTTCCAGCCGCGAGCTTCTTCCCAGGAGCGTCGCCTTTAGTCCAAGACGGATTGGACGGGCGGGGCCGGAGGTGGGATTTGCCTGGCGCTTCCCGGCGGCTGCAACTGGAAAGGCCGTTCAAGGCACGGCCAGCACCGCGATCCTCGCTGGACAAACCAGGCGTTGGCTTTTCGGGGAACGGCCGTCTGTGTTCGGCTGCCTGGAATGCGGACCTCCGCAGCGTTGCGAGTCTCTAAGAGGTGACTGCGGGTCTCCGGACTTAACTTCTTCGTACTAAGTGCCCTCAAATGTTATGTATGAAGGAGTATTTCTCCTGCCCACCTGCCTCCTCTCCTCCTGATCCCAGCTGGAAGCAGCTCTTCCGCAAAGCTAGACAGATATTTAGAGGTGGTGATGACAAATTAGCAAAGGGCAGCCTTTGTCTCTAAGAGCAGTGAATGAGACCTCAACCCCCACAGTTGTGATTTCGGGTGGAAACAGGTGGGCTAGGTTCAAAGATCTCACTATCCGGAAAAGAATCAAACTGAAAGGGAACTCCAAGAGATCATTATGGAATTTTTTTTTTTTTAGTCTAACTCATATTTTCCCTAATGCAGAACAAAGACTCATTTTCCCTGAGCATCCTCATTTTCTATATGTTTTTATAATTAAATAAGAACAGCACAGGCAGCAGGCACTATGCTAACTGCTTTCCAAATACTTTTTTCAAGGCAATATACATATATACCTCTCTCTCTCTCTCTCTCTCTCTCTCTCTCTCTCTCTCTCTCTCTCTCTCTGTGTGTGTGTGTGTGTGTGTGTGTGTGTGTGTACAATCGCCAGTCTAAGGAAAAGGGAAAGCAGAAAATGGATCCATCCAATAGGATTCTGCTCTAGTGTTTGAGAAGCCAGTGCATTCTGGGTCTGATTCCCTATCTATACATTGTGACCTTAGAAGGTACGAACATTTCCACACAGATGCTCTTATCTCTTGCACTCAAAGGAATAAGATCCCTTAGAGATCATACTGTCCTTCTGCTAATGACAATTATTGACAGTTTGTCATTGCCACCACTATGTAAATCCAGGTCTGTACCTGTCACTCTGTTTACATATGGGAGCAGAGCTGTCCCTCCATCAGACACAGCCCTGGAGGGACCAGGGGGAGCAGCTCTTCCCGCATAAAGTAAGTTTGAAATCTTTGCAGCCCCATGTGGCCACATTGGTGCAGGAGCAGCCCAGATGAGTCTGGAGTTAAAAAGAAAGATGGAAAAGCAGGGGTGCGCTGCTGGAAGGCGCATGCTACAATTATTAAATCCTCACACCAGTCATCAAGATGTTAGCTCTGCTTTAAGATGAGAACACTGAGGTTCCTCGAAGTTACGCTCTTTGGCTAAGGCCACACAGCTAGGATTCTAATTGCACGGGATATCTAACCCCAGAACTCTTCTTAACCATTGTGCTAATGATTAACATTTAGGACAAATCAGATTTTGTTGAGACTTGGTGTAACAGAGCCTCTCCTTTGGGAGTGTCCTCAGTCATTACTTTCTATTCCCCTTCTGGTGTGGTGAATGCTAACTAGATGCCCCGCCTAAATGGTTAAAATGGTAACTGCTAAACAATCTTCCTTTAGCTTTGCAGATATCCTGTTCCCTTGACTTTGCATACAAACTAATGCATATTCACAACTGGGCTGTTTTGCTCCTAATAAGAGGCCGTCTGTTTTAGGAACATACAGGAACCAGTCCTGGAGATAAAGTGGATTGTAGTGTTCTGGGCAGAGGGGGAAAAAACCAAAACAAACACACCCAAAATCCCAGAGATGTAAGCCATAGGCAGCAAAGACCTCTCACTTAGCATATACAACATGATCCAGTCTTCATATGGAAGTCAGGATAACCTCACGGGATCGGTGGTTCTTCCTTCCACTTTTACATGAGTTCTGGGGTCAAACTCAGGTCATCAGCCTTGCACAGCAAGTACCTTACATGCTGAGGCATCTTGCCAGCCTGGTATGACGTCTGCCGTGTAGCTCAGGCTAGCCTCAGAATATTGGCTTTTGAGCATCGAGCATCCTTAATCAGGTAGTTAGGAGCGTGACCTTAGGATCAGAGCCAGGGGAGCGGCCTCTGAAGCCTAGCTTCACATCTTACAAATCATTTAATGTGCAGACGCACTTCATCTTTCCAGGTGCCCTCTGAAAGTCAGGACTGTCGTCCTTGTTTGCCTCACGAGGAAGCAAAACTTCGGGTGTATACCTGGATGTCCAAAGTCATACAGCTCATGGGAAGGGAGTAAGACAGAGCAGGGACTGGGAGCCACTGACCACAGCTGTGCCTTTAAGAGACAAACTCCAGGCAGATGTTGTTCAGACAGTCAGACATACCTAAACAAGAACAGCTGCGATAACAGTTTTCTCTGTGGCATTTGGGAGCAGACACTTGTCCCTGGCTGCCCTTGGAACAGTTATTTGTCTGAGCTATGACTTCCAGGGCCACTCAGTCTCTCTCACGGTTTGACTTGTGGGCTAGAGCTACCAAAGACAACTGGGGTCAAGGAACAGGAAGCTAGATGGAAGTTGAGCCATTGCGTTTGCCCTTCTGGATAGCTCCCTTGGTTCTTGGCCCTATTCCTGGAGCAGTGTTGATAGCCAGGGCCTGGAGGGCCAAGGTGGACACTTGGTATAGGCAAGGGTCCTATCCAAAATAGCTTTGAGTCATGTGATGATGACAGATGGGCTCCACGCCAGGTCTTATCTAGTAAGCCATCCCAAACAGGAAGGACCAGCATGTCCGATCTGGGAACCAGGAGCAGGAAAGGGATGAGGGGTGGCATTTCCAGTCTGAAGGAGTGTCCACAGGGAATGTGGGAGCAGGAGTTGGGAGAGCCATGAAGACATAGCCAGCTGAGGGATGTGGGAAGTGTCAGGCAGACCTATGGGGGATGGAATGGGGTGGAGGGAGACATGGGCTGCCTAAGTCAAGGCTGGGGATCTGGAGAGAGAACGCCCAGTTCCATGCGGCAGGGTAGGGCTGAGACTCTTTGTTCCTGAGCGTTTTATCTCAAGGGCCTCATCTCATCCCTCCAGTCAGTCACCTCTACGTTGTCATCTCTTCCTCATGGAGAATGGATCGGCCTAGAAAACACACAGGATGTGTGTAAAATGATGGGCCTCTCACTTCGTGCAGCCTTTAAGCTCCTCCCTGTTCTCATTCATAGTAATGGCTCACACCTGGATAAGCCTAAGAGAACGGATGGGGCCTCTCTTCTCCTCTGAGGGAAGGAGAGTCACAGAGCCCCTCCCTGGGTGAACCTTCACCACCACCCCCAACCACAGTGAAAATCCACGTTATTCTCCTTCCTGGCTCCTAAGCCACTTGGAAGCTGCTGACCTCAGAGACCGACGTCATGTAAACAACCAAACCTTTCATGTTCTCTTGGGTCATGAGTGGTGCCATCCGTCCTGATGTTTGAGTGAAACCTTTGACGAGATCCCTTCAGCTTTTGCAGGTGACTGCACCAATATGCAAGCTGTGTGTTCATTCTGTGTAGGAGTCAGGGAGGCTTCCGGGAGAAGGAAGAGGAGCTGAAAGGAGAGACAGGCCTGGGAGACCTCAAAAGAAGAAATGCAGAAGTTGGCCTAAGTTGGGGTAAAGTTTTCCCAGCTGGAGCAGTGACAATGTCAATATTCTCAGAAGGCGGCTTCCGTTCTTCTTGGAGCGCTTGCTGTGTTCGCACCAGTGTGACTACACAGCCTCAGTCAGCTGCTGCAGGGATTACAAGGCCACACAGTGGCCTGTTCTAGGGTTGAGCACTGACTAATCTGTCTTCTTACCTGAGCAAAGGTACCTTCCTACCCCAGGTCTTAGAATCCCATCCAGTAAGCAAAATGGCTAGACAAAATGCCTTCTTAATATTCCTCATCAGCATCCAGTGTGTCTCAAGGCTCCTTGGATCTGAAGAACTAAATGGACCAGCCTTGCTACTGAACCTAAACTCAGGTCACTCCCTGACTCAGATTGAAGACACAAATTACTTGGGAGGGAGAGTGGGAGCAGAGAGGGAGGGAGAGAGAGAGAAGTGGCCGAGCTTGAATAAGTTTATCAGATTTCCTTTTCCACTGACCCAGATTTGGCCTTCTCTACCTCAAACCCCCAAGGCAAAATCTCTCTCTGTATCAGCTCAGACCTGAGTCCCCCACTGGGACTAACAAAGGTGAAGATTTCTGCTAGGAAGCAAGGCCCCCTTCTCTGTCTTTTTTTGGTTTTGAGCCTAGTGTTTAACAGCTGAGCCATCTTTCCAGCCTCCGTGAAGCATTCTGGGAACTCAATATTAAACAAGTTAAACTGACAGTGTCTTGTGTTATAGGGTTGGTGTGTGTGAGGCAAGAGGGGCTATGAAAAACAGCAAGCTTATTGTATGTGATAAGAATAAAGAAAAGAGAGAGAGAGAGAGAGAGAGAGAGAGAGAGAGCGTGCACTTGTTATAGCATGAGGTTGAGTGGCCAGCACAGACCTAGAGGGGCCAGTAGGTACCAGTGGAGACAATGGAAGACAGATGTAACGGTACACACCTGTACTCCCAGCACTGAGAGGTAGGAAGATTGAGAGATTGAGGCTGGCCTGGTCTAACTGGTAAATTTCAGGCCAGCCTGGGCTACATAAGGGAGACCCTGTCTCAAGAAGAAATGATGGAGGAAGATGTAAAACTGACTGAATGGGAACAGGGGTAGGGAAAGAGGGAGGGTGAGTATGTGAGAAATGGATGTCAGGCCCAGGAGGAGGGGTGCTGATATAGGAGAGCTAAGGAGCAAGGGGGCTCAGTATTACTGCACAGTGGCCCTCATGAGGGCCTAGTGAGGTACCCAGAAACAAAGGAAACTTCCCTGACAGCTGGCCACCTCTCAGTCCTCCAGCCTCTTCCAGCAGGGTCTTCTACTGCCTAAGGCATAGCATGGGTGCGTGCATGTGTGTGTGTGTATTGGGATGGAGGGCTGACTTCCCTTGGTTTTTATTGGCCAGATTCTATGCTCAGGTGGAAAATCTGGGCAGGTGGGTACTTCATCCACCCACTTCCACTCTTTTTCACTAGGGGTAGAAAATCCCCATATAATTGTTCATTAGGATAGGATACCTCTCTGCAAATGTTCTCTTGTATGCAATGATACATTCACACTGGTTTGCCTGTGTGCCTGCGTTCCTGAATCTTTTATGTACACATGGGAAAGGATCTGATATTTATTGAGCATGTATTATGTGTGATCTCTTCTAAGAGTCCTGTGACAGAGGTGTCAACCTGTTTTCAGTAGAACTCACCAAGATTGCCAAGGTGCAGCAGTTGCAAATAGGCAACTCTGATATGATTGGAGCTAAGCCAGCCCTAGGGCTATCTGACTCTACACACAGGTCCTTTTCTCCACAGTAAGTTCCTCAGGAAGAGGGCATGTGTAGTTTAAGTACCTCTGTCTCGCCTTCTGCCAGTGACTGACTGGTACAATGGGGAGAGAGTTAGCCCTAGCAAGTGGCTTTGGTAAAGATAATGGTGGCACATATCCATCTTCCACAAATATGTCCTCCTGGTCTGGGCAATCCACGTAACTAATGCACCTGGTCTTACCCTACAAGAAGCCGAGCTCCTCGTGGCTTCGGAGTTACTTACTGGTCTCTGTGGGACTCTATGTGTTTTGCTGTTACAGTTTTGATATGAAGTGTCACCACGGGCTCCAGTATAAGAGCTGGTCCCCAGCTTGAGCTGTCATTCTGGAAGGTGATGCAAACTTTAGGAGGTAGACCCAGCTGGTGGAAGTAGGTCGCCGGGTGCGTCATCTTGGGGCTATATCCCGCCCTAGCCCCTTCCTGCCTCTCTGCTTCCTGCCTGTGATGAGGTAAACCGCCTGGCTCTACCACGTGTGCCACAGACTACACACAATACTGTGATGTTCTTCCTACCCAAAGCCCAGCAGCAACGGAGCCAAGTGACCAGCAACTGAAACTCTTGAGACTGAATGGATAAACCCTTCTTTTAAACTGTTTCTCTCCGATATTTGTCACAGTAACAAAACCAAAATAAAATAAAATAAAATAAACAAGCAAGCAAAAAAGGACCACGTGCACACAATAAAGACATCGATTATGTGTTCAGGCAGGGATATAAATTACAAATCCACTGGGCATGGTCGGGTCCTCCTGGCTCTCAGTGCTTAGGAAGTGGAAACAGGAAAGTTGTGAGTTTGAAGCCAGCCTGTGTTGCACGGCAAGACCTAGTCTCAACACAGAAAGTGTGAGGAGGGGGGCATCTAGGGTGATGCCTGGCTTGGGGTCTTCAGTTCCATCTCAAGCATGACAAAAACAAACACCACTAAAGCAGGAAAACCTATTTCCATGGTTTCTCCTTTTGGGTTTTGTTTTGGTTTTGAGACAGGGTCTCACTGTGTAGACCAGGCTGGCCTCAGAGGTCCATCCGCCTGCTTTGGGCTCCCAAGTTCTGGGATTAAAGGTGTGTACCATTACACCCAACTGTTGTGTCTCCTCAACAATTAGGTAAAAGTTGTTCCACTGACTCTTCACTTCCCATGTATATATGCATGCATACATGTATATATGCATGTATGGAGTGTGTGTGTGGCATGTGAGAACCTGTGATCAGACTCAGGTCACCAGGCTTGGAAGCAAGTGTCTTTCCCTGCTGACCCCCTCCACTGGCTCACTTTTGAGGCAGAGTCTCCCCGTGTTGCCCGAGCTATCTTTGAACCCACAATCCTCTTTGCCTCAGCCCCCCAAGTACTGACATTACAGTCATGTGCTACCATGCCTGGCTTTTACTATCTGAGACCCCAGGGCTGTTAGTCCTAAACCAGCACTCCCACCCCAAGCTCCAGCAACCTAATTGTGGTTGCTGAATCTAAGTCCTGGTGGGAAGACAGTGAGATCTCCCTGATCTCTTGCTTCACAGGTCTCCCAGCTGGAAGCCTGGTGCCTGCTTCTTCCGCTGGGACAATGACTGACTGCACCCTGCTGACCTCACCTTGTGTGTTCTTCACACTTTCACTTCTGCTCTCCCGAGTCCCTCCCAGATCCCCAGGGAACCTCTACCTCCAGCATCCTGCTGTTCCCTGCCCTCAGTCCCTAGTCCTCTTAGCTACCCTGTATCTTTTCAAGGGTCTCAGTTTAGAACACACAGCCTCTGAGTCGCCTGTCTGCCCTGTTCTGGAGCAGGGACCTTGGGTTATCACGGCTCTCTCCTATCACTCCAACATGGGCTTCAGTCCCTCCATCTCTTGGAAGGCTCTTCTCACCCTCCAGCTGAAGCTTTCTCAGGGGGACAGAGAGCCTCTGTCAGCTTTGGTCCATGGCTCTGACCTCTTCAGGGTGGTAGCCATAACCTGTTGAGCTGGCCCTCTGGGTTTCATTCAAACCCCTCCTCTCCTGGGCTCTCCCTCACTGTCTCCTCCCACCATTCTTCCAGTGAGGTCACCTTCCCGTGACCCCTATGGGCTACTGTTCTACCTGCTGATGACCCCTGCAGAGTTCCCCCAGGCTGCAGTCTCAGACTCTACAAGTCCCTCTCCATCCATGGCCTGCTCCTCCCATCCCCCCACTGCCCCAGCATGACAATGTATCTCATTCCACTCCCAAGGGAATTCCTCAAACAAGACAGGCCTAACCCTAACCCTAACCCTAACCCTAACCCTTCCCTTCACATATGGTTACTCTGCCTGGAATGCCCTTTGCCTGCTGGAACACTTGGAAAATGTCCACTTGTTTGTTCTTTGAAATCTTTTCTGAGTTTCCACTCTCAGTGACTCTATCCCTCACAGCTACACGTACACAAAACAGCACAGACACACACTCACTGGAAACTTCCAGGCCTTGCACTGACTTTGAGCCTGAGATGGCAGTGTGGTTATTAAGGTGTGGGATTGTAACCCTAAATAAATCTCTTTCCTCCCATTAGCCTCAATTTCCTTGTCTGTATATTGGGAACAAAGATATCAAACTCACGGGTTTGTTAAAGCAGCAAGCCTAGGGCCAGTCATTAACACCCTAGGGGCAGCTGTCATATTCCCTGTGATGACGCCTGTATTTCCCAGCCCTGTGACAGCCCTTGACATTCATCAGGTCTTCAACTTCCCATCAGCCACATGCTCTTATAACCTTTCACCTTCAAAAAATAAATAAATAAAACTCAATGGACCAAAGCGAGAGGCTCTGTCTCTTTAACATCCACCACCGCCAGCCCCTCCCCCACCCCAAGATCCTGTTGGGACAAACGTTTTGGCTCAGTGGGTTGAAAAGGAAAGTCAGAATTTTGAGGCGCGGAATTGCTGTGCCCACTGATTCACTTCCTCCTCCAGGCCAACTCTGCATAACCTAAGGATAGAGTAATACAGGTAGACGTGTCCTCCTCCTCCCCCTCCCCCTCCTGGGGTCACCTGGCGGGAAGGCAGTGGATATATGTACCACTGACCTGAAAACTCCTTGCAAACTGGTGCAGAGCTGAGAGGGCAGCTGTCCTAGGACAGGCTGAATGAGAAACAAAAACTGGTGGTCAAGTCTGACTGGCCCCACATGGGTTTGGAGCTGGGAGCCAGTATCAGCTCATCCCTCTCATACACGCTATGCTCTCTCCTGCTAGAATGACAGAAAAGCTCATCAATAGGACCCTCTGGGATAGGTGAAGGGCCTGGCCTTCTGAGGGCTCCTATTAAGATGCAGGGAGTCCCACCTGGCGAGGGTGAGCCCTCCTCCTCCCTGGCAGGGAGGAGGCAGGATATGACAGCATTGCCAGAGATGAAGGCCCAAGGCACAGATGACTCAGACCACTGAGAAGGGGGGGAGAGGAAGGCCCAGAGCCTGGAAGCGAATGAGCGAGCGGGTGGAGACAAGGAAAGATTTAGTGGGGCCGGTGGGGGCAGTCCATGGGGACTGAGGTGAAGGTCTTACTTTCTGGCTCTTTTCCCTCTTGCCCATTGCCCATCCCCCACCCCCACCCACTCCACCCCTCAGGTGAAGCTTGGAAGGCATCAAGGCTACGCCCTCAATGGCAGAACTGCTCTAGGCTACGTTCTTGGGGTGCGGCACACAGGCAGAGCAGAGCTCACCTCACCACCATTACAGTGAAAAGGACCAGGAGTTAGAGAGGCAGATGCGGGGGAAGAGATGAGGGGGACTGTAAGAACAAGGGTATATACAGTGAAAATCACAAGCACAGATACTCCTGGCGGCCATGTTCAGGAAGCCCTAGGCGCTTGATCAAGAGTAGGGCTTCATCAGCCGATACCCAAACAGAACTTCAGTTGGTCCCTCCAGGAAACAAGCTGACAACCCGGGGATTATCGGGGCATCAGGGAGACCAGGTGTGGGTGGATGGTGGTAAGAGAGGGTAAGAGGTGGGAGAGGTGTGGATGGGTTTGAGAGATGTGTTAGATTAGGATGTGTGAGCAGGAGCTGGTACCTAGAAGGATGTGGGGGAGACAGAGCAAAGGCTGAGGCAGGGAAAAGAGACTGGGTCGTGCGTGTGGGACCAAGAGGGCTTCCTAGATAGAAATCCAAAGTCCGGATGGGGATGGAGACAAGGAGTCCAGAGCCCAGAGGGACCCTGTGGCAGCCTAGATCCACACACCAACAGAAAGCTCTTTCCTTGCGATGCTGAGGAGGCTACGGCTGGCCTGGCTTCCATGGGAAGCTCAGTCAACACAGTCTCCCTGGGGTTGCTGATTTCAGCAGGCCTTTAAATGCTGCCCTGAATCCCTCCATCCTCTGTAGCTCTCTAGGTAGCCTGGCTGCAGCCTGGCTGCCTCCACTTTATTCATTTATGATAATCTTGTTTTCCTGGCCACAAATGGCATTCACCCTACCTCCCCGTGTGCAAAGAGAGCCAAGGTCCTGGCCCGATGCCAGCAGGGTTGGGGGATGGAATGGGATGGGATAGGACAGATTTGGGATGGGGGATTTTAGAGGGGAATGACTCAGCCCAGTGCACAATGTACTCTAACCCATCCAGAGCTCCAATCCCTTCCTTTGCAAAGAATGACAACCATGCTCGAGTCCCAGATCTCCAGAGGAGTGGCTCCAGTCGGACTAGGGAAGCCCCTGGCATCTGGCCCAAGGCTTTCACTTCTCTTCCATTGGAGACGTCTCACCTGAGCTCTGGGAGACCAGTCTGTTCCCCCTCAAACCTCAGATTCGATGACACACAGAACAATCCCTTCCCAGACAACATGGGTTCCTCCCCGGTTCACCCTATTGTCCTCCCCACGCAGCCCAGGCATCGAGCAGGTGGCCCTTCATGCTCACGCCTGCTCCTTGTAGCTCGGTTACTCTCTGCCTACAAGGCCCCAGTCCTCTCCTGCCTAGAAGAAACCCACCGTCCTCCAGGCTTCTTGCATGCCCGTCCTACCATGGATTCCACTCTGAGAAGTATTTGCCATATTTGGTCACCTATTAGCTTTGGGCATTTGTGTGTGTGTGTGTGTGTGTGTGTGTGTGTGTGTGTGTGTATGTGTGTGTGTGTGCGCGCGCGCGCTCTGTGCCTCGCTTTTCCTAAATAAACCATCGCGCCTCAGTTATAGATTCACTGCAGTGTATTGGGAATTGCACAGTGCCTTGCACTAAGTAGTCACTCAACAAATGGCATTTTTATAGGAGATGATAATGGGAACTGTAAGAGTGAGGGATGCTGTGGTGGACTTGCTTCTAATAGCCAGAATCTCCAAACTCAGAGCCTCTCCTTAGGCACCTCCTTCCTGGAGCTTTGACCATAATGCTCTGCCTGGATTGGAGAGAACACCTTGAATCTTCTCTCCTTCACTGAGAACGACACTCTGTAGGCTCCCCACAGGTTTAAGGAAGTTGATTCTCAAGAGCTAACCCAGCACATAGGCTACTGTCAGAGGTACCCGGTCCCATCATAGAAGAATCCAGAAAGCTTACCCCAGGTCTCAGATTAAGACCCCTATGTGGTGGCAGGGAGTCCTGAAAGGCATTCTGGAAGACTTTGTATAAAGGAAGAAAATGTGGAGACGCTGAGAAAGAGGGTTTTAGTGGCCGGCTCCTTGCGTCAGCCGTTTGAGAGTCTATGCATCTTTTACGGTCTGCAAAAAGCCTGGGATTTAAGTCATGTTGATACCCTTTCCCAAAAAGGCTGCCAGCGCCTTGACCGGGTCAGTGAATGCCCAAGTGTGGGAGATACATTCTCAACAGGGTCTAGGGACTTCTGGGCTTTGAGGTAAGGACCCAGGGTGGAAGGATTCCAGTTCCAGGCCAGCTGCCGGCTCAGACAGGGAGGCTGTGGGCGGGGCGGAAACAGCTACCAGAAGTCAGGGGCACGCGGCAAACAAGGGTGTCAGGAAATGACCCGGACCTGGGCCTTTCCTCTCGGCCCGCCCTGTGCCCCTGGCTGCCTGCCGCCCGCCTCACATTTTCAGCGCTCCAGCTAAGGGAATAGAGAAGGCTGGGCTGGAGCCAAGGGATGACCCTACATGGAGGGGGTGCTCGGGAAAGGGAGGTTCTAGATGCCCAAGATAGCTCTGCCAGGCTTAGCCCCCGCCCTAGGTCCCTAGAGGAGTGACATAGGGCAAGGTTCCAGGGATCTTGTCCCTTCGGCTTCAGAAGATCCTGCACTGGGCCTGACACAGGGGACCTACTCAGTGAATAGGCGTTGCCTGCCTAGGGGTGCAGCCAGCACAGGGTCAAAAACATTGTAGGGAGTAATCAGACCGCGAGGCCCTGAGCCACCTGATGACCCCGGGTGAGTCTTGGAGGCTTCAAACCTTCAAAGCAAGTTGCTGTCCTGGAACACACCCCGCCACTTGGGTCCCTTCCAGTTCTGACAAAGCAGCCCCATTATTTTACTCACTCCCTAACTTGTTATTTCAGCCAAACACACGGCAGCGCTCAGTAAATATATTTTGGTACAAATGAGGTGAGCGGAGTCATGGTGATAAGCAAAGTGGTTGGGAGAACAGCATTGTGTGCAGGGCAGCAACCCTCTCAGGTCACATGGCCCGGGGTTTGGGTAGGCTGGCATTTCCCAGCTGGCATTTCCTGGGGCATTAACGTCCCCTGAGCTTTGTAAACATACAAGGGGAGGGCGGAATGACCACTCGGAAAAGAATGCCGCCGAACCCCCACTGCAAATCCTACATAAACGTCAGCTCTAAGAAATGAAGAAACGGACCAAAGCCATAAATATGAGGTCTTAAAACATGGGAGTGGATCTTGGTGATCTTGGATCTGGTAATAGCTCTTTGCTATCACATCAAAAGTACAAGGAACAAAAGAAAAACTCAACTGAACATTAAAATGTAAGATGGAAGTGTAGTGCTGGAACTCACTCTGTAGACCAGGCTGGCCTCGAACTCACAGAGATCTGTCTGCCTCTGCCTCCCTAGTGCTAGGATTAAAGGCGTGTGCCACCACCACCCAATCCTAGCCTGCACTTTCTGTTCTTATAGAGAACCCAGGTTCGGTTCCCTGCACCTATGTGGTGCTTAAGACCACCCGTAACTCTGGTTCCAATGGATCTGACACCTTTATCTATCCTCTACAGGTTCATGTGTGCGCAGGCGCGCGCACACACACACACACACACACACACATATTTTCATATATATTCATATATGTGTTCATATATATTCATATATATGTTCATATATGTGTTCATATATATGTTCATACACACACACACACACATACACATACTGGCCAGGTGGTGTAGTGGCTCACACTTTTGATTCCACCATGGGGGAGACAGAGGCAGGAAGATTTCTGTGAGTTCCAGGCCAGTCAGGACTACATGGTGAGACCTTGTCTCTAAATAAATAAATAAAAATTAAACATAAAAACCGCACAGGACATTTCCCCACACTTAGTGACTAACACAACTTATGCCAGCATTTGGGATGCTGAGGCAGGAAGAGCTCCATATCAAGACCTGCGTGGGTACTCAGAAAGACTTTGTTTTTAAAAGAGCAAAACTTAAAGTTTCTGTACTTCAAGAAAACACTATCAAGACAAAGAAAATATAAAGGACACGAGCAGAATTAGAATACTCATTTTGCTGAGTGGTGATGGTGCACACCTTTGATCCCAGCACTTGGGAGGTAGAAGCAGGTGGATCCCTGTGAGTTTGAGGCCAGCCTGGTCTACAGAGTGAGTTCCAGGACAGCCAGGGCTACACAGAGAAACCATGTCTTGAAAAAAAAAAAGAAGAATATTTATTTCAGGGTCTGGAGAGATGGCTCAGGTGTTAAAAACACTGGCTGCTCTTCCAGAGGACCTGGGTTCAATTCCTAGCACCCACATGGCAGCTCACAACTGTCACTCCAGTTTCGGGGATCTGACACCTTCATACAGGGATACAGGCAGGCAAAATACCAATGCATATAAAAAATTTTAAAAATGAAAAAAAATTAAAAGAATATTTATTTCATGAATCTTATAGAGATTTGCAGGTAGAATATTTTTTTAAAGCAATTCAATAATAAAAACACAAACAGCCTAAGTTAAAATCATGCAGACGGGAGCTGGAGAAATGGTACAATGGTTAAGATATTTGTACCTCCTGACAATGGGCAAAGAGACACCTTGTTGGTGACATCAGTCGGGGGCAGAGCAGATGGCCGTCCTTTGTTCATCCTAGCCTGATGCCTGGTGTGGTGGCCAAAGCTGTTGTACTGTCTGGTTTTGTGTGTCAACTTGACACAAGCTGGAGTTAGCACAGAGAAAGGAGCTTCAGGTGAGGAAATGCCTCCATGAGATCTAACCATAGGGCATTTTCTCAATCAGTGATCAAGGGGGAGGGCCCATTGTGAGTGGTGCCATCCCTGGGCTGGTAGTCCTGGGTTCTATAAGAAAGCAAGCTGATCAAGCCAGGGGAAGCAAGCCAGTAAGTAACATCCCTCCATGACCTCTGCATCAGCTCCTGCTTCCTGACCTGCTTGAGTTCCAGTCCTGACTTCCTTTGGTGATGAGCAGCAATGTGGAAGTGTAAACTGAATAAACCCTTTCCTCCCCAACTTGCTTCTTGGTCATGATGTTTCCTGCAGGAATAGAAACCCTGACTGAGACAGCTGTTTTATGCATAAGACTTATAAAAATCAAATCATATCAAATCCAGGCAGCACTGAAAAAGGAAGACAGACGAGACCTGCAGACCACCATGCCACCCCAGACCGGCCTGCCAGTGCACTGCACATGCAGGTTATAGACACCTGGTGGATGATGTGTCATATAGTGTGGATAGAGGATGTCACCCAGAGGCCCGCCAGCTATGTGGCCAGTCTGCAGCTAAGCCACCCCACTGTGTGAGTCTGTGGTGGTCAGATGGGAGAGAAAGAGAAGTGGAGTAGCTTGAGCACCATGAAGAGAGACAGAACTGGAGACCCGAGGGCGAAGAGGAGTAGCTGGTTATAAGTGGCCAGCCCTGCTACCTGGGGCCATGGTGAGGTAGAGCTGCTGCTGAGGGCCATGTCTGAGTCCGTGTAGCAGGGATTAGTGTAAATGTCTGTGGCTCATATTACTACTGGAGTACATAGGAATGTCCCTGGTCAGGGCAGCCACCAGGGACCACCCGGGTGTCCACAGGCTGTGCAGAACTAGCCTCGCCCCTCATTGGATGCCACACTCTGGAGGGTTGGCCCCATCTCTCACTGCTGGCAGCACACGGGCCGGGCAAATGAGCTCTGCGTCTCATCCAGGCAGCACAATGGTGCTGGCCCTGATAGCGGGGGTGGGGTGAGGAAGGAGTAGGAGGTGAAGGGTCAGGGGTAAGCCACCCCAAGGGCATGAGTGTGAGAGAGCTGACCCCACACTTGTCTGCCGTGGGGTGGGGTGGCATGGGTGCAGAGGTGATACCCCTACTGTTCCTTGACACCTGTGGCAGTTAAGAAAGCTATTCAAAGGGCCATGAGCTCGGGAGAGCTATCCCTGCCCCTTACCAGCTTTAGCACTCGGGGAAGCTGGCCCTGATCTCACCTGGACAAAGTCAGCCCTGGTGGTGGGGGTTGCAGGTGAACCAGCTCCAAGGGCGAGAGTGTGGGAGAGCTGCCCCTCCATCTGCCATGAGGCAGCGTGGGTGCAGGGGTGATGCCTTCTCCCCCTTAACCTTGGACACCTGCACAGTGAAGCTGGCCCTGATGGTGAAGGCGCAGGTGAACCAGCCATGAGGTGTGAGAGTGGGCCCCACACCTTGACTGGGCAGCACAGTGGATGTGGGTAAGCCTGCCTGAGGGCATGGGAGCAGGAGTGCCAACCCTGCCTTCTGTCAATGGTGGCATTGGGTGGCCTAGCCAGAGCAGGGCCGGAGAGCTTGCCCTGGTGGTGTGGATAAGGGAGAGCTGATGCCAGGCCCAGATCCAGGTTCTAAATTGGCCCACCCCAAGATCGATATCATCTGCTAATGGTTGGGAAGCATGAGAGGACCAGTCCTGTTGTTCCAAAGCTGCAGGATCTCCACGACACAGGAAAACAACAGGATGACCTGGAGGAGTTCAATACTGATGTCACAGAAGTCAGAGATCTCTAACCAGACCAATGACTCATTGCAATGAACCTTTGGAAGATGTGTAGACAAAGGGATATGCTGTGGGACACACTGTGACACACTACAGCTTCCGTGATGAGATGTTTTCTATGCTGTTTTTGTTGTTTGTTTGCATGTGTGTTTTGGGGTGGGGATGGGGGGGAGGTTGCAAGGGCAAAGGGTGGATATGAGGGGACCGGGAGATGAGTGGGATTGGGGTACGTGATGTGAAACTCACAAAGAATCAGTAAAAGGTTAAAAAATCTTCCCAATATTTTATTTACTTATTTATTTTTTTATAAAGATCTGTTGATTTTATGTATATGAGATTTTGGTCTGAATGTATGTCTGTACACCTTCTGTGTGCCTTGTGTCCAAGGAGGTCAGAAGACAGCATCAGATTTCCTGGAACTGGAGCTACAGACAGCTGTATGGTGCTGGAAACTGAATATAGGTCCTGTGCGAGAGCATCAGCTCTCTGGCCACACTTATTTTATATCTTATTTATTATGTGTATGCATAATGTATGCAAAAACAATATTTGTTCTGTTCCCAGCTCCAACACAGTGGCTCACAACATCCATTACTCCAGTTCCAGGAGACTTGGTGCTCTCTTCTGACCCCCATGGGCACCAGGTATGCACATGGTGCACACACATACATACATACATACATACATACATACATGCAAAACACTTGTATAGAATAAATAAAATGAACCCTTTAAAAAATTAGGGCTGCGGAGATGCTCAGAGGTAAGTGCGTGTGGTGTAAGCTTGACCCAAGTTAGATCCCAGAATCCCACGTATATGGAAGGAGAGAATCAACTCCCACTTCACAAAATTCTTCTCTTACCTCCACTCATGGGCTGGGGTATTCATGTGCCTGTATGCATATCACAGGCACACACACACACACACACACACACCACCACCACCACCAATAATAATAATAATAAATAGTAATAAATTTTAAAAGAATGGGCAACAAGTCTGAATAGTCCTTCTATCAAATAAGACAGAGAAAAGGCCAACAAGCACATAACATTATATCATGGGAAAATCTGACTTAAAACTACAATTAGGTACCATTCCCCACTCCTGGAGATTGTTAGGCTGGAAGAGGTGGCTAGTGTAGATATATACAGAGAGAGGTAGAGTAGCTCAGTTGGTAGGGTGATTGATTGCCTAACATGCATGAAGCTCTGGGTTTGATCCTTGGTACCATATAAAATGATATGGTGGTGCATACCTGTAATCCCAGCCCTTGGGAAATAAGGTAGGAGGATCAGAAACGTATAGTCATGGTCTTAGTTAGGGTTTTACTGCTGTGAACAGACACCATGACCAAGGCAACTCTTATAAGGACAACATTTAATCGGGGCTGGCTTACAGGTTCTGAGGTTCAGTCCATTATCATCAAGGTGGGAGGTGCAGTTCAGTCCATTATCATCCAGGCAGGCATGGTGCAGGAGGAGCTAAGAGATCTACATCTTCATCTGAAGACTGACTTCCAGGCAGCTAGGACAAGGGTCTTAAAGCCCATGCCCACAAGGCCACACCAACTCCAACAAGGCCACACACCCTAACAGTACCACTCCCTGGCCTAAGCACATACAAACCATCACAGTCATCTTCAGCCATATAGTGAGTTGGAGGTTGGCCTGGGATACATGGCACCTTGTCTAAAAAAAAAAAAAAATAGAGGTTAAGAGCACTGGCTGCTTTTCCAGAGGTCTTGAGTTCAATTCCCAGCAACCACATGGTGACTCACAACCATCTGTATCTGGTGCCTTCTTCTGACCTGCAGGCATATATACAGGCAGGCTACTGTAAACATAATAAATCTAAAAAATAAAAATAAAAAAAATAAAAAAAAATAGATACGCGGGAGGCAGGAAGAAATCAGGACCTCACCTGATTCTAATTCTAATAGTAAGAATAAAAAAAATAGCGTGGCATTTCTTCAAAGGGTTAGGTAGAGAGCTCCCATTTGACTCAGACTTTCTACCTGTGAGTTTATACCAAGGAAAACAGAACAAGTCTACACAAAATCCTGGACATGAATATTCATACCAACAATATCCATAATAGCCAAAATATGAAAACAACCAAGTATCTATTGATGAATGGATAAGCAAAATGTGGTACACCCACACACGAAACTTTGGCAATAGGGCAAAAAATTCAATGCATGGAGTTTATGGGGAAACCTTGAACATGCAGTGTCTTAGTGTTGACGCCGTGATAAAGGTGACTCTTTTTTGTTTGTTCTGTTTTTGTTTTGTTTTGTTTTGTTTTGACAGAGATTCTCCATGAAGCCCTGCCTGCCCTGGAACTAGTTCTATAGACCAGGCTGGCCTAGAACTCAGAGATCCAACTGTCTCTGCCTCTGAACACTGGGATTAAAGGTGTGTACCACTGCCGCCACCACTGCCCAGCAACCAAGGCAACTCTTATAAAAGAAAGCATTTAATTGTGGGACTTGCTTACAGCAGCTTTAGAAGTTTGGTCCATTATCATCATGGAGAGGAGCATGGCATGGCAGGCTGCATGACAGGGGTGGTGCTGGAGAAGTTGAGAGCTACATCCTGATCTGCAGGCACAGAGAGACTTAGCCCGGCATGTGCTTTTAAAACCTCAAAGCCCACTCCCAGTGACACACTTCCTCCAATAAGGCCACACCCCTAATCCTTCTAATCCTTTCAAACAGCTCCACCCCTGGTGACTAAGCATTCAAATATATGAGCCTATGGGAGCCATCCTCATCCAAACCACCATACACTGAATGAAAGAAGCCAGGCACCAAAGGCTGCTTATGCAGTGGTCCATTCATAGGGACCATAAGGACAAGGCAAGTAGAAACCACAAGGCAGACTAGTAGCTATCTAGGGTTGAGAGTGGAAAGGTGACGGAGCAAAATGATGGTGACTTTGAAAGATAGAGTTTTATTTTATTATTTTTAGATGGGGTTCTCACTACATCGCCCAAACTGGTCTCAAACTCTTGAGCTCAAGTGATTCTCCTGCCTCGGCCTTCCAAGTGCTAGGATTTCAGGCACACCTGAGGCTAATATCTCCATTTTACAGATCAGGAAACTGAGCCTTAGTTTACCGTATCTACATAATGAGATAGGGTCTCACCATGCAGCTCCAGGTTGGACCCAAATGTCCTATCCTCTTCCAGGTGATGTGATATGATTACAGGCATTCGCCACCCGGCCTGGCTCGGATTTTCCCAATGTTACATGACAAGAAAGTTTCTGACTGCTCTTCCAGAGGTCTGAGTTCAATTACCCAGCAACCACACAGTGGCTCACGGCCATCTATAATGGGATCTGATTCCCTCTTCTGGTGAGCGTGAAGACAAAACACTTAGATAACATAAAATACAAAAATAAATCTTTAGCTGAACGGTGGCGGCACATACATGCCTTTGATTCCAGCACTTCGGAGGCAGCCTGGTGGATCTCCAGGCCAGCCTGGTCTACAGAGTTGAGTTCCAGGACAGCCAAGGCTACACAGAGAAACCCTGTGCCTTGTCATTTGGGTTTGGCTCTGTACATAAGGGGGCAAAGGTGGAGAAACATACACTGTTGTCATCCTTGGTTTCATGGTCCTCACTGACCCCAGCCAATGCCTCAGACCCTCAGACGCAGCGTCTTTAAATTCCCCACTCGTCCTTGCAGGGAACACACTCAGACTCCCTCAGTGCAGCAGGTAGCTGGAGGCTCCTTTGCATTCTTAGCAACAAATGTCAGGCACTTCCTTTGAACACAGGCTTGTTGCCTTGATCTCGGGCCAGAACAAAGAGGGAAGGGTCAGAGAGGGATAAGAGCTGTGTCCTCCTCCCTGCTCCTGACAGACCCGGCAGGAAACCCCACAGAGCTTAGGGGCACCCACTCAGGCCTAAGGCCTTTTAGTTGGATGGCAGTGGACACACAGTATGGGGGGGAGGGACATGAGGTGGGGTGAGTGTCAAAGCACAGTTGGAGTTCAGAGCTTCTGGGAGGGCAAAAGTTAGGGGTTCAGAAAGAACACCCATCCCCCAAAAGTCTGTGCTTTCTTGAGATGGTCTGGCGTTTCCAGCCTGGAGCAAATGCAGATCAGCTGTCTTAGTCCTCACCTCGCCCCCCTTTTTAAAGGTATGTTTTTATTTACTTAATTTTTTAAAGTGCGCATTGATGTCTTGTGTGCATGTATGTCTGTGTGAGGGTGTTAAGTCCCCTGGAACTGGAGTTAGAGACAGTTGTGAGCTGTCATCTGGACACTGGGATTTGAACTCAGGACCTCTGGGAGATCAGCCAGTGTTCTTAACCGCTGAGCCATCTCTCCAGCCCCTTAATCTCTTTTCTATACCAGCCAAGAGGCAGGGAGATTGCCCCTGGGGCTCCTCTCTATGACCAAACTGGTCATACTGAAGGTCCCATCACCTTCAGGGAAAAGGCAAAGGGATAGCCACCAAGTCACAAAAAGGGTTTCTGGTTGCAGGAAAAGACTTGGCTGCTTGTGGGGAGGGGTGGGCATTATTCACTCCCCAAATATTTACTGACAGAGCTCCTAGTGCTGGGCCTGCAGCCAAGGACCTGGGGTCAGGCCCTGCGTTCTGTCCATTACTCTTGTCTCACTTAAGAAGCCCTAGGCACAGGGGAGGGACAAAGGCAGGCAGGAGCCCTGGGGTGGAGGTTGGGGGGTGGGGGGTGGGATTTAGGGAATGGCAGCTTCTGTGGGGCCCACCCGCCTTGAAGGAATCTGGTAGTATTCCAAGGCTCAAGCCAGCTCCCTGGAGAGGTGGGGGAGTTGGGCAGGGAGGGAGCCTCCGGGGCCAGGGGAGCGAGTAGCAAGCAGTCTTGCTAACTCTGTACCTTACCCAGCTCCCAGGAAGGGACTCCTCCAGGGCCAGGTGGGGTCAGACAAGCCTCTGCCTGCCTCACATCCTGGGCAGGAGGCAGTCCCTAGAGGCAGAGCAACGGGAACAAATAATCGAGAGTCCTGACAGGAGTGGAGGGGCTGTTGTAGATGTCTCAGCCTAATAACAGGCACTGTTCCTGGGGCACTGGTTACACCATACAGGGCAGGCCTGTGACACAGCAGAGCCGCTTGCTGGTGGCAGTCTGCGGTGACCCCCACAAAGATAAAGATCCTTTGCTGGGTGTTTCAGAGCTTCCTCTCTCTCTCTCTCTCTGGTCCAGGCTCATCTGAGTATCTGGCTCAGTCCCCCAGGGCCCTGCCCAAGGCTTCCTTCTGGGTCCGTCTCTCCCACCTCTTCTCTGCCCCACGACCTGCTTCCACCCCACTTTTTCCTGTCTTCCTCTTCCTTAGTCCCTGTCTCTTCCAAATTCTCATGTCTGCAGACAGACTGGGACAGGAATCCAGGGATCACCCACCCAAAAGAGCCTTAGTAGGAAGAGAGGAAGAGCGTCAGAAGTGGCCTTGGATTCTGAGTGTGGAAGTCAATACCCTCAGCTGTTCGTTCCTCTCAGTCACCTGCGGTGCTGGGGACAGGGTCTGAATAGACAACAACACTTGTCTTCTTTGGGGTAGTTCATGTAGCGAGACTTGGATTTCAAGTAAGCCATTCCTGACAAGACAGAAGGGGGATCATTTTCCCCCACAGACCCCTAAGAACCATGGGAAACCAGCCCCAACCCCCCATCTGCCCTCTAGTGAGTCCCTTTCCATTTTCAAATATGTATTTCTTCTCACACACACACACACACACACACACACACACACACACACACACACGATAGATAACTTAGATGGGGAGGGGAGAACCCCACGGCATGTGACGGTCAGTGGACACCTTGTCAGAGTCAGCTCTTTCCTTCTACCATATGTGTAACAAGGTTGTTACCCACTGAGCCATCCTACTGGCCTGTGCAAGCCTTGAAAAGCTGCTGTATTCTTCGAAGGAGCCTGCGCTGGCACAATTTTGCTGATATTTCATGGTTTCAGAAGAGCATCCTCCTTGAATCTTCTCAGTTCTTCAGGACTCAGAGCCCTGAGAGCGTCAGATCAATACCTCATTATCCCTTTCAGTGCCCAGTTTAGAGTAGAAACTCAGTAAAGAAGCCAGCTCTCCCTTCCATCCCAATCCAGGGAAGGTCTGTCAAGGGATGGAGTCCCTTGACTCTAGGGCTCCCCTATAGAATAGAACCTGTGTGCTCCTTTCCTGTCTCTGTTGCCCCAAAACTGGCTGGAACCAGATACAGGCAAAGGTGGATCTGGAGCTGGAGCAGTGCTGGGCCAGGGACAGCTGGTTACGTTTTTTACAGCTTTTGTGTCCCGAGACAGCACAGCAAGAACAGGCCCTGAGATCAGACTGGGAAATGGGGCTGTCACCCGAGATCTGAGCCCCCTGCTCTAGCCACAAATGCTTCTTCTGCTTCTCTGATTCTGGAACATTCCTGTTTTATGACTACCACTCTCTGCCAATCTCCGCCAGCTCCTCTCTGGTTAACTTAGAAAGTCCTGGAAGGATTGGTGGCTTATCTTAGAAGTAGCTTCCTTGACCAGCATGCAAGAGGCCCTGGATTCCACCCCTAGTGCCCAGCATTGCATAAACTATCCATGGTGGTATTCCTCCTCAAGAGGAGGAGGAGACAGGAGGATCAGAAGTTCAAGGTCACACACTCAGCTATATAACCGATTTGAGGCCAGCCTGGGATATATTAGACCCTGTCAGAGAAAGAAAGCAAAGGAAAGAAATGAGGAAGGTAGGAAGGAAGAAAAGGGGGTACAGTCCTGGAGGGGCTCAAGCCCCACCCTCTGGGATTATGTGATTGACTAGAATACAGGAGACCCTGGGTTCACTCCAACACCCCCAGAACCCACTAATGCTTTGACTCCAAGCCCCTTTCCCCAGTATATGACAGTCAAAAGTCAAAAGTGAAGAGGTACCCCAAATGAGGCATATCTGGGTGTGGGTGTTCTAAGTGATTAGGGCTATAAGGTAAAGGTGGGATAGCTCGCCAATGAAGACAATTGGAGATGAGTCTTGAAGAAGAGTATCAGCCGGGCGGTGGTGGTGCACGCCTTTAATCCCAGCACTTGGGAGGCAGAGGCAGGAGGATTTCTTGAGTTCGAGGCCAGCCTGGTCTACAAAGTGAGTTCCAGGACAGCCAGGGCTACACAGAGAAACCCAGTCTCGAGGAAAAAAAAAAAGAGTATCCATCGGATCACCTGACTTCCATCTCTCTAGCAGCCACACCTGCCACATCCTGTGACCTCTGACTGGGGCAGTGAGGGAACAAAGACACACAGAAGCACATACAGAAAAGTCAGGATCACACCTACTACACAACAGCCCAGTGCATCTTCGTTACAGCCAGCACAGGGGAGGAGCATCTCAGGCTCCGGTTACTAGTTTTTGTACACACTGGTAGGTTACTTGGACTCATGGTCAACGTTCACACTGAGACTAGAGCTCTGCCATCTGATCCTCACCCCAGGAGCAAGGTGGGAGGCCTCGCCATTTCCATGGGTCTGAGGCATTGGATTCCTGACATGGCTGTGCCCATGTCAAGAACACCCCATCCGCACAGAGCCTCCTTCCCTCCCCACACATGCCTACCCCTTAGTTCCTCAGCTCATACCAACCGAAGCCTCCTTGACCACAGCAAGCAGAGTTCCTTGTTATTGGCTCATGTGCAGTAGCTGCCTTCTTGCCCACGGTGTGGTCCTCTAGCCTGTGCTTCAGCTCCTCCATGGTTGCACCGTGGTGCGCCATGCAACAGAGACTGTAAAACATGGTCTCTTGTACTTTTCGTACTGATAGCAGTGGTTATCATTCTGTGAGAACTGAGATCCTTGGGGAAGCGTCACAGTCGAAGGTGTGAGAATCCGGGCAAGCTTCCCTCATGGGACAGATGTACATGGGGGGTGCAGCCCCTTCACCTACCTCCCTGGCTTCAGCATCTGCTACTCTTGGGTTGCTGTGAACAGCTAGAACCTTGTTCCTTACTGCTCGGGGTCAGCTGACTTTCCTGGAAGTCTGGGACCTACATTGATCCTTTGCTTTAAGGACAGTCCAGTCGGCTGGGGTTGGAGGTAGGGCTATCTTTAAGCTTCTAGATGTCATGACAGGCAGGTGGGTCTTGTGTGTGTGTGTGTGTGTGTGTGTGTGTGTGTGTGTGTGTGTGTGTGTGTGTTCCTGTCAGAGGGGCTGACCCATAGCCTTCAGCAGTTCAGCCTGGAGCATGGGAAAAATCCCTGGCCTGTGTGGGCTCAGGACCACATCCAATTTACCTATTTCTTTTTCCTCGTAATACAATGGCCCGTCACCAAGGCCTTTGCTTCTCCACATTTCTAGGCTCACCTGCCTCGCTCAGAGCCTGAGCTCGCTTGGATCCTCCTTCCTGACTGGCCTGTTTTTCAGCATCCTCTAGCTCTCGCCTGACCAATAAGTCAGTGGCTCTGATTGTCAGGCCAGCTGTGGAATGCAACCGAACCCCTGCTCTTCCATTTTCCCCAAAACACTGGGTCATTTCACCCAAGGCACTGGGGGCTGCCACATTCCAGAGGGGTAGTAGTGGGGAGGCGGGAAGGAGTAGGATCCTGACAGCCATGTCCCCCTCCCCTGTCCCCTTTTTAGCCAGTGTGAACCGTGGCAGCCATGTTTCTGTTCGCAATTGGATTTGCTTTTTTTTTTCTTTAAAGACAGGGTTTCTCTGTGTAGCTCCGGCTATCCTGGGACTCACTATGTAGACCAGGCTGGTCTCAAACTCACAGAGATTCCTCTCCCTGCCTCTGTCTCCCAAGTGCTGGGATTAAAGGCCTCCTTCTTGTTCTGTCTCTGTCCTTGTCTCATCTCGGGAAGGCTGTGGGACATGGTCTCCGGAAGCCCCATTCCTCCGTCATAAGGCTAGACCTGCTTCTCTTGTACTCTTCAAATCTGGAAGGCCCAGCCAGATGTTTCCCAACAGGGATGTGTTCCTCAGAGGATTCCTCTTGGATAGCCAGTGCCTCTGTGGTTTTCTTCCTTCCTGGTCAATAAAGATAAGGGAGAGTTTGCTGCAGAAGGGGAAGCGACACATGCAAAGTCACACACAAAGAAATCTCTTCTGATCACGTCTGTTTAAATGGAAATGTTTTTTATTTAGTGGGGGTGGGGTGGGTAGGTGGAGTGTTCCCATTCATGCATGAATGTGGGTAAGAGCAGACACTGGGTGTTGTGGAGGTCATAGGGCAACTTCCGGTGTCAGTCTTCACATTCCACTTTGTTTGAGACATAGTTTCTTTTAAGTTGCTGGCGCTTCCTGCGACCCCCTTCCCACACACACCAGGCTGGCTGGCTGGCTGGCCCTAAAGCTTCCAGGATTCCTTCCCGTCTCCACCTCCTACCTCCCTGTAGGTGCGGCAGGATTATAGATGTGCTGCTCTGCCCAGCTTTCCAAGGGTTCTGTGGATTTGAACTCAAGTCCTCATGCTTACAGGGTGAGCGCTTTACCCACCGGGACCATTTCCTCACCCCTCAATGGAAACGCTTTATTGAGATGTAAATCAAGACAGTACATTGTGTGGGTTTTCACAAAAAAAGATCACAGGCGAGTAACCAGAACTCAGGTCTTGAAATAGAATATCCCCAGCATTTCCCAAGCTTCCTATGTTACCTGCCAGTCTCTCTTGCCACTGTCCCCTTCATTCTATCACCATAGATTAGTCGTGCCCGTTTTTTGAGCTATCAACAAAATCAGTATCTAGGTTTTGCCTTAGGTGTACGGATGTTTTTGCTTGAATGTGTATCTGTGTACTGTGTGTGTGTGTGCACGCGAGTTGCCCACGGAGGCCAGAAGACGGCGTTAAATCTGGAACTGGAGATTCAGATGCTTGGGAGTCACCATGTGGGTGCAAAGAACCAACCAGGAATCCTCCACAGGAGCAGCTGGCCACCGCTATACGTCACTGAGTCATCCCTCCAGTCTGAGTGTGGATTTTATCATTGGTGCATCTGTAATAGGTTACTTTGATTTTTTTTTCAACGTTACACCCGTTGGATTGGTGCAGGTGGCTTCGTGTCGGAGTTGTCTCTTCCTGTACGCTGTTGTGTGCTATGCCATCGTAGACCTATTCGTACACTGGCCATTGATGGGCATCTGAATTCTATTTGTTTCTTTTCTGCGTGCACTGTTGACAACGGCGCTGTGGTGGGTGGACATCCTTGCATGTCTTCCAGGACACTGTGGGTGCTTCTCTGTTGGATGCATGCCTGGAAGTGGAGTTGCTGGGCCACAGGGGACCAGCTGCTACCACACGGACGCGAGTCACTTCCCCATCTGTGGCCCCGTGGGGCCTTTTCATTTTTACTTATTGTTCCCTGGCCTCCACCCCATCTCCTCTTTTTAAGTACTGAAGAGGGACCTAGGACCCCCGGCCATGTGAGCCCCTGCTCAGCAATTTCTGCATCCCCAGTCCCCCGGTGACGCTTGCTTAATAGTAGCTTTTCTTCCTTCCCTTTGAAACACAGACTAACCAGAAAGTCTCAAACTTGTGATCCTCCTGCTTCTGTCTCCCTATTGATTGCTTAACCCCAATTTTAATGAATAATAATTTCTCAAATTTCACCTTTATACTTGAATACTTTTGGTGTCCTAGTTAAGAAATCTGTAAGCCAGGTAGAATACTATACATCTAAGGTCTCAGGAGGTAGCGGGGTAAGGCAGAGGATTGCAGCTCCAAGGCTTGGGCCACGCAGTGAGCCTCTTTCTTCAACTAAAACAAAGGCCAAGGGGCTGGAGAGATGGCTCGGTGGTTAAGAGCACTGGATGCTCTTCCAGAGGTCCTGAGTTTGAATCCCAGCAATAATACAGTTGGCTTGCAACCATCTATAATGTAATCTGGTGCCCTCTTCTGGCCTGCAGGCATACATGCAGACAGAACACTGTACATACATAAATAAAACTTTAAAAAACAAAACAAAACAAATAAAAGCCCAGGGGCTAAGGGCTAGTAAGGACAGCTGCCGCTGCCCCAGGTCACACTGTGCTGTGGCATATCAACCTGCAGGTTGTGCCTAACCTAGCATGACTCCACTTTATAAAGCAACAACCTTGGCCTGAGCTACTCCATTTTAAGTAGAAAGGCAAAGAAACAATGACTCTGTGCACTTTTTTTCTTCTTTTGACACAGTCTCACTGTGTCCCCTTGGGTTGGTCTGAAACTCTCTGCGTTTACCAGGCTGTCCTCGAACTCACAAAGATCTGCCTGCCTCTGGCTCCTGACTGCTGAGACTAAATGTGTACCCCACCCCACACCACTTTATCCTTTCTTCATTACATTTTATTTATTAAAGATTTATTTAATGTATATGAGTACACTGTAGCTGTCTTCAGACACACCAGAAGAGGGCATCGGATCCCATTGCAGATGGTTGTGAGCCACCATGTGGTTGCTGGGAATTGAACTCAGGACCTCTGAGAAGTCAGTGCTCTTAACCTCTGAGCCATCTCTCCAGCCCACACTTTAATTTTTTATTAGGAGTGCATGTGTGCATGGTCTGTATGTGTGTGTGTGTGTGTGTGTGTGTGTGTGTGTGTGTGTGTGCCTGCCATGCCATACATGTAGAGGTCAGAGAACAACTTTTGGGAGCTGGTTCTCTCCTTCCATTGTGTAGAACCCAGGGCTGGAACCCACACTATCAGGTTCAAGTGCCTTCCAGCCTGAACCATCTTTGTCCCATGACTCTCTCTCTTTTCACAAATAAACCAGCACCAACATACCAGGAGACACAATACCTTCCTTGTGCTAAGAAATAGTGACATCTGAGCATACGACGAACCATCACAAACATCAAAGCTTATCAATCACCTCCCAACAGGACCCTTCACCTGGGAAGGAGCACCCAAGACCAAGCCATGTCAGGTACACTGATGAGTCACCTGGTCACTTGTCACAAACACTTGTCACAAAATCTGGAAGATTATCATATCATAGGACTCTTGCCTCTGTCTCTGCTCCAGCTTCCGCTGTTTCTCCTGCTCATGACATTCATCAGTTTCAAACTGATCCTCAAATGGCCTGTCACCTGGACTGGAGTTTGACAGCTGTGTGGCTGAGTAGCTCTGGGCCTTCGGTTCATAAAATGTCTTATCTAGTTTCCTTCCTGTAGTAGGACTCCTTATCTGGTCCTCCACAGACTTCCTTGAACTTCGAGTCAGCTCTGCCTCTCACAGGGCAGTCGGCCTGTGACCTGCGCATCTGTGTGTTATTGTGAGAAGTGTTAGTGTGCGATCTGACAGCTAATATTAGTAGTTGAGATTAGAATCAAAGAAACTGTGTTAACAACCACAGGAAAAAATCAGAACAACTGGCAAATCTCTGCCAACCATACCAAGGCAGCTTGGGAATGTATTGGCTTTTCAATGAGTTCTGATATTGTGGAAGGCACAAACCTCTACGTTTTTGATGTAATATGCTGAGGATAACTGGGGATGTGGCTCATGGGTTGAAGGCTTGACTATCGTACCCAATTTTAGGATTAGGATAACTCTGTTCGAGTACTGACCGAATCAATACCTAGATGCTCTGGGAAGATTGGCAGGCATCATAGCTGGAGAGGAAGTGACCTGGGTGCAGGTGGGAGGCAGGGAGGCTAGCCTTCCCCATTAGCCTTGTAAAGACTGTAAGGAAGCTCTGGAAAAGTAAGCTCTCCAGGATAGAGAGGAAGAGGAGGAGGAGGAAGAGGAAGAGGAGGAGGAAGGGGCTGGAGACCAGGGCTGGAAACCCAGAACACGGTGTTCCCAAAGGGTGGAAGGGCCAGAGAGGCCAAGTCCTAGACCCAAGACACAGAAAACGGGCAGAGTAGATGGCGCCCGCAGCTAAAGAACTCTACTCACCTGTCTCTCCAATCCCTGTCAGCATTCAGGGATGGCAGTGAGAAGGCAACTGAGAAGGGGGGAGGGGGTGTACAGAACAATAAAGAAAAACAAAACAAAAAAAATGAGGGGAACAGAGCAGGAAGAGAAAGAGCCACCCAGAGAAGACTTCGGAGAGCACACAGTGTGGAGGAAGGCCTCTGAGGGGTGCAGGGAAGGAGCGCGCAGGGGTAGCCCCGCAGAAGCCCAGCTAAAGCAGACCCACAGACCCAGACCAGGGACTTAAGCCCCCCCCCCCGCATTCTTCCTTCCGGCTGACCTCCCCCACTCCCCCACTCAGCCCGGAGGGAATGTGCGGAATGTGATGAGCTGATAAGAGCGGAACTCCCACTCCACCTGGCACAGGAGCGCCAGGCCTTGCCCACCTCTTAGATGTACTCGCCCCGGAATCGGTGAACACAACGCCAATGGGGAAGAGGACTGCTAGGAAGGTCTCAGTAGAGCGCCTCGGATGTAGGGCCAGCGGCCAGATGCCAGAGCTGTGGGCACAGCCAGATGCCTCCCAGCTGAGCTGTGCTGTGAGTCACCAGACCCGGGACCCTGGCTAAGGGAGGAGGATCTATCTGGCTGTGAGATGGAGCAGAAGGGGCAGATCTCTTCTGGAAGCAGGGACCTGTTCAAAGAATGGTTTCCAATACTCCCTGTCCCTCTAGGCTCAGAGTCCTTAGGGAGTGAACCCTTAAAGCCCGGTGGTGGTTCTTAGGGTGGAAAGCAGGCGCCTCCACGTTAGATCAGGGCAACTCCTTGGGCAAAAGGTGCCAGGCACTGGGTGAATTCTACAGTGCCCACCTCCTTCACACCACCCTGCTTGGCCCAGGTGGGTCCCTGTGGCCTCCTTCGACACACAGCTGCGCCCCGCAAACCGCCTTCATCTGGTCTATGCCTGCAGGGCTCTGTGCGAGGAACTAAGGCTTGGGCAATGTACAACCAACCCAAAGCTCTCTGGTCTTTAGAGGATGTCCTTAGGAGGGGACCCTGTCAACAGCCAAAGAGTAGATGCTTCCAACACACCGGAAACTAGTGACAAGGGCGCGGGGGTAGGGGCGGGCGGGGTGAGGGACGGCGGCGAAGATTCGAAGAAAATAGATGGGATTCCCAAACATCCCAGGCCCCGGCCTCTCTTGTACCCATTCTCTCAGCTCCCTGAATACTTCTGAGAAAAGCTTCTGAAGAGAGCAGAAGGAAGCAGCAGGAGAGGGGGCTGGGATTGGCGGTTTGAGGTTGAGCTTGTTTAGAGGAAGGAGATGGAGAAAACCTCAGCCCCAGGGACCACTGTGTGGCTACACCTTGAGACACGCTGCGGGCGATCTGATATAGGGAAGCGATCCAAACTTTGCGTAGGGCCTGCTGGCTCTGCTACAGAACGAAAGGATAGGAGCACCATCCTAAGTGGCAGCGGGAAGAAATCCAGGCAGTCCGCTTTGTGGCTTAAGACCTGGCCCACAGACACCTGCCGCCATTGTAAGCCTGGCCGGGGACAGCCTGTACCGCCAGCAGAGAGAGAGGGTGAAGTGCATAGAACATCCACCCTGTCCTGGCCACACCTAAGGCAGTGCCTCCTGGCACATGTGAGGAATCAAATGTGCTTGGGGAAAAGAAACCATGAATGAATAATGATCGAATAAATGAACGAAGGATGAATAAGCAAACCCATCATTCAACCGAGTTATCCTAATTCCCAGCCGCTAGTCCTTGGGAAGTGGGCGGGCCTGCCACCTGGTGGTGATCATGGTAACCGCAGCCACTATCAGCGCCTGCCCCACAGTGTAAGTAGGATCTGAAACGGACTCTTCCTCAGGCTAGCCTTGAATTCACAATCCTCTTATCCTGAGATTGTAGGCTTATGCGTGTGTGCCGCGAGCCTCTTACTTTTCTTGGTAGAAAGAGATTTCTAGGGCTGGAGAGATGGCTCAGCGGTTAAGAGCACTGACTACTCTTCCAGAGATCGTGCGTTTAATCCCCAGCAACCACATGGTGGCTCACAACCACCTGTAATAAGGTGCCCTCTCCTGGTGTGTCTGGGGACAGTTACAGTGTATCCCTATACATAAAATAAATAATTCTTTAAAAATAAAATTTAAAAAAGAGACTTCTAATGCTTGGAAAAGTCCACCTGCAATTTTATCTTTTTTCCCTCTCTCTTGTCCCCCAAAACAGAGAGAGGGTGGGCAGGGCTTCCTGTCCTCCCGACACAGAAACAGAAGGGGTATAATGAACTCTGTTGTGTCTGTCTTTTTTCCAACATCTGAATCTGTTAAGTCAGTCGATGTCTCTCAACTCAAGTGAAGAAACTGCCTGGCTTCTCTCCCTTGAGAGGGCCTGTCCGGCCAGCCCCGACCACATGCCACTCTTTACTAGGATGGAGATGAGAGCCACCAGAGTGAGCTGCAAGCTTAGGGGCTCCAACTGGACGAAATGCCTCTGCCTTGAACACAGAAGGCATCACTGTGTGCCCTTGGGCGGGTCTCTCTCCCTCTCTGAGCTTCATTTTCTCCATGGGTGAAAATGCTGTGGCTTCTTCTGTCTGTACTGGATAACATCCGCAGCATCTCTGTCCCCACCCTCCACCCTCTCTTCCCCCTTATCCTGCATCTCAGCCTCCAGGGCCAGCTGCGGAACCCATGGATGCTCAACTCTGTATTTGTTTTCTGTCCTTGGAAGGACACGCCCAGATGTGATGAAATCACTGATATTGACTGGGACAAATCAAGTCTCATAGGCCATCCGAGGATGGGGCCTTGGAAGGGCACAGCCTGTTTGACAGCAGCAGGTGGAGGCATCCGTGTGACTCCTTGTCCCTGTCCCATGAATCCTCCATGGTGTCCCACAGAGGCCAGTCCCCATCCTGGAGGGTTTGATCTCAATGCTTCAAACCTGTTTCTTTTTGTCTTAGACTCAGTGTTCATCTCAGACAGGGCCCAGGCCGCCAGGCTCTCTCACACACTGGCCTAACTACTGGGATTTCCTACCAAGCTCACAGGGCTAGGTAGGTATCTTGGCTATTGTTTTTGTTGTATCTCTTCCTATCTTAAGATAAAATCTGGGGCTGGAAAGATAGCTCAGTGGTTAAGAGCACTTGGTGTTCTTCCAGAGGTCGTGAGTTCAATTCCAAGTAACCTCACGGGTGGCTTACAACCATCTATAATAGGATCCGATGCCCTCTTCTGGCAAACAGGTGTACATGCAGATAGAGTACCCATACATAAAAATATATAAATAAATCTTTTTTAAAAAGTAAAATTCTAGCCAGGCAGTGGTGGCACACGCCTTTAATCCTAGCACTTGGGAGGCAGAGGCAGGCGGATTTCTGAGTTCAAGGCCAGCCTGGTCTACAGAGTGAGTTTCAGGACAGCCAGGGCTACACAGAGAAACCCTGTCTCGAAAAACAAACAAACAGACAAACAAAAAAACAAAAACAAATCTGGGTTTTTCCTCCCAGATGTTCTGGAGGAGGCACCTGTATGAGTCTCCAGGGGAACAGAGTTTGCGTGAGCCCTAGAAGGTTTGTTATAAGGAATTGGATTACATGACTGCAGAGGTTGACCTGTCCTGGGACCTGCCCAAGAACTCAGCTGCACATAAAATTAGCCATCCATGGAGACTGACACCCTCTGTGCTCCTATCTTGGGAACAGAGGCTGCTGATAGACATTGTGCATCAGCCGGGGACCATCAGGGTTGAACCTGGGGGAGGGGTGGTGGAAGCCCAGGGAACCTAGCACAAGGCTAGTCAGATGGGCTGAAAGGAGCGTGGACTCCCATGAGTCACTGTGCTTCCCATCCAGGAAGTAGAGTCTCTCTGCTCAGCTGACCAGAGTGACTGACCACCGGGCTCACCATCACGTCCAGGTGACTGGGCTAAAGGAACCCAGGGAGAAAAGGAAGGGAATTTTTGATTGTGTTTTTTGAGACAGGGTTTTTTTTTTCCTACAGCCCAGGCTGATCTGAACTCTATGGAGTGCCAGCCCAGAGCAAGGCTGACCTAAGATCCCAGGGGCTGCCGGTAGCTGTTGGATATGCCTTGACTGGGTGCAAGATGTACAAGACAAGGTAGGAAGCAATCATGACTGTCCTTGAGAGACATCAATAGGTCATTTCAATAATACGGGAAGTGATCAAATGGAGATGTGTTTGTTTGGCTCTGGGGATCTAGCCCAAAACGATTTAACGGAAAGCACTTTGGCTCCCTGCCAAGGGGGTAATGGCCAGCCTGGATGCTTCTGCCTGTGCGCCATCTAGACCCTCTTCTGGGAAGGGCCCTCACTCCCCTGGAGTGGGGAGGGCTGTTATCTCACACGGAGAGTGAGTGCGGGACCCAGACAGGCCACTCCCTTAGGAGACACTAACTGGTTTGGGGCATAGGTGTGTGACCAGTGTCTGATGAGACTTAGTTCCTGGTCCATGTGGGGGAAGTCCTTCTTCCACCAGGAAGGCTGGGAGATGGAAATGCAAGCCGTCTGAGAGGAGGGATCTAAGGAAACCAGCAAACTGCGGCTTAGACCTGCAGAAGCCCAAGTCCTCAAGGTGTCCACGTGGCCCTGCTTGCAGAAGGTAACACCAACCTCAGGTGACCAACTTTTTTTCTTTTAAAGATTATTTATTTTATTTTATATGTATTGGTGTTTTGCCTTCATGAAGGTCAGGGCATCATGTGTGTCTGGGAGGCTAGAAGAGAGCCGCAGATCCCCTGTAACTCACGGATGATTGTCAGCTGCTGTGTAAGTGCTAGGCTAGAGCCCTGGTCCTCTGCAAGAACAGACAGTGTTCTTAACGGCTGAGTCATCTCTCCAGACCCCATGACCAAAATTAGAGAGCAAGCCTTGCGTGACACACACATACTGAACAAAAATTACAAAACCGAAGCTGGGCGTGGTAGCACACTCACTTTTAATCCCAGCACTCGAGAGACAGAGACAAGCAGATCTCTGAGTTTGAAACCAGCCTGGGCTATAGAGCTAGTGCCAGGACAGCCAGGGTTACACAGGACCTTCTCCCCCTGATACTCCCCCCCTCAGACCCCCCAAAAAACAGCCATCAAATGGCTCAGTGCTTAAAGGTGACTGTCACCAAGCCTGATGACTTGCATCTAATCCTTGGGACCCACATGGAGGAAGGACAGAAGCCACTCCTGACCTCCACACGTGCACCTGGACATCTTGTATGCTCTCACCCCCAGTAAAGGAATAAATGTTTAAAAGGTAAAAGTTAAAAGTAAAAAGTAAAAGTTAGCAATAAATAAATAAGCAAAAAGCTGGAAGAGAACGTAACTCGGTGGAGAGTGCTTGCTAGCAAAGCTAAGCAAAGCCAGACAAACAAGAGTGTTTTGTTTTGTTTTTTTTTTATGAAGTCAAGCACAATGAGGCAGACCAGTAATCCTAGCATTCAGAAGGAAGAGACAGGAGGATTACAAAGTCTCAACATGTAAACATTTAGCTTTAGGACAGCGCCTTTGAAAATAAGGGCTAGACCAGGTGGTGGAGGGTACACTTTTAATCCCAGTGCTTGGGAGGCAGAGGTAGGCAGATCTCTGAGTTCGAAGCCAGCCTGGTCTACAGCGTGAGTTCCAGGACAGCCAGGGCTACACAGAGAAACCCTGTCTCAAAACAAAACAAAACAGGAAAATAAAGGGTAGAAGGAACGTACTGGAAGACTGACCCAGTACAGGTGTCCCATGGGCAGCTGATATATTAGGCAGACTGGGGACAGAATGCTGGCTCAGGGCTTCTTCCTGTCGAGTCACAGGCAGTGGATGGATGAACTCCCTGCTCTTTTGTTTTTAATTCTGTCTTGTTTTCCTAAAGATAGATTATTTTTGCAGATAAATTGAGTAGGTGCTACAAGGAGTTTTTCATCTCTCCACCCCCTTTAAAATGTACTATTACTGTGTGTATGTGCACAGTGTGGCCATTAGTGTTATGACATATCTGTGGAGACCAGAGGCCAGCTCTGTCTGTTCTCTCCTTCCACCTTCAGGTTTGATCTGGGATTCAAACTCACGTCGACAGGCTTGCACACTGAGCCCCTTTACCCTCCAAGACACCTCTCCATCTCCCCTCTTACAGTTTTTCCTAACGCTGTCATTGGCATTGCTGGACACATTTACTGAAATGTAGTTCCTAGTGTTGATAATTTACATTGAACTAAAACCCATGATTTTTTTTTTTACGATTTATTTATTATATGTACATACACTGTAGCTATCTTCAGACACTCCAGAAGAGGGAGTCAGATCTCATTACAGATGGTTGTGAGCCAACATGTGGATGCTGGGATTTGAATTCAGGACCTTCAGAAGAGCAGTCGGTGCTCTTAACCACTGAGCCATCTCTCCAGCCCCTAAAACCCATGATTTATATAGCTTTCACTCACTATATTGTACCATTCTTTGAGTTTTGACAAATAAATAACTCCAGGAATCTAACATTACAGTATAGACAGAATAGCTCACTGTCCTAAAAAACCCCAGCTCCCACCTACTTATCTCTTCCTGCCCCAGAATCTCTAGGATTACTGATTCCCCCCTCTGCCCCCCATATTTACAGGAAGAGAGATAAGTAGTAAGAATATTTGACATTTATTTTCTTTACAACTTAGAAAAATACACTCTGACTAACTGTAAACAAAAGCTGGTGTGGTCACACAGGCCCTTTAGTCCTAGTACTTCGGAAGCTGAGGCAGGAGGATTGCGAATTCCAGAAAGGTTGAGTTCCTCGTGCCCTGGTGGCTCAGTTTCTGTACTGATCTGCTTGCACCATAGCTTGTCCCTCCACCTACTCGATGAGACACTTTGGTTGCTTTGAGTTCTTAGATGTCGTGCAAAAAGCTGCTGTGACTTTAGTGTGCAAGTTGCTGCGTGACTGTAAGTTTCCATTTCAGCAGGGCGGTGATGTGCACCTTTAACCCCAGCACTCCGGAGGCAGAAACAGGTGGATCACTGTGAATTCAGGGCCAGCCTGGTCTACAGAGCAAGTTCCAGGCCTTGAGAGACCCTGTCTCGAAAAAACAAAAATGAACAAAGAAATAAGTTTTCATTTCATTTGGTAAAAACCTGGAAGTGCCATTGGGTGGTGGATGAGATGGTTATGTTTGGCTTTTCTATGTGTTTGGCTTTTGTGTCTGTGTTTGCTCGTGTGTACACTGCATGAGGCCAGAGGACAAGCTCCTGTGTTCAGTGTTACCCCTCAGGCACCAATTTTTTTTTCTTGTTTGGTTTTTCGAGACAGGGTTTCTCTGTGTATCCCTGACTGTCCTGGAACTCACTCTGTAGACCAGGCTGGCCTCGAACTCAGAAATCCACCTGCCTCTGCCTCCCCAGTGCTGGGATTAAAGGCTTGCGCCACCACTGCCTGGCGCAAAATTATTTTTAATACAAGGTGTCTCACAGTCCTGGAACTCCCCAAGTAGTGACCAGGCTGGCTGGTCAGTGAAGCCCAGGAATGCAATTGTCTCCCCTTCCCGGGGCTGGGATTATAGACACACCCACTGGGCAATTCCACAAGCACTTTACTGGCTGATCAATCTCTCCACAGCCCTGGCCTCGAACCCTTAATTCTTCTGCCTCCGTCTTTCAAGTGCTGGGATTACAGGCACGAGTCACCATTCCTGTCTGTATGCCACGCTGGGGTTAGAGCCCAGGACTGCATGCATGCTTACCCACTCCAGCTGAGCTGCATCCTAGCCCCTGACTTTTGCCTTTGTAAGAATCTGCCCATTGGGGCTGGAGTGATGGCTCAGTGGTTGGGAACACTGGCTGCTCTTCCAGAGGTCCTGAGTCCAATTCCCAGCAACCACATGGTGGCTCCCAGCCATCTGTAATGGGATCCGATGCCCTCTTCTGGTGTGTCTGAAGACAGCTATAGTGTACTCACACACATAAAATAAATAAATAATCTTAAAATAAAAAGAATCTGCCCATTGCATCTCGAATTCCTCCGCCCTCCATGAACGAATGGCAGCTCCTGCTACCCCACCATCTCCTCCAGTGTTTGGTATGGTTAGCACTTGGGTTTAATGGTTCTGACAGGCATAACCCCTCTTTCTACCCTCCTCTTCCAGCCTCTGACCTCAGGCCCTGTAACCCTCCTTTTATCAGCCGGGTCACTCCACTCCTCCTTTCCCTCCCCACTCAACATGGATTTTATTTATTTATTTATTTATTTTGAGACAGGGTTTCTCTATGTAGCCCTGGCTGTCCCAGAACTCACTCTGTAGACCAGGCTGGCTTCAAACTCAGAAATCCGCCTGCCTCTGCCTCCCCAGAGCTGGGATTAAAGGCATGTGCCACCACTGCCTTCAACATGGATTCTTAAGCAGCCTCTGCTTCTCCCCTGCCTTCAACATGGATTCTTAAACAACCCCTGCTTCTACCCGACTTTCAAGCTCAAACCTCTCCCCACTGCAGCCAGGAGCCTAGTTTCCCTCACCCCAGAGAGTGCACTGGCACACTAAGACATTTCCTGTGGCCCAGTCAGTCCTTTCTGGTCCCCTTGTCAGCAGATTCCCTTTCGACTTTCTGTTCACTCTCCCTGTGCCTCAGGCTCCACCGGTCCTCTCTCGATAGCTTAGCTTTACCCTTACACCACATATGTACTGAGGGGAAAGGGCCAAATAGCTTGAACAGTCCCTGTTACCCTAAGATGTTTCAAACATACAGAAATGCTCAAGGGTTGGCTTAGCAAACACCCACACAGTCAGTTTCCATGTAAACTTTGACCAATCCAGAAGGCCCACCTGCCTAGGACCCAGAGTAAGTTCAGACTGCCTGCCCTAACCAGAAATCCCAGTGGGGGTGGGGATGGGGTGAGGGTCGGGGAGTGGGGGGGTGGGGGGAGGGGTTGGTGAATTCTACATCACCCTGAGCTGCACAGCAAGACCCTCTCTCAAACGAAGAGGAGGAAGAGGAGGAGGAGGAAGAGGAGGAAGAGGAAGAAGAGGATAAAGAGAAGGAAGAGGAGGAGGATAAAGGCAGGGGCTCAAATCTTGACTCCACCATTTACATGTCCTCTCTATGCCTCAGTTTCCCCCTCTGTCAAAAGGCAGAAACAAGGGTACCCACGTGAGGGCTTCTAGGGATTAGTGAGTGAACTCTCCTTTGTTGAGCAGAGCCTGGCCCAGCGCAAGAGCGGCCTGCCTCTTATCGGTTAATCTTCCTTCCTGACTCAACAGGAACAATCACCTCTTTGGTGGGGTTCCAGATTCTTCCATCCCGCCTACCTCCTCAGGGAGGGCACCAGTCCCAACCAACATCAAAACAGGCTTGCTCCCATTTCAAACACTCACACCCCTGCTCCCAGCAAGCCCCGTACCCTTGTCTTTAGCCCTCTCTGGCCCTCTCCAGCCTCCACGATCTTCTGAGCTGCCTGCACTTGCCCTGAGCTTCCTTCCCTCCCACTCTCTCCTCAGCATTGCCCCCCATCCCCACCCAGCTCCTCCCACAGCCCCAACCGACTCCACTGGAGATGGCATCCTCCTGTTGCCCCAACCAGGCCACACAGCTACCTTTGAGCCCACTGACCACACCCTCCTCTTGGAAGCTCTCCTTCAGAGCCACCACCACCACCACCACTCAGGGCCCTTTGCACTGCCTCTCACCTCTGACCACTCTGCTGCCATTTTCCTTGGCTCTGCAAACTCTCCTTCCCTCCCAGACCAGCTCATCTCTGTCAGAGACTCCACTGCAGTAAAATGCCAGACTCAAAATTTTCAATCCTAGCCTGCCTGCCGGTCTTCCTTCCTTCCTTCCTTCCTTTTCTTTTCTTCCTCTTCTTTTCCTTCCTTTTTGGTTATGGTTGAGACATGGCCTCTCTATGCAGTACTGGTTGTACTGGAACTCATTATGGACCAGGCTGGCCTTGAACTCACAGACATCCGCCTGTCTATAGCTTCTAAGCGCTGGGACTAGAGGCATACCCCCCTCCCCATGCCTGGCTGCTGACTGATTTTTTCAGAGCTATGTGACCTGCTGCCAATGGCTGCTGGACAGACCTTCCTAGGTGTCTCAATGATGCTCAAACTCCACTTGAGAGAACTGCTGGCAGGATCCTCTACAGCCACCTATACACATGCCACATCCCGCCCGCAGGCAGAAAACACACGCGCTCCAGAAGACAGGTGCAAGAATAGTCCTCTCAGCGATACTTAGGATCACCTCAGACTGGAAGCTACCCAAATTCCTGTCAACTGTAGAGCAGATAAATGCACGGTGATGTAGTCTGTGACAGGAGCCTCCAACAGAGTGTGCCAATGTACTCTACCTCATGCACGTATCTTACAATACAGCATTGAGTTAAAAAAAAAAAAGGCGTAGCTAGGAGAGTCGGTAGCTCAGTGATACAGCCATGTGCTCAGCATCCATGAGGCCATCTCCAGTGCTGCAAAGGAAGAGAATGAGGAAAAGCAGGGGGAAGAGGAGGAGAAGAAGGGAGAGGAGGGAAAGGAGGAGGAGGAGGAGGAGGAGGCAGAGACAAAAAGTGTGCATACTGTATACTTCCATTTACCTAAAAGTTAAAATGGAGCTGGGATGATGGCTCAGCAATTAACACAACACTTGCTCTTCCAGAGAACCCGGGTTCGGTTCCCGGCACCCCCATCGTGGTTCACAGCCATCCATAACTCCAATCCAGGGGATCCAATGACCTCTTTTGACCTCCTTGGGTCCTGGGCACACATGCAGGCAAAATTGCCCAGATGAAAGTAAAATAAAGTAAATGAGTCTTAAAAACCCAAAAACACCACAGTCTGATCTGTGTGTTCAGTTGACATTGATCAAGATGGTGTTTGCCCGCCTGGCTCTGGGTGCCGGGTGTGTGGCTTTGCGGCCTGCGCTCAGTCCGGGTGCTGAGAGTACAGCTCTGGTTTATATGCAGACCTGTGGGTCAGGATAAGCACTTGTCTGCAGGTGCACACGCTTGCAGCAAACTGGCTGCGTCCTCTTCCCGGCCATGCAGCCCCTCTTTCTGGGGTTTTCTTGTTCACAGAATGTGTCGTCCACCTTCCACTCAGTGGTCCACATCAGAAGACGGGAGGCCATTTCCCCTTCCTCTCGCCCCACCATTCACACCGTCCGTCTCCGAGCCCCGTGACCCCGCAGCTGCCATTCTTTCGTTTTCTCTGCCCCCACTGTCTCTTCCTTAGCCCAGATCATACTTCCTTCTGGTTTGAACCAGTACAGCGGCCTCTAGCCTTTGGTCTGGGCAATTGTTTGTTCACAGAACAGCCAGAGATGCTTCTAGAATGAAAATCCTGCTCTGTTCTCTCATGGTTAAAACTTAAAAAAAAAAGAATTATTTATTCATTTTATGTATATGAGTACACTGTAGCTGTCTTCAGACACAACAGAAGAGGGCATTGGATCCCATTACTGATGGTTGTGAGCCACCGTGTGGTTTCTGGGAATTGAACTCAGGACCTCTGGAAGAGCTCTTAACCACTGAGCCATCTCTTCAGCCCGGTTAAAACTTTTTAATGGTTCTCTGCAGCCTATGAATACAGTACATGGTCCTGATATTCCACTTCCGGGACTAATTTCTGAGCCCCTGCCTTCTTTTTAGGGCCCCCTACCACTGACACCCTCATACTAAGCTCTAGGCAGCTCCACAAGACTTTGCATAGCCTTTTCCAGAAACCAGAACCCACTCTTTCCCATAGCCCTGTTTTTATAGACCAAACGCCGTCACACCTCCTCCAGGTCTTGCTTCAGATGTCCTCCTGCCTATGAAGGGTTTGGCCTTTCTACCACACGGCAGCACACACAACGCCTACCCCATCACCCATCACCATAGTGAAACCGGTCCCCAGAGTGCCCACCTCCAGGGACGGAAGTTGGGTCCCTTGAAGATCAGCTCATCAGCACCCAAGACATGGGTGCACCGTAGAGGCTCTACAAAGACTGTGCCTGGAGGAGACTCTGGAAAGATGTGTGTGACTTGCTTTTTGACTTGAAAGCAAGAAACCCAAAGAGAGGAGTCACTGACCAAACAAAGATGGGAGAAAGAGAAGAAGGAGCTGGAAACCGAAGAGCGTCTTACACGGAGTTAGGGAACCATTGTCCTGTTGCTTGCAGGAGGTTGATTCCCGAGATTCAGACATGGCCTTCTTATGACCACTAGATGGCGCAAGGTCCCCAGGCAAGGGAGAAAGCAAGCCTGCCGGCACACCTGCTTCGTCCTTTCCCGAGTGTCATCCCTCTGCTGATTCTTATGAACTGCCTGATACCTTGTCTCCAAGAACCAAGAAACCGGGCCAACAGCAGGCACCTCTTCTCCGTGTCAGGGACAGGGTGTGCAACAGACCTCGACACCAACCAGCGCCCTTCACTGTTGCCAGCCTCCTAGAGATCTGTCACCTGTCACCAGCTCACACCCTCCTTCAGGAGCAGGACTCTGGCTAGATGACACTTGCTCATCTTGCTGGACCAGATAAGGTCCAGTGGGTGACACCAGTCCGGCTGCATCTTCTGCCTGCCTCTCCACCCAGCTATCACCCAGCTGTTGGTGGCGCCCTTCCTGTTGGTCTTAGGGACCCCCCCTCCCACCACCAGAACAACTCTGAACTCATTTCCATTGAGAATGAGTCCTGGGCCTGCTTCAGGCCTTCCGGCGGCAACCATGCCTCAGCCTCAGCCTGGCCTCTGTCAGAACAGTACCAAGGGGATTCAGTTCCTCTTATTTAGTCACTCAACAAACCTTTCCCAAAGACTATCTTAAGTATCTGAAGGATTAGGGTGAATGGGGCAGGCAGTCTCCAGCACACTGTGTAACAGGGGCAAGGTGTTAGCCACACAAACAATTTTTAAATAATCTCCCCTCTCCCCCGCCCCCTTCGAAACAGGGTTGCTCTATGTAGCTCTGGCTATCCTAGAACTAGCTCTGTAGACCAGGCTGGCCTCGAACGCACAGAGATCTACTTCCCGTTGCCTCCCCCGTGCTGGGGTAAAAGGCATACGCCGCCACGCCCGACCTTAAATGTTTCTTTACTCTGCTGTTGTGATTTCAGTCCGTTTCTAGAGCACAACAGACCTTGGAAATTACCCTAAAATAACTCATTACTACCCCAAGGCTCCTGTGCTCACTCACAGCCAGGCCCAGGTGGGGTGAGGAGAGACCGGGGCGTCTCCAAATCACCTGTCACTCTAGATGAATGAATGAACGAACTCCCGAGACAGAGTTTGCCCGACGCTGTCCCTTCCCTGTGGGCAGCTGGGGGCTCCAAAACAGGCCCTCCCCGCCGCCCCCGCTTGCATCCTGGGAGGGGAACCGGCAGCCCAATGCCCTTCCTGCCCCCAATGCCCCGGGCTCCTTGGGCGCCCTCTTGGCAGAAGAACAGAGGGCATCCAGAGCGGGTGGCAACTCGTCCCGCCACGAGCTCGCAGCGGCGGGCGATAGGAGCTGGGGGGACGCTCAGATAGACAGACAGATAGCGTTCTCCTCTCCCGCCCCCGCCCCCACCTTTCCCACGCGGCGGCCTCCCGGGGCGGCCCAGGCCAGGCGGTCACCTACTCCTGTCCCTGCTCCCCGACCTAGGCCCTCTGCCCCGCCAAGCTCAAGATTTTTCCAGGCTCAGCATCCTGTGTTTCGGTCTAACATTGAAATGTCTCACCGCGCCCCCTAAACACTCTAAGCAGAATGAGACCCCTTTCCTGAAGTCCTGCGAGCTCCTTAAGGCAGTCCTAAAGCAAGTTGCAGAACCCAGAAGTAACCACGAGGTGGCGCGCTGGCACTGTGTGTCCTGGCTAGGCAAAGGAAGGAGAGTTACAAGGTCTGGGGATGGAGGCAGTGGGAGAGAGATAGGAATTGAAATTGGGAGAAGCCTCCTTCCTCCAAGGATAGGTTTGCAAGCAGAAGTGGAGATGCAATAGAGAAATGGGGTTGGCACCCGGAACAGCAAATATTATTATCCGCGAACTGGACTTTGAGAGCCAGACAGGACTAGGAGGGTTGGAGCTTGCTCCCCGGTGAGAAGCCTCTTCATCAGCGTCTTCATGGACAGAAGAAACTGAGGGAAGTACATGGCTCCTATCTATTGGAGGTGGACGGATCTGAGCATGTATCTATGCACATTTGGGCATACCCAGCTCACTGATCAGTCGTTCACAACCCTACACTTCCACCGGCTCACACTATACATACAGACACACTCTCTTGCACACAGGTTCTCACGGGCACTCTTGCACACACTGTGAACCTTCTGGTTTTTGTGGAAGATGTAACATAGATCTTTAACCCTTAACTGTGCTCCTAAGTGCTGTCCCATGCTGAGTGGAACCTGCCTCCAGACTTTCTGAAGTACACAGAAAGCCAGCCTCACAGGGACTGGGGCTCTGTCCATTCCTCCTGGTCCCTCTCTGAAACGGCACACATATAGCTGGGGGTACCTCCTTCTTCTAACGCAGCTCCTAAATCAATACAGACTTGCTCCAGTCGGGTGTTCTCAGGCCCAACGTATGACTGGCAGGCCCAAGGTGCTTTTGCTTGGTAGGACTCTTCCTTCATAATTTTAAATTTTATATTTCACACCTGCAGTGTGCTAAAGATAATATATTAATACAGTCCAACATTTTTTTAAACATGGAAATTCTTTTTTTCTTTTCTTTTTTTCGGATTTTAAAAGTGATCAAAATATTTTCATGGACCCTGGGTCTTTGCCACTTTGTCATTTGCATAGAACACACATACATCATCAGGGACCACCTCCTTCCAATGGGTAACACCCAATGGGTAAATTCCCCTCCTTCCGCAGCTCACCTAAGCCCACCCCTGGCCACTAAAACAGACTAGTAAATCCTGGGGGCTCTGCACAGCCAACCCCTCCACACACTTGGAGGATTTATCTGAGGTGGAGCACAGGAGGAACATAGGGGTGCTGGAGGTAGTGTGTGTGTGTGTGTGTGTGTGTGTGTGTGTGTGTGTGTGTGTGTGCATTAGGGGTAACAACAAAGAGGGTTGAGAGGGTTGGGGGAGCCAGTGAGAAAGCGCGAGCATGTTTTGCCTCGAAGGCAAGACTTACAGCCAATCAGCGCGCAGGAGCCTCCCTCTGCGACTCTAACATTGAGTCTATAACCGGCTGACCGGGCGGAGCTGGCAGCATTTGACTGTGGCTTGGGACGCGGAGAGAGGCAGGCAGCGACTGATCGACGGCCGGAGATGGTCTAAGCGCCCCTCGGCCACCCCCTCCCCCAGACGCAACCGTGTCCTGCCCTCGCCCTCTGGACACACACCCCACCTGGGCTCCTCCGCCTGTGAGGCGCTCCTCGGAGGAGGCCCGGGGTGGTGCGGCACTCGCCAGCATGAGCGGCTCCTTCGATCGCAAGCTCAGCAGCATCCTCACCGACATCTCCAGCTCGCTTAGCTGCCATGCGGGCTCCAAGGACTCGCCCACCCTGCCCGAGTCTTCGGTCACTGACCTGGGCTATTACAGCGCTCCCCAGCATGACTATTACTCGGGCCAGCCCTACGGCCAGACGGTGAACCCCTATACCTACCACCACCAGTTCAATCTCAATGGGCTCGCAGGCACTGGCGCTTACTCGCCCAAGTCGGAATATACCTACGGGGGATCCTACAGGCAGTACGGGGCGTACCGGGAGCAGCCCTTGCCTGCCCAGGACCCAGGTGAGGATGCCCGGGTTGTGGAGAGGGTGCGCGGGACTATAAGGTTCCCAAGCGAGAGGAAGTCTGGGAATGGGAGCTGGGGAAACTTAGGTTAAGAAATGGAAGAGTTGAAGGGGATTAGAGGAGATCGGGTTAGATGACCTCCAGAGGGGTGAACGACACTCCAAAGAGGCGCTCCAAGAATCTCTCTTGGAGATTCCGGGGCAGCCGGGGCCACCGGGAGCGCTCTCCGGGTGATCAGGGGAACCTTCAGGGCTGCCGTGTTGCTGCCACTTGAGCTGGTAGCGCAAGACGGTCGCCGAGGGCTTGAGGAGAGTCAGCGAGGACTGGAGGTTCCAGGGCCCTTCTTCTGGACGCTGTCAGGGGAAACCTGGAGTAGTGAAAGGCACGTGGAGAAAGACCCAAGGAAGTCCCAGAAATGGAGGACGGAGAGACTGAGAAGGAGATGCGGAGAGAGAGAGAGAAGTGGGGACAGCGAGAGAGAAATGGGGGGGGGGCGGTGAGAAAAAGCACAGCAGAAAGCAACAGAGGAAAGGAAGAGAGGGGAGGGAGGGAAGAAAGAAAAAGAAGGAAGGGAAGGAGAGGGAAGGAAGAAAAAGAAAACAGAGAGAAAGGAAAAGGAGACAGAGAAAACGCTTGTACTATCCTTGCAATTTTTTTTTCTGAAACAAATTAACCTGAACTAGGAAGCTTATTAAAAGGGGGTGGAGAGTGGGGACGAGAAGTGGGAGACGCCACCGCGGCTAGGTGGGTCACCAGAGAAGAGTGGCTGAGCCGGGAAGGCGTCACGAACGAGCCGCGCGGTCCTCGCCCAGTCGGTTGCTGGCGCCGGGGCCGGCGCTCCGAGGCCCCGGGTGCCGAGCTGGGAGCGTCGCGTCGTGGGCGGCCGCCGGTCCGGCTTGGTCGCTGCGGTTCCCTCCCTGGGCGCGGGCGGCACAACGCTCCTGTAAGAAGTCCCGGGGAGATCAGTGGGCCGGAGGGTGCGGCGTCCGACGGTGGGAAATCTTGAAGAACGCGGGGGTCACAAGGCTGAGACTAACCTGGTGTCTATTCCCGCCCTACAGTGTCGGTGAAAGAGGAGCCAGAAGCCGAGGTACGCATGGTGAACGGCAAGCCCAAGAAGGTCCGAAAGCCACGAACGATCTACTCCAGCTATCAGCTGGCTGCCCTGCAGCGCCGTTTCCAGAAAGCCCAGTATCTGGCTTTGCCCGAGCGCGCCGAGCTAGCTGCACAGCTGGGCCTCACACAAACACAGGTTAGTACTGAACGCTCCAGGGTCTCAGGAGGCAGATGGGAGCATGTGGGATCTGGGGATTCCCTGGATACCTCTGAGCCTGGCTAAGCACCCCTGCTCTCTAGCCCTGCCCGGCAGTCCAGGGCAGGAACTCTTGCCTGGGCTGACCGAGTCTCAGCTTTCAGAGAAAGGGTTCTGGTAGCGAGCATAGAAGGATGCAGTGTGCATCTTTGTGGACTTATGCGACTGTGTGTGTCTGTGGCAGAGAGATGCCCTCCCCTGCACCCCAGAACTCCCAACTGCCGAGACCCTTAGCAACATTTAGGACATAGGAACCCCTGTTGTCTCTCTCCCAGACTAAGTATGTGCGTGTAGGGTGTACATGCGACGGTCCAGGGAATACTCATCTAAGGAATGAGGTCCTTTAAGGGTCATTTTGCAAACAGAAGGCAAGTATATGTGATGAGAAACTAGTTAGCGCATGCGTGTGTGAACACACACACACACACACACACACACAAAGTATGCTTGTATGAAAATATGATCCTACTTCCCACCCAAACGCCTTTGCCAACAGTCAAGCAGAGAGGTTGTCCACTCAGAGGACATAGAAATCAGAAAGTGGGAGTCCACCCCCTACCCTTTTACCTGTCCCTAAAACCCCAAGCAGCCTCACTGCTCTGGGGAGGAATGTCGGGTGCCTAGCGCCCTACAGGTGTTGACAGGCTGGCTTTGGTTGTGGCTGGGCTGTGTGGGGCCTGGTCCATCGGGAATCTGGGTCACCTGGTGAGGAGCTGATTCATTGTTTGTACCAGTCATGGGGTGGAGAGAAGCAGGGGGAGGGGGAGATGCCCCAAGGGAAATTTAGGGACTCAGGAATTGTGGTTCGCCTGCCTCTGAGTCCCTGGGTCACCCCCCTCGTACCCAGCCAGAGTCTAGCAGCCTTCTGCGCCTATGTGTTCATGTTGTGGGTGCTAATCTGGGTGTTATCTGCATGCGTTTATAGCTTTAGTGTCTGGCGACAGTGTGAGGCTGAGTGGGTATGTTGCCGAGTGTGGAGATACCTGTGTGGGTGTGTGTTTATCCCAGTGTGTCTGTGAAGGTCGGCTAAGGGCCTCTAATGTGGCCAAAATACCACAAACTGCCCGTTTCCCACTTAGGGTGCCTTTTATTGAGCGCTTACCATATAGCAGACCATTTAAGTCTTAACCTTCTTGAGCCTTATACTGACCCTTTGAGATAGGTGATGGTGCTGGCATGGGCTTCATTTTGCAATAAGAGGAAGGTGAGGCAGGGAGGTTAAGTAACCGGCCTGAGGTCGCACTTCAGAAGCGGCAAGCCAGACCAGTAGAATATTCTACGCCACAGAGTTCTTTCCCAACTGGAAAGAAAGATGCTTGGCCCTGGGGTTTTGCCTAGTTTTCCCCTCAAGAGGCTGGGTAACACTTTGCCTTTTCCAGGCTGGGCTGGGGGGGGCGGCGGGTGATGGCGTTCCTTTTGGCATGCTAAGAGGCTGACTAGTTGCTCCTTTCTTCTTCTGTCCAGGTGAAAATCTGGTTCCAGAACCGCCGCTCCAAGTTCAAAAAGCTCTATAAGAATGGAGAGGTGCCGCTGGAACACAGTCCTAACAACAGTGACTCCATGGCCTGCAACTCACCACCGTCACCGGCGCTCTGGGACACATCTTCCCATTCCACTCCAGCCCCTACCCGCAATCAGCTGCCCCCGCCGCTCCCATACAGTGCCTCCCCCAACTACCTGGACGACCCCACCAACTCCTGGTACCACACACAGAACCTCAGTGGACCCCACTTACAGCAGCAGCCACCTCAGCCGGCTACCCTGCACCATGCCTCCCCTGGGCCCCCGCCTAACCCTGGGGCTGTGTACTGAGTACCCACCTGGCCTGCGCCCCCCCACGAAGGACCCCACCCCAGGACCAGGCAGAAGGTGCCCTGTCCTAGCGACACTCAGGAATCATTGAGGGGCACAGGGGAAAGACTCCCTTCCCCCTCTTGTCCCTTCTTCCAGGGGCCCAAGAACCTCCAAATGACAAACGCATGGACCAAGGATGCCCCCCAAACAATCTCCCTCCCCCTGCTTAGACTGGGGTGCCCTCCGGATGGCGAGGAGTTCCACCCCAGTGGGGACAGCACATGCTCTCTGCTCCAGGAACCCGGATTGTTGCCTCTAGAAGGCTCATCTTCCAGCTTTTCAAACACAGTAGAGACCTCCAAAGTGGGAGAGGCAGCGTGTTTGCGGGTCCACCTGTGCTGGGGCACCAGGCGCCCCGGATTCCAACACGGCCAGGCCTAAAGCACCAGGGGCAATGACACGTTCTTGAGCCACTCTTTAAAGACATTGGACGTTACATCATGGCTGACCCTCAAGATGGGGACCTGACCTAATCCCCACTGTTCTCCGGCCCTCATTAGGATCTGAGGGTCAAACCAAAGAAAACTCCCCCAAATGAGGGAACCTTTGATATCCAGGGCTTTCAAGGGAAGAATTAGAGGAGTCATCTCTCTGCCCCTTCCCTGGGGAAAAGGACTGCCCATGTCTCTCCCCAAGGACCCATTTTTTCTTCCTTGTATAGGACTTTGCACAACTCTGGTTTTAAAAGCTGTTGAAACCTAGAACAACAACGGGCATTGTTAACAGTTAGGACCAAATCCACTCATCTCTGGCCGGGCAGCTCTGCTCTGCCCTGCCCCCGCTCACCCCTTCATTTTTCTCCCAGTAAGTTTGCAGTTTTGTGTGTGGAGGGGGTGTCAAACCCCAACTCTCTACAGAGATATACCAGGCAAGACAAACCCCCAAGTACCCCCTTCACAGCAGCTTTGGAAACAGGTTGCTTCCAGTCTGCTGCAGGACGGAAGTGAGGATCCAGGAGACAAGAGGAGGCCTCGAACTCAGTGCCTTAGGGGGAAGGCTGGCGACTTGGACGGCTGGTACCAGTACCTCTCCCTGGCCCAGGCGTCCCCCCAAAGTTAACTTTCTTCTGCCCCCTGATGTGGTAAAACATCGAAGAAAGGAGAGGTGAAAGACTGTAGTTATATATATATATATAGTATGGTTTTTTTTGTTGTTGTTTCTTGTTTTTTTTTTTTTTAAAGAGCAACCAAGAGAAGCAGTCTCCTCCCTTGTGGTTTCCTATTTATGTGACCCTGTTCCTCCTGGACCAATCTCCCTGTGTGTTGCAAGCCGAAAGAGGGCTGTGGGCTCCTGCTGGATTTGGGTTTCGTGGGAAGTGAAGGAGTAAGGAGTCAGAGTCCCAGCCCAAAGGGACAGGAATGAAGCCAGCTCCCACCTCTCCCCAGCCTTCTCATTTCTGCTTTCTTACTGGACCAGTCTTTATATATAATGTTAATAAAAAAAAAAGAAGAAGGAAATAATCACAGTACTCTTTGAACTAGCAGCAGACAGCTCTGGCAGGGGCGCCTGGAGTTGGGGGGACGTGTTAGTGGAAGAGACCTGTGAGCTTCTAGGGGCTGCTGAGAAAGATGTGGTCAGGGTAGAAACCACTGTTGGGAGGCTGGGTTGGTGGGAGGACAGAGCAGGTGCTCCTGACCCTGTGGCTGCCCACGTTGTGAGCAGGCCTGGGGGGGAGGCTCCCAACCAGGGCCTCCCCGACTCCACTCTGCTTGGTGGCTTGGCGTTCTCTGTCAGCCAGCTGTCCTCTGCCACCACCACTGCAGCTGCCAGGTCACCTCGGGGCTGCTCTTTGATCTTGAGCACACACACACACACATCGACGACATGCTTGCACACGAGAGGTTAGAACCCCCTGCCTCCACGCCCAGGCACTCCCAGCCCCTCACACACCCACCCATCTATCCCTGTCAGCTTGGGTATGGATGGGACCAGCAGACAGGAGGAACTGTCTATAGCTAGCTGGTGGGACCTCAGACCGGGCTTGGGAAGCAATGGGATAGGGGGAGGGGGTCTGTGTTTGCCTTCTGGGGAAGGGTGTGGCCCTGACTCAGAATCTTCTAGATGCTGTCACAGACTGCCTGTGCTGGAAATGCTGACCCCTTCTTCCATCCAGATCCTGATTCCAAGGTTTTTGAGAGGAGGATGAATGTATGTGTGAGTGTGTGTGTGTGTTTCCCAGGAGATGGCATAGACACACAACCACATTAAGTACCTTCCTATCTGATAGACACATAGTGACATCTCTTGTCACATATGCAGTCCCCTTGAAGAAAATTGTTGCCGTTTGAGGAGAATGACACACCACACACACACACACACACACACACCTACCTGACTGAGACAAGAATATCACACTAATGTAACAAGAAACCAAAGAGATCTAGACTTCTAATACACAAGTGCAGAATACACTCAGGTTTCCCCATCATAACACACACACACACACACACACACACACACACACACGCATGTTCTCAGAAGCATCTTTGTTTACAAAATTACTGTCAACACCCAGCAGCCACTGTGACCCCAGCTCAGCTTGGAACCTCCAGGCAGGTCTTAGTGTTGTCCTGTCTGATGGAGATGGAGTCTGGGGGTGGGGGGGGGGGTGGGAACGGTATGTGGCTGAGACACAGTAAAGACGAGAAAACAGAGGATGAGCCTGGCTGCCAGAGCTTGTCACACAGAAGCCAGGTCCTCAGGACAAGACCTCAGCTCCCACCCTGGTCTGCATCTCTCCGCAAAGGCCTCACTCACCCTGCAAGCCAGCCGTGGAGGCTCCGCAGAGCAGGCCACGCCCATGCGCCTGGCTCGGGCTGGCAAGGGTTAAGCTGGCAGCTGCCAGGCGGGGCTGCCCTGAGCTTTTGGTTTGAGGGCTGCGTGCAGGCAGGAGCAGCGAGGCGGCAGCCGGGCAGACTCGCTGGAGACACTGCATTTTATTAGGGCTGGGCTGCCAGCAAAGGGAGGGAGAGAGGAGAAAAGGGCAGAGAGAGGAAGGAAGGAGGGAGGCTGGGCGGGCGCGCAGGCAGGCGGTGACGGATGAAAGGGTGTTGTAAGGGCCTAATTCCTCCCAGCTCATCCCTGCTCTGTCAGGCTGGATTAACTGCCCAGGTGACCTCCTGCGGGGTCAGCCCCACCCCTGACCTCCCCTTCCTTCTCTCCTCACCTCCAGGCCCACCTCTAGGCCAGGGGTCAGCTTGCCCTTCACCCACCCGGATGAGGGGCCCATGCGGACAAGAGCTTGAGGGGGAGGGGCCTGGCAGCATGCCAAGGTGGGACTAGAGAGCCCACCTTCCTCCAGGTGCTGCTTGACTACACACATTGTCTCTTGACAACCTTCAGGGAAGAAGGGGGCAGGCTAGGGAAGCCCCTTCTGCCTGAAGGTCACCGCTTTCCAAGTTTTAATATTATATAACAGGTGGCATTTGGTAAATTACTGGTGATTGACAGCTTGGCAGGTGAGTGTGATAGTGCCCATTTTTCAGATGAGAAAACTGAGGCTCCAGCTGCCGTAGATTATGCTTAGCATACATGAAGCCTTAGATTCCATACCTAGCACACACATACACACACACACACACACACACACACACACACACACACACACACACATAAAAGGAAGGAAAGAAAGAAAGAAAGAAAGAAAGAAAGAAAGAAAGAAAGAGGAAGAGTAGAAAGAAAATGGTGGCGGTTCAGGTCTGTAATTTCCAGCAATCTGAAAGCTACAACAGGAGGTTGGCTTTTTTTTTTTTGAGAATTTAGGGTCTAAATTCAAGGCCAGTCTGAGCTACATAATAAATTCATGACTATCCTAGGTTACATAGTAAAAATCTGCCCTAAACAAACAAGCAAACAAAACCAAAAACCAAAAAGGGAAGGGGGAAAGGAGGGAGAGAAAGAGCCAGGTGGTGGTGCTGTGCCTTTATTGCCAGCACTCAGGAGGCAGAGGCAGGTGGATCTCTGTGAGTTCGAAGCCAGCCTGGTTTACAAAGTGAGCTCTAGGACAGCTGGGGCTACACAGAGGAGCTCTGTCTCGAAAAACCAGAAACAAACAAGGAAAAGTTGAGGCTATAGGGACCGTTGGCGTCACAGGGCAAATCCAAGATGGAGCTTAGATTTGAACCTCCGTCTCCAAGTAAATGAATGTTCTTGCTGGACTATCTGTTCCAGGTCGAAGGTAAAACAGAGGCAGGGTCAGTCAGAAAAGGAGTCACCGCAGCTCCAGCCGCCATCTCACGTGATAGGCCCTGCAGCAGGCTTCTTCCCAGAAGAGGCCTAAGGAGAAAGAGCGCCAGCCCCCTCTGGGCAAGTCCTACAAAAAGCTTAACACTGGTCAGGAGTGTCCAGCCTTCCTGACTTTACTGGCTGTGTGACCTTGGCCAAGTCACTTAACCTTTCTGAACTTAGGTCTTCCCACCTGGAGCTGGGGGGGACGATGCAGTGGAATGATGAGAATGAAATGGTTAACAAGGTATCCACACTTGCTAGACCTGCTTCCTAACCAGCAGTGACCGCTGGTGACCCATCTCCTCCTCACCATGGTCTCCGTTCAGCCTTGGACCTAACTGTGCTCTTAACATGAGCTGACTGGTCATCTCTGCATGGGCACACTGGCCGATCCACCAACTCTGGGTGCCTTTAAAAAGGTCGGCCTCTGTTTCCTGAGCTGAACAGCAGGCACAGATGGCCACAGCCCGTGGAAGGACTGTGGACCCTAAGCTGAGACCGCTGGGACCAGAAGCATATGGAGTGTGGGAAGCTGGGGCCGAAGAGGGCAAGGATGTCTTGAAAGGCTGCGTTAGAGGATGGGATATTTGAATGATAGATGCGTGCCCGGCAGAGGCACCGGCTTGAGTGACGCTCCCCCAGGACTCCCCTACACACCTGCAGTGCCTCACCCGTGGGATGGACAGGACCAAAGCTTATGAGAGACGCAGAAGGCGACATCCTGGCATCCGTCAGACTGATGCTGAGGAGGGAAGGACCAGACTCAGAAGATCCTTCGGTCCTCCCTGGATCTTGAGCTCACTAAAGGTGATGCACTGACTGTTTCTAGCCTCTCTCGTGGGCCAGTGGTTGCCTGACACTCTGAGCTTAGGGAAGAAGAAACCCTGTTGTTTTGAGTCAAGGAGACGACTCTTAGGAAAGTGAATGAGGATTGTCATAATCCTGTCCCCAAGGGGGTCCTAGACTCTGGGAGATCTTAGAGAGCCCTCCAAATCTGCCTCCATACCCGTGGCATTCCTGTGGTAGTCTACCACCAGCTCCTGCAAAGCCCCCATACAGACTGGCACCCAGTGAATGAAATGGGGCCGCTCTGCGAAGTGGAGCAAGGATTCTCGCTATGGAACTACTTTATGGGGGCCCTGGATGGATCAACCCAGAGTGGATCAGAGGGGAAGGGGAGAAGACACTGGTGTGTTGTGGGGGGGGGGGGGGGCCAGCAGCCGGCACATGGCCTCTGTTTTTCCAACTTTAATTGCAGCGTTAATCACTGTAATAAGCTGTTTACAGCACCCAACAGCCTGGGACTGGTAGGCTCAAAAGCCAAAAAGTGCTTGGAGATGAGTTTCCTAGGCCCGGAGGAGGGCAGGAGGTTGGGGCGCATCAGGCTGCGGTGGGAGATGAGCAGGAGGAAAAAGTGGGAAGTTGTTGGGAACTGTGTGGGTCAAGAAGCCCAGCACCCCGTCTCCCAGAAGCTTCTCCCTGAACTTCAACCTCCGTGCCCAGCCAGTCCTCCTTTGTCTCTCAGACTTGCTTCTCACATCAAGTCAGCAACTCTGTCTAGACCGCTTCTTGCTCAGTTCCAGATCCAGCATGGCGCCTCCAAAACTCCCTCCCAGTTCGGAGCATATGCGTGAGCTTTGCTATGGTTTTTCTCACCCTGGAGGGAGAGAGAGAGACGGGGGATGCCTCTTATATGCATGCGTAGGGACCGAGCAGGGAAAAGAACTCAAATGGGCGGACACCTGTGCAGGGTCTTGGGTACCTCGCCATACCCCAGCTGGAATATCAGGATGCTCTGTGAACATCACGGACATGAAGGACATAAAGAGGCAGAAGGCTCGCGGGACCCTGCCCACAGTCCACTCTCAGTATTAGCCGAGGGACTGCCAGACTGGGAGGGGGCAGTGAGGACCACCTCCAGCTAGGCAAGCTACTGAGGGGTTAGCGAGATGACAGGAGGAAGTCTAGCTTATGGCCACTGTCCTGTGTAATTGAGGGAACGACTGACTGCGTCCTCTCTAGACCGATGTCTTTTGCTCATCGGGAACTTGGCACAGAGAGACTGTGCCACTTACCTGAGGTCACACAGAAAATGAGAGGCAGAGAAGGCTGAGTGCTGGGGGCCTCTCTACCTGTTCCAGGCCACATCTGGACAGACTGGTCCTCAGGGGTGCTCAGCCCCGGCCAAACTAAGAGCTCCCCTGGAGAGGAGGAAGTTACTGCCAGAGCTGTCAATCAACCAGCAGGCTGGAGAGTTTTAGAAATGGGCCTCCTCGGGATCAGGGCATTGATTTGCCGAGTCCCAGGAGAGTCTAGGATGCTCAGAGATTCAGGAGGCATTAAGGAAGGGGCTGCTCTCTGCTCAAGGTGGGGAGGAGCTGGGAGCACCCAGGAAGGGGGAATCAACAGGCGGGGCCTGTAGGCCCAAATTCCTGGGTTGTCTCCCGGGACAAATTAGTGCAGGGCTGGAAGTGTTTGCTGAGTAAGGCTCCACACCCTGGACGATCGGCTGCATGAGGGAGGGGCGTCCCCCCCCCACCCCAGGCAGTTCACCCCGCACCTGGCAAACAGGAACAGCACATGCTTCCCTGTGCACCACACCGAGGGCACCCAGCCACGGCAGGCGACGCGTGTGGCACAGTACCACACCCACCCCTGGGGCCAGTCAGTTGTGTCCTGAGCTCAGGAATCACCAATGGGAGACACAGGGAAGGGTGGGGCATCCTCAGTCCAGGGAGGGGGGGGGCGGGGCAGCTGGAGGAGTGTCGAGGCCTGAGGGAGAAGGAGGCAAGCTGAGAGGAAAGAAGCAGAAGAAACTGCTCCAAAGTCCTAGGGTGGGAAGATACTTGCTGAGGACCTACTATGTGCCAGGCACACAGCTTATGTGTCAAGGGCTTTCCTGAGTCCCGTCTTATTGAATCCTGATAACCACCTGGCAAGGCCAGTACCATTATGATCCCATCTCACAGGTGAGATAGCTGAGGCTGTGTAACCTCAGGTCAGCCGCCTGCCTGTCTCTAGACCCGACTTTCACTCTGCTATAAAATACAGCTAATCATGTCTCTCATAAGACTGCTGAAGAGATGAAATGGGACAGTTTGCACATGTGAGGGGCTTGGCACCACGACGAGAGCTCAACTGACATTTTTCCCTTTAGTCAACTATGGGCAAGTCAGACACTCCTGCTGACACAGGGAGGTCTTAGGACCCTCGGTTGGATGTTCAAATGTGGGTGGGCCTTCCTCCTCTGTGGGAGGTGGTCTCTCTTCCCTCTTTATGTGGCTGATGAAATGACTTGGTGGATAAAGTGCTTTCAGCAAGAGGAACTGAGTTTGATTCCTGAAACCAACCAATGTTAAAAAAAAAAAAAAAGCTGGGCAGTGGTGGCACCTTTGATCCCAACAGGAGGATCGGTGTGAGGTCAAGACTAGCCTGGTAAGATCCAGGACAGCAAATACTACACAGAGAAACCCTATCTGGAGAAAAACAAAAACAAAATAAGAGCCGGATGCAGTGATGCCGATCTGTAAAGACACTCCCACAATGCAATGGAAGGCAGAGGTAGGAGAGCCCCAGAGCTTCAGAAGGTCCTAGGCCAGTTGAGCACGCCCTAGAGCAGAAGCAAGAGAGACCCAGAGAGCCAACTCCCAAAAGTTGTAACATACTCACCCCTGCAGACACACATACACACGGTGCGATCTGAGGAGAGGACGCCCATAAGCAGAGGTCTCTGTCTCGTTCCTGCCTCCTTGAGTTCCTGCCTCAGTGAACTCAAGTTTTACTGATCCCGATGTAAGTCAGCTGTGCTTCGGCTATAGTGAAGAGATAGCCACTTAGAACAGGGCTAGATCCTAGGACCAGCAGAAAGAACCAGGGCTGTACCCTGACAGTAGCTGGGATTTACATTTCCCTTCTTAGAGGGAAATATTAGAGACCGTTACTGAGGTCTTTCATATATCCTGTGTTTAGCTATCACACTGAGTCTCTTATTCCTGGGAAGTATGCCTGTGTGTGCACACGTGTGTGTGTGTGTGTGTGTGTGTGTATGTGTGTGTGTGTGTATGCATGTGTGTGTGTGTGTGCCTGGATATATGCTAGTGTGTGAGTGGTGTGCATGTGTACGTGTGTGTGTGTGTGTGTGTGTGTGTGTGCCTGGATATATGCTAGTGTGTGAGTGGTGTGCATGTGTATGTGTGTGTGTGTGTGTGTGTGTGTGTGTGTGTGTGTGTATGTGTGTGTGTGCCTGGATATATGCTAGTGTGTGAGTGGTGTGCATGTGTTTGTGTTCAATGCCGTAAAATTCTCAGAATTGTTTGGTGCCAATCAAATACCAAAAGAAAGAGCTATGATTCCCTGCCACCGTGGAAGGGTTCTGAGGTTAGAGGTTTGGAGGTGTTCTGTGAATGAAGAAGTCGGGCCGACATGGTGGCACGTGCTGGTACTCTCAGCACTCAAAAGGAGGAAGCAGGAGGGTTGTTAAGTTTGAGGGTAGCCTGGACTACGCATGAAGAATCTTCCCTAAAACAAAATAATTAAAAAGAAAGAAAAGAGAGAGAGAGAGAGAGAGAGAGAGAGAGAAAGAGAGAGAAGTCAGTGGCCTTGCCTGCCTTGGTCTTAGCTATGGCCTCCAGGTGGGGCCTTACTTCTTAAAAGCCATCCTCCTAAGACCCAGTGGACTGGCCTGGAAGCACAGTAGGACCTTCCCTTTAGTTGCTTCCTGTGTAACTGTCTCCCCTCATCACAAAGCAGTTCCACCTATGCTGCTGGAAGTCTGAGGGAGACTGCCCACACCCGGGCTCTGCCCCCAGCGGGCCACGCCCCATAGAGAGGCATGCTTGGAGCAGGCTCCGGAGCTGAGACCAGCAGAGACCAGGAGGCCTTGGGTGAGATTATAACAAGGTTCTCTTGCTCAGGAGGTACTATAGCACCGCACTCTGTGGAGTTTTTTTCAAAAATATCTTTATTAAATTTATTCATTTATTTACATTTGTGCTTACACATGGGGTTGAGGGGGAGGGGTAAGAGATCAATGGTGAGGTCAGAGGTCAACTTTTAGGCGTTGCTTCTCTTTGAATTGAGGTTGTCAGTCTGGGTAGTGGCAGGTACCCTTACACACCAAGTTACCCCACCATCCCAGTTTCGTGGGGTTTTTTTGTGATTATTGTTGTTCGTGACAACACAGGGTTTTATGTGTAGTCCTGGCTGACCTTGAACTCAGAGCTCTGCCCACCTCTGCCTCCCAAGTACTGCAATTAAAGGCTTTCGCCACCACTGCCTGGCTGGGAACCTAGTTTTTTAGGTTTTGGGATCCCTAGGGTAGAAGTGTAGTTAGGGTTTTTTTTTTTGTCACAAACTAGAGTCACCTGGGAAGAGAGAACCATCTCAAGTGAGAACCATGGGGGAATGTCTGTGGGGCGTTTTCTTGATTTATGATTGATGTGGGAGAGCCCTGCCCCCTGGGCAGGTGGTTCATGGTTATATAAGAAAGCTGAGCAAGCCAAGGCGAGGACGCCCGTAAGCAGAGGTCTCTGTCTCCATTCCTTCCTCCAGTTCTACCTTGAGTTCCTGCCTTGGCTTCTCTTGATGATGGACTGTAACCTGTAAAAGCCCAAAAACCCTGTCCTCCCCAAGTTGGTTTAATCGCAACGATAGAAACCAAGCTATGACAACTCTGCAGGACCCCAGGGTGGTGAGCAGAAGGATGCAGCAGAGAAGGAAAGACATCCTGATACCAAAGTCGTGTGCCAGGCTGATGGGCAAGCCACTGAATCTTCCACCATTGCTTCTGTAATTCACAGCTTACCCGGGGTGCATTCTCCTTCCTCCAAAGGCCTTTAGACAATTCTTCTTGTTGTTGATGATGATGATGTTTTAAGACAGGCTCTCCCGTAGTCCAGGCTGGCCTCAGTCTCACTATTTAGCTAAAGATGACATTGGACTTCTGATTCTCAGAACACAGCTAAGAATGATATTGAACTTCTGACCCACTGACCTCTGCTTCCAGAATGCTTGCAGGGGTTCGATTGGTTTCTGCAGTGCTAAGGATGGAGCCAGGGATTTGTTCAAGTTAAGCAAATGCTCTCCCAAGTGAGCCGAACGCCTGGCCCCTGAGTGCATCAGTTTGCTTATTAGTCCAGATGCAGAGGTGAGGAAGTAAAGACCCAGAGGGGTAAACTGCCCAGTCTCTAGGCTGACTCTCTGTACTCCAGAGGACCAAATGATGACGTCCGTCTTCATAGCAGTGCAGGGGGCAGGGGGTTGTTTCTTACTTTTCAGATGGAATCGCCCAAGGCTGGAAGGGTCCAGACCTGAGTCTGAAGGCAGCATTCCAAGTTTAGGGAGGGAGGCACAAGCCTCGAGGAGGTGAGACAAAGGCCTACGGTCACAGGGGTAGAAGGCCCTGCCTTGGCGGGTCCAGCTGATCCCCCTGGGCTCAGGGAATGTGACAGAGGCAAGGCAGAGGCATGTCAGAAGCCTTGCCTCGTGCAGCCTGGCTTCCCCGAGGATCTGTTGGAGCAAAGAATTCCCAACAGCTCCAGGGCTGGGAGGGGTAGTCTATGGCAGGCCCCGGCTTGCAGAGACCAAGAGCGGCTCCTCTGTCCAAGAGAGGAATAGGCCAGTGGCTGTGTAGACCTCGCTAATAGGAAGGGGAGGGTTGAGGATGCTCGCTGCCCACCCGTTCATGCTCAGCCCCTCCTTATAAAGGGAGTGAAAACATCAGAGTTGGGGGAAAGGGAGAAAGAGGTAGAGAAGGGAGCTACTGAGACAGGAGCCCACTCCAGTCTGATCTCTGGCAACTTCAATATGGTGGGAACATGTAAATCATCTTGGCTCCCTTATATAAAAGCAGGACGAAGAAAGAGACCAGGTAACAGACTTGACCTTGTGTCTTGTGTCTTAGTCATAGGCTTGGCGACGGGGGCCAGTCTCCTTCTGGACAGTGGAAATGTCTTCCTAAGGTCTCAGCTGAGCTCTGAAAGGGATCCAGTCCAGATGGGAACACGTCCTGTGTGGGATCTGCAGAGGGGCATTGTCCCCTGCAAGTGACCTAATCGCTCCCGTCTGGGAGGAGGTGACAATCAGGAAGCCTGCGGTCCTCCATGGGGTCCACCAGACCTGGCTCAGTGGCTCAGTACCAGTCAACTCTGGGGTTACCCCAAGCTGCAGACTGCATCCAGTCTGATTCATGGAAGCAGTGTCCTGTTCCTGGAGAGAGATGTCAGGCTAATGGGAGACTCTGAGGTCTTCTGCCTTAGAAAGCTCTAGCCTTGAGGGGAACTGATAGCCACAACACCAGTCCCTAGCCAAGAGGAAATCATGTGAGTCTCAGAGACTATATATCTTGCTCAGTTCACCGAGCAATCACTACCAAACACAGGGCTCCAAGCCCATAGCCTTTTCTTTGCCAGCCTGGGACCCTCCCTCAGGCTGGGAGTCAGTGGTAGAAGGCTGGGGCAGAGGAGCAGAAGGTTCCATGGAGAAGTCCAGAAGTTCCCCACGCCCATCCTTAGCTAGCCCCTTAGCTAGCTGCTGTCTCAGGCAGCCCTGGATGCTAGGGGCATGTCCGGGAGCCATGGGGTGCAGAGAGGAGCTGGAGATGGGAGTTCTAGTCAGAGCTCAGGGAAAGAAACAAGCAAGGAAAATGAAATCATCAATTTATTGGATTTCTGAGAGGCCATCCAGCCTCCCTCTGTCCCCAGCAGCACGTAGGGAGATATGGGAGAAAACATTAGCCAGGAAAAGGGATGGGGTAAGAGAGAAGCCAGAGGGGGAGAAATAAAAAGACCTGTGTTCCTTCACAAACACACACAGAGAGAGAGAGAGAGAGAGAGAGAGAGAGAGAGAGAGAGAGAGAGAGACAGAGAGAGAGACAGAGAGAGAGAGAGACAGAGAGAGAGAGAGAGAGAGAGAGAGACAGAGGGAGAGAAACTGCAGACTTCTTTTTTTAAATATTTATTTATTTAGTACTTCATTTTTGAGACAGGATCTCCCTATGTATCCCTGGCTAGCCTGGGATTCTAGAATGCTGGAAATAAAGGCCTCTTTTCTAGTTTTTTTTCCCCTCCCTTCCTTCCTTGACAGAGTCCCTTGTAGCCCAGGCTAGCTTTGAACTTGCGATGTAGCTAAAGATAACCTTAAACTACTGATCCTCTTCTCTAACTTCTAGCCCTTGTGGTACTCCTGTGCCAGGATCCTTGGGCCCGCCTGTTGCATGCACCCTGGAATGACAGGGTCTTTGTATTCTTTCGTTTGTGGATCTGACTGACTGGGGTGTGAGAGGAAGAGGCATGGGGTGGAGGAGACACAGGCTTCCCTCTAGGAGCCTGCCCATTGGGAAGAGGCAGCAGCCATGGAGGGCACACTGAGAGCATTCTTCCCGGGGCCCCACCTCCAACAGGCCAACAGCTGGGGGAAGGTGGGGTGCAGTGGGGACAGAAAAAGATAGCCGAGAGACCCCCTCTAAGAGAAGCGAAGGTAGTGACAGACACTTGTGAACGAGTGGCTAAGTGGCTAGCTTGCTGGCTTGCTGGCTTTCTTTCTTTCTTTCTTGTTTTATTTTATATCATTTTATGTTATTTTTTCAAGACAAGATCCAGAGGCTGTAGCCTTCGCTGCTCTGTTCGTAGACCAGGTTAGCCTCAAACCCAGATGTGCCTCGGCTGGGAGGACAGGCATGTGCCCCTAGCCAGTGCCTTTTCTTCTGCGTTTTAATTGTTAAATCATGATGACCTGAAACAAGGGATCCCAAGGAATGGGAGCTTCTTCCCTCTCTCCCACCCAGCCCTACCCTTCTCAGCTTCTAGGCCACCTGAGGCCTGGCAAGGAAAGGGCTATCTGAGGTAAACTGAGGTAGGGACAGGGACAACTACCTGTAATATGCTTTTTGGGAAAGAAGAAGCTTCAATGGTCCTGGGGTCAGACAGATAACAGATTGCCACCAAGACAATGGAAGGGATTTTGATTAGACTCCTAGCAGAACCAGAAAGTGCTGGAGTGTTGGTGGGGAGAGACTGGGGGAGGGGGACACAGAGGGCATCTCAAGAAGTGGTCACTGCCCACCTCCAGTGGATCCTGCCCCATTGACCCATATCCCCTATAAATTCTAGGAAAGTCCTTGATCTCCCAAAGCTCCGTCTACACAGGCCTCAGCTACCTGGATAACATTCCATCGCCTCTGGATCCAGTCCCAGAGGCAAGCCCAGGCATCTGAGCTCTAGTGAGGCTGGGACTGAGTAATCAGCTGCTGGAGCCCTGAAACCCTGGATGTGCTGGGGAGAGGGAGGAATGGCTCCCCACCCCCACCTTACCCAGGCACGGTAGATTCGGGGTGGGGGAGGGGCAGCCTGTCACTCCAGGGTCTTCCCACCCCTCTCCCACCGGCCACATTCTCCTTCTTCCCACCTGCAAGCAATTTGGCCAATGGGAGGGCAGCTAAGATTGCTGTGTGGAATCCTTCTAGACCTGGGTGCACTTGGTGAGGAGGGGGCTGCCTCCTTCCCCACGCTAGACCCCGTGTAACCTTTTCCTCTTCACAGAAGCAAATTACGGGTAATTATCTCACATCCAAAGCCTTCAGGAGCTGCTTCCAAATTGCTTTAATTGAATTAATTGAATCTCATTTGGTCTGGGGGAGAGAATGGGGGGCATGCCTTAAAATAGTACAGGGGAGTGGTGGGGGGTGGGCTACCCAGAAGGAGGCTGAGACCATGGACGTGACAGAGTGTGCCCTGGACACACTGCTCCTGTTCTGTAGCCTCGGATGATGTTAGAAGGGCAAACCCGCTGCCCACTTTGAGTAGGGGACCTTGCCTGAGTCCTGTTCTCTAACAATGTTGCCCGGGATGTGCTAGGATGTATACCCAACCCCCCATCCTTCCTCCCTATCCTGGAGAGGCAGGTTTATCTGCTAGGCTGCTGAGAGAGGTGAAGAGATGGCCACAGGAACTCACCCTGGAAGCAAGCCGTCCCCTCCTATTGCCCCATCAGCAGATGTGAATGTCATTTATAAACTGCTTACTGTGTTCCAGACACTCTGTCAAGGCTGTTACAGGCATTTTATCAATTCATCATCACAACGATATGGTGAAGCAAATCCTATTATCGTTCCTGTCTGATGGGATAAGAAATAAAACACAGAGAGGTTAAGAAACCCAGCCAGCCTGGAGGCAGCGGCTGCAGCCCGCAATAGCACAGGCCTTTAATCCCAGTGCTTGGGAGGCAAAGACAGGCAGATCTCTGAGTTTGAGGCCAGCCTGGTCTATAGAGTGCCGGTTCCAGGACAGCCAGGGCTAACACAAAGCAAGCAAGTGTCCACTGCTGGGACACGTTGGAAACCAAAGTGTACCCTCCCTCCTCCCTTGTGTACCCTCCCTCCTCCCTTTGCTTTGCTGATACAGTGCTCCCAAGGGAGCTTCACTCTGGGAAGAAACCACAGGGCTCCCCTTCAGTGACCATGGTGTCCCCTCCAATAACCATGGTGTCTAGAGAGAGAGAGAGAGAGATAAAGCACCTTTCTCATTGGGATTCCTCCAGGTCCATCACCACCTAGAAGTCCGAGGCAACTGGACCAGCTCCCAAGTGGAAGAGTGTCATTTTCCCTGGAAAGGGCCCAGGGGCTAAGGGAAGGGGTGCCGCAGGCTCAGCTGGTCGCTGGCTGGAAGAGCAATTACAGTTCTGCTACTTAACTTTACAACCCAGGCTGTTGTTTTAACGATGCGACTCATGTTGGGCTGTCCAATTAATCTGCCTTTGGAGGCTTTCCGAGATGGGGCGGTAGATCTTATCTTGCTCTGTGGAAAGAGGAGTGTGTAGCCTGCATGGCAGGGAACAGTACCCCCAGGGCCCTTGGCCTCAAAAAAGACCTAGAGGAGCCATCTGGGGCCAGTCACCCCTAGAGCAGTGGACCCAGGGTCCAAGGGCGTCTGCAGGGATGGGGGGCGTTGAAAGGGAGAAAGGGGATGGGAGGGTCTCCACAGTGGGCAGGCTCACTCCACACTGCCCTATGACCTGCCATTTGCTGCCCACGGGGCAATCTTCCCTGAGTCTCTGGGGGACTGGGTGTGACCACTGACCCAGTAGTGGGACAAAGAAGGAATGTGTACAGGCATCCCTCGGTGAGATCCTGCCACTGAATGCAATACCCCTCTGGCCTCCCTATGACCCCAAACTAAGCTTCTTTCTGACTCGGGGTTGGCTGGAAGTGCCCTACTGGGCTTTTCAGCCAAGGACTGGTGCCCTCAGTTTGATGTGATTGGGAACAGGTTCAGGCAGTGAGAGGAAACTAGCCTTTGAAGCCTTTTGCCTGGAACTGGAGGCCCCTCCCCAGCCCCTGGGGCCACTCTGGGCTGAATTCCCTGAACCCTGAACGGCTGACCCTATCCTCCGCCCACCCCCCCCACCCCCATGCTGTATGTGTGGTGGGAGCTGTGGTACAGGGTGAATCATGGTACTGTTGTCCTGATGCTCTGGGAGCTGACCAGAGCCTTCTCACCCAGCCCACACTGGACCTACAGCCTCTGGACAGTGCCCAAATGGCCTCTGTCCTGCTTCTCCTCTGCTTCTTGCCGCCCTGCCTCCAGTCCTCCATTTGGCCACGTTAGCCTGAAGCACCTGTCCTGGCCATGCTGCTCTCTCTAGGAGCTACACAGCAGGACCTCCACAGACGTGATGCATGCCTATTCGATGGAGAATTCCGGTTCCTTCTAGTATTCTTCCTCTTCCATCTCTTTCTGTAGGCTAAAGCCATTCTACCTCCAGCAGGTCACTTCTTCCAGAAGAACTGACCTAACTCAGTCCTTTCCCAAGGATAGCCTTGACTGAAGGTAGACCACCATGGCTGTGAAGTGCCCAGCTCCCTCTACAACTGGCCCCAGGAGGTGTCTGCCGGAGAAGACCATTCTGACTGAGCCATTCTGTGTATGAGCATCTTTCCATTTCATATGAAGCCACAGGCACTGTTAGGATGTTCCAGAGCTAGAACCACAGAGCTAGCTGTTGGCAGAGTCATAACAAGCATCTAGTGTTGTGCTGGAGAGATGGCTCAGTGGTTAAGAGCACTGTCTGCTTACTCTTCCTAGAGGATCCAGGTTCAATTCCCAGCACCCACATGGCAGCTCACAACTGTCTATAACTCTAGTTTCAGGGGTCCCAATACCCTCACACAGACATACATGCAGGCAAAACACCGATGCATATAAAATAAAATAAATAAGTCATTAATTTAAAAAGTACTGTCTATGACTTCTGGTGAAAGGGAGGATATACCAGATGAGAGAGAAAAGATGAGATCAGCAGCTAGCTCCAACCAGGATGAATACAGGAGACAGACATGCCTAAGACTCAGGACTCTGCTTTTTATATATATATTTTAATTTCTGAAGCTTGTGATTTGAGAGATGACAAGTCCCTGGGAAAGGTGGACAGAATAACGGTGAATCAGGGTAGTTTCTTGGATAGAGGCAACAGGGAGGAGCTGAGATGCCAAGGCTACCCCACTTTTGCAGCTATGCCTGCACTGATCCGGGGAATCTGTGTGTTCCATTTCTCCTTCTGGGCTTCCAACAATACGTGCAGGTGAACTTGTTAGGTGTTAAGGATGGAGAGTCGTGGGCCTAGACTCTTAATACATATCTGTTGAATTATATGGATGATTAAGCCCATGACTATCAACTCAAAATATAGATAGATTCCATGGGAGAGAGCCGTTTAAAGCAGAGAAGTATAAATGGCCCACAGGCCAACACTCCATGTTTTTTGTTTTGGTGCTGGGGCCTTTTACATGTTAAACACTTACTCTACCACTGGGCCACCACTAATTATTAGTAAACGAAAGTCGGAGGCTTTACAGTGGCCAACAACAGAGACTCTGTGTCCACTCCTGGTTTTGTTCATGGAAGGGCTGTCTGGGCCCCCACGGTGCAGACCAGGAATATTTGTTTTCTTCCTGGTTTGGATCCTAGGCTGTGCTGGGGCTGCAATCCTTTGAAGGGAGAGGGAGTGGCAAGATTGTGGCTGTCTCAAGCCCCGGATTTAGCTCTCTGGTTTGGAGAGCCAGGCTTCCACCCCATTCTTTCCCTTTTTCTCCTTTAGCTTCTTGTCTTCTGAGAAAAATCCATCTGCAGCTGGTCTCCTCTCCTCCCAGGAGAGGAGCAGGTGCTCAGGTCCTGGGCTTGACAGGAGGGCTGACGCCTGAGCAGCCTCCCTCCAGACTCACATCATCTGAGGCAGTGCCAGCACATCTGGAGAGTGATGCTGATACCAGGCACCAAAGTGGCTGTTGTTACAGCCACTGGTAGGCAGGGCGCCTGCCTTGGGTAGACTCCAGATGAATGGAAGGGTTGGAGAACAGGGAGACAGGGAGGAGGGTCTCCCAGAGAAGTCTTCTTCAGGCTCCCCAGAGCTCTGTTTTAGGAGCTTCTTGTATTTGGAGTGTTTGTTCTGAAACCAGATCTTCACCTTTGAGTGGGAAAGGGGATGGACTAGGAGTGTCTATGGAAAGGTGTGGAAAGGGAAAGGGACCTGGCCACAGAGAGAGTCCTGGGAACCTTGGCTCCAGTCCTTCAGTTCTGGAGTCCCTCAGTCTCAGCTCCCTGTGTGGGTGCACTCCTCTTCTTGAGCCTCAGTTCTCCTCTAATATGTACCCCCCCTCCCCCCAACTCATGCTGCAGACCAGCTATGGGCACTCCTTATCGAGAGCTGTGTCAGCAAAATTATGGGACTCCTTCGTGGGTTCTCAGAAAGCAAGGACTAGGAAGCTTTGCACAGGGCAGGGACCGGACTGGCCCTACCTGGATTTGGGTGAGTCCGAGCTGCACCGCCAGCTGAGCTCTCTCGGGCAGGGCCCGGTACTGGGTATGCTGGAAACACTGGTTCAGGAGTCGCAGCTGCAGGCTGGAGTAGATGGTTCTAGACTTGCACAGCTTCCTGGTCAGGGACTGCTGGATGGGTTCCAGAGACAGTGCCAGGTTCTCTGATCCTGGGAGGCAGAACAACACAGAGCTGTAAAGCAGGTAGAGTGACCAGGTCAGTCGGGCATTTTTAATAAGCTCACGGCACCCTACACCATGGGCAATCAGAGAAAACAAAGCAACCTTCACCACCAACCTGAGTCTCAGTGTGTGTGCAGGGCAGGGACACACTCTTGCCTATCTCTGCCATTTCGACACCAGCAACAGTTGATACGAGCTGCAGTTCTTGAGTTCTTGTTCTGTTGACCCTCTATAGAACCTAAGAACAGAAATCGCCGAGGGCCCGAGTAAGGGTGTCCAGGATCTTGCAGTGAGAGGGCAGGGTGTTGGTAGGTCGGTTGGTGGGCCTGCTTAGAATAGAACAGGGCAAGAGATTCATGGAGAGCTGAGCTAAGGTCTGGAGACAAGCAAAGCGGCATGTCTAAGACTCAAGAAACCTAAAAGTAATACTCAAGGTTCAGAGGTAATGTTGGCATGGCGATCTCTTGCTTCCGAAAGGAGTCTGTAAAAGTCAGCCTTAAATGCTACTATCGAGGCAGGAAAAGTGAGACCTAGTGTACCCTGCAGTAAAAAGGACCATCCTTTTCTTCCCTGCGGGCCGGCTAGCTCAGAGGAGACTTTTCAGGGATCTAGAAGCCAGATTGATTTCCTGTGGACCCCAAGTACAGAGCGGTTCCCTCATGGTAGGGAGTGACTCCGGTCCAGAAAGTTTAGCTATCCGCCAGCAATACCAATCCGGGTTGTTATATTGTCATCGCTGTGCTGCAGACTGTGGCATAAGGTCTGGTGTCCCCCACAGGCCCCCAACTCCCCTGATTCTCCAAGAGAAAGGCTTTGGGTTGGCGTCAAGATTGTGACCTTGGGTTTCCATTCCTGAAACCCGGGCCCCAACCTGGACCACTTATGGGATACTGAGACTGTCCGAGAAGATGAGAAATGGGAAGACAAAGAGGCAAAATGCCTGCCCCGGATGACAAAATGTTGGGGTGACATTTGCCTCATTCCGTGCGGCTCTACTATGCGGACTCCGGAATAGAGATGTCCCTGTATCCTGGCAGAGGTCAGTCGGTCGCAGCTTCTGTCCTTCCGCTCACCATCCATTCCAAGCTGGGTTCACCCAACACACTTAGGGTTTCTGCCCGTGGGCCGCAGTCACCACTGCCTTCACCTTCCCCACCCCCCTCACCGGTGGCCTTGGGGGGTTGTGGTCCTCAAATCCCGTCCCTTGGATCCCAACCTCAGCCAATTCCCAGAAAAACCATTAGGTTTCCGCTCCCGCCCGCGCCTGTCTTGGCTCTCCTACTCCGACCCCTACCGCTCGCCTGGGGCTGGCAGCTAAGCGACCACCCGTGCCTTCTTTGGCTGCTTGGACCGCGCAGTTCGGGTAATGGCGAGCAGAGAGCGAAGGGAGACAGCCTGGACTGCTGAACTCGCAGAGCAGATCACCTTCCAGGTGCCTTCCGGAACAGCTGCCTTTTCCACACTAGTTTTGGCAAGTCACAACTGGATCTACCCCGGTCGCGATAACGGGTCCCCAGGGCCTCCGCGGAGGCGCGGCAGCCGCACCCGCAGCTCCAACGGGGTGTTGCTGAGGCTCTTTCCGAGCCAAATGCCTCCCTGGGACGGAGGTGCACACGTAGTATGGGCGTAGGACATCCTCTCAAACTCCAATCATTCATTCAAGAATGGGCGGCCCGCACAATTTCGATAGCGAAAGGCTACGGTATATTTTAAAAGAAGTATCTGCTTGTGAACGTGGCGTCTCCCTTTTATTTTTTTATTTTTCGTTGTATCCGGGTAAAGTACATAATAGAAAGAATTCTTCAGTCCATCGTTCTTGGACCAAGCAAAGGAAGACGACTCCACCTTATTGCCAGATAGGTCTCCCGATAAGGTCAGGTTCTTCCGCCCCAGTCCCAAAATGCACACTGCCCGCATGTGCACACACACACACACACACACACACACACACACACACACGATGTATAGATGTAGCAGGTTGCCCAGGTTATCCTTAAACTCAGGATACCCACCCCCCTGCTTCTGCTTCCCAAGTGTATATTAGCATATCTAAAAAGAACAGTTCAAGAGGTTCCTTTGTAGATCTGTATGTAAAACTCTGCCACCCCCACTGTCCCTCCTCCAATGACACCCAGCAGCCCCACCCCCACTCTGCCCTAGAAAGCTGTTAACTTTCTAGGGTCCTGAGAAATTCCCTAAAATCCCCTTTCCTGGCTCCGTTCATTGAGGAACGTGAACTTGCCCAGGGCCAGGAGTCTGGAAAAGTTGTGTCCTGGATCTATATGTGTACTTTCTGTCTCAGTTTCTCCAACCATAGAACAAGGAATTTGAGCCCCTTTTCTAGTGTGTTTTTGGTTGGGTGGGCGGGGAGGGTGTGTCATGAATTTATGCCAGAATGACCAGGGAAAAGGAGAGACATATCTTGGTTTGGGGCTGACTACGTTTAGTCACACGGCAGACGCGCATCTTTGAGGACTATGCCAAGAACAACTGGACCATTGCGATGTTCTCGGAGTCATCGGATAGCATCCTCGCACTGGCAGCCAGGGGCTGTCAGTTGGGCTGTGCAGAGGTCGGGGCTAGGAAGGTCAGCTGCTCCCTTGTCTTCACTGAAGCCGTGAGCGTTTTCTCTGGAGCTCAGATTTGCTGCAGGCAACTGGAACAGGGTCTAATGTATCCCAAAGTTAAGGGTGAAGATGGACGGTAAGGATGACTTACCACCGCAGAGGAGGCCAGGGAAAGATCTTGAGACTGGTATACCAGCCTGCAAGTCTATTCTTTGAGCAACAGTTGGTGGGGTCCTACACCCGGATTCTGCAGGGTCCAGTTACCACGCAAGGTTAGGCACCTCTAGGAAAAAGGGGGTGGGGCCCAGGAAAGGAGAAGGAACCCCGCCTAGTTGTGTATCTACCTCCAACTGGGAATTGTTTTCTGTTTAGCAGTGTTTGGTTTATATACTGGTTTCTGAGACCAGAACTCAAAAGGGATGACGTCGGAACGGAGTGAAGGACCAGGAGAATCACGGGGAGGGGGGCTGGGTCTCCACCCCTCCATATGGATTATGACAATTTTCCGTTACACAGGTACACACACAACTCCACTGCTCCAGGGGGTAGGGTAGGGAGCCCTCACGCCTGGCTTTACAAAACTGCAAATCGAAACCAGGTCGGATTTAAAAAGGAGCCTTAGAGCAACTTGCCTCCGCTCCTCCCCCAGCCTTCCCCCTCCCCCTACTGCAGATTCCAGGGTATCCGAGAGAGAAACATTTGAATCCCTCTAGCTGCGTGCAAGCAGAAGAGCGCGAAATTTATGCAAAGACAACCCAGACCCCAGAGGTGAGAAGAGCCGCTGCGGTCACACTTACCTGCGGGTGTTCAGCCGGCCAGCGAAAGGGCTGAGACGGCGCTGCGGATTGTTGCTGGCGGGGCAGGTAGGAGTCTCCTGAGGTTGCTGGCCCAGGGTAGGAATGGGACAGGAGGTGGCCGTAGGACTGGGAGTAAGACAAATCAGGGGAAGCTGCGGTTCCAGGGGATAGTCCGAACGGGTAAGCAGTCACTACCGACAGGGCGGGGGCGAGGTCCGGGAAGACAAGGTTGGAGGCACCGCGGTCAGGAAGGGGACAGGGTAGAGGCCATTGCGGCCGGTGCCAGGCCACAAGGCCTAGGTCATGGCCTGCAAGCCGTCTACTCTCTTGGACAGCTCCTTTCAAAGTGTACAGCTCCAGCAAGCCACTCTCACATTTCAGATCCCAGGAAAAGTGTCTCTCTGAGCCTCTTCTGGCAGAGAGCTCGCACCCGGGAAAGGGGCTTGGGGGGTGCCCCGTGGTTTACCCCTCCCCATCTTTTCCTCTGGGTTCGATTCCCGGGACCCCAGGGGTCCCCCGCCCACTTAGACACCCCGGATTGGCTATTGCAAGGTGACCTCAGGGAGGCTCAGAACTGGGCCCGCCCCCCACCTCCCGGTGATAGTGTGGATCGGGAAACCGGAGTGGTGCGAGCTCCGGACCCTACATCCCTGCGTCAACTCCGAGTTCCTGGGGGATCGGTAGAGTCAGGAAGTTTCGGTAACAATGTTCAGGGTGCAAGGAAATTGGGCCTGGGATAGCTAAGGGACGAGGGGAGCTGCGCGGTAACTAGAGACGCTTCAGAGCCTCAGAACCTGTGTTCTTGCTCTGCGCGTCGCGCGGGACTGCATGGCCCCACGCTGCCGGGGCTCTGCGAGCGAGTGAGGCCGCTTATTCAGCGCGTCGGAATGCGTAGCTGCAGAGCGATGGCAGTTTGTTGGTAAACAGACGCTGGGGCCTGGAGGGTGCCGCCTGGCGCCCAGTCTGCCCCGCACGCGCGTGGCGCGCACGCCCCCGCCGAGCGCCCAGAGCCTGGCACGCTGCGACCGCCGCGACTGCGCCTCACCAGCTCAGATGCAAGCTTCCGCTTCCGGCAGGGGCCCCGGTTTAGTTGCGACACCACAGCTCCTGCAGGCCCTTGAGTCTGCTGGAGGGAATCTGCTGTCTGGGATTCGCCTGTACCGAGCCCCGCCTTTCCTGGCGCTCTGTGCAAAATGTAGCCTCGCAGGAACTAGGGCAAAATCTGGGAGTGGGGATGAAATCTAGTTTGATGGCTCCTGGGAGGGCACAGAAAATATGGCTAACTCCTCTGTACTTCCAGACTGTGTTCAGGACCTGCCTCTAAGCAGGACAGAAGGTCTTAGTGAACATATATCCATGTATGCAAGCATCTGTTGCCACGTGGGCAAAAATACACAGGGACTTCATCCAACATATATTGTCACATACCAATATCCCACTACAAAAAGAAGCTCATTTATGGACCTGCAAACACAGACTTTAAGGTGTGATGTATATGCAGCTGCACACCCAAACATGGGCGACTCTGTGAATAAAAGCACAGTATTAAGGCTGATGAGATGGCTCAGCAGACAAGAGACAAAGGGCAGTTAGTTAGGTTGCCACCAAACCTGATGATCTGAGTTGGATTCCCCAGAACCATATAATGGAATGGGCTCTGTTATGCATGGACCTGCAAACATGCGCGTAACACAAAAATAAATAAACTGTAATGTTTTTATTTAATATTTAATATTTTATTTAAAACGCACTGTGCTTATCTGGCACATATGCCCATGTCAGATCACTAATGTCCCTTCTCAAGAATAAGGCTAGCCAAACATATGAGCATATATGCACATGACCTTACCCTATGGGAGTTACCCTTTCCCACACATCTAAGCTGCTTCACAGAATGAAAGAGACAGTTCTTTTGGTTTGGTTTGGTTTGGTTTTCCAAGGTAGGTTTTCTCTGTGTGGTGCTGGCTGTTCTGAACTCACTCCTGTAGACCAGACTGGCCTGGAACTCAGAGACCTACCTGCCTCTGCCTCTGCCTCTGCCTCTGCCCCTGCCCCTGCCCCTGCCCCCTGCCCCCTGCCCCTGCCTGTGCCTCTGGAGTGCTGAGATTAAAGGCAAAGGCAAACACCATCACTGCCCAGCTCTATTCCCTAGCTCACAAGTCCTCACAGATTCCCTAGAAAACCCACACACTCTATCCCTCTGTTACACACACACACACACACACACACACACACACACACACACACCAGGGCTCAGAGTGAAGGTGACAATCTTGGGGTGTTGGGTAGATGAAAGAGGACAGACAGCTATTAGAGGAAAAGGCAAGACTGTGAGAGTAGATGAAGGCACTGGGCTCAGGGCAGATGTAGGCCTTCTAAAATAGACAATGTCTGGGCCTGGAGAGATGGCTCAGCGGTTAAGAACACTGGCTGCTTCTTCCAGAGGACCTGGTTCAATTCTCAGCAACCACATGGAGGTTCACAACCATATGCAATTCCAGTTCCAGGAGATCTGAGGACCTATTCTGGCCTCTCTGATCACCAGGCACATCATAGTGCCCAGACAGAACACCCATACACATAAAATAAAATAGAAAGAAATTTTTAGAAACTATATATCAGGACTGTTGAAACTCACAGACAGGAGAAAAAAATCTGCTTTTACACCCCCCCCCAATTGCACAGAAATTAGTTTCTCTGGGGAAAATGCCTGCTTGCCACTGCCATAGAGGTCTCTACCCTGTCACCATGGAGCTCTGATGAGGGGGGTCTGTAGGAGACCCTCTTTGTCTGGTTGGCTGGAGAAGGTGGAGTTTCCTTAGGGGGTAGATGTTATTTTCATGTGAGAGCACCTTTCCCGGATTTCAACGTGCCTTCCTCCTTAGAGCCGGGGCTGTGAGCGGCTGAAGATACTGCTTTCCAGGTCATTCTTTCTCTCTAGCACTGTTCTGTTCTTTCGGTCTTTCAAGACAGGGTCTCTCCATTTAGCCCTGGCTATCCAGGAACCTGACTAGGCTGACCTCCTACTGAACTCAGAGATCCACCTGCCTCTACCTCCCAGGTGCTGGGATGAAAGGCATGCACCACCACCGCCTGGCTTTGCTGTTCTTCAGAAGGGAGGCTGCTGCGGTGTTTGGGGGGGATGGCTTCTCTGGCTGTTAGAATCCAAGGAAGAGGATGTCCCTTGAGGTGGGGCTAACTGCTGTGAGGTCAGGTTTGCTTTATAGCTAGAATGAAAAGGATGGTGGGAGACACCTCCAGGGGCAGGTAATCAGAATCCTTTCTGTGCTGGACCTGTGTTGGAGGAAAGGCAGAGGTGAGTGTTCTGGTAGGCTCCCTGGACCACCTCCAAAGCAAGGTCCTTAGTGAATGCCTCCTCTAAGTTTTCCTATGCTCTCAGGAGCATCCCGAAGGAACGTTGGACCCATACTTATGCGGCAACCCTACGGAATACATAAACTCTGTGCATCTTCACAAGAACCCTGCCAAGAAAGGAAGTTACTATAATTGTCTCCCTCCGACATCACCAGCCTCACTGCGCCTTCAGCCTGAGGTATGAGGAGCCCGAGTGCACTTGCTGGCAAACCTGGGCATCATCTCGGGCACCCCCCAAACAGAATCATCCTCTCAACCGGAAGAAAAGTAGAAGTAACGGCCTGTGAGCTGGGGAGGGCAGTGCTTGGTGAGAATGGAGAAAGGGAAGTCCCGGTTCCCATCCATCCCGTCAGTCTCCATGTAGCTGGCTCAGGGAGGGGGGGGGAGGGGGGAGCTGGACTGAGGTTCCAACCCTCTGTTGTTCGTTGTATGGTGGTTAGCAAGAATGCAAGATCAGAAAACTAAGAATCCAGAATCCGAGCACATGAATCTAAGAAGGAGAAAAGGAGGAGAGGGAAGAAGGGAGGGAGGGGAAGAGAAAGGAGGAAGGAGGGGAGAGAGAGAGGAGGAGGGAGGGAGAGAGAGGGAGGAAGGACAAAGTAACCTTTTTCTATAATTACTATTAATGGAGGTGTGGGCCGCCGGGAGACTGGGAACTTGGAGCAACCTGATCCCAGAGGTGCTTTGTACACATCGGTATGGCTCTAGTGGCTTGTGCGTTTTCTGTTTGTTTGTTGTTGGTTTGTTTTTCTAGACGGAGTACCACTTTGTAGCTCTGGCTGTCCTGGAACTCACTATGTTGACCAGGCTATCTTGGAACCCACAGAGGTCTCAGAGATCTGCCTGCTTCTGTCTTCCAAGTGCTGGGATTAAAGGCTTGCGTTACTGCACCCCAGCTCGGGCTTATATAGGATATATTCCTTGCTTGAGGCTACTCCTGTAGCCGAATCCTCATCCGAAACAGCGAGATTTTCTGGAAGTTCACAGCCAAGGGCTTCCCGCAGCACATTCGAAGGGCTCAGTTCAGTGTAAGGGTGGCTCGTGCTGTCTGAGTCAGGCGTGGGGTTCTGAAAGTACAAGTCCACTCTGTGCTTGGGGAAATAGAGATTCTCACTTCCCACCAGATTTCTTCGGGCTTGGTGGTCATTTTGGAATTACACGCGCCCTTTTTCTACTCCTCTGTGGTCACTGCTCCCAGATCAAATCTTGGTTTTGTGTTCGTCCGCTCTCAGCAAAGCTTTAAAGTTCTATCTGGAGGGGCCTTTGTAATTAGGTTTGGGGAAACTAAATTCAATCTTGCCACAACCTTCCTCCAATCCGCCTCTTCTCTATAGTAGAGCCCCGCAGTTCCCGAGGCCTGGAAAAGGAGCCGCCGGTAGAAGCCAGCGTCCCTCATCCCATTTTGCGCGAGATCCGGAACCGCCTCCGAACCTCCGGGTCTCCTTTGATCTTTCTGACGGAGCATTTGGTGAGCCCTGGTGCTGAAGGCCTCTGCCGTCCCGGCTCCGGGCTTTCCCTTGATCTCATTTCTCCATCCCACCCGGAGGAGAGCTCTTTCTGCGTGTAGTTTTCCAAATAATCCTAAACATGCAGTCCGTGGATCAGGAGAGGAGAAGTCTTGGGGTCAGTGCTACCTTGTTCAGGCACAACTTGGCCTGAGGTTCCCACAAGAGTCTTCCCTTACCTCCCACACAATCTTAGCGACAACTCCAACCCACCCTCACAGTCTCTGATTTCTTTGTTTAATATCCAAGAAGACTACCTGAGATTGACCCGGACATTTTAAGTACACAAGTACACGAAAGATGCCAGTGCTAAGAGCTAGCTCTGAATAATTCTTTGACCAGGACACCGTCTCCAAAAGAAAACTCAAAATCAGGGAGTGTTGGAAGAAAGTGTTTTGGTGGCGCCGGACTTGGGGAGGAAGTCACTCCGTGCTGAGCTTCGCGGAGCGCCGGGACGGAGGCCAGACCTAGCTGGGTGACGCAGGGTTTCTTGGCGGAGTGTCCCACGTTGCCCACCAGTAGACCGAGGACCCCCACGGCGAGCCGGGACGGTAGAGGATAACTCCGGGGAACATACACCAGAAGCCTTCAAAACTTTGCAAGCTTGTTGGAAGCCAACCCGCCTGCTACGAATTTGCCCGAGTCCAGAACGAAGGCGGCTTGGCTAGGTTTGCAACCTTCCTCAAATCCCCGTACCGTACAGAAATTCAGACTCTGGCGCTCTGGTCTTCCTCTCCAGCCAGAGAGGTGAAGACTGGAAGGGGATTTGGAGTTAGGAAAATGCCGGTAGTGGGCAACGGATGAGAGAAAGGCAGTGTGTATGCAAGGGCACCCACCACACATAGCAGAACCCACACACCGGCACACGCTTATAGGCGACCACTCTCATACCTTGCACACACACATACGTACACACACACACACACACACACACACGCACACTTCACACGCACCAAGCACACCCAGCACATGATTCACTCTGCCTTCCAGGTCCCCCGGTAGGCGAAGGGTATGGGTCGTTGCTTTTGCTTGGACAATGGAGGTCAGTTTCCTTGTCGCTTTTTTTTTTTTTAAAGGAGGTCGGGTGTTGGCTGTCCCAGGATCCCAATTTAGACTTCAGGGTCGGTACTATTGGCCTCACCTCTGTAGGTCTGGGTCTGGGAGGGTGGGGAAATATTGTTTTAGGGAACAGACTTCGAATGGCCGTGCAAAATCAGTCCTTGCTCCCAAAACGAGACAAAGAATCATGCCTGCAAAACAATACTATATAATCTGCCCAGCAACCAACAAACTCAGTTCCCAGTGACTTTCCCTGTTTACAAGGGGGTGGGGGTAGGCAACAAAGGGAAGATTAGAAGCAGTTCAGAGGAACCCACTCCCTCTCTTTCAAGCCACCCCCACCCCGGCTGCAAGGGGGAAGGCTGGCCAGGAGGAGGGAGGGACTTAGGCCCATGTGGTGGCTGGAAGAACCGAGTCTCCTGCATCCACTCCAGGGCCCCTCTACATTTCGTCATAGACCATCCTCTTCAGTTCCAACTGGAAGAAGTTCACCAGCCTGGAGTTCTTCAACTGCTGTTGAAAGGGGCTGGAGGAGGTGGTGAGATGCAAGGAAGCAGGCGGAGCCGGCTGGGGTCCGGGTGGGGCTGTGCCGAGGGTCAGTGGCCTCCTTGGGAAAGTGAGTGCAACATGAAATGGGCTGTTAGCAACTGCGTAGGCCAACTGGGCTGGACTGCTCTTCCTTCCAGCCTCTGAGCATGTCTCTTGTCTCTGTCTCTCCCTGTGTCTCTGTGTCTGTCTCTGTCTGTCTCTGTGTCTGTCTCTGTCTCTCTCTGTCTGTCTCTGTCTCTGTCTCTCTCTCTCTCTCTCTCTCTCTCTCTGTGTGTGTGTGTGTGTGTGTGTGTGTGTAGTGGGGCTGTGGCAGCTGTCCATTAGCTCTCTTACAGCCCAAGTTCTGGATGGCAAGTGCTGAGGGATATAGCTCATCCAGGGAGCTGAGCCTATATTCCCAACTCTCATTCAATCCAAAGGGGCCTTTGTTGTTTTCCACACAAAAGGGCTGGAGGGCCAGCCAGGTCCTGGTCCCCTGGATGTCTGGGGTTCCTGAAGGATCCAGGTGAAGACTTGGTATCTGGAGACAGTGCCAAGGAACTGGGGGAGTCTGTCCTAGGGCCTTAGAGTTAGAAGGGGTACTCTGGGGATTTGAGTCCTCTGTTTTGAATAACAGTAATGATTATACCATATGTTGTCTGTGTGCCAAGCTCTATGCTAAAGATTAAATGCCTCTCTTTATCTAATGATTACAATATTTCTGTATAAGATAGAGTCCATATCCAATACAGACATGTACATTACCCCCCCTTCTTTTTAAAAATAAGGACACTGAGGCACAAAAGGGTCAAATAACCTTTCTAAAAGCAATCGGAATCCCCAGCTAGCTGGCTACCATAACTGCCATGGGATTGACTATCTTCTCTGGAGAAATACAATGTATGCAGCAAGGGCAGAGAAAGGTCTGAGAGAGGGGAGGGAGGAGACTCCTGGAGAGCTAGGTTTGCTATGAAGGCAGTAAGAAAAGAAATAATAATGACTAGTCACTATTGGATCTTGTATACTACCCAACCCAGGTAAGGGAGCCCTGTTCTTATTCTTGTTTCATAGGTGAAGAAACTGAGGCACAGAAAAGGCACACACAGGGCCTTTGTTCTTTTGGCTGCAAGGTAAGAGCAATGGATGCTAAGGAGGCAGTGTGCTGTGACCTGGAGCGATGGGAAGTGGGACCCGAATGGAAGTAGAGGGGCTTCCCTGGCTTGCCTTGGGTACCACAGTGGACTGGGGAAGGGAGTTGGGAAGCAGAGATTTGAGGAAGAGGGACTTACAATGGGTCAAATGTGCAGTGAGGAGGAACTCCCCAAGGGTGTGATGGCAGAGGCAACGGAGAGCAAGGGAGTCAAGAGAAAGGTGGCTCAAAGACAACCCTCAAGTGGACTTGGTGAGTGGGACACGGAAGAGTAGGAGAAAGACTGAAGTTCCTGGCTTGGGCAACCAGGGGAGCCCAGGGAAAGCCACGCTTTGATTCAGAGGTTTAAAAGCATTTGATTGGTCCATGAAGCATGGACCAAGATTCTGGGTTGCTGTTCCATCAGGCAGCCAGCCACGGAGAGTTGGATCCTGCTGTGCTTTCTGCACAGGTGTCTTTCCCATGCCTGCCAATGTAAGCAGGTGAAACTTACATACATGCAGATATATGCAAATGAGCAACCCAGCCCGGGCCCAGAGCCAGAGAGAGGCAAGCTCTCCCCCACCTCCAGGGACCCAGAAAGGGCTGTCCCAGCCCTGACTCACTAGCTGACAAGCCGCCTGGAATGCCACCTCCCCTGCCTGGCTTCCCCTAACTTGGTAAACTCGCTCCTGGAATCTCTCTGAAGCTCAGGTCTGAAGTTCCCGAGCTGGAAGCTGGAAGTCAGGACTGCAGATGACATTCTAAGTCAAGAGTCGAGTCCTTTCTGAGTCCCTCCTCCAAAATCAAGTGGCTGGAGGTGGGAGATGGATGCCTGTCTGGGTTAAAAAGCAGTGTGGGCCAGCAACCTGACTCAGGCCCTACCTGGTAGAAGGAGAGAACCAGATCCTTCAAGTTGTTCTCTGACCTCCATGGACTTGTGTCCTACACTTTGAAAAGAAATAAAATAAAAGTTAAAATGTGTGCAATACACACAGTATTTCCAAAAAAAAAAAAAAAAAAACCTTTGACACACACTGGGGCTTTGTAACAGCTTGTGAAGTGCTTGGTTTACTAGCTCCATTTTACAGATGGAGACACAGAGGCCCATGTTGAAACGTCTTGTCAGGGAAAAGCTGACTTGTGTTCACGGAGCTGGCTTTCCGCAGCAGGCAGGCCTTTCTGACTCAGTGCTCTTGGCTGCACTCTGTGGTTTGTGCTGGGCTGAGGGAAGGGAGGGGGAAGCAGATTCTGGAGTCTGGGCTCAAATTTTCCCAGACAATCATGGAAAAGAAGTGGTGTGTTTCTTTTGTATATTTATTTTTTTTTCGTTTATTTATTTGTGTTATGCTGGGGGGGATGGAGCCCAGGGCCTTGAGCACGTTAGGGAGACACTCTGCCAGTGAACCCGAGAAAAAAAACTTACTTCCTTTTGGTCCCTATGCACTCCAGAAAGTAATTTCTTGCCTTGGAAAGGGGGCCATACCCTTTGGGTCTAACCATGCATCCCTCTGTGGCCCCGGCTTTTGGCTTTCTTTCTTTCTCTCTCCTCTCTTCATCCCCTCTCTGTCAAGATACAAAGTCCCACTGTGTAGCCCAGGCCAGCCTGGAACCCTCAGTCCCTCCTGTTTCCATTTCTCCAATACTGGAATTGTACTTCCAGAACTCCAGGAACTGTGCTCTTGTTATGAACCTACTAAGTACAGAGTCTACAGCACACATGGGAGCTTGGTGTAGATTCTACTCAGTGAATCAGTCACTGTGTGCACCTGTGGGTGTGTGTGTGTGTGTGTGTGTGATGTGTGTGTGTGTGAGATGTGTGTGTGTGTGAGATGTGTGTGTGTGTGTGAGTGAGATGTGTGTGTGTGTGTGAGATGTGTGTGTGTGTGTGTGAGATGTGTGTGTGTGTGAGATGTGTGTGTGTGTGAGATGTGTGTGTGTGTGTGAGATGTGTGTGTGTGTGTGAGATGTGTGTGTGTGTATGAGATGTGTGTGTGTGTGTGTGAGATGTGTGTGTGTGTGTGCACGCGCGCACTAAACTTGTGGGGGGAAATTACTAAATTACTAAATTTAAAACACACTGCATGGGGCAGAGATGGCTAGAGATGGCTCAGCAGTTACGAGTACTTCCAGAGGTTCAATTCCCAGCAATCACACGGTGGCTCACAACCATCTATATTGGGATCTGATGCCCTCTTCTGGCTCACAGATACATGCAGATATATACATAAATAAAATAAAATACATAAAATAAATAAATGTTAAAAAAAAACCCATACAGCACAATAAAGTACCTTACAGACAAGGTACTTGGGCCTAGAACTGGAACTCCGCAGGTCTCCCTTGAGGGGCCCGCCTGGATTATGACCCTCCCTCCCTCCTCATACACCCTGGCTTGTACGTTTGTCTTTTCCTTCTGTTTATTTACCTCTCTCTGCTGGTGACCTTCACATGAATGGAAGGCCACACACTGGCCTTAAGCTCTGGTTATTTCGAGACAGGTTTTCACTCTGTAGCCCAGGCTGGCCTCAGATTCATGGCCTTCCTGCCTCAGTCTCCCAAGTGCTGGGATGACAGACCTTTCCATCAGCTTCTTCTTCCCTTAGAGTCCCCTCCTGCAGGACTCTGCAGCTCTCTGGGCTTTCCCTAGAACTGCTCATATCCCCTCCCTGTCACATACTCTTGGTGGGGTTTGCTCCATCAAGACATGGATGGAATCCTGCAAGGTGTGACTGTGGCACACTGACACAGGGTCGACACGTGCTAAATGACCGGTGAACATGAACTAAATAAATGAAAGTGAGTGTGTGTATATGGGGGGGGTTGGGATATGCCTCTCTCTCTTTCATCAGAATCCCAGGGATAGGGGTCCCATTGAGGCTACAGGGTCACGTTAAGAGACAGGTTTCTGACAAAGGTCCCTGCTCCCTCCTTCCCCTCCTGCTGCTTCTCAGTGAGGCTATCAGCTTGGGTCCTGGCCTTTCCCCCAGTGCAGTCAGGTGGAGCACACCAGCTTGGAGACTAGGTCAGTCTGAATTCTAATCCTGCCTCCACCCTACAGTGACTTGGACGAATAAAACTTCCCCTTGTGTCTCAGTTTCTTCATCTGGGTAGTGACACAAGAGCAAGCCCGACCTCAGAGGACTGTGAGGATTTAGGAAGTTACCTGGTAACTGCATGCAGCCCAGGACTCGCGTATCAGAACTCCCTCCTCAGCTCACACTCAGCCTGCCTGGTGCCAGACTCAACCTACTTTAAGAAAGATTTTTGTATTCTGGGTGTGGTAGCACATGCCTGCCCCTCAGCAGACTGAGGCAGAAGGATCAAAGGTTCAAGGCTAGGGGTTGGGGGGTTGATGACTCAGTGGCTGAGAGTGATTGCTGTGAAAGCAAGAGGACATGAGTTCAAATCCCCAGCACCTATGGAAAAGTTAATTGTGCCCCTCACCCCAGTGTTAGGCCTAGGTTACATAGAGCTCTAGATTTGATACCCAGCACCACATAAAACCAGGGGCTGTGGCATGAGCTCGTAAGCCCAGCGCTTGAGAAGTAGAGGCAGGATGATCAGAGTTCAAAAACAGCTTCAGCTACAATAGCTAGTTTGAGGTCAGCCTGGGCTACCAGGAACCCTGTTTCAAAAGCAAAGTAAAATGAAAAATAAAAGCCAAGGAGTCTGGCCTTGTTATTATATCATAGAGCCCAGAGGACTTGGCAATGGATGGCTGGAGGTGTCACTCCAGGCTGTAGGATTCATGCAGGTACTATCCATCACCTGCTCCCTAGCTACCAGTACCCAGTTCCCCATTCTCATCTGGCACAGTGTCCTGCATCATCCTGAGATGTTCAGGGCAACTTTGACTGTCCAGCCACTCCTAAAGTTACCCTCAGCTCCTCTTGTGTCCTTGGAGGGTCCTTGTTGGTTGGCATGTACCTCTACACTAGATCTCAGCTAAGCCTCACCCTATCAGGTGGGGCAAGTATTTCTGTCCCCATTTCACAGATGAAGAAACCAGTGCTCAGAATGGCCTAGGACCTTGCCTTGCCCAACATTGCACAATGACCATGAAAAAGCTGCAGCTAGACCGCCAGGCTGGTGTCTCTGGGGAGCGGCTCTCTGGGTCTTCCCAGAATATTCCAATAGATTCTTAAGTGGGCGAAGGAGGAGAGATCTACAGATGCCGATGGCTAGTTACTAATGGGTCTCTCTGGGCCACGCAAGAGAGTTGGTGGTTGCCCTAACAAAGCCAGACAGGACAATGAACAGAGTCAAGACTCGGAGACTGCGAGGCAGCTGATCCCACAGACAAAGAGGGTGGGATGTCAGAATTCTCTGCAAACCCGTGAGGGGCTGCCCACTAATTCTGTGTGACTGTCGAATTTTGCTTTGTTTTCTTGGTATTAGGAATGGAACCCGAGGCTGTGTGTGTGCCAGACAAACCTAACACTGGACTATAGCCCAACCCCTAGTACTCTGTGATTTTTAAAGAAAAATCTATTTTTGTTTTTACATTTATTCATTTTGTGAGTGTGTGTGTGTGTGTGAGCCCCTCCTCCGACACATTCCACCACAGGTGAGGATGTCAGAGGACAACTTTTGGAATTTTGCTCTCTCCTTCCACTAAGTGGATCAAAACTCAGGTTGTCAGGCCTGGTGAGAAGCACTTTCACTTGAGTTCTCTGGTGGGCCCTCTCTAACTTTTAAGGCAAGATGCAAGACAGCAAATAGAAGCCACAGGAATGTAGATCCAGGTTCCATAGAAAGCTATTTTTAATAATATGCTCTTTCTCAACAGCCCAGATTCAACCCAAGTCCTTCCGTGTCCTGGGCACATCATGGGTCCTTTGCAGGAGTTAGACACCGGAGTTTCAGTCTGGCTTCTTTCAACACAGACACAGAGTCTGTCTCTAAAGTAGCTGCAAGTCCCTGTGTCTAGAGGGGTTCCCACGGAGTCTGTGAGATGTAGTTGAAAGTCTGGACTCTAGAGCATAGACAAGAGATTTGAACTCTATTTCTCTAGTTTACTAGCTAAGCGCCTCTGGACAGACAGCTTAGGATTTCCAGTTTTCACTTTTCTCATCTGTAGCATGGGGTTACGAACAGCTAAGCATGAGGTCATTAGAAGATCAAAGGAAACATCATGTGACCCGCAGAGCACAAGCCCATGGAAAGCCAGTAACGTGGATTTTGTGATGGTGGTGTGTGTGACTGGGGCCTGTATCATAGGCTAGAGGAATGTGCTGGGTGCCCACTAATGTTGTATGATTCTGTCCCCCAAGTATCAGGAAAACAGCCAAGAAGCAACCAGGAAGCAGATTGACTCAACATAGGAAACCCAGTAGGGAACAAACAGACCCTCACAGAGGTCCAGGAACTTCCTTGCCTTTGCTCTGTCCCCACCCCCAGGGCTGGGATTGAGATGGAGACTCTCTTGGTTCCTGGAGATCCTTGGCGTCTTTAGTCCTGTAAAGGTGGCAGGAATCCCCAGACAGGCCAGCCCACCCTGGAAGCCCTGCCCCTTCGCAGCGTGGGGCTGGAAAGTTCTGACTCGGTCACCACCTGCTATAACCACAAACCCTGAAGTGGCCCAAGCCTCCAAACCAGCAAGATGACGTGACTTAGCCTGGAAGGTGGTGGTGGCCTCTGAGTGCCAGGCGCCCAGCAGGGCAGGGAGGAGCACTTGGCAGCCTGTGGACAAGCCCTCGGCCTCCACCCTGTGGGGCTGCTCAATTACCATGGTCCCTCTGTGTGTGAATGTGTGTGTGTGTGTGTGTGTGCGTGCGTGCGCGCACACACCAGAGGTCAACATCAGGCGTCTTTCTCAATTCCTGTCCACTGAACCTGGAGTTCAACAATTCAGCTCAGCTGCTGGCCAGTAAGCCACAGGATCCTCCTGCCTCCTGCCCAGTGCTGGAATCACAGGCGTGTTTGCTGTGTCCAGCTTCTTACGTGGTGCTCAGGATGCAAAGCCCAGTCCTCATACGTGCATGACTATGCCCCTAGTCCCTCAACTGCCATGGGCCTTAGAGCTAGAAGATATCTGAAGTCCTCCAAACCAGTGGGTTTTGAATTCTGGAACCAGGAGAGATGGAGTGGGATTGGTAGTTTGCATATTAGTAAACACCTTGATGGGAAAACCTTTCAGCCCGGTGCCCCTCAGGAGACACATGAAGAAGGGGAGACACAGGAGGGGACTAGACCAGGGTGTGCTGACATAGTAAATCGGATGAAAACCCGACTGTTTAGACTCTGGTACGGGGTGCCTTTCTGTCAGCTATCTTTTTTTGAGACAAAGTTTCTCAGGGTTTCTATAGCCTGAACTGTAGATCAGGCTGGGCTGGAACTCAGAGATCTACCTGCCTCTGACCTTGCAAATGCTGGAATTAAAAGTGTGTGCCGCCACCACCCAGCTTTTGGTTTGTTTATATTTTGTCCCATCTCCAACCCCCAACCCTGGTGCCCTGTCCCCAAGACAAAGGTTTACAGTGTAGCTCCGGCTGTCCTTGAACTCACTCTGCACACCAGGCTGGCCTCAAAATCAGAAATCCACCTGCCTCTGCCTTCCAAATTCTGAGATTAAAGGTATGTGCCATTACGCTGGCCCTAAACCAGATATCTTTCAAAGCTCGTCCCCCAAGATTAGAGAAGACCAAGTTTGCAGGGAAGTCCTTCTTGGGTCTATCCCCCATACCTCTGTTACAGGTGGTGTCAGTCATATAAAAACCAGTCAGCCGTCCCAACTCAGCCCTCCTGCATCGCCAATGCTGCTAAATCAAAGGAGGGTTTTTTAAACTTTAAAAAAATATATGATTTTTTATATAAATTGGTGGTATGTATGTATGTATACTACTTTGATACATGCAGAAGAAGGTATATAAGATCTTCTAAAACTGGAGTTACAGCTAGTTGTGAGCCTCCTTGTGGGTTCTGGGAATCAAACATGGGTACTCTGGAAGAGCAGCCAGTGTTCGTAACTGCAGGGTCATCGCTCCAGCTTCCAAAAAAAGATTAAAGTGTGGGGTGTAGGCAGGTCCTTCAGGCTGAAGTCTGGAACACGTGGGTGGGTGTTTGGGCCAGTTCTCTCAGGGGCACTCAAATGCTCATGTAGAAATAGGTAACCCCCCTGCAATGGGAAGTGGGGATCTGGTTTGGAGCGAGTCATTCTCTGGCTCAGTGCAAGTGACATTACACTGAAGGCTTGGTTTGTGGGACTCAGGCCTCTCCAAGGCATGGTGTGGGGTCTCACCAAAGTCTGGCCAACACCATACAATGAAGTGATTACCGAGGAGCATGCCAGGGAGAGGCCAGCAAATGAAGGGAGGGGTGGGGCACTAGGTGATTCACTCTCTCAGCCTCCCACCCCAGGGCCCAACTGCCCTGAGAACTGAGCGCCAGAGATTTCACGGGTCTGTGTGATGGATGGTGTGTGTAACTGTGTGGCTGGTCCTTGTGGGGCTGAGGCCATCTGATTAGTGTGTAACTGTGAATGTGGTGGTGGTGTGTGTAACAGAATGTGTGCGTGTGACTCCCTGTGTCTTGGGCGTGGCTCTGCACATTGTCTGGGAGCTATGCAGTTGTGGCCGCAGGTGACCGTGCAGCTGTGTTTGTGTGACCATGTGCACAAGAATGAGTGTTATTTGTGCTGTGTGTGTGAGTCCCAGAGACAGGTTCTGAGAGCCAATGGGTGCTGGGTAGATGGAGACAGAGGTGGCTGTCTGCATAGCTGTGGTTTGCTGCCGGTGATCTGTGTGCGCTGTATGGAGGCAGCTGCCATGGCTACATGTAACCATGTGGGACCCTGAGATGTCTGCACGTGTGTCTGAGAGTCTGACTGTGCTTGCTTCAGTATGACCTTTTAGAAGCCACTGCTTGGTGGGTCTCTGGGTGTCATGGCTTCAAGTCAACTGTGTCATTGTGCACTCCTCTGAGGGACTCGGTTGGTCACTGTGTGACTGTGACTGTATGTGACACCTTCCTCAGGTGCCTTTGATGTGGTTGAGTTTCTAGGGGCCCATAAGGATGCTGCCTCACTCCTGAAGACCTCAAACGATGCTGATGCCTTCAGCACAGCCTGGGAAATCCCTGTCCCCCTCCCTACCCTTCTCTATTCCTTCAGGAGCCTGCTTGTTTTCTGTTTTTACTGCCTAGGGTGAGTTCATGGCCACAGCTGACTCACTACTCTTTCCTAGAGACTTGAGGAAGGATTTGAGATTGCTTGGTTTGGAGATTTGCTCAAAAGCACCGTCCCTTAAGTTCATGGTCAAGGACATCATGGTCGCTGTGAACACGAGGGCATCTCTCTGTCACCATCTAGTTCCCACCCTCCCACTCTAAATCAAAAGCCTCTCTCCTCATCTGAATGTTCTCCCTCCTAGTCACAGGCCTCTGAAGGGTGCTGGAGAAGTTGGATGCCACGTTCTGGTTCCCAGACCCATCTTCCTATGGGTGATTCACAGTGCCCGGTGCCAGCAGGAGCTGCAACCGTACTGTGTGGGCGCCCCCTATGGGCAGAGCCTACCCTAGTGAAAGCAAGGAGAACTTAGTCGGGAGACTGCCACAGTTGATGGGGAGAAGACATGATCCTTGTCCCCAAGCGTACTTTAGTCTTTTAGGGGACTCAGAACTCCTCAGGACCAAGGACTAAGACAAAGAACAAAAAAATCATACAGTTTTCTGGACTTGGGGAGGAATCCTAGAGGCTTCTGGGAGGGGCTCAGGACCCTTTGGGACCTACTAAGAGGGAGAAAAAGTCCAGGAGGGTAACTGACCAGGACCTAGGAAGGGAACAAATTCTTGGAGACTGGAGAAGTGGAGAGATTGAGGATTCCTGTTCTATGTGGGATGACATGGGAGGGCTTGGACTGAACCCAGTCCCCAAGGCAGAAGAACTCTGCCTAGGGCAGTCTGTAGATGGGAAGTCTCCCTGGTATCTACCTGGTGTCCCGCCAGCTGCAGTTGACATGCAACCATCTATGTCTCATTTCCAAGGGTAAATTTGAAGGCTGGAGCTTCCCTTCCCCCTTTGCCTTCACCTAGGCAGCCAATCCAACTGTGCTCTGAGCTAGCCCACAGGTCCTACTTTCCCCATGTCCACCCTGAAGGTGTTTCTGCCAGGCCCTTGCCAAGCCAGTGGCCAAGGCCATGAAAACTTCCGCCTCCGCCATCCTGGCCCATTGCCTCTGCGGCTCCTTCCAGCTCTTGGAACAGGCTAACTCAACAGATCAAACCCTCCCCCGACCTGGCTCCAACCCCAGACTCCCCCATTCCAATTTAGGGGTGTCGAGAGAATAGAAAAGTTAAGGGGCTGGGCTTCAGGCAGTTCCTGGCTGAGGTCTAACCTCAGTTTCCAAGTAGATGAAATGGAGATCTGGTGTGTGTCCTGCTGGGTTCCCAGGGCGCTAGGGAGGCTCCAGTGAGCTCATGGGTGTGAAGGACCCTAGTGAGCTGTAAATAGTCCAGTGCCCGTGGGAGGGAAGGGGCTATGTTATTCCAGCTGGGCTCAGCTACCCACAGGGAGGTTAACCAGTGGGGCTGGGGAACAGGAAGGGTCTCTGAGTCAAGTGCCGAGAATGGTAAAATCCTGGGCTGGTACCTCACTGAGAGCCGCTAGGTACCGGTCAGACCTACAGAGGCCACATATACCAGGACTAACTGCTGTGTGACAGCTTCAGGGTCTGTGACATGGGGACTCTGGGCAAATCATTTGGACATGTGACTGATGAAACTACTTTACAGAGAAGGGGTGTACCCAGAATCCCGAGATCACCAGAGTCACCCACTCAGCCTCCTAGGCCTCTGCCATACATGCCTGTTATCCCAACCCTCAGAAGCTGAGGCAGGAGGACTGAAAGTTCCAGGCCAGCCTGGGCTATATAACATGACTCTGTCTCCAAAACAGTAATTAACTAATTAAAAAATTAAATAAAGAGCAAAGAAAATTCTGGAGCTATAACCAGTCTGCTTGGAAGGTCTTGCTACCTTTTTCAAGGCTGTTAAAAAAAAAGGCTCTAGAGTCTTCTCCTTCATCTTCAAATGGGCAAACCAGTGCCCTCCCACATGCCCCTCACGGCCCCAGCCTTCCACCTCAGAACCTGTAAACAGGCTGCACCCCTTTGGAATGCCTTCCCTAGGACACACCTCTCCATCCCTCCCCCAAACCTTGCCCCACCAGCTTCTAGCCACGTGGTCGGGCAAGTCACAGCATCTCTTTGAACCCCCATCTTCCCATCGGTAAAATGGGAATGTTACTACCCCGCAGGGTGGTGGGGACCAAGGAGTGGTTTGTGGAGTCCCAATCCCAGTTTCTGGTGCCAGGAAGCCCAGTTCCTCATGCCTCTAGGAGCCTTTCCCATACCTGCCTTAAGTATTGCTGTAGAGTTTAGATAGTTTGTTATTTACTGAATACTTAGCAGAAACTTCTTGGGAAGTTCAGGAGGGGTTCTGTGCCTACTTGGAAACAGATGTCATTCCAGGTATAAGAAGTGACATTTGTAGGCATGGAAATAGCCAGCCATTCTGACAGCACAGCTATCGTGCCTGGCTGGGACAGAAAAAAAAAACAATCAGAACAGAAGCAATCCAGGAAGGCTTCCTGGAGAAGGTATTCCTTGCAATACCAGCAAAGTAACAAGTAACAAAGTAACAAGAAGGGCAGCTCCACCAAGAGCACGTGAGAGAGATATGTGTTCAGGATGTGTTCAGTGGGGAGGAAGTGGGGGTTGGAGACTGGATTGGAAAGGTCAGGACAAGCCCTGGAAACCCCTGAGAGCCAGGCAGAGGAGCCCCCATCCATCAGGGTAGAAAAGAGGGGTTTGAGTTCCTGAGTAGGGAAGTAAAGGTTGAATGAGCCCCCTTTTATTAAATGAAACCCGCTCTCCAGAATTGTGCTTAGTGCTTGTTATGTCTTCTCAGTCTTCAAGCAATCAGATGAAATAAACGCCATTACTTCTATTGTCTAAGGGGAGAGATAGGCAAGGTTACATTCTCTAAGGTCACAGAGTGTGGTCATCCTAAGTGGCACTACCTCCAGCCCATGTGCTTGCCTGAACAACCTGGAGTCCCTGACAGAGGATGTCAGTAAGAACATGGGGCCTGTCTTCCCCACCTGCCCTGCCGGCTACCCTTTGGTGGGTTTGCTCTGAGGTATCTCAGCCTGAAGAGATGAACAAACCCCTGACCTTGTTCTCCAGCTGTAGATGAGATGGAGGCTGAGTGAAGAGAAGAACAGGGAAGCTACAGTGGGCCTCAGGCAGGGTGAAGTCCTGCGTTGCAATCTGGTCTGACACAGTGGCCAGGCAGAAAGAACCTCCTGCTTTGGAAAGCCAGCCTCTGAGCTCAGTGGAGGTGCCTAGAGCCTCAGGACCTAAACAGGTACATTTTCCTATCCCATCTGGATGGTGGGCCTTCAGAGAATGGTAGATGGTGTGTGTGTGTGTGTGTGTGTGTGTGTGTGTGTGTGTGTGTAGGATCCTGCCTTGTCTGCCCATCATACACAGAACTATATTCTGAGGTAGTAGCAGGACACACCAGCTCCCTTCTCCCCGTCATCCCTCTTCCCAACAGACTGGCACTCCTCCCTGAATTCCAATAAGGCTGTCTCTGGAGATTCTCTCTGTACCAATCCTGCCAGTCTGAGGATTATGTATGTGACTCTCCTTCCCCGGGATGCACCATAACTTAGCAGAGGTCCTTGGAACCCTGGCTACTCCTGCCACACACTAGGCACCAAGGCTCCAGGATCTCACTGAGCAGAAGAGGAGGCAGACAATGACCAAGGAACCAGAACCTTGGTGCATGTATGAGAAGTACAGACGGGGGAGAGAGAGAGAGAGAATGAGAGAGAGAGAGAGAGAAAGAGAGAGAGAGAGAGAGAGAGAGAGCCTTAGAGACCTAGACCTAGGGACAGAACCTCAAATGAATCATGGGTCAAAGTGTTGGGAAATCTCTTAACTTTAGAGTGGCAAAAATAAGGAAAAGTGGGGGTGGAGAGATGGCCCAGCGGTTAAGAGCACTGACTGCTCTTCCAGAGGTCCTGAGTTCAATTCCCAGCAACCACATTGGTGGCTCACAACCATCCGTGATGGGATCCGATGCCCTCTTCTGGTGTGTCTGAAGACAGCTATAGTGTAGTTATATACATAAAATAAGCAAACAAATAAATCTAAAACCAATAAATAAGGGAAAGTGTGAAAAGAGCACCCTTCTTGGAAGGAATGGCCAGTGCAAAGGTCTTGACGGCCTGGGATATGTGAGGAACCACAGGGGTCAGTGAGCTGACTCAGGGGGTAAGGGTGCTAGCCAGCAAGCCTGAGCACCTGAGTTTGATCCTTGAGAGCTTCACGGTAGGAGAGAACCGACCCCTCAAACTGTCTTTTGACACCCCCCCACACACACACATTCCGAGGCACAGATGTGCCCCCACCCTCCTCACATAAACAGGTAAACAAACCGAGTAACAAAATTAAAAGGGAAGATGTCTCAGCCTGGAGGAAGACAAGTGAGGATCTGTGGGAGCTCCAGAGGTAGGCAGGGCCCAGAAGTGCAAGGAACAAGGCTTCCGTGCCCAGGGATGCTCGAGTCTGGCTACTGAATGGGGTGGGGGTTAGCAAGGCAGAACCTCCCCCCCCCCCCCGCCAAGGCATACTGATTTAGAGCCTTTTGGCTAAGAAAGGCAGGAGTGCTAAGGCCAGCTGACGTCAACTCTCTCCTTTTCCTTACTAGGAGTTCAACGTCTCCCACATCCAGAATCCTCCAGACATCCAGACTCAGGCTCCAGAACATTCTAAAAGCGTTGGCTCCATTTTTTCCTAATGAGGAAGATTCTGGGGTGACTTCGGGAATCGCCATCATGGAGAAACTACCTCCTTTGCCTTATGGGAATCCCTCTATGCCAGCCTGCTGTGGGGTGCCTGTTGTAACTTGGACTCTGCAAGGACGGTGCCTGACAAGGAGAAGGGTGCCACATCTACCCCAGGCTGAAATCTTCATATAGACAAATCTTCCAGTTGGAGAGGGAAAGGTCGGAGGTGGTAGAGCAAGTGGCCAGCCGGTGACCTTTGCCCCCTGGCTTCCCCACATCCTGTTGAAACCTCTAGTGGGCAAGCAGGGTTGGAGATGGTCTCTGTCAGGGTGGAGCTCCTGAAAACTAATGGCCTCCTGGGGCTGACTTTGGGCAAGGCCGCCTAGCAGCAGGCCCAGGGAAGGGACTGAGTCAGATCCGGAGAGCAGTACAGGCAGCCTGCTGAGGTCACAGTCTGGTGGCTGGAGGTGGCCTTCTGACTCCAGTTCTCCACCCCAGCTGCTGTTTGTGCAGTGCAGCCCTCAGCGTGTGCCAGGCACCCTGTGGCGTCCCTCAGGCACTCCTGGGACATCAGCTGTCCAGAGCCAAGTCCGGGGGCGGAGTCGCTGTCATCACACTTCCTGGGCCCAAGTCTGAGGGAAGATGCCACTTGGCCTTCTGGGAAGAAACATGACCCTACCCGCCAAGAGCCGCAGTCCAAGCACAGAGGCCTTACGCTATGCTCACAGAACCTCAGCCTGAGGAGAAACTAATATATATTTAAAGGACACAGAGACACATTTGAAAAGGCAACCTCAGCCGGGTAGTGGTGGCGCACGCCTTTAAACCCAGCATTCGGGAGGCAGAGGCAGGCGGATTTCTGAGTTCAAGGCCAGCCTGGTCTACGGAGTGAGTTCCAGGATAGCCAGGGCTACGCAGAGAAAACTTGTCTCGAAAAACCATAAAAAGAAAAAGAAAAGGCAACCTCTGTGTTGTGAGAATATGTCTAAGTGGATTAGCCACCTGGTATGCACAAGTCCTAGATTCAATAACCAGTACTGTAAAACAAAAATAAACAAACAATGGGGTGAGACCCTTCAAGTGGACCAAAACTGGTGGGGAGTCAGGCACCATGGGTGCACACCAGTAAGAAGTACAAGGAGCTCTCACAATTTGAGACTAGCCTGGGCTACAAACTGAAAGCCCATCTCATGCTATCTACCATCTCAAGGCTAGAATGCAAAGTGAGGAGGGTGGAGGAGGGATGGGAGGAGCAGGAACCGTGGAATGAGCCAGTGTCTAAAGGCCCAGGCTCTGAGAGCCTTTGTGGACCTTGGACCTTCTGCTTGGCTGGTTCCTATGGGGAAGGGGTCATGCAGAGACAGCGGTAAGCTCTGGGTATCATCTTTAGCCTCCCCCGGTCCCTGAGGAGCACAGCACCCAAGAGACCCCAGGGTATGGAACCCATGTGGGTGGATGTGTCAGCTCAGTTCCTGTCCCTCTATCTGGAGTCCAGCCTCCAAGTCCTCAAATCCATCCCCCATTGCACCACGTTAGGGAGCAAGTGTGCTGGAAGGAGATTTTTGGGCTCCCACTGACTCCCCAGGTCCCCCCACCCCCATCTTCTGCCTAGGCCTTGTGTGCAGCCAGAGCCCTCCCCCGCAGCAAAGTGTAGACTGTTGGAGCTTGTTTGGCCTGAGGCATCTCACCCCTCACCTCCTCCCTTGCCCTTCCTGCTGGAGAACAGAAGCCTGGACCAGAAGAAAGCCAGGGGCTGGAGCTTAGCAACTGGTGCAAGGATGCTCCCCTTCGTGGGGCAGGGATACCTAGTGCCTGTGAACAGAGCCAGAGAGCTTGCCTGTCTACGGGGGAGATCAGTGACCCTCAGCAGGATGGACGGGGCAGAGTGTAGACTAGGGACCGAGCAAGGTGGGCTCTAGAAAGGCTGTGAAAAATAGAGGGTGCTGGGAAGGAATACAAGCCCTATATGAAGAGACCATGTTTTATTGTTGTTTGTTTTGTTTTGAACAGCTCCATCCATCTCAGGCTAACACTGTCTTAGTAGGGAGTGAGTTGCCCATTCAAGGAGGCGTTCAAATTCTACTCTCTGACTATCGTGCCTTCACTGGGTGGTCCAATCCAGGTAGCCAGATGGTTTGACATCCCTGTCAACATAAAGCCAAAACAGGTTAATCAGGGTAGACTTCTCAGAGGAGGAGGTGGTGGAAGGGACTACGAGAGAAGATCTATCTCTATGAGGGACTGGGGCTAGGCCAAGCCCTAGGCTCTGTAGCTGGCTGGAGCCTTGGGCAAGCCACTGCTCGACTCAGCCCCAACCCCAGGAGTGTAGGGGCTTAGGTCCTAGGGTGCAGGGCGGCAAAGGGGAGCCAGACAGCTTCTTAGAAAGTGGCAGGCAGGTGAGCGGGGCTCCCCAGTGATAATTAAGGAACAAAGGTGCCGAGGAGCCCAGGAGGAGCGCAGGGCTGCGCAGGCCTCTGGGGCAGGCTGGCTAATGGGAGCCTGGAGGAGTAATAACAAGGGGAGGAGCGGGGCAGACAGCCCGGCGTCATGACGCCCACAGGCCGCCCCCTCGCCCTCCTGCACCAGCACAATAACTACAGCACCCTAGCTGGAGAAACTCGCGGATGGTGCCCAAGGAGCTGTTCCTGGGCCTCAAGGCAGGAGCTGCAGGGACAAGGTGGTGCAGGCAGAGGGGTTCTGGGTGACAGCTGAGCCCGCAGATGGTGGGAGGAGGGCCAGGATGAGGTCAGCGGCGGAGGCTGAGAACTGGAGCAGATGGACATTCACGGAGAATCCCTAAGGTGTGCGAGTGCCTGGATGGAAGTACCCAGTCTTAGAGCCAGCAATATCCTATCAGACGTCTAACTACGCTGCGGCGTCTGGCTCCCACGTGGGACGAAGGGGTAAACCCTGGGCAAGAACACTGGGCGCCAAGTCCAGAGGGTCTGGTTCTGCCTGGATAGTAGTAGTAGTAGGACCCTGGACAAGGTTCATGGAGATTGGCTTCTTTACAATAATGTGTCTACTACTTGGTCTGGGATGTAACTCAGTTTGGTAGACTGCTTGCCTGGCACGCACAGCACAGGTTTTGATTTTCATCACTGCATGAACTAGACATAGTATAGTGCATGGGTAAGCTCAGCATCTAAGAGGCAGAAGCAGGAAGATCGAGGGTCACCCTCAACCATATGGTACATTTAGGGCTAGCCTTAGGGAGACCTTGTCTCGAAATGTTTGTACTTGTCTCAAAAATGTATGTACAGTGGAGTACGATACAGAGAATTCGATAGACAAGTGTATAAGAAAGGGGTCTGTGGACCAGAGAGATGGCTCAATGGGTAAGAGCACTGGTTGCTCTCGCAGAGGACGGAGGTTCAATTCCCAACACCCACACTTGTCTATAACTCCAGTTCCAGAGGATCCAACACTCTTGTAGAAAGAAAGAAAGAAAAGAAAGAAAAAAAGGAAGGAAGGAAGGAGGCTGGCTCATGGAGTCTTCCTAAACAGGTGTCCCTGTCCTGTGAAAATCAGAGCCCCAGTCAGCCATACAGTTGACCCATCCTCTCACTGGACAGGCCTATAAGAGCAATGTTCCTTCATCTTACCTTCTGCATGCATGTGCCCGAACACACCTGTGGGCCCACACCCGTGTGCACACCTGGCATGGCTGACTCCCTCAGGGTCTGTGCTTCCTGACTACACCCCCACACAGAGCCCAGAGTCACCTCACTTTCCTTCACTAGCATCCCAAATGCAGAAGTAAGGAACAGGGTGCCATCTTGCCCTGATGCTCGAAAGTGGGATGAACTTGAGGTTGGGTACTGAGACTATGGGTGGAACCCAGCTGGGCCTCAGAGATGTTTTAAGGAGTCCCGCTGTGACAGATCTTTGCTACTGTAGTTGGGATCCACTGGCTTTAGTCTTGGCTGCTCCAGTCTCCTGTCTCATTCCCATCTCCTTCCAAGAAGGGGGTATAGCCCATGGAACAACCAGGAGCCCTTTCTCCACCCTTCTGTAACCCCCACCCCCCATGGCCTCAAGGTCTCTATTGACATCACTTCCACCCCACACCCCTAGTCTCTGCACCACCACCCCTGTGCACATGGTGTTTCTCTACAAGTGGGTCCACCTCTGCAGGCTGAGGCACATCCTGCTTCCTTCCTGTAGAAAGTGATGTCCTTTCTCCTTCCTGTAGAAGAGCCACTCCTATTGGCAGGGGGCAGGACTACTCTGAGCATTTCTGTGCCCCACTACCTGGTACAGAAACTGATTCACGGGGTGAATAGAACTCACAGAGAGCCTCCTGCCTCGGTCTCCCAAGTGCTGGCACACACAACTAATTCTGCATGCGGTGGAGGGGTAACAGTAAGACGTTTCTGAACACGCAGTGACCAAAAGTTCATTTGGATTCATGAGCTGAGGCGTCTCTGGCCTGTGTTGTGTCACACAGCTTCACTGTAGCCTTGGTTTTGAACACACATTTAGGATTTAGCTCAGTGAGCCGCCACCACAGCACGGAATGTCAGCGATCACTGCCTGGACCACATGCTGTATGTTTAGAATGGGGTGGAGGGTGAAGTCTTTTGACCGCTCATACTGTTTTCTGCTCTTACAGAAACAAGATGGCTTGACTAACAAACAAACAAACAAACAACAATACAAAACTTTATTTTCTTAGCATCATCCTTCAGTGTGTGATTATCAAGTTGCTATCTCTTTGGATTGTGATGTTAGAATGTTTGATCATTGAGATTGCTGTTTGACCTGGCAATCCTCTGCTGTGTATGTGTCTGGAGCCTTGGACCAGCTCCTGTATGCTGCCTGGTTGGTGCCTCAGTGTCTGAGAGATCTCAAGGGTCTGGGTGAGTTGAGTCTGTTGGTCTTCCTACGGGGTCGCCCTCCTCTTCAGCTTCTTCCAGCCTTTCCCTAATTCAACCACAGGGGTCCCTGACTTCAGACCAATGGTTGGGTGTAAGTATCTGTGTCTGTCTCAGTCAGCTGCTTTTTGGATCTCTCAGAGGGCAGCCATGTTAGGCTCCTGTCTGTAAGCACATCATAGCATCATCAGTAATAGTGTCAGGCCTTTAAACCCAGAATTCAGGAGGCAGAGGCAGGCAGATTTCTGAGTTCAAGGCCAGCCTGGTCTACAGAGTGAGTTCCAGGACAGCTAGGGCTACACAGAGAAACCTTGTCTTGCAAAAAAAAAAAAAAAAAAAAAAAGAATACTTTTGGCAAAACAACGTTCTGATCACTAAATGTTATAAAAAATGTCAATCAACTCCAAACACTGTTGCGGATGCTCTATATCCTGCAGTATAAAATAAGCAGCCAACATTTATTTATTTAATTTATTGTGATTAGTGTGTGTGGTGTGTAGGTGCAAATACCCCAATATCATGACACAAGTGTGGTGGTCAAAGGACAGCTATTTAAAAAACTGTTTTCATTCTTTTATTTTTCTTTTTTATATTTATTTATTTCATTATTTTACATGTATGAGTGTTTTGCCTGCACGTATGTCTGTGCACCTCATGCTTGTCTGGTGCCTGTTATTGGCCGTATATGTGCTGGGAATCCAACCCAGGCCCTCTGGGATAGCAAAAATGTGTTCTTAACTGAGGAGCCCACTCTCCAGGCCAGATTTACTTTATTTGTAACTATGTATAGCTATGTGTGACTGTGGAGGGCAGGTAGGGGTTTGGGTGCGGTGGGCTAGGGGTAGATGTTTAAATGGAGATGTTTAAGAGGCCAGAAGAGGGTCTCAGATCCCCTGGAGCTGAAGTTACAGGTGGTTGTTAGCTTCCCAACAGGAGTGTTGGGAACCAAACTCCATTCCTTTACAAAAGCAAGTGCTCATAGCCACCAAACCGCCTCTCCCGCTCCCCACAGGACAACTTCTGGGAGCCAGTGGTCTCCTTCCCCCTTCCACTGCCGTGTCTGGGTTGATTCAGACTGTCAGGTTCTTGTGGTGAGCACTTTACCCACAGAGCCATCTCTCCACCCCCATGATTTAATTACATAAAACTAAATAAGCACATCATCTCATTAGTATGCAGATACACTTTTGCTTTTAGGAAATGTCAAAATTACAAGTATATAAAGGATTATTTAAAATAAATTTTTTCTTTAATCCTCCTAAAAATTTATTTATTTATTACCCTCTTTTAGTAATTTATTTTTATTTTATGTTCATTGGTGTTTTGTCTGCATGTCTGTCTGCGTCAGAGTGTCAGAGATCTGGAGCTAGAGTTATAAACAGTTGTGAGCTGCCATGTGGGTGTTGAGAATTGAACCCAAGTCCTCTGAAAGAGCAGTCAGTGCTTTTAACCACTGAGCCGTCTCTCCGGCATGCCCACCCCCCCCCACACACACACACACATTTTTTTTTAAAGTTTCCCTGTCTAGATTTTACTTTCCTGGAACTCCCTCTGCAGACCAGGCTGGTATCAAACTCAGAAATCTACATGACTCTGCCTCCTGAGTGCTGAAATTACAGGCATGTCCTACCACTTGCCTTTAAAAATATTTATTTTTATGTATATGAGTGGTTTGTGTGTACACTGTGCCTGATGTCTACAGAGACCAGACGAGGGAATCAGCTTCCTTGGAACTGGAGTTGTAGGTGGTTATGAGCTGTTCTGTGAGTGCTGGAACAGTTTGGAATAAAGTCAAATACCCTTAGCTGCTCAGCCATCATCCCAGCCCCTAAATAAAAAGTCCTTATGGCTTATTATCACTAACTTTTTAGTTGTAGTCCTATTTTATATACCCAGGATTATGTTAACAATTTCCCAGGTGAAAGGGGTCATGAGTAAAACAAGTTTCCAGAAGTTTTTGTAGAAGTTTAGAAGACGTGAGATCCAGGGTGGTGGTAGCACAGTGCCTGGCGCATTGCAAGTCTGAGAAAGCAAGGCGCCGCTCACGATCCATCCACCCCCAACTCTGCTGCGGGAGCTAAAGACTGTGGTGAACGTGTCAGCTTCCTCAGGCCTGCCCGTCTTCAATCTACCATGTCAACCCTACCTCTCTGGCTACCTGCCAGCCTCCTGCTACCTCCTCCCTCCCCCTTTTCCCGTAGCTGCAAGACCAAGCCCTTATTTTCTGCAAGAGTCCCCTCTTCCTTCTGTCCTCAATGAGCTCCTGGCTACCAGTCACCATCCTTAGAGATGGCAATTGGTCCAAGTTAGGCCCTTGGCTCTCTGGAGTCTCCTCTGTGGTGTATATCCCAGGCAAAGTCCAGGTCCTCAGCCCACACGTTCAGACTATTGGCCAGCACCGAGAGCTGATTTCCACAGAGGCTCCGCCTCTACCCCCAATTCCTGCCCAGAAGGCCAGTTTACACCTGCTCTATGACAAAACAACTCCTTTCACATAGTGAGCATGTGGGAAAGTACCTGCTGCTTGCCAGAGCCCAGAGAAGAGGCGCAGTGGGTTGAAGGGGAGCAGAAGTTGGTATGTGTTACCCAGTGCCTAGGGATGGAATGTCAGTCTGAGCCGACAAAGCAAGATGTCTGTGTTTCCTGAGAGGCCTCCTGGTCTAGGGTAGGATTAAGAGGATCCAGGGAGAAGCTGGGTGAGAAAGACCTTTTAGGATCACGCCAAGGAGCCCAGCAGGCAAGGGAGAGCAAGATGGCAGCCCATCTCCAAAGTATGTGTGTCTCAAACGAAGGTACAAGAGGAAGACCACACACTGAGATCATAAACTGCTAAATAAGCTCGATGTGGTTGCGCATGCCTGCAATTCCAGCACTTGAGAGGCAGAGGCAGGAAGATCATGAGTTTGCAGTCACCTGGGACTACATGGCAAGACCTTATCATAAAAATGAATGAGTGAATGAATAAATGAATGAATGGTTAAATGAAGTATGTATTGATGCTGGTTATATTGGGACCTTCATGTAATCCTAGCATTTGGGGTGTAGAGGCAGGAAGATCAGAAGTTCACTGTTGACCGGGCGGTGGTGGTGCACGCCTTTAATCCCAGCACTTGGAAGGCAGAGGCAGGAGGATTTCTGAGTTCGAGGCCAGCCTGGTCTACACAGTGAGTTCCAGGACAGCCAGGGCTACACAGAGAAACCCTGTCTCGAAAAACAAACAAACAAACAAACAAAAAACCAAAACCAAAACAAAACAAAAAAGTTCACTGTTATCCTTAGCCACATAATAAGTTTGAGAACAGTCTGGGATAAGTAAGATCCTGTCTCAAAATAAATAAATAAAATAATAAGATCAATTTAAAAGAAAAGAAAAAGAAAAATGTCGGACATGGTGGGCCACATCTTTAACCCCAGAACTATCAAGGAAGAGTCCGATGGATTTCTGAGTCTGAAGCCAATCTGGTCTACATAGCAAGATTCAAGCCAGCAGTAACTACAAGGTGAAATCTTATCTCAAAAAATCCAAAAGCAAAACAAATGATTAAAAACGTATAAAAACCAAGTAGAGTAGACGAGTTAGCTTAGCAGGTAAAGGCACTTACCACCAAGCCAGACAACCCAAGTCTGATCCCTGGAATCCTTGTATCAGGAAAAGAGAACCAGCTTCCATAAGTAGTCCTCTGAGCTCTACACATATACTGTGACACATACATGCACACATATAAACACATACATACAATAAATAAATGTAAAGAGATGTTTCTGGGTGTGGGACACAGAAATCAATAAATAAGACAAAATTTTTCTACCCGCCTTCATGACAACAAAAGTTTTTTGGTTGTGTAAAACAAACTGGGGGATGGTCACACAAGCCTTTAATCTCAGCTCTCAGGACAGAGCCGCACTCAGATCTTTGAATCCGAGGCCAGCCTGATCTATAGAGTGAGTTCCAGCATAGCCAGGGCTACACAGAGAAACCCTGACTCAGTAAACAAAAACAAAACAAAATGGGTGGATTCCATTTCAGCATTTGCAAAATAAAATAAATTGTTGGTAGTGTTAAACCGGCATGGTTTTGTTTCTGTGAGTCCCAGAGTCCCCACAGATTAGCAAAGTATTCAGAATGGATGCACACTGCAGGTGGGAAGCAGTTTGCTCTACTGAATGACACAGGGAGCTCTTGGACTGTATGACATAAAGAGCAGAGGGATGGGTGGAAGTTTACAGGAAGCTTTATACTGTCAATTCGATGGATACTAAACACCACAGTTACAAGCCTTTTCTTTAGTCAGTTAATTAATTTTTACATATTATTATTATTATTATTATATTTTACATTTCAAGGCTGGCCTCGAACTCAGAGATCTAACTGCCTTAAAGATGCTGGACGAGCATTTTCCTTCTACTTTTTTTTTAAGCACCAGAAAGTGAGCCTAGGGCACACATACTACCCCTGAACTCCACCCCTAACCCCATACTAGAGAATTCAGTTATGGGAGAATATATTGTGTTATTTTTAAATAGAATAATAATAATAATAATAACAACAACAACAACCCAGGGTCTGGGAATATGTGTGTGGGATAGTGTATGTGTGTGTCACCGCACAAGAGTGGAGGTCGGAAGTGGGGTTTTCCTCTTGCGGTCTCCGGCCACATCTACCATGGCCCCACATCTGCAATGGATGGTCGTTCGGAACCACTCGTTTCATGATCAAGAAGAATAAGAAAACCTACAGCACAGAGCCCAGTAATCTGGAGGCCGGCAACTCCTTCCGCTACAGCGGGCTAACTCACCACAAGACCGTGGGAGTGGAGCCTGTGACTGATGACAAAGGGGTCGTGGTGGTTATGAAATGCAGATCCAGTCAGCGAAAACCTGCCACTTCATCAAGAACGCTCAGGCTACCCTCAGCAGCATCAGGCACGTGATCCGAAAGAACAAGTATCGTCCTGATCTGAGCATGGCAGCCATCTGCAGGGCCAGTGCCACCCTTCAAAGCCAGAAGCCTGTAGTGGTGAGGAGGAAATGGACCCGCCCCATCAAGACACCAAGAACTCCTGAGCCCCACACCCCGGAAGAAATAAAGAGTCCACTGACTTTTTCAACCACCAAAAGAAGAGGAGGAGGAGGGGGAAGGGAAAGGGGGAGGGGGAAGGGGAGAGGAAGAAGAGGGAGAAGAGGAGGAGGAGGAGGAGAGGAGGGGGGAGGAGGAGGAGGAGGAGGAGGGTGGTTTTTTCCTTTCACCACATGGGTCCCATAGATCTAACTCAAGTCTTCCTCAGGCTGGGAAGCAGCATCTTTACCCACTGAGCCATCTCTCTGGCCTCATTTGCTTGTTATTTGAGACAGAGTCCACTATGAAGCTCTGGCGGCCCTGAAAGTTGTTATACAGATCAGCCTGGTCTTGAACTCACAAAGATCTGTCCTCCCAATGACAGTATTACAGGCATGTGTCGCCCTGCCCAGCTCAAAGCACTGTGTTTTGTAAAAATATCTCCTGTATAATTAGATTTACATGATTATAATTACAATTTTAGATTTGATTAAACATTTTTATATTTAGTCAAATTAATTTTATGTGTATTAGTTATAGTTTATGCTAAATTAGAATTCTTTAAAATTTGTAAAGGATAAACATTTCTCAGTGTTTTTTGAAGGGTGGAAAGTTCAAGGTCATGGCACCAACAGAGTCAGCGTCTTCATAAGGATTCTCTGCTTCGTTGATAGAGACTTCTGAATTCTCATGTACAGGAAGGGCTAAATCAGAATATTTAGTCACATACATATTTAGTTATATAAGAATTATGACCTTACCCATATTTTACTGGTTTTTTGAGACAGACTTTCTCTGTGTGTAGCCCTGGCTATCCTAGAACTCATTCTGTAGACCAGGCTGGCCTCGAACTCAGAGATCTAACTGCCTCTGCCTCCTGAGTGCTGAGATTAAAGAACCCAGAAGTCTTAAAGATGCTGGATGAGCATTTTCCTTCTACTTTTTTTTAAGCACCAGAAAGTGAGCCTAGGGCACACATACTACCCCTGAACTCCACCCCTAATCCCATACTAGAGAATTCAGTTATGGGAGAATACGTTGTGTTATTTTTAAATAAAATAATAATAATAGCAACAACAACAACGGCAACAACAGCCCAGGGTCTGGGAATATGGCTCACATTTGCCTAGCATCCACAAGGCTATGGGTTCAGTACCCAGCCCCATATAAAACTGGGTGTGGCGGTGCACACCTGTGGTCCCAGCACTCAGGACATAGAGACAGAAGGGTCGGAGGTTCTGGGTTATCCTCAGAAACATGGGCAATTTAAGGCCTGCCCTAGATTCCTGTGATCTTCTCTTAAAAGCAAAACGCCTGCCGTGTCCCTGTTGTGTGAAAGTCTTGGCACTCCTGTCATCTCTTTCTTGCATTGTGTATCGAACGCAAAGCTGCTCACAGGAGAGACAGGCATTCCATCAGCGACCCACACACCTAGCCCATACACATTTCTATTTCACCCCAGCACTTGTGTAAATTCCACATTCACTCTGGTGTGGAGGCAGGGTTTCTTTTTACATATTAAAAACTTAAGAGTAAGAAGCCCTTGACTGGGGCTCTGTCTGTGTTAGTCCCAAGGGCAGATGTTTAGAGCTAAGAGTTGTGTGGTACACAGCATCCCAGGGCCTGGCCAGTCTGACTGCTGGGGGCTCTCTGACATAAGCTGGTTCTGTGTGCTCACGCTTGACAGGGCTAGAGCTCAGAGGGCAACACTGCACTGAAGGGCTCTAAGCAGACACACACACACACACATACACACACAGAGAGAAAGAGAGAGAGAGAGAGACAGAGAGAGACAGACAGAGAGAGAGAGACAGAGACAGAGAGACAGAGACAGAGAGAGAGACAGAGAGAAAGAGGTAGAAAGGTAGAAAGGAGATGTGGAGACAGTCATAGGGGAGACTGAGGAAGTCATTTCTAGGTGAATAAAGGTAAAAGCCTGAGCTAGACAAGAAGGGGGGGGGAGTGTAGAGAGTCTGGAACCTTCCCTCCAAGGCTGGGACTAAGGTGGAGTGCCTGCCAATAATACTAAAATCAGAGAAACTCAGTGTCAGAGAGGTACCCGACATGGACCCAACCTTAAGCACTCCTAGCGAGGTGCTAACAAGGGATGAGCCCTCATGATGAGCTGCACCTTTAAATGGAGAGGCTTAGCTCTGAGTTAGACCTCAGGAAACACTACTAGGGAATGGGTATAAGTGGAAACCAGTTGGTGCCAGAAAGGGGCACCCAACCTCAGAAGCCATCCCCAGAAAGGGCCTGCTTGGTTTGTGGCCCAGTGCCTCAAGGCTCTTCAGGCTGGACAAGATGACCTCACAGAGAGCGCTTCCAGGTTCAAGCTCTTTGCCCTGATCCCAAGGGCTAAAACTCCACCCGGGCGTCCTCCAAACTCCATGTCTACACCTGGCAGCCCTTGCAGATGGTTATCTCCCCTCCCCCACCCCACGCCTCCACTCGGCCCGCCTGTCCGTCTGCCAACAGCCCCACTCCTGGCCTTTCATCTCGTGCCACGGCAGCCGGCCACGATGCCGTGCCCATCCCCCACCAGCCAGCTCCACAGCTTCTCCTGGGTTTAGGCCGCACAGCAGCTGGCGACCAGGGTCCCTCACAGTGTCACAGCTTGAGACCCACCCCCATTGTCCTTTGCTCCTGGGCTCCCCACCCAAGGAGAGGGCTGGACAGGTGGAAGGACAGACACCGCCAGGGATAGCAGACGTGGTCTTCAGCCACCCTCCCTCCTTTGCCTGGGATTGGCAGAGGCAGGCCTAGGACAAGATGAGGATGAATGGCCAGTGATAAGTCGAGATGACCGGCTCCCTGGGTGGAAGGATTATCACCAAGGTACTGCCCTCTCCTGGCCTCAGTCTACCTCCCGGGGCCCTGGGGAAAGTACGGAATGAGATAGGTGTAATAGGCCCAAGAGAAGCCCTCGGGAACAGGGGTGTGGTGCTGCTGCAGGAGTCCAGGTGGGAGGAAGTATACCATAGGGTGGTGAGGGGGAAGACTTCAGAGACAGCTCACAGTTGCCCTCTAGGGCTCTCTGAGGAAGGCTCGATGGGTGAGGCAGAAAGAGCTAAAAAGCCTCCTCCTCTTGTTGGGGATGAGGCTAGGCCTATTTGGGCATGCCTCTGCTACAGCTAAAAAGCACAAAGCCCCATCCAGCAGAGATGGGCTCCACACGCATCTGGTTGGGTCTAGCCAAAGTCCTTCAGGGTCCATGCTGAGATGCGTATCTCTCACACAGGCCGTAGCTCCCAACAGCATCTTCTACACCCTCCTGCTCTGCCACTGTGTTGGGGGTTGCAGTCACCTACCAGGAAGAGACAGCTGGTTTTCCTGAAACCTTAGCCTCTTCCTCACTCGGCCCCAGTACCAAGTACCTATTCTGTCCCCAAAGAAAGCTGTGCGGCAAGTAGGGGTATACCTGTCAGCACCCAGTAAGGGACAGAAACATGGATGGCTGGGAGGGGTGGCTTCTGGGGGGCGGGGGCTGCGTGAGCAAGTGTGGTGGGACTAAGTACAGGATCAGCTGGATGGGTACCACAAGGCGAAGGCAAGAATGGTATCTTCCTGTTGCAGGTGAAGGTTGGCCCAAGGTACTGGCTGCTACAGCCAGAGACCCACAGTCTGGTAGCCCAAGACAGAAGAATTATGCCTGGGCAGGAGAGACTTGGCAGAAGGGGTTGAAGAGAGATCTATACTGCCTTACATATTTTTTCTTTACTGTTGAACCCCATATAAAATATATCCATAGGGGCCGAAGAGATGGCTCAGCAGTTAAGAGTGCTGACTGCTCTTCCAGAGGTCATAGGTTAAGTTCCCAGCACCCACACGGCAGCTCGCAGTTCTTCCAGTAAAGGGAATCTGGACAGACATGACATGCTAACATACACGCAGGCAAAACACCCATACACATAAAATAAAATTAAAGTTAAAAAAAAAGTGTATCCTTGTATTTCTAGTGGCATTTACAAGTGTAATAATGGTACAGCTCAAATGAAATATTAAAGTTAGTTAATAGTGTGCCAAAGTTTGCTTCTTAGCTGAGACAAATGATATAGACTGATACAGTATGCAAAAGCAGGAGAGACGGTGGTGGGCATATGAAAATTCTCGGTTTGAAACTTTTATGTATGTCTAAAACAAAATAATAGTGTTTTTTAAAAAAAAAAAACAAAAGAAAACCAAACACTTGTAAGCACACACACAAAAAGCCTATCTTACTCAAAGTGCCCCTGCTGAGAAAATTGGTCACACTGCTGTGCCGGAGACTGTTGACATTGTCTGGTGAGGACGCCAAGAGACCAACGGCATTCAAGCAGGTCACCGGACAGGTACAGCCTGGCCACTGGGCACCAGGAAGGTCTGTCCTGGTGGGTCAAGGACATGCTAGGCTAATGACAGGCTTTACTGATCACCAGCCTATGTAGCATGGTGTGACTGAGTTACGGCAGTCACGCTCAGGCGCTGTGATGGCATAAATAAAGGACCTGACTCAGACTAAAGGGAGAAGGCGTTTAGTGTTCCAAACAGGGAACGAGGGGCTTGATTTCTCTTTTCCTTCTCTCTTCTCCCCTCCCCTCCCCTCTTCTCTGCTTCCTCCCTCCCCTGCTTAAGACAAGGTCTTGTATAGACTAAACTGGGTTCACTAAGTAGCTTAAAACAATCGCCATCAACTCCTGATTCTCCTGCCTCCGCCTCCCAAGTGCTAGGATTAAAAGTTGGGACTCCTACGCTGGGCTGAAATGCATGCTTTCTAAAGCAAGGTCTGCACATGGTCCCAGTTCCTTCTGACTGGGGACATGGAGCACAGTGGCGGTGCAGGCTAAGGGCAGGACCTGGAGCTTGGAGGAGTCGGTTGGCAGTCCCGACTCCTTACTCATTGTGTCCTTGAGCAAGCTACTCACTCTTGCGGCCTCAGTTTCCTCATCCGTAAAATGGAGCCTATCGCTCCCATCTGTCCGGCTTGCCTCCCAGAGTTGCAAGCGTCACATGAGACAATCATCGCAAAAGGGCCTGGCATGGGGGCAGAATCACCCTGGAAAAATGAGCACCAAGGCCATCAGGCTGCTGAGTGGCTGTCACACCCTGTTCTGGCCACCGAGGAGTCCCGGATGTAGATCTCCCAGGAGCAGTTCCCTAAGCAAGGCCCTCCCTAGGAGCCCAAGATTGCTGGGGGGCAGATGCCAGGCCCTCCCTGAGCCTCTAGGAGATAGGCCAGAGTCCCCCCTCCGTGGGTGAGGGATGCCAGCGGGGGGCCTGGGAGAGTGGGCCGCCTGGGCTGGGAAGATGCTGAGGTAGAAATGGAGGTGCCTGTGAGGGCCCAAGCCCAGGGGGGAAAAAATTCTTACTAGAGCTGTATAATTAAAATCCTATTAAGCGGCGCCTGGCAGTCTCCCACCAACCCCCTCCAAGGCTCCTGCGAATCTCACAGCAGCACAGCACCCTGCTCTCCAGGCTCTTGCTGAGGCTGCTGGCTTGGGAAGAGCTGGGAGCCAGGCTAGCCAAGAGCAAAGCCAGGGATGAGCAGGGGAGTCGGGGGCTGGACGTAGCCAGCTCCGGCTCCAGCTCCGACTCCGGCCCCAGATCTGAATCTGGATCCTGCACCCCTGGTACCCTTCCTTTTGCTCGGTGAGGAATGACCATCCTCTATAACCTCCCTCAGACCCTCCGGCCTCAGGACTAAGGTTCCCTGACTTCTCATTGTCTCCCCTTCAAGTCTCTCCCAGGCTGCCAGCTAGCTTCTTAGCCTCAAGCAACACCCAAGGCCTACTGTTCTCCAGCCCAGGTTACAAGGTGATATTGGGCAAAGTTTAGGAAGTGAGATCTGGCTAAAGTAGGTACCAGACTACCCTCTCTTCCCATGCCCCAATCTCCTCTTTCCCATGCAAGCTTCGAAGACCTCCCCTCCCTCACACATCTGCTTTTTATGCCTCAGTGTCCCCACATCCACTTAGGTTGCAAGTCGTTGTCCTCCATTCCTGTAACAGAAAGCAAACGTGCAAATTTCACAGCTCACTTGACTGGTCTCCTCTCAGCAGGGGCTCTGTCCAAAGTCATGCTGTCAAAATGGCTTACTCGTGAAAAAGAAGGGGTTTCCCAGTCGTATCAGATCCCCAGCCAGCCCCTCCAGTGGCCTGGAGGAAAGCCCCGGAAACCATTACAATGGTGGAGGGCTGGGTGCTGGACAACCAGAAACTTCGCAGGTTAGTCCCTACCTCAGCCTCAGCTCCTGCCCTCGGCTCTGCCCCTTGGGCATGCTATAGGTAATTCTTTAATCTCCTATAGGGGTCATAGGGACCCAATGCCAGACCCATGCCTTCAGAAAGGAGAACCTAGAGATCATCAGGAAGAGCGACCTTGAACCTCAGCTCCTGAGTCAGGTTCTGAAAGACCCTCTGTGATTTGGGTTTTCTTCCTGGGTTACACAGTTGGAGCGACTCAGGGGATTTTGGGTTGCATTGCTTGCCCCTGTCCCAGGGTGGTCTCACCCAGGCCAGAATGGACCTGGAGGCTTTCTCCATCAAACTCCCCAGGTCTGGGCTTCGTCCCTTTCCTCCTCTTTGCTTTGAAACCTTTCCTGCTAGCCTGCCATCTCAAATGCTGATGAGTCAAGACGGAGCTCTGCCACTAACTTCCATGTGACCTTGGCCACAGTCACCCTTTCTGGAACTCCCTTTTACCTTTCTGTTGGACATAGTTCCTTCCACTTTTGTCCCTTCTACTTCCCAGTGAACCTGTCCCCATGCTCACTCCTTTGTGCCAGGGTCCCTCCCAACTCTTCTTTGTCATTTCATCCCAGTGAGCTCTCACAGGGCTATGTGCTATGGTCCAGCTCTGTGCCAGGTGAGAGGACTGACTGCAAAGAAAAACCAGGGTCTCTGGTCATCGCACCGGCAAAGAGATGAGACCAGAGGTTAAAACAGCAAAGGCTAAGAAGTGGTTTGTACAGACCGGCACAGGGGGCCATCAATGCACCGCAGAGGTTCAGGGGCTCTCCTGGGGGAGTGAATTCACTTCTGAACATTTGTTGTACTGTTCAATCCAGAAGGCTCTTTGGAGCTTGGGGTCACTGAGGCTCAGGAAAGGGAAGCACCTCTCCTCGAACCAGTAACACAGATGTTTTGATGGGAACAAAGGCTTCCTTGTGAGCCCTGTCCAAACTGCACCTGCTTGGGAGCCAGGAACATTCTATAGTTTCCTGGAGTAGGGGTAGCTAAGAAAGGTGGAACTATGCAAAGCTCAGGCCTCCACCTCAATCCTCTTGTTCCCAAGGAGATGAGTCTCTGTCTAAAGCTCAATGGAGAGGTGGCTAGGAGCTCAGACACAGGAAAACAAGGCACAGCAGCCAGGTCCCAGGGAACACACAAGCTCATTCCTGAGGGTGTGGAGGAAGGACAGATTCCTGTCAGCAGCAGGGATTCTGTGAGGATTTCCTCTATGGGAGGGGACACAGACCTAGAACCCAGACCTATCAGCAGTGAGGAGCCCTCACAGTAATCTACTCTGGGTAGACCCACAGGAGGTCTGCTTACTACAGACTCCACAGCAAAGTACCTTCACACTGTGGCAACCACTCTCCACAAGAGAGTCCATCAAACACCTGACTTTCTGCAGGGTCCTTCCTACGACCATTCAGCCTCCTCAGGCCCCTTATAATGAGTCACCAGACCACATGGACTTCAAAGAGACTGATCTTGTCCTGAAAAAGCATGCTAAGAAGACAGCATGGGACAGAGGGATTGGTAGGTGGGAGGAAGACTCTAAGTTCCGGCTCCTTTCCTCTCTGTACCCTCCCAAAGGCCTCCCCTACCCCAGATCTCAGTGAGACCTGTACAGCTGCAGGGAGCAGGGAACAGCAATCGCAGGCTGCACACCTGGTCCAAAGCTGCAAGCGATGTCACTACCGGCTTCCCCGGATGTGGGATCTTCCTATGATGACAGACGAAGTCCACAGGCCTTTCATTCCATGCTGAGAACAGTGTGGAGGGGGGACCCTCAGGGATGCTTGCCAGAGACATTCCTCCATCCTGGAGTGGAGATTGGACAGGGCAGAATGCCTTTAGGTGTACCAACTAGTTACTAAGATCACAGCCCTCCCTCATGGAGGTCCAAAGTTCTTCAAGTCTGTCTTTTATCCCTCAGGCTACAGCTGCAATCCTGTTGCATTCAGGGACTCAGGAGAGCAAAACAAAACAGAAAACAGCGGTTGGGTTAGTAGGTCCCCTTTGTCATGGGTCTGTCCATACAAAAGGCATCTGTCATGAGTAGGGCGTAGGGATGTGGCTCAGTCAGCAGAGTGTTTGCCTGGCAAGCTACAAAGCCCTGAGTTTGAATCCCAGTACCACACAAACCAGACACGGTCACACATGCCTACAATCGAAGCACAAGGAAGACAGAGGCAAGAAAATGAGAAATTCAAGGTCACCTTCAGATACTTGGTGAGTTTGGAAGCCTGGGCTACCTGAAACGCAGTCAAAAGAGAAGGAGGGGGTGGGAAGGAGAGGAGGGAAGGGAAGGGATTTACATGAGAGGCCAGGACTTTGGGAGGCTGCGTGCCAATGCATTTTCTCCACAGAGCCACACACTCAGCATCTGCCCTCCCTCCTTACACTCTAGTCTTCCGATTTTTTGTTTTTTTTCCCCCTAGTTGCATCGATGACGACGGAGTGCTCCAGAGTCAGCCTTTCCCTCTGCACTGTATGATCCCTGTTGAACAAATGCCACCCCTCCCTCAGTTTCTCTTTTCTGCAAAAGACCATTGTTCCTCTTTGTTTGGGGGACATTTTAGGACTCTCACGGACCTCCAAGCCCCAGTCCGCTGAGTCAAGCAGGGTCAAGCAGCTGGCTCGACTCCCAGCCACAGAGGGACGCCTTCCCACGGAGGGCTGACAGTCAGGGCTTCTCTAGTCCCCAGGGCAGGGCCGGCCAGCTGACAGCATCAGCTCAGAGCCCTCCAGAGTCTCATCAGAGTCAGCACTGCTCCCACCCCACCTTCCCCCAGTCCCACTCAGGACACGCATCACCAATACCTTCCCATTGAGGGCCTCTGGCGAGCAGATGCACCGGAGGGCGGGGGTCCCTGCACTCTCAAGTCTTATTACTCCCGTGCCACCGCCCTGACTCTAGAGTAATTGGGGGCCCGATTTGCATTTTGCTGTGTGTGATTTCTGAGAAGCTCTATGTTACCCTACAAAGCCAGGGGCTCCCCCACACTGCCAAAAGAGACAAGGGAAAGAGGAAGGTTGGAAAAGGCAGGAAGTGGGAGCTGAGAAAGGACACTGGGCTCCCCCAGATCCTCCTAGGAAGGGGAGTCTTGGCAGGGTCCCCCCTAACCTTGTGCCAGCCCTGGCTTAGGATCCCCCGGGTGGGGATAAAGGGGGTGACGTCCTTTGCCTCCCCAGCTCAGTTTCCTCATTTGTAAACTGGGGTTAATGACACTTAACGAGCGAGGGGGGTGGGGGGCATGTAATTAGCAGCTGCCAGCTCTGGGCTTTGAAGTGGGTGGAGGAGGGGGCCACTGGGCAGGGTGTGGGCAGGACAGAGCTGGAGGCTCAAGGTGCTTGGCCTATAGGGAGAAGGTGGGAGAACCAGGGAGCCCTTCCAATTTGGAGATCAAGAGTTGGGGGTCACACACTTACAGGGGCTCTGGGGGGGGGCAGGGGGCAGGTCAGAGGATCCAGAATCTGGGGCACAGACAGCTGTGGAGTTGAACTGAGGAGCCCACAAAAGGCCCGAGAAAGGAGCTAGACCCCAGCTCTTCACCAGCATGAGTTTTTGTGGAAACAAGATACGAGAACCTAGGTTCTTATTCGAGAAGCTTCGCTTCTTGTGTCCATTGACCCACAGCTAAGCACACACAAGGCACATTGCCACAGACAAAGGCAATAACTGCCAGCCCAGAGGCTCATGGGAGAGGACAGGCATGTCAGGAGAGGAGTTTATGGGGACTGAGACCAGGGAAGTGAGGACAGGAGGGAGGGAGCCGCCACCTCCTCCGCCCATGGCCTTTCCGCTTGCCCCACTACGTCAGGACTGAGTCACTGGGAGAGGCCACTGTCCAGCAGGGGTGGGAGGACCTTGGGGACCAAGGTCTGGACACTATCCCAGACCAAGCATCTGTATGGGGTACCTTTGGCCGGGTTGGCGAAGACAGTGATGTAGACTTGAGCCAACCATCCACAGTTCAGCCACCCACGCCTGATGGGTAGAGGCTTAGAATAGGCCTGGGAGGCTCAACAGGGCCTGTGAGGGTCAGCAAGTTGTCTCTCTGACATCCTACTCACTGTCTCACACAGGTGGGCCAAGGAACCATCCATGATACACCAGACATAGGGAGAGGTCCTTCTCAGTATCAAGCCACTTGCCCTCTATCCACTGGGCCTCCAGCAGAAACCAAGAACATGCCCTCTCACTCCCATTATGTACCTTCTGCTTTCCAGATCCTTCTGTGTGTTCCCAGGGAGATGGTTGGATTTGGCCATTGGATGAAATAAGCGAAGGATTTTTGGTATCTACTGGGTTCTGGGCTCTGAACAGAGTCCTACTGGGCCGCCTCTCTAGCCAGAATGTTAGTGTAGAGAAAGGACTAGATCGCTTCAGAAGGGTAAAAGGGGATGTTTCCAGAGGCAGCCTCAGAGGGCAGAGAGGGTTTCAGTGGCCCAGGGGAGCTGTGGGTAGAGTCTCTGCCTGTCATGAGTTGCAGAGGCCGTGACTGGGAGACCACTTTCCCACTGATCCCATTAAGCCTAGGGCTCACCAGCTGCAGCATCTGGAACAAGTGACATGGATTCTTCCTGTCCTCCTTGCCTCCACCCCCCACCCCCTCCCAGTACGCAAGTACTGGGGACAGAGCAGGCCCTGGTCTGGGCAACTTGACACACATAGACTTCTGTCTGCTTCGTAGACAGCTGTCAGGAGAGCTGGACATGCAGACATTAGCACACTTTCAGAATGGGGCTGGAGGAGGGAGAGGGAAGCCCTTATGTTGGTGAGTTAAGGGATCCAGGGCTAAGCTGAACCCTTGCCCTGTCAAGTTTTAAACACTCCAGCCTGCTGGGGACTTGGGACAATCTCTCTATGCGTGCTACCCTCTATCCTATTCAGTGTCCACTCCTCATGTCCCTGTGTCCCTGGATAGTTGTCATTGTCATCCCACATGAATCCTTATGAATCTCAGGGATAAATCTTATAAAAAACAAAACTCTATCAGGGGCTCTGAGATGCTTGCTGGACTACAGTGCAAACGTTACAACCTGAGTTCAGTCCTGGAAATTAACTCCACAAAGTTGATCTCTAGCTTCTACACATGTGGCATGCAAGCAACCATACACACCACACACACATACACACACACACACACACACACACACACACACACACACTATTAAAGTCCATAGGCCAGACATAGTAGCGCATGTGTTTAATTTCCCTACTCAGAAGCAGAAGCAAGAGAGTCACAGGGAGTTGGAGGCAAACTTTTCATCTTCATAGAGAGTACCGGGCCAGCCAGGGCTGTACAAGTGAGACTTTATCTAAAAAAGAAACCAACCCGAGGCTGGAGATGGCTCGGAGGTTAAGAGCTGCTCCGGCAGGGGACCACAGTTTGGTTCCCAGCACCTATGTCAAGTGACTCGCACCTGCTGTAGCTCCAGCTCCAGGGAAATTTTGCCTCTGACCTTCAAGGGCATCTGCACTCATGTGTACATACCTACGTGCAGAACACATACTCCATACATAATAAAATTTAATCTTAAACAACCAACGAACCAAAAGATCATATTAGGCTAAGTATAAAAACTAGATATGGTTGTGAAGAATAGATTCTTTAAATGAAATTCTGTGGTCAAAGTGAAATGGTGAGACAGATAGCTACTCCGTGGCTAGGGAAGAACAGCCCTGTTTCTGGGATATGTACAAGGAAACATTAAGGGTGACCCTTGCTTGTTCAGGAGAGGGTGCCTGCTCTATCCCTAGTACCACACACACACACACACACACACATACCACAATAGTAAAATAAGAGTGTGTGTGTGTGTGTGAGAGAGAGAGAGAGGGAGAGAGAGTGAGAGAGAGAGAGAGAGAGAGAGAGAATGCACAAGAGAGATGTGGTGGTGCACATCTCTAATCCCAGCACCTGGGAGGTGGAGGCAGGAGAATCAGGAGTTCAAAGCCAGACCGAGCTCAGTAAGACTGTGCCCAAAGAACAACAACAAAAAGTAAACAACAAGACTTGAGAGATGGATATCATCTGGGTGGAGCAATGAGCCAGTCCGTACTATTTCACATTTGCAGCTTTGAAATCATACCCAGCTAGAAATAAAAAGTATGGTTGGTTGGCTCCCAGTGGCTGCAGCTGACTTCCTCCTCCTCCTCCTCCTCCTCCTCTTCCTCCTCCTCCTCCTTCTCCTACTCTTCCTCCTTCCTCCTGCATCTCATCCCAGTACATACATTGTCATTTTCTGTGTCTTTTTTTTTAATCCATTCACCCCTATGGTGAGGGTTATTTTCACACCATCTTCCTGCCTCTCATCTGTGTCAACATTTCTATTCATTCATTCATTCATTCATTCACTTGTTCATTCATCTACTCACTCACTCACTCACTCATTCATCCCCTCCATGGACAAGCCCTCCCCATCACTCATGATATCTCCTAGAAAGCCAAGAAGGTTCACCAACAGCCTTGGTGATTATGAGCGGCTCTCCCCCTGTGTCCCTGACTCCTTAACATTGACCTCAGGGGGGGAGGGGGCACTACATTTCCCTCTTCAGGTCTCTGGACCTCTCCCGTGGGATGGACGCTGGTCCTTTGTCATGAAACTTGGATGACTTCTCCCTTTATTCTTGGAGCATGTACAGGTTTCCGAAACCTCAGCCGTGACTACAACCCTAGCAGGGGCAGCTGGGCTATGAGCCAAGCAGCCCTCCCAAGAGAGGGCTGTCTCCTCTTTTCTTGCTTTCTGACCTCTTCTATTTCCCCTGGGCCTGGCCATGGGCCTATCATCCTTGTCTTGTAGAGGTGACATCACCAGGGCTCCCCAACAAGCACTCACACACCCCAGAGAAGCAGGGACTCCTCTGCATCTCCCCATCTCCTCTCCAACATCAAAGGCCCAGGCAGTGGCAGTGTGTCCCTCCTCCCGGCCCCCAGGGGTAATCAGAGCCTGGAATGTGTAAGTCGGACCTACAAATAAATAAATACTGAAGCACGCGGAGCCTCCCGCCCCTCACTGCCACCCAGCACCCTGGGCTGGGACCTAGGCACAGGGCCAGCTCCTGACAAGGTCGAGGGGACCGCCTGGAGCTGGAGGTGTGTGAAGAGTTTCGCGTGGGCTGAGGCCTGGCTTATCCAAGGCAGCATCAAAAAGCCTGTGATGGGGGTGCGTAGAGGAGCCCTAGGTGTGTGTGTGTGGGGGGGTGTCCTTCATCAGACGCCCCATCTCTCCCCTCACAGGCTAGCCACCTCTCATTCTGTGCCTACCTGCCTGCTTCTGCAGCTGCGTACTGAAGGACCCCGTGTTGGGGAAGATGGTGGGGAGTGGTCGGGGATTCCAGGATGAACCCAGATGATTGATCCCCTTAAAGGATGGCAGTAAGTGAAGAGAGAGTAGGAGAGGAGGGATAGAGAGGGGAGAGGGAGGAGTGTGAAGAGGAAGGAGCAAAAGGAGAGGGCGAGGAGGAGGAGGGGGAAGAAGAGGAGGAGGAGGGAGAAAAGCTAATCTCACGAAAATCAAGAAAGAGCCCCAGGGAAGTGGCTTTCATTTCTAGTTCCAGCTTATCTGCTGTGTAACTTTGGGACAGTCACTCGTATCTCTGGTCCTTAAACTCACCAAAGTGCCTCTTCTGATTTGCCTTTCTGAGGGGAGGAGAAAGGGGTAGAGACGAGATGCCCTTTGAAGGCCTGTGAAGGGCTGTGTTCCCACAGGCTTGCCCTCACCAAATCACAGGGAACAACTTTTGGTATGGGCAATTCTGGATGTAGAAGCCAGGGCCTCACACAGGCTAAGCAAACACTCTTCTAGTGAAGATGCGCCCCCTGACTTGACATCTTTTTTTTTTTTTTTTTTGGTTTTTGGTTTTTTGAGACAGGGCTTCTCTGTGTAGCCCTGGTTATCCTGGAACTCACTCTGTAGACCAGGGTGGCCTCAAACTCAGAAATCCACTTGCTTGACTTGACATTTTGTGGGTGTCCCCATGTATCTTTGATTTCCTTGAGGGGCCTGACACAGGTACGTTCTAAGAACATGCTACATGCTAAGAACCACTCTTGAAATGGGAACCAAGCAATGGGGTAGTCTGGACCTCTTAGTCTTGTCTGTTTCATGTCGAATCCGGAGAAACTCCAGAATCTCACTCCATATGAAAGTACCCCGACAGTGGATACTGGTGCTGGGGCCCTGCCCATCTCCCTCCCTGGGTCTGGAGCAGAGCACACACCTCAGAGAGGCAGCATGTATCCTAGCCCATCCTCTCCTCACCGGCTGCCACAGCCTGAGGATCACATTCCTCACAGAGGCAGGAGCCTCATGTAAATGCCTAACCTTCTGTGTGTTTCTGCTCCCTTTCCCAGATCCAGAAACTGAGGCACAGGCACAGGAAGTGACTTAACAATCTACATCAAGGCCAGGCTAGAGCTAGGGCTTGCTCAATATACCTTACTCTCCAAGTCCTCAGGGCTTCAAAGCCTGGGACTTCTCCAGGTTTCACTCCCTAGAAGCTTTGTCTGTCTCAGGGGCCTTTGCGTCCTCAGTTCTCACGGCTCCAAATGGATGCCCGCCATTCTGCAGAGGGCACGGAGCGAACAGCCCCAGCTGACATAGATGCGAGATGACAGGCACACAGAAGTCCAGAGAGAAAGTTCTATAGCCTCCGACATCACACTCTAAACTGAGAGCTGGTATGAAGCAGTTGGGTAAAAAGTTGGGCGAGCACAGGGAAGCTCAGAGGTCACAGTGCAGGGGCTCCCTTCTGGAAGGGCTCCCCAGAGAAGTGGGGTACTGGTCAGACTTTCTGCCCCGGGTAGAAGGGCTTAGGGGGGACTCACATGTGCATGAGTTCAGCCAGCATCCACGGAGCAGCTCTCTGTACAGTGTGCCCAGCATCAAGAAGGGACGCAAGACCTTGTTTAACCCTAACAGGAGTCCAAAGGAAGAAGCTATGGCAACCAGCCCCACTTCACAGATAAAGGGGTTAAGTCACCTACCTGAGACCACCCGGCTAGTGAGTGCCCACTGCCCTGAGCAGAGGAGGGTAGAATATTTTCAGATGATGGATGGATGGATGGATGGATGGACCTAGGTTTATCGATCCCCAAACATAACGCTTGCCACATTCCTAGGCCTGAGAGGCAATAAGCTAGAGCAGAGACTTAGGCCTTCCAGATTCCCAGAGGAGGGGCACCTGACTATGTTCCTTATCCACATTACTTATCATAAAACTGAAAGTCATAACCATAGTCTACAAGGCCCTGTAAACTCTAAGTTCAGACTCATCTATACCCACTCTTGTCTCATTCCACTCAAACCCCAGTGGACTCCTCAACATTCCTTAACACAGCAAACCCTCCCCACCTCGGCCACCCCAGGGCCTTTGCACTTTCCACTGCCTGAGAAATCTCCCCCCAACTCTCCACCTGGCTCTCTGCTTCTGTGACCTTCCAGGGAAGGTGGACTGAGCTCCTTATCAAATATTTCTCTCAGTCACTTCTTGCCTCTTTACCCACCTTAATTTTGTGCCTCCGTTGTCAAAACCAATGTGTACCCTGTCTATTGGTTTTGGTGGTGGTGGTTTGGTTTGTATGGGTTTTTTTTTTCCCCTCAAGATAGGGTTTCTGTGTAGCCCTGGCTGTACTGTAACTTGATTTGTAGACCAGGCTGGCCTTGAACTCAGAGAGACCCATCTGCCTCTGCTTCCCGAGCGCTGGGACTAAAGGTGTGCACCATTATGCCTGGCTCTTATCTATTGGTTTTGATTTGCCTCCTCTACTCAAGAGCACAGACTCTGCAAGGGCAAGGGAAGCTTGATTTTGATGGCTTAGCACTATGTCTTCTATACTTACAGGAGATCCCCTACAGAGTCCCCTATCGGTATGTACTCCGTGGATGGATGGATGGATGGATGGATGGATGGATGGATGATAGCTCTGGCTGTTCCTGAAAGGAAGGGCAGGGTCTGCATAGACACCCTCCATTGAGTTTATTTTTTAAAGAATATTTATCATATTTTTAATTATGGGGGTGGCAAAGAGAGACACACGCATGCGGGTGTCTGTCCACAGAGTGCCAAGAAGAGTGGAGCGCCAGATAGTTGTGGCCAACATGGCTCCTGGGAACCAAACTCAAGTCTTCTGAAGAGCAACAAGCAGAAAGTGCTTTTTAACTATTGGGCCAGTAGCTAAGGATGCCCCTCCCCAGTTGGGCTTAAGTGTGAATCAAATCCACCAAACAAAACGTCCCTTCTTCAAGACGCTTTCCTTAAATTTGTACCTTCGTCAGCAAAAACCCAGATCCTCCAAACTGACTGATTGCCTTAAAGAGTAGGAACAACTGTGCCTTCCTCCTGAACACTCCATCTCCCTTCACTACCATCTTTCCAGAGGAGAGGAGGGGGCAACAGAGCCCACTGGGTGCTGCCCTGGCCAGCCTGCAGCCGCCTCATCAAGGTGGTACCCAGCCAGGAGGCAGGAGGCGGTGCCCTGGCTTAAGGTATGAATGGAGAAGGAGGAGAATGAAAGGCCGCCAGTGCTCCCAGCCTAACGAACAAAGGGACCCAGCAGGTGTGAGGGGCCTGGGGGCCACGAGGGCAGAAACTGGATCTGAATCAGATCAGTGCCACCTGTGGCAGGGCTAGCTTCCATTAGCCTTCTTTGGTTGTCCCTCGCTCTGGGGACAAAGCTCAGGCAGGAGGTCGGAGAGGGGTAAGGGAATCTTTTCTATGTCTAGCTGTATCCCAGCTTCCCCTTCCAAGAAGCAACCACAGGTCAGAGCCTGGGAAGATGCTGAGAAGATGGCCTGACTCTGCGCTTTTACACAGGAGACCCGTGAGACCTCCAGGGTACAGTGGCTTACTGAGTCACCTGACTAACTGCTGGCTGAGCCCACACCTGGCTCCAGGAGTTTTGGCTCTGGCCTCAGCTGGTAGGAAGTGATCTTTTCGTTACTTTGTTTGAGTTCGGGGGTCTGGATAAATTAACCAGGCAGACCTTGAACTCATAAACTCAATGACTCCTCCTTCTTCGTTCTCCCCAGTACTGGGAGGGTTACAGGTGCAGGCACCACACATGGTGGGAACTGATCTTTCTCTTTAATCTGTCCTACCTCCTAGCAGGCTATCCATGAGATGGTGACCACGACAGCTAAGAGGGAACTGAGTCTGAACAGTGCATAAAGAGAACTGATCATGGCTGTCTTAGGGCTGAGTGCTCCCCTAGGCAGGATCCCCTTAGACAGAGTGCTCCCCAGGTAGGATACTGCCCAGCCAGGATCTCCCCAGACATTATGCTTTCCAGGCAAGGTGCTCCTCCTAAGGCAGAGTGCTCCCAGAGTAAGGTGAGTACCAGCAGGGTGCTTCCTGAGGGCAAGGTCTCCCAGGACAGAGTATTCCTGGGTCAGGGGTGTCACACAGGCAAAAGGAGCAGACAAGGCTGAGCCTAGCCAAGGGAAGGCTAAGCTCCTAAGGGTGCTGGCATGTGGAGGGGACAACTTGCTCCCACACAACTGCCCAGGGCCACCCTGAGCCCCACCCTTGCAGCAGCTGCATTACCCCAAGGTGTGGAGGAACCACTGGAGGAAACCTGGTAGGTGAGAGGGAGGGGGCTGGCCAGGTAGGAGGGCAGGGAAAGAGGGAGAGGAGGAGGAGGGGGAGGACAAAGCAGGCCTGTGTGGTACCTGGGACATTCCCAGTCTCTGCCTTGTCCCCTCCCTGATTCTTCTCTGAAAGGGGAGGGAACAATGCCCCCATTGAGGCCCATTTCCCTAGGGATAACATCTCTGTGTCCGCCGGGACAGAAGCCAAGCAGGTGGGCCTTGTGGGGGCTGAAAGCCTGCTCTCCAAGCAGCGGGGGCAAGACCTCCGAGATGGGGCCAGGGGTCCCCAGGAGGGAGACTGGAGGAAGAGAGCCAAACTCTGCTCCTTGTCCTGAGGCCAGAGCAGGGGGCGTGGAGACAGAGCTGCGGGGGGCGGGGGGGGGGCGGGGGGGAAGGGGTGTCACACTCTTTGGTACAGGGTTCTTACGGAGCCTTTCTCTGTTCTGAGAAGGAAGACAAGGGTCTGGGCATATAGCTCAGTTGGCAGAAAGCTCACCCAGCAAACAAGAGGCCTAGAGTTGGGTCTCCGGCACCATATAAAATGGATATGATTATGAATACCTATAATACGAGTACTCAGAAAGCAGACACAGAAGGGACAGAAGTTGAAGGTCATCCTTGGCTATATAGGGAGTTCAAGACTGGCCTGGCCTAGAAGCCATCTCAAAGTAAATAAAATACAATACTGTTTGTATCAGGAACAACAAGAGTTCAGGGGCCTCTTTGAGACCCATCCAGACTCCAACACAGCGGAAAGCATCACTAGATATTGTTTTACTTGCCTGTTGGCTGTTCCATTTGAGACAGGGTCTCACCGTGTGGTTCTGGCAGGCCTCAAACTCACTCCCGACGGCTGGGATTGCAGGCACGTGAGAAGCTGATACTGCGGATCTGACCCCGAACTGGGCTGGACACCCGTTCAATTGGATGATGCTGGGCTGGAGTCAGCTTGATATATACTGCAGACTGGCCTATAGTCACAACCCTCCTGCCTCGGCCTTCTGAGTGCTGGAATTACAGGAATTTACCACCACTCCTGCCAATTTTAAAGCCTCGAGGTCATACCAACACTGAAAATAGTCTAGCAACATGGAGGCAAACTCACTCAACTTCAGCCTCAAAAGACTGGCGGGGCAACGGGAGGATCACTGGGCTCAAGGGAGACAGGAACATTTTGTCACAGTGGCTTAACCTCACAGATGGAGGCCCCAGGGAAGGGGTCAGGGTCGAGAGGCCCTGAGATGACTTCAGAAGATTGATGAGACTTTAGCAAACAGTGGCAAGACGGAAGTCCTCCAAGATGAAGGGCGGGGTCGGCTCACCATTGACTCAGTCAACTTCTGGCTTCAGTTTATTGAACAACTACTATGCTCCAGCTGCTGGGTGCTGTAGACCCCGAAAAAAGTCATGTCTCAGTCATTGAGGCAGCCACCATTCACTCTGTCAGCAGCAGCGGGAGCGGCCACAGCCTCCATCAATGATGAGACAGTTTCTAAGCCTACGAAGGATGTCATAGTTGGGCTTAAGCCAGATGGTTGACAAGGAGGGATAGAGGAACTGAGATTATCATTATTACTGGTATTAACATGGGTAAGAGCTTAGGGCCCACGAGCGGAGGTCACTGAACGACAGCTGAAGGAATAGGGGTGTTTTCCTGTAGGCCATGAGGAGTCATGGGAGGCTTTTGAGCAAGGGAAGTCTATATCTACAGAAAGGTAGCTAGGTGGTGGCACTAGGAGATGGGTCCCTGCTTGTCTCTTGGGCCTATTTTGTGATGGGATAGCTCCAGCCAACTGGGGAAGAAGTCCTGAGTCCTGCTCAGAAGTAGATGTAAATGGGTGAGTGGCAGAGAAACTTACACACCAAGACAGGACCTCAACCCTGGTCCTCCCCTCCAGGCCATCTGTCTTCCCCCCCCCTGCCCCCACCAAGAACCTTGTCATCTTCCCCCTCACTTCCAGCTTCTCTCCATCACATCAGAGGACCAGTGTCTCACTAAGGCTTGCCTCTCTGTGCAGACCATGACTTCAGACAGAGGCAAGGGACAGGAAGCCTGCCTCTGGGGCCTCGGGATAGAGGCAGAGATATGGGTGGGGGAAATGATGTGACTCTCTGCCAGGTGCCTCATCAGGACCCCCAGCACAGACATGTAGCTGCATCATGGGGGGGCTGGGACTGGAGGACCACCAGCTAGTGATGTAGCAGTAAGCGGGATGGTTGCCATGAACCCACAAACCCACCCCCACGCAGGCTTCTGCCCCTCAGCCTCAAAGCCACTCCACTGAGCCACCAGTCTCTCACAGGTCCCAGTGAGACCTCAGAAACAGCCCCCTGAGGGACTTCGCACTTCACCAGGATACACAGGAACTCTTGGTGCATCCAGCCTCTCTGACTCATAGGAAAGGTAGAGGCCTATCGGCTCCCAGGTGGGCTGGGCTCCCGTGCAGGCCAGGATCCCAGGCGCCTGGAGGTACAAGGAGACCTGGGAGGAATGCTCTCCTCCCTGGGGTTGAGGGTGGGAATGGAGGCCTGGCGCCTAGAAGCCCATCCAGTCATCCACCCTTCCTCCGAAATCTAGACACTTCCCCTATCAAGCATATCCTTTTTATAGACTTGCCGATGCATTGCCAGGCCTCTCTCTTTTTAAATAGCCCCTCTGGATTCCCCGTGAACAATGAGACGAGGCACCGCTCCAGTGTCCAGATAATCCTTTCCAACGTGATCCTGTTATTAGCCAGAAGCCTGATATATTTCACTTTATAGATACCCACAATGAGGCCCAGAGAAGGTAGGTCATTTGCCCCAGGCCCTACAGCGAGCAAACAGCATACTATAGAAGCCTGTATTTGATTCACTCTCCAATCACCAGATATCACATAAGACATTGCCTTCTGACGGTGGAGGTGGTGGAACCCCATTATGTGACGGGGTTGAGTACAGAGGACCTGGGGTTCACCACTTGACCTTTGACCTCTCTTGGGCGGCCTCCTGCACCTGGACTGGGCAAGCTGGCCTAGAGGAGCAGTGCCCCGAGTTAATCCTTCTGGGATGAGACAGGAGGAGGTCAGAGGGCAGGCAGGTGAGGGTTTGCTCTTCCAGCCCAGCTGGACCCTGGTCAGGAGGATGGAGGGTCACCTGACAGCAATTGCATCCACCAAAGGGATTGGTGGAGAGCTTGAGAGAAAGTTCTGAGTATCAATAGCTGGGCAATGACTAAGCCATATTACCTTCCTGAGCTCCAGTTTTCTCCCTGTGAAATAGAAGGCCATAGGACCTACCTCATAGGCTGTTCTGCACTTCCTGATGCCCGCAGTGACTATGACCTGGCTGGCCATCAGAAGTCGTGGCAGGGCCTGCCCTGGGGTGACGGGCAGATGCTGGGAGCCCCACTTTCTACCCTTCCTCCTGGATACTCCTGCCCCCACACAGACTCCCAAGCTCCTTTGTAAGTAGCAGACAGAGCATGCCCAAACTCCCAGGAGCGCCTTAAAGCCAGAAAAGAGCCAGAGCAACAGCCATCGCTCAGTGTGACCTCTGTGGGGCATGGGAGCCTGCACCTGCCTGTGTCACGGTCTTTGCCCTCAGCAACACGTGGATATAGCCGCTTGACTCAAGATTTGCCTCATAAGTGTTTGTCTCCTCTCTGTGTGAGGAGGCCTGCTAAGGCAGGGCTGCCTCCTCAGCGGGGACAGATAGCTGCTAACTTGTGGAACAAGGCCCGCCTTCCCTAGGGTAAGAGCAGATGTTTGCCTCCAGCTGTTTGGCTGTTAATCAGTCCTCAGAGAGGGCTGCTACGGCCTCCCCAGGGTTCCGCCTGACGATGGCTGAAAGTGGCTTCCAGCCTAAGGCAGAGGGCTAAGGCATGGAGAGGTGCGGTCCAGGAGGCCCAAGGGGCATAAGCTACGTAAGAGCCCTAGGGTCTGAGCAAGGCTGGTGGAGGAGGGGAATGCAGCCAAACCTGACTTCTTCCTCATTCTTTGTCTCCTGAGTCCCTCCAAACACCACTAACAATGCCATGTTCCTCCCAGGGCACCCTAATACCCTAGAATGGCCAACCCCCAGCAGCCATCTTGACCAACCCTTTCTCCCTCAGCTCCCTCTGTCCTGCAGACTTTTCGGGAGGGGTGGAGAGTGAGACGGTGGTTTCCATCGCTCACCTTGTGAGGATTCAGCCAGTCTTCACCTGGGTCCAGCATGGGATTTGACTTCCCACACCTTACTGTCTTCAAGTCTGAGTAGGCAGTGAGCTGGGTGGGCAGCCCAGCTGCTGTAGCTGTTACCGTGACTGTCATCGTCACGATCCCAGCACTTAGGGAACACATCCTATTTAGGATCTTAGATTATGGGACTAGACAACTGCTACATTTTGAGTGTGGCGGGTGGTCAAGAGGACACCGAGACAAATTAGTGGGGATTAAAGAGGTTATTAGAAGAATTATAAAGCCATGATCAGACAGAGAGGCGGCGACATCATGACCGAGGCTCCAAGGAGAGCTGAGGCTGCCCCACGGCAGAGGTCTCTGAAAAGAGACTTCACATACCTTGAATTCCAGCCTAGGCAGAAGCAGGTAGATCTCTGTGAGTTTGAGACCAGCCTGGTCTACAGAGTTCCAGGAGCTACAGAGACACCTCTCAAATGAGGGGAGGGACCCGGGGAAGGGAGAAGCATTGGGAGAGGGAGGCTTTTAGACCCTTTAAGGAAGGGGAAGATTTCACAGCAGAAGCCCATAGCCAGGCACAATGACTGCTGACTGATAACAGGGAAAGTTGTGGAACAAGACACAGAGAGCCTCAATAACACCACTATGCCACCTTATTGGTGTCACCAATACCAACTTTTGTGCAGAGGCTGAATTGGAACATTGCATTCTTGCAACCCACAGCAGCCCTGAGAGGCCACCCAGAGCACCTGGCTTTCTCCTATGCCCAGGCCCTCCTCCTCCAGCCTGGCCTTTCTAGACAAATGAGGCTTGAGTTCCTGACAACAAGGACTCTCTGTGACAGACTGTTCTGCTTGTGGCACCTGCTCTGGGGCATTTTGATCATGAGGATGAACCCAAAGGGTGACCGGGCCTCACTCTAGTCCAGCCCAGCTGTATCCCTTCCCAGAGTTCCATGGGATCCACTCAGGTACCGAACCCAGAGCATCGGGCAGGGTCCAGAGCCTGCAAAGGGCCGGGCGGTGGTGGCGCACACCTTTAATCCCAGTACTTGGGAGGCAGAGGCAGGCGGATTTCTGAGTTCAAGGCCAGCCTGGTTTACAGAGTGAGTTCCAGGTCAGTCAGTGCTACACGGAGAAATCCTGTCTCAAAAAAACAAAAAACAAACAAAACAAACAAACAAAAAACAGAGCCTGCAAAGGATCCAACTTCAGGGTTGTACCTTCCTCCAGGAGGGAAGCTGGCAGGGTAGGCCATGGCAGGACAGGCCACTGAAGTCCCAAACTATGAGGCCTACACACTCCCTCCCCTGCTCAACCTGGTACAGAGGGAGAGGCAGAGGAAAAAAACCTGTGCAAGAAGCCTGTGTGGGGCTCAGGAGATGGCCGGCTCAGCACGCAAAGGTGCTTGTGGTACCAGGCAGTCCACTTGATCTGGGCCCACAGAAAGGCAAACGGGGAGAAGCAACTCCATGGACGTGTTCTTTGGCACCTCTATAAGTGCTCCTGCACACACACAGTAAAAACTAACTAATTAATATTTTAAGAAAGCAGCGTGCATGGTCTCTGATGAGGCAAGGTATCAGATAGGTGGAAGAGGATACAGGAAAGAAATATTTTAAGGGCCTATAGAGAGCCATTGGCCTCGGTATGATGGTGCCCCAGAGAGTTACTAGCTCTGAATGTGGTATCTAGAACATGTTCAGGCCCTCAGAGTGTCAGTGTACCATCCCAACTCTCCCCTGCCCCACAGCAAAGGAATTATCTAGGCTTTTAAGGAGAAGGGCCAGGAGAGGTGAAGGGCAGATGCCCTGAGCTCTTCCAAAGCCCAAAGTGATGGTTAGGAAGGCTAGGGTATGCAGGAGCAGTACCCTGGAGCTACCCGGCGGTGGGGATGAGGGCTTTCCTATCCCTCCTGACAACCCTATCTAACAGGAATCTGGGCCCTAGCCCCCTGGGGAAAATGGCCTGGCCAGTAATCTGAACAGTACCCCTGTGTTCACTATCCCTAGCCTGGACCCCTCCTCCTGTTTCTGTAGTATCACTTTCTCTAGCCCAACAGGGATGCCCATCAGGTACCCAAGCTGAGAGTCTCTTCCCTGGACTCAGGACCCAGAGGAAGAGGTGAGGAGGAGGGTCAGGCCAAGGCCAGAGCTCAGTTTCCAGTCTGGTCATTAAAGTGTGATTGGAAGAGATCTTGCCTCATCTCCCAGATCCAAGCCCTCTTGGAGATAGGATATGGACTCAGGGAGGGAGGAGCATTCAGAGGTGGGGAGGGATAAAGAGCTCTGAACCCCCACACCTCTGAGGGGACACCTGGCCCAACCTCTCTGCTTCCCTCCCATGTCTCAGCACACCCCCCCCAGGCTGTGTCTTTGTCCCCCTTACAGTCTTCTCATCCAATTAGTGGGTGCCCCTCTCCTTGCAACCATATGTGGCTCTCAGGTTCCTTGTAACAAGGAACGGGTCCCACTGTCTTTGTTCCCATACCTGCTACCCACTGGGTACCTCCAGAAGGCAGAGCAGAAACACGTGGCCCAGCCAGATGTGGAGCAAGCGGGTATGTCCCTGGGCACCAAGCCTGGGAAACAACTTCTGTGTCTGTAAGCCCAGGAAACAACAACCCCAGCTCCGCTCTCCACACCTGGTGCTCGGGGCCCAGAGACAGCCTCTAGGTGTCCAGTGCCCTATGAAAAAGAACTAGGAAGCCACACAGGGGAGCCTACTGGGCTCGGGAGACTATCAGGGCCTGGCACCGCCTACCATCTTTTTTTCCAAATCATGTTACTCCTGCAGGACCTGTTCCTTTTACAATGGCCTCTCTTCCTTGGCTCTCCTCAGCTGGGCTCCACATCCCCCTCTTCCAGGAAGTTTACCAGGATTGCCCCGCCTCTGCTTTGTTGGCTCACACTCCTACTGATGGGTATAAAGATCTTTTTTCTTTTTCTCCTCCACCTCTTCCTTTTTTTTTTTGAGATAAGTCTCATGTAGCCCAGGTTAGCCTCCAACTTGTAGCCAAGGCTGACCTTGACCTCTTGATCTTCTCACCTCTGCTCCCCTAGTATCATAGTATTGTGATTACAAACATGCACCGCCACACGGGAGGGCGTGGCAGCTGGGCACTATCCCTCAGATGCTGACAACGCCCTCCGGTTGGAATCCCATTCCACACGTGGGGTCAAACTATCTTCAAATTGACGAGAGACAGGGAGGGAGCATTTAGGGTGAAGTATCCTCCCTTTTATGGAAGACCCTGTGACCCAAAAAGCAGAGATAAATCCAAAGGTGACTGAACCTTGCAATGGGCTCTGTCCTAGGCCTTCTGACCTTCCATGACCCAAGAACACCTGATCAGATCGAAGGTGCTTCTTCATCCTTGGAGTGGAACCGAACCAGAGGAAGCTCGGGTGTAGAGAGTGAAGGGGAGTGCAGGGCTGGTGCCAGGTGGGGTCCAGGTGGAGACTGAGGCAAAGTCACAGCCTGCCAGGAGCTGGGCACCGTGGGAACCGACTGGGAGTGGTTCTGGACCCCGCACGCGGAGGGGGCGCCGCCGTGCTTACCGCAGGATTCCGCCCCTCCGAGGGCGCAGACAATGGGGTCGCTGTGCCCGGCGCCCCCTCCCCTGGCTCGCCGGCCCCCGCCCGCCCTCTCTCCCCAAAGCTGCTTTCAATTTAAACGCCTCCAACCAGCGGGTGCTGCCCCGGGGGGCGCGACCGCAGTGCCGAGCGCCCCTGTAATTTCCGCAGGGAGCTGACCGGCTCAAACGCGGCCCCGCTGTGCCCCGACCGCAGGCCCCGAGACCGGAGACGGCGCCCAGACAGCCTTGCCCGGGTCGTGGGAGCGCCACCGGGGCGGCATCCTCCGGGGCCCAGCCTCAGTGCCGCCTCCTCCAGGCAGTCCACCCTAGCCCACGGAGCCCTGCTCTGCCGCCTATGAGGGCCACCAGCTGCTCCTTTTGCGGGAGAAAGTCATAAGGTAGAGGTCAGTTCTCCTGCAAATGTGAGGTCAGGGTTGATTCTCTTTGGAGTAGGAGCTCAACAAAAAGGGATCCCATTAGGATCCACAGGGTCTGGGGACTCAAAGGATGCAAGCAGAAGGCAGTGTTTATTAAACATGTAATTCTGTGTTCAGAGCTAGAGGCTCTCTATGTAGCTCAGGCTAGCTTTGCAGCCCTCTTCCCTTGGCCTCCTGAATTGTGTGTGTGTGTGTGTGTGTGTGTGTGTGTGTGTGTGTGTGTGTGTGTGTAAAAGACATTGCATTCTGGATTGGATACATAAGATTGTTTTGTTTTGTTTGTGATAGGGTCTTATGTATTTCACATTAGGATGCTTTGTAGACCAGGCTGGCCTCGAACTCAGATATCCACCTGCCTCTGTTTCCTAAGTGCTTGGATTAAAGGTGTGCACCACCACTGCCCAGCAAGATTTTTAATAAAAACAATAAACTGACTATTTTAATGATTATTTTATTAATTAATTTTTAATTATGCTGTCCTCCAACCCACATCTAGCAGTAGTGTGCAGCTCTCTCTCCCAGCATGACCAGAATATGATTTTGGGAGACTGGGATAGCTTAAGCTAGCACCTGAGGAATGAGGAGAGAGATCCGACCAACCATCATAAGCTAGAGGCCCCAGCCTTGCAGAGACGGCTCCGGCATGGGGTGTCTCCAGTAGAGCAGGTGGAGGACAGGGACATCTGTCTGAAGGCCCTTCCACTCAGTGTGGAGCACACAGAAATGACAGCTAGATACCAGGAAGAACTTTCTAAGTTGCTGGCCAGGGGAGTATGTGCAGGCCCCAGACTCCCTCTGGCCTGAAATAGTCATCATGCTGCTTGTCCCTCTGTCTGATGCTCTGCCACCATGGTACCATGAAGGGACACTTTGGCTCATTGCTATGGTTGAGTCCCAGGAACCTGATCCCTTGGCTTATGTGTAGTGTAAATGGGAGCTCTTCAGAATCTTCCAGGGGGGCTCTTCTCTCTCTCTCTCTCTCTCTCTCTCTCTCTCTCTCTCTCTCTCTGTCTGTGTGTGTGTGTGTGTGTGTGTGTGTGTGTGTGTGTACTCAGCTGCTCCAGGGAGGGGGAGCTCAGCTGGCGGCTGTGGCTTGTCCTGAGGATTCTGTTCTACCTTGTCCCCTCCCCTCCCCTCCCCCATGTCCCAAACACCCCTCTCTTTCCAGTCTGGCTGTTGTGGTGAAGCTAATCAGAAGTAATTATGGGGGAAGAAGGGATCCTGAGAGGGACCCCCACAGAGACCACCTCATCCGCCCTGGACCTGCCCTGGTGGCCCTAGCCCCAAGGCCTCAGCCTGGCTCAGCCCTGCCTGGGTGCGGGTGTGTGTGTGGGGGGCGATGAACCCACGGGCACCTACCCCACCATCTGTCCTCCCTCCCAGCTCAGTCGAGCCCCAGACTCTGCTCTCCTATCTGTGCTTGCCTTAGTCCCCCCAGTCATTCTAGATTTAACACTTCCCAAGCAACCTCTGTGAGCCAGGCTTATGTTGGACAAGGCATGGAGCCTGGTTCCTTCCCTCCCTGAGCAGACCTGGGTCAGGGTAGATGCTACAGAGGTCATTGGCTTAGAAGCCTTTGGAAAGGTGCCTTCCCTTGCTCTCTATCTCGAATCCCAGGGAAGCAGAGAACACCCTGAGCTCTGATTGGCTGTTGACTTCTGCCATCCTAAGCCCAGCCTCCACATTCAACCCATCCTCCCCACCTGTAGAGACCATGTCAGGCCTGCCCTGCACTGCCTACTGTCTCAGACCACCTGTCCTCCACAGCCTCTACCTAGTACACCCTGTTCTTTGCAAGGAGGCCTCTTACTATCATTTGGCCTCGCTCAGGTGCCCCTTTGGGGACTCGGCTTAGAGACCATAGTGAGTGCTTTCATCCTTCCCACCTGGGAAGCTGGGCCCTGAAGCAACAGCACAGTCAAACTCTGTCCTTGACTATCAGTGTGATGTTTTCCAGGTTGCGTGTGTGCATGAGCATGTGTGTGTCTGTGTGTGCGTTTTCCCCTGGTGTCACACCTACAGGGCAGTACCAGACTCTGGTCTTTCCTCTGTCTCTACACCATGCCCAGAAGGATGGACCAGCAAGAATCAGGCCTCCGCCATCTTGCCTTCCTTCCCAGCCCTGCCTCAACAGCCTGGAACCAGGAACCAGGTGGTGGCACGCAGTAGAGTGGGAGGGACCAACCAGCGGAGGTCCAGTTGAGGGTCTCTAATTTGCTTCTGTTCCTTGATGTCCAGGGGAAAACAAACCTCCTTTGCCCTAGAGAATGCCAAGCATAAACAGAGGTCAGTGCCCCCCTGCCCTTGCCCTGGAGGTGCCAAGGTGGTAATTAGGCTTGGGGGTACAGGCTATGTAGGTGGGGGGTGGGGAGGCTCTTACCCTGGGGAGCTGAGCTGGGCAGAGAAGCTGTGTGGTCTGGACAAATGGGTGGTTTGTAGGTGGTCTAGGGGTTGAATGAGTGTTTGGAAGGGAAACTGGGAGAAGTCGGAGGTGGGGCAAGCAGGGAACAGAAGCCTTGTAGAGCAAAGCTGAATCTTTCTGGATTTTTAAGTGGAGGCCCTGCCGGTATTTTAGAGGCATCTGGTTCCAAGGAGAAGCCTGGGCCACAGGACAGCCTCAAGGCAGTGGGGGCATCTGGGCTGCCACCACAGGGTGCAGGCTCTCTTCCTAGGTTGATCAGGGATTCCAGGGAGCCTCCATCTCCAGCCTGCTTCCTCAACTTGGGAAGGAGAGAAAAGAGGGGTCCTCTAGCTGGAAGGAGTCTGCTCCCCCTCCCCAACTGCTGAGCTCACTCTCAGCCAAGCCTCTCACCCCAGGGACAAACTCCTTCTTAGGCTGAAAGCAAGCCCCCTGAGAGCTGCAGGTCTGCTCTTGGCTCCTCCCCCCAGTCCCCCGAGCCCCACCCATGGCTTCCACCGGACAGGCTGCGACAAGACACTGTATCCTAACTCCATCTCCCCAAGTGTCCTCAGTGTCTCCACCTGTAAGGTGAGGATCATCCAGTATTTAACTGCCAGGATTAAATAAGGCAGCACAAGGTCAGGGCTAATGAAGTGGCAGTTGCAGCAGTGACTAACACCCCACAAGATGCCCCTTGTGTCTAGAGGCCAGGTCTCCTCCTGGGAATGGCTACCCGGAAGCTGGGACCTGGTTATGACCCTTCGCATAGGGACTATGATGGTGGCTGGCAGGAGATAGGGTGAGCAGGTCATGGGGAGGAGGTGGAATGGCTGGGAAGGTCCGGTGGCATCCTGCCCAGGCCCCAGGCGCATTCCTCCTCCCTGGATCTCACCACCTGCTGGCCACCTGTCCCTCCAGTCCCACCACAGGCCTGAACTCCACAGCAAAAGGGTGTGAGGGCACCCTGAGGAAAGGGTCTGGGGGATGGGGACACTGCTGGGCATCTCGCTGGGCTGCAGGGACTATGTCCTGGTTTGTCCTGTGTCTCTTGGTAGCCTGGGAGGGTCTCAGAATGAGAGGTATTCCACAGCCACAGACCAGGAAACTTGCTGAGGCACGACTCCTGGAGGCAGAAGGTTGTCAGACCAAAGGATCCCTGGAAGGGGAAGTTTACACCAAAAACCTGGTCCAAAGGGGCTAGGCTAGCATCAGATGGTCAGCCTCTCACCTCCATGGCTTCAACAGTGTCTCCATTTTGCTTGATTCAAGTTCCCCATTGATGGGAAAGTCCTGGGGAGGGAAGGAGCAGCTTCTGAGAACTGGAGAACATGGGAAATTGTCTGGTGGTGCAGGGGAATCATGGGGCAAGACCAGTCTCTAGTTCAAGGTCATTCCCAATAAGCTTCCCCTCCTAGCTCTCTTCCAGCCCCTCCATTCCTCTGTGTTAGCGGGTACAGAACGTGTGTGTGTGTGTGTGTGTGTGTGTGTGTGTGTGTGTGTGTGTGTGTGTGTGTGTGTGTGTTTACAGCAGGAAACAGTCATGGAAAAAGGAGCACTTTCTTCTCCCCATCTCTAGTCAGCTGACAGAGCAGTCTGTTGGGGGTAACCTGAGTGTCTGGGGCATTCAGTTGCCAGCCTAAGAACTCCTAGAATCCCCACAGACCCTCTTTATTCCGGTAAGGATGACCTATCTGAGGGGAGAGCCATCTGAGTCAATGTTCAGAAACTCTTCCATGGTACCTGGGTAGGGACGGGCTTGGCAGAGGGCACATTTGGATGGAGGAAGAACAGAATTTCACCAAAAGGAATTGCCAAGAGACTTAACTCCTTGTCCATCCTGTGCTTCTGTGCTGAACCTTGTGGAACACTTCTGGAACAGGCCTACCTCCTGCCTAAACTTCATTGCAATGCATATTGGAGTTAGCATATTTGTACTTTGGAAGTACGAAAATTGCTGTAAAAAGCCTACTGTGTGCAAAGGTGGCATTCTAGGAGTGAATAAAGAAGTAATCATCTCTGTCCACAACTGCTCCGTCTTGCCATCATGTTCCAAAAAGTCTCAAAGATGAGAACCAGGCTAGGTGGGACGTGTCAAGAAAACGGTGTACAAACGGAGACTTCCATCTGACGGGAAGATATATTCACACATATGGTCACATGCACCCACACCCCCAGCATCCAAGGGGTAACTCGAATCCTCTACCACAAGGCGCCTTCAAAGCCTTCTCTGAGACCCCACCCAAATGTGCCGTGTCCCTGTTCTAGCTTCTTCTGGAGTTCCGAACAACTGGCTGGTCTTATGAGAGTATGTAAAGATATATTTATTTATGGGATTAGGGGATTAATCCTCCTCCGCCAAAGGATTAATCCTCCTCCCCCACAACACCCTAAAAGCCAGGAACAAGCTCATCTGTGTGGCGTGCCAAGGTGGTCGGCCATGAAGACACACAGCAGGTCTGAGGTAAGAGGAGCTATAGGATGTGGCCAGGGTTGAAGGGAGTGAGATGCAAGATGAGGACCCAGGCTGGCAAGGTAAGCTGGCATCAGATCAGGGCAGACTGTAAATGCCAGGCGATGCTGGGACTTTATCCTGCCGGCAATGGGGAGCCATCAAAGGTTTCTGAGTGTAAGAGTACATGCTCCAACCTGTGTTCTAGGATGTCTCTTAGTGCTGTGCGGAGGAGGGAAGGGAGGATGGGGGGGTGCTCCCTGGAGCTAGGGGGAAATAGCCACTGTTGCAATCATCTCAGGAACTGGTGAGAACAGGCCGGAGTAGGTCAGGAGAGAGGGGGAAACAGGAAACCTTCTCACCAAGGACTAAAACAGAAGCTGCACCAACTATGTCAGTGACAACTGAAGAGAGAGACAGGGATGGCACACTGAGGATTACTTGCAAGCCAGGCTGGGTAACTCACGCCCATAATTCCAGCACTCTAGAAGCAGGGGGATTGTGAACTTCGAGCCAGCTCTGGCTACCTATTGTGTTTGAGGCCAGTCTAAGCCTAATCTATGTAATAAATAACTCACAATTGTCCAGGCCCTCTATATTGGAGGTGGTGACACCTTCAGGCTGACTTTGGCCTACCTAAGGCACGGATGTTGGAGGTGGGTGTTATACGTGACCCACACACAGATCAGAAAGTTCTCTCTGGTGTCTGGACTCCAGCTCTGTCTAAACCCAAACCCACATCACCAGGCCTCATGGAAACCCCTCTCTAGGGTGCCACAGCTCCCCCAGAGTGTGAGGCTCCTAGAGGCCCTGGGGAAGGAGTAGAGTCACGGAGGACTGGGGACTGTTAGCTCTGTCCTTTAACCACCTCGTTCCGGCCCCTCATAGATAGAGAGGCTAGAGGAGATGGAGTGCTCAGGTATGGTCCACTTCAGTGAGGGTTAACAATGAGATGTGATCTGTGGGAGATTCTCTGGCAGGTAGGGTGTGCGTGCGTGCGTGCGTGCGCTGAACCTGATGTTCAGCAGGTTTAGCTCCAAGGGCTTTGCTCTCTTCTCCTGCCCACCACATACTCCAGTGCACAAGTGAGAACAAAAGGCTTCCCCTTGCCCCTGGATGCGTAGAACTCTAAACAGAACAATAAGAGAGGAGGCTTTGGATGGGGTGTGGACCGTGAGCATTGCTCCACCTGGCAGTGTGCTGGGGTTAACAACCTGCCAAATAAGACCAGGTTTCAGGACATAGGCTAGGGAATGAGGACCTCAGAATCAAAGGTCTACCCCTCCTCATTGAGAAGGAACACATCACCCAGACCCAGAAAACAAGAGAAGGCCCTCACTCCAACACACACACACACACACACACACACACACACACACACACACACGTGAGCGCACACAGAGTTCACAACTCAGTAAATGCTCAGGTTGCCAAAGATGGTGGCAGATGCTGACAAAGGTGGGACAGCAGTGCCTAAGCCTACCTTACACCACATCTAGCTCTCAGAGCTCCCCAAATTGGCCTGGGGTCTGGGGCCAGGGGCTTGTTTCTCAGGAGAGTGGCAGAACCAGGATGGCAGGAACCCAACGCCCCACCCCACCCCTGCCCCTAACTAGAATCTCTCCCTTTTAGTGTACAGCCAGGTATCTGCTTGTGAATCCACTTGGGGGCAGAATGGAGGTTGCAAAAGCTGACTGCCCCAGCCTCCAATGCAGGCTGTCATTCCCTACCCTGGGGATAGGGGTGGGGGACTCGGAACTGAAGGCCCATTGACCGTTACTACACTCTAACAGCTGAGCTGACTCTCTGCTCTTAAAATGAAAAGGGATGTAAAGCTTTCCGGACTCTGCCCATGCTCTCTTCAGCTGTGCTTAATGGAGAGTCCTTCTGTTACTGGGAGGCCTGTTCCCAGAGCAGAAGTGCGCGCGGGGGTGGGGGGTGGGGGTCGAGGAGGCGGAGGAGGGTGGGGGGGGGAGGATCTGCGGCCACTGGGATTCCCCAACTCCAGCACGCTGAAGCTTCTCCTAGCCTGCCCATTCAGGCTCCATGCCTAGTGTACCTCCAGGTCAGCGACCACCCAGCAGCCGGCGGCGGCAGTGAGGGGGTGCGGGCAAGAAAGGGTTAATCTGGCAGCGCCTTTCATCAGCAGCTTGGCGGGCTCCCAAGGCCCACAGGCTGGGTACCTGGGCGCCTACCTCGCCTGTGGGGCGGAGACGTGACCACAGGGCAGCCCTGCCGTCTGCATTCCTCCCAGTGAGTGACAGCCCTGGGGCCACGCCCGCCGCGGAGGAGGGGCAGGGGCTGGTCCACCGTGGAGTGTGCGTTGGGGTGTGGGGGGTGCTCTTGTTGCTGAAGCCCTGGGCCTGGAGGGGCTCTGTGAAAGGAGAGAGATCAGGACGTCTGGATGAGCCAGGACACTGTCAGAGCTCAGAAAGGTGCCAGTGCGCTCTCCCAGATCGAGAAGAGACTAGGAATGGCCGGAAGTTCAGGGCTTCCTAGTGAGATGTCGCCACAAGATCAATCCAGCCAGGCCTAGGCCCAGGGCCCTGGGATGGGCTCTGTTCTCAATGTCCTTCCTATGCTTCCACCCTCCCATGACACAGGAGCTGGATGGCCATCCTCAATTCCTGGCCCCTGAACTCACCAGCCCTGGCCTTTGATCTCTTCTGGACCTGTTGGGGCAAACAGGAAGTTGCCTTAGGCTTGAAGCAAACTTCAACAGGGTGTAAACAGGCGGGGTACCCCTCCTGAGGCTTCTCCTCCAGGAGAAACTGGGTGAGACTGGGTTCCAAATTGGAAGCCAAGGTGTCCTGAGAGGATATACCCTATTTCACCACTGGGGCCAGGGGGCTCCCTGAGAACATCAGGATCGCAGAGGGGCCTTTGTGGAGCAGTATAGTTCCTAGGGAGGATCTCTAGGAAGTACAGCTCCAGGCCCAGCACCAGTTCCTGCCGATTTCCAGGCTTTCTCCTGGGAGCCCAAAATCGCTTGAGGTCATTTTGTCCACATAAGCACTCTAGAAAAGGGGCCCAGAGTGACCCAGACCTATGATTTGCAGCTTCTGGTCTCAGCAGTAGAGCACTTGCCTAGCTTGCTGGAGGCTCTGGATTCCTCAGACCCACAGTAAACTGGAAGAAATGGAGTCTTTGAAACCATCCTGGCTCCACTGATAGGCTAAGCTCAGCCCAGCTTGCCATCTCTCTGGGTAGTGTCTAAGGGTCCTGTGTCCACGCAGAGACAAACTTCAGAGAAGCTGTGAAGAGAGGCAGGTAAGGCTGCAGGACCAAGGTTCTCTTTGATTTTCTTTTCTTTTCTTTTCTTTTTTTGGTTTTTTGAGACAGGGTTTCTCTGTATAGCCCTGGCTATCCTGGAACTCACTCTGTAGACCAGGTTGGCCTCGAACTCAAAAATCTGCCTGCCTCTTGCCTCCCAAGTCCTGGGACTAAAGGCGGCCCAGCTCTCTTTTCAAAGCATGTTTAAGTCACCTCTCCTCCATTTTCCTTTCCTGGGGGCCGATATAAACAAAGGCTGAAGTGGGATTTAATGTCTACATTTTTCTGAAGACCTCTCTGCCTTTGCTATTCTGCCTAGGTAACCTCCTCCTCCTCCTCCTTCTCCTCTTCTTCCTCCTCCTCCCTTTCTTCCTCCTCCTCCTCCTCCTCCTCCTCCTATCTGGGGGAGTAGAGTCACAATAGGCTTCCTAGAAGGACAAGCAGATAGCCAGATGCTATGGGCAGATCTTACTCCTAGTCTCAAGAAAAGTTGTCCACCCATGCCTGCGTGGCATATGCTTGTAATCCCAGCATTTGGGAGTGGAGGCAGGAAGATCAGGTGTTCAAGGTCAGCCTTGGCTATAGAGTGAGTTTGAGCCCGACTTGGGTTATATGAGACCCTGTCTCAATAAATAAATAGAAAGAAAGAAAGAAAGAAAGAAAGAAAGAAAGAAAGAAAGAAAGAAAGAAAGAAAGAAAGAAAGAAAGAAAAAAAGAGAAAAGAAAGCAGACTGCTTTTTCAGAGCAGAGGACTCTCAGGCAGGGGTCAACAGCCAGAAGACCTTGTTTCTCTCTCCCCTAACTCAACCCTGGGGCCTCTGACTCCACCTCCGTTATCCCATCTCTAAAATGGGATAATAGCCCCAGCAGCCAAACAGTGGGTGTTCTGTAAGTGCATCTGCTAATTAGAGGTGGGTGGTCGGTGGTCGGTGCCCTAGGGGGAGGGCAGGGCGATCTGGCCACTAGGATCGACCCCAAGCTGTGGTTCTCTGTTTGAATGAGATAAACCACCCAGCCCCAAGTAAGAACATCCTCCCAGCATCCCAAAGCATTACCCTGAAAAAACAAGGACAGCTGCGGACCTAGGAATAATAACAAAGCACCAGGCTACTTCCACAGAGGGACCGAGTAAGATCCAGGATGACACCAGCAGATAAAAATGCCTGCCACCGCCGCCGAAGCCTGACAACCTGAGTTTGATTCCCAGGCCCCACATAGTGGAAGGAGAGAACCAAGTCCAGCAAGCTGTCCTCTGACCTCCACGTGTGTGCGCATACATACATAATAAATGTAATTTAATAAATAAATGTAATTAAAAATTTTTTAAACAGGTAGCAAGGCAAAAAACTGGTTTTCCCTCCATCCCTCTGTCTGGCCTCTGAGGTGTGGGTTTAGGAGACGGTGACCAGCTGTCCCAGATTGCTTAAGACTGCCCTAGCTTTCATACTGAAAGGCTCACATCCACACCCTAGGCAACTCTTCATTCTGAAGTGAACCGGGACAGCTGCTGACTTCTCTAGGCAGTTTGAAGCCTGGATAAGATACAGGGTGCAGACGTCCGTCCACTCTGCCCGGGCTTCTACAACGCCCGAATGACCGTGAAAAATGCTGGGGGCCCACAATGCTTGCTCGACTCTCGTCCCAGAGATGTGACATCACAACAAAACCACTCTCCCTCCGATGCATAGAGGGCTAGGGCCTCATCCACCATTATCCAGTGAGACTTCTCATCCAGGGACTGTTGTCAATATACATGTACATATGTACATGGATGCATACATACTTCACCGCAGACACACTACACATATATACGTGTAGACCTTACAGGTACACGCACATCTGTGCACGTGTGCGTGTGCACGCTTACACACACACACACACACACACACACACACACACACACACACACACACACACAGCAGAGCAGAGCCTGGAGACTCCTGACCAACCAGGCAGCACCTTAGAGGAGGCAAGCCCCAGGTTGCCATCTGGTGGTAATTCCTCAAGGAGGAGATCTGCCCAGGTGACCCCTAGGTCGGACTCCTTTAAACAGCACCAAATTGCCTTTGACACAGGCAACCTGGGGTCACCGCTGGGGGAGGAAGACCCAAGACTTTGAAGGCCACACCCCTGTACTACCTTGAAGCCATTTCTGGGGTGAGCCTTCCAGCTGTGCAGCAGCCTTCCACGGAATGGCCGCATCAGAGGCATTGTGGGAGGGGTGCGGGTGCGGGAGGGCTGAGGAAGTGGGAGCAAGCCCTCCCTCTGCGTGCCCAGCTGCTTTCTTTCAGAAAACACCAGACCCTTGCCTCTTCCACACATGAGGTTCTGTCGATCTCAAAACGTAACTATCTGTCGTGGTGCAAAGAGAGAAGCCAACCGTGACCCAAGGGAGACCCGAGCAGGAGAGCTCAGTGGGAGTACACCCTAGGTTTGGCTGTGGGTGCTTTGCATGCAGCACAGAGATAAGATGGACAGGTGTCTGGACCCGTGGGGAATGTGGCATTGCTCGGTTTCAGGGTCTCACGGCGGGCAAGCAGCCTGTCCTTGGGCCTCTCACTCACAGCCAGGCCCCCCAGGCTGGCCAGGGAAGCTGTCAAATCCCCCACTCCAGAGACAAATGGAGCCGTCAGAGAAAATGGCTTGTAATGGGGAGCAGGAGCCAGGCTGGGCCGGGCTGGGAGAGGCCTCTGCTGGCCAGATGTGAATTCTTCACTAATCACACCAAATTGGCCCAATTTGTTCCCTGACACGTGGGGGGACCGGCTTCATCTTTCTCCCACTGAGCGGGGTTCCCTCCCTCCTGCATGGAAACACTTTTTGCTCTGAAGCTGGGGCTGGCCAGCTGACAGCCGGGCTGTGGAGAAAGGTGCTGAGACCTTCCTCTCTGGAGACACAAGAACTGGCTCGGGCTTGCCTCTCCTCTGTCACTGTCAGCCCTTAGCTCTGGGTGCTGATGTCACAGTTTCAGGATCCTGGGGAGAAGAGAGCTGGGGCATCTGCTCTCTGCAACCAGAACTAGAGAATTAGAACGATCTTGGGATGCGCAGAGAAGCCTTCCGGGAGTGACGTGGGGACACTTTAGGGCAAGGCCGTGTCATGTCTTAGGAGCAGCAGTTCTTTTCAGGTCCCTTCAAGACACAAGCTCACAGACTGGTGAAGGGGCAAAAGAGCTCCTTAGCCAAATCCTACTTTTTTTTTTTTAAAGCTAAGGGCTCAGCCCAGGCTCGCCTTGAACTCACAGCCTTTTGCACCTCAGCCTCATAAAGTACTGGGATTATAAGAGAGTGCCACCATGCCTGGCTTATCCCTTGGATTCTTGCTCCAAAAACCCACACGCTGTGGCAGACAGTGTCGCTCCCTGCTGGAACTCTTGTCTGGCATGTGTGAGGCCCTGGACTTGATCCTTATGGCTGGGGAAAAACAAAAACAAAAAACTACATGCTGATGGCTCAGACCGTTGCAGGAAGGCTGCTATGGCACAGGACACCCCCGCCCCCTCCTCACTGAGCAGACTAGAAACACAAAGATCAGGGTCAGATGGGCAGAGGGGTGAATGGCCTTGCCCCTTACGGCATCTTCCTGTTTTATGCCAGGAAGGGATGCTCAGCAGGCTGAGGGCCTAGGTGCTGGGGCTCACCCTCTGGTTCCCTAACCTCCCTCCTTACATAAGCAACCTGAGGCCCGAAAGGTCCAGGCGAATATGTGTGGAGAAGCTGAGATACAGAGAAAGCCGGCAGATCCATCCAGCCAGTGTCATAACAGTATAAGCATGAATTCTGGGACCCAGGGTCTAAGAGAGGGGTGCAGTGAGCCTACTCTGGATGTATGGAGTCCTCACTCTTGGGGAGGAGGTTGCTGGGAAGTGACTAGACTGGGGCTATTGACCCTTGAGGACAGAGTCAGAGACCCAGAAGTCTTAAGGCCCAGGATAAGAGAGTGAGGCCGAGTCCTTCTCATTGTACCCTCTGCCCTGTACCTGAGGAAAAGGCACAGGACTGGGGCTAAGGTAGAGGCCTCAGGGCTGCAGGAGGCTAGCTCTGGGGAAGAAAACACCTTTCATTTTTCTGGTCCCGTCCTGCATTCCTGCTGTCCCCTACCTCAGGGTGAAGCCATTCAGGACTTTCCCAGTTCACCCTTCACCTCAGCTCAAAGCTCCAGCAGGCTGGTCCTGTCACCCCTGCCCTCCTTTAGAGCACTGCATCCCAGTGGGCTGCTGGGAGTGGAACATCGGCTTCTGTGATAGTGGGGAGGCACCTGGTCTGGTGAGACCCTCTGACCAGGTCAGGTAGGACTCACTGCTCCTGAGGGAAGGAAACCGGCTCGAGGGGAAGAAGCTAGGGATGTGGGAGAAAAGGCTGGGGACAGAGACAGCATGGCTGACATACTCCTTCACCCAACACTGACTTGAGTTCTCTAGAAGAGAAACATCTCAGGCAGATGGTGTGGCACATTTGGGAGGTTTGGGCAAGAGTATCAAGGGTTCAAAGTTATTCTCAGCTACATGGTGAGCTCTAGGCTATGGCAGACTGTCGAAGAAGAAGAAGAAGGAGGAGGAGGAGGAAGAGAAAAACAAAAGAATCCTTACGACAAACCCACCCTACCCCCAGTGACGATGCTGCTGCTACCCTAAATCCAGGCACTTGCCTTTGCTCCTATCTAGTTCTCCCTGGGTGACAGAGCGCCCCCTGTTGGCAGGGCCATAAACTGGATTCCAGAGAGTCAAGCACAGACAAGAGGAATGTAATGAAAGACTAAGCTTTTCCCTCCTTTACTCTGTCTTCCCCTCCCACCTTCCCGTTCTCCCTATTTTTATTTATATATCTGTTTTCCGTTTGGGGAGACAGGATCTCACTCTGTAGCCCAGGCTGGCCTCACTGCAATCCTCCTGCTTCAGCCCCACCTGGGTTTCTTTTATTGATTTTTTTTTCTGAAAACAAACAAGCAAACAAAAACAAGACGTTACTATGTAGCCCTGGCTGTCCTGGAACTTACTCTGTAGACCAGACTGCCTTGAACTCACAGAGATTCGCCCTGCCAGAGTGCGTGGGATTATAGATTTTTACCACCATGCTGTCTCCTCTGCATTTCTATTAGAAACACCCTCTACTTATGAGTTGCACGTCAGGTTCTAGCCGATGTGTGAACCCACCTTCACTAATAGGCTTCTTTCTCAGGCCCCAAAGTCACCATGACCTGGGTTTGGATTCTAGTTCTGTCACTGTCTTGCTCTGTGACTGCCACCTAGTTTTATGACACTGTGAGGTGTGTCATCTCTCTGGACACCTGTTTCCTCATTTGTGAAGTAGGAAATGTACTTCAGATGACTATGAGAGCAGCAGAAACTCATAAGCCAAGCACAGAGGGACCTGCTACACGGGGGTACTAGTTCAACAAATAGTAGGCACACTGGTTATGTCTGACCCAGCACTCAGAAGGCTTAAGACAGAAGGGTTGAAAGTTCAAGACAAGCCTGACTGCTGTCAAAAGAAGAAAGTGGAGGACAAGGAGGGAGGAGTAGGAAGGAGAAAAAGGAGGAGGGGGAACGAAGGGGAAGGAGGAGGAAGGAGGGGGAAGGAGGGGGAAGGAGGGGGAAGGAGGGGGAAGGAGGGGGAAGGAGGGAGAAGGAGGGGGAAGGAGGGGGAGTGAAGAAGCTGGTACAATAGCAAAAGCCCATAATTCCTGCACTTGGGAGGTGGAGGCAGGAGGTTCATGAGTTCAAGATCAGCCTTGAATCTTGGCTACCTAGCAAGTTCAAGGCTGGTATGGGACTCTTTTTCAAACACATGCATGCATGCACACAGATAGACTTAAAGGAATTTCTATTTATGTTTTGTCTGCTTTCATTACAGATCCGCAGACACCAGGAAGAGGTGTCCTCCAACAGTGCAGGGACTCTTTTAAGTGTGTGTGGATGTCTGTACAAATGTGGAGGCCAGAGGCTAATGTTGAGTGTCTTTCCCTGTAAGTTTCTACCTCTTCCTTCCTTCCTTCCTTCCTTCCTTCCTTCCTTCCTTCCTTCCTTCCTTTCCTTCTTTCTTATTGTGTATGTTTTTATAAGGACTGGGGAGAGGTCTGTATTTTTCCTTGTCAGTTTCTACCAACCTACCTATTCATTCATTCATTCATTCATTCATTCATTCATTATTATTGTGTGTATGTTTTGATGGGGTCTGGGAAGAGGTCTCTGAACCACACTGTGCTTGTAGACTTGGCTAGGGAACAACTTTGTGGAGTCTGTTGTTTCCTTCCACCTTTATGTGTGTTCCAAGGACTGACCTCGGGTTCCTGGGATTATGGGACAAGCGCCTTCACCTGCTGAGTCATCTTGCCAGCCCTACTTACTACTTCATTTGTTTGAGACAGCCCCCCCCCATTTGCTTCCTGAGTCCCTGAGATTAAAGGTCTGTGACAGCTCTTTTGTTCATCACGCTTTTTATTCATTTGTTACTTTGGGGTGTGGGGGGTATGTGCACACTCCCGTGTGCACAGATAGATACACACATCCTATGGCTTTACAAGTTATGAGAGTTAGTTTCCTTCTTACACTGTGTAGGTTCCGGGGATGGAACTCAGGTTGTCAGGCTTGATGGCTCGTGCCTTTCACTCCCTGAGCTATCTTGTCTGAGACAGGGTCTCCCATTGAACCTTTAGCTGGCCACTTAGGCTAGGCTGGTTGGCCACTAAGTATCCACTTATCGTCACCTCCCAGAGCTGGGATTACAGACAGGCGCACCTAGCTTTTAAGCAGGTGCTGGAGACCAGACTTGGGTTCTTACGCTTGGGCAGCAAGCACTTTATTACTGAGCCATCTTCCCAGCACAAGGGAAACATGTCTGAGTGCTTTCCTACAAGGTGGGCAACAGCCGAAATTCCGACCTGTTGTGTTTATTATGAGGACGAAAGGAGCTAGTCTGGGTGAAGATCAGAGAGTGGGACTTGTGCTTCCTAAGTCTTCAGCAAATATAGCCATCATCAGACCAGAGCTGTTTTGCCCAACACACAAGGCAGGACCCTCCTGTAGATGCTCCAGTTTATATAAGGTCATCAGGCTTGAACACGGCCCCTCTGCCCCCGAGGTTCCTCCTCTCTTTCCAATCTGATTGCCCCACACCCCTGACCTTTCCCAGGAGCCATCAGTAAGTTTTCCCTTCACCATTCGCACCAAGACCCAGGGATGGCAGACAGTCCGGTTCCACCCAGAAAGGCTGGTGATGGCGACTGACTGTCTCCAGGACTGACCCTCTTGTTGTCCCTGCCCTGCTGGCAACCTGTGACCTCCTCCTCCCTGTCTCTGCTTCTTCGAGCCACCCCTATGGCACCCTGCCACCTCTCTCTAGGCTGGTGCTCTGTACCAGGCCTTGGGCAGAGCATTGGGTGCCAGGGCCGGCTGGTGCCAGCAGCTCAGGCCTCCTCTTGCCGAAACCTGCCACCTCCCAAGCCTGTGGTCACACAGTCATCCCCTTCCGCAGCCACTGGGGAAGTGCTAAGCTCCAAAGAGCTTTCCCTAGAAACCAGCACGCCCTCCTGTTGCTCTGATCCAAGGCGGGTGCTACCAGCTTGATAGCAGGGGCGCTGCCCAGAATCTTTGCCAGGCTCTGGCTCTGAGGTTAACATCCTCATTCTGGAGTGACCCTTGTCCCAAGAAAATGAAATGTAGTGGGCTATTGGCCAACAGTTGTTCTCAGAGTTCAGCCTGGGGCACCTCTATGAGCAGGCATTGAGGAAAGGGTGAAGGAGGACGTACCTAGGCCCACGATTGCTTAGCTTTTATTGCAGGCTTGTGTTTTACCTGCTATCTGTCTGTTTACATTTATTTATGCATTTATTTGAATGGGGGAGTCATACATGTGGGACAGTACAAATGTGGAGATCAAAGGACAGTTTGCATGAGTTAATTCTCTTCTAGCATGTGGGTTGGAGGATCATCAGACTTGGCAGTAGACACTATCACCCACTGTGCCATCTTCTCTATCTATCTATCTATCTATCTATCTATCTATCTATCTATCTATCTATCTATCTATTTTGGTTCTACAAGACAGGGTTCCTCTATGTAGCTCTGGTTGTCCTGGAATTAACTCGGTAGACCAGGCTGGCCTTGAACTAACAGAGATCTGCCTGCCTCTGCCTCCCCCTCCCCCCCCCAAGTGCTGGGATTAAATGAGTGTGCTTTTTTCCAGACAGGATCTCTCTACGTAGCCCTTGCTGTCCTCTATGTAGACCCGGATAGCTTGAAACTCACAAATATCATCCTGCCCCCTGAGTGCTGGGATCAAAGGCATGTACCACCACACCCAGTGACCTTAAACACCTGATCTTCCAGCCTCTATCTCCCTAGTGTTGAAATTATGGGCATACACCATACTGTGCCCAGTCTATTCATTGCCAGAGCTTGAACCCAGTGCTTCATGCCTAAGAGGCAAGCACTCTATTAAGAGAGGTACCTCCCCAGCCCTTCCATCTTATCTTCACTGCGAAAGTATATTTATGTATACTTTATATATAAAGATATTATATATATCTAAGTATATTATTTATATCTTTTACTTTGTTTTATGTTGTTTCCAAATGTGCTTTAATAAAAAGAGAGTCTTCTAGAACAATTTCTACGCAGATTTTTTTTTTTTTTGAAAACCCCTTAGGTACATCACATTGTTCAGAAGTCTCCTGGTCTACACCAGGGGTTTAAAACTGAGACGCGACCAGAGAGGAGAAGAGCTGGACGGACAAAGTGGACAGATGGGTGGGTGATACTGAGGGAAATTGTAGTTTCCTTGGGTAGGATCTGACCATCATTTCTTCCATCAATAACCGGACCTTTCTCTAAGATCGATGCTCCCATCCAAGACTCCCAAAAGGCCCCATGATTCTCAGGTTTTTCCACAGTATGGATAGCCACGGCTTTGAACACACCTCGGTGTTCCCATTTCCAGCTGATCCAAACCCTTGTTCCTGCCCAGAGATGAGCCCATGGCATTTCCAATCCTGGGGAGGACCGAAAAAGAGGGTGGCACACCTTCTGTCTGCCCACACAGCATCTTTCCTCATCTGCCGTCACTCTGCACCTTGGTGTCCTCCTCTGTAAACTTGCGGGGTTCAACTCAGGTCTAGAAATGTCCCTCCCACAGCAAGCAATTCAATCTCCTGGAAACTGTGGGCTTCCACAGAAAACCAGACTCTCCACACACCTAATGTTCTGCCATTTTTTTCTACAGACATTTACTGTGAAATGACTATATGCTCTGCGCCATGCCAGGGGTCAGGGCTACTTGTAAGACAGCACCTAATGTAAGACCTTGTTTTGGAGCTTACCTCTCTCTTTGATGGGCAGCAGGACAGGACTAGGTTAGGGATTGTTTGTTGAGGCTGGGGATATGATTTTGTTTTTACAGTGTTAACCTGGCATGCACAAGGCCATGGGTTTGCTCTCCAGCACTGTATAAACTGAATGTCGTGGTGCACATCTGTAACCCTGAGCTCCTAAGACAGGGGCAGAGGCATTAGAAGTTCAAGGCCATCTTTGACTACATATTGCATTTGAGGCCAGCCTGGGATATGTGAGACCTTGTCTTTAACAACAACAACAACAACAATAAATAGTTTAATCATCCTTGACCTAGGGTCTCCCTGTGTAGTCTAAACTGGCATTAAACTTTGAATTCTCCTGTTTCAGCTATCCAAATGTTGAGGTCATAAATGTGTACCTGGTTTAGTTCTAACACTAGGGAGGTAAAGTCAGGTGGATCTCCATGAGTTCCAGGCCAGGTTGGTTTAACAGAGTGTGTTCCAGGCTAGCCAGGGTTGCACAGAAAAACTCTGCCTCAGAAAAAGAAAAGTAAGTGTGTGTGTGTGTGTGTGTGTGTGTGTGTGTGTGTGTGTGTGTGCAACATTCTTGGCTATATTTTCTTGGTTGTTTCCTTCTTTTCTCACTAGAATATCTGCTCACAAGAACAGCAACCTTATTTGAGGCTGTTGTTGTTGTTACTGGATCCACAGTCCCTGTGTCTAGAATACAGACTGGCTCTCAGTAGATATTTGATAAATATTCCCTACATTAACCTCTTTTCTTTTGCCCAGGACATTTTACATGCTGCACAGGTGTTTCATCATGGGGCTACGTCCATCCCTAGCCCTGACTTTTTGAGATGAGGGTCTTGTTCTTTAGCCCAGGACCTCAAGATCCTCCCCGCCCTCTATGTGTATCCCCCAAGCATGGTGGCCCCGAACTAATCCTGAAGAAATGTATAGGTGAGGAATGGAAAGGAAGCCAGCTGGTGCCTGCACGGTCAGTCGGTGCTTTTGCACAGTCACGGGCAACGGATAAGTGACATTAAGTGAGAACTGTTATTATTAAACACACGCCAACGGGCTTCACTGATAAAGCCTGGAATTTCACAAGGAGGAAAGCAAGATTCAGCGAAAATGTCAAATATTGCTTCATGCGATAGCTATTTCTGTCGTGTCTGTCATCCATCTTGATTAGAAAATGATTTACTTCACCGAGTTTGCTCCAAAAATTCAGCCTGCTCAGCAATTGTCAAGACTTAATCTGCTCCAGGCAGATCTCATCCACCCTGAGAGCGAGACTGTTTGCACCATTAACGAGGTGCTGTCCCTTCTCTGTTCACGAGGGCTTGGAGGGGGATCCCCCACCCAAGCTGCAGGTTAAAGGAAGAAGATCCTCTCCTGCAGAACCCTCCCCTTGGATCCTCAAGCCTTGAGTCCTCTCTGAGGAGAGTTCTGGGGGGGATCTCCCCACTCACTCCACAAGTCTAATGCCCATTTCTTTCCGGGATTTTCCTCCCCCCCCCCCCCCAGCAGAGGCAGACACCCTTGTGCCTGTCCTCTGGAACCTCCGAAGCAGGGAAGTCACTGGTGGCTGTCTCTCCCTCCCTGGGGCTATGTGGACAAAGGCTACAGATGGTCCTAACTATTCTGGAGGACCTGATCTGGATGGAGATCCAGGTCCCTGACTTTGACTACACTGTAAGATCTCCATTCACTTACTAAGCCAACTTCATTCAACACCCTAATTCACCAATTTACATTTGGGTAAACATCCTCAGAGAGTCAAGGCCAAGGATTATAGACCAACCTCTGGGATTTGGGTCATGCCAAAGTGATCAGAAACTGTGCTTCCGGGCACTTCCTCCAGGCTGGCCACGCGGGTTGGGGCTGAGGGGGGGGGGGGGAATAAAGAGTCTAGCTCAAAACTGGCAGGGCTAGGGCAGCCAGTGACAGAGAGCCGAGGCGTGGACACAACGCTCCTGGCCTCGCCGGACAGGCGCGGCAGGCAAGAGGCCAGCCTTGCGGTCCCGGGTTCGAACTGACAGTCGCTGCGGTAGATATCCGGCGACGATGGAGCACGACAGAGGGGGGAAGCGACAGGAGCGGGCTCCCAAATGGCCGGGTGGGACCCGCGGGGCGCGGCCCCGCTGCCTAATGGTTTTCCGAGGAGCCCCGGGGATTAGAGGTCGCTCCCCTCGGGACGTGGCGGCGGGCCAGGACTAGGTTAGGGACTGGGACTCCGCACGCGCCAAGAGGGGTGGGTGGAGTCAGGTGGCTTTTGTGCTAAGCCAACCCGCTGTGCATAGAGACAGCGGGGCGAAGTTCCAGGGGCGGCGCTGGGACTCCTCCTAAAGCTGCGAAGGTCCTTTAGTGTCGCTTAAGACTCAAATCCATCTTCTGAGCCACGAAGAGAGACAGTGTGAGGAGCACGCTGGCAAAGACTGGGGTTGAAACATCACAACCCGCGAGTGCTGACGGCAAGCTGGTGGGGGGAGGCGATTCAGGAGAATCTGCCTCCATTAGGGTTCATCACTCTGACCAGTCCACCCCTCCCCCATCTCGTTAGGCTCCCAACTTTAAACCCTCTATTTTTTAGCCCCTCCCCCTTGCTCGTCTCCCCTTAGGCTCCTGTCAATCCCGGCAGACCCCAGCCCCAAGCTCCAAAGGGACTGTGGCATGGGGGAAGGATGGCCCTGCTCCATCCAGGCCCAGGCCTGCCTTACCACCCCCAGCTTCCCTTAGGCAAAAGCGGCTTTATCCCGAGAGGACCCCCAAGTCTTATGGGGGAGGCGACCTAGAACTGGGCCTGGGCTTTGAGAGCAGCAGGATGACTTCAAAGGGCGGTGGGTGGGGTTGGCGCCTGGTCACAGGTGCCACTCAGGGTGGGCCAACCTGCCCAACCAGGTCAGGGCCTGTGCTGCACCCGCCCTCCCGCCCAGAACATCACAACAGAAGCCTGACAGCAGCCCCACCCACTAGAGATGCCCCAAGGGCACCGGCAGAAGACCTCGGGAATCCCAGATCCTGGGCTACGAGGGTCAGGTCTTCCTTGCGGCCTCCCACTACCCAGCCTACAACACATCTGACCCTACATGTGCCCGTGGAGTCCCCTAGCTAGGGTAAAACACTTGGGCCCCAGGGCCCCAGGGCTGCTTGATCTGCCCAAACTTCCTCCTGTCACGGTCTGTCTCCACCTCCCTGAATCCTTAGGAAACAGACATAGGGGGAAGCAAGTCTCTAGCCTGGCTCCACCCCTGGATTATGGAATCCCTGACTGAGACAGGTAGCCTCAGCCTGGTGCTGAGAGGGGGAGCCCAGAGCACAGGCTGTGTTACGAGAGCACTGGAAGTTCCTCCACAGCCTTAGTGCTCAGGGCTGGAGCTTAAAGAAGAGGTGTCCCTTCACACTGGGAGCTAAAAGCTGAGCTCACACACCTGAGAAAGGACAGCGATGTAATAGTATCTACTGTGTAAGACTGTCGTGAGGCTCAAATGACCTGATATACAGTCGGCACTCTGCAAATGGCAGCTGTCATGGCTGCCCGTGATAATATGAGTTACTGCATCTGTAGACCCATATGCCTTGCAGGAATCCGGCCTCTGGTCTCCTCCCACTGGACACCACCTGCTTGGCCTCCAGGATAGTCCAAAGTGGCCATAAGCGGCAGACTGAGCCATCCCGGACCAGCAAGGACTCCAAACCCCCAGGGAAAGTCAGGAACGGGATGCTAGTGAACACTTGACTCCTGGACTCCAGGATCAAGGCTCGCCCAGGAAGGAAAGGTTTCAGAGAGAATCCTCGAAGATGATCTTCTGAAGGTGGGGGTGGGGTGGGGGGCTGGCAGAGACAGGCTGGGTCCAGACAAGCCTTGTCAGGCTGGTGGGTACACTCTACCAACAAAATGTGCCGGATGCGCTGTACACTAGCCTTGTACATGTCGGAGATGGAGCCAGGCAGGGTGTCAGCATGGGGTGCCTGCATCTGCAGGGAGCATCCGAGAGGCAGGTAGGTGTCAACTGAACAGGAAGGATGACCCAATACTGGTTGGGGAAGCAAATATGGGTGGGAGGTAGAACACTCCGCCCCCTCGCCCTCACCACTACCTTCCTGCCTCCCCCCCCATCCCCACACCTCCAAAGAAAGAGGACCAGGTGCAAAAGGAGTTAGTCCCTCTAAGTATGAACCAAACCTGGTATGAAGGCTCAAGCCGAAATTCTGAAATTCTGCTCTTGGGCTCCCTGCAACCTCCCTCCAGTCAGCTGGTGTCTGAAGGAAGCCTGATGAGCCACATTCCGAGGAGGCCTGAATTGCCTTTCCACCAGGCTCAGAAGAACCCCTGGGGGCGGGCAGGTCTCTCCAGTGTCTGAGAGCTGGCTGGAAAAACTGGTCTTCCTGCCCCTCCCCCCCCAGCAGCCTGGAGTTGAGGAGAGGTTGTCGGCAGGAACAGGAGGTTCCTGACATTCCACTGGGTTGGAAATAGGAGAAGGGTGGGGGAAAAGCCCAGAGAAGCTCATGGATAGAAAGAGGCAAGAACAAGTAAGCTAGCAGCTTCTCTATCCAGCAAAGAGTATGGCTTGACAGGCATGGTGTGTGTGTGTGTGTGTGTGTGTGTGTGTACATTTTTAATCAGCTTCAGAAACAGGACAAGTGTGAATCTGGCTCTTTCTTCTTCCTTTAGCCAAAGGGAGACGATGTTTTTCTTGTCAGCAGGCAGGCTTGAAGTTAGACATCAAGAAGGACTTCCTTGATGGACAAATTTATCATTCCTACACAGCTATGTGGGAAGACTAGTAAGAAGAGAGTGACTGTCCACATGCATGAGCCTGGGAGTCACAACCTTAAGTTGTGACTTAGGTCCTCTGTCCAGTCCTTGTCTTTTTCCAAGGCTAGGCATGGGGCTAGCAAGAGTGGGACACCATGCTACTTCCCTCAGGGTCATTTCTTCTTCTTCTCAGCTTAGCCTAGCACTCCCTGAATAGGAAAAGAGATGGTGAGAAAAGGAGGGGTCTTGGGGGCTCAAGCGAGACCATTCAGTCCCCAAACTGGCCTGGTTGTCATCTCAGAACTTCCAGAACTCCCATTCTATTTCCTGGTCCCTCCCCCATCCCCTAGTGAGTGTTTCCCAGTCCCCCATTTCCTCCCCAGGCCACAGCAGATGCCTGGTCATGGAATGGTGGGTTATAGTGGACCAGCCACCTCCCTCGGCCACAATAGCTCCACCAGTGTCCTGCTCTGGGAACCAACAAGTCATAAAAGGACAGGTAAGTTCCCACCAAATAGACAGAGTTAGCATTTTCTAAACACAGGCATGGGACCCTACTATCTAGGACAGGGACTGTGAACCCATAACTCTCCAGAGACCTGAATATCTCTCCCCATGGGATACCTACTGCCAAGCTCAGCCTTTCTTTTTGTTTTGGTTTGGTTTGGTTTGGTTGGTTTTGGGGGTTTAGTTTTGGTTTTTTGAAACAGGGTTTCTCTGTGTAGCCATGTTGTCCTGGAACTCGCTTTATAGACCAGGCTGGCCTCGAACTCTCAGAGATCTGCCTGCCTCTGCCTCCCAGGTGCTGGGATTAAAGGTGTGCATTACCACTGCCCGGCCCAATGATGCTTCTAAGCCATGTAGGAAACTCTTCAGTGAGCTGCAGTGTGTGTGTTTGTGTGTGTGTGTGTGTGTATACATGATCTTAGTCACTATTTCCCAAGGCCAGCCACCTACACCCATGTCTAGAGGCCTCTGCAAGCTCTGACCTCAAGCTCTGCACCTTGAGAACGAAGAGTCCTACAGCCAGTAGATGAGCATGAACAACCTTCCCTGGTGTTTTCAAGGGCTGGAGTTGAGACCCATGTTCTTGGGTGAATATCCACCCACTAAACGTCCTCTCCAGCCCTCTTTTCCTTTTTTGTTCTAAGCAGAGTCTTAAGTTGCCCAGTCCTTGACCCCCCCAGTTCTCCCACCAGGAGCTTGATGACAGGTATGCACCCCTGGCTTGCCTCTGGTACCCACTTGCTAACATTTCCTGTGGGTCCACTGAGCATCACGCACTGTGCTAGAGGCTATCCATCCTCTGGGAAAGTGCTGAGATTACAAGCACGGGCCACCAGTGTGTTAACAGAGAACTCAAGGCCTCATGTGTGTTAGCCAAACACTCACCTACTGAGCTCACCCAGCCCCAGCCTTGAATGATTTGTTTTCTGGGTTTTTTTTTTGGGGGGGGGAGAGTTGTTTGTTTGGTTTTAGTTTGGGGGTTTGGGTTTTTTGGTTGGTTGGTTTTTGGTTTTTCGAGATAGGGTTTCTGTGTCCTGGTACTGGATCTGTAGGCCAGACTAGCCTTGAACTCACAGAGATCTACCTGCCTCTGTCTCCTAGTGCTGAGATTAAAGGCATGGGCCAGCACACTCAGATGGAATGTGTATGTCTTTAAAAACAAACAAAACAAAAACAAACAAACAAAACCCAAAACAGAAACAAAAAACCGGCAGTGGTGGCACACACACATCCGCAGCCCACCCCCTCTCTCGCACTCGCAAACACACACACACACACACACACCCCTTTAATCTCAGTACTCAGGAGGCAGAGGCAATAGATCTCTGTGAGTTCGAGGCCAGCCTGGTCTACAGAGCAAATTCCAGGACAGCCAGAACTACACAGAGAAACTTCATCTTAAAAAATTAAAAAAAACAAAAAACAAAAAACAAATTTATTTTATGTGTATGTATGTTTTGCCTACATGTATATGTGTGTACCATGTGTATGCCTGGTGCCCACAGAAGTCAGAAGAAAGTGTTGGAACCCCTGGAACTAGAGTCATAAATGGATATGACCATGCCATGTGAGTGCTGGTAACTGAACCCAAGTCTTTAGCAAAAGCAGGTACTCTTAACCACTGAGCCATCTCCACTGCTTTGAGTGTGTTTCTAACAGTGATTTTCCTCAGGATACCTTCTCATAGTCTGTGAGATAGGCCTCTGACTGCCTCAGGACCACCATACAATGTAGCACGCATTCAGCGGAGCTTTTCTTCACGATGTGGACAGTGTTCCAAGGGCAAAGACCAGGAGCAAAACTGCAGCATCCTGGAGAAGCCAGTGGGGCATTGTTTTGGAGTTCTGGGCTCTTATCAAAAGTATCCGGTTATGGGTTTTAGCTGAGTAGCCACCGCCTACTGGGCTGGGCAAACCCCAAAGGGTTAATGCTGACCCCACTGACCTTTAATCCCATGAAACTCGGTATTCTGAGCTACCTAGTGAGTGTAGAGACAGTGATAGCCAGTTTTAAAGCCTCATGCTGGGAAGGTGGTGGAACCAGTCAGTGACAAAGGCCACTAAGAAGGAAGTGACAGCTGGGTCCTTTCCCAAGCTTTGCCTGCACCCCCTCAGACATTTGCAGAAGCCTCTGTCCCCTAATACCTGAGAGTAATCTTTGGATGATTCTGAGAAGTGCTTCCAAATGTCTAGTCCTAGCTAAGAGGACTTGGTGTCTTTCTCAAACACTGGGCCCTAAGAGGCAGGAAATGCCCCTGTTTCCACACTCCTAGCTCTCAGAAAAGAAGCCAGGGTTGCTTATCCTGAGTTTCCTGGGTCCTTTCCAGAACATTCTTCCCTTTCTGCAAGAATTGTCCTACAAGGATAGGAATGGTCTCTTAATCCTAACACATACAATACCAAGGTGTAGGGATAGAGGATCTTCCACAGACTACAGTCAACTGTCACTCAAAGGTGAGGAACCAGATCTGGGGATCTGGGAAGAGAATTACTTAGCTTCCCTTTTATGGGATCTGTGTCAGACCAGAGAAAGAACTTTCTAACAGTCCTGTTCTAGGGTTGAAGAGAAGACAGAGTGCATCATTGTGTGAGGGAACAAGGGTTCTGACGCTCACCCTGCCGGCCTAGGTCTACCATGCCAGCTAGGCACAGCATGCAATACGGCAGTGTGAGACTCCAGTGGACTCTGTGTCCCAGTGGGACCTATGAGGATAGAACATCAGCGTCCAGGATGCTCGCTGATGAGAGTGGCCAACGTAGACAGAGTACAGCCACACAACAGCAGGCTCTCTGTGACCCCGAGTGAGAACTGGCTTTGTTCAGACCTAGCTCAGGACTTAGGAGCTATTTGCTAAGATGAATAGGTGTCTCTCTCTCTCTCTCTCTCTCTCTCTCTCTCTCTCTCTCTCTCTCTCTCTCACACACACACACACACACACACGCTCTGTCTGCATGTACACCTGCATTCCAGAGAGGTCATCAGATCCCTTTATAGATGGTTGGCTGTGACCATATGGTTGCCGGGAATTGAACTCAGGACCTCTGGAAGGGCAGCCAATGTTTTTAGCTGAGCCATCTCTCCGGCCCTCAGTAAGCGCTTTTAACCACCGAGCCATCTTTCCAGCCCTTTAAATAAACACTGATTAAAAAAAAACATTTTCTCTAAACTGGGTGGTGTTGGCTGAAATCTTTAATCCCAGCACTCTGGAGGCAGAGGCAGGCGGATCACTGTGAATTGCCAGCCAGCCTGGTCTACAGAGTGAGTTCCAGAACAGCTAGGGCTACACAGAGAAACCCTGTCTCAAACCAAAACAAAGTTTTCTGTTTATGGGGATTTTGTCCACATGCATCTCTATGCATCATGTAGGTGGGAGGGCAGTGTCCATGGAGGGCAGGTTGGGTAAAAGACCCTGTTGTTCGTGCCCATAGTCCCAGATTCAGGGTCCCTGCTCTCTTCCTGTCCCTGGGGATCCCGCACATACCCTTTCCTGGGGCTGTGCAGGATCCCCTGAGACTGGCACTATAGAAGGTGTGAGCCTCTGTGTGGGTGCTGGGAGTTGAACAGAGGTTATCTGGAAAAGCAGCCGGCGCTCCCAACACTATGTCATCTCTCCAGCCCCCTTTTAAAGTTACTGAGGCTGAGTCTGTCTCCCTACTTTGCCCAGATTGTCCTGGCACTCACTCTGAAGCCCAAGCAGGTCTTGAATTCATGAGTCTCCCACCCCAGCCCCTGAGTAACTGGGATTGCAGGCCTGAGCCACCAGGCTCAGCCCGTAACTTCTTAAATGAAATCATCTCTGTCTTCTCCTCAGGCCCTGGGGAGCTGAACTCAAGGCCTACCACTGAGATACACCCTATGTCCCAAAACATTTTGTTAAAATATACATGTGTATAATTTAGGGGTAGATGGGAGGAGCCCAGTCAAGTCAGGGGAGACCTTGCCTGACTCTTAAAGCTACAGGAAGGAAGCAATGACTTCTGGGACATTTTTCTTGCCTGATAGACAGGTGTGTGTGTGTGTGTGTGTGTGTGTGTGTGTGTGTGCGCCCTTGTAGAGCTGCCCCCGACCACTTGTTGGTCTATGGCTGCCTGGCTTTTAGCCTTTTTCTCACCATCTTTCATCACTGCCCCAGGAAAGGATCTGTGAGGGACCTCCAGGGACAGGAGAAGAGCAAGGACCCTGAATCTGGGACTGTGGGCAGCGAACAAACAGGGTCCTTCACCCAACCTGCCCTTGACTGCCTGAATATGCACGGTTTCTTTTTAGGATTTTTTTTTCCCTAAACCTGTATACCGCCCTTGGAGGGGGAAATCTATTTTTGGGAAAGAGCAGAGCAGGGCCTTGCCCAAGGCTACCTAGCCTCTTTTCCTTCTCCTTGGGACCCCGTACAAGCTAGAGCAGGCATCGGAGCCCCCCTCCCTGCCACCCGTCCCCAGCTGACTCAATTCTCTATTCCTAAGAAGGTTCTCTCCCTCTTCTGTAGATCTGAGGGAGGCCACTTGGCCTTTCCATGCCTTGGAGAGTCAGCTCACTAACAACAAAAAGATCAAATGAGATGTTTGTGAAAATACTTCTTAGGGGTGGCCATTTCTCTTTCCCTAAATGCAAGCAGTCGCTGCGGGGTGGCAGCGCGGGAGGACCGGAAAAAGGTCGAAAGAAGGTGAGGATCAGCTGAGGGGGCGGTGGACCAACCGCAGCCATCGAGCGGCACCCAGAGGCCAGAGCAGAAACTGCATGAGGACTGCCAGGGGGCGGGGCGACCCTTGGGGGCGGGGCCTTGAGGGGCGGGGCCTAGCACTTACCTACTTCCAGCAGGTAAAGGTGACCAGGGCCACCATAGCTGAGCCTGCAGGACAAGGCAGCATGGCCGGAGGTCCCAAGATTGAGCTAGTCCTAGGCTACAAAGGACAGGGATACAGTTCAGAGCGCCATCCAAAAAAAGAAAAAAAGAAAGCAAAGGTTGGAGAGTAGTCTATTTGGCCCAGGCCCCTGCCTCCAATCTCCTTCGTACAGGAGGCATTGTGTTTTTCGGTGTTTGCTTTCTGTGAAACTCTACCTGGAACAGAGTGTCCAGTCCCATTCTTCCTCACCTCCATCCCGAGGTCACTTCCCCAGGTCGAACCCTCTCTCTAAGGAGCAACCCCACTGCAGGCTGCCTCAGATGTCATCTCCCTCTGCTCAGGCTGGGGGAGGGAAACCACTCGCCTTAGTCACGCCAGATAATCACCTCTGGTCACTCACTGTCTGGCCTCTTCCTCCAAGTCACTCGGAGTATCTCTTAGACATTATCTCACCGTGCAGGCCTGGTGGGTGGGTGGGTGTCAGGGAGGGAAGCTGGAAGAAACTGAAGCCAGCATATCTACTTGTCCTGCTTCCCAATGTAAACTAAAAGATGACAGTTGATCATAGGTGAGGTAAAGGGCAGACAGCAGAAAGAACTTCCCAGGGGATTGGCTACAACTAGTACCTATTGAACAGCATGTCTGAACCAAGCACCGTGAGGGCCTAACAGGAGTCCATCCTTAGGAAGGCAGACACTGCCATAACCCTTGTCTCATAGATGAGGAAACCGAGGACTCGGTTGCCCAAGAGAGGGGAGGTGCTGGGATTCAAGCCTAGGGGTTCTAACTCCAGGGGATGCCTTCTGGTGAAGTAATGGAGCAACGGATCTGAGGCAAGACATGCCTGGGTTGACCTCCTATATGACCCCTAAGGGCTAACTGGGTGACCTACAGGTGTCTGTTGAAACTACTGGTATAGTCCACCCGAGCCTGACCAAGCCCCTCTCCCATCACCATGGAAGGCTTCACTGTGGTGAAGCCCTTCCCTACTCAACTTCTGTCCCTGTTCGAGAAAGCATCCCATGTAGCTAGGGTAGCCTTATCCTTGCTACTTAGCCAAGGATATCCTAGAAGTCTTGATCTTCCTACCTCTGCCTCAAGACTGTTGGGAATGCACCACTACGGATACCTTTCCCCATAATCTTGTTGTTGGTGGTTTGGTTTGGTTTGGTTTGGTTTTTGAGACAGGGTTTCTCTGTGTACCCCTGGCTGACCTGGAACTCGCTCTGTAGACCAGGCTGGCCTCGAACTCAGAAATCCGCCTGCCTCTGCCTCCAGAGTGCTGGGATTAAAGGCGTGTGCCATCGCTGCCTGACTCTTCCCAGAATCTTCTGTGACCTGAGAATTATGTCCTGTCCCCTTCCCCGCATCCCCTGCGTACACTGTCACATGCCACCCAGCAGGCTGACCCTACAAAGCCTGCAGGAAGGAGGGCACAGAAAGCATTCCACGCTAGGATCTGAGCATTTAATAGGGGTCATGAACTGCTGTGACCTGGGAAGTTCCTCCTGCTGTCTGACCCAAATCCTTTCTCCAACAGTGTAGCTGAAGTTCTTCATAGAGTGAGAGAGGTGGCCACACCCTCTGCCTTTGGTAGAGATATGAGGGACAGTCCAGAGCTTTCACAGATGGCTTGATGGGACACTGGATGCCATAGAGCCACACAGTTCTTCTGTGCCAGGATGGGAAAACAGATGTCCCATGTGTATCCTGGTCTGGAACTCAGTCATCATCTAGGGTTGTCCCTCATGATAGCTGTCAACGGGGACAACAGGCTGTGTATCTGATGGGAGCCAGGCTTGCTCAGGTCCCTGGCCCCAAGAAATCCTCACCGCCCATCCCTTCTCCGCTGCTGGCTTGCTGGTGTGGTTAGAACAGTACTGCTCAGCAAGTCTTCACAGGAAGCCTTGGGTTGCATGTAGGAGGAAGGCTGAGGGACAGTCTGAGCTGAAATGGTGGGCTCAGGATCCATACCTCAGCCTTGAGGCAATGACTCTACAGGGTAGAGGGAGGTGCTCTAAGACCTCAGGAACCCAAGATGGGGGACAGGGGTGGGGAGAGATAGCTCTGTCCCAGGAACTACTGGGATGGAAACCTCTTCCTTTCTCCCTCCTCCCAGTCCCTATCTCCCAACACAAACACATAAACACTGGGTCATCACAATGGAGGCTTACACACACACACACACACACACACACACGCACTCTCTTGGGATGTAGACACAAGGCTTCAAGCAGAGGACAACAATCCAGCTGTCCCCTCTCCAACCCTACCATCCCTTCTTAAACCCACAATGCCAGAAAACTCTGTCGCTAGGACTTCCCCTCAGCTGTGAGTCTGGTAGGAAGTCTCTGGTGTCTGTCCTGCTGCAGTCGCACCTTCTTGTGAATCCCTGCCTCTGTGTAGAGCTTAGGGGTGCTGAACTGTTAGTACTGTGTACTGACTCTCTGGCAACTTCTTCTCTTTAACTGACAGCACCCTTCCTGGGGGCTCTATGGGGAAACCTCTTATATCTTCACCCCTTTGGGGGTTTCTCAGCCCACCAGACTACTCTGCCTGCAAATGGGGGTCCTAAACCAATCAAACTGCAGAATGGATGGTAGGCAGGGTGTATAGGCTGGGGTCTCCCAATCCTGGTCTCCATTTCCAGACTCCCCTCTTGTCTGGGTTTGGTTCATGAAAGGTGATGCACAGAGCCTTTGTGGGATGGCCACCATGTTAGGGTCACTAGAGCAGTGGCTCCTAGGGCAGACTGAAGATGCCACCCGCACAGAGATTCTAGCAGCAGCGATGCTGACCACAGCAGAAGCTTACAGAAAATCCTGGCTACAGGGTACCTATAAACACATCCCTGGTTTGGTGGTACATGCCTGTACCTCCAGCACCCAGGAGACTGAGGCAGGAAGATGGACTATGGGAGATTCATCTGGGTCAGTTACTGAAGGTGCGAAGTGTGGAAGGTATCTTTAGGTATACCTTGTTGATAGTTCTCTTTATATTTAAAAAAACTTTTTTTGAGATAGGATCTCAGGTTACCTAGGCTAGCCTCAAACTTTGAACTTCTGATCCTCTTGCTTCCACATCCTGGGTGCTGGGGTCTCAGGCATATTCCATCACACCCTGTTTATGTGGTTTGAGGAAAGGAATCCAGGGTTTGGTGCAAGCTAGCAAACGTTCTACCAACTGAGTCATGTCCTCACCCTTAGCTTTCTGCATTGGCGTGTGTATGCCAAACCATGATATCACAGACATTATTGCTCTGAAGTATTTATTTCTTTATCATATGTCACAAACAGCTACAAAGCAGTTTCTATGCCCAGGCACCCTTCTGGCTACTTTCCAAATAACGCTATGAGGCAAGTGCTATTAGCCCCATTTCACAGGTGAGGAAACAGAGGCACAGGGATTCAGGGATGGGCCCAAGTCACACCCCTCGAAAGTGGCAGAGCTTAGCCTTCAGCGTGGACTGACATCAAATCTGTTGGCACCAAAAGAGTCTCAGGTGCAAAAAAAAAAAAAACCCAACAGTGATAGGTGTTCCCGCCTGTCGCTCGTGGGAGGCACAGTGAGTAAGGGATAGCCCTAGAACTTTTCATGGGTCTCTTTCACTGGATAATTATTAGTGAGGATCCACTTAAAGAGAAAAGAAACATTTACCGAGCCCTAGGAAGTGCAACTCCCTTGCCCTGGTCCAGTCTGTGCTGGGGTCGAGGGCAAAGGTACATTGGTGGACTTTAACTGGAGCCCCTCCTCCACCTCCTCTGATGTCTCCGCCCACTGCCTTCATTAGGCTTCCCGCCGCCGACCCACCGCTGTCTCTATGAGCTGCACCCTGGCAGAAACCACAGACCATGTGCCTTAAGCTTAGCTTGTGGAGAGAGAGAGTTACTCAGAGCCTCTGTGCCCAGGTACTGGACTGAAACACGTATCAGAGGGAAAACACGTGGCGTGGGGTGGGGTGGGGTGGGCTGGGGAGACACACTCCTGCATGCCCATCGCGCCGGATGCTGAGGCAGGAGGATCGCCTCAGATACAAGGCCTGCCTGGGTTACCAAACTCCATGGCTTGTCCATCTTCCGTCTCTGCTCCTCCCAGGCTGCCCCTCACCAGCCCTTCCTTCCAAGCCCTAGACTCTCCCATGCTGCCCGTCCCCGGGGACGCTCTAGCTGAGTGCGAATCTCTCTGGCTGCATCCTCAGCCACACCCATCAGCAAGCAAGAAGATGCAGGCAGTCCGCCAGGTCATATTGCTTCTTCAGACTTCTCTGTGGCTTCTTTCAGATCCATGTCCCTTCTACCCACCAGGCACCTGCAAACCCGGGCTAGAGGGACAGTCAGGAGGCAGCTGTGACATTAGGGCAGCATACAAGCTGTGCCGGTCCCTGTGAGCTCAGGCCACAGGCCATGTCCTTCCTTACTTAAGGCGGGGAGGATGGGGGATGGAGTGAGGAAGGGAGAGGGAGGGGCATCTGCCAGGCAGCAGGACTAGTCCAAACACACACTGGTGTGTGCCGTGCATTGCTCTCAGCCCAGTGTCTAGGGACCATGAACTCATTCCTCCAAGCCGACCTGTGAGGAAGACACTGCCCCTACCATCTTTGTACAGAAGAGAGAATGAAGCACAGAGAGGTTTAGTAACTTTCCTAAGGTCACACAGTTGAATCTTGAAGACAAGATTTAAATTCAGACAGTCTAGCTCTTCGCTCTCCCCGTGTAATTTTTCTGCTTAAAAGTTTCACACCTGGCCGGGCAGTGGTGGCGCATGCCTTTGATCCCAGCACTTGGGAGGCAGAGGCAGGTGGATTTCTGAGTTTGAGGCCAGCCTGGTCTACAGAGTAAGTTCCAGGACAGCCAGGGCCATACAGAGAAACCCTGTCTCAAAGTAATAATAATAATAATAAATAAAAAGTTTCACACCTATGAGATTAAGTTGAGGCTTGCTTGTCCTCGAGACATCCAAAGTTCTCCCCAAGCTGCCAGTTCCCCCTACAGCACTTCTATGTCCTACTGGATACCTGACTATTTGAATCTCATCTCTACCAGCTGCCTATGTGATTTTTGGCTAAGTTATTCCATCTTCCTGAGCCTCAAGTGACTCCTCAAGCCCCAAACTGGGGGATTACTGATACCTACTATTAAGTAGACTTAATGAGATCATGCAGATAAAGAGCCTACTACGGACGACTGGCACACAGAAACAGCTCAATACAGAACAGAAAGAGGGAAGGAGAGATTTCTCAGGTGGCAACTTGGTGTAAGGTTGTTTAGTGGGCCAGGTGGGGAAGGGGTCTCCTGCTAGGGACTATACTGGGGGGGGGGGATGTGCTTCAGACCGAATGGCTAGTCACCAGTAGGGCTCTTGTTGACACTTGAGTTTTTGGGGTGGCTGGAACCAGATCAAAAGTCTCTCATACCTGTCTGCCACTTGCCCTGGAGAGGCATCTCTGCCTGGGGCTCCCCTCCAGCAGCCTCGAGAGTCATTGGCTATTCCTGTTGGGCCCAGGCTCAGGGAGAAAGAGGGCAGCTACCTGATGAGACTTCCCGTCAGGAGTATTGAACACACACAGGCTTGGTACCGAAGTCTGAGTCTGGGATTTTAGCCTGACTCCTATTGTCCAATCTTCCCTGGCCCCAGACCCTTGGTCCGAAGTAGACACAGTTGCCCAGGAAGGTCTCCCAGGAGACCAAACTCTCTGGGGAATTTGGTAAAGAATGAGGCATGGGGGTGAGATGAGAGCAGGGTATGGAGCTCAGGTTGAGGTGCAGACAGACACACAATCTTGAACCTCAGGTTTGGTTACTCTGGTATTGTTTGCTGCTGGTAGGAGGTATGCTTATCCGGGTCCTGTCTGTGGCTCACTGAGAAACCCCAAATGGCGATGGTGTCGACACGTACAAACTGAAAAGCATTCTGAAAAGAGAGTCCTTGTGGGAGACTACACTGTGTCTGTCAGTTTCAAATAGTTTCCAGCACCGCGGCTCAGCAGGATAGCTTGTATATTTGACAATTCCCTACCCACACCCTCGAGGGAGGGAAACTGGTCTCCTCTGGCCCCGTAGCTCCTTTTTATTCTGGATCTGCTCCTGTTGGGCCATCCGATCATTTCCGTCCACATCCAGTCAGGAACCCTGTGATCAGATGTGGGGAGCGCCTGGAGTCCTTCTCCATCCACCGGCCTGACGTTAGAGGCTATAGGCAGCCTTGAAAGTATCCTGGGAATGGGCGAGTCACAGAAACCCAAAAGTCTCTGTCTCCCGGATCTCCCCCACAGCAGCCAGCCCTCCAGTGCTGGACCAGGGGTGGTGACCTAGGAGTTCTTTCCAATACAGTTCGCCCCTCCCCCACCAAGCCCCATCATCCCTCACTGCTGAGGAGCATCTGTCCGTGACTTCCAGGGTTTGGGGAGACAGAGAGTGGGCTGTTTGAATCTGAATCTGGAGACTATTTATGAGAAGGGGAAATGAGGTCACCCGAGGCAGGCTGTGAAGGTCATGCTCAGCCCCTGGTTTGGCTTCTCTCTCCATTTCCTGATCAGCCACTATGTAAACAGCCTCTGCCATACACTCCCACCACTATGAAGGGAGTCCGGGCGCTCTTCCCTTACGCAGTGGTGAACTGAAACCCTGAGACACAATACATCTTCCCTCACGCCTAATCCCAGCACTCAGGAGGCAGAGTCAGGAGGATCTCTCAGTTCAAGGCTAGCCTGGTCTATAGAGGGAGTTCCAGGACAGTCAGGGCTACACAGAGAAACCCTATCTTGAAAACAAACAAATAATGATAATAAAACGCTTCTGTCATCCTCTTGTCTCCGTGACATGTGGACCTAAAGGGAGATGAACTAGATATGGGGGCTCTAGCTGACCCCCACCCCCCAATCCCTCAGCTGTGCTGAGGACCATGCCTCCATCTCAAAAGCTGGATGACAGCCACTTAGGGTGGCTCAGGCCTGCATCCTAGGACTCAGAAGATAGAAGCAGGAGGAGCCTAAGTTCAAGGCCATCCTCCTTTACTAGGGAATTGGAGGCTAGCCTGAGCCACACAGTGTCTTCCAGGTCAGCCAGAGGTCCAGTGTGAGACCCAGGCTCAACCAATACGATGGAGTCTTGTAAGAAAGCTCACGAAGAAAAGACACCTGCTTGTCAACTCAGCTGACCTGAGTTCCAGCCCCAGGAGGACCCACATGGTGGAAGGGGAAAACGGACTCCTGGGCTGGAGAGATGGCTCAGCGGTTAAAAGCACTGACTGCTCTTCCAGAGGTCATGAGTTCAATCCCCAACAACCACATGGTGACTTACAACCATCTGTAATAGGATCTGATGCCCTCTTCTGGAGTATCTAAAAACAGCTACAGTGTACTCATATAAATATAATAAATAAACCTTTAAAAAAAAAAAGCAAACAGACTCCTGAAAGTTATCTTCTAACTTCCATATCTACGCTGTAGCATGCCTGTGCTGGGCTCACTAAATAAATACATGTTAAAAATAAAAAAATAATAGGGGCTGGAGAGGTGGCTTGGCTTATAATACATTTGCATAACAAGCCTTACAACCTTGAGTTCAATTCCCCAAAACCCGTGGAAAGGTGGAAAGGGACAATGGGCTCCTGAAAGTTCTCCTCTGAGAGCCATGTGTTCTCCGTGGCTTGCACACCCACACTGGCACACACAATGATAAACAAATAACATTTTTTCTTTTTTCTTTTCCCTTCCCTTTCTCCCTCTTGCTCCAGCCCCGGCCCCGCTCGCTCTGGCCCATAGGTTCTTTATTTGTTTCTCATTATGTAATGGTTGTGAGCCACCATGTGGTTGCTGGGATTTGAACTCATGACCTCTGGAAGAGTAGTCATCTCACCAGCCCCAATAAATAACTATTAAAAACACAACAATGAAACACAAAAGACAAGGCTGAGTGTTTTGGGGGGAACACCACTGATACCCCTTTACAAGGGCCTGGGCTGCAGAGTCCGGAGAGGCCCCTTAGAAATAAGTACCGGAGACCCGCAAACCTGGTTTTAGGAGAACAGGTCGTTCTTATGCCCTGGTGGCCTCCAGGCAAGCTGTTCAGGGCCTGGCTCAGATGTCCTCTTCCCCTGTCTCCTTTCCTTTTGCTATCCTCTCTTTCATTTATTGAGGGAGAAGGAGAGATGGGGGCAGGGGGAGGTGTGGGGTTAGGGTCTTGCTATTTGTTCAGGCTGGCCCTGAATTCACAGTCCCCCTGCCTCAGACTCCTGGGTGCTATAGGATGCCAGGAGACCCAGATCACTACTTTGTTCTGTCTAGCTCAAAAGTATTGCTTCATTTCAGGGTGTATGTACCTCACTCTCAGAAGTTCAGGGCACCTAATGTCTTTCATCAAACTGAGGGGATCCTCGGCCTGAGTCTGGCAAGTGCTTTGTGAACCCATAAGCCAGCCACCCCCAGAGGGTAGCAGGAGAAACAGGAGTGGTCAGTGCTGGAGTCCATCCCTCCCTACAGCAGAGCTGTGCTTGGACAAGTCTGTCTGGGATGAGCAAGCCAACCTCAGCCCAAATCCCTGATTTCTAAAGGAAAAAAAAACCACCCTCCCTCACTCCTCCAGCCTCCTCCCCAGTCAAAAACCTCAGACCACAGGCCCCCGCCACGCTAGCAGAGCCAGGGAAACAGGCCAAAGTTGCTGAGGAGGGGAGAGGGTCGAGCCAGGTCTTAGGACATAGACAGACCTTTGCAGGTAAGGCCCAGGCCCCAGAGCATCATGGGCTGTGGCAGGCCACAAGGACGGTGAGGACCCCAAGCCACACAGGTCCTAGATGGCAGCTCTGGCCCTGGAGGTGGTGTGGGGAAACAGAGGCAGAGGAAGCCTGGCTGGACGGTGGGCTCACCTGGGCTGGAAGGCGGGACTGGGGTGTGTCTCTCACTTCCTGACAGTGAAGAGAGCAAGAGTGGACTCAGGAATGGGATGCATGGAACTCCATACAATGGGTGCAGAGAAGGAGGGAGAAAGGAGAGGAGGAGCAAGGAGTTCAGTGCTGAGGGGCTTAGAGTGGACAGGCAGGCACCAAGGCTTAGAGTGGACAGGCAGGCACCGAGGGGCTTAGAGTGGACCGGCAGGCACCAGGTGTGCTTGTGCGCTTGTGTAACACGCTGAAGCACCCCAGGGGCACCACACTCCCAGCCACCTCTTACGGTCTTCTTCTTCCTCTTCCTTCTTCTTATTTATCTATCTATTTATTTATTTTAAGATAACGTCTCACGTAGCCCTAGCCGGCCTCAAACTTTCTATGTAACCAAAGACAACCTTGACCTTCTGATCCTCCTGCCTCCACTTCCCAAATATGCGTGCACGCCAGCTTGCCAGGTTTCTGTGGTGCTGGGGATTCAACTGAGGGCTTGGTCAACGCTTCCGGAGCATTCTACCACCGGAGCTCCGTCCTCATCCCATACAGTATCCACCCTCCAGCTGCCACTGCCTACGGAGGCAGAATCCAGTCATACCCTCAGGCAGGATGCCTCAGGGCTCAGCCATTGACACAGCTGCTGCCACTCACCCCTCCTCACATCTGACCACACACAGCCTCACACATACACACTCACGCGCGCACACACACACACACACACACACATCTCCTCATCTATGCTCTCTTCTGCACACATGCCGAGTATTCCTGCAGTCACTCTGTTTGTGGCCAGAGAGCCCACATCCCTCACAATACACACACACATAAATACAAGCACACACTCATCTCTGTAGATGGCGAGTCAAGCCCTGTTTGCCCAGATCTGGCCAATACAAGCAACTTCCCTGCACCCAAGCATCCTTGTCTACCTCCCAGGCAGGTCTTCTCTTGGAGGTCCCTGTTGTAACCCCTCATCTCTTCAGCTCCCATCCACCCAGGGATATCCATTGTGCCGCTTAGGACCTGCAAAAACTACCTGGGGTTGAAAGCCAGTGAGTGAGGCCCAGTGAGGACTTGTGTCTTATCTGCAGTCTTGACTTCTGGGGGGCCCTGAGTCCTCACACCAACTAGCCTGCCCTCCCTATAAAGGAGGGGCCATGGAGATGAGCATGGGCCTGCTACTACCTCAGTGCCCCTGTCTGTAACAAGGACATGGTCGATCATAGCATGCTTGTGTTGGACAAACTGAGGCTCCCCTGTGAACAACTGGAAGACATGGATGGTATCTAGCCCCCACCCTACCCTCAGTGTCCTGGGGAAACCAGGACTTAGGGAAGTCGAGGTCCCCATCCAGAACCGGTCCCTGGTCTAGACAGAGGACCAGAAACAGAGCTGGAGACAAGGAGGAGCCAGAGGTGGAGAGAGCAGAAGCCCAGCACAGTGGGAAGAGAAGATGCTGGTAGTAGGGCCTGCTGAGCTCAGGGGAGTTCTAATTACAGCAGGCCGGCGGTAGGGCAGCAGGGCTAGCAGCCTGTTTGAAGTCTGTGGCGAGGGAAGCATCAAAGGGCCAGGAGGCAGGCCAGAGGCCGGGGGAGATGAAGGAGGGACCACACTGACTGCCTGCTAGCCAGGCCAGCACTCTTCCACTCTGGTGCTCACACAGCCAGAGCAGCCTGGTCACAGACAAGGCCACGGGCTTCCAGGAGCAGGGCAAGCTGCACTCCCAAGAAGTGTGTCTGTCGCATGTGTCTCTCAGCCCCATATTTGGGACCCTCGGGTAGGCTCCAAGCCACTTGAGCTTTGGTTGGTAGCCCTGGAACCTGTCACCATGACTCTCTTTCCCTCAAATCCCAAACCATCAAGCTTTAGAGATTTCCAACGAAGAGAGAATGCCCACCATGATGGGTGGCAAAGGGGATAGCTCAAGGTGGCTCCGGGTTGTCTCCTGCCACAGGTCAGTAAGTTGGTCTCAGAGCATGAACACAGCCAGACGGGTTTTCCAAGGATGCAGTCATCATATCCCCTCTTCTGTGCGCCCCACTCCAGGGTCCTAGGGCCATATGAGCTTCTAAGAGTTCCCCCAGATCTTGTTGCATCAGCTCCACAAACCACATTAGGAGGACCCCTGCTGGGTCCATTTCCTCGTTCCCTGGCCACCTCCTCTAGAGGTCTCAGGCATATCTCCCTGGTCCCCAGCAGTAGTCAAGAGGGGATGGCAGGTGGCAGGAAGCAGAACTGTCAGGTGATATGGACAGGAAGTCCAACCTCCTGTCCTATATGAGGACCACTGGGTACATCCTTCAGCTGCTGCCTTCTCTTTGTCTATCTCTTCTCCTCTTCTATCTCCTCTTCCTCCTCCTCCCTCTCCTCTTCCTCTTCCTTTTCCTCCTCCTCTATCTCCTCTTCCTCCTCATCTTTATCTTCCTCCTCCTCTCCCTCTTCTTTCTCTACTCCCCTCCCCCTCTTCTCCCTCTTCCTCTTCTATCTCCCTTTCCCCCTCTCTCCTCATCTTTCTCTTACTTTTCTCCTTCCTCTTCTTTCTTCCCATTCTTCCTCATCCTCTTCTTTTGAGATGGGATCTTATGTCGTCCAGGTCATCTCAAATGCACTGTGTATGGAGAACAATCTCGAATGCCCGGTCTATCTCCCAATCACTGGGGTTTCAGACATGCATCACCACAAACTACACTCAGTCGGTGAGGGGCTCCTGAGGGAAGTGAGGGTCTCAGGCAAGCTGAGTAACCAACTGAGCTGTGCCCGCAGCCCACATTCCTCTGCTTCTTCATCTGTAAGGTGGGTAGACACTCACCACCTCAGCTTCCAAAGGCTCCAAAGGACAGTGTGAAAATCGGATATGGTCATGTGGACAAGGTGCCTGGCTTCCGGCAGGATCTCAGGTCATGGTGGCACTAATATAGAGAAAGGACCATCAGATTGGCAAGGAAGCTATTTCCAGAAGAGAGCAGAGAGACCCGTCCCTGTGCAGGGCTAGGTCCAGAATCCCAGCAGGGCAGAGACATGTTTACATGGTGCAATGCAAGCCTTCCACGCTGGGCGCCACACCCATCTCCAGCCCCCTCATACCTCGCTTCAGCTTCCATTGGTGTCCCCGTTGTGTCCACCCTCTACTCTTGGGTCACTTTGTTACTGTCCATATCTCAATACCATCCCAACCACCATGCCACTCGGTATGTCCTGGGGCATGCTCTCTTCCTCTGGGCCACTATGCTCATGGGGACAATTCCTTTTCTGCTCACTCTGGAGCTGCACAGGTGCTGTCTGCACTTTCACCCACTGAGGTCATGTGCTGCTGTCCCAGTGAAGGAAGGTGCGTCAGGACTAAGGGACAGTCAGAGCGAGCCACTCCCACCTGTATGACTTCACACGCCAGGGTTCAGACCCCCATGTCTCACAAGGGAGGGTCTAAAGTCATCCCTGGATGTGACCTCGGTTGGGATGAAACCAGCCTCCATCTTCTAGATTTTTCTATACCATAGTGTCTCTCCGTCAGGCTAGATGATTGGGAGCTAAAAAAAAAAACAAAACAAACAAACCAAGGTCATAAATGAGGTACCAGAGCGCATGCCTGAAAACCCAGGACCTTGGAGGTGGAAACAGGAGGTTCAGGGGTTCAAAGTCATCCTTAGCTACATAGGCTGTTGGGAGTTAGAGAGACACTGGCTCAAAAGACCCAAACCAACCAAAGGAGAACTAACCAAGGTCATGAGAAATTCATACCCCATGTGCTGTGTGTAGCTTGTCTTCTAAAGACCTTGCGCCAAACCTGCCCAGAGGCCTGTCTTCTCTCCTTCATCTGTGTTTCCCTTTTTCTGTCCATCCACCTGATGTTCCACCCACTCATCCTTTCACCCCCATTCCCATGACTTAATGGCCGACCAGACCTCAGACACTCTGTTCCCTCCTACTCCACCTTGCATATCCATCCACTGACCTACTTACCCACATGGCTACCCCAGTGAGCCTCCTCTCCGCCCTCCCTACTTCAAAATGGTCACCACCCACAGAAGGACAGGTCTCTCTGCTCTCTTCTGGATAGAGCTTCCTTGCCAATCTGATGGTCCCATCTCTCCACACACATCCCTCTATGTTCATTTGCCTTTGTGGATTTTTCATCCCAGACACTGGGCTACAACCCTAGCCTCTTTAGCCTCTCCACCTCACTAGGGTATCTCAGCCTCCTAACGGGCAGCACACTGCCTGGGAAAAGATGGCCGTTGCCTCCACAACCCCATGGAAGACCAAACAGACAGAGAAAGACTGTACCTGGGACAGGAGCCAAATCTTACACTAGCATTTAAAGCAAGAGGAGAATATGGAGGGCTTAGTTATTTTTTTTTTAACTTTAAAAAAGTTTTTGTTCATTTTTAACGTGTGTATTTTGCCTGCATGAATGCCTATCTATCTACCACGTGCATGCCTGGTGCCCTCGGAGGCCAGAAGGCATTGGATCCTCTGAAATCAAAGTCACAGATAGTTGTGAGCCATCACGTGGGTGCTAAGAATCAAATCTGGGTCTTCTGGAATAGCATCACATGCTCCTAAGCACTGAGCCCTGCGGGGTGGGTCTTAAGAGAAAAGAAAATCTCAGCCCACTAATCGGGAGGGAAGGTTTCCATGGATACTGCTAAAGTATGGGATGGGTAATGAGAACTGTCTATGGAATGGGCCTCGGCTATTTAAAGATGAGGTGTGACTCTGGGTGGGGCAGGCATCTCTCCCAGCTCCCCCTGGCTTGTCCCCATTCCAGTTTCCCAAGAATACAGGAGTGAAGGGAACAGGGCCTTGGGAGGTAAAGGCCAGGTGACAGGGATGCTGAGGCATCTGCAGTGAGGTCCTGGGTCACGGGGCAGGTGCTGTTGCTCAGTCACTTAGGTCAGTGACTTTGGGTAAGTCTCTTAGCGCTCGGAGCCTTGCTTGAAATACTTGTGCAATGGAGGCTTCTGCTGCAGAAACGTCACACACAGAGAATGCACAGAAGGGCTTGGAGGGCCATCTCTAGTTTTGCACAGTACGAAGAGGGTGCTAAGATATAGGTCTAAAAGTCATGAAGGCTGTTACCCCCCCAACCATCACTTCACATTTCCAGACAGAGGACAAACCACAAGGGTGCTCTCCAGAAGCACAAGGGACAGCTCAGACCCAGTGTCACACCTGATGCCAGCCCCAAAGAGCACCCGGTCCCACGCTAACCCTGCCCCCAATGCAGTTCCCAGGGCCACCAGACACCAGCCTCTAATGCAACCCAAAGCACCCTCTGGAGCTGCACCCCTCTGGAGAGCTCCCCTCTCTGCTCACAGCCAATCCTGCTCGCTCTCCCCTACAAAGACAAGGAAGGGGGGGTGTGCTGCCATTAACAGTAGGGGAGGAACACAAATGAGGTAATAGGAGGTTTGAAACCATGGATGCCAACTGAAGTGGCTGGGATACTTAGTGTGCACAAGCCTGGCTGGGTTCGATCCCCAGAATCACATAAACTGAGTGTGGACATGAACATTTGCAATCCCAGCCCTGGGAAGCCAAAAGGAAGAAGATCAGAAGTTCAAACTCATTCTTGGCTACAAGACAAGTTTGAGGGCAGTCTAGACTACGCAAGACCCTCCCTGTCTCAAGAGAAAAAGCACATGCTTGGAGGGGGGCAGTGGGTACCAACTGAGGCACCTCTAAACTGCCAAGGCTGCACAAAGGCTGGAAAGCAGGGGAGAGATTGAAGCGAGACCTAACCCAGGCCAGCAGAAAAGGTGGCGCCGTGGGACCTACCTCACAGCAGCCTGCAAAACACACACACACACACACACACACACACACACACACACACACAAACTCACATAAATACACACACACACATACATTCACACACACACACACACAAACTCACACAAATACACACACACACTCATACACATCCTCATACAAACACACACACATAAATACACACTAATGCAGAGGCTGTGGCAAGGGCACCACCCCTGGGCTTGAGGTGTTGGTGCCAGCTGGGTGGGCTGGCATGAGATGGGGAGAGGGCGGCGCAGAGAGCTAATCCCCCCAGCGTCTCCCAGACGCCCACAGAGACCAGGGTGAGCTCTTTGTCTGCTAGGGGAGACGACAGAGGGCGGCGGGCAGGCGGGCAGGCTGCCGGCTCCTCTTTCTCTCCCAGCCTCCGCCCCAGGGCAGGTAGAAGCCTGCCTTGTGGAGGATGGGTTGGAGGGAGTTGGGGTGAGAGGATTAGAGGAAAGACAGCCGCTTTCAACTAGTAGGGTTCCCTATCACAGACCCGTGGGCCTGTGGCTTTTGGGTGGGGGTCCCCGGAAGGGCAATGGGGCATGAACCTCACAGTTGGGAGCAGGCCTTGTGTGCAGTGGGAAGGCGTGGGTGGCTAGTAGGACACTGCAGTCCCATATCCAGTCATGCTTAGAGTCAACACACACACACACACACACACACACACACACACAGTCTAAACCGACAGACAACCCATGTGTTTACAGTCTCACAGAGAGGCAAATACACCGTGGTGCTGTTTAAAGCAGCTCATCTGGCCTCTGCCAGCACACTCCCCAGAAGCCCCCCAGAAACACCACACTAAAGCAATCACAGTCCTAACTATCCACACTGAGCACTGCGACAGTCACCCGGGGGGTTACCACACACTCAGCAACACAGTCCTCCATAGCACCACGGCACCATGATGCCCAGGGGCACAGAGAGGGTGCCCAGGAGACACCGGCCCCTTCCACAGAGCCAACATAGGCTGCACACTATCCAATTTTAGTATATGTGCTGCTGAAGCGAGCACAAGCTGCACACTATCTATAGCCTCTCTTTCTGTTGTCTGTATCTACCTGACCCCAACCCTCCCACCCTCTGCAAAGATGAACATCAAGTACATCAGGGAGTCCCTTGGGAAAAAATGAAAAGGGGGTGGGGTGTAGCTCAGTCAGTAAGAGTGCTTGCTTAATATGCACTGAGCCTTGGGTTTGATCCCCAGCACTGCATAAATGGGGCGCATTGTCACATGCTTAGGATCCTAGCAAGCAGGAAGTGGAGCAGGAGGCCATCCTGGGCTACATGAGACTCTCAAAATTAATAAATAGAGCCTGGAAAGATGGCTCAGTTAAAGCACTTCCTGCTCTTCCAGAAGACCTGAGCGTGATTCCCAACACCCATGTTCAGCAGCTCCCAAACCTCTGTAACTCCAGTTCCGTAGGCTCTGATGCCCTCATCTGGTCTCCTCAGGTAGTGCACTCATGTGCGCAAACACACACACACACACACACACACACACACACACACTCAAATAAAATCTTTAAAAATAAGTAAATAAAGGAAGAAAAAGGCCACCTCTCCCTATGCCCCAAGCTCTATCGTCTGCCTAGCTCTCCTGATGAAAGATGGGCCCTTGGTGCTTTGGTCAGGACTAGATACAGAGAATAAGCCCCCCATGGGGAAAAGCTAAGCCAGACTACACCTGAGACGGAGGGGCAGGCAGCAGGTGCTGATGCTGCTTCCAGTGTCTTCAGTAACCCTCACCCTCTAGGGACAGATTGGGACCATCAGAGTCAAGCTCAGTTGCCCCAGTGGACACAGGCATTTGTCACCACCCTCTAGTGTCAGGGAGAGGCCAGTTCACACTGGACCCTTCCCTCCCTGCCCCAAAACCTGCTTGCCCTGCAGCCCAGGGACCCAGCTGTGGCAAGCCCAGTCCTACTGTGGCCGGCGTCTCCAAGGATGAAAGATCTCCGACTCCTTGAGAAACCAGGGCTAAATATACCCCTTGCCTGCTTTCTGGAGCCTAACTGGAACCAGCTGGGCAAGACTCACCCTTCCTCCTGCAGGACAGGCCCTGGGCCATCACTGGACAGACAGGCAGACCATGCCACGCCTAATAGCCCCAGACCCAAGGAACTGAGTCTGGAAATAGACCAGGAAGAAACTAATGTCTGGATACCTTTCTTCCTCCAACACCACCAAAGACTGGGATGAGAGAGTAAATCGTGTGAGACCAAGCCCAGCCCATAGCAATGAAACACTTGAGAGCCTCAGTTTTCCTATCTGTAAAATAGGAATAAAATAATCCTGACCTCAGAACGTTGTCAACAGTGAATTAGTATAGGTTAAGAGCCTATCTGGCACACAGTAAATGCCCAATAAACTCTGGTCATAGGGATTGGGGAGATGGCTCAGAGAGGAAAGAAAGGCTGGCTGTGTAAACATGAGAGCCTGAGTCTGGATCTCCAACATCCACCCAAAAATCTGGGCATGGCAGCATGCTCTTGTGTTCCCAGGCTGGGAGGCTGAGACAGTGGGATTGCGGGGGACAGTCTGAATAGTCGGTGGGCTCCAGATTCAGTGAGAGACTCTGTCTGAACAGATAAGGTGAGGCCAGGGATCTAGCTCAGCAGATAAAAGTGTCAGCCTTGGAAGCTAGAGACCTGCGATCGGCCCCATAAGCCCACGGTGAAAGGAGAAAACTGATTTTGGAAGCTGTCCTGTGATTTGCATGTGCGCACACACATATGCGCACGCACACGCACACACCAATCAACTTAAAAATGTTTTTTAAAGGGCTACATGATGGACCAGGCATGGTAGTTCTCACCTTTGATTCTAGTCTCAAGAGACAGAGGTAGGTGGGTCTCTGTGTGTTTGAGACTGGCCTGTCTACATAAGGAATTCCAGGCTAGCTGGGGTTACATAGTGAAACTCGACTTTGTTTTGTTTTTTGATTTTGTTTTGTTTTGTTTTGTTTTTAGAAAAGTAGAGATCAATAGAGGACGATGTTGACCTCTAGCCTCTGCATAGGGGCACATCAATGGGCACACCCGCACAAGGACGCGCGCGCACGCGCATATGAAGTAGTGATTGTTACTGTGAATAATCTGTGCCTTCCCAAGACCACAGTCCTGAATATAATGGGTACCCAACCTTATTAGACTCGAAAACTGAGGCCAGGACTAACTGTTCAGACCAGCGGGGTTGAAAGTGGAGAGATGGGCCAATATGGCGCAGATCGGTGAGGGGTCCATCCATGAGCCAAGACACGCCTCCTCCCCCAGCCCTGCTCTGGCCACGTCTAGAGCTCCCTGGACCAGGACTCCGCCCACCTGTGGTCGGCACTGTGGCTGGATCTCCCACGCCTCGGCTTACTTTAGCGGCTCCAGGCCGCTGCCCCAGGACAGCCCACTCTCAAGCCTAGTCCAGAGGCCTGAAATAGGAAGGAAGAGGGGTCTAAAAATAGCTGTAATTATAGAGGGACCCTGGATGGGGGGGTGGCGGCTACTCTCTGGCTCCTCCTGGGCACTGCCACAGCCTGTTCAGGATACAGTTCAGGCCCAGGGTAGGACTCCAGCCTTGCCTTCTGTTCCCCAGTCCACGGGGCCTCCCAGTGGGACAGAGAGTGAGGGGGTTGGGGGGCGGGGTGAGCAGGGAGCTGAGCCTGACTCCAGGGCTGTGGCCGCCAGGCCTCCTCTGCTTCCCATACACAGCTGAAGGACACAGTACGCCTCACAAAATGCTGCACAGCACACTGCCCTCACCTGGATACCTTCCTCTTGTCCTGTCCTGATGCCCGCCTCCTCCAGGAAGCCTGCCCAGACACCTTTCCCCAGCTTTGCCCATCCCACCAGCAGGGACTCCCAGAGAACATTTGCCAGCACCAGCTGCAGAGATGGATGGAGAGCAGCAGAAGCACCAGCTGATACCCAGGTTTCTGAATCCTGCAGCATCCAGTACGGGATGATCACAGTCCATCGCGAGGCAGATTTGAAGGAAACCCAACTGTCAGTGGAAAGGGCGATGGCAGAATCGGCTATGGGAGATCTGATCTGGGAACCCTACACTCAGAAATCCCCAGGGCTTTGGAACCCACAAAACTTAGATTTGATTCCCTTCCATGACACAGATAACGGTCCCACCTTTATTTCTCTGATTTGTGATCTTTTTGGTATATATGCGAGAAAGACCCCTCAGAGCTGGGGCTCTGCGGAATAAGTGTTCTTGATACCTTGACAAGAGTCTCCTGAAGGAGTCAGCAGAGCCCTTGGCCCGGGAGATGGGAGCTCCTGTCTTAAGCTATGTCCTGACCAAGTGTCAGAAGCTTCAAAGAGGCGCGGGGCAGGGTGGGAGTCCGGGAGTGCCGCGATGGGCTAAGAATGGTGAGCTCTCCCTGGGGTTCGTGCCGGAGCCTCCGCAATGACGGAACACATGATGTGCTGGTGCCATCTGGTGGCCACAAGTGGCAGTGACGGCCACCTAGATTGAGAGAAAAGGAGAGATCTGAAAAATAGAAGCCCAGAAAAGCAGGAAAGAACCAGGAGAGGGAGGGACTGGAAGGAGAGAGGAGCTGGAAGCCCTAGCAAGAGGCAGGTGTCGCGGAGGAAGACAATGGTTTCCGACATATTGCTGTGGACTGGGCAAACCGGAGCAATAGACCATGAATATTTTCCTGTGGGATATCAAAGACTCCTAGAAGCCACAAAAGGCCCAGAGTGTGCAAGTGAGGCTCATCCAGGTAAAGCAAGGTATTCCGTGGTGACCGCCAGCCCTAGACTGGGCTTCGTGTGTCCTTCAGCTGTCTAGCCTTAGCCTCTCCAGGAGCCCTGATCATCTTCCATCCATCAAAGGTTTGCTGTGGGCACCCCATGGACATGTGAAATCAAAGGTCACCAGTACAGGAGCGCAGCACACACTGGGGTACCCATGGCATGCACCTGGGTGGTGCAGTGTCTTGGGGATGGGGGAGGGGCAGCCTGGTTTCATTCTGTTCCCTGCTTCCTCACAGGGGTGGGAGGTGGAAGGTGAACTTGTTTACCACTTCTGCTCCGGGCAGTGGAGATGAGCTCAGACTGGCCCTGTGCCTTCCACGGGCAGGGCCAGGCCTGAGTCATGGGGGTCAGATGACTGCTGAGGCTAAATGGGTCCTGTCCTGCAGCCCCCAGCAGCCACTGCACACCCCGCCCTTTCAAAGCAGTCAGGCATCTCTGGGTCAAAGAGAGGGTGGGTGGAGAGGGTACAAGGTTCAGGCCATCACTGGCTCCTCCTCAGGTCAGAGGACAGCAGGGCAGTCAATACTGTTCTGTCTCCAGGCAGGCCCTCTCCCCCTCAGAGGACTGGTCTGTCCTCCAGGGGACACCTAGCTTAAGACAGTACCATCCCGGAATGCCACAAAACGCCTACAGCTACAGGCCGCAAACACACTTCCGACCTGAACAGAGTCTGAGGGTTGTGTGACTTCTCCATGGGTCTTACTCTGCTATATTGTAAAGCAAAGAGGGACTCCAAGTCCTCCAGGGAGCACATCCCAACTGATATTTGCCCTTGATCTCTAGTTTCTGCTCCTGGGGCCACAGTGCAAAACCTGAGAGAAGCCCTTAGTTAGCTCTGGGCCAAGGCAAGTCCAGGGATCTCAGGGGTCTCCACTCCTCAGAGACCCACATCCTGGCTCCCTTGGGATTTCCTGAGTAAAAAGGTCAACCTCACTCACCACAATCATCTTCTCAATGCATTTTGCCTTTCAAAGCCTGTCCTGGCATCATGGAGTGTTTGGTTTCCATAAAAAAAGCCACTCTTCCGGGGCTGGAGAGATGGTTCAATGATTAAGAGCACTGGCTGCCTTTCCAGAGGACCTGAGTTCAATTCCCAGCACCCACATGGCAACTTGCAACCATCCATGACTCCAGTTCCAGAAGTTCTGTCACTCTCTTCTGGTCTCAGTGGGCAGTGTACATACATGGTATACAAAAATACATACATGTACAGACAGACACATGCAAGTAACACATTCATACACGTAAAATAAAAATAGATAGGAGTCTTCTTTAAAGAGACTTTGCTTTTTAAATTTTTTTTTAACTTTTAAAAAAAGATTTAATGTACCCCAGGCTAGCCTCAAATTCACTTTGTAGTCAAGGATGACCTTGAACTTCCCACCCCTACTTCCTGATTGCTGGGATTACAGATGGGCACCTCCAGGCCTTTGTGTGTGTGTGTGTGTGAGAGAGACAAGGAATCAAAGCCAGGGCTTGATATTTGCTTGGGAAACACTCTTTATCAACTGAGCACCCAAGCAACTGTTCGCTCTTTTGTTTGTTTGGGTTTGTTGAGTATTGTTACATACAGCCCAGCCTGGCCTCAAATTTATAACAATCCTCATGTTTCTGAGTGCTTGGATTAACACTCAGGTCTGAAAATAATTCCTTAAAGTGGGCATAATAGTACATGTCTTTAATCCCAGAATTCTGGAGGCAGAGGCAGGTGGATTTCTGTGAATTTGAGGCCAGCTGGGTCTATATCGAAAGTTCCAGGACAGACAGGACTATACAAACGGAGACCCTGTCTCAAAAACAAACATATAAGTAAACTCTTGTTGGGTTTAAAGTCAAGTAACTCTTTGCTTCAGATTCTGTGGGACACCGCTCCCCCTCCCCCGCCCCTTCCCTAAGACCGAGAATCACAAGGTCCACCCCACTGTTGGCCCAGGACATTTGCCAGGTAGTGTTTGTGGCCTTATGTCTGTTGGGAAACATCTGGGCCTTGTTCCTCCCCTGCAGGGCTTTCGGCACTAGAGCAGAAAGGAGCCCCTCTGCATGGGCCCTTCTCCCCACTGTGCAACCTACAGGGCTCCAAGGTGTTTGCAAACACTGAGGCAGCGCTAGTCCAGGTCTTGTCACCAGACTCATAGGGTGGCCTTACCGAGGACAATCTCTCCACCCCTGGGCGTGGTTGTCCTTTTCTGTACAAAAGCCTTCTGACCTTGAGACTTCAGGATACTACAACATGGAAGTAACAAGACTGTGTATGTCACAAAACTGAAGAGCTGAGGGAGACCCAGGGGAGACCAGGCTCAGGGTCCTCACCCCTACCCTCTGCCCCTCAGCCCCAAGCTGGCACCAGCTGCTTCCCACCACAGGCTTGGCAATGCCCACTTCCTCTTGGCCTCCCCCGAGCTTTGCTGATTCCCCCACACTCCACCCCCGTCATCCTCCTGCTTCAAGCCCCGACAGTGCCCCAGCACCCCCATCCGCTCCTCTGATCTTCTACCCTGGCAGCCCCTCTGCCCAGCTTGGCACCACAACCTTTACCTTGCTGCCTGCCAAGAGCGGGCATCACCCACTCTCTATGCCCGGGCACCAGGGCTTGACTTTAGCCTCCCCAAATCTTCAAGTCTCAACACTGTCCTTGCCCACCAGCCCCTGGGCACGGGAGACTCACTGACTCCTGCAGAATTCAGCCCGGGTCATCCCCCTGCCTCAGGGCTAACTACCTCTCCAGCTGGTTAGTGAGGTAACTGACACTCCCTTAAGTCCCGAAACAAATCATCTCTTCCCACCCTTTCTGGGTGCACCCAGTACCGGGGGATTGAACTCACAGCCTCAGGCCTGCCAGGCAAGCACTCCACCCCAGCACTCCACATGTGACACTCTCCTTCATGGTTCTCCGACTTCCACAGCGGGGTCTTCTTTTCCAGAATTTACTCATTGCACAAGGCACACTGAAGTGTGAAAAACCAGAATCACACCCCAGCTTAAAACGCCAGAACTCGGGCTGGTGAAATGACTCTGCCTGTAGCCAACTGTAACAACCTGAGTTCAACCCCTGGGGCTCACAGGATGGAGGGAGAGAACAAACTCCCTCAGTTGTCCTCTGACCACACACGTGGACATGCCCCCACCCCATGAACATGCATACACGTAAACAACAAATAGATGTAAAAATCAAAAGAAAAACCAACCCTTTACAGAGAGAAATGGAGGCAACCTGTGTCGTCCCCCCCCACTCCCCCCGCACCCCCCACCCCGACCCCGTCCTACATCTGTCTCTTTCCCGCTCCCCTTCCCCATACATAAACTGCTTCCCAGATTGATCCATTATTCGGAGAAATGTTTGACACTGTCGTGGCATCTGCATGTATCCATTTATAAATGGACATGGTTGTGTGTTACTAAGCAGACGGGATCATGTTATAGCCATCCTACTATGTGATAGCCATCCTACTATGTGCTTAGCTGCCCCCCCCCCATTGCTGTACGTTCTCCAATTGATCCACTTCACTGGGTGCAGAATTCCACACTCTTCACCTTCAGTTCGTTCACTCACATTCCTCTGCGTGTCCCCTGCTTCCCAGTTCTTCACAGAGGACAGAGGTCAGCCTCAGGCATCAGCTCTTGCCTTTTACCCTGTTTCAGGCAGGGCATGCCAGGCTATCCATCCTCGAACCTTGCTCATAAGTCTCCTGTCTCCCCTTAGGACAGTAGGACTACAGACTCATGCTGCCCCACATGGCTTTTCTGCTCAGGTCCTCCCACTGAGCCATCTTTAGCCATTTGGGCCCAGCGGGCGGTTCTTGGTGTTCCTAGCGGCTCCATGCACTGGCCTTGGTCTTCCCCACCCTGGCCCAGTCACCTCCTCCTGGACAGTCCAGGTGTTTCAAAGTGTCAAGCTGTCCAGAAGCCCACCCAGGCATCCTATTTCCTTGAGACATATTTCCTGTCATCATCCCAGTGCCTCCCATTTCCTGTCCTCCAGACATCAAACCCAGGACACCCTCTCCTGTCACTGAGCTCAGCCCACTTTTCTCTAGATCAGGCCTGGCCTCACCCAGCCCCAGCCCAGGTCATCCTGGGACTATTCCAGTGACCTATCCTGACCCCACCCCATATGCATGAAGATTCTCAGGACAAAACTCCACTACACCTGCTGAAGAGCCGTGGCCCAGGTAAGCCCCAGATCCTTGTTTGAGAACATTTATTTTTTAAAGAAAGGCTCAGCTGGGCAGAGTAGAGCATACTTATAGTCGTAGCACTAGCGAGACAGAAACAGAAGGATTCAGAATTCAAGGCCAGCCTGGGCTACAGAGTGAGACTGTCTCAAATATCAAATGGGTTGTAGAGATGGTTCAGCAATTAAGAGCACTGGCTGCTCTTCCAAAGGACTGTGATTGGATTCCAAGTAACCACATGGTGATTCACAGCCTCTGTAACTCCAGTCCCAGGATATCCGATGTCTGTTCTGGCCTCCATGTGCACCAGACATACAAGTGCTGCATGCATATATATATACATATACATATATATATTTATACACACACACACAAAGAAAGCACCCATACATATAAAATAAAATATTAAAAACAAACTTTTAAAAAGATAAAGATTTACATTATGTAGTCCCTGAAAGCTGAGGGGAGATGGGATGTGAGATAACCCTTGGCTGTCTGCATCTTCAAGGATCAGAACAGCAGGAACAGGGATCAGACCCATATGGAGAGGCAGAGCCTAGGTCCCAGCTCCAGTCCTGCTAAGCCCAGGGAACCCAGAGCATCTTGGTTTTCACAGCCACCTCTTCCTGGATCCTAAGTGCTTGGACATCAGAGATGGAGTTCTCTCCCAACCCCAAGCTGTCCCCATCATCTGTCCCCATCGGCCTCATGTTCACCTCAGACCGTAGAAGGACTGGGAAGACTTAGGAATGGGTGCAGCGGACTCGGGAGTCCCTCATCTCCAGTTAACTTCCCTAGTTTGGGTGGCTTAGGTGTCCAGGTCGTGGTCAGGGATAGCAGGACAAAGGATGTCCTCCAAGGCTAGCCCCGGGTGCCCCTGGTGTCCAGCCAGCCAGACCCCCTCTCCCAGGCACTGTTTCCACACTAGAGCCTTTGCAAGCGAGAGCAGCAAGCCGTTCTGCAGACAGGAGGAACTGGAGGCCCCACTCAGCAGACATTTTCAATTAGCAATTCACTCCACTGCAGCACTCAGACCAGGCTCCAGGAAGAGAAGACTGGTTTTAAACAGAGCTTCTCTCCCCTCACTAATGGGGTCAGACCAGAGGGTTTACTGTTTGCAGGCACTGGGAGAAGTGAGCACTTCAGAGAGGCAAGGGGCAGTTCTAGAACCCAGAACTCCTGGCACTTGTCTTCACCAGCCTTCCTGGGCCCACCCTTTAAGGTCTAGGATGCTGAACTTTGTCTAAGGATAGGGAGACCCACACAGGGAGACCCAGTCTGATGGTGGGCACCTAGCTGCCATATTTTAAGAAGCAACTGGATGTCGAAACATCAGGGAATGCCCCATGACTTTCCTTAATCTGGGCTTTCCCAGGGAATGTAGATAGATGTTGTCGTTTAATTATATTATTAACAGCAATAATAATTGCTGCCATTTATTATATGCTGACAGCAAGCTAAACAAATGCTGTACAAGAATTCTTGTGTTATCTTTTCTCCCTACAAGCATTCACTCTCTCTCTCTCTCCCCCCCCCCCGCTACAGCAAAAGACGTTTAGTGATGGGGGCCATAATTTGAACCTTTGAAATCTGCCCTGACTCTCTTGGATTACACCCACCCTGGTGTTTATTTTTCTTGATGGCACTTGACTTTAAAGAGATGTGTTTGAGGAGGTTTGAGATGAGGAAAGGAGCCCGGAGAAGCCCCCAGGCTCCTGGACCCCTGAGCTTATGTCTTTGATGGTGGGGCATGGCTGGTGACTGGGTGGGTGGTGGAGAACCGAGTTCTCTCTTGATCATTCTCAAAACTCTCAAAACTCTTATCTGGGGGCTGGAGAGATGGCTCTGAGGTTAAGAACACTGGTTGTTCTTCCAAAGGAGCCTGGTTCCATTTCCAAAATCCACATTGTGGCTCACAACCTAACTCCAGTCCCTGGGATCCAACGCCCTCTTCTGGCCTCCACAGGCAGAGAACACGTGTACAGTACAGACATAGTGGAGACAAAAACACCCATAGACATTAACAAAAACAAACAAACAAACAAAAAAAACGGTTAATAGAACAAAAAACACCAAAACCCGAAAACCCAAACAACAATAACAATAACACCGGACTCTGATTTGCTAGCAGTGGATTTGGCAGGGCTTTCAGGCTCTTTAACCTGGACCCTTCCAGAGATTTGGGGAGGTTGGAGCAGAGGCCACCAGCCTAACAGGCTAAAGATGCCAAGAACATGAGAGATTTGGGTCGAAATCATCGAAATGTGGGTAAAAACCTGTCCACCCCAACTCTGATTGCAAGGGCCAGGGCTCTGCTGCATCTCCTAGTGAGGACAGAGATGGAGAGTTCTGTCCAGTGCGCCTGCTCTTCTGTAGATGCCCTGCTCTGTCAGGGTGGGAGTTAAATAAATTCATGGCCAATGAAGAAGAACAGTAAGGTGAGAGAAAAGGGGGGGAGAGAGGGGAGAGAGAATGAATGAATATATGTCCAAGCTATTGCAACGAAGGGGTCCAAGCACAGGGTTTATATTTGTTGCCCAGGTCTGGACTCCTGGGTGACCTGAGCCACTTTTCTCCCCCTTCATTAGAAGGAACTATTGTTCTTCTATGCAAAGAACAGAACAGGTAGGTCATCAGAACCCTGCACCAGGTCCCGCTGCGCTCTAGGAGGGGCGGTGAGTCGGTCAGAAGCTTCCACGTGGGGGCGCTGGAAGGCGTAGGAAGGACGGAAGCAGGTCCAGCGGCGTCCCCAGATCGGTGTCTAGCATCCGGCCTTCTTCCGCAAGTGTATCCACAGGGCAGCCAAGACCTCTCACCCGACCCCCTCCCTGCCCCGCCATCCCCCCCATCCCGTTTCCTAGGACTAGGAGGTGAACGAACACAGGAGACTAATGCAGACCCAGGTTCGAATCCCGACTCTGCCACCCGTGGCGCCTGGCCTCCGGGAGCCGGTCTCTGCAAAGGGCCCACGACCCCCTCCTCTGGCCGAGTGGGTGCTCGGAAGCGTCGGCTTCCTGCCCGCAGCTCGCCCGCGGCATCTAGTGTTTCCCTTTTCTCCCTCGGCTTTTTCTTTTTTCATCCCTGCCCGTTTGCATCTTTTTCTTCTCGAGGCTCCGCAATCCTGGCCAAACCGCAGCCTTTAGCAATCCTTCGCGCCCACCCGGCGCCCAGGGAGCCTCACCGCTGCCGCGACCCGCCCCGCGGCCAGAGCGCCGCCCGGGACCCGAGCCGCCCACGCGCGGTTGTTCCGGAGCTCAACCTGCCCTCATCAGTCGGTGAGGGCTGCTGCCGGCCTCAGCCGATAGGGGGCGCTGCCCCGCTCGACCAGTCGGGGGCGCTGCTCGGCTCGACCGCTGGAGGGCGCTGCTCGCCCAATCGTTCCCGACCTCCGTAGCACCCGAGTCCCATCCATCCGGGGCCTCGCCTACTCCCGGGTCCGACCCCAACCGGAACCTGCCAGGGCCCCACCCACCCTGCGTTTCCCCCAGACCCTTACCCTAGGAGGACAGAGCGGTCTGTCCTCCGGTGGCCTTGTCATCCATCCGGCTTCGGCGTCCCAGCCCATCCGCCTCCCAAGCCTTAACATTGCAGGGAAGGGGACTCACCGGCCAGGGCCTCGCCCGGGTGGCCGAGGGCACCGGGCGGGGCTGCGATCCCGGTCGCCGGGCCTTCCAGCCTCAGCCTGACCGCAAACCGAGGACGACGCTGCAAATAGCCGCGGTTTCCAGCTGGTGCCCTGCCTCCCTCTTGGCCTTCCGGACCTTTGGGGTTTTCTCTCTCTTTTCCCTACGCCCTCTCATCTGCCCAGTGCCTCCCCCCTGTGTCCACACTGTACGCCCACCACATCCTGACCCCTGCACGGTGGTTCCCTCACCAGCGAAGTGGAGAACTTCAAGACCAATGCCGAAGTCCAGGCAACTTCTGTGCCTGTGAGCGATTTACCCAGTCATTCAGGAACTACTTTGCCCCCACCCTAGGAGGCTCAGAAACTCCTCACAGACTAAAGTTAGTCTACAGTGCCTACAGTGGGAAGGCTACCTCCCATGTCCAGAGGCCCATGCTTGGATTCTCAGGCTAGCCTGCAAGCCCTCGTGGCACTGGAGTCCAGGATACTCCTGTTTGCACATCTGTAAAGTGAAGAGGGCAAAAGTGATACCTGTGAGGAAAAATTTGTTAAGGAAGATGATGGAAAGCCCAAAAACAAGCGGGTGGAGGGGGTGGAGGGAGTTGGCTGTCTTTACCGTGAGAGAGTTGAATAAAAGACAAACTGACAGCCTGTGGTGGCCTGACCAGGGAACCTGCATTTTAGCATGCACTTGTAGTCTGAAACAATTCCCATCGCAATGCACCACAGATTTCTGGTGCTGAGGTTAGGCACAGTCTCTTCTTTGTCTTCCCATCCAGTCCCAATAATAGTAATAATAACAATAGTTAGCCAGACAGGCTTGGTGACGCTAGCCTAGCACTTGGGAGACAGGTAAATCTCTGAGTTCAAGGCCAGCGTGGTCTACAAAGCAAGTTCCCTGGACAGCCATGGCTACACAGAGAAACTCTTATCTCAAGGGGAGAAAAAAAGTGGGTTGGAGAGATGGTTCAACAGTTAAGAGCACTCTTCCAAATCCCAGCAACCACATGGTGGCTCACAACGATTCGTAAAGAGATCTGACGCCCTCTTCTGGTGCATCTGAAGACAGATACAGTGTACTTAGATATAATAATAAATAAATCTTTAAAAAAAGTAACATTAACAATAGTTAATGGACGTTAAATATAGACCATTGCACACTGTGCTGAATGTCCCACATGTACTATCTTATTTCATCCTCAGCCTTTGCAGAATGTCATTATCAGCCTTGTGTTACCCAGGAGGGTCCTAAGGTTTAGAGTCTAACAGCCAGAGGGTCACATAGCTACTCAGCGATGATGCTACAAGTAGATCCCTGATCTCTGACCGCAGGGCCTTTGACTGACAGGTGACAGGATGAATGAGCAGATGGCCAGGCAGAGGGAGGAACTGAACAGACAGAATGAGCTTGCAGTTTGTAGGAGAGTGATACGGAAGCACACAGGCTACAAGCAGAGGGGACATGTGTGGTTCCGTGTTAGAAGGCCACCGAAAAAGCGGAAAATCACTGTGGGTAGTAGCTGACATTTGGGGTCTGAAGCCATGTTCTGGCAAATCTCCTTTTGCACTTGTAAGAAGCTTCACTTTTTTAAGTGCACGTCCTGGGGCAGGCAGTGTGCTCCCGGCACAGATGGAGACAGAGGACAGGAAGAGTAGAGAGAAAGAAAAGACGGGGTGGGAGTGGCCGATCAGCAGCGGTGACAGACTGGCCGACCTGGAGAGCCAGCTCAGGAAGGGAGCCCTCTTCCTGTGGGGGTTGTCCCTGGCAAGCTGTACCCTCCAGGTCCCTCATACTGTGCCTTTGTGCACCTGTCTCAGGAGGGAACTCAGCCAAAGGAAAGGCTGGTATTGCATCAGGGTTAAGCCTTGGGATCAAATGTTGGGGTGGCGATGGGGAGGTCTAGGCTCCTGATGTCGTTGGCGCGTTGGCACGACCAGCCAAGGAGAGAGGCTGTCCCTGAAGCAGTGCAAAGGTGAGGTGAGTCACAGGAGAAAGTAGAGGTGCTGGAAGGCTGGGAGACGTCCCAGTCACATACAAGTGGTCCAGTGGGGACCTGAGACGGCTAGGGGAGGTGTCATCGGGCTGAGCGGGGCTCCCTGGATTCCCTGGACAGAGCGGCACCTGCTCACCATGCTGCCGCTCCTTGCCCTGTTTCTCCTGATCGGGCCGTCAGTGTGCACTACAGCTGGAGCCAGAGAGGAACTGGATTTCGGTGCAGAAGCAGAGTCCTGGGTGACCGTGAACCTGAAGGTACCTTTCTGAGATGATGAGCCATGGTGGAGGGCTGGGAGATTCCTTCTGAGGCTGCCAGGATAGCAGAGTGCACCATCCTAAGTACTTTAATGGCAAGACAGACTGGTTAACTCCACTGGATAGGGAGGGTTAAGCCTTGATCTGTCCAACCACCAGAGAGCAACAATGTGTGCTGTGTGTATGGAAACACTTAGTTAACACCTACTGTGTTCCTGGTACTGTCCTGACTGCCTTGTGAAAAATAACCCATTTCAACCTTATGGGGAAAATGTCATTGCTATCCCATTTTACAGATAAGAAAGCTGAGGCACAGAGAGGCCACAGAGCTTGTTTAAGGTGTATTGCATCAAAAGCACAGCTTCCACGTTAGTTAGGTTCTGATTCTATGTATCTTTGAATTGGAGATCTTCCCAGAGTTTCTTTTCAAGTGACCAACTGGAACAGGATTGCTATTTCGTCTCATACAAGAAACTGCTTTTACCTCCTGACAAAAACTGGTGTTTGACAATGGTGGCATGTGCCACCCTCCTGCATACTGTTCCTGGGAAGGAATTTTTTTAAGGAATTATTTATTTATTTTATGTATATGAATACACTGTAGCTGTCTTCAGAAGATCCCATTACAGATGATTGGAGTCACTGTATGAGTGCTAGGAATTGAACTCAGGACCTCTGGACCTCTTAACCACTGAGCCATGTTACCAGCCTGGGAAGAAATCTTAAAGTTGGAGCTCCAACTGTACTCTGAGATCCAATATCCCTGACCTAAGTGAAGACCCTGACCTTGGAGCTCCAATCCCTTCTCAGGGAACCCCAATAAGAGACTGGTGGTCAGGAAAGCTTGCACAAGGAGGGTAACTGGAGCCTATCTCCCCACAGTCCCAGATGGAAAGGATACTCAGCTGATTTTATATGATGCTTAGCTGTATGAGGTCCCTGGAAGTTCTTAGCATTGGGAGGTTAGGGATGCGGCTCAGTTGGTAAAGGGCTTGTGTAGCATACATGAAGTCCTGGGTCTAATCCCCAACACCACATAAAACTGTGTGATGGTGCATGCCTGTAGTTCCAGCACTTGGGAGGTAGAGGCAGGAAAATCAGAAGTTCAGGGTCACTCTTAGTTGCATAGGGAGTTCGAGGCTAGCCTAGGGAGCGGAGGAGCAGTAAAAATGGAACCCTAGGAAAAACCACTCACAGATAGCCCTGCTGAGGATGGGGAGGGCCCTCTCTAACTTGACTGGGGAAATGTGGGCACTGGGAGAAGACGGCAGTCTGGGAGACCTGGGTTTAAGTCTCAGCTTGTCCACTGACCCCTGCTACTCTCCACCTCAGTTTTTTTTCTTTTTCTTTTTCTTTCTTTCTTTTTTTTTTTTTGTTTTTTTGTTTTGTTGTTTTGTTTTTTGTTTTTTTGAGACAGGGTTTCTCTGTGTAGCCCTGGCTGTCCTGGAACTCACTCTGTAGACCAGGCTGGCCTCAAACTCAGAAATCCGCCTGCCTCTGCTTCACAAGTGCTGGGATTAAAGGCATGCATCATCACTGCCTGGCTCGACCTCAATTTTCTTTCCTGCAAGATGGAGGGAGAGGGAAAATGAGCCGTAGCTCATTCTGCAGCTGTGACACATTTTGTTTGTTTGTTTGGAGTCAGTGACAGACACGCAATGTGTGAAAAGTCCCGTTGGATGATAGAGAGTACTGGGCACAGCCACATGGAAGTGTCATCAACTTTGCCTGCCCTGGCTTTGGCAGCTCTGATTTCCTCTGTAATCTGTTAGCTCATCCTGCAGGAGTGGGTTTCAATCTTGTCTCTTCCTCTCTCCTAAGACACGAGGCTTGTACTAGGAAAGGAAAGGCTAGGCTAGAAAGCCAGAAATACAGACAGACCCTGTGGGTTGCTAACTGTCTCTACAAATGCAACATTCTGATGGCTCCCAGTTCCCAGGGTGCCCTGCCTCCAGTCACCCCTGGGCCTCCTGGGTAAACTAGAATGGTACTCCTAATGCCTCCCCTCCCCCTAGCAGAAACCTGGTGGATAGAAGGGTCTGCTCAATTTCATTCATAAAAGATCACTCTTCCCAGTATGCACTTGAAGGATGCCCTTTGTTAACGCAAAGTGGTTTTCATGAGTGGTTCAAAGATGGGCCTAAATCTCCAAAGAGACTTTTCTCTGGTTTCTGGCTAGGCTGGGCGACTCCAGCTGGCGACAGCTGCCCCAGCCACTGATGTCTTAGAGAGGAGACAGATTGGGAGACTGAATTAGGCCAATACTTAGAAAACAGACTCTCCCTACTATGAAAACAAGGTGCGATCAACTCCAAGCAGCACATGGGCCTTCCATGACATACAGCTGGGTCCCTGGAGTCCTGAGATCCTGCCCGGGCCCTAAGGAGAGTCCCTGATCTGTCCCCAGCTCCCAGACTCACTCTTCAGGTGTTGTTGGAAAAGGTGGTTTCCACCCATCTCAGTTCAGAGATGATCCCTCGGAGACTTAAGGTCAAAAAGGGAGAAGGCTTTGGCCAAAGCTGCAGAGGGAGTGGGAGACAGAAGTGGGTCTACAGCTGTCAGGGCAGAGTAATGCTAATTGGGCTGGGCTGGAGGATTAACGTGGCTTTTCCAAGGGCATCAGCTCCTCCCAGGATGCCCCACTCTTGGGAGGTTATATCTGGGAGGATGGGGGAGAGAATAGAACAGTCATCAGCTCTGGTGGTTCCGTCATATTAGGAGGCAGTCAGATTCTGATTCTTATGGACATTTCTCAAGATTCAGATCCTGCTTCAGCTTCTCCGTTGCTGCCCTAATTAAGGGCAACCTTAGTTTCCATGTATGTAGAACAGACAGGATCACAGGTTCTCTTTTTGAGACAGTGTTACTGTACATCCCTAGCTGGCCTGGAGCTATATTTAGACTAGTCTAACATCGGTTTGTGGCAATCCTCCTGCCTCCACTTTGTGTGTGTGTGTGTGTGTGTGTGTGTGTGTGTATTAGTGACAGTAGTAATTTTTTTGGCTACGTGGCTGAAACTGTGTGTAGTATGTGGTGTGGTGGGTGTGTGTGAGCGCAGGCGCGCGCGTGCATTAGTGATGGTGTTAATGTTTTGGTTATGTGGCTAGGACTAACTCTGTACTCACAATGCTCCTGCCTCAGCCACAGGTGCTTGGGGTTACAACCACATGCCACCATGCCCAGCACCATAGTCTAATAATAGTTAATATTGAAATTTTGACTAGAGTGTTCTTTCATCTAGATGGCTCAGATTCAAGTTCTGACCGCATTTCTCAGTTATGCTATTTCTGGACATATTTCATCTCTATGTACCTGTATGTCTTCATCTGTTAGATGGTGACAGTAATAGTATTGGACACGATTTTCATGAGGTTTGGCTGAGAATTAATGTTACTAAATTAAAGTCCTGAGGGGCAGTGCCAGGAACACAGTATGTGAAATTTTACATCATCATTAGTACAATGTGCTATTTGGGGTAAAACATGAAAAAGGACCTGGCGCCAGGCTGTTGAGATGGCTCTGTACCCTCCCCACGTCTTCATTAGTCCCACACTCTAATGCTAACTCTCTGCTTCTCCAGGGAATCCCCATCCCCAGCATTGAACTTCAGCTTCAGGAGTTGAAGAGAAGCAGGACTCGCCAGTTCTATGGTCTGATGGGGAAGCGGGTGGAGGGTAAGTGACAAAGGCTGTGGGCGTGGCTCAGAGCGGCTGCTGCAATACCTAGTCGAGGAAGCCCATGGGATAGTGAGGTACACTGTCTATCAGCCGTCAATCAAGCAGGATGTTATCAATGGCAACAGGGATATCAGGGCTATCTAGTAGATGAGAGAGCTGATGGTTTGCACCCTGGTCCCATACCAGCGAGTTGACGGGAGAGTGTTCTGAGGCTGGACAGCAGCACTGAGATGTGAACAAGACAGGCTTTCCAGCCAGTTCTGTGCAGTTGACGATCGATCATTGAGCGTCCTGAAATAAGGACGCTGTCCCGGAGATGGAGACAAGGCAACCAGACAGAGCTCTTTTTTGTCAACACCGTTGTCCTGAGGATGCGCTCAGTGTTAGCACTTGCTCTGTCCATCACAGGTGGAAATGTGTGCACCTTTTGACCAAGTTTCACATCAGGACATCTCTAGTTCCTGTGAGAATGTCACGTGAGCCCTGGGATGTTTGCACTGTGGGGCTCATTGCCAAGCTGATCACAGCAGCGAAACCTAAGACCACTAGTGGGGGAAAGGTCAAAATATAGAACATAAATGGGACACAGTGGGACATGACAGTAGTCCTAACACTCGGCGGGTAGACACAAGATGGTAAGAAGTTCAAGGTCACTCTTGGCTACAAAGTGAGTTGAGGCCTACAAAAGATCTGCCTTTTAAAGAAGGATCAGGGAGATAGTTCAACTCAAGCATGTGAGACTGAATTTAGTGCCCATCACCCCCGTGAGAAGCTAGGCAGTGGACCTGTAATTCCAGCACTGGGGAAGTAAAGGCTGGACGATATTTGGGACTTGGTGGTCAACCAATCAAACCAAACTGGTAAACTTCAGGCTCAGGGAGAGGCCCTGCCTCAAAAAACAAAGTGGACAGTGATTCAGGAAGACAATAAGTGTTTACCTCTGGCTTCCATACACACACACACACACACACACACATGCTACACCACATAATACACACATATACTCACACAGACATATATACACACACACCAGCCACACTACACACACATATAAACACACATATATACACACACTCACAGACATACACACACATATGCTACACCACACAATGCACACATATACTCATACATACATACATACACACACACCAGCCACACCACACATACACGCACACACACACACACACACACAGACACATACATAGACACACACGCATATGCTATACCACACACACACACATAAACTCACACAGATATACATATACACACATACCAGCCACACACCACACACACATACCAGGCACATATACACACACACACACACATGTATATACACACATACTCAGACATACACACATATGCTACACCACACAATACACACATATACTCACACAGACATACATACACACACACACATACAACACACCACACACCACGCACATATACACAAACGTACACACATTATATATTCCACACACATACACACTACATATTACACACATATATCACACCACACACACATATTTTGGAAAAAAAATAAACCTTGCAACCACACATAATGAGACCTTGAAAAAGATGAAAGTATGGATCTCAGTTGTAAAGGGGGCGTACTTACCATTTATAAGGCTATAGGTTGAATCTCTAGCACCAGACAAAACAAACAAAATGCTTAAGCAAACTGAGGATGACACCTGTCAGTAATCCTAGCAGGCAGAGCAGGAAGCTCACTACAAGTTTCAGGCCAGCCTGGCCTACATGGTGAGACTTTTTTCTTCCCTCGAGCACAGCAGAACCTCACCATGGTCAGATCTCTTGGGCAACAACACCCCTGTATGCCCAGTAGGTGACTGAGGCCCTGATAGTAAGTGCTTTTCCCAAGGATGCTGCCTAGCTGGTGCCAGGCCAATCTGTATGTGCTCCATTGCCTCCTCTGGGCGTATCCCCACTTGTTACGCAAGGACAATGCCGTGGCTAGAGTCCCCATCAAGAGCCCTCACACCTCTTTACCCCAGGGAAGTAGGACAGGCTTCATCTCCTTCTTCTTCTCCCAGGAATACATCCGGTCCAGTCAACGGAGAAAATGGGTGAGTGCTGCCCTTGTCTACCCTCAGCATGCTTCCTGGGCTGGGGGACACTGTGCTGGCCATTGACGACCCTGGACTAAACGGTGGCCTCTGGCTGGGGACATGCCTGGCCAGCACTGCTGTACCATTGGAGGGCTCTGTGACTTGACCAAAAGACTGGGCTTTCTGGTTATTCCCCAGAGGGTGGGATGTGCATGCCTAGGGAGTGCCTGCAGGGGAAGGAGCCGGGGCCAGAGCTGCAAACTGATCAGAGCTAAGAAAATGAATCAACCAGGAAGATAAGAGAGCTCAGAGATTCAGCCCCTGGCCCCCTGAGGATGTAAGAACTACAAACCCAGGCAGGCTTTATTCTGCTTAAACCCTTCAGCAGGAAGGGAATCACTGGCAGGTTGGGTGTGGTAGCTCACACCTTTAATCCCAGTTCTCCCTGAAGGCTGAGGCAGAGGGATTACCTGTGACTATCCTGAACTACAAAGCAAAGTACCTGTCTCAAATGAAGCAACACAGAAAACGCCAACCTCTTTCTACAACTCCTGTGAATCAGACCCTGCCCTTTGGAGCTGTTACTGATTTCACTGCCCCATCCCCAGCAGCTAGAGTGGGACTGTCTCCTCTAAGCAGACAGCTTGTCTCCATGGACTGGGAATGATGCTGTCCTTGGCACACTGCATAGTGCAGTCCTGCTGTCACATGACTGTTGTTCCCAGCCTGGAACTTCCCCACAGGAAGACCCAGGCTCAGGTCCCTCATAGTCCTTAACACTCAGCCTAGTTTCTGTACATGGAAATACTGGTGAAAGGACTAACAAGAGGACAGTCAATGAGTAGAGTCATGGAAGAAATGAAGGGACCTAGGGCATCTCTTCATGTCCCGAGAACGGCTGCATTCACAAGGCCCCACTCTACTCTCCTGGCCCCTCCCCCACGCCAAGGCAGCTTTCTTTTACTGTTCCTCTTTACCTCTTCTTTTTTTTTTTTTTGAGACAGGGTTTCTCTGTGTAGCCCTGGCTGTCCTGGAACTCACTCTGTAGACCAGGCTGGCCTCGAACTCAGAAATCCACCTGCCTCTGCCTCCCAAGTGCTGGGATTAAAGGTATGCGTCACCACTGCCCGGCTTCTTTACCTCTTCTTTCTCCCTCACCAGGGTATCAGCTGGGACGTATAGTGCAGGACCTCCTTGGCACGAGAGGTTTGTCCATAGAAGGTAGGCACGGGCATCTAACGGGTGGCAAGGGCATCATGGAGAAACAGCCGGGTGTCCTAGTGCTGTCAGATAGAAGAGGCTCCTATAGTATTCTTTCTATCCAGCAGAAGGGGCCGTGGGAGGTGAGAGCGGAGGTTCAAGGAGGGAAAGAGGCTCCTGGTGACCTTTTGATTATGTATTTGTGTATGTTTTTATATGCTGCAGTATGTGTGCAGGGGTCAGACATGTTGGCTGGTGCCTTTACAGGCTGAGCCATCTTGCCAGCCCCGATGATCCTGAAGCTGTACCTTCCCTCGCCCATGCCCTGTAGGTTCAGTGGAGCCACAGAATAAGATGCTCTGCAGACATCTTCTATCTTTGTCAGTAAAGTCCTAGTTGTTGATCCCTGGGTCAGGAATTTAGTCTTAAAGAGATTGGTAGGGTTCAACAGGTATTAAGCAAGCAGCCCCGTGGGAGAGGTGATACCCTAGGCGACTAACACTCTCCACCCAGCACACACACACATACACACACACACACACACACACACACACACACACACACACACACAAAAGCAGGAGTTATTCCCTCAAGTGGTTGCCAAAGCCGGGCATGAAAATGAATGATTCAGGCCTGAGGAGGAGCACAGAGCCAGTGTTGGAGCAAGAAGGGCAGTGGATGCCAGAGTGAGCAGAGTCAGGTCGCCCCGAGCTCTGCGCTGTTTCCCTGCTGTGCTGACTTATGGCCCCTCCCTGTCTCTCCAGATAAAACATTAGCTATTGGGAAGAAAGACAGGAATGAATTTTTCAAGGCTTCTGAGTCTTTCAGAGGTCCTCTGGAACTCACCCCCAATTACTAACTTGAGATGAATATTCTACTGCATGGGGTGAACTGGTTGCTTAGAGATATCACCTTCCAGGGATGGGAAGTAATTTGCCTTAGGGCTTAGGTCACACAGTGAACTAGTAACAAAAGCAGTTTCCTGGTCAGGGGTAGCTCCATGTCCCTGGGAAGGGGCTTTAGATTACCATTCCTCTCTCTGGGGAGGGTGGCTGAGGGCTGGCTGGAGATGTGGGAGGATAACCTGTAATTTCACTGCTCTAGGAACCTGTAGACAGGAGACAAATCACCAGAGTGCAGGGCCTGGAGCAGTGGCCAGAGACAGCCTCCAGAGTCAAGAGGAAGACCAGGCTCCCCTAACCACCAGCAACATGTAGCACTCTCCCTGGGCACAGAAGAGGACTGGCCAGAGTTCAGAGAGAGCCCCGAGCAACACCTTCCAAATGATGCCACGCCCATCTCTCCCCTCAGCATCACATCTGCTGACCCACAGCCAACAGTCCTGTGTCTTCTGTCCTCGACTCCGGTATCTCCTGCCAGGCCCGCACCAAACTCTGCATTTCTCCCAGGACACTCGGCATCTGGTAGCAAGGACACACAAAACACTGTTACCTCCTTACAAGCTGGCTGACCGAGCTCTCCCTGTACCTACGGTAAAGCTTCATCCTCTGTACCCCATGCCTAGCATACAGTAGGGCTCAATAAACGAGTTAGCAGTAATAGGTAGCTTCCTCAGCCATGCAGGGTAGAGGACGGGATATCAGAATAGCAGAGAGTAACATTGTACCACAGCCCAGGTCCAATCTTTGGGTGGGAAAAAGAGCCTGGCAACAGAAACAAGAAAAAGATCCTGGCGGAGAAGGTGCTACATGCACTTGGGGGGTGGGCTCAGGAACCCTCTTCCCTTTAGATTCCTGATATTCCTACCAACAGACGTCCCACTCTGTGCTGACGCGATGGCTTGGTGGGCTAAGGCAATTGTTGCCACAAGCCTGACAACTTTAGTTCAATCCCCAAGACCCACAAGGTGAAAGAAAAAAAGTCTTTACCTCTGCATGTGTCATGGCATGTGTTACACAAAATAAAAAGATAGTTTTGAAAAGAGGTTACCCTTTCTAACCCAGCCCCCCTGATTGCACAATTCAGTTCCAGGTCACACCTCAATCCTCTTGTATAAGGTGGCTGTCTTAGTTAGGGTTTTATTGCTGTGAACAGACACCATGACCAAGGCAACTCTTATAAGGACAACGTTTAATTGGGGCTGGCTTACAGGTCAGAGGTTCAGTCTGTTATCAAGGCAGGAACATGGCAGCATCCAGGCAGGCATAGTTCGAGAGGAGCTGAGAGTTCGACATCCTCATCTGAAGGCTGCTAGTGGAAGACTGACTTCCAGGCAGCTAGGATGAAGATCTTAAAGCCCATGCCCACAGTGACACACCTACTCCAACAGGGCCACACCTCCATTTTAGTGCCACTTCCCATGGCTAAGCATATTTAAACAAAGACGGTGGCCCTTCAACTGCCTTGGTTTTAGAAGAGTTAGTTGTCCTCTTTCATACACCAGGGCAGAGCTCCAGAGAAACAGAACAATTCCAACCTCAGAGGCCCCATCTAGTCGGGGGGGAAACCCTTGTGCCTGTGATATAGGACCCTGATGTTTAGAGACACCAGAAGCTAGATACAGTGCTATTTATCTATAGTCTCAGCCCTCAGGAGACTGAGGCTTGAGCCTGGGAATTGAGCCAGTGAGTCAGTTCCAAGCAGAACGCTTGCTGCCAAACCTGACACAATCCCTAAGATGATCTTGGTGGAGAGACCTGACTCCCAAAACATATCCTCTGACTTCTACATGTGATAAACAGTATTCACACGATTGTACACATGCTATAAGTAAATGTAATTTTTAAAAAGTCCCTTAGAATGAAATCCAAGGGGAAACAAGGGGTGGTGGCTGGAGAGATGGCTCAGTGGTTAAGAACACTGACTGTTCTTCCAGAGGTCCTGAGTTCAATTCCCAAAAATCACATGGTGGCTCACAACCATCTGTAATGGGATCTGACGCCCTCTTCTGATGTGTCAGAAGCTACAGTGCATATAGAAAAATAAACGGCTAGCACGGTGTTTGGCATGTGAGCATCCAGACATCGGTTTGATCCCTAGAACTAACATTAATAAGCCAGGGCGTGGCAATGTAAGTTTGTAATCACAGTGCTAGAAGCAGAGAACAGAGACAGGTGAGCCTGCCTCAGAAACCAGGTGTTCGGCACCCGACACAATACCCAAGACTGTCCTCTGGCCTCCCCAAGCTGTGCATACACATGCAAGTGTATAAGCACACACATGAACATCAAGGACAGGGGCTGGACCAGAAGTGAGCTGGAGTTACTTGGGTAGGGTTAACAGCAAAGGAAACTCACCCATCCATTAGACACCTCCCCGCAAAGTTTATCTTCTTTATCCTACATTACAAAGAGGAAATGGGTTATTTTCCTAGGCACTTGATCCCTTCTGTGTGACAGGGTGAGGGTAAGGTATATTGAACAGGAGAGAAAAGTAAGCATTTGGATGGTGGTGGCAGTAGAGGCCGCTAAAGTGACCAAGGCAGTCTTCAGCCTTTCTTCCTTCTCCCTCATGGAGATGAATACGGAAGTTGGGAGATGGTGTGGACTTCTTCCTTGGAGTCTGTTCTCACAGCAGAATCTCCCAGTTGACAGACTTCATCCGCTCACCTCCCAATCTACAAAGCATCCAGGTGCCCATTCTGCCCACAGACCCATTCAGGTTGTGGTCACAGGGTGGGGTTCCCAGCAGTCAGTTCACCAAGAGACTCAGCAAGGGAGGTGACTCTTATCTTTTGCTTCAAGCTTGGGAGGTTTAGGAGAAATAAAATTCACTGAGTGGTCCAGCACCTGATGGGAGTTCAAGACTTGAAAGCCCTGACAGACGACCTAAAGGAAGGCTGAGATGTACGCGTCTGACAGCTCACTTCTGTGCACCTGCATAACCCACCATGTTCCCCAAGCTCCCAATACCCGCAGTCCCCTGCCTCCGCTCCACTGGTCTGTCAGGCATCGTCAGGCCAGCTTCTTTGTAAAGGTCAGGCACCATCCGCCCGGCTGCAATCTCCACTCCCTTCATCCCCACTTAGCTATGTGGTGGATAACCTTGGTGCTCTGGGTACTGAACTGGTCTCTCAGAAAGGTGGGATTTCTTAGTCACCGTCTAACTCCAGTTCCAACAGCAATGTTGAAGAGCTTTTTGGGGAGTGTTCTGAAGGACTCACATCCTGTTTTCAAAGAGTCTGTCTCCAGGGAGCCACACGGTACAGGTACCTGAAATAGTAGCCACCCTGAGTAGACAGTTATAGTTCTGAAACTTGGCATATCTCAAGAAAACGTGGTGGCACACACCTGAAGTCCCAGCATCTGAAGGTAGAGGCAGGGTGGTCAGGAATTCAAGGCCAGCCTATGAATTCCTGAGCGAAGTTGGGAGTGACATCTTCAAGAACCCAGCGACTGGGCTGAAGCACCTCATTTCTGTCTACAGTCTCTCCTGTAACCTTTCTTTAAGTAATTATTGTTATGTGCATTGGTACATCTGTGTACAGAAGCCAGATCCTCTGGAACTAGAGTTACAGACAGTTGTGAGCTGCCATGTGGTTGCTGTGAATTAGATCTAGATCCTCTGGAAGAGCAGCTGGGGCTTTTAACCACTGAGCCACCTCCCCAGCCCCAGCTTTTCCCACTTTCTATCACTGAAAATCCTAAGTCTGGCACACAGTTGGGGACAGAAGTGAGCCGCTCACAAAGGGCCTCACATACAGATTCGATGTACAGCAGATTCCAGCAGATTCTATACTGTGAGACAAGAGACAAGCCTCCAACAACTTGTGACACAGAGGAAGTCCAAAGTAAGCCATTTCCAGAAATGGTCTTATTAGAAGGTAACTTGTCAAGAAGTATTCACCTCACAGGGAGTCAAAGTGGTCAACAGTTCACATCATTTTCTGTTTCTACAGCCAGGAGTCCAAACAGGTATGGAAGGCACTGCACAAGAGGGAAGGGACAAATGGACACTTTGCCCAGGGGGGGCATTTTCCTCACCAGTGAGTCTTGTTTCTTTCTGGTTTAGTGACACTCATTGGCATTGCTGAAGTTACCACAGAGGAAGTGAGCAATTACCCTGCCCCCATCAGTCTGGGAGAGGTAGTCATCTGCAAGCCTGTGGCCAAAAGACCTGAAGTAAAACCAGGTTAGATACAATTCCTAGCACACACTACATCCCACTATTTAGCAAAGGAGTTCTCGTACACACGCTACGAGCTCCCGGGAGTCGGTGAGCCAGACCCTCCTCAATACTTCATCATTCATCGGAGTTGGTTCTCTGAATTCCAGCACATTCCAAAAACTAGTTCAGAGTAAGGGAGCCAGAATGTGCTTCCTGCTTCACCAGTGAGGCTTCTCAAACCAGACTTTATGAACCTCATCCCTGAAGACTCCACAGGCAAATAAATGACTGCAAATAAATGTGGGCTTATTTGCATACATACAAAAAAAAACAAAAAACAATCCTAATGAGTTTTTCAGCTTCACAAAGGCCAGAAGCAAACAGGAGAGAAAGAAGGTGGTTCAGAGCCTTGCTGCTTGAACCTGCTTTGAGAACAGCCACACTAACTACCCTTGCAAGGGAATCGAGTGTTGATTCCACTGGCTTTGTATTCCAGAAGGGATGTCTGTGTGCCGCAGGCACACTGTGCTCCACTTTTATCTACAGATTTTAAGATGCTCCACAGCCCCACTATGATCTAGAGCAACAGATCAGTCCATTCCAGCAGTCCCTAATCCCAGCCATCCAACCTATCCAGAACTACAGGGGCCGATGACAGCCAAGCCCTAGTAGAAGTATCTCTGTGTTCTACAAAGTACACAGTACACTGCTAAAAATGACTCAGCAGGACTATTCCCATGAGAAATGGGAGACCATCGAAGCTGTCAGGTGACTAGGCTGCACCACAACATGGCTTTTGGAGTCAAGAGAAGCAAGGCTCTCATTCAGTATCAGAATATAATCTTTTCCAGGCGGTCTTAGGCAACCCTGTGAAATGGTCATTTGACATCTAAACCCCACACGCCGAGAACCGCTGCTCTAGAAACACGACTGTCTCTAACAAGTATATCCACCTAGAAGGAAAAGGATGAGCGGACATTAGGGACTGACGAGAGGAAGGCAAGGGCAGAGGTGGAGCAGACTCTCAAGTAGGATGGAGTACAGTGAGCATTCTGGCTTCTTGGCTCGGCTGCGGAGGGCTGCAGGTTTCCTTCTGCATAAGCAGTGTGAGCAGACTGATACAGCTAACACAAAGGGCAGAGGACGTAGTGCTGAGCGCACACAGGCCTCCACTGCGTGGTCAGCCAGACCCAGGAACAAGAGGGTCAGGGCTGGGCAGCCTTCAGCTCTCCCTCCCTGGCATTCAATCCGCACGGTCCACGTCACCCATCTCCACTCTTCAAACCGTGAGAGAACAAAACCTCCCTCTGCTGCAAAAGTTTACAACACAGAGACTTGAGCAAACCCTAAGATCAACAGAAGGGAGGTTATTTTTCTCCACTGCACTTTCCAACTCCAGTAAGAGGCCTTGCCAGTGAGCAAAAGAACCCCAGCAAACACGGCTCCCTTTCCACCACACAGATGGCAATGCCCAACCTCCCTGTCCTGCCTGAGCAAACACAAGCAAAAAATGCAGCTATTTCCGGAGGCACAATCTGGGCTGGATAATGATTAGACGTGGCATGGCCCGCTACTGGTGAGCATAACTTGGAGAAAAGGAATACACTTGTTTCTGCCTCCTACAAGCATCCATGGAATTCCCAACCTACCCTAACTTCCCATTGGTTCCTTGACGCGCATGAATGAAAGAATGGTTATACTAGCTAGCTGCTGTTGTGCATAACTACTTCCTGGAGCCAAAGGGAGACAGATTCAATTTGTTCTCCCACTTGTGAGTTCAGAGAAAACACTCACTGTCAACAACCTGCTTCACTTCACTGAGCCACCAACCCCAGGCCAATCACATCAAATCACATATAAACAAGAATCAGACCAATCAGACATGAGCAGAGAACATGCTTTATTGAGTAGATACAGAAGAGCACATTCTACCACATGTGGGGAAGGGCTCAGAATCTGTAAAAAGCCTTTTACCCCTTAAGAAAACCCACAGTGAAGTGGCTTCTGAATACATTTTAACAGTTACACTGAAACTGGAAGGAAGCACTGAACATGCTTAATCAGCTCCCTCCAACCCACAGTGGATATTAGTAGTGTACAGAGATGACAAGAGAAAGGCACAAATGACCAGAGTTAGGGTTGTGGTAAAAGGGTGCCACGTGAAGACAGCAGTGTTGGAGGAGACCAAGTTGGGAAGGGTGACATGTCAGACATCAAAAGCTGCCCCAAGATAGCAGGTTATATACTGGGACAGGGAGAAATTAGAGGGAACATTTCTTCCTTCACTTAACACCACCAAAAATAGGAACCCAGAGAACAGGATGATGGTGGCAAGTCCCGAAAGGGAAATGGAGTTAGTTCTTAGTGACAGAAGCACTTCAGCCTGCTGGGGAGGCACTGTTGGAAGGGAAGCAAACCGTAGCGGTGTGGCCACTCTGTCTTGCTGAGTCACGGACTGAGAAACACAAGTCATTTCAACCATTTTCCACTTCTCCCAGGAAGCTCTGGACAAAATCAGTGCAACTTATGTGGAAAGTATAGCTGCCCTATACCAGACTGGCAAAGGCAGGTATGGAAAGATCCACACTGAGATCATTTAATGTGGCGTGAAAAAAGATTGTTAAAATATTTTGGCAACTGCCAACATAAAAGGGGGCAGGAAAAAAAGTGGGGGCATTTTCTGCTGTGGCAAAAAGAATTACCCATTTCCTTCTAGCAAGACGCCGCCCCAGTGCCCACCAGTGAATACAAAGGAAGCACGAGGCCGCCACCTCTTAAAACTTCACCTGTCTCCTCAGATGGACCAGGTCCTGTGAACCCCTGGGAACCGTCAGGCGTTCCTAGCTCTGGCCAGCCTGATCCTGATCAAAGGTTAAGTCTTTTGACAAAAAGGGAGAAAAAGAAGTGACTGGGAGATGAAACCCAGGGTGAGCGGACCCTCCCAGGAGACACAGGGACACTCACAGGAGCTGCCACTTGCCCACCCCTTCATGAAGAACGCGTGAGGAGTAACTGGAAAGGGCCTTTGGTGGAAACCATGTCTGGAGGTCGGCTAACCAGGCAGGAAAAAGCACTAGCACAAGGTCAGGACACAACAAACCTCACGGGGTTAAAGAGCATGAAGAGGGAACCAGTGACTGGACAGGTACAGTACCATAACACAACGCCTTGGGTCAGTGCTATGAGGGATCTGTATTTGAGCCTAATACAGATCCATCCAGGCAACCTCACTGAGGCCGAAACAACAGTTCCTCAGAACTAGTGTCTGCAGTGTACACGAAGGCTGGAGCCAGAACAGTCCTGAGGGGTGGCCTTCCCAAAGGATACTGTACTTGCCAATCACAAGAGCAACAGAAATGACAGACAGATCCCTAGGGCACGGATTCCTACTGCTGGGGCTCGCTGGCTCGGAGTGACAGGTCACTTTAAGTGCCCTTGGGAGGGGTCCATTTTAAGCAGCTTGGATCCATGGTTTTGTTGGAGTTGGACCTCTTGGCCTCTTTGGCTATCCACTCATCTATCAGGTCCTGTGAAGAATAAGGAAGCAACTATTACACACGTGCAACTAATACGCTTTAAAAGATTCCAAAATGACTGGCAACAGATACACCCAAGTCCTAATAATACATTAAAATACAAGATGATATTATCTTTAGATTTGCAAAGTTTCCTCTTTATTCCTATTCTGCCTTCAATGAGAACTGGGAATCATTATTCATTTATGCTTATGATGTATAGGTAACTAAAAATTCAAAATGGAACTAAATTGAGGTAGCATTCCACAAAACAAGTCCTAGAACGTATGAGGACTCACAGAGACGGGTATAAGTGTAATGCCACACAAAGCCGCTTAGCTTGTTTCATCCAGATCTGACAGAGCTTACCACAAGCTCTGATAAGGACAAGCAAGGAGATAAGCTTAGCAGCAAAGGCCACCTGGACCTTGCTGCCAGCGGGAAGGAGGCTCGTGGGAGCTTCCGGTGAAGCCTCTAAGGGAAGAACTGTGGGCAGTGTGGTCCCACTGAGCTCTCTCTCCTAAGTGTTAAGGACACCACAGGCAGCTGAGGAAAATCTCACCTGTCTCTTTAAAACTAGGTGCTTGCCTTTCCAATACTTGAGCATCTGAAGGGCTTGCAGAGTGCTGACAATGTCCACGGGATTCACAGCTGTTTCCTGGCTAATTTCTGTAACAGAGGAGCCACTGAGATCCCAGTGGGAGCAGACTCCCACACCCCATGTCTCCCAAGGCCCCCTCTTTCATGCTGAATTTTCCAGAGCCCAAATTTGTGTTACTTGGGCCAATCTGCTCAAATGTCTCACCAGTTCAAGTAACTACAAAAAAAAACAACTTAATAGTAAGAAGCTACTCTTAACCCCTTAGACATCAAGGTCAAATATGAAACCCCTAAATTCGTCCTAAAGGGAAGATGTCTTCCCTAAAATTCACATGTTTCAAAATACCAAATGAACTCTTTCTGTCTGATTTTCAAAAGAAATGAGGAGCTGGATAAAGTGGCACAAGTCCTCAATCCCAGTACTTGGGAGGCAGAGGGGGCAGAGCTCTGTGAGTTTGAGGCCAGCCTGGTCTATACAGTGAATTCCAGGACAGCCAGGGGTACAAAGAGGAACCATGACTTGAAAAACAAACAAACAAATGATATATTGCTTGTGTAATGTATGCATGTATGTGTTTTATGTGGATGGGTGTTTTGCCTGGATGTATGTCTATGAACCTATGTGAGCCTGGAACTGGAGTTCTATATGTTGTGGGTCACAATAGGGGTGCTATGAATTGAATCCAGTTCTTCTGGAAGAACAGCCAGTGCTCTAAACCACCGAGCCTTCTCTCTAGGTCTTCCTCTTCCATTTTATATGAATTAAGTGCTCACAACTCCAGACAGGAGGAAACACTTTCGAACCATTCCCAGGATCTGGGATTTCAGCCCTGCAGTGACAGTCTCTGCAATACTCCCTAGTCACAGTTGGATTAAACAGAATGGGGGTCACTGTCATGGAGTACAACCTACCTTTGATGGAGATCTCCTTGCCCTGGAAGTTGTGCAGGTACCGGAGCAGTACCTCCTTCCAGTAGCTGCGGTAGCTTATGAGCCCCAGGTCTGACAGTGGGCGCTCTGGAGAGCCGACTTTCTCTTCTACTTTGGAAAGTAAATAGCCTACCAAGAAAAAAACACAGATCTGGACTTTGTTGTTTTTATTTGGAGAGGGGACCTTAAAAGTCATATTGACTTACTTTGTGTGCATGTCGGTGTAGAAATCAAAAAACAACTTGCAGGAATCAGTTCTTTCTACCATGTGGGTTCTGGGTATCAAAATTAGGTCCTTATCCTGGCTTTACCCACTGACCTACTCCACCACCCTTGGGCAAGGGGGCTCTGCTGAGAGAAGGTCTCACTATGTAGTGCCAGCAGGCCTATAAAGCAGTATATAGATCCTGCAGGGGAAATTTCCCCACTGATTCTGTCTCCCTAGTGTTGAGAAGCACAGCTAGACTTTTTAAGCAACATTAAACCTCATCCTAACAGCAAAAACCAGTATGTAAACCCAGAAGATTTCAGAAGGATACCTGCTTTAGAGTACCAGAGAACCAGCCATTCAAAAGAGCATGTTTTGTATGGCTGTTGAGGACATACTGGCTGCAATGGTTTGTGTTTAGGTCAGGGAGAAGCACTATTAGGAGGTGTGGCCTTGTTGGAGTAGGTGTGTCATTGTGGGTTTGGGCTTTAAGACCCTAGGGTCAGCTGCCTGGAAGTGAGTCTTCCACTAGCTGCCTTCAGATGAAGATGTAGAGCTCTCAGCTCTGCTTGCATCATGCCTGCCTGGATGCTGCCCTGCTCCCACCTTGATGACAATGGAGCAAACCTCTGAACCTATAAGCCAGCCTCAATGAAATGTTGTCCTTTATAAGACTTGCCTTGGTCATGGTGTCTGTTCACAGCAGTAAAACCCTAACTAAGACACTGGCTCTGTATAAAGAGGAGTGGAGGAAATGTGTGCTGCAGTGTATCTAAGAGCCTTATAACAGGTACCTTGAAACAAGCCTGGAAGCCTTCTGTAGGAGCTTTTTTTTTTTTTTGCTTTTTTGAGACAGGGTTTCTCTGTGTAGCCCTGGCTGTCCTGGAACTCACTCTAGACCAGGCTGGCCTCGAACTCAGAAATCCATCTGCCTCTGCCTCCCAAGTGCTGGGATTAAAGGTGTGCGCCACCACTGCCCGGCACTAGGAGCTTTAATAGTATTGGTTCTGTGGAGGTACTTGCTAAGAACAGAAGTGGACACAATACCACAACCCTGCTTATTATACATATTCATGACAAAAAACTTAAAAAACATTTACTTGTATGTATATGAGTGTCTGTCTATATGTATGAATTTATATAACTGCACTATGTGTAGAGCCCAGAAGAGAGCATCAGATCCCCTAGAACTGAAGTTATAGATGGTTGTGAGATGCCATGTAGATGTTGGAAACCAGAACTTAGATTCTCTGCAAGATCAGCAAGTGCTCTTAACCATTGAGCAATCTCTCCTGCTCCATTCTTTTCTTTTCTGTATATGACACTGTAGCTCTCTTCAGACACCCCAGAAGAGGGCGTCAGATCTCATTACAGATGGTTGTGAGCCACCATGTGGTTGCTGGGAATTGAACTCAGGACCTCAGGAAGAAGAGTCAGTGCTCTTAACCACTGTGCATTTTCTCCAGCCCCCAAACCTCCATTCTTACTTTGACTAAAATTCAGTGACAGTGGTTGCTGACTAGGACACAGTTAATTCTTGTTTGTCATGGTGGTTTTGCTCTAGAGCCACACTGAGAATGCTGACTAAGCACAGAACACTGAGCCATTGCTCACAGAAGTGAGGCTTGCTTCTTGAGAGCCTCTGTCCAGAGTGTCACCAACTCTTCTGTATGTAATGTGTTTTTCTGTATTTCTGTTGATTCAAAGATACTGTTGGCACAGCCCACAGCATTGCAATTCACGTAATTCATGTCTGCAGAGAGCTTATTAGCATAATGCTTACAGTCATTTTAAATCAATGGTTTAAGGCAATGATTCTCTGTGGTGCCCCCAACCATGTTTTTTTTCTTTGCTACTTTGTAGCAGTAACTTTGCTGCTATTATGAATCATAATGTATATATCTGATATGCAGGATGTCTGTCTGACAGACAGACACAGGTTCTTGCCAACAAGCTGATGATTTTAATTCAAGCCCAGGACCCACACAGAGACCACTCCTTAATGTTGTCCTCTAACCTCCACATGTACTCACCCAACTAACAACAGATGTAATAAGAACCACCCTGACCAATGAACCCGGGAGGAGTTACACATCAGAGGGTGGACAGAGTCCCATGACTAGGAAGAGTGACTATAATACCCCAGCCTTAGCCAGGCCCACCGGTCCCTCCGCAGGTGCTTACATAAGTGAGAGCCCAAGCACAGAAGCAACACTTTAAGCCATAGGCGCACATCTGCACCTTCTCAGTCTCAAGTGGGATCATCCTGCACAGTTTTATTATCCCCTGCATCTCCCACTAATTCAATAGTGACTCATCTCCCCACTTTGTTCCTTCACTAACTAGCTGTGACTACATGTTAGGAACCGTCAAGAGCACAGGACACACGTGACCAACCCCATGACCTTGGGTCACTCATGGCCTGAGGAGCTGGCGCTCAGCAAGGTCACTTACTGAAATCAATGAGCATCTTCCCATAGCCCTGTCTCATGTACTGCGGCATGGTGAGGATACAGGAGACATTGTAGTTGAGAAATGAATTCTTCTCCTAAAATCAAGAACACAACAGCAGATAATGAGCCTATTATAAAAAAAGGAAACCAAACAATTTCCCTGAAAGGTCAAAATACAACCAGATCACATTATTACCTGACTGTTTATAAAATATCCAGAATAAGTCAATTCATAGGCAGAAGGGACAGGAAGGGTCAAGAGGAAACAGGAACAGACTATCAATGTTTCTTTTTAAAAACTGTGAGGACTGCACTAGTCACACAACTCTGTTAATGTATTAGAAGCCACTTGCTCTGGAAAGTTAAAGTGATGAATTATATGGTACATTGTATTTTGTTTTGTTTTTTTTTTTAAGTTGTTACATTACATTTAAAGCTCATAACCATAGCACTGAGGAGGCAAAAGCAAGTGGATCTCTGTGAGTTCTAGGCCAGCTAGGACTAATTGGGAGACCCTGCCTCAACAGAATGAAAGAAAACCATGAGCTAGATTTGGTCTTGCATCTTTTAAAACAAAGGGACTAGCTGTGCTACAATGAACCCAGCTGGAAAACGAACAACTGGATTATGTTCCTGGTTTTAACCTAACATGGAGGAAGGCAAAGCCACAAGTATTGGCTTGACTACAAGATGTGTTTTAAATTCACAGAAAGGTCTAGGCTTGTTCAACCCACAAGCACAGAAACCAGAAGCTTCTAGTAACAGTATCAGCTAGGTGTCCCAGCTCACAGCTGTAATCCCAGAACTTTGAAGGTTAAGGCAGGAAGACTGTCCTGGGTTTGATGCCAGTCTAGGCTGCACATGATTCCAGGTCAGCCTAGATAACAAAGGAAGATCCTGAACTGAATACTGTCATGAAACTATGATACAAGTCTGCCTTTCTTATTTTGCTCATGGGAAGGCTATCACTGTTGTCTGCTTCCTCATCAGAGATCTGAGCCCTCTAATGACAATACCCATAATGCTGCTGTGGTTGGTAAGCTTCTAAATCACCAGATCCTGCTCACCTTAGAAAAATATCCAATCAGATGACAGCCAGTATTGTCCGCTTCTGTCATAACGTAGAACAGGAAAGGTTCTACATCATAGTATAACGTCTTATGGTCCAGAAAAAGCTTCGCCAAAAGGCAGAGGTTTTGGCAGTAGATCTGGAAGCAGAAAGAGAGTTTGTGTGGAGGCCGGTGACTTCTGAACTCACCCAAACCAAAGTCTAGAAAGAATGATCATACCAATACTATCCATGAGATAGAACTAATTCCTCTCTCCCTCACAAATGTTTTGTGAAGACAAAACCTTCCTTGGAAACCCCAACAATGCATCTCTTTCTCTCACTCTTTACCTTGTTTTTCTTGCCATCTACTTCAAACACCGAGATGGAACCTTTGCGATAAATCTCATCACCAGGGGGATGTTTCCACACACACTTGGCCTACAAGAGAATGGAGTTCACATGAAGCAATAAGATTTTCTTACCACCTAGTTCCTTCATTGGGAAAAGGAACCACAGGATAAATGTGGTTAACTGAGTTAATGGACAATGAATACACTTGAGGACAGTGAAATCAATTGTTTTCAGAAAAGTTAAAGCTTTCTTAAGCTGTTGCAATATATCAAAGGATATATGTGGCTGTTTGGCTCAAGTTTTCTGGATTATTTTTGGCATTATCTCAGCCCAAGATATTAAATCACATACTACGTAAAAGCTAGATAAATAAGAATATCCTTGCTTACACTAAAATATCTCATGCCAACAGGAAGTTCTTAAGCAGCTTAATGTTGCTAAGTATGTTGTGCTCACCTTTGCCAGTCACTTCCCATTGCCATCCTACCTCCATCATGTGTCTGCACAATGATGATCATCATGACCCACTCACTATCTGCCCACCTCCTGCCATATGTTAAGAGAAAGAGAATCCTTCTATGGCTCATTCTAAAAGGTAGGAGGCCTGGCAGCAGGAAGCTGAAAGGCACTTAGTTCCAAACTCTTTTCCTTAGTCTCAAAATGTTCAATTCACGGCGCTGGAGCTAGCGCCCAGCATCTTAGGCAGCAGTTCAAGTTCTCTACCACTCACTTAAGCCCTGGCCCTGCAAGCAAGAGGACGAGGCGGGTGCACCTGTTTGCTGCCAGGCCTGATGACTCAAATTTAATTCTGCGAACCTCCATAGTAGAAGAGAAATGATTGACTTCCACAATGTTCTCTCATATTCACACGGGTGCTATGGTGTGCATGGGCATACATGCATGAACATTCACACACATACATACACAAAATTTATATTTATATATATAGAAAATTTCTTTAAGGATTTATGTATATGAGTACGCTGTAGCTGTTTTCAGACACCCATTACAGATAGTTGTTAGCCACTATGTGGGTGCTGGGAATTGAACTCAGGACCTTTGGAAGAGCAGCCAGTGCTCTTAACTGCTGAACCATCTCTCCAGCCCAGAAAATTTCTTATTAAACAACTTACTATATCTTTTTGACAGCTCAAACATAAAGTTTCACTGGACATAGTGGTTGGTCCATATTGGTCATGAGAGCACTGAAGAGACAGAGGTAGGAAAACAACTACCTATTTGAAACAAACACAAATCACATACACATCCTCTAAGAATTATATTTCAGGTTTAGAACTATAGCTCAGTGGTATAATACTTACCCAGCAAGTGTGAAGGTGTGTTCCCTGCCTAGCTGGGGGATTGGGGCGGGGGGGGGGGGGAAGGCATGGATATCATTTTGTAATTACGGGTAACTAAAACATATATTAACTGGAATTCTTTCAAAGTTCCATCTATATTCCTATCTCCTCCCATTATTCCTGCTGATTCTTTGCATGATAACCAAACTGATGCAAGAGCTATTTGTTTAAAAACATTACCCAAGCCAAAGAAGCCATTTCAGTGATCACCCTGAAGCAACGGGGAGAAGTTTGCATTTCCCCAAACCTGACTTCTATACTCATAGAAGTCACCATACTCAGGTGTGCACGTCCTTTCCTATTTTAATATACAGAAGGTTAAGAAATGCAAACTGTTATTTTCATCATCCATTAAAGGGAGATATCCCTTACAATATAAATTCATTCAAGATAGACACCCACCATCTTATATATGAACCACAATCCCTGTTCTATGTAATAAAATATAAGTGTATTCATTGAGTTTTGTATAAACACAAACTATAGGGAAAGATAATTCATATGCTGAAGAAGAAAGAAAAGACAAAAAACAAGAAAAAAAAAAGACATCAGTGGACAGGATGTAGTTAAGATGCTATACAGCACTGGTCCTGGCAGAGGGTAATCCAGAAATGTGACTTTCAGTTCCTTAAGTTTCCACCCCATTGCTGTGGACACTTGGGAGATCTTTTGGACACTTATGCCATCTCTAGAACATAACTGGGAAACCGTGTAACATCACTCTCACGAGTTGAACTCAAGAAAACATACCATGTGTCGGCGAAGTATTGTTTGGCTCTTCATGTATTTTAAACAGAATTCACACATGTAGAGTCGTCCTAGCCGCGCATATTCTTCAGGATAGGGAGAATGGTACCAAGTATCCAATTCATAGCGGCCAAAAGCAATTGTTTTAATCATGTTGCTTCCCTCTGTGATTTGGCCTTGGAGCCTTAACTTCTCCTATTGGCAAAAGAAACCAAAACAAATAAGGATTAGAAGTCCTAATCTTTGGTTTTAAAATTAGATTTTTATCTACATGATGTATATAGATGTTTTGTTTGCACATAAGCATGCGTGCAAGTGTGCTTGTGTCTAAATCTTACATGCATGCTTAGTGCCTGCAGAGGTCAGAAGAGGGCATCATATGGCCTGAAATTCAAGTTATAGGTAGCTGTGAACCACCACATGGGTGTTGGGAACTGAATGTGGTTTCTTTGCAAAAACAGCAAATGCTCTTAACTGCTGAGCTATCTCCAGCCCCTTTATTCTTAAAAAGGTCTATGAGGCTGGCAACTAAGCTATAAAAATTCTTAGCTAGATTTGGCCTCTAATGCTACTAACACATTGAGCATGGAAAATCAGGCAGGTTCACAGAAAATTTGCCAGCTGTACTGCCTAGGTATCTTTTAAAGATTTGTTTCTTTCATTCATTCATTCATATATATATAATATATATATTTATAATATATATATATTATATATATATACTATATTATATATATAAAAAAAATGAGTACACTGTGGCTTTCTTCAGACATACCAGAAGAGGGCATCAGATCCCATTGCAGATGGTTGTAAGCCACCATGATGTGGTTGCTGGGAATTGAACTCAGGATCTCTGGAAGAGCAGTCAGTGGTCTTAACCACTGATCCATCTCTTCAGTCCCTACCCAGGTATCTTTTAAAATAATAATAATAATAATAATAATGATAATAATAAAAGGTGTCTGTGTTTTAAGGGAACCTCAAATGAGGATGTAATGAGCCACTATGTGGCTGCTGGGATTTGAACTCAGCATCCACACAGTGACTCACAACCATCTGTAATGGGATCCGATGCCTTCTATTGGTGTGTCTGAAGACAGCTACAGTGTACTTAGATATAATAATAAATAAATCTTTAAGAAAACAAAATAAAACAACATATCTGGTTGTAGTCCTCACCATTTTTCTTTGCTGTTATTTACATGCTTTTAGGGTAAATGTATTGAAATGGAAAGAAACCTATAAAGAGGATGATGCTGCAATCCAAGTTAGGGTTCTCAGATTGTACATTTTATCCAACAGAGATAAAAGGCATCTACAAACTAAGGTTTAAGCACCCCCACCCCAACCTCAAGCTAAACTGGATCTTCCAGTTGAGAGAGACAGAGAAGGAAGGGTGAGAAGAGAGTTGTATGCTCTCCATGTAAAAGAGAAGACTACCTCTAAAGACAGCCAGAGATTTCATCAGACTAGTTGCTAATCACTTTTCTTGGCAGCTCTAAGGGCTTTTCACAAGGGTCCTCCCCTCACCTCGGGGGTTTTGATACTCACCAAATCCTCAGAAGCCCGGGCTTGTGCTCTTCGGAAAAGATCTAAGTCATATTCACTTGTCAGGTTTTCCAAGAGAGGCTCCCGAGTGTTCCCATAGGTCTGTCTGTGTTCCTAGAAAAAATAACCAGGGGTGATTCTGTCTGTGGAGAACTTGGTTTATTTCATTCCAATGGAAGCCAAGCTGCACCAGATGCTTGCTACTTACAAAGTACCTATCACTGGGTTTGGGAGACTGAGGTCAGGCAAACTGGTAACCCCGACAACAGATCCTAGAATCCTAGAGCTGGCCAGCTCAAGTGGGGTAAGCATGGCTCTGGCAGGACTTGTGCTTCTCCCCCATTTCCTCTGCCTTGCTAAAAACCATCAGATTACATTCCTAAAGCTAGCTACCAATATCTATTCTTTATTTGGCCACTTCTTCCTCCTGAGGCTGACTACCAAAGTCTGGCTATTTTGTGTGTGTGTGTGTGTGTGTGTGTGTGTGTGTGTGTGTGTGTGTGTGTGTGTGTGTGTCTCCTTCACTGACCACACTAACAAAGAAGCAGGCACTCCAAGCATTAATGCTTGAAGATACTGTCTAGAACTCTGGAAGTGGGCCCCTAGAAACTGCTTCTGACATTACTTCACTGACTGCCCAACTTGTAACATCAAGTCAAGTGCACAGGGACAGCAGCTCCTGGAATGTTTATCAACTGTTAAACATCAGGAAAAATTAAAAAATAATTAAGAACATAAAAGGAATCCAGTTTTAAATTAACTTTCAAACCTTACCAAGCTGGTTACTACAAGTCTCCTTTCCCTGGAAGGAAGGAGGAGGAGGGGGACCTCTCTTCAAAACGGATTCTAACCCCTCCCTCCCTTTCTGCTCTAGGCTCCACCTCCCTCTGAAGAGAAGACAACAGAAGTTATGAGACGGAGACGACTTGTCCCAGGAAGAACATTCTATACGTTAACACACACATCAGCATCTAAAGAAAGACTCGCCCTATGAACATTTCCTATGGGTAATGTGGCTCAACCTGTTGTAGCTCTTTTTGAAATTTGGTCTCTGTGACTTAAGATCTCTTTTTCTTACTTTGAGAAAGAATCTCATGTAGCCCTCTGCCTCCACTTCCCAATGCTGGAATTACAGGCATGCCTGAAACCATGGCGCTGGAGAATCAAACTCAACACATCCTGCACACAGGCAAACACTCAACCAACTGAGTCTCTTCTCCAGACCAAAAATAAAACCTAACTAGCCAAGGTTGGTGTCACACCCCTGTAATCCCAGCACTTGGGAGGTGTAGAATCCGCTTAAGGACAGCCCTAGCCACATATTAGCGAGTTTAAGGCCAGTCTCTGCCATATGAGAGCCTATTTCAAAAGGCAAAATGTAAACAAGAAAAATTTCTATCTAGCATTTTTTAAATTAGTAAAGACCCAAACAACCTATTTCAAGCTGGTGGAAAACATGTCTAAAAGGCTGAACAGCTGGATAGCATTTACATCAGACACTCCTTCTACCTGGATGAATTTGAAGGTTTTCTAGGACCTTCCCCAGAGTGAACAGATCCAGCCTATAGGACTGCCACCTGGGTGAAGAGGGTATCACAGCCTCTCAGTAAATGACATCACTGTGTTCCCACAACTCTTACCTTACTTAACTTACCAACAATGAGCAGACGGGCAAGCAGGCAGAGACCTCTACCTAGTCCATAAAACCAGCAGCTCAGCACCACTTAACAATTGTGTTTAGCTATAGAATCTAACTAAGTTCAACTACAAATTTATACATTTATTGACTATTCTAATGACAAAGTGGAATAGCATTCCAATTCTATGAAGGATAAAAATACTCAAAAAAAAAAAAAAAGAAACAAACCAACCCAAAAACAACAAAACCCCAGAGACCACATATCAACACATTACACTTACACACACACACATGTATTAAAAATGTAATTTTTTTTTCATGACAGGGTCTCATTCTGTAGTCCAGATGGCTTAGGTGTCTTACTTTGTGACTCAAGCTGGCCTTAAACTCTTGGCCTTCCTGCAGGTGTGAGTCACCACTTCTGACTTTACTGTTTTCAAAACAGAGTTTGGCAATGCTGCCCAGGGTGGCCTCCAGGAATAGACTACCACGTCTGGCTATATTTCAGTAGAAAACATGTACTAATATACTTCTAGTAAAAGTAATTATTTACATAAAAAGTTGTAGTTTATGCAGAAAAGGTTTGAAGATTTTAACATGAGGACATCAATTCAAGATCTTTAAGTGAGAAGACAGACAACTAGGTGGTGTGGTGTAGTGAAGAAAATGACAAATGATGATATTCTTTTAAAAAAAGATTTATGTGCATTGGTGTTTTGTTTGCATGTATATCTGTGTGTGTGTCAGATCCCCTGGAAGTGGAGTTGCAGACAGTTGCAAGCTGCCATGTGGGTGCTGGGAACTGAACCTCAGGAAGAGCATCAGTGTTCCTAACCAGTGAGCCATCACTCCAGCCCCCCAAAAAGACAATTTATATAGCTAAAATAAAAAGCTAAAAACTTGATAAAATGCTAATTGTGGCTATTTTTAAATAGATTAATCTTATCCTCAGTGTGTTATTTTTAGCTTTTCCATATTTTTATAAAATGTATTATATTCAAAGTTAGTTCTCGGATGTCCTAAGCCCCTCAATGTCTTATCTTACGCAGCCATTTCTAATGTCATCGCTATTTGTCCTAATAGGCAAATTTGCCTCCCTGCCCCAGTACTGCAGATTGAGCCTAGCCCCTTTGCACATGCTACTACTGATGTATATGACCGGGAGTGTGTTCTTCATTTGGGAACAGGGTCCTGATAAGTTGCTGAGGCTGGCCTGGTCAACACTCAGTAGCCTGGTAGGCCTGGACCTCATCCTCCTCTTGCCTCAGCCTTCAGAGTAGCCGAAGTTACAGAGCAGCACCATCAGGGCCCCCTTAAATGTAATTATTTAGAACAATAGTGAAGGGATTCTACCAACTGAGTCACATCCCTGGACCTAGAAGAGGAAGTCTGCTTCAGCTGTGGGGGGCACTAGGAGACTGAAGAGAGCCCCACAGTTCACTGGATTCTCTCCTGTAGTAAACAGCTATGTGATCTGACAGCAGAAGTTCAGACTTGAGTCACGGTGGGAGTTCAGACTTGGATTTTTTTCCTCACCATATATTTCTCTTTCTGCTCTTTGCTCAGTCCAGAATTTCTTTTCTTCCTGAGTTCAGCCACCTTCTCCTTATATCGCAGCTGTCTCTCTGTCGGTGCCTAAAAGAAAAACAGCAGATAGCTAGAAGACTCAGTACGTTTCCAAATACCAATTTTATTTTGAAACATTTTTTTTAAAGACATGCTTTCATATAACCCAAGCTGGTCTCAAACCTGGAACTTCTTTTTTTTTTTTTAAGATATATTTATTTATTATATGTAAGTACACTGTAGCTGTGTTCAAACACCAGAAGAGGGCGACAGATCTCTTTACAGATGGTTGTGAGTCACCATGTGGTTGCTGGGATTTGAACTCAGGACCTTCAGAAGAACAGTCAGTGCTCTTACCCACTAAGCCATCTCTCTAGCCCAAACCTGGAACTTCTGATCTTGCTTCCACCTCCCAAGTGCTGAGATTACAAATCCAAAGTACCATCCCTTTTTTGTAAGAGAAAGAGAGAGAATGGATCTTCTTTATATTACCCTAGCTGGCAATCCTTTTTCTCAGTCTTTAGAATGATGGAATTATAAGTATGGGCCTCCAAACTGAGCTTTAAAAAAAAAAGAGAGCTTTTTTTCTAAAGAAAGAAAACAATTGTCACAGTACAGAAACACTACAGCCACACATCCAAACCACAGTTCTTACTGTCCTTTCAGGAATTTGGACTTATTTTAATTAGTATGAAAGAGTAAAAGTCATAATGGAGGAGGGAGGAGCACTGTGATTGTTTATAATCCCAACACAAGCAGAAGGATTGCTATAAATTCCAGGCCAGACCTGTAAGGGCTATATATAACAAGATTCCCATTTAAAAAAAAAAAGCTGGGCGGTGGTGGCGCACGCCTTTAATCCTAGCACTTGGGAGGCAGAGGCAGGCGGATTTCTGAGTTCGAGGCCAGCCTGGTCTACAGAGCAAGTTCCAGGACAGCCAGGGCTATACAGAGAAACCCTGTCTCGAAAAACCAAAAAAAAAAAAAAAAAAAATTGCTGGGTTGTCGTGGCACATGACTTTAATCCCAGCACTGGGGAGGCAGAGTCAGGTGGATCTCTGAGTTTGAGGCCAACCTGGTCTACAGAGTGAGAGTGAGTTCCAGAACAGCCAGGGCTACAAAGAGAAACCCCTGTCTTGAAAACTTGGGGGGGGTGGGGAAATGGATCGATCACACACTGCTTTTGCCTACCAAGCACTGAGGTTAGGAATTTATTATATACATGTTAGATGACTACCCGGATAGGTGGGCATTATTCACTCCTTCATATTGACAAAGAAATGTTGTTTACCAGCTGTCCAGCACAGGACAACACAGCTAATAAAGAGATTCAGACCCAGCTCTAAAGGCAACCTTACCACTGTGTCTCCTCTGCTCCTCACCTACAATCTAACTGTAGAAGCAGGGTCTTTGATGATGAACTATGACTAAAGGCTAACGTCTGGGGAAAAGGACATGAGAAGATTTACTGACTGTGGGAGAAGGTCTTGGAAGAATACCTGTTAGCTAAGACTCGCTCAAGGCCTTGAAGGATATGTATGTAATCTCTTCTTGGTAATGGTACCGAGTTCTCAGAAAGATCAAAGCCATTTAGAAAGAAGCAAGGAGTTAAGTGCAGTCTATGCAGGTGAATGTTCAGAGAGGATGATTAGGACAGAGCAAGGATGCTTTTTGCAAATCACAGAAAGACAGAGGTAGAAACTGGCCCAGCTGACAAATGTCACATACTGAGGAAATGCCACTTGTGACAGAAAATACGCCAGCAAAGTCAAAGGTGCTTGAAAGCCAATACAACAGGTTAGAATAAGGATGCAAAATGAGGAGACAGAAGCGCAGTGGAACCTTTCAAATAACCAAAATATTTTATACTATTACTTACTACGGCTATTATTATCACAAATAGCTTAATTCCTCTACTTTTGAGATGGAAATGTCTGGCTTATGAAAAATTACAAGTTGAAAACCCAAACATGATTTCAAGTTGATGTCTGGAAGACCAGTGATTTTGATTTGTCCTAGAAACAAAAGGCATGGATTTGCCTATGAAGTTACGGGCAAAGGAGATCCAAAAGGCAGATCTCAAACTGGCTGACCAGAGCTTTCACAAGGCCCATACCTGGTGCCTGGTTGCATGCCTGTTGTTGTCATCTTGCCTGTGGGACAGCATCCTTTCTTCTATCTGCTTATCCCGGCTCTGTGCTCTCACCTGCAACCATCAACAATGTCAATAAATTCACCTGCTTCTAAGACTACATTTACTTAAAGCAAAAGAACTTGTGATAATCCCTGTATTTGCACTATACTTTGAATGTAAAAGTATTCTTGCTAGTGTTTATTGCTATCTCTATTAGAAAAAGATGAGGCAAGTATCACACAGTGCTATCTTGGCCACTAAATACCAAAGAACTAAACTGATCACAACTAAATGCTGCAAAGCTGAGACTTTAGCTAAGAATGTTGACTCTGGCCTGGAATTCTACTACGCTGATAGGAAACTGTGAAGAAATACAAGAGAGTAAGAAAGTATGAAGAAAACAAAAGAAAAACTCTGGGCTCAGGACATCTGTCATCTGGGCACAGTGACATCTGTCTGTAGTCCTAGTTAGTAGACAGGCTGAGGTAGCTTAAGAGTTCAAGACCAGCCTATGCAGCATAGGAAGACAAGATCCTCAAGGCTAGAAAGGGCGGGGGTGAGGAAAAGCAAAGGGAAAACCTGACTTCAAGTCTACAGGAAAACATAACTGTAGACACAAGACCTCAGAGAAACTGACTCTCCTCAGTTTCCCCTCCCCCTCTGGGAACTGACCCCCGCCCCCTGCGACTATCTGCCTACTGGATTGCATCACCGAGCAGGCTCAAGATGGAATAACCAATAGATCTCCCACATCTGCTCCACTCCACATCTCTCCACTACCAAGAAACGGTGTCATTCCAACAGGTGAGCATTTCAAAACTTGGATGGAATCCTTCATTTCTTTTCTCCTATCTCCACACAGAGCCCATCTCCTACTAGCTTCCTCTCCTCCTTCAGAACACATCCGAATCTAATCTTATCTTAGACATTTTACCAACACCACACTGGTCCAAGCTATCATTTACTGCAAGAACTTCTAAGCAGGCTTCTAACGCACCTATCCTGTCATCTCTTTCTTCATAGTTGTTCTCTATATACTAATAGTTGTTATTTCAAAGACATATTCTCCTTCTGCCTGCACCCTCTAAATGTTTCCAACTGCCGTCAGAATAAAATATAATCCTGTGCTGAAGATTTTGATCCTTTATGATCTCAATCGTCCTCCTTCATTTCCCATCATGCTCCAATCATACAACCTACCTTCAAACCCAAGAGTCTCTCCGCAGCTCATGGGGACAGACTATTTTATTCCGTCTCCTTTAGCTCTCCCCAGCCCTGGGTCTTTACACGTTGCTACTTTGACACCATCCACATCTAGAGCCTATGTCAATCTCATATGCCTTTCTTGACCATCTCTAGCAAAAGCAGTACGTTAGCCTCCCCTTGAACACAGTCCCATCTCTAGCAAAAGCAGTACGTTGACCTCCCCTTGAACACAGTCCCCTAATAATATATTAATTTACAGGTTTCCCCATGGTAATGTAAACTCCTTGACTGCAGGTGTCTTTTATTTTTTGATTTTTATCTTAGTCACCGAATCATTTGCTAGCCACAAAAAGTTACATGCATCCACAAAAAAATGTAAAACAATTGCAAGGTTTACTGTGAAGTGTGAAAGCAATCATTCACACGCAGGTAGTTCAGAACTGAAGAGCTTCCTTAGGCTGGGGAGGCAGCTGGCATGTAAGACTCTGATTTCTAGTGCTTTCCTGCAAGCACATGGCCCAGTAGTAAAGCACGGCCGACGTTATAGTCTCACTTCCCCATATAGGACAGAGAGAACTTTCCAACACAAATGTTTCCCTTTATTCGGGATTTTCTTCTCCGGTCTGAAATTTCTCAAATAAAGCGCTTAAGGTACTTAAGGTGTAGATACTGCATCAGGCCATGATCTTCAAAGTCATGATTCAAAAAGACTGATGCAAAATGAAGCACTACCAGATGCTTAGAGACAAGCAGTAGAGAGACTATGAAACCACCGTCACAATAACTGTCACAGTTATCTTCAGGGGAAGGAGTCCAAGTGTTTGCTCAGCTTCTGAATCAGGTGCTAACACAGTCATGCCCGCACTCATCCAGCTTACGACAGTAAAAAGACAACAGGAAGAGCCGACACAGAGGGCAAGCTGTCTCATACAGAAAGACTTGGAATGAAGACAAAAAGCGGGGCCTTTGGCGGAAAAATACATGTAAGCATTTCACATTTTACTTGGTGAAAATTTAAACGTGTGAAGAAACAGTCTCCTGACCCCACCCCGAGACCTCGTATATTAGAACAAGTTCCTGAAGCAAGGAGAACAGGAAATTGAATTCCTTTCCAAATGAGACTTGCTCATACAAGCACAAACCTGTGACCCAGGCCTGGTGAGCAAAAGAACAACAAAAAAGCAACTAACACTTTGGTGTAGTCAAAGCATTTAGTTTGGATAACTTGTCCAAAGACTACCTGAGTCTATTTAATTACTATTTGCAATTCTTGCTTCCCCATAATTAACTGTGATTCCATCCTTGGTAGCAGTAACCCACACAGGAATGCATAAAAAAGGACCTTAGGCTCTAGTCTCAAAAACATCATCCAAGTCCCGAAGGTTATTTAGGAACTGTGTTTTTAAAGAATTAAAAGTACTAGCCAAGAATAGATGTGACTGATAGAAACCAAGAGGAACAGGATAAGCAGAAACGAACAGAATAGAAACATCAGAAAATTGTGAAAAAGCAAAGCACCTTCATGGATTTGTTAAGAGAGCCTGAGGTGGAACAGTGGGCTCAACTATCTATGCAAATTCTGAAAAGATGCGCCCTGGCAGGATATGAAGTCAGTTACGAAGGAAATGAATGCAACAGTGGTGAAAAATCCCGATACTCTAAATATAAATCTTCCTATTAATTTCTTCCCAAACACTCATTACGTGATACAATTCTTATTTGTTCATGTAGTTAACTTTTAAAAAAAAAAACCAAACCAAACCCCTTTTTCCATTGCTTCCTCCACTGACATGTAAGAACAAGACCTGACCCCTGCGTTCACCGCCGTACCCCGAGTGCTTAGCAAAATGCGGATCACACCAAGCACTTGAGCACACCCTGAACGAAGGAGCACACATTACCTTGCATTCGTCAGCTGAGAGGTTATGATAAAGCGGGCATCCTGAGATGGAGAAATGTCTCTCGTGCTTTCCTGTAAGATGTCCTGTTAAAGGAGGGAAAACTTAATTTCCAGGAAGAACATGCACACCTACCAAGTGAGATTTTTGACAACAAATCTGTTTTTACCGTTCCACTTTATTAAATAAATGTTACCAAACAGAGCTGCTGTGAAGCTCTCGACCTGCACCCCTCATGTACTATTTTCCTCCAGAGCAGGCAATCTTTGAGATATACCTAGGTTTACTTTTTGAGGCAGGGTCTCATTGTGTAGCTCTGGCTGGCCTCGAACTCACTATGCAGACAAAACTGGCCTCTGCCTCCTGAGTGCTGGGATTACAGATGTGTGACACCCCTGCCCGACTAACAAAGGGTTTACTACCATCCTCTGAGATAAAGGCCAGCCTGGTCTATGGAGCAAGTTCCAGGACAGCCAATGCTAACACAAAGAAATCCTGTATCCAAACCAAAAAACAAACAAAAACCTTTGTTAAATTAATCCAGTTTTAGGAATTTGAAAAAAAGTACACTACTCTTTCCCACCATGCAAAACTATCCTACATTTAACTCCTTTTAATAATCAAAAGAAATTCATTAAAAGCAGAAAAAAAAGCAGTCATTTCTATAATATAGAAACATATTTTGATAATTTTGGACAAGATTCAACATATTTTTGTTTTGTTTTCAGGGTGTTGGTTTTTTTTTGGTTTTTCGAGACAGGGTTTCTCTGTGTAGCCCTTGCTGTCCTGGAACTCACTCTGTAGACCAGGCTGGCCTCGAACTCGAAATCCGCCTGCTTCTGCCTCCCAAGTGCTGGGATTAAAGGCGTGCGCCACCACCGCCTGGCTCAGGTTTATTTTTATTTTATTTATATAAGTACACTGTAGCTGTCCTCAGACACTATACAGAAGAGGGCATCAGATCCCATTACAGATGGTTGTGAGCCACCATGTGGTTGCTGGGAATTGAACTCAGGATCTCTGGAAGAGCAGTTAGTGATCTTAACTGCTGAGTCGTCTCTCCAGCCCCTTAATTTTGTTTTTGGAGACAGGAACTATGCAACTTTGACATCCTGGAACTTGTTCTATAGACCAGGCTATCCTCAAACTCAGAGATCCACGTGACTCTGCCTCAAGCGCTGGGATTAAAGGTGTGCACCAATACTGCCTGGCTCAACACACTTTTTTTTTTAAATTTTATTTAATGTAAGAGTTCTTGGCTGCATATATATCCAAATGCCAGAAGAGGGCATCAGATCCCCTTATAGATGGTTGTGATCCAGCACGTGGTTGCTGGGACGTGAACTCAGGACCCCTGAGGTAGAGCAGTCAGTGCTCTTGAGTCATCTCTCCAACCTGAAGGATAAAGATTTAAACTTCTACAACTAAACTCTAAGATAGGGCAATCAGCATAAGGTCTCAAGGAAAACACTAGGGATGACACAGGAAGCTTGTTCTAACTAATTCTCTCCCTTCTTTTTTTTTTTTAAAACAAAACAAAACAAAAATGGAAATGGAAATAGAATCCAGGACCTGCTAGACAAGCACTCTACCACAGAACATTTCTATCCACTCTAATTTTTTTCTTCCTTCCTTCCTTCCTTCCTTCCTCCCTCCCCGAGACAGGGTTTCACTACATAGACTTGGCTGTTCTGGAACTCTGTAGACCAGGCTGTCCTCAAACTCAGAGCTCTGTCCACCTCTGCCTTCCAAGGGCTGCAATTAGGCATGGTCCACCACCACCTGGCTACAAAGGTTCTATCATCGTCATTATTTCTTAGTATTATTGTTGTTATTATTGTCATTACTAACATGTGTATGCTGAAGAGGACATTTAGAAATTGGTTCTTGCCTTCTACCTTTTTTGTTTATAATTTATTAAAACTTATTATAAAGAATCTGCATACAAAAAGAAAAAAATCCACACAGGGAATAAGCAGACATCTCAGATGGATTTCTGTGCCGTTAGAATAACTAATCTGAAGCTGTAGCACTTCACATTGAGTTTTACACTTTCACTATCAAATATAAACACTTATCTTCAGACAAACAAAAAAAGAAATCCCACAATTAAAACTAGAAAATTAGCTTTGTACTTCCTTCATGGCTTAAGTGTCCATTACTTGCATTCAGTCCTTCACATAATATCTACCCTTTCTTGTTCTCCTTCCTACACATCATTTAGTGCCCATATGTACATCTGACTACATGTATAGTGTGTGTATAAGATCTGCAGATGAAGGGAACATGTGCTTCTTTTTGTTCTGTTTTGTTTTTTTCCTTTTGCCTTCTACCTTGTTGAAACAGGCTCTCTCTTGTTTTGGGTGCTGTATAGCAGTACTCCTGGCTCTGTTGGCTTCCATCATTCTCTTTCTGCCTAGTTCAGGGTAGTAGGAACACTTTACAGATACACTTTATGAGTGTTCCATCATCAGGTTTGCTTGTAAGGCTAGCACTTTTACCCACAGAGCTGTCTTCCTGGCCCCTTAGGCAGCATCCATCCATCCATCCATCCATCTATCTATCTAGAGACCCCATCCACCCATCCATCCATCTAGAGCCTTGGTCTCACTATGTAGTGCTGTCCTGGAACTCAAGTCTGACAACATGAGTTTGATCCCTACAACCCACATAAAAGGTGAAAGAAAGCATCACCTCCAAAAACATGTCCTCCACACCCATGCTGTGACAAAGGCACCCATCCCTACACACATAATAAATACACATAAACCTTAAAAATACAGAAAACTGAACAGTATTTCTTTGGTATACATCTCTTCTAAGAGGATTATACAATACCAATGAGTCAAAGGGCTCTAGAGACTGCAGTAAGATAGTAAAAAGATAAACCATTCAAACTAACCTGCCAGTCCACAAAAAGCTTCACCCTCCTAATGACACCCACCCCCACCCCCTCCTCTAGGTGCCACAGGTGTTCAGACACATACATCACACAGTTTTTTTCAGAAAGTTCACCATTCTTTCATAGTGAAAAAAATGTTTGGGTTGAGGAGTCATTAGGATTTTAAAAGGTATACAGCAGGGAGGTGGAGTTGGGTCTGGGAGGAGTTAAGGGGAAGATATGACCAAAACATTCAGCATGAAATTCTCTAAAACAAATAAAAACATAAAAAAAAAAAACAAAAACAATATAATCCATAGAGGAAGCTGTGAAGAGTGAAAATAATCCAAAAATTGAGGAATGGAATTTTATACCATTCAGGCTGTCCATTCTCTGGGATTATATCTGAGTCAGGTTGGGTGGAACACGCCTTACTGCTAGCTAACACTTGGGAGATTGAAGCACTTTCTCTGGGGGCTGGAGAGATGAGTCAGAAATTCTGAGTACTTGGTTGCTCTTCTAGAGGACCCAGGTTCAGATCCCAACACCCACAACTGCCTGTAACTCCAGTTCCAATTCCATAGCCTTTACTGACCTCCTCAGGCACCAGACACAAATGTACTACTAGACATACATACATACATACATACATACATACATACATACACACACACACACACACACACACAAACAAACAACAACAAAATAAATCTTTAAAAAAAAAAACTTTTTTAAAAGAGGAGTTCTATAAATATGAGGCCAGCCTGGGCTACACAGTGACTATCAGGCCAGTCAGGGCCACATAGCAAGAACCTATCTCAAAAACAAAAAAGATAAAAAGAAACAGATTATAACTAGAGAACCACATACTTATAGTCACATATTGCCTAATGCTCAGCAAACAGTGGGCCTCTAAACATAAAACGAGGAGAGCACACAAGTAAGGGTTCCAGAATCTTGTGGGGATGAAAAGTCCCCATCGGTTTGTGATGTTGTAGTTGCTATGTGCAAGTGCTATGTGTAAGCATAATTCATGTATCTGTGGTCACACTGATACAAACCTACTATGCTGATTATAGAAAAATGCAGCACATACAATTCTACATAGCAAATAATGATTGACAATATAAGCAACCATGTTATTGGTTTAGGGTATTTGTTCTATTTTTCATTTTTTCATTCTTTTTTTTTTTTTAAAATTTACGTGGAGATAGACTCACTAGACAGCCCAGACTGGCCTTGAAGTCAAACACCTTCTACACAGACCTCCTAAGTGTGAAAATTAATGGCACTTGCCACCATGCTCTGCTCAAAATTATTTCAAATCCTTCTATTTAACAAAAAAGTTCAGAGTAAAGTAGTATCCAAGTTACACAAGCAACTGTAACATACATTTTGAGTTTATCAAGTCTATAAAAAAGCACCATGTTCTCTTGTTTTTGACTCTTCTCAGGTTGCTTTGCTCACTGGGGTGTAGGAGCTGTCATTATACACACACACACACACACACACACACACACACACCAGCCCAGCGTAGAGAAGGCTGCATCATCTAAGTTTGTCAAAGTACACGCTCTCAAAATACATCCTTGCTATTAAGCAACAGGAGGCCATTCCTTAGAGAAAAGTGTTCGGGGATCACACACCAAGTATAAGGTGCTCTGTCACTGCTGTGGAAGCTTTCAGAGACTTCGTGCTTTACAGACCGAAGGCTGTGGCTGTTCTGTTTAGCAAGTCTACTGGCACCAATTTCCCAACTGCTCCTAATCATTAGCATCTTTAACAAAACATTTTAAAAAGTAATTACCTTTTAAAAATACAATGCAACCGGCATACTTTATAAGCACAAAGATAAGTTTTATAAGTACTGGGAAACTAAAAACTTCATATTGAAAGGCATCTTTATCAATCAGCTCCTTCAGACAAAGGCAACTCAAGTGCTCAACAACTGGGTCATCCGCTTACTCAAGCAGCACAAATAAGCTTCAAATCACTGTGAGAATCCCTAAAGTGATTCATTAAAAGTTAAGTTTGGAGAAGACAAGATACTTATCAGAGAAGAGGTTTCTCCTACTTATACTAACTAAACACACAAAGCCTTAAGAATTAGATGCTCCTGGTCATAAAATGCCTGGTCTCCTGCAACTCCCCTAGATTTACAGCCTCTTAAGAATTCTGTTTTCCTTGTCTCCCTAACAGCTGCGGCCTCGAAGCCATTATCAGGCATTATCTTACACTCATCAGTTCCCATAAGCATCAACCACCTGCCACCTGAGGAGGTTTCCAGAGAGAGGTGTTTCCCATGTTTGTCCCTGCTTAGGAAGGGGGGATTTCTCACTGAGGAAAGCAGGCTGAAAACAGTGAGTGGCTGGCTCATCACTGCTACATTTCCTGCAACTAGGTCTGTTACTGTTTACAGACAACAGGCCAAGAACAGCTCCTATTCACGATTGCTCTGAGTTCACAGCCAACAAAGCGTGAGTTCACACTCACCTAGAGAGTTGCAGCCCGGCGTAGGACACTTCATGTTGAAATTGTAGCTTTCATGAAATCGACGACGCTTGGGACGGTGAGAGAGATCACTGCCTGAGTCCTTCAGCGACATGTCCTTGGCAATGCTCTCATCATGAGACACGTTGGGGCTGGAGATGTCTATGTCGGACTCAGAAGAAGGTGCATTTCCAGTTGGAGTTCGAGGTGGTGACTCATCATGATCAGCTGTATTTTTAGTTTCTAAAGAAAAAGCAATTGGTAGAACTGGTCAGTGGGTCCCTTTATTTAAAGATTCGCTAGATAAGAAAGGTTTATGGAATTTGCAGTTCTCTGTCTAGTGTCATGAGCCCAAACTCACTATGTAGCTAAGAATGGCCTTAAATATGTGACCCTCCTGCCTCTCCTTCCCTAGTTCTGAGTTTACAGGCATGTACCACCACCATGCCTAGTTCTAAGCAGTGCTTGGGAACAAAATCAGGGGCTCACACATGCTCTGCCAGCCGTCTATAAGCAAGCTCGTCTATAGTCTTCCAAGACCTAACCAGTAATTTTAGCTACTTATGTGATACAAGACATTGAAGACACTTTGGTATAACTTTAACTCCTGATTGAATGTAAATCTGAAGTTCAGGTACTATATGTTACTTCTCCATGTTTCTCCTAAGCTCTTAATTCTGAGTAATTGAAATCAAGTATAGTCTGAAAAATTACCAAAGGAGCCAAATATGACTGTGTTCTCGGCATCCCAAGTGTTGTTTAATAGTGAAATGTCAAAAATTCACCAAAATGTGTTATCTTCTTTATTGGAAAAGTAAGTAAATAAATAATGAGTCCATTTCCCTTTCCTTGAGACTCAGGAAATGAGCTGGGTGTGGTCATGTGCTCTCTTAATCCCAGCACTGGAGAGGCAGAGGCAAGCCTTCTCTTTGCCAGCCTGGACTATAGAGCAAGGCCACCTAGAGACCCAGTCTCAAAACCAACCCCCACTTAAGAAATGAAGAGGAAAAAAGAAACTGATATAATTTTTTTCTTTTAACAGTCTAAGAAATGGCTCAGCAGTTAAGAGGCTGTTCTTGTTCTCCCAGAGGACCTGAGTTCAACTCCTAGCACCCACCATAATGGCTCAAAATTGTCTATAACCAGTCTAGGGATTCCAGTTTTAGGGGAGTCAAAGGTAGGGGAGCACACAAGTGATATGGAGACATACATGTAGGCCAAACACATAAATAATTAAAAAAATTATTTTAATACTTAATGTGTATGAATGTTTTATCTGCATGTATGTGTATAATCAACGTGCCTGGTGCCTAAGGTTAAGTTACTAAGGTCTCATACTCTTGAAATTCACTTTTTTCTTTTCAATTGAGAGAGAGAGAGAGAGAGAGAGACAGACAGACAGACAGACAGACACAGACTTTACTATGTATCCCTGGCTAGCCTGGAACTTTCTCTGTAGGGCAGGATGGCCCTACACACACAGGGACCCAATGCCTCTACCTCACAAATGCTTGGATTAAAGATATTTGGTACCATGCTCTCTTTTTTTCTTTTTAAAGATTTTATTTTTAATTATGTGTGTGTGGGTGTAATGCAGGTGCTGCAGAGGCCAGAAGAGAGTGTCAGATCTCCTAGAATTAGAGTGACAGGTAGTTGTGAGCCTCTAGACACGGGTGCTGTAAAAGCAAGTTCTCTGTAAGAGCAAGCAGCACACGTGCTTTATGTGGTGGTGCACGCCTTTGATCCCAGCACCTGGGAGGCAAAAGTATTCAGATCTCTGTGAGTTTGAGGCCAGCCTAGTCTACATAGTGAGTTCTGGAACAGCCAGAGATATAGCGAGACTCTGCCCCCTTACCCCCGCAAAAAGAGCAGTACATGCTCTTAAACACTGAGCCATCTCTGCAGCACACTCAGGTCTGATCGCTGGAGTCTGAGAGTTCTACAGTAACTATACACTCTTTTTTTTTTTTTTAAAGATTTATTTATTATATGTAAGTACACTGTAGCTGTCTTCAGACACACCAGAAGAGGGTGTCAGATCTCATTACAGATGGTTGTGAGCCACCATGTGGTTGCTGGGATTTGAACTCAGGACCTTTGGAAGAGCAGTCGGTGCTCTTAACCACTGAGTCATCTCTCCAGCCCTGTAACTACACACTCTTAAGCCAAGGTTTACAAACCAGATATCTATAGGGGTTGGACAAACTCAAAGAATGTCATTGTCTATCTAGAGGCGACAACTACTATTCAGCTCCAGTTAATAATTACCAAGTAAATGGCCATCCAGTATTCCAGATCTGTCCTACTTCAAACGTTAACTATTGACCCATGAGTTCAAAGCCAGCCTGATCGAGATAATGAGTTTCAGGATACCTAGGAACATAAGAGACACTATCTCTAAAACCCCAACCAACCAGCCAGCTGGAGAGATGACTCATTGGTTAAGGGCTCTGGCTATTCTTCCAGAGGACCTGGGTTTGCTTACCAGCACCCACACAGCAGCTCATAACTGTAATCCCTGTTCCAGGGTATCTCATGCCCTCTCCTGGCTTCCATGGGTACTAGGCACAAATGTAGTTCACAGACTTACATACAGTCCAAACAATACAAACAAAATAAATATTTAAAAATTAGTACAGGTTTTTATATGAAAGCTGCTGTGCTTCCAGGTACTACCAAGAAAGTTAAAAACAAAACAAAAAACTGAAACTCTGCAAACCAACCAACTAATCATGTTGCCTGGTTGAAGAATCTCAGTAGTTTGTAAGATCTGCTCTAATGTCTCCCGCTCTAAACTAATACTGCCTATCACTAATGGTCACTCCTAGTGAGCAGTCTGGAGGTAGAAGGGACTAGGAGTCATGACTCTAAGAAAACCTGGGCTTCCTGTGGAGGTTCAGAAGGCTTTGCCTCCTTCTCCCTATTATACATCCAATCTAATACACCTAACACTCCAGCAATCAAAATATACTGTGCAAGACAAGAAGACATCAGACAAATAGAGCATGGTGGCACGTATCTGTAGTCCCAGCACTCTAGAGATCACAGCAAGAGGGGTCCAAATTTGACGTTATATTTTTCAAACCCTGGATCAAAAACTACAAACAAACCAAGCAAAAAAACAAAAAGGAATCAAGTGAACAGTGTCTGCTTGTCTAAACTCTGACAATCTCTCTGCGGTGCCAAAATCTTCCTTAAAACAGAATTGACCAAACCCTCCATACAGTACCAGTCACACAAACCCACTTACCTCTATCTGAAAAATCAACCACCTGTTCCGTTTCGGAGCCCGATGAGCGAGTCTGTCGAAGAGGGTACTTTTTTGGAGTCACTGGCGTGGGCTGTTGCTGACTACGAGTCACTCTTCTGGTAGAATAGGCAGGCTCCTCAGTGCCGAAAGATGGCAAATTTCGAACAGGGCTGGAATCTAATCCCGGTTTTAAAAGATCATAAAATAAAGAAAAGAAGAAAACCCATTTTATATCCATTCACACAATAATCAAAATACAGTTTCTTCTATTTCACAAAACCCAACAAATCCTTAGATTATATCCATGTCACTAAATAATGCATGCCAAGGGGCAGGTGGAACAATATCCTAACAATGGTCGTACAGGATGACTTGTTTAGGATCTGGAGTAAAGACTGAGCTCCATTTGACTCCAAGTCACCACCATCTGGGGCGTCTTATGCAAATTAATGTCTCTAAGCTTGCTTCTTTACCCATAAGAAAAATACTTACTCTAGTATGGGGAAAATGAATGAATGAATGAAAGAAAAAAGGAAAGAAAGAAAGAAACAAACAAACAAAGACAGTAGTAGTATATTCCTCATGCTTACTGTGAGAAAGTTCCTGGTTTGTTTGTTTTCCAAAACAGAATCTGAGTTTAGCTCTGGAACTCGCCCTGTAGACCAGGCTGGCCTCGAACTTACACTGATCCACCTGCCTCTGTCTCCTGAGTTGCTAGAACTAAAGGCGTGAGCCTTACCTCCCAGTGGGAGAAGAGTTCTTCACCAATATCAGGAACACACCTGTTTCTTCCCTTGCTATAGTCCATCGTAATACAGATGCCCTAAAACTAACAAATAGTGTGTTTGGGAGACGGTTGATTGTTCTTTCTGACTACCCTTGTACTTTTATGGAGTTAACGATGATGTGAGCCACCATGTGGGTGCTGGGAGTCAAGCCCAGGTTCTCTGCAAAAACAACTAAGTGCTCTTAACTGCTGAGCCATCTCTCCAGCCTCTTAAGTTCTTCCCATAGAGAAACCTCTTCTAAAGCCTTCATAGACCTTTCACATCTCCAGCCTGAGGCTTCTTAAAGGAAATAAACTCAAAGCTAAAACTGAAGAGTATTTTAAAAGACAACAACCTATGACAATGTCTAAGTTGAAATTGTCAAAATGTCAGGAGAGGAAAGTTGGTACAGGGTGAGGGCCCTAAGACTATATAGTTCCAGGGGCTCTTTTCACAAGTCTGTCTACATTTCATACCTTATGACTGACTGATGCTCCTAAAATTCATGTAGCTCTGTGGCTATGAAATAAAATAACTACGGAGACCCCGGAGCTCCTGTGTCCGGCTGTTTTGAACACCCATCTCCTCTAGGGCACAGCTAACCGCAGTGTCTAAGGACCATTATGACTCTTCGTATGCATGCGTCCTTCTGCCTAAAATAGTTTGCTCATCCTCAATTTGTAAAATCCTACTGGACTCCTCCAGACTGTTCTAGGAGACCTTCCCACAAGAATGTGGTTGCACTACCTCTGGACGTCCATAGGATTCGTTAACAAATCACTTTTATTTGTGTGTGTACACATCTATGTACGTATGTGTGTGTATATACATATTCACATATTTATATATACATATCTATCTATAAACACGCACACACAATTACTTTTACTTTTTGGTTATTTTCCTGAGAGCCAGAGACTCAATATGTAACTCTGGCTAGCCTTGAACTCTCTATGTAGATCAGGCTGGCCTTAAATGCAGAGATCTGCATGCCTCTGCTTCCGAAGTGCTGGGACTAAAGGTGTGCACCACCATACCTGGCCCCATATTATAATTTCCCATTTACTCTATTGCTGCAGACTGATAATCACCTTTGTGTATTAGCTGAAAAATCTTTCTTCCATGATGAATAGAACTAGGAAGGGCAAAAGGCTACCTCTATATAAGCCCAAGTGACTAAGTACATTAGAGAATCTTCCAAGTACTTCCAACCAGAAGCCTTTTGTTTATTTCACTACCAAAGCAAAATTCTGAGCATTTATTCACACAGTTATTCTATCAAATGTGACTCTACATTCTAGAATTAAAAGTACCTTTAGAAGCATTAAGCCTCACTAACACACTCAAGAAGCACTTTAACTCTTAAGCCATTTTTAGTGATAACATTCCCATCTTATCGTATTAATGATGATCTATAATAACACTATACAGTCTTCAAGACATCTTTATCACACATTGATGCAAGCCATTGCCTATAAAACAATATGGTATCTGACAGAAACCACTTTGAAGACCGGGTATTTCAGCAGTTGCCTTACACTTCGACCATTCTGCCATTTACACCAGTGGTTTCCTTTCTTTTTTTTTTTTTTTTTTGGTTTTTTTTTTTTGAGACAGGGTTTCTCTGCATAGTCCTGGCTGTCCTGGAACCTGCTCTGTAGACCAGGCTGGCCTCGAACTCAGAAATCCGCCTGCCTCTGCCTCCCAAGTGCTAGGATTAAAGGCATGTGCCACCACCGCCCGGCCTACACCAGTGGTTTTCAACCTGTGGGTCTCAAACTCTTTGCAGGTAGGGTATCAAATGACCCTTTCACAGGGGTCGAATATCAGATATCCTGCATATCAGATATTTACATTATGATGCATAACTTTAGTAAAACTATAGTTATGAAGTAACAAAGATTATTTAATGGAGATCTGGAGAGATGGCTCTGCTGTTAAGAGCACTGACTGCTCTTCCAGAGGTCCTGAGTTCAATTCTCAGCAACCATATCACGGCTCATAACCAACTATAATGAGATCTAGTACCCTCTTCTGGCCTGCAGGCACGCACACAGACAGATGCTGTACACACAATAAATAAATCTTTAAAAAAACATATAATAATGTAATGGTTGGGGGTCACCATAACAGGAGGAACTGTATTAAAGGACCGCAGTGTTAGGGAGTTGAGAACCACTGCTCTACTCCAAGCCCAAGGCCCAGTCTCCCTATGAATCAGCACAATAAAATGACACCAGTCTGTGCACTGTGAGGAAGAGTCAGGAGAAAAAAAGAAAAAGAAAAAGGTTTACCTTGAGAACTCTGGCTTAGCCTGGCTGAAGAGCGGGTGACTCGGGCAGATCGGCGCGATGTGCCATCGCTCTCTGAACTGTCTGTATGCTCGAGATCTGTAGAAAAATCGGAATCTTCGGTTCCATCTGAACTACTGCCTGCATTTCTCTGTAATGCCATAGATCCAGACATTAGCACAAAAGCATTTACTGTGGTTTTCTATTAGCACTGGAAGTAAAATGAACCATGATGCTGAAGTACCAAGTTCCAAAGTAAGAAAGGACTCTACCACGAGCCTTTGCCCTCCCTGATGCACAGAGGCGCTACCCTTCTTTTCAGACATGCTAATGGAATAACCTACAACCAAACCACCGGTACTCTCAACAGACCGAGGAAGACAAGTAATTCTCTCTCTCTTTTTTTAAAGATATGTTTACTTATTTTATTTATGTGAGTACGTTGTCGCTGTCTTCAGGCACAGCAGAAGAGGACATCAGATCCCATTACAGATGGTTGTGAGCCACCATGTGGGTGTTGGGAATAGAACTCAGGACCTCTGGAAGAGCAGTCAGTGATCTTAATGGCTGAGCCATCTCTCCGGCCCCCAGGAAGTAATTCTCACTGTATTATCACTCATTCTGAAACAATTCAGACTGAATCACTAGAACTCTCATAAACTGGAAATAAAAACACCCAATCCAACAACAAAACACCCAAATCAAAATGGTCTTGCTAGTCAAAAAAAGAAAAAGAAAAAGAAAAGAAAAAGCATGGTCCCATGGCTAACAGCACAGGCTGCTCTGGCAAAGGACCTGAGTTCAATTGCCAGCACCCACTTGGTAGCTCACAACTGAAGCCCAGAGGGGGCCAATGCCTCCAGCCTCCTCAGACACCTGCACTCATACATCTGTACATACATACACATAATTAAAAATAATACAACTGAAACTTTTTAAAAAACAAGAAAAAGTCCAAGATAGTATATAAAATGTTTTTTGGTTTGGTTTGGTTTTTCAAGACAGGGTTTCTCTGTGTAGCCCTGGGTATCCTGGAACTCACTGTGTAGACCAGCCTGGCCTCAAACTCAGAAATCCGCCTGCCTCTGCCTCCCAAGTGCTGGGATTAAAGGCATGCACCACCACTGGCCGGCTAGTATATAAAATGTTAATGATAGGTCCCACTTAACTTTGGGGTAAATTTTATTCAAATTCTCCATCAACAAAAAAAAATCACATTAGCTGGGCATGGTAGTACATGTTTTTAATCCTAGCAGGGGTAAGAAGATCTTTGTGACTTCCAGGGCAGCCTGATTTACATAACTGAGTTCCAGGACTGCCAAAGCTACATAGAGAAACCCTGACTCATAAATAAATAAATAAATAAAATAAATAAATAAATAAATATCATTTTAAAATATGTTCTTGGGGCTGGAAAGATGGTTCAGTGATTAAGAGTATTTGCTGCTCTTCCAGAGGACCTGGGTTTAATTCCTAGCAACCATGGCAGCTTACAACTGCCTGGGACTCCTTCTAGGGGCTCCAATATGCTCTTCTGGCCTCTAGCAGTACCTAGTTATACATGTAGTAATAATACATACACCCATAAACACATATAATACATGTAAAAAATTAAAACATAGCCGGGCGGTGGTGGCACACGCCTTTAATCCCAGCACTTGGGAGGCAGAGGCAGGAGGATTTCTGAGTTCGAGGCCAGCCTGGTCTACAAAGTGAGTTCCAGGACAGCCAAGGCTACACAGAGAAACCCTGTCTCGGAAAAAAAACAAAAAACAAAAAAACAAAACAAAAAAAAATTAAAACATATTATAGTCTATAACTCTAATCCCAAAAGACTTCTTCAGGGGTGTTTGAAGATAGCTTACAGTGTACTTACATATAAATAAATAAATCTTTAAAAAAAGAAAGGGTTGTGAGCCACCATGTGGGTGCTTGGAACCCAGGTCCTCAACAAGAGCAACAAGTACTCTAAACAGCTGAACAATCTCTGCACCCCATGTCAGGTTTTTAGAAACTCAGGCCACACCCTAGTCATAACTGTCAGCCTCCTGAGGAGTGATTAGTCGTGAAGATTACTTTTATCAATTAAGCATTTACACTTGCCCTTTTCTAAGCTAGAAAAAAAAATATTTGCTGAGATCACTACAGTCCCTCAAATTCAGTCCTAATACTTTTGGCAGGAAAAAGGAGTGGGACGCACTAAGGACTGAACTCAGGGCTTCACGGCACTAACCACACCCCACTGAGCTATAGCCTAGTTCCAGGTCCCAACTCTTTATTCAAAGAATAAGCTGCCTCCGGCCAAGTATGTTTGGAGTTACTAGAGTCTTACAAAGAACACATATATCCTGTAAATAACATCCCACACTAAAAATATTAATATTTCTATTGCAAACAGAAACTTAGTGTCACACTAAATGAGACATATAAAAAACAACTAAATAACCCAAGGAGAGTTTAGGACAGATTTGCCATCAAACAAGTTACTAACATATTTACATTTGTTTTTTTTTTTAAAGGATTTATTTTATGTATGTGAATACACTGTTGCTCTCTTCAGACACACCCAAAGAGGGCATCAGATCCCATTACAGATGGTTGTGAGCCACCATGTGGTTGCTGGGAATTGAACTCAGGACCTCTGGAAGAGCAGTCAGTGCTCTTAACTGCTGAGCCATCTCTCCAGCCCAATATAAACCATTGAGGTTTTCTTTTTTCTTTTTTTCTTTTTTTTGGTTTTTCAAGACAGGGTTTCTCTGTGTAGCCCTGGCTGTCCTGGAACTCATTCTGTAGACCAGGTTGGCCTTGAACTCAGAAATTCACCTGCCTCTGCCTCCCAAGTGCTGGGGTTAAAGTCGTGAGCCACCACTACCTGGGTTTTGTTTTTTTTTTTTTGGTTTTTTGAGACAGGGTTTCTCTGTGTAGCCTGGCTGTCCTGGAACTCACTTTGTAGACCAGGCTGGCCTCGAACTCAGAAATCCGCCTGCCTCTGCCTCCCAAGTGCTGGGATTAAAGGCATACGCCACCACCGCCCGGCGGTTTTGTTGTTTTTAAGATAGGTTCTTGCTATTTATTTAGCTCATGCTGGCCTGGAATTTAGTATATTACCTAGGTTTGCCTTAAGCTCATTATGGGCCTCCTGCCTCAGCCTCCAGGGTGCCAGAACTACAGGTGTGTACCACTACACCAAGCAAGAACTTACATTTTCTTCTTGAGACAGGACCTCCCAGCATATAGACTACAAAGATCCACCTCCCAAGTGCTGGAATTAAAGGCTTGCAGCATAGCATCCAGTAGGAATTTACATTTTCCATTTTGAAACTGCTAAGAGGAGACTAGACCATTCCAACAAACCAGTATGTCTCTTGCCTTTGGTGTGCCTGGCTATAAATACTACCTGTCAACTCTGATCATTGCAAGAGACATTAATGTAAATATTTAACTTGGAAATCTTCCATGAAGAGTGATCTCTGCAGAAATATGAATACCATCTATCCATCCAAATATTTCATTCAAATTCTGACTACATGTAAGTAGGAGGCACCAGAGCCACAGACTGTCACTAAAATAAAAGGCGAACTTTAGGGTTATCTCAGCCAAAGACCCAGATACCCGTCCATGACCTATCCATTCTGCCTGGCGTAACCCTGAAAACCGACTCTTTACTTATTTATTTCCAACGTTAACTGCTTTCTGACAGTGTATACAATTTCAAGCAGAGACTGTACTGCAGCCTTCTGTGGTTACTTCTTTGTGTTATTCACTCAATGGCGATAACCCTTTAAATCAGTGATCACGCCTAATTTTCGAATCCCTAGCAACTAGCAAGGAGCACTGCTCTTTGCATTTTACAACTGAACATATGGGACATATGTCATACAGTTCAACAAACGTTTACTGACCAGGAAATGTCAAACTGAACAAATACGTGGAAGACGTTGTCTGAGATGCAACAGGCCTGCGAGCTACCCCTTGGGGGTGGGCGCTGGTTTTCTAAACACCCATCCTCGGCTTTGTTGTTACCTCCCCCCTCCCCTCGAAAGAAAAGCGGCCTTCCCAACTCGCCTTTACACCTATCGCCATCTCAATCCGGAAGGGCGGGGCGACGGTTGACCCAATCCAGGCCTAGCTAAGCCGCACCCGCCACAAGAACAGACTGCGAAGCTGGGCCAATAACGCGAAGGGAGAGCATTCACCACAGCCAGTCGGAGAGCACCGGGGCCAGACCCAGACACCGCCCACGCACGCGGGGAGGTGACCGTTGGGCCCAAACAGGCGGCGTCACCATCCAATCAATATGCGTCTAGACATTTCCGCGACCAATTAACAAGAACGCCTCCGATCCGGGAAAGCAGAGGGCGGGAATAGTTACAGGCCAGGGTCGGGCCCACATTTTTCTGTCTGGTACCGAGAGGAGACAGGATGGCTAGGCTAGGTTCGGGGGAGCAGAAAGTTGGAACCCAAGCACTGCGAGGCGTGGCCAACTGCGTCACGTTGCTCAATCGACTCCCCTTAGAATCCTCCATCCCTTCTCTGCCATTTCTCACCTTCCTTCGCGGCATTGCTGGCGGCTGCAGCCCGACAGTTCCGATTCGGGCGGCGGCAGCACCAGCGGGAACGGGGGCTCCGGCGGGCTCCGTGGCTGCCTCTGTTGCTGTCCCAAACCCTGCGGACGATCCTAAGTGCCTCCTGCCTCCCAGCGTCTAGCACCTTCTGCGCAAGCGCCGCGGGCTGGAAGCGCCTTTTCCTTCACTTCCGGCTGAGGCTGCGTCACCTGACCTTTAAGCCAGTGAGGATACTGGGAAGTTCGAAACTTTTAGTGAGGCTAGTCAGCGCCATTTTGGAATTGGGCAGGCGATGACACCAGTTCTGAAACCTTTGACTAGCCATTTTTTTTAGTTAGGTATGCTGCATCCGTTGTGGGATTAGGTAGCCATGATTGTTTGGGGCAGAAGTCTGGCAGTTGAAGGTAACCGTTTTCATCTTTAAGTTGGGCAAACTCTCCCTCGGCGTTTTAATTTGCGGCGTGGAGGGAGGAAAACCCCAGAATCCATCAGGTTGTCGATCTTTAACTCTTTCGTCTCCTAGTCGGTCAAAGGACGTTTCCGTTTATCCTGTAAACTTACAACTGGCAAGAGATATTTTGCCCAAGGAACTGTTGAAAGAGCTACTGTGTTCCGGAGTGGTGTGAATGGGGCTTGAATAAAGGATTGACAGGGTTATTGTCCGTCTTGAAGTGGGGTAGAGGAGACATTGTCCTTGCGTTAAGAGAGCAAGTAAGTTACGTCCATGTTACAGGATGAGGCAGAACCATTCTCAGAATGCCGTAGCGCCAAAGAATTTATCTCTGCTGTGAAACGCCCCCGGCTTATCAGTAATCTGCTTTGCTTTGAGAGCTTTGGGTGGCCCGGAGAGGAGCCGAGGACGTGATCTGAATATGAGGGTTGTGTACCAAAAGTCGGGGAAATGTTGAGCCCCATTCAGCCCATGTGACCTCTGTAGCACATATGCAAGAGCCAAGAACTGGGTGGAGAGAGAAATAGTATTTTGAAAGACTCTGGAAAGGGAATGGGTATTTAAGTAATAATAAAAGGGCATAAGAAGGAGAAATTAAGACTGGAAAAATCGCTATACGAAAAGCCTGCATCCAGGCGAGGTGGTGCATGCTTTTTGAGGCGGGTAGATCCAAATTTTGAGCTTAAGATCAGCCTGGTCTACACAATGAGTTCCAGGCTAGATCCTGTCTCGAAAAGGAAAAGTCTGGAAAATGGTTAGCAGGCCTTGAAGTTTTAACCTCCGAGGACTTGAGAGAACCACGGTGGACCAAGAGTGACTAGGTGGGATCAAAGCAACCTTAGTTATTACCAAGATAGGATTCTGGTTCCAGATTTGTGTGTGTGTGTGTGACCAGGTGAATGTGTGTGTGAGACTCATGACCAGGTGAGTGCTCAGAGGACAACTTTGGGGAGTAGATTCCTAACTTCCACCTTCATGGTGTCTCAGGGATCAAACTCGGGTCACCAGGCTTGCTGAAAGAGGCTTGCCTTTATCCACTGAGCCACCACAGGCCCCTATCAGAATTTCAATCTGAGGCTGGCTAACCTGGAGAGGGGCTTTAAGAACAGAATACAAACCTGATTGATATGCTAAACAGAGGACTCTTCAGAGTTTAAAACAAAGTTCCAGACCCTTAGCCCTCACTGCTTGGGGGATGGGGGTGGGGGAATAGCTTAAGCTATTGTTGACGCTGGTCGCATTCAGTATTTTGCTTTTAGTACTTAGAATAAATACTTTTTAACAATCTATGTATTCCGAGTCCTTGAAGCAGAGGCAGGAGATTCAGTTTAAGGTTTTCAGCTTCATGGTTCTAGGTCAACTGAGGCTGGATGCATCTTCCAACCCTCTGTAATTTCTATCTTCAAAAAGTCTTTCCTGATTTGTAAGAAAGTCTTACTTTCAGACTTACTATTTGTAAGGTAGTAAAGCATGGTGACATATTTTTCAGAGACTACTGTAATTCTCAAACATTGGTAGATATTTTCCCAACTCCATTTCCCAGCCAATGGGAACATAATTCCTATTCATATCATTATCAGCTTTAGTAGTATTGAGTATAAGGCTTTGATGTCAGATGTAAATTGGGCTCTGTCATTTTTTTTCTGTGTTGCTCTTGGATGAGTTTCTAAATTGACCTGAGTTTTCTCATTTTGAAGTGTCTGTGCTAATAACCAGCTTACTAAGTGGTTGTAAGGAATAAAGGAAATTAATGTTTTGAAATACTCAGCAAGTTCCTGAGATAGAATAAGTGTTCAATGTGTGGCTTTTTTTTTTTTTTGCTTGCAGTCTCTCTAATCATGACTGTAACATCCTCCTGTTTGGTATTTTCCTGTGGTATCAGGATAGATATAGCCTCTATCTATTTAGCGCACTTCAACTTTAGAAACCCAGCAATCACACAGACATCGTGTCATACCAAGATGGAGAAAACAGCATCTTCCCTCAAGTGGAGCTATGAGTCTAGTCGTTCTAAAATGCTATGGACTATTAAAAAAAAATAGACGGGAAGGTCCAGAGGGACAGAGAGGGAGGTGGAGCATTTCATCTGGAGCATGTGGGAAAAGATAAGAGAGGTGAATGAAAAATGGAATTTAATAGGCTGACATAGAAAATAGGGGCTTTCCATGCAAAGAGTACAGCATGTTCAGAAGTTGAGGTGTGGAGCAAGCATCCTGTCTGGGGTAACTTACTTGGCAAGGGGGAGTGATATAGTTTGCCAAAATGGTGCTTGAAACCAGTACCTACAGAGCCTTCTGTGCCTAGGTTGAGGGACTGGACTGGAGGTGCTAGGCTGGTACTGAAGTACTTTAAGCAGGGAAGTCCCATGATCAGACTTGCATTTTAGAGATTTACTTCTGGCCGCTTTAAGAGGAAGCAGAGAAGCCCAACGTAGATTAGTTCAAAATGCTCCGTAACCTGAGCCAAGGCCTGACGAGGGATAACTGAAGTGGACTGGGATGGCGGGGACAATCGTGTGTGCCTTTGTTTTTACTCGGATCTGTGTCTCATCTCCTCTGTTACATTTCTGAGTGCCCCAAAAATAAAAAGTTCCTTGGTTCCTCGGACTGGAGAGATGGCTCATTGGTTAAGAACACTGGTAACTCCTCCAGAAGATGAGGGTTCAATTCCCAGCACCCACATGACAGCTCACAACTGTCTGTAACTCCAGTTCCAGGGGATCTGTCACACAGACACACATGCAGGCAAAACACCAATGCATATTAAAAAATAAGTTCCTCAGTTTCCTTTAAAATACACCAAAAAAAGGGGGGGTACTAGGTCATATTAGGAAAGACAGCATGAAAGCAAAGGACTCGAGCCGTGAAAGAGGGTCTAAAGCTAATTTTTTTCCTAGTTTTAACCCTGCCATGGTTTTTCTTTTCTTTTTTCTTTTCAGTGGATAAGCAAATAAAAAACTGTAGCTGATAGTAAGCTTGATAAACTCTAAGCCAAGTTCCTTTGCTTCAGAATAGCTCTTCTAACTGGGAGCTCACTGAGCTCCGGATAAAGTTTGGGACTCAGCAAGTGTTTGAGCAGGTACCTTAATCTAGCTGTATGATGTTTTAGCTGTGAGTTCATTACAATAAAGTGATTTTATTCAAAGAAATCCAAAGATTAAAAAAGAAAGTTTCCTTTGCCAATAAAATGATAGGTAGTATATTTCAAATACAAGGGTAATTTTTCATTGCCTGCTTCAAAGGCCTGAAAGCTGGGAGCTCTGTGTGGCTTGTCAGCCAGTCTGCAGTGCCCTTCATTCTTGCTGCTTGGCATCTGAAGAACACAGTAAATGGGGTAGTACCAAATTAAATGTTCCTGACCCCAGGGCCAGGTGCTGACTCAGCTAGGAAGACTTTCAAAGAACCAGATCTCCTCTTTTCCCTGACCAGGTGGCATATCCTGCAGGATTAGAGTTAAGACATTCCCTCCGTGTGCAGATACTGCCTTGTAAAGTGAGAGAAGCCGGCCTGGACCTTGTCAAGACAATGCTATGGTAACTAGACCAGTTTCATCCTGTAACTTCCAGCTAAAAGCATTGATGTATCCCTCTATCCCTTTGGGAGAACCACAGCAGTTTCTGATATCCTACAAATTCATATTAAAATCCTTTTCTTTACATCTGCCTTAAGAATAGAGTCAGAGGGCTAGGTGATAGGAGCACATGCCTTTAATCCCAGCTCTTGGAAGGCAAAGGCAGGTGAATCACTGTGAGTTCGAGGGTCGCCTGGTCTATGGAGTGAGTTCCAGGAAAGAAAAACCATCTCAAATAAATAAATAAATAAAAGCAAAGCAAAGCAAACATCAGCCAGGCTGTTGCGGTAGCGCGTCTTTAGTGCAATCTCAAAGCACAGGAAGCTCTCATCACTGCAAATTCGCCTGATCTACATAGTTCTAGTTTTGCTGGAATTGGTTTAGGGGTGGGGAAGGATAGGTGTTGTAGCTCACACCTTTAATACCAGCATTGGAGAAGCAGATGCAAGCAGGTCTCTGTAAATTGGAGGCCAGCCTTGTCTGCACAGAGTTCCAGGTCAGAAAGAACTGCAAAGACTGTCTCAACAACAACAAAAACCAAAAGCACAAAAATAAGAGTCCTCGGGTGGGCCTTTCTTTTCCCTGCTGGATATGGCCTGGAGCGTTTCTTAATGTTCCGGTCAACAGTTAAGTTGGTTCCTGTGACTTACTTAGCCCCCTACCCTCAGCCCACCCTGGGGGAAGTTATTGGCTAGATCCCCGCAAGGCGCCAACACAGCTTCCCACCTTCTGCAGCTGGGGTTATAAATAATCACCAAAGCTAAACAGTCAAATAACCACATTTTGAAAATTGCTTTAAAAAAAAAAAGTCATTATGCTGCTCTGGTAGCAGGTCTTCTCTCCCGTCCTTCATCCCCCACCCTTCTTTTCTTCTACTTAATTTATCTCCCCTCCCTGCTCCAAGCCCTCCAGGGAAGTCTATGTGAGCACAAAGCTGTCCTATGATGAAGACATCCTTTTCCATATTTGACGGGCTCAGGGCCCTCCAGGGCTGTAGTTATAGTTACATGATGTTGTTACGGCAGCAGAGGCCTCAGGGCAACATATGCTCCTCGGTGTAATTGGGTTTTCTCTAGCAGACTGTCTCTCCCTGGGTCCTCCATGCCCAAATTCACTTAGCAAGAAGACTGGGGAATTGCCCTTATGGATGACCCTTCATCATCATCATCATCATCATCATTATTATTATTATTATTGGATTCCAAGAAGACCAAATTCCTTTTCATACTTCAAGGCGAAGTGCACATAGTGGGCATGGATCGAGACTTTCAGATGGTGGGCGTGTTCCTTTATTCACCAAATATTTACTAAGTAAGCATCTGATATATGGCAGGCACTGGGCTGGAAGCTGAGTGAACACAGCTCATATACCATCAACTTGGGACAACTGTCTGCAGGAGGGGCCTGCGGAACATGACCTTGACCTGCCTGTAGCCCCCTCTGCGTTTCAGAAATTATTTACTCAGTATAACACAAGACAAGATGGTGAGGGAAGTGATGTTTCCTAAAATTTACTGCTGCTGTAAAGCTACACACACACACACACACACACACACACACACACACACCTTAAAAGGGCACTATGATTTCTTTTTTATAAATTTTTAAAAAGATTTTATGTGTATGAATACTCTGCTTACATGTATGTCTGCACACCATGTTCCTCTCCGAGGTCAGACCCTCTGGAACTGGGGTTACAGATGGTTGTGAGCCACCTTTTGGATGCAAGGGATTGAACCCAGGTCCTCTGGGAGAGCATCCAGTGAGTGCTCTTACTGAGCCATCTCTCCAGCTCTCTTAAGGGGAGTGGTTGATGTAGCAGGGCCAAACCCACAGTGAGCAGTGTCACCCACAGGCAGGTAGTCAGGCTGTGTGGAAAGGGTAGCTGGAGGGGCAGACTGGCAAGCCACACTCTGCTGCGGCCCCTGCTGCTTCCCTAGATGACGAACTGTGACCTGTGAGCCACATAAACCTTTTCCTTCCCCCAAATTGCGTTTGGTACTGGAGTTTACCACAGCAACAAAGAAGCAAAGAATACTTACTGATCATCATCTATGCGTCTCTGTGGTCTACAGAATCAAAGCTGCAGCTTCCACGTTACATTGCACTGTGGTTCTGCTGCATACCGTGTTCACATTTCCATGGTGTTAAGGGTCCTTCATGTCAGGACAGCGCAGCGTCTGCTTGCTCCTTTGGCTCCCTCCTGCTTTTATTTCTGCCTCAAAGATGTTCTTTATCTCTTCCCTCAAAGAGTTGTGTACAGTCACCTGCTCATAGCCACTAGTGTGAGAGTGCCAATCTAAGATAGTACCAGAATTAAAATGTTAAACAATAGCTCAAACATTTTTTCTGTTTATTTGCTTAATGAGGTAGAGCCTCATGTAGCCCAGGCCAATCTCAAAACACTTCCCAAGTGATGGAATTATGAGCATGTGCCACCACACCTATTGTTACACTGTGCTGGGAATCAAATTTGGCTCTTTGGGCATGATGGGCAAACACTTTCTACCAACTGAGCCTCGTCTCCAGCCCTCAAATAATGTACTTTTGTTTCTTAACATGACGGCAGGGTGGCGCTCTCTCTCTCTCTCTCTCTCTCTCTCTCTCTGTGTGTGTGTGTGTGTGTGTTTCATTTTGTGAAATTCTATTCATTTCAAACTTCTCTAATGAACTTTTGATTTTTAAGTTTGAATGAGGAATAGAGATTTCGGGTGGGGTGGCTTCTATCTAAGCCACATTCTTTTACAGAGGCATTGTTATTAAGAAGATGGAATATTTGCTTCATGATTATTTCTCTACTACTCTCTGCTGTCTCTGCAGCTTCCCAGTCACACTGCTGGTGAACTGCCGAGATGTAGACAAAGAGTAAAACTGAACAGAAAGCCTATGTAAAGTGCATGGATGGATGCAGGGAGGCAGGTTCTATCCCCACACAGGACTGAGGGTTCACCTTAAACGCTGCAGTCATGGCTGGGGACATAGCTCAGTGATGAAGTGTTTGCCTGGCATGCGTGAAGTGCTCTCCCCAGGACTGGGGGAAAAAGCTTTACTCCACTTACCCACTGTAAGAACCATGACGATGTTTCTGTTGACATTGTTTTCTTGGTAACCTGAAAAAACTAGAGAGGGAGAGGGAGAGGGAGGGGGGAGTGGAAGGGAGGGGGAGGAGGAGGAGGAGAAGAAGGAGGAGGAGGAGGAGGAGGAGGAGGAGGAGGAGGAGGAGAAGGAGAAGGAGAAGAAGAAGAAGAAGAAGAAGAAGAAGAAGAAGAAGAAGAAGAAGAAGAAGAAGAAGCAGCAGCAGCAGCAGCAGTGAAGCCCAATTAACCTCAAGGAGATTAAAAATAAAAAGTAAAAAATGTTGCATAGGCCTTTAATCCCAGCACTTGGGAGGCAGAGGCAGGGGGATCTCTGTGAACTGGAGGCTAGCCTGGTTTAGGTACAGAGTTTCAAGATAGCCAGGACTACACAGAGAAACCGTGTCTCAGTAAATATTAATTAATTAACCAACTAATTATTCAAAAAACAGAAAAAAAGACTTTGCCTTCTCCCATTTTTAGAATATGAATCTTTTTAACTGTGGAAATAAGTTTTCCCAGAAATAAGGACTAGAAATGGGTCCCCCTGAGTCATTCCATGTGTTTCTCCAAAGTTCCTCTGTAACTGACTGTACTTAGATGAGAATCAACTGGCTGACATGAGTGGCACGTTAGCAGTAGAAGCAGCATCTTCACTACTCAGAACAGATGAGCTTACGGCTCAAACCTATAGCTGTAGGCCCTTCTGCCTTGTTAAAGCTTTATTGTAAGATGTTGTTTGGTTCCTTCACTTTCTTCTTTTCTCTGTATTTTTTTTAATTATGTGTGCGAGTGTTGTATGAGTCTATGTGAGTATATATCACTTGTTTGTGGGTACATGCAGAGGCCAGGAGAGGACATTAGATCTCAGCAACTGAAGTCAACATGCATGCTGGGAACTGAGCTGAGGTCCTCTAGAACAGCAGCAAGCGTTCAGAACAGCTAAGCCATCTCTCCAGCCTGATCTTTCAGCTTTGTACCAACCAGCTGACTGCAGTGCAATGTCAGAAGTATGTATGGTACTGGGGATTGAACCTAGGACCACACAAATGTCAGGCAAGCACCCCACTCCTAAGCACTGTATAGCCCAGGCTTTTTTTTTTCCTTCAGTTTTTGCAACAAGGTCCTACTACTTCCCAGGGCTCCCTTGAATTTACTTCATAGCTCAGCAGGCCTTGAACCTGCCCTCCTGCTTCTGCCTGTGAGTCGTTGGGATTACAGGCCTACACCACCAGGTCTACTATGATGGCATTTTTTATTACTCTGAAAATTACACGAAGATGAATGGGCATCTGGTCACTTTATTACCTGCCCAGCCTTGCCAGCAGATGTCACTGCACCAAACTGCATTCTCCAAAGATATGTCTAAGACAAAAGGAAGGGCTTCTGAAAGGCCAGTTCTGATCATCATTACCTTTTCCACATGGCTTCCATTAGTACCTCTGGAAGATTAGGAATACATATATATAGCACATATATACGTATATATGGATACATATTATATATATTATACATATACATACACATATACATCATATACATATACATCACACACATTTCTCATCAAAACTGTGGCCTAAACTCATCAGATCAAGACTCAAGTCAGAATTCTTACCCAGATACCTTCCTTAGTTTGCATAGGGGAGCAAAGCTGCTACAGGGAGGCAGGGCAGGTGGAAGGGTACATGTGATAGAGTTATCTGAGAACAAGGACTATAGGCTTGGGGCTTTCCAAACGTCACTTGTGGAGCTGATACCCCAGGCGAAGCACTCCACCCACCCTCCACCCTGCCCTCTGTCCACATTAGCAGAGGCTGACCCAATAATTTGGGAGCCATACTATGTCAGGACACTAGGAAAGTTCTTAGCAATTCAAGCCATCATTATCACTCCTAAAGGGGGAAGGAAAAAAGCAACAATAATCCAAGAAAAGAAGCCACTTGGTGTCTTTTGTATAAACCTTCATCCCACGTGTCTTTCCACTATGGGAAAGGACTGCAGCACCCTCGTGGGCAGTCCTGCTGACCCCCCCATACCCTTCACATGCAACCCCCTGCCTTGTGTGCCTCATGGGCCCTCCTGCAGCCTCCATCTCACAGGACCTTCGCTCGTGTTCTTTACTTAGCCTGGAACATTCTCACCCATACTCTGCTTCACCTATTTCCATTAATCTCAAATCTTATTCCCTCAGGAGACCCTCCCTAAGCTTCCCAACTACACCAGAATATAACATTTACACTCATAGCACCCTGTACTTTCTGCAGAACATTTGCCAGTTTGTAGTTACATATTTAATTGTCTGCTACTTGGAGTCTTTACCTTCTGTTTCCCAAACACATACCCAGATGGTAGCTTCCGTGAGGGCAGTGTCTGCTCTATCAGTAGACTGCATGGTACCCAGCAGGCATTCAATAACTCATGGGCTTATAAATGAATGACAAATAGAGAAGGGAAGTTATTAACTTTTATTCATATAGTATTTGCATTTAAAATATAGCCCCTATTCTGGTTCTCCTGTCTGCTAGGGAGGACATATTAGAGTAAGAGAAAGTCATCCAAATTGGTCAAAGTGGAGGTTAACACATGAGGCCAAATTAAAGGGCTGTGAGAAAGGAGAGGTGACTCAGCTGTTAGGATCATGTGCTGCTATTTGTTCTGTCCCCAGCATCTATATTGGGTACTTCACAACCACCTGTAATTCCAGTTCCAGGGAATCCAACATCATCTTCTGGCCTCCATGGGCACTTGTTTGAATGGGGTGCACATAAACTCATTCATTAATATACACATACACATAAATAAGAGTTCTTAAAAAGATTGCAGGAAGATGGAGGCTGAAATGTGTATGAAATATAAAGGGATGGATGCAGATTTGCATCCCAAAGGTCATTAGGAAATCTTTTGAAAATCAGTCTTCAGACTCCCCCCAAAGAGGACTATATTGTTCATCTATATGTCCCTCTAACCTAGCATGATACTGGATGCATAGAGGAGTCCACGAAATGGGTAGGTATTGAACTGTTGTTGTTGTTGTTGTTGAAAAAAGATAAACTTTGCTCTAAAATAAGATAGTATGTAATTGTTCACTTGGAAAACCCCAGGGGCCAAAAGAGAAAAGCATGAATGGGGTCAGAAGAGTTCCTTTACACATATGGACAATAGCTACACAATGGACGGTTTCAGGGACATTAGAGCTATTCAAGACCCATCCCTTGACCTTTTGAGATCATCCTTATGAAGGACAATTACCATGCAGCTCTCACAAAATGCATCTTCTTTCCACGAGCAGGAACCAAATAAACTACATAAATCACTGACTTGTCTCACCCTACCCTGGGCTCTCAAGCGTTCGTCTTCCCGGTCTGCACACTCTTGGCCACAGACCCTGTTGATCCTTCGGGTATACGCTGCTCTCTTTCCCACCACAGAAGGGGAAATCTCAGAAGGTGGTGTCCTTTGGTCAGAAGTAAAAATGGCTGCATCTCTCTGGGCAACCAATGCTTGGGCCTGGTATCCTGAGTCCCCAGCGGGGATGCCATTAGCTTTGCTCCCAAGATCCACGCAACCAGCGTCCCTGGCATTTAGCCTACCAGCCCTGGCACTTAACCCCGTGGCCCCATAAGAAGGGACATTTCAAATGGTTCTTCTTGGAGCCATGGAGGGTTCAAAAGAATTCTTTCATGGTTAAAAAAAAATCCTCCAAAACTAGCTGTTACTGAGCTGCTCTCAGCTTGCTTATTTCAAGGTTAAGAATTTGTGCAGATCCTGCCAGTTCCACTGGTTTTATTCAAGCCAGAGCCAGAGTCTTGGGCCCCAGGAAATGGAAAGGCTGCATCCTGTCCCATAGTTGGCCTGAAGCCACAGACATCAAGAAGATGAGTACCTTGACTCTTGTCAGTGGAATGCTGAAGCTTCATGGAAACTAGTCTGGGGTCTTCTCTCTGCCTTCCCACCTAGCCTCTTCCAGAAGCTCATAAATCACTGTGTCTTAAACACTGTCTGGAGGATCCTACTCTCCAACCCCTGCTGGAGGCTCCCTGCAAAGACAGAAAGGCAGGGGTGCCCATCTCTTACCAACCAGATGCGGTTGCCAGTCACTGCCCGCTAGCATTTAGTAGTGAGAGCAGGCATTGCAGCCAGGGTTTTCTGGCTTGGGAGAAAGCGCAGTCCAATCAGGTGTGAGGTCTTACTTTGCTGTCCAAGTTAGGGAGACAGAATGAAGGGGTACCTCATCCTTTTCTCTTTTGATTTATAGTGGTTTCAGAATTAAAACACAGTTTCATCCCTAAATAGATTATTATTTTGTTTTTTGAGACAGGGTTTCTCTGTGTAGCCCTGGCTGTCCTGAAAGTCACTCTGTAGATAAGACTGGCCTTGAACTCCCAAAGATCTGCCTGCTTCTGCTTCCTGAGTCTGGATAGATTCTTCTCTTCTCTCCCACTCTTTTCCTCCATGTCTTTCCCTGGGCTTCCTCTAATGGATTCTCTTTTGGCCTCACAAAGAACTCTCTCACTTGCCCTGGCACACTACCCATGCTTCTTAAAGAGTCCTGGCTCAGTTGCTCTGGCAGGCCTTGAAGAGTGGCACCACCCTGCCAACTCCCTTGGTCTTTTTTTCTGATTTTTCTTTAATTCGAGCCCCTACCCCAACCCCCCATTCATCCCTCCTCCTCCAAGGTAGGAAACTCAGAGAAAATTGGATTTGGCTCTAGCCTAGCTGCCAAAGCACACACTCAACAATATTTTAGTGGAGAAATTAAACTCCTGTGCCAGGGGCATCAGACTCACCTGCAGCATAAACAAAATCAGAGTTTCAGAGAGTTTAGGTATGTGGGAGATGGAGTTGTATTAAGCCATGACCGGTGGGGCCTGTATGGCCTAATGTCAACCCTTACCTATGGGTCAGTAATACACCTCTAGGTCTGGGCTCATCTGACCCAGTACACTACCTCCTAAGTAGTGACAATGCGGCAGTCTTTGGGCTGTCACTGGAGCTGTGTAAATGCATAAGTATGTTTCCTGGCTTTTCTGAGGCTCAGCCAGTGACTTGGGGGTAACAGTACCTACTCTAGATGGTAATTATGAAGACAGCAGGACAGTTAGGTGTGATAATGTGTGCAGGTGGCTTCCTGTCTTCTGTGTTGTGTGGTAGGGGCACATATCCCATGACATTATAGCTACATTGCTTGTAGAGCCCTGCTGTTAGTGTCCCTAATAGGTAAGGGCTCCTTGGCTTTTCCCTGGAATCGCAGATACCCTCACTGGCTCAGGAATCAATCCTAGGGTTTCTAATGTGTTTGGGAAAATTCGGAATTGGGTGTTTGGAGCCATGAAATTGACAGAATTGGTATTTGTACTCTGACTCAACCTTCTGGGCCAACTCAGGAGGCCAGAGAATTGGACAGGACTTTTGGGTGGGACGTCCAGGAAAGGTGCCAGTTTGTGTGATAGTATCAGAGTGCTGTGGAAAAGGCAAGACTATGCTGTTTCCTACCCAAACAGAGTGCTGACGACTTTGTAAGCTATGAGGCTTTTATCAATGGTGAATGGAAGCAGGTCCTCCCAGAGACCACTGGTGGAATGTACTAGAGCTTTCTAAGAGCTTCAGTATACAGCAGGAGAAACCACCTGCTCTGAAAACAAAATTGTTCTAAATGCAGCCAGGTTACTAAGGAGGAGGAGGACTGGGGTTTTCTCTCTAGCTGGAGAGACTTGGCTGTCAAGGCCATTTAGTTGAGCCAGAGCCATTTTGTGGAATAAATGTGTTGGGTCCAGGAAATCCACAGGAAAAGCCAGGAATAGGCAGCTAATTCAGTCAGATCTGGATGTAAGCAGGCTTTACTCCTTTAGTCAGAACAGATTTACCGAGATGCTAATGAAACAGTGTCAAAGGTCCCTTCCAAGGCTCTCCACCTAATTCTATAGTTACAGGGTTGTTTTTAATTTTATTTTAACTTCTTTAAGAGGAACACTAAAACAATTCTTTAAAAAAGAAGAGCTGGGGCTGAGACTGGGGAGATAACTCCATGGATGAGAATGCTTGCTGGGGACCTGAGTTCAAACCCCCAGCTCCCGTGTAAAAAGCATAGATAGGTGGGTGCGTGCCTGTTACTCTAGCACTGTAAAGGGGTGAAGGCAGGAGGATCACTGCCTGCCAATCTAGCTTCAGGTCTGTAAAGGTAACGAGGTAGTAAATGACAGAGCAGAACACCCAGCAACTTCTTGCAGACCTACACAATGCATGAACACACATGTGCATGTGTGTGCGCACACACACACATACACACACCCTCAAACACACACACACACACACACACACACACACACTCAAACACAAATGCACACTTTTTTTTAAAGGCCTGGAACTGTTGCTTAGTGGCAGAGCACTTACCTAGCATACACAAAAGGAGGGAGAGGAGCAGAAAGGAGAGAAGAAAGAAAGAACGAACAGTAGAGTTAGGCCTCATAAAACTTGGAGCCTTTGCTGCTTTTTGTCTATAGGGCTTTTAGCCTCAATTCAATAATGACCAGAAATATTAGCTAGAGAAATGGATACTTAAGTGATCCCCCCCACACCTTGGTTGTGCTGGATGAAGTGGCTTGCAGTTCTTGTTGACAAGCTAGCAGAGGCCCCCTTACTCAGAGAGAAAGGACAAACACACATACACACATGCTTAGGAGAAAAGATAAAGGTGCCCAGAAGCTAGTATGAAATGAACTAACTAGTGGGCTATTAACCCCCTTCCTTCGTCCTGACGAACAGTCAGGGTCTGCCAAGGTTAGCTGAGGGACGATTGCAGACAGGAACAGAAGTGGAAGCTGTGGCAGCGCAGCAGTGAAGATGGGGTCACAGGACAGGGAAAGTGTCCTTGACCACGCCTCAAACAGAACTGCCGCTGGGGAGGCAGAGGCCGGCAGATCTTTATGAGCTTGAGGCCAGACTGGTCTATATCACAAGTTCCAGGCCAAATAAGGCTACATAGTGAGATCCTGTCTCAAAAATACATAAATAAGTACATAAATCGATAGTTTTGACCCCACTGGGATTTATTAGAAAAGCCTATACATTTTATTTGTTTTAAAACAAGATCTCATGGTACAGCCCTGACTAGCCTACAACTTGCTATGTAGACCAGGCTGGTCTCAAAGTCACGGGGATCAGGCAGGAAGTCACCTACCTCCACCTCCAAGTGCTGGGACTGACGGCATGCACCACCCCACTAACCTCCCCCCAGGCCTCTGTAGAGGGTGATTCTGGCTCTGTAGTCAAGCTTTGGAGCTAAGCCCAGGGCACAAAGGAAATCAGATGAAAGGCAAATGTTCAAATCACCCCTCCCTGTTGTTAATTTCTGATGTCTTTGATAGGATTCTGATGCCTGACTTGGTGCGTGGTATGAGAGGAAGAGAAGGCATGGAGCATCTCAAAAGTATTGAGTTTTCTGCCCCTGGGGCAATTACATTTTTGAGGCAGACATAAAGGGTTTCAATGAGAACAACGGCGACGGCGTAGAAAGAACTCTAGAGTGGGAATGAAGCACGTATGTCTTTTGGTTTCTACACAGTCCCCTGAGAGTACTGAACTGACGTGACCTCCCCAGAGACTTTCATATTGGAGGCACTGGTTAGGTATGGAGTGAAAAGTGCTTCCCCCAAGGTGCTGCTGTGGAAGTCGGCTGACTCCCAGAGGTACACGAATCACAAGGCTTGACGGGCCTATAGTGGCTTGTTTGTTCTTTTGTTTCATTTTCCGTGCATCATTGGCTGTTCTGTCCTGTCCTAGCTAGACCAGGCTGGCCTTAAACTCATAGAGGTACTCCAGCTTCTGCCTCCCAAGTGCTGGGATTAAAGGCATGAACCACCACACCCAGCTTTAAGGTGTATTTATGAAAATGATTATTTGTTATTTATGTGCATGCATGTGAGGTTGTGCATATGAGATTGTGCATGCCCACAGAAACCAGAAGAAAGAATCAGATGCCCTGGAGTTGGAGTCACAGGTGTTTGTGCGTCACCTGATGTGGGTGCTGGGAACTGAATTCAGATCCTCTGTAAGAGCAACAGGCTCTCCTGACAGCTGAGCAATCTCTTCACACCCCCTCCCCAATGTACTTTTAAAATGTATTTAGGCATGCATTGGTGAGGGGCATCAATATGCCACCTCCTACCTGTGGAGGTCCAAGGATAAGTTCCAGAACTTAGTTCTCTTTTTTTTTTTTTTTTTTTTTTTGATTTTTTGAGGCAGGGTTTCTCTGTGTAGCCCTGGCTGTCCTGGAACTCACTCTGTAGACCAGGCTGGCTTCAAACTCAGAAATCCGCCTGCCTCTGCCTCCCAAGTGCTGGGATTAAAGGCGTGTGCCACCACCGCCCGTCTCAGAACTTAGTTCTCTTCCACCATGTGCGTTCCAAGGATAAAACTTTGGTTGTTAGACTTGGCTAAAGCCTCTTTACCCGCTGAGCCGTATCACCTGCCCTACAGTGTATTTGAATTTATTTTTCTGTGAATTGCTGTCTGCATTCTGGCCACAGTTTGAGGCTGTAGAGTAATGAGCGGGACACCTGTGTTTTAAGTTGGGCGTAGTAGCACTTGGGAGGTGAAGGCAAGAGGACCCAGGAGTTCAAAGGTAGCCCCCTGCTATATAATGATTTGGAGGGCAGCCTAGGCTATATGAGACCTTAGCTTAAAAACAAAAAGCAATGGAGATAAGGCTCTTGGTAGTTAAGAGTGATCACTGCTCTTGCACAGGAACAGCTCCCACGTGGTAGGTCACAACTGTCTAACTCTAGTGTCAACAGATCCGACAGCCGTTTCTGGTCTCCAAGGGCACCAAACACTCATGTGGTGTACATAACTCCGTGCATTATAAACACTTATATACATTAAAACACCTACACACAAGATAACAGTTAGCTTTCTTAAGAAGCTATTTTCAAAAATGAGAAATGCTGGTGCTGGAGAGATGGCTCAGCAGTTAGGAGCTACTCTTCAGAGGACCTGAGTTGGGTTCCTAGCACCCATATCAAGTGGGTAGTTCACACTCTCCTGTGGTTCCAGCTCCAGGGGATGTGATGCCTTCTAGCCTCTGCTGGCACCTGTATACTTGTACACACACACACACACACACACACACACACACACACACACACACACACTGCAGCTCACTGAAGAGCTTCCTACATGGCTTAGAAGCATCACTGGGGCCGGGCAGTAGTAATGCACACCTTTAATCCCAGCACCTGGGAGGCAGAGGCAGGCAGATCTCTGAGAGTTCAAGGACAACCTGATCTACATAGAGAGACTGTCTCCGAAAACCAAAATGAAGAGATGAGTATGGACCGCAGGCTATCCATAGTGTAGCCTAGGTTATTCGTAGTGTGCATCTCTAAGCCTAAATGTATCTACATCCCTTGAGGGGGGCAGGTTACCTTTAATTTATACATTATAAAATCCAGCCATTGCAAATGTGTATTTCTGTGTTCACCATTATTACTACATTTTAGTTTTAGAGCACTGTATGCCCCAGAAAGTCCCCTCGGTGTGTGTGCAAAGAATAGCCACTGCTACTCCCAATCCTAGGCAACCACTGCTCTGCTTACTGTCTCTAGAAATTTGCCCTTTCTGGACATTCTATATCTACAGAATTGTATAATGTGTTTAATCTTTTGTGTCTGGCTTTTTTACTTGGCATAATGTTTCTCATCCATACTCAGAGTATAACAGCATGTGTCAGTAGTTGGCTCTATTTATTTTAAATTAGCAATGCTATTCCATATAAATCCTTTTAGAAGTTGCCAAGTGACAGTGGCACATACCTTTGGTCCCAGCACTCAGGAGGCAGAAGCAGGTGCATCTCTGAGTTTGAGGCCATACTAGTCAACAGAGCGAGTTCCAGGGCAACCAGGGATATACAGAGAAATTCTATCTTGAAAAACAAACAAACATGGCTGGAGAGATGGCTCAGCAGTTAAGAGTACTGACCACTCTTCCTAAGGTCGTGAGTTCAACTCCCAGGAACCACCACATAATGGCTTACAACCATCTGTAATGCAATCTGATGCCCTCTTCTGGTATGTCTAAAGACAGCTACAGTGTACTCATATACATAAAATAAGTAAATAAGTTTGATTTTTTTTCTTAAAAAAAAGAAAAACAAAAAATTCTGTTAAAATTTATTTGTGTTTGGAGGCATCACTGAACAAAAACTTGGTCTCCTTGTCCTGCCTCTAACTTAACCTGTCTAGCTGAGTGGCCTTAGGCAAGTCCTTCCTTTAGGTGTCTCCATCTGTAATACGAGGGGCTTGTAACATCTCTTCCAATAATTTTTTTCAGATGTAATACACAAAAGAAAATATCTTTACTTTTCTTTTTTGCTTGTTTGTTAAGATGGGCCCTCTCTATATAGGCCTGGCCGTCTTGGAGCTTGCTTTGAAGACCAGGCTGGCCTCGAACTCATAGGGATCTTCCTGCCTCTGCCTCACCACTGCTAGAATTAAAGGCACGTGCCATCATTCCCAGCTTGTTTATCTTTTTAATTGAGTATTAGATCATAGTGTCTCCTTAATTATGTTTGTCTTTTTGTGGTTCTGGGAATTGAACCATGATCTCACAAGTGTTCTGCCACTGAGCTATAGTCTCAGTCCTCTTTTTTTTTTTTTTTTTTTTAATTTCTTGAGCTAAGGCTTCACTAAGTTGCTCAGGCTTTCTTGAAACTCACCCTGTAGCCCAGGCCGCACTCAGACTTGAAATCCTCCTGTGTTAGTTCCCCAAGTATCTGGGATGCTAGACCTCTGTGCCAGGTTGGGCTTATAATTACTTCTTTATGATTTTTTTTAATTTTTAAAATTATTTATTTTTATTACATTGGTGTTTTGCCTGCATGTGTGTTTGTCAGTGTGAGGGTGTCAGATTTCCTAGAACATGAGTTACAGACAGTTATGGTTATCTGTATATCATGTGGTTGCTGGGAATTGAACCCAGGTCCTCTTGGAAGAGAAGCCAGTGCTCTTAACCACTGAACCATCTCTCCAGCCCCTTCTTTAAGTTTTTAAAATTTCATTTATGGGGTGTGTGTGTGTGTGTGTGTGTGTGTGTGTGTTTCTGTACTCACTAGTGCACTTGTGTGGTGGTCAGAGGACAACTTGTGAGAATTATTCTCCCCTTCCACTATGTGGGTCTCAGTGAGTAAACTCAGGTTGTCAGGAGCCTTAATACAACATGATGGTTTGAATGAGGTGGGTCCCTATAGGCTCATATATTTGAATGCTTGGCCCCCAGTGGGTGGAAGTGTTTGGGAAGGATTAGGAGGTGTGGCCTTGTTAGAGGAGGTGGATTACTGAGTGTGAGCTTTGAGGGTTCAAAGCTGACACAATTCCCAGTCAGCTCTCTCTCTGCCTCAATCTTGTGGACCAGTTACTGCTCCAGCACTATGCCCACCACGATGGTCATGAATTCTAACCTCTGGAACCATAAACTTCAAATTAAATGTTTTTTTTAATCATTTGCCTTTGTCATGGTGTTTTGTCATCGCAATAGAAAAAAAGTAAGTCAGTCAGTGAGCCACCCCACCAGCCATTTAATTATTTCTTAAAACAACACAATTATATCCTTAAAAAACATCTACCTTGAATCTTGAGCATGGTGGTTCAGGCTTAAGGCCTCCTGAGGCAGGAAGATCAAGAGTTTAAGGCTATCTAATAAGACCCTATTGCAAACAAACAAAATAACAATTATATTGTAAATTATATTTTTATTGAGTTCTAGTAGGCATCCTAGAGTTCTAGAATTTTAAGGTCTTTGATCTTATATTTACTCTTGAAAGTGTCTACCGAAGCCTTTCTTGTTCAGGCCAAGGATGACTTTAAAAATGGCTGTGGTTTAACAAGAAAAGTCCAGTCTTACTGAGGACAAAATGAGAGTCAGGGTGTGATGCACACAGGGGGAGGGAGACATGAGAAAACAGTAATAAAGGAGACAGAATGTATGGGCCACAGCAAGGGACAAAATGTGTCAGAGAATACAAAAGGTCAAAATCCAGGCCAGCTGGTTATCGTGGGAGTAAGGGAAGGGTTACAGGGAGAGAGAAACTACCAGAATGGGAAAAGGTGCTAAGGGAGAGGACCCCCCCTTCTGTTCCCATAACCTCATTCATTTCCTTGTCCCTCCTTCCCAATCCCTCTCAGGCTGCCCTGCTCCTTTTGCTCTGACCCCATTTCCTCAGGATTTAGTTCCCTGAGGAGCCAGGCCTGACATTTCAGACAGAGGCTGAGGAAAGGAGGTAGGTCAGAAAGAGACGCTGTGTGTGTTTGCGTCATCTTAGATCCCACTTAATTATTTTGGAACTATGGGGCCAAAGATAAGATTTACGCATGCACACATTTACCAGGAAGTTCAGAGATAGAAGACCATCAAGGAGTCACCAGTCTCTGCTGAACAGTTGCTCCTGCTTGTTACATTTTGGATGGTAGAAATTTGGAATCCCCATATTTGGGAGCCTTCAAAACTGAAGTTCCTGTTGGCTCTGACAACTATATCCTTTGTTGATCCAGTGGCCACTGGGGTAAGGCCTTCCTGCTGACTCTGACCAGTCAATTCTTTCAGAGCCTTTTATCCTAGGCAATCAATCCCTCAGGGTCTTTTAAGGCCCCTGTACTTTATAGAGTCTGCTTGAGGAGTGGCTATCCTGACTCATGCCTGAGGAGAAATAATTCCAATTCCTTGAGTCCCTGCAGCAGCTGTGGACATCCCAAGAGCATTCTGAGATCAAATACCTTCTGCATTTGCTGTTAGAACCCCTTAAACACCAGGTGTGGTAGTACACACCTTTCAATCCCAGCACTTGGGACTAAGGAGGAGGCAGACAGATCCATTAGGAGGCCAGCCTGCTCTGCATAGAGAGTTTCATGCCATTAAGGTTTCTTTAGTGAAACTGTCTCAAAAACCTTAAATGATTTAGTGTGAAATACACAAAAGACTGTTGATATACATACTTGCTGTAAGTAATCCTCCACTCTTGACGCTTTTGTGTACCTGCCTCTGGCCAATGTTGTTGCTGTTGCTATCATTGTTGTTCTTCCTCTTCCTCCTCCTCCTTTTCCTTCCTTCCTTCTTCCCTCCCTCCCTCCCTCTCTCCCTCCCTCCCTCCCTCTCTCCCTCCCTCCCTCCCTCTCTCCCTTCCTGTCTTATGTATCCTAGAACAGCCCAAGGATGATCCTAAACTATTAATTTCCTTCCTGTACATGTTCAGTTGCAAGGATCGCAGGCATGTTTGTATAACCATGCTCAGCTTTATGTGGTACTGGGGATGGAATCCAGGGCTTCATGCATTCGAGACAAGCACTTTATCGACTGAGCTACATCTCAACCAAAGTCTCTGAAAGCAGAAACCAGGTCATGACTTCCTATTGCAATAGCATCTATCCCGTGCCACTTCTGTTTATGAGCTTTAGAACTTGCTAGGCTGTGGACTTCAGGTAGGAACAGCATCTTTTTTTTTTAACATTTTGTGTGTGTGTGTGTGTGTGTGTGTGTGTGTGTGTGTGTGTGCTTGTATAGAGGACGACTGTGGAAGTCAGTTCTCTTCTTCCATTATGTGGGTTCCAGGGATCAGACTCAGGCTTCAGACTTGATAGTATTTACCGGGCCATCTCCCTGGTCCTGGGAACACCATCTTGGAACATTTTTTCTATATTCCATAAGCTCAGAGTCTGACACACAGTAAACAAATCTGTGAGGAGTGAATTATTGGCTATGAGGTCGATAAGGATGACAATGAAAACAATAACAAGCAAGAAAGTGCTTTGTAATGGGGAGCATCTCCCTTAGCATCACACAGCCTCTCCAGGGCTTTGACTGTGGACTCTTTCATTAGTGGAAGCAGACAGGGCCAATGTTCAGATGAGGTCCCTATCCTGGTATCACGCCCTGATAGGGGAAGCTATCAGGTACAGAGAAGTGAACAAGAGGGAGCTGCTTGGGCATGATACCCAGCAGAGGACAGGCGCTGCATACACACTTGCCACCTATGCCTTGAGCTAGGGTCAACTTCAGTGTCCTTTGCCAGAAACTTATCAGGAAAGACCATAACTTTCTGGATTCAGAAGATTCAACTCTTCATTTCTACCGCCTTTGGTGACTCTTTTTCCACCCTTTAGGTCCTCAGCACTGGTACCCTGGCTTTGGGGAAATGTTTAAAACTTGTTTCTATCTAACTCCTCTTTCCAAGGCAAAATTGCATCTATAAAATAATGTGTCAATTCATTCTTACAGTAAGTCTGGAAAGTTGATGGGTCAGGGTGATTCTTACACAGAGAGGAAGCTATTTGCTTAATGTGTTTCAAAATCCCTCAGTCCAAGGCAATCCCTCAGTAGCACACACTTAAAACGACCATCCAATAAAAACCACTCAATATTACATGAGACTATCTAATGATCTATGTACATGTGAGGAGTCCAGAAATAGCATATGTTATCAGACAAATATGCAAGAAACCACATTGTTCACCCTTTCCCTCTCAGGCGGTTCCAGTGGTAAGGACGTTGAGTGTTAACTGGGAAAGTACTTGAAGCTGGAAGTCCTGTGTCTTTGAGTGTTAATTGGGAAAGTACTTGAAGCTGGAAGTCCTGTGTCTGCCAAAGGATCTTAGGCAAGCAGTTCAGCCACTATGACCTAACCTCTTGTAGAGTGAAGACAATAATATTTGCATTTTGTACATTCCATGTCTATAGTGAGAATTAAATAACACGATGATGTGTAAGCTGTAAAGCACTAGACAGATGTCAGCACTCCAGCCAGATACATATCATGGCAGAAAAAAGTTCATGAAAAGATTTTTAAGCACAGAGATCAAGCAAGGCTCAACTCTGGAGTCAACCTCCAGGGTAACTCTGAGCATGATGCTTCTTTCCAAAGATTCAGTAAAGAGGACATAGTAGCAACATCTTAGTTTCAGTCATAATGAATAAATGAAATGATATGCAAAGTACTTGATATGTATCTGGCATGCAGAAAGGAATTCATTGAATATTAGGTGCTATTGCTGATGATTTTCTCAGTGAGGGTGTGAGACATAGGGGCGGAATAAGTCTTGATAAAGGGCAGAGATCTGAAGTGTATGAGAATGTTGAGCTAACTGAAACTGAGAATACAGTTTGCTTCCTTCACCACCCCCCTCCAGACCCAGAATCAAACCTAGAGCTTTGAGCATGCCAGGCAAGCATTGGCTCACCGACCTCCATCCCCAGCCATCAGATGTACTTGTTAAAGCTGAACTAACCTGAGCTAACCTGAGAATGGCTGAGTTTTAATTCCAACCATCAGGTTTTATTTGTTCCTATAAGGCATTTAGTAAGATTGTCCTCCTCATGGAAAAGGAGTACTGTTTTCTTCCATCACAAAGAATATATATTTCAGATCTTGAAGCAAGTGCTTCAAACATGAAAGTAGAGTCTTTGCAAAGAAAATCTTTTCACAGAATGTTCCTTTGCCTCCATGTCTTCTGCGCTCATGGGCTGATTTTAATATTCAACCAACTGTTGAATTCCCACTTGGAGCATTATCTGCTTTCAGTATTTGATCCCACAGTACCCTCGCAGCACATGCCCAGTTTACTTCCTTTCCTCTGATTATTAAGTGTGGCTTCAAGGGAATACCTTAAAAAAAAACCAACACACTAAACTTGGCAAAGACTGAAATAGAAAGACAAATCAGTAGCAAGGTCAAATTTAGAATTCATAACTAAATATAAATCTAGAGGGAATTATCCAATTACTTGGATGGTCCCTTCTCACAGACAGTCCAGCGTTGATTGACTCTGTTTCTTCTCCATATATAGAACAAAATAGCAAGAATAGTCGATTTTTTTTTGAGAAACAGTAAGTTTTAATAGTATCTTAAATACTGCTTTTTCTTTTTTCCTGAAAATGCCTTCATATATATAGCATATAATTTTCACAACTTGCCAGTTTTCTCTTTGGGGACCATCTGGTCTTTGACTTGTAGGTCAGAGAGCAACTGAGCTGGAAAAGACAAAGATTTCCTAATGGAGTCACTATCAAACTTGATCAGATTTATCAGTCACTTTGTTTTGCTAGGTACACTTACAATGAATGGATGGCTCTGAAGGGAAAATCCCAGCTCCTTTTAAAGTCTCAAGTTAATTTACAGACTAACAGCTGTTTTTTATTGAGATTGGACCAGCTTCAGGAAGGGACTTGGAAACATAGAAGACAAATGAGTGTTATGTGAGGCGAGATAGCCATTAAATGTACGACTTTAATGCAAAGTTCATGCAAATGATAGGCAAACCTTGTATAAATTTATCAAATCTCAGTTTGGAGTTTGCCAGTTGCAGTGGAATCTCATGAGAACTGAAAACTAATGTTTTTTGGTTAAACTAAATGTAATGGCTTTTGAAGTTAGGCTTTCTCAGTCCTACTGAAACTGCTTAGAGTTTGACATTACCCTGTTTAAAGATTTCATTAGTGTTTGATTCCAATCCACATCCAGTCCTGCCCCCTGCACAGCCTGACGTCACATGGCATATATTTGCATACTACCTGGGACTGGGTGTGACGATCCTCCTCTTTGAGCCTTCTCATTGGCAGTGCTGAAGAACCAGCCCTCTACTGGAAGGACCAATCGGAAGCCTTAGGGACATTAAAAAAAAAAAAAAAAGGAAAGAAAAGCAAGAGGGTGTAGGCGTGTGTTGATGGCTGAGCACATGGACCAATCATCCTCGGAAAGAGAAGAGCCCCGCTGTGGATTGGTTTAGGGGGAGGTCCTGGACTCTATCGGCCAATTGGAACTCTGGGCCGAGGGGGCCGGTCCTCACCCTAGGGCAGATAAGTAGCGGCCGCGGGGGTTGGGGGCAGTGTGGGGCTCACTGTAGGGCTGAGGCTGCAGGTAGTTGGGTGGGCCATGTCCGGGGCCGCAGCGGGCGGCCGAGGCGGAGGTTCCTGGGGGCCGGGGCGCGGAGGGGCGGGGGGTCTCCGGCGGGGCTGCTCTCCACCGGCGCCCGCTGGCTCCCCCCGGGTCGGTCTGCAGCCACTCAGGGCTACGGTCCCCTTCCAGCTGCAGCAGCCGCACCAGCGCCGGGACGGGGGTGGCCGCGCAGGTGAGCTGGGTCCGGAGCGGGTGCTGGGGCGACGGGCTGGAGAGTACTAGAAGTGTGAGGGGGGAAGTGGATGGGAGGTGAGAAAAGAGAAAAGGGGGCGCTCAGAGTTCGCGAGGGCGGAGGGAGCGAAGGCGAGCAGCTGCGAACCTGAGGTGCAACTCCGGGACGGGGTACCGGGTGCCTGGGCCGGGACCTGAGGGGAGGGACCTGGCAGATGGAAGCTAGCTTGGGGGGGCGTAACCGAAAAGTGGTCCGAAGTGTCCGCCCGGGCGGTGTGAGAAGTGCTAGAGTGCGTGCAAGGAGTGTTGTGGGCGCCCTGAGTCGAGGGCTTCACTGGGAGCCAGAACCGGTGGGCGCTGGACGCCTGCTCGGTGAGGGGGAGGGGCATGGACGAGAGCCGGGTGGAGCCATGTGTTACTTCTCCTGCTTGAGTTTGGCCCCAGCGTCCCTCTCCATGGCTCTCGAGTTCCTTTCTTCACCACTTCACGTGCGCTTTCCATTATGCTTCTTCCAGGAGATGATTTGAACCCAGCCCGTTGGAATAAGTTAGTTTAACGGCTTTTACTTCGGTGCAAACGTACCTCTGTTACCGATTTTCTACATTCTCCTCGGTGTAGCCCCGAAGTTGTATGTTCCCATATCTCTGACCTGCTTAATATGGCTGTCTCTTTCCAATCATTCTGTGCGTGTGTGCTTATGTACAGGAGTTGGGCGTTTTGCACCCTACTCCGAAGGTGTTTTGTCCTGAGCGTTCCCAGCCAACGTGGCAGTGGAGTGCTTACAATCAAGTATGCTGTGGCAAATAACCCCACGTTCTGAACAGCGCCGAAGCAGTTTCTTAATAGCAGCTTGATGTGGTGGGTTGTGGGGAAACTAGGGTGGAGCAAATTTAACCTTGCTTTCACACTCAAGGCTGTGATGGGACCCACAAATGCAGGCCCTTTGGAACGGAAAGGGAACCTACTTGCATGAGGAGGTTGGCAGTAAGTTAAAAGTGAAGTTTGCATTTGATTCACACCAGATGTGAAAGGATCGTTGCACACTTCCTAAGTCTAAGTTTGTACCAAATGTACAGAAGTTATGGTCCCTGCCATCCTAATGTGACATTCTCTACACCAGTTTCTTGTGCTTTCTGCAGATTACTAACTAAGCTTGGATGTTGCATATCCTCTTCCTGAAGGTATTCTGTTACAAGAGTCTTGCTAGATAGAAATGGGATTCATCAGGTCTTTGAGGTAGAAAGCCAACTCTATTTGGACCTCACTGTATGTGCTAGTATCACTTTCTGGAACGCAGAACTTGGTCAAATCTGGTAGCAAGATGGTGACCAAGTAGTCAAAGTATGTGTAGAATCTGGTGGTGTAGAAGAAGGCAATGCCCAGACAAACTCATGCCTATCATCAACTATAAAGCAAACCACAAGACTACAAACCTGTTGGTTTTGTTTGGGCTTCCTTGAAACCCAGGGAAGTTAGAGCAGCAAGCACCAGAACCTTCGGCACTCTCGGCAGAAATCGGCAGAAGCCTTGCCTGTGAAGCAGTTAGAAATCGGTTAGCAATCATTTTAAGAGCAGTTGTTTTGTGATTCCTACAGAGCTAGCATTAAAAGGGAAAGCAGCGCTGGGGGCTGTGCAAAGGGGAGGAATGTAGGCTAGCATGCTTGGGTTTCATTACACGGCCTTCTCCTTTTGCAGGGTTGGGGTCTCTAAAGATACTGATGAAAACAGGAAACCAGAGGTCTATGTAACTTGTCAGGTGACTTAAACAAATTGAATGAATTCCTGCATTATGTATTTGGCTGGTCCATTGTTTCTCCACCTGTTAATATCCCAGAGGTATTAAAGAGACTTTTGCCTATGGGGTGGCATTATCATTATGTTCTCAGTAGGAATGGAGGGAGAGAGACGAAATAGTAGCTTGAGCCTCTAGGTCGTCTCTGTGGCTAGGCATTAAATGGAGGTAGGGGTGTACTTGGTCTTTGACTTGGGACCTCACTCATATTTCCTGTATCTTCGGGTTGTTTCTATTCCTTCTATGCCTTGGGAAGTGTGCAGGAGTGTTTCCCCTAGGGCATTAGGGCATGTGACAGGGACCTTTTTTTGCTCTCACAGACCCTGAAAGGAATGATGTTTGTAATCTGGGTTTTAAATACAGGCTCTTCTACTTACCAGCTGGTGTATACTCTTGAGGAAGTTTCTGGACTCCCTTTCTTCTTCTGTTGACAGTAATATCTATATCATAAGAATTAAATGAGTTCATGAAGAGCTTAGAAGAGAGCCCGGCACAGGAAAGGTTCTGTAAAAGTGTGTTGGTCACTGCTGTTCTCTGCACTGAGCTACTGTAAGAGCACTGTTGGGGAGCACTTCAAAGAGCAGACCCAGACTGCTCTGAAACCAGTGCTTCAGGTTTCAGAATTTCAGGGCCTCTCGAGTTTTGATTCTGTCATCTTTTAGAACAAGCTCTCTAAACGGGGCTCAGGAACACAACTGTTTAAAAAGGCTTCGAGCTGGGACTGGGTTTCAGGAACAATTAAGTGCCGTCACCGTTTCTGTTTCCCATCCCAAAAGATGTAATACTCTGCCTGTGCGGTTATCTTGCACCACACACCCTGCTGTGTTCTTGACAAGATAGATTAGGCCTCGTTTAAAGGGTTACGGTGCAAAGAACAGGTTTACCTTCTGTGACCGTTCATCCAGAAGGGATGTCTTCATAAAGCAAGGAACGGCTTCGTTTTTTATGAGCTGGGGCTGGGAAAGCTGAGAGAAAAATGAGTGCCAACTCTAAGAAAACCATGAGCCACTGGTGAGTAATTAAAACCCACGGTATATTTCTTACTCCAGTTGCCCCTTGAACTAAATTAAATTCTCTCTCTCTCTCTCTGTGTGTGTGTGTGTGGGGGTGTTGTGTAGTCAGTTTGAGGCTGCTAATTTTTGTGTTCTTCCAAAACCAATGATGATAAATAAAAGAAGGAATTGAGTTTTTCTGAGCTCCAGTCTTACCTATCTTGAAAATTTCCTTCTCCATATCCCTAGAATGGAAACAACAGTTTTGTTATTGTTAATTTTGTGGTGCTTAGGATCGAACCCAGGACTTTGTGCATGCTACACAAATACTACCACAGAGCAACATGTCCTGCCTAACACTTAATTAAGCTATGCTAATTATTTCTTCAAACCTGGGAAACCAGATGCTGTCTGGGAACTACCGTACTCCACCAGAACCTTCTTAAACCAGGAGCTGGTAATTACAGCCTGTAGGTTATGTCTGGCCCTGCGCCTGTTTTTGTAAATAAAGTTTTATTGGAACACAGCCACACTCTTTAGATATTGACTATGTCTGTTTTCGTGCTGTCAGTGGCAGAGTTGAGTCATTGTATAAAAGTTAATCCCTCTTTGTCATGAACAATACACCTGACTCTTACTCCAGTGTAAAAAATCAGTTTCAAGTATGTGTAATATATACTTCCTCAGAAAACCCTAAGGTAGGGTAAGGTAACAATCCTGTGTCCCTACTCATATTTTAGGGGAAAAGGAACCATCTGTTTCTAGTCAGTTCCCAGTCTTTGTGGAGATCAGCATGTGTGAGTGCAGATCCCCAACCCCCATGGTTGTCAGGTGACATGTGTTCAGTAGACATAGCTCATTTGAATTTACATAAAAGCTTAACAGTTAAGCAAATTTGTTCCCCCTCTTTCCTTATGGCCCCCTACCCTCAACCTAACAACTCAGACTACAGAGAACATATTTTAAAAATTAAATAGAAATCACGTGAGGCATAGCTCCTGTTTTGAATTTTTCTTATTACCTTTTAGTTTTCTGTGTGAGATGATAGTAGTCATGGCTGCCCTAAAATACTAGATTCCCTAGAGGGACTTAGGGACTTGCTCTCCTGAGTGCCTATTTCCTGAATATAAGGTAGTATTGTTATTAGTGATGCCATTGTTAATTATAAAATGCCTTTTCTTGCATTGTTTTGAAAACTTAGCTCTAGGGGCTAGGTGTTTAGATGGGTATAGAGCCATATCAAAGAGGTTGTGTATTAGAGGTTCTGAGAGAGGTGGACATCCCTGTGGCTTATGGTGCCACAAACAGCTGGATGACTAAAATAGAGTTGGGACTTTTTTTTTTTTGCCAAGGGGTCATCTTGGTATAGTAATACTTGGGGGTACAATTAACATCCTTAAAGAGCCACCATGATCCTTCTGTAACCTGTGATGAGATGGCTTCTATTTGGGAAGCTTTGAACTCTCAGGTTCTCCCTAGCCTGATTCTGCTAGCTGCTGTCTCCATAGTTTTTCCAGGCCCAGGTGTGGTCATAAAGTTCATTTTTGAAGCATCTGACCCTTAAAATATTTTATCAATAGTGATGACTTTCTTGAAGTTGGGGCCTCCAGTTTCTAGGATGTCATTATCAGTGACAAGTGCCAATCTTTTGGGTACCCAATGCAGTGTAGGTTTGTGTGTTCTTCAGGATAGCACAGTATTAGATAGTATGAGAAGTTCTTATGTAATGCAGAGCTAAGACGTTGGTAGAAAGGGGATGAGAACATTGTGGGATGTGGCGGTAAGGGGATATTGTTCTCTCTGGTTCAGATACGGAACTCTAGGAAACATGAGGCAGGGTTACAAAATTTTCATAGTGATGATGTGAATTCTAGTGTTGCCTAAGTAGTTTGGTAGGCTCAGTACCAAAAGAATTCTGCCTGCATTCGCTACTGAAGTCAGTGTGTTCTGAGTCATATGGTAGGCCCCAGGTCCACGCTATTCCTGGATCATAGTAGTGGTTGAGAATTAAACAGCTGCCTCTAGGTTCTTACCAATCTCACACTGAGTCTTTGTGCTAAAGGACTCAGACTTGATGTGACATTTTCCGACAGGTCTGGTTTTAGCGTTTTATATATACTGTCACATGAATCAAGCACTACTTGACACTAGCTCAAGTGTTCTGCCTGGTCTTACCTGGTCTTTTTTGTTTTGTTTTGTTTTGTTTTTGTTTTTGTTTTTTTTCGAGACAGGGTTTCTCTGTGAAGCCCTGGCTGTCCTGGAACTCACTTTGTAGACCAGACTGGCCTCGAACTCGGAAATCCTCCTGCCTCTGCCTCCCAAGTGCTGGAATTAAAGGCGTGCGCCACCACCGCCCGGCTCTTGTCTTACTCTTGTTCTATGGGCAACATGGAGCCCTTCTAAGGGCTGGAAAGGTAAACCTGGTGTTTCTTTCTTCATAGGACGAGTGGATACTATGCGTGTTACTTGTCTTGTTGCTGAGACAAAATACCTGACTGAAAAGGAAGGAAGAGTTTATTTTGGCTCATAGTTCAAGGGTACAGTCCTACAGGGCAGGGAAGCAGAGGGCAGGAGCTTGGTGCACTCAGGAAGCAGAAAGAGAATCCTGGGGCTCAGCTCTCTTTCTGGGCGGTCCTAGGATTGCTGCCACCTGTATTTCGGGTAGGTCTTCCATCTTCAATTAACTTAATAGAGACAGTCCCTCAGAGACATACCCAGAGGCTTGCATGTTCCTTCCACGATTCTAGGCTCCAACAAGGTGGCAATCACAATTAACCACCACAGATGCCCAACAGCAAGCTCGTTTAAAGAGTGTGGACAATCTCTTGATGGCTTAATAATTTCTGTCCTCCTGGTATAGAATTTCTGCCCTTCTGATGCAGAAGTTGTTCTTCCCTGTCTTAGAAGAGGGAATCGAAGCCAAGGGAAGCTGAGTAGGAACTGTTCGCAGCTTTCTCCTCTGCCTGAGTTGCAGCCTCACAGAGATTCCATTATTTGGTTTGCAGAGTATGAATTAACCAAACACTAGCCAAATCTATTCACATAGTTAGGTCAAAAACAAATCCTGGTCTCAGAGAGGGAAGAGTTGAGGATGCTATTTGAAGTTCATAAATTATCTGTGCTCCAGTTCCTCCTGCCGTGTGGAGCTCCGGATGGGTTGTCGTTCCTGGGCACAACTGGCTGTGAACATGAAGCCTTCCAGCCCCCCCGTGCCCACTGGATATCCTAGCTTTCTGGCACTTTGCTCTCTCCCTAGAGTCACAACAAAGCTGCATGTCTAGCTTTAGAGTCATTTAAATGGCTATCCTCGGGCTGAGTAAGCTTCAGCTGCCTTCTCCGTGTGGGAGCACCACAGCCAATCAAGAGCAGCTTCAGTGAACTTAACGCTATCGGAGTGTTTCATAACAGGAAAACTGCAAGTCCAGCCCTGGGGAACCTGGAACTGAAGTCTTGGCCATGTACAGATACTTACCCTGCCCTGTTCAGGCACACAGGTCTGTGGGTTTGCTCATGAGCCCTAGACAGCTGACACTGGGGGAGGATGGAGTGCCTCAGGCTTTACTCGCCTGCACATTAGCAGTCTGTGCTTCCAGATCCCTATTAAAAGGGGTGTGTGGAAGCCTGGGAAGATTCTTCTAAAGGATTTGATTGCTCTCATGCAGTTGGGCTATGGTTAAGAATTAGGGTACATTCTATTGGAGGATGCAAGAATGTGTCATCTTAAATGGTGAACAATATTTGGCAGGGTAGTGTTGTAAATTTAGGGCCTCCCTCCCTATTGTAGCTCCCTATCTGCTAATGGTAGGCAACTTTTTCCAGGGAAGCATCTTGTTAGGGAATAGGTTAGTGTACCAGCAGCTCTGCTACCTGAGTCCCTTGTCCTGTGATTAGAAATGACAACCTTCAGGAGAACTTTGAAGTGTTAAAGCCAAAGGTGGGATTTGACACACAACTGTAAGACATAAGCTGTAACATATCCACAAGCATTCTAAATGCAAGCTGGAAAAGGTTCAGAGTGAGAGGCCAGTTAGTGTGTGCTAGGCTAATTATAGAATTAGAGGGTTTTGGATTGTCTGTCTGTCTGTCTTTCAAGTTAAATTAGGTTTCTATTGTCTTCTCTCCTTTCTCTTTTAAAAGTGACCTTGTTTTTGTCCCTGGGATGTATTATGGTAAAGCATGTGCCTAGCATGTGCAAAGCTTTAGGTTCCATCCCCATCACTGCAAACACACCCACAGTGCCATTGCTTCAGTCCCGTCTGGTCAGCAGTGTTCTCAAATCTCTGTAGTGCCTTCTGCCCCATCCTGGAAATTGTGTGCGTGCCTTTTTAAGTAGGCACCTAGTATTTCAAGTGCAGTGGAATGAACTCCACAGCTTGAACAGATTTGAGTGCTTTTGCTGAGGGAGGGCCCGGGCAAAGTGGGGAGTGTCGTGCTCAATAAATACTTGTTGGATTGAGTTGCTGGAAAGGCATGGAGTGCAGAAGGGAGCCACACCTCCCCCAGGCTTGCTTGTAATGGCCTTTCCCCTCCTGGTTCCCATAAACTGTCCCCTCTCTAGAATACCTCTCCAGCTACTTGCAGAACAACCTGCCCATTCTCCAAAGTGTCGGTGTTCTCTCCTTAAATCATTGGGCTTCTTTTCAGCCTGGCTTTTGGGCTTTAAGCCCAGCTGGTGACAAAGATGTTGCATTTCCATGGAAGTCATTGCTAGGCCTGTAGGTTCTCTTCCCAACACAGGGGCAAACACGGACAGTCACCAGGTTGATATATGGAAAGAAAGAATGTGTAGGATTTTGTTATCGTTTGGTTTAAAGTCTGAGCTATCTGGCTTTTGGCCTAGAAATAGGTGTGGTTGATGGATCAAGGAGACTGAGACGAGTGCCCAGTGTCCTTTTACACCAGATAGACCAGTGCTAATTTTTTTTGGTAGTGTTATACTGTACAGCAAGGAGAAGTAGGAATTGCAAAATTCGTGACTTTTTAGGCCAGGCGTTAGTTAGAGTTATAGTGTACCCTAGGGTGGCTGTCCCAGTTGTGATCAGGGTGAAAGCCCCCTCCCCCATGCCAGGCACCAGCGCAGGTATTGCTGTTCCTTCTCTTCCCCTGCTAAAGTGAGGGAAGCAGGGGAGAGGTATTCATGATCATTGTCCTAACCCTAGACAGTTAGACAGTTCTTCAGTCTGTTTCCCTGTTTCTAACCATGGGTCTAGTGACTTAGACAAAATGGTTTAATAAACCTGCTCAGCTGGGTGTGACCTTGAGCGAACTACCATGTGATTAGGAGGGGAGGTAGCTTCTTTTCTTTCTTCCTCCCTCCTCTTTCTTTTGCTCCTCCCCTTCCTCCCTCCTTTACACTCCCTCCACTGTGAGTTTTCTGAGCCTGTCTGACCAACCACCACGTGGTTTTGAGAGAAGCACTGTTGATTACATATGCATTCCCTCCCCTGCAGCTGTAGGTTGACAGAAACCTGTCTTGCTGTCCTGGGATGGGGATCATCTGCTTAACTCATGCACATTAGACATTACACAGGACCGGGAGGTGGGGAGATGGGGAGGTGGGTGTTGATAGTGTAGATGATAGATGGGCTGCAGCCAGTGGGCTTTTTACAGCATAGTCTGGATGGAGAGGGGAGAAGAGGGCCGTGGGAGCCGCCTCCTTGGGGACAAGCACCTCTTAACCTGAGGGAAGCACTGGATGCTTCTCCAGTGGAACCGTCACATGAACCATTCTGTGTTCGCAACAGAAAAGTAATAAATAGCTGTTTCCGTAGTAAGAGGCTGAGAATTCCAAATCTGAAAGGCCCCAGATTCACCTGCATTGCTCAGAGAACTTGAGACAATTGGTACTCATGTTGTATATCCACCTTCACTGTGCCCTGCTGGTAAGGATGGCATTTCCTTGTTTTTGCAGACAGGGAAACTGAGACCCAGGGAAAAAAACTGCCCACAACCATGTGACTGACAAAACCCTTTTGCTTGGTAAAGCAAAGGTCTCTTCCCACACGTGGAAATCTGTTACTGTGAACTTGCTGTAGCATGGCCTCCCCACTGCCTGCCTAGCAGATCTCCAGCTCTGGTTTCCCTTTTGATGTGTATCTGTATTCCAGGCTGAAAGTGCACCTGATAAACTGATTAAAAGAGAACTGGAAATGGGCTGCCGAGATAAGTCTGTTCCTTCAGCATCCCAAGGTGATCACACAATGGATTTTCCACACCTTTGACTTGTCTTGTGAGCTGTAGATTGGTGGATAGTGCGAAGATGGTGGATAGTGGGAAGCCCTACACGTGTGGTATGGTGGTGGCTTTTCAGTGTTTCTGGCTGTTCTGAGGTGTCCAGTTGCCATCTGGAATGAGTAGCTCACCAGGGACAGGTAGGGAACTGGCGGCAGACTGATGTCCCTGCCTCTGGAGTCATGGTTATGGGTACTGCGTTTGGAATGGTATGGGGAAGATACATCTACGTAGATGGTGCTTGTAAGAGGGTATCTTTCTTATGTGTGACTGAGTGAAACCATAAAAATCACCTGAGAAGAAATGTGGATGGTGCATTCCTACGGCAGGGGGTGGGCACAAGTGGCATGGTGCCACCAAAACAACTTAGCCCTCCATGTAGGGTAGCATCCGGCACTACCACTCTCACATTCCTAGTGGGAAAGAAGCCTGGGGCACGTGATCTGCCAAAGCATAGCTCTCTTGTTATTTTAGGTTAACCAGGAGTCGGGGTCTTAGGGTATTTAATAGCACCCAGTAGGGGGAACAGCAGAGACTTGGACTCTGGGAGAAAGCTCCATCTAGGGAACCTTGCCTGGTGTTCTTGGAGTTAACTAACCCCCCTAAAAGATCACTTTCCTCTCTGTAGATTTATGTCATGTCCTAATGTTTGCATGCTTGTATGTACACTTTTCTAGTAACTTTGCAATCTTGTAAGGCAAAATCTTATTTAACAAAAATTATAAAAACATTTCTGTATAATAAAGTTTCCATTTATATAATGTTTTGTTGTTTGTTTTGTATGTTTTGTGTCTAAGTAAAAAAAAAAAAAAAACAAAAATGAAGGAAGGACCCGGAGACATGGCTCAGTTGCCACAGTGCTTGCTGTGAGAGCATGAGATGATTCAGAGTCCCAGCACCATGTGAGAGCAGGGTGCACTTACCCGTTACCCCAGCACCGTGGGAGTGGGGATAGGGACATCCCTGAGCTCATAGGCTGGCCAGCCTTGCTGAAGTTTTAAGCTCCAGGTTTAGTGAGAGACCATGTCTCAAAAGTGAGATAGAGCTGGTAGGATGGTTCAGTGGGTAAAAGCATTGCATCACAAGCTTGACCTGACTCCAGGCCCCGGATCCCTTACTGACTCCTGGGGTTGGCCTCTGACCTCCACATGCACTGTGGCATGCACTTCCCTGTATTCCCACATATAATGTACACATACAGAGAGGAAGAATGGTTGAAAAAAAATTACGTTTCAGTGTGATATTTAATCCCAGCACTCAAGAGGCAGAGGAAGGCAAATCTCTGAGTTGCAGGCCAGCCAAGGCTATCGAGTTAAGACCCTGTTCCCCAAAACCAAACAAAACGATTTAAAATTCAGTAGAAAAGCAATTGATGAAGACTTTGGTCTCCACGTGTACTTTGCTCACAAATGCACACACACACACACAAGTACACATATAACACAACACAGAAAGAGACAGAAACTGACTTTGTGTCGCTTTATGTCTGAGCTGTGTAGTCACTGTCCTTGTAAAAGAGAACGTTTGAATGCTTGTTGTGTGCAGGGAAAGGAGTGAAGCCCATAAGCCCGCCAGTAGACGAGGCCCACTTTTACTTTCTCTTCATCCTTAATCTCCATTTTGTCATAGTTGCCTTTTCCTTTCAAGGTGTACCCCCGCCCTACGTGTGTGTGTGTATGTATGTTGAGTGAACATGTGGGTGTCAAGGATGGGTGTATGTGAGTGTGTGTAAAATGCACTTAACGGCCAGTCATCAGGAGAGCAAATGGCATGTGTGCTTGTAGGCAAATCTAGGTAATGGTCATGTATGTGTCCTGTGTACTCAACCAGTTCCAATTAATTTCCAAATGAAAACATTTAAGCAATAGCTACTAGACCAATGTGACTATCAGGCTGCTTCTACATGCTTGTAACATCTCTTATTCTCCTCACTTAACAGATGCAGAGTGAGTTCCAGGACAGCTAGGGCTACACAGAGAAACCCTGTCTCGAAAAACAAAAACAAAAACAGATGGAACAGTTGTTTTTGTTTTTGTTTTTTTGAGACAGGCAAGAAGTTATGGGACCTGTTTTGAGTTCACATAACATGCTGGGGTGGAGCCCAGGTTTTACCTCTAGGTGAGATTGCCTTTCAGGAGCTTGCAGCTTGCCCTTCTCCAACTGGACAAAATTGGTGGCAGACCCTGGGAACTGACTGGGTGCCAGTTTTTGTATTTGCAAGTGCAGCCCTTACTCCATCTTGACCCAGCATTCAAGTGTGCAGGGTGGCCCCAACATGCTGTCACTCGGAGCACGATCCCACACTGAGCATGCTCTGCATGGCTAGGGTCTTCTGAAGGAACATGGCTCCTCTCTTGGAGATGGAACACTAGTATTGTGTTCCTCTGTTCTGCGTTTAGCTCTTCAGTTCTTAAAATACACAGTTCTTAAAGTACAGTAACAATACTGCATATTTACATGGGAGAGGACATGCAAATTAGTGAGTTTGGCTTAGAAAGTGATGCCAGGTTATACGCCTAGTCCGGATGGCTCTTCTGGGCCTATAGACTAGGCAGTTGTACCCTCTGCTTTGTAAATATGGTAGGCCGCAGGGGAGTTTGTGTGGTTTAGTGCAAGACGTTGCACCAAGTGGGCAGGAGTTAGAACTTACACTCAGGGAAGTGCCCTTTGGTCCATCTCTCTCTTAATCCCAGGCCTGAGGAGGCTGGGTTTGGGATTACTAAGCAAAGTCTGAGGAACAGACTGACCCGGTTGTATTCCCACCCTTCCTTTTTACACACCACACCACCTCAGCCATCTGGCCGCGCTCCTTAAAGGCATCCAGTCATTTTTGCTTATGCTGCAGGGAATGAATGAACCCTAGTCTACTTAGTCTGGTCAGTTGAACCAGATTCTTACTATGTAGCCCAGGCTATTGTAGAGTTTGCAATCCTCCCGCCTCTGTCCTCTGATTGCTGGGACTACGAGTTATATATCACCACACTGGGTTTTACTATTTAACAAAGCCCCCTCTTTGTTAGAAGTTTTTTTGTGACTGGAAAGACAGCTCAGGGGTTAAGAGCATTTGCTGTTGTTATAGAGAATCCAAATCCAGTTACCAGTAGTTGAGTAGCTCTCAACCACTGGGGGCTCCAGTTTCAGGGGATCCAACCCCTTCTTCTGGCCTTTATAGGCACCTGTATACACATACACAAGCCCACGCACAGACACATAAGTACACACATAATTAAAAATAAATCTTTTTTTTTGAAAAGGCAGTTTTCTGAAAAACCTTCAGTTGTGGGCCTCTTTGATCTCAGGCTCTTACAGTTGCTGCTGTAGACTTGATTAACCTGGCTGTAATTAAGCTGTCGGTAAGGGATTTTTTTTTTCATGGCCCAACCAGCTGTGTGAAGTAGAGCCGTGGGCCATTTACTATGTAAGTGTCCCTGCTTCCACTCAGATTGCTTGTGCTTTGGAAATGATCAAGTTACATAGACTCCCTCCATGATCCTCTCTATGTATCTGCCTGTGTCTTCCACTGTTCTGGCTGATTCCTGACTCAAAGTAACGATGGGTGGTGGACAGTCAGTCAGAGCAAGAAGGAGGAGGGTGAAAAGAGACTGCTCCCAATTCCTAGGGGGCTATCTGAGGCCTAGATGTCTGTGTGGGAGCCACTGCACAAATAACAGTGCTGTCTGCTTCCAAAGAGCTAAACTGAACTTGCCTTCTGGTCTCTGAAGCTGGGGCAGGACATATGGGTGATTAATATCCCATACTGTCTTCCTGGATCCAATTATCCTTTTGTATCAGTAAGATAAGCCTTTCCTTTACTTATAGAAGGTAACATTACCATGAAGCAGCTTGCGGGGAGGAGGTCTGGTCTGTCACCTACCTTCCCGAGTAATGTGTATTGCCACACCCTCTGCCTCGGGAAGCTGCTTGTAGAGAGGTAACCAGGGAACAGCCTTCTGTTAGGAGGCCCTTGGCAGCTTCCTTCTCTTCCCTGCAGTTGTCAGGGCTCTAAACACCGGGGCCACCTAGCCTTGCTTCTCAAGCTTAGCTTACCCTGGAGGCACTGCATAACCTTTGTGCTTGTCTTAGGAAATCTGAACAACCGGCAAGACCAGGACTTTAGAGCAGGGGCTGCCCTGGAGTGTTGCCCAGCTCACTCTGGGGTTTTTCCACAGCCAGGGCACAGCACAGTAATTTGCCACTGGTTTCCAGTTCAGTTCCAGAAGGTCAGGGCCCAGGTATGGATTCACTGGGTGGGATGGAGAAGTCTTTTCGGGATCTCCCCTGAATTGCTGGGGACATGAAATAGAGCCTAAGTGAGGATGACCCAGGCTTTCTGCAAGTGGAACAAGAGTTCACACAGGTTTTGGTCTTTGTTTGGCAACATTGGAGATTGAACTCAGGGCCTCAGACATGCTGGGCACATGCTTCAAGACTGAGCTGTACCCCCAAAACCCTCCGCACAGGTTTTCATGAATGAGGCAAAGCAGATTGGGTGACTGATGTTCTTGGTCCTGAGGAACCTAACTGAGCCCTTGTCCCTAGCCCAGCCCAGAGCAGAATGAATCAAAAACCAAGGTTAAGTGCAGCGGATCCTGACAGAGTCCAAGCTAGTGAAGTGTAGCAAGCCAGCACCCCGTGTGCCCTCTGCTCCTGAGTAAGCTTGGTGGTTACTGCAGCTCGCCCAGCCATGTGACCAGGCCTTCTGCTGTGGCCAGCCTCAGGTAAATTGAGCACTATTTATATTTTCCTGCTTGGGAGGAGGTGGGCAGGGACATCTGGGAGCCTACAACACAGCTGTCTTAGCTGCTTGGTAAGCTTGTTTACCTTTGACTTTGTAATGTTTTCTCTTTCTCTCCCTTGTGCCCCAGATGATAGCATGAATTCTGAGATTCCACTTGAGCTGCGCTGGTCAGCAGCACTCTCCTCTTTACCCTTAGGAGTTGGAACCTTCTGCCCTCAAGGGCAAATATTGAGTCAGGAACCTGTAATGATCTCTTCCTGGTGCTGTTTTCAGGGACAGACTACTTTAAAGTCTCTCCCATTCAGTGCTGATGAGTGAGTTCAGTTCCTCCCATTGTTAAGATAGACTCTCCAGCATTTTAATCCCAGTGCTTGGGGGACAGAGGTAGGTAGATCTCTGAGTTGAGGCCAGTCTAGTCTACAGAGTAAGTTCCAGCTCAGCCAGGGCTACACAGAGAAACCCTCAAAAAAAGGTCAGAGTCTCACTTTGTAGCCCTGGCTAGCCTGGAAGTAGCACTAGATATATAGGGCAAGTTATCCAAATGCTGTCCTGTGTTCATTAATACGTGTGTGTCCAGATAGACCGTTACATGTGTACATGCGTGTGCAGTCTTTTCGGTTAATTATTTGAAACCGTCAGGACACTTCCCCCATTCACTTCAGCAGCTTCTCCTGACAATAAAGACAGTTTGCTTCACAATATTATCATGCCTAAGGAAATTAACTGTGCCTGTGTTTCATTTAATACCCCGTCTGTTTTCACACTTCCCATTTGATGACTTGCTTTGTAACCTTGGTATAGGGGTGGGAACTCAGGCCTTACACATAATGGACCAATGCTCTTCCCATATCCTCAGCATAAAGGATCTTACTCACTTAAATCTTATTTAAAAAGCTTCTCAATCCAGAGTTATTCCATACTCCGTGTGTGTGTGTGTGTGTGTGTGTGTGTGTGTGTGTAGAGATGATTTACGTACATACATGTGTATACGTTTGTGGATGCTAGAGACCAATGAATGTCAGGTATCTTTAATTGTTCTCCATTGTCCTTGTCCTCCTCCTTCTCGTCCCTAACAGAGTCTATTAGTGAATCTGGAGCTTGCCTTTTGGTCTAATCTAGGTGGCCGGTAAGCACCTGAAGTGTCTTTACCTCCAGGTGCTGGGATTACAGGCACATGCTTGCTACTGCACTTAGCTTTTACATGGATGCTGGGATCCACGGAAGAGCCTCATGCTTGCTCAGTAAACACTTTACCCACTGAGCTATCTCCAAGCCCGTTCCTTTATTTCATTGCTGTTGTGGTGTTTCTATCCTGTGTTTGTGTGGTATGTGCATATTACATAGTGCCCATGTGAAGGTCAGAGGAGATTTTGGGGCCCATTCTCTCCTTCCACCCATACAGTGAGTTCTAGGGATGAAATCCAGGTCGTGCTTTACCCACTGAGCCATCTTGCCAGCCCATGTTTGTTTTAAATTACATTTCTTTGTCTAATGTAATGTTCTATTTTTTGAGAGGTTCATACATATAAACAATGCATCTGATCTCTCACAACTCTTTCCCCATAATACATTTTCAAAAGTCATTTTAGGCCAGGTGGTGGCAGTGCAGAAAAATGCAGATCTCTGAGTTCGAGGCTAGCCTGCTCTACACAGTGAGTTTCAGAAGAGCCAGTCTACACAAAGAAACCCTGTCTCGGGGGAAAAAAAAAGCCAAAAAGTCATTATGGAGCTCTTCTAGACCCTGTTAGTTCTATTCCTGTTTCCTTACAAGACAAGGGCAGGTGAATCTGTGAGTTCAAGACTAGAAAGGGCAACATAGTGAGATGTTATTTCAAAACAAAATTAAGCTTTCTGGGCAGTGGTGGCGCATGCCTTTAATCCCAGCACCTGGGAGGCAAAGGCAGGCAGATTTCTGAGTTCAAGGCCATCCTGGTCTACAGAGTGAGTTCCAGGACAGCCAGGGCTACACAGAGAAACCCTGTCTCGAAAAACAAAACAAAACAAAAGCTTTCCATGGGTAAAGGTATGTCTATACTGGTTACTTTAGGAAGTATATAGTACCAGGTTGTTCCTAAGTGACAATACTGTCTCTGAAGATGGAACAGGGATTGAGCATAAGGGCTTCACAAACAAACACCGTGTCACTAAGCTCTGCCTCCATCTTCCTCATGCTAAATTTGATCACTTTAGGTGGTCACCACCAGATCTCTCACCATAAAAGCACATGGTGCTTACATGGTTTCTGCGGTGAGGTGATACTTGGCATTGTGTAGATAGTCCTTTCTCCATGACCCTTGGCCCAGTAGTCTGGGCGTCTGTTGACTCTTCATGATTGAGGTATTCCATTGAGAGGTTAAGACAGTTCTGAATTATTGTGACTTAACAAGAATATTGACATGACCAAGTCAACAGGAGGAATGACAGAAACAGTTTCCTTTGGGTGGGGAAGGTGACAAAACAGGGCTGTCATATTTTGTCAACATTCGAAAGCATTTTGTGTAACTTGGCTGATACTGAATTGCATACTGGTTGCTTAAACATATGTTGCCTAGAAGTTTGCTGAAAGCCAGGAAGAAAGCAGACTGGATAGAGTTAAAATCACTAATGGTTTATTTATAAAGTAGATTTATTTGATTGAGGAAATTACTTGAGTGATAGTAATCTGTAATCTTATTTCCCCTTACCTGGTTTTACCTTCCTCACTAGAACTTGTCTTACTTTTAAATTGTTTTCATCTTTCCTTGGCCAATCCAACATGCCCAGAGACTAAAAGCAATATTCCTGAGTCCCAGGTAGGATCGTTTAATTCCTAGCAAGAGAAGGGTCTAGAACCTTTTGGCTCACATTGTTTCCTGAACCAAGGCAGCCAGGAAGCTACGAAACAGTTGAGTCTTACTAAAATACAAGTGTGGGAAATATTCCTTGAAAAATCTTCTATTCAGGGAATAAAAGGTTTCACTGTGCACTTTTTGAACCTTGGAGAGGAGTTCACCTTTACCATGAGGTGGTAAGTCTTGGAGAGTCGGGCAGTGGTGGCACATGCCTTTAATCCCAGCACTTGGGAAGCAGAGGCAGGTGGATTTCTGAGTTCAAGGCCAGCCTGGCCTACAAAATGAGGACAGCCAAGGCTATACAGAGAAACCCTGTCTCGGAAAAACAAACAAACAAAAAAAAAACAACAACAAAAAAATCTTGGAGATTCTGCTGTACAGTGGAATGTGTGAGCATGTGGGGTACACAGAATCAGAACAGAAACCAGGGTACAGTTTCACAGTTGTCCTCTTGCAAAACTACAAAACTCATTCTAGATTAACCTTCCTAATCCGGTTCTCCCTTTGCCCCACTTACCTTAAAAGCTAACTTAAGAGCTGACTGGATATCATGATTTCTTCTCTGTTTGATAGAAATCAGATTATCGTAAGAAGGGAAGCAAGGAAAAAGATGTTTGTTCATCCTTTGAGTTTGTATGTCCCCAAGGAACCTATTACTTTCAAACATCCACGAGGTGAGGATTGTTTTATGGGAAGTTAGGCTACTGTGTGGGCTCTTCTTACAAAGGTTCCATTAGATCCTAAAGGAACACATGCTTCCATCAGTAACTGCTGGCGATTTGTTTTGTCTTGAGAATGCTCCGATCCTACAGAAACTCCTCTTCAGAGAATCGAGATAAAGGGTGAAAAGTTCACACTACTTCCTTTTCTTCTAACTGTAGTTTCTTGAGAGCTGAACAAATGTCAGAGGCCCACAGCCTCTTCTTTGATGCCTGCACATACACTCCGGGGTTGCCCTTTGCCTCCTGGAAGATACAGAGTTAGTGGATTCCTTATATTCTTTTCCCACAGTGACATCTCCAAAAAGGCTTATCTTGGCCCAATCTTCCAGCTGCCTGCAAACGTGATCTACATTTTGGGAAGTCAGACGTGAAGACAGAAATGGCTATGCTGGTTCTCTTGAGTTGTACGTTTAAATATGGAGTCAGAGTGATTGATGGAGGGTTTGACTGAGCAGTTCTTGGAGTGTACACAAATACCATTGCTCTTTTCTGGGTAAAGTCTCCTGGGTAGGGGAAGCATGATGGAACTTTTCACCCCCTTACAGTCTAGTTCTTTTGAATTTCTTCTCCCTATGAAGGATGACATTAGTTGTGGCTTAGTATTGAAAGAAATGTTAGTCAGGATTGGGGTTATAGTTCATCGATAGATTGCTTCCTTGAGTTTCAGTGCTAGACAACAGAACAAAGAAAACCCTCTCACTCTAGATCTAATGTAGCAGCTGGGATAGATGGGCTTTCCGTGGGCTCTCCATGGAAGTATGCTAACCCCTGGATAGTCATATTGGGGGTTTCAGTTTCACCACCACTTCTCTTCCAAAACCCACGTGGCCTGTCCCCAGTCGAGCAGTGAGGTGGCCCCAAACCACAGGGAGCTCATGAGGCCATCTACACTGTTCAATCCCAGCACGTGTCTAGAAACGACAATCCCTGTGAGGCTATTTGGGGGAACTTCCCCTTCGTCCTGCAAATCAGTTCTTGGGGGAAATGTTGTATTTTGTTCTCCAGATTTCTCAAGTGCTGCACCCCAAGTGGACAGGGCAGGGTAGGAGCCCTCAGGGTCCCGCCATACTGTCCTGGCTTTGCATGCTTCTCATCCTTAAGTGAAGGTCATTGGTTGCAAAACAAAAGGAAAGATGAACATGCGTCTGAGCATGGAGAGAAACAAGGATCCTTGTAGCACTGTGCTGCCCTTGGGGTGGGGCGTGGGTAGCTTTTAGCTTTACGTTTTCACTCATCTGTATGTTCTTATTTTCTATAGTGTATTTGTAGCTTTTGTTATGAGGACTATTTTCTCTTTAAAAGAGGGTAGGGGAGAAGACTAGCACTAAGAATGCTTCAAAGCCTGACGGCAAGAGACAGTGACTCATACCTTGTTTGTTGAACCACCCAGTTGTTGAGTTTTTGCTGGGTGTAAACTTATGTCTCTGTTTTGGAGGTATACTTGGTGGTGGGATTAAGACCATCTCTCCATCCTGGGTTTCTCCCTCCTACATGGCCTGAAAGACAGTGAAATGATGGACTTGTCCCTCCAGGTCCCCAACCTTCTAGAAGCCTTGGGTCAGTGCTCATTTCTCTCCACCCTGGCCAAGCTGAGAAGAACCAATAATGTGTCCTGTCCTACATTATCTGCAGTCTTCATCCTGAGAACTCTCACCTCTCCTTCAAGTTCCTCTGCTGGGGTTAAGCTTGAGTTGATTTCGAGGGAGGGATCTTGGGAGAGGCAGAGACGAATTGGTGGCCCTTCTGAAAGCACCTTTGCTGGGGGGTATCCCGTACCGGTGTGCCTGGTGTCAGATAGCTGGCATTGGTGGGGCAGTGGCATCAGCTCTCCACTCTACTACCCTGCCAGTACCTTTTTGTCTTACTCCTCTCCCATCAGCGAGACTGTTAGTGAGTTGATGCTCAGTGGTCACTACCTCCTTTCTAAAGGTGTTATCTGCCATGTGTGTGCAGTTGGCTCCATTGACACCGCCTGACTCCTGGGCCTCTCCTCTCTTAGCCCCTCTCCCTGGAGCCATACAAATGTAGCAGTTGGGAGACCGGGCCAAGTGGCTCTGGAAGATAGCACCTAAGGCTTCTTATCTAGGATGTGCTGTTTTGTTTTCTCCATTTACTGTTGCCCAAGAACCAAAGCATCCGCCACTGCTCAGCTGTGTGGTGAAATGGTCTGGCCTGGTGCCAGGGTGCCTCGCCAGGTGGCTGAGCTGTGGAGGCTGCTGCATGCGATGGGCCGATAATACCCCATGGTGCTGTAAACAGGACACCCCACCCTCCTGCAGACACCCAGCCCATGCCCCAGTGCTGGCTGCTTTGTCATTGCCTGTCATGATACTGGCTTGTCTTCTCTGATACAGGGGCCGATTGTTCTGTTTCTCTCCCAGGTTCCCAAATCTGAGAGGGGCGCTTCCCAGAAATAAAACCAGTTCATCTTTCAGCCACAAGCGACCGTTTTGACTTCTCAACACTTCTTCTCATTTAGCTGTAATCACATGAGTGCAGGACAGAGCCCACTCCTCAGATCTTTCCGGTCTGCACATAAGCACCCACTTCCCTCTCACTTGTGGGACTGCTAGGGGATGCTTGTGAGCAGTGGAGCCTTAAGCATTCATCCACAGCTGCCAAGGTCCAAGTCTCTAAGAAGCTCTATTGACTTTTGTTTGTTTGAGACAAGGGATCACCCTGTAGCCAAAGCTGGCCTGGAACTCATGTTGCTAATGCCTCTGCCTTCCTTGTGCTGGGATTACAGGCGAGGATCACTTGCCTAACTACAAGCTGTTTGATCTCCTTTTTGCACACTTCTCTCAGACAATATCCAGGACAGTAATAGACTGTCCCTAATAAAGAAAAGGACTTTCACAGTAAATACAAGTACCTTGCCAGGCCTGGTAGGACAGGCCTGTAATCGCACTGAGGAGGCCAGGGCAGAAGGAATGTAAAGTCAAGGCTTTCCTAGGTTAAAGATACCCTGGGCCAGGTAGTAAGATCCTGTCCTAAAATAAAAAGTAAAGAGAGGGCTGGGACCATAGCCTAGGGGTATAGTGCTTGCCTGGTGTGTGTGAGGCCCTAGGTTCAATCTCCAGGACTGCAATACACCTTCTCAATTAGGAAAGCACAGGCCTCCAGATACTGTGGCTAGAACCTTCTCAGACTTCTCAGTAGTCTTCTTTCTCCACCTCCTTCCTGGAAACTTCCTAAGGAATAAAAGCATATTTGCATTTCTTTTCTCTTCAGAATTGCTAGGAGGTAAGGTGGGTCAGATTGGGCCCTGCTGGCAGAGGGAAGGCAGGTCCGTGAAGATGGCAGTGTTGGCTGCAGTCACACAGCAGTGAGGATGTGGCGGTCAGACCTGTGCTGTTTGGATAGCCCCTCCTGCGTATCAGGGACCGCACTGTGCCTGCTACTCTGCAGTCTCTTTAAGGATGGCACAGGATCACATCGCTATCTGGTTTTGGCTTTGGTTTGTCCTTAAGGGGAAATTGATGCCTTGGGTGAGCAGCTCTTACTCAGTTTTGGTGCCTAAAACAACAGGTGCTTGCCAAACCATTTGCAGGGATGTTTACGAAATAAACAGTAGGGTTTTTTTTTTCTTGTCAAAAACCTAATCTTTTAAAAGTGCCCCTTCCTTTATTTTCTAGGCAGGAAAGAAACATGGCATTTTAGTCTCCTCGGAGGGGTCGGGACATGCCAAGAATCTGGGGATTTGGGAGGGGCCGTGGAGCCTTGCTAAGGGCTCTGAGACAGGAGGTAATTCTACCTTGTGGCTAGCTAGGAGCTGAGCCAGCACCCTGTGCTGGGATGTGGCCGCTGTGGAGATAAGGCTGGAGCCCCGCTGTGACCTCATCTGAGGGGGTGGGGAAGCAGGCGGGGCCTGCAGGTGGGCTGAGCAAGGGCTTTGCTGGTCTGTCTGCCGGCAAGGGAGGTCACGCAGCCCTCCGCCTGGACACTTGCTTTTCCTCATTCCATTCTCTCCTTCCCTCCCTTTCTAGCCTTTTTTCCTTTAAATTTTTTCCTTTTTACCATTTCTGTTATTTTTATGTATATATGGAGGAATGGGTCACACAGCTTTTGTGATTAGTTTTGTGTTAGAATGTGATATCAAGTAGAATAATGGTTGGGTCTCGTACCGACTCCTGGATTTTGAGTATTTCCTGGACCCTGTCTGTCAGTACTGTGAGCAAAATACCATTCAGTTCCCTGTTGTTGAAATCGGACCCCAGCTAAATAAATAGTTTACTGACTAGGGTGGTTCTGAGGGTGGTGAGAACTGATGTAAAATCAGTGTGGTGGCAGTTGTTGCTAGGTGATAGATTCCTCTGTTACAGGTTTCAAAGGCCTGGCAAGAAACAAATGAAAACAAATATACTTTACAACAGACCCCAAACTCAGGCCTGCCCCTACCCTCGCCCCCCCCCCTTAGGGATATATATATATATATATATACATGCACACATACATGCACACACACATGTACCATGCACATACACACACACACTTAGGGATATATATGTATATATATACATACACACACGCACCCGCACACACACACACACACACACACACACACACACACACCCCTATGAGGAGGAGCTGACAGGGCAGACCCCTCCAGGTATCCAGCAGCCTCAGAGCAGGTGGAAGGGGGCTTGGTTTAGGTATAAGATACAGCCACCCTCTTGAAATGTGGGGTGTCATCAGGCACTGCCTCTATGTTTGACATTCCTCAGTCTCCCTATCCCTTTCCAGGGCCAGCTGGAGAGGAAAGAGTGACTGCAGACCAAAGTAATGTATAGCAATGGGGCAAGACGGAAAAGTATTGTCTAAGCCTGAGATGTTTCAGAATCTCCGCAGGGTCTTCCTGCTGGGAGGATGGGGCAGGTGACTCTGACTGACCTTTCTCCCCCATCACTGTTCCTCAGCCCTGGAGGCAGTCTCTGCCCTTCAAAAGTAGGAAGAAGCAGCTGCTAGAACTGGGACATCCCCGCCTACATGCCAGCCATTTTCTTACCTGCCTCTGTGATTGTTTCTAGCGGCCGTGCCTTCTAATTGGGTTCTCAGGGACCGCCTTTAGAGAAGGCCTGGAGGACCAGGTTTCAGTGTCTGAGCCGGTTTCCATAGTAGACCAGAAGCCTACAAAAATATTTGAATTACCACCTTACCACCTTAAGCCCAACTCAGAATAATGACTGATTGAATTGCTTGTGTAGAAGGTAATCTTGAGGCTTGAACCAGAGGGCCTGTCAGTAAACTACTACAGTAAGAAGGTCACAAGAAAGTGAAGGAGGAGGTGGCCCCCAGAGCCTCAGACACAACAGATCAGTGGCTCTGGGCTCTTTCCGAAGGGGAGCGGCTGCCGTGGATCCCCACAGGTGCAGCGCTGTAATTACAGAAGCTTCATCTTTCTACTATAGATTTTTCAATTTTATTCAAGTGCTTGGGTTCTTGCCAACTTGGGCTCTGTGCTGTAGACACCGTAGACATTGGGGGCTACAAGGCTAAATCAGAGCCCGACCTCACAGGCTGTTTATTCTCTAGGAGTCACAAATGCCTGCAACCCTAGAGAGTGGCAGTAAGTACAAGGAGAGTACAAAGTATCCTGAGCAAGCCCAGAACATTCTGAAGCACTCCTCGCAGGGGGTTCCTAGGGTCTGCAGGCTGGGGAGGAGGTGGAGGCCGTTAGGCTGGCCTCACGGATGGCTCAGACATCAACAACAGGGACAGGAAAAGGCCCAGTTAGTGGTGGGAAATGGCACAGTTGTGTCATGTCTGAGGTGCACAGGACAGGTAAGTAGACCAGAGCTTGGGACCTGTGACACCTAGCTTTTGCGCATGTGTCTGTTTGCGTGCGTGTGTGTGTGTGTGTGTGTGTGTGTGTGTGTGTGTGTGTGAGCGAGCGTGCGCGCGCACGCATATGCATATGTGTTGTACGCATGCACAGCCAAGGCATGAGAATGGAGGTCAGAGGACAACCTGAACAACTCTCAGGAGTTGGTCTTTCTGCCAGTGAGCCCGGGGCATCACACTCGGGCCTTGGGGCTTGGCATCAGGTGCCTTTTCCTTCTGGTCATCTTGCTAGCTCCTGACTTCCAACTTTGAAAGGGCCTATGGAGAATTTTAGAGTAGAGATTTTATGAGCATTTAAAATAATGTATTGCCAGACATGGCGGTGCTTACCTCTAATCCCAACCCTTCGGAGGCAGAGGAGGAGTGCAAGTTTAAGGCCTGATTGGGCTGTATAAGAGACCAGCTGAAGGCCAAAAACATGGGCGGCATTGGTGCACGCCTTTAACCCCAGCACTTGGGAGGCAGACGGATCTGAGTTGAGGCCATCCCAGACTACAAATTCCAGGACACAAAGAAACCATGTCTTGAAACAAAACAAAAAACATCCAAGGTCTGCCTGGATGTGATACTGAGACACTTGTCTCAAAAACAAAAACAACTTCCTGGTAAAGGTATGTTGTAGTCAGCATATGTTGATTTAGAAAGAGGTAGAGACACAGCCACACCACATTATTATGTGCTTCCATTTTATTATTGTCGTCGTCATCATCATCATCATCATCATCATCGACAGGGTTTCTCTGTGTAGCTCTGTCTGGAACTCTCTGTAGACCAGGCTGGCTTCCAACTGAGAGTTCTGCCTGCCTCTGCCTCCTGAGTGCGTGCCCAGCCTTTTTGTTTGTTTTGTTTTGTTTCTTATCCTAGCCCATATTTAAGTTTTAAAATATATGTATGTCCACATTCAAATGGTAAAATTACATGATGAAACTTTCTTTTTTTAAGGGTCTCTATACGCAGCCCTGGCTCACCTAGAACTCACTGTGTAAGGCTGGTCTCAAACTTTGAGACCAGCCTCCTGAGTGCTGAGACTGAAGGTGTGAGCCACTGCACCTACCAGTGTTTCATGACTAACAGTGATTGTCTCTAGGTGAGGAGGTGATGTGTGTGTGTGTGTGTGTGTGTGTGTGTGTGTGTGTGTGTGTTTTGTTTATATATTTCTTGAGGTTTTTTTTGACAATTCATACAACTTTTGCCATTCAAAGTCATTTTTAATCTCTTCTAAGTGAGTACTTATTTGCTGGTTGAGAGAGATAATTTACAATATGACAAAGGTGACATTAAAAACTAAGAGAGCCACATTAGAGAGCATATTAGAGAGCAATCCAAATGTCCATCAATGTAGGAATGGTTAAACAAATCACTGTCTAATGTCATAAAATCTTTAAAAATGGCAAATATGAAGATCATTGATACTTTGAATTGGAATTTTGTAATGTATGGAACAATGTGAAATATATTTTAATTTATATTGATTACAAGCCTGTTAAAACACATGCAAATATCTAAATTAATTTGAGAAATTTCATATTGTTGGTATCTTTTTTAAAAAACTGGTTAACATAAATAATGTAAAATTCACTGCCAGGTGATGGTAGCGCACATTTTCAGTTTCAACACTCAAAAGACAGAGGCAGGTAGATTTCTGTGAGTTCGAGGCCAGCCTGGTCTACAGAGTGAGTTCCAGGACAGCCAGGGCTGCATAGAGAAACCCTGTCTTGAAAAGCAAAACAACAGCAAAATTACCATTTAAGCATCTTAAGTTTACAATTCAGTGGCATAAGTACATTTACAGTGTAGCTGTCGGTATATCATTTCTAGAATGTTTTGCCATCCCAGAGGTAAGCATCTATTAACAGAACTCCCATTACCCTTCCTTCTGTGCCCATGGTCACCTTACTCCTTCTTGTCTTCATGGATTTGCATATTCCAGATGTCTCATGAAGGCGATTCCTATGACATTACTGTCTGTCTGTATCTGGCTTATTTCACCCTGTACCAATAGGTTGCCTCTGATTTAGGACTATCATAATTGATGCTACTGTGATCATAAGTGTACAAATAACTTTTCAAATCTCTGCTTTCAGGTTTTTTTTTTTTTTTTGATGGGAGTCTCTACCTAGAGTTGGAATTTCTAGACCCTAAGGGAATTCTCTCTGTTTAATTTTTTGGGGGACTGCCAATCTTGCAGTGTCTTTTTAATGTAAACCTCTTCAAGTCTATTTATACCTACAGTTCCCAGTTCTTTCTGCTGTGCTGAATATACATATAAATCACCAAGGGATTACTACAGATGTGAAAGCAGTTTGTTCTGTTTAAGGGAGAGTCTTTATAGATTTGCAGATATGGAGTGTTTGAATGTGGACATAGAAAATAGAGTCAACCCAGACCCCTGAGACTTCCAGATGATCCCAGAACTCTTATGTTTTGTAAAGAGTTTCAACTTTTTATTTCTCCCAGAAATCTTAAGCCAACATAAAATAAAATGAATGCATTTATAATTGCCCCTCCCTTGTGTTTTTGTTTTTGCCATTCAGATAAAAGTCAGAGAAGGGGTTGGAGAAGGCCTGCAGACTTGGCCACTGTCCTCTACTGCGCTCCTTTTCTTAGATCTTTGAGGCTCTTTCCAGGCCAGTGCCCTAGCTCTCCTGGAACTGCCTGGGCTGGAGGAAGTAGTAAGAATCCTTACTGGGCATAGTGGTACATACCTGTAATCCCAGTTTGGGAGACAGAGGCAGAAGGATTGAAAATTCAGGGTGGGCCTGGGCTACACAGCCCATTCAAGGCCATCCTGGGCAATATAGCAAGATCCTATCTCAAAAAAAAAAAAAAAAAAAACGCGGAAAGAAAATAGGGTTGTGGAATACAGTTCTTGTTTTGCCTATGTAAAGATCTGGGTCCAGTCTCCAGCACCACAAAAAGAAGAAAAGAATTTTTTGTAATTAATTGACCCATTTGTGCAGCAAAGAAGATTCAAAATGGATGCAGGAGGAGGGAAAGAGGGCAGAAAATGTAAAAAGGGAAGAAGGCTTGTGTTTTATGAACATGGAGTTCCCAAGGCTGGGAAGCAGCTTCTCCAACAAATCTCTCGGGGTAGACACTTGGGGGTGCTGGACTCAGAGTCGCCTAGAGCAGGAACAAAGGGCATCGTAAGGGATCTCTGTGTCCACTGTGAAATGGTCAGAAGGGATCCCAGTGATGAAGTGAAGTCAGGATTGCTGGTCAGACAGGATGTGCTTTTGCTGCTGTGAATTCTTTCAGGAAGGAGGAAAGATATGGCAGGCAGGTGGGGTGTCCTGGGAGAGAGGAGGCTGGTTGCCATGGCTCCTTCCTCCATGCTGATGCCAAGGCCTTGTGGGCTGTGCTCTCTTTCAGCTAGTGTCCCGTGTTCAGTGGCCCCAGAAAAGTCAGTGTGTAGGCCTCAGCCACCCCAGGTCCGGCGAACGTTCTCCCTGGACACCATCCTCAGTTCCTACCTTCTGGGTCAGTGGCCACGAGATGCCGATGGGGCCTTCACCTGCTGTACCAATGACAAGGCCACCCAGGTAATGGGATCAGGAGGGGCGGAAGGGCTGGCTGAGGCTACTGGTGACTTCTGTCACAGAAGTGACTTGTCCCGGGTTTTGGGTGTACATAGAAGCTTTTCTTCTACTGGTTACCGGGTCTTTCTGTCTTTGTTTTCTTTTGTAAACACAGGTGAAAATGAGTTTGTGTTCTACCTGCCTGGTGGAAAAGAGACGTCAAGCTGGGGCTTACGGTTTGGATTTCAGGGTATACATGTGGAGAATCTGCAGCTGACTTTGGAGTTTGGGACTTTTAAAATGAGATTTGCCTTCCTGAAGTTAAACTGAGGCCAACATTTGGTCTGCTTTGATTCCCCGGGCACCCGAGGAAGTGCCCAGAGTGCTGCAGAGCTAGGGTCGACCCCACTGCACCAGTAGGAGCAGGGCGTTCCCGTGAAGAGCTACACCTTGCCAGCAGCCAGGCCAGGGCTGTCCCAGGGCATCCACGTCCTGCATAGCCCAGCTTTCTCTCCTATGTTTTCATGAAGAGTTCTGCCCTTGGAAGGGATCTCCACAGTCCACCCAGTCCATGTGTCCATCTTTGGATAAGATTTGTTAACTTGAGCAAAAAGTCCTCTCATCTGGAAATTACCCAAAGATGTTTCTTACTCTGACCTAGGATGTCAGTCTTCTTTGCACTTAAGTTGGTCAGAGTAAGGCTCCCTTTGGGGACAGCTTAAGCTGGGTCCTGTTCAACTTGCAGGGAAGAACACCTAGACTGACCCAGCCCTCTATTCTGCATAACAGGACGAGATGGGGTGAGACAGCTTTTCCTTTGCTGAGCAGAGTGTACCCGCTGCCCACATCCATGCTGCCTGACGGCCGGGGCACACGGACCCCATTGCGACTCTCTGTCTCCTCAGCGCATCCCACCAGTTCCTTTCTTTTTGTGAGATCCACTTTCAAATGTGTTTAATGAACATTTGAATGCCCACTCCTTTCAATGGTTACAAGATTTGGTTTCTTTGAGCCTGGTTTCCAGTTCCCTGAAGGCCTGAGAACAGACGACCAAGGGATGTCATGGGGCTGATGCCTGGCAAAGTTTAGAGGAGCAAGATTCTTCCAGAAATTCCCCTTGTTGCACCAAAAAGAATTGAAACAAGTTTAAAGCAGTGAGGTGCTCTCCATGGTTGGTCCTCTGTAGATGTGAGGAAGCAGGTGAGGGGAGCAGGCACCCTCCTGCCCCCCCCCCCCTGCACTGGTCTCCCTTCCTCCTTAGGCAAGGAGAAAGGGAGATGCTTTATCCTTCCTCTACTGCTAAGGCCAGATAATGTAGTTAATCAAGGAGGGCTTCCTGCAGGGGTGGAGCTTGATGCTGCTTCAAGTAGGTGGGCTCATGAGCATCTTGCTTTGTTAGCCATCAGGCAGTGGATCCCCACCTCAGTCATTTCCTGTTTGCCAGCCTCTGTCCCACTCCTCATGTAGCTTTCTTTTTGTCACCCCTAGGCAGGGCTGGCCTCAGACGTCCTCTGGCCAAGTGGAGTGGCCTGGGTTCTGTACTGCATGTTTTTGCTTCGGCTCCAGCTGCAGGCCAGATCTTTTATATAACAAGTCTGGGCTTCTTGCCACAGCAAGACAGAGGTCAGCGATGTGCCTCCATGGGTCTGGCAAGGCCCAGCCCTCTAGCTTTCCTCTTTCCCGGGATGGGCTCCAGCCCTCGAGGAACTCTTAGCAACCTGTCAATATTGTGACTGCAGGCAAGAGGTGGGAGAATTCTGATCAGTGTAAGCATCCAACCCCAAGTATGTGCTCTGCCCATCTCCCAGGCCGCTCTTCAGGGAATTTTCTGCTCGTAGGTTTGGGTTCCACTCAGATTCCTGCTTGAGGCCTCTGTGCCTGGCACAAACTGCCATTTTTAGCACTGGCATTACACTGTGAAAGCTTTAGGCTCAACTGCTGTCTCCCCAGAAGGATGGCTAAAGAAGAAATTTTCAGCGAATGTAGAGAAGGGAAAGGGGAGTGGGGAATCTAGATCTATTAAGGTCCTTGAAAGCATACCCCCTCCTCTCTCTCTCTCTCTCTCTCTCTCTGTGTGTGTTTGTGTGTGTGTGTGTGTGTGTGTGTGTGTGTGCTTGGTTGGTTTGCTTGTTAGGTTGTGATGCTGGAGATAGAGCCTAGGACTTCCGGCAGGCAAGGCAAGTGCTCATGCTCTACCACTGAGCTACATCCTGAGTTCATTAAAAGCTTTTCAGCTGTTAGGAGTGGATGAATGCCAGACCTTTCCCAGTTGCTTTGAGCAAGCCAGCTATTTCTACCATGCCCCTCACTTGCACCCTTTTTCTCCTAGCCACAGCAGTGAAACATTGCATGGCCTGCTTCATCCAGTCTAATGGCAGGTACTTGTTACTGTTCTCCTGGGTGCCTAACCTCCCTGTGTTGGAGGCTATGTCATTCCTGACACTCCCAGGGATATGCTTCTCAGTTATGGCTGAGGCTAAGCAGCTCTTTCCCAGAACCTCCCCTAGAGGGCCTTGCTCATTCCAAGCCAGTGTCAGAGCTAGGCCTGAGACACAGAACACCTGCCATTAGAGAGCTGGTGTGCTGTGTACTCCAGGCCTGTCGATGCGTAGGGCAGAAGAGAATGAAAGGCCCTCAGCCCTTGGGCCTATGGCAATGCTGTCGGTAATCCCAGGATCCCCTTCCTGGGCATGTTCCATGCTTTCAGTCAGGTACAAAGTCAATACTCAGGCAGCTTAGATTGAATAGGAGCTAGGCTCCTCACATATGTATGAGGCAGGAAGAACAAAAACAGCTATTCTAGAAAGGAGGAAGAGGTGTGACTGTGACAGCTGGGGAGGGGCCACTGCTTCTAGACTTGTAACTTTTTCAGTGCTGGGGATAGAACCCAGGGCCTGCATATGCTAGCCAGATGCTTTACTCCTGAGCTAGACCTCCAGCCCGGCTTGTTTTGAGCCAAGAGGACCAATGTGAAAGGTGTGAGCAGGTGTTTCCAGCAGTGACTTCCCGAGACCAGGGCCAGCGAGGACTAGGGAGTCGCTCCCCCATCTCTACTTCCTGGTGCATCTCCATCTTCTGTGGGAAGTCCTCTATGTCTGAGAGGAGTTTTTCAGAACTGTCTCGGTTTATTTGAGTGTGTTTTCTCTTCTGTGGCCCTTCCCCCAGGCCATCTGGTAACACAGAGCTGGCCACCAAGTGCTTCGAGTCAGCCTCGAGTGGCTGGGCCCTGGCCAGGGCTAGTGACGGCAGTGGCTGTGATCACCTCTCTCCCTTCTTACTGGGCAAAAATCTGTGAGCCTTGTGCTCGTCTGGAGGGAGGAAGTGGGCTTCCCACAGCTGGGATGACAGTTTGAGCAAAGTTCCCCAGCTGGTGGCATCCTGCCCACAGAAGGGACCTTGGGGACCTCCCCTGCCTGGCTCCACTCACACTTGCTTCTTTCCATCCCCATTTCTGCTTCATTGTTTAGATGGGAAAACCTCTGTGATCCCCACTCCCCCTCTCCATTTACCTCTGACTTATCTTTAGTCTTAAGTTCTTAACAGACATCATCATGGAGCACCCCAAAGGCCAGAGGCGGAGGCAGCCGACTGGTTGGAGAGAACTTCCTTTCTGTCCTATCTGCTTCAGGGGGAGGGGCTTCAGGGGGAGGGGTCCTCCCTTTCCTTGAGCTACTGCTTCAGTGTTCACTGACAGCACGTGACCCAGTGTGACCATCACAGATCTTTAAAAAATTGTTTGTTTTTTGTGGGCATAAGGGCTTGGACACAGAGCCTGTTTTCCAAACTAGTGACCAAGACCAGTGGTTCAGTGCATGGTTTGACAATACAGCAAATACTTGAAAATGGGGCCATGATGGAAAATCTGAGGGTTGTCTAGTCATTGCTAAGTTAGAAATGGTGTCTTTGACCACTTGCAGCCATAGTTCTGGTGCTGGCCAGTAGACCACCCTCTGAGCCTTTTTGTTTGGTCAGAGTCCTAATGGACTGAGCTCAGCATGTGCCCCCTGACCAACCATCTATCCCCTGTCAGGTTCCGTGCTGCTCCTTACTTCTGGCAGGTACAGTGGGTAATGTTCCCAGGACCAGCCCCGCTCTGCACACAGCATGCTCAGGAGCCAAGGGCACTGGAGACATTGAGGGCCTGGACTCTTCCCTCCTGGTCATGACTTCCAGGTAGAAACTTAGCCGGGTTGGAGGCCAAGAAAGACATCCCAGTGTGGAGGGTCCATCCTCCTTGCTTTTGTTGCTGTTAGCTCTGTGGGAAGCTGTCTTCTTCTTTGTGCCCATCTATCCCTCCACATGCTGCCCTGGAATCTTACAATCCCCGGCAGGGCAGTCCTCCTCTCCCCATGCATGTCTGGTTTTGTACGGCAGTACAAAACCTGGTCGCTCACTCATGGTTAGTAATCTTACCCCTCCCTCAGTTGCTCCCTTAGCCTGGGTGTAGAGAAAGACCATTCTAGTGCATGAGTCCCCTGACAAGCATGGATTTTTGGTCCCCTATGCCCAGACTCTCCTCCACACAAAGAGGCATCTAGCATGACTAGTTACTCTACTGCCCCGCAGCTTGGCCTAACCCTATCCTGGTGACCTCCTTGAAGTGGGTCTTAGCTGTGACTTTACTGTTCCCCAAGGAGACCGTGATCAAGTCCTTGGTAGTGAGACTCAGAAAGGAGGATCCTGAACAATCTGGGATACACTTCTTCCACTTGACATACCCACTGCAGCTAGAGAGGCAGAAAGCCAGACCTTTGTACCTGCCGGCTTGACAGTACTCACCCCAGCCTGTAAGCAGCTTGGAAGTCCAGCAGCCTGGGCGTGTCAGGTTCCTTGGGCTGCTTTAACAGTTGCCCAGGTTTCATGGCTTAAGGCAGCAGATGTGTATTCTCTCAGAGTTTTAGATTCCAGAAGTCTCCAAGTTCAGTTGCAGTGACTTGACACAAATATATTGGCAGGGCCATGCTCTCAAAACTGTTTTTGTTTTCTTTTTGTGGTAGAGTCCTTACAACCCCCACTTCCCAAGTGCTGGGCCTGTATACAGGTACGCGGCAGCCAGCTCAGGAAACAGTGCTCTTGGAGGAATCTCCTTACCACTTGCCTCTTGGCTTTCAATGGCTGTTGGCTTCCCTTAGCTCATAGCACCTTGCTCTAGCCTCTGCTTTAGTGGTCACATTGCTTTATCCTCCGCATGTACCGGCTCCTTCAGCCTCTCTCTTACAAGAACACTGTGGCAAGGCAGGGATTGGCAGTAAGGCTCACCCATCGGAGATGGGAAGAAGCTTAGAGAGCAGTGGGTGAGGTAGAGAGAGAGAGGGAGGTGAGTTTGTCTGGGTTGGGGGATGTGGTGATGATTCCCATGGGCAGGTGGTGGATGCTGAGATAAAGTAATGCTGTCAACATCACATGTGCACAGAGTACGCAGTAGTTGGTACGAAGGTGTTGCTGAGGAGAGGTCAGAAACGGATTAGGAAAGGAGACGATACCAACTACTTTGGTTTCCTCATCTTTCTTCCACTCCTGTACCAGTCCACACCTCCCTGTACTCCTTCGCAACTCCTAGGTGGCGGTAGCTGAGACATCTGAAGAGGTGTTAGTAACCAGTTGCCACCTGACCCAGTGTGCTTCTTCTCTTTCACCACCCACTTGTGAGCACAGCATCTTCGGTGAGCAGGGACCATCATCCTCTTAGGTTTTGCCATCCCTCCTCTGTGGTCTTTGCTCCTTTTCCAGAGGTGACAGAGATGTATAGGACTCAACTATACTGGCAGTACTGGTGATCTGTGAGCTTGGCTTAGGCACACCAGCAGAGGAGGACATGTGTTACTGCAGAGTCCTAGTAGCTGACGGGGAGATGGCCTGTGTTCTCCCTGTCAGCCGGTGTGGCTCTTCTGAGGTCTGATACCCTGGGTTAGAGAGTCTCGGGCATTTGGAAGGAGATCAGCTACTTGGTTTCCAGAGACTGTAAGAGCCAGCGTCACCTGAGGGTTTTGGGGTACACACCTGCATTCCTGGTTGCACTTTTCATAAAGAAAGAATGATGGGAATGAACCTGAGGATGTGCTCTCTGGTGATGCCAGTTGTCTCACCCTGGCTACAGTCCACAGCCTGGGAAAGGTCTTGCTCATGGGCAGCTGCAGACAGGAAGGGCCAGAAGCTCAGTCTACAGTGGCTTCTCCGCATGCAGCTGTCGCACCAAGCAGTCTGCTCTCACAATCCTGGCTCAGACTTGCCCTGAGTGAGCTCCTCTTAGCAGCTATTGGGTGGTGAGGAGTCTTATTTTCCCCTGATCCTCCCCCTCTCTGTGTACAGCAGCCTCTCGGGGGAGGTCAGCAGATCTCTTAGAGGAGCTGGTTCCCAGGCCCTGTGTTTTTGGCAGCTTGTGCACAGTAGTCAGAGAGGAGCTGGTCCCACTAGAGCACTCCCCTCAGCCACTCCCTTGGAATGGAAATAGGATGTTGGTGATGGGGAGGGATCTGGGCCTCTTGAGCTTCATGCTTGGAGCCAGTAACTTCCTCTTTTAGTGGAGGCTCCTCCACCACCATCTTGGGTCGCCTGTCTTCATGCAGCAGAGGGAAGGCAGCAAATAGAACATTCTTCCCCACAAGGAACAAAGAAAGACCATGGGGAGGAGGCATGAACAGACCAAGAATCAGTGCTGGATTCCAAATTCTGGCTCCATTTTTCTGAAACTGTCTTTCCCTGCCTGTGCTGGAGGACTTTGGCATCTCTGACACTCCCTCTATGTGATGAAATAAGCTTGAGGCATGGTGTTAAACAGTTGCCACCTGCTTCATCCTGAGGCACCCATGGAGACCTTTCTCCTGTTTCCTCTTTGGGATCCTGTCTGATTGCTTGTTTTCCATGGGTTCCCAGGCACCCGACCTTGGCTGGGCTCATGGGGAGAGAATAAAGGATACAGGGCTCTTTTGGAGCTGCCTGGGAGAGGGACAGCACTTGTCCTCACCATTGGAGTACACCCAGACTGACTATAACACGTTTGAAGGGGATAAGGAAGGGCTGATGTAGCTCAGTGGTAGAACAGTTGCAAGGCCCTGGGTTCCATCCCCAGTACCACACACACAATAAAAAAATAAGAGAGGAGGTCAGCACTGTTGGGCCTTGGGGAAGATTTCCTGGAGAGTAAAAATAGGGATGAGGCCACGCATGTGGTTCTCTTGCCTGAAAGGATAAAGCGGGCTGGGTGGGCCCGTGAGGTTGATGAACAGGTGTGAGAAGGCTGTACAGGCCACCACCTCTATCCAGGAAAGCGCCTGGCTGCTTCCTGCCTGCAGAGCTGCCTGTCTTACTGTATTCTTTCTACAGACACCCCTGTCCTGGCAAGAGCCAGAAGGTGAGCGGGCCAGCTTCTGCATGCACAAGCGATCAGCATCATGGGGCAGCACAGACCACCGAAAAGAGGTAACTGCCTTCTCCCTACAACCTCCATCTCCTCTCCTGGCACTGTGTGACAGCTTTATCCCGAGGATAGCTACACCTCCATCCTCTCTTCTTCCTGCTAGCCTCCTTCTGATGGAGCGGCTCTTCAACTGACTCCCAGGCTGCCGGTGGCTTGGGTATGGGGCCTCAGACCCTTTTGCTAGAGAAACTCCAGCCAGTGGCTGCTGAGGAGTCCAACATGCTGGTTGGGAGAGTCGTTTGCTTAGTTCCTCTGAGGTTGGACTCTGGTAAGTGAGTCAGAGACTGGAGAAGGACAGGGAACAAGGCCCTAGCAATCAGGAGCCCCCAGCCTCATTTACTACTTAACCATTCACCAAGTTTTCTTTTAAAAGGAGAGAAAAATAATCCTGGGTTCCTAATACTTTCTTTCTCTTGGCCCTCCTCCCCCTGCCCCAGGAGGGCTGGAGGCATTGACACCGAGGAGAGAAAGCCACAGGTTGGAATTCCAGGGCTTCTAAACCAGCTCCTTCTGACATGTCCTGTGGCAGCTCCAAAGGAAAGGTCAACTTAGGAGGACTCATCCCTGACCCATTCACAGAGGGAAGGTGTTTCTGCCTTCTGTGATGCTCAGAGCACTGAGAAAACGCACAGCGACTGGACTGTAAGCTTCAAGCCAAGTGGAAATGTAAAACGTTCTCAAAGCCGTGAATGGCAGAGTAAACAAATTCTACACAGGAAGGTTGGAAAGTCATGGTCTTCATGGTCTGATTGATCCCCAGCGGCAAGTCTAAAAGCACATCCTTGGGCTGGGAGATGCAGCCCAGTGGTAGATGTCCTTAGCATGAGGGAGGCCCTGGGTTCAGTCCCCAGCAGTGTAATTACAAACCATTTTCTAGGGGCCAGAGAGGTGGCTCAGAGGTTAAGAGTGCTCGTGGCTGTTTCTGAGGTTCTGTACTAGCACCTGCATGGTGGTACACAACCATCAGGAACTCCAGTTCTGGGGGACTCAGTGTCCCCTTTGACTTCCATGGACACCAGGCACACATGCATGTAGGCAAAATACTCATACACATACACTAAATACATCTAAACAATAATTTTAAAAAGCAGTGTTTTAGCCAAGCAGTGGTGGCGCACACCTTTAGTCCCAGCACTTGGGAGACAGAGGCAGACAGATCTGTGGCCAGCTGGGTCTACGGAGTGAGTACTAGGGCAGCCAGGGCTCCATACACAGAGAAACCCTGTCTTAAAAAACCAAAACCAATAAAACAAACAAACAAATAAAAAAATATTTCTTCTTGACTATCATCACAACTTTTATGACAGTGGGCAGCAAATCTGCTTTCTGAATTCCATTAGGCTCCCTCCCATTCATAAAGTTCTGTACCCTGCTCAGGGTGTGGAGGCCCAGGATTACAAATGTGATGGTAATCGTATTTCAAAAGTGTTTGTCTGCTTGTTTGTTTGGTTTAGGGATTGCTGGTGGGGGACCAGGCAGGATATTGCTGTATAGTTTAGTATGGCCTCAAACTAAGACTTCTGACTCGGCCTCCTGAGACTGGGATTACAGTAGGCTTGTTCCTCCACTACTACAGAAATGCCCGTGATATCCTATATTGTGACAGGGCCTGGGCATCTCTCTCTTTTCTTTGTATAATTTACTTTTAAATGAGGGAAAGGATTGGATGTCCATACTCCCTGGTCTCAAGGTCTTTGGGATACTTGAGAAAAATCATTTGAGGAATGAAAGGTTATTGACCCTTGGAAATGCCACTTTCAGCTAGGTATGGAGATGAATGCCTATAATTCCAACCCTCAGGAGGCTAAGGGAGGAAGACTGCCGTGTTCAAGGCAGCCTGGGCTACACAGAAGGAGACCTTGTTTCAAGATAAGAAAAAAGAAAAAACCAGCCAAGTTAGGGAGATGGCTCAGCAGTTAAGATCATTCTTTATCCTTGGAAAGGATGGAAGTTCAGTTCCCAGCACCTATGTTAGACAGTTCACAGCCACCTATATGTAACACCAGCTCCAGGGGTCCCAGTGCCTTGGTCTCTGCTCACCTGCACACATCTGCACACACAGACCCATACACATTCACACAATTAAAAATAAAGTTTGAAAACATTTAAAAAAATCTTAGATCTATTTTAGATGTATAAATGTTTTGCCTACGTGTATGTCTATTACTGTATGCATGATTAGTGCTCATAGAATCCAGAAGAGAGCATTAGATCCCTGGAATCTGAGTTCCGGATGGTTGTAAGCTACCGTGTGGGTGCTGAGACTCGAACTCAGACGCATAGGAAGAACAGTAAGTTATAACTGTTCTTAATCACTAAGCCACCTCTCCAGCCTCCTGAAAAAAAATTCTTAAAACAAGAAAAGGCTACTTATTGCCCCCCACCTTTTTGAGACATTGCCTTTTTTTCCCCCAAGTACCTCCAACTGACTTGGAGCTTGTGATGTAGACCAGGCTGGCCTGCAACTTAACTGCCTCCCAAGTGCTGGGATTAAACTGTGTGCTGCCATGCCTGCCTCATGCACTTAGTGGAAGGGTGTCCCTTACAATCCGTAACTATGATGTTGTATGTTTTCTGTTTGGACTCTGGTTCATCCAGGGCAACAGCTTTCAACCTTCCTAACGCTGTGACCTTTGATACAGTTCCTCATGTTGTGGTGACCCCAACTATAAAACTATTTTTGCCGCTACTTCCTAAGTGTAATTTTGCTACTGTTAGGAATCGTAATGTAAATGTCTGATGTGCTACCCCCAAAGAGGTTTGACCCACAGGCTGAGAACCGCTGATTCCCAGGGCATGAGTAGCAATTTTACAGCAGGGCAGGGTGTCTAGCTTAGTTGAACCTCTGACTGTTGTGGGTTAGCACCATTGATGTCCATGTCCCTCTCAGGTATCTTCCTGGACAGGGGCCTCACCAGTACACTTTGGCCTGGCCTCACTGTCCTTTCTCCTCCATCTCCTGCTAGATCACCAAGCTGAAGCAGCAGCTGCAGAGGACAAAGCTGAGCCGCAGTGGGAAGGAGAAGGAGCGGAGCTCCCCTGTCCAAGGGGACCATGCCGTATGGGGAGCCGCGAGGGTACGCTGTCCCCCTGACCCCCAGCCCCCTGCTGTCTTCCTTCATGGCAGCCTTCTGTGGTGGATAGAGTTCTCCCCGGCTGCGCAGAGTCCAAAGTCGGGCTCCACTGAGTGGCCTTGGAAAGCCCTCACTGTTCTTCGTGTCTTTCTCCTCTGCCTCAATAAAGGCAGTGACACTTCAGCATCTCAACACTCCAGCTCCTGGACAAACTCCCTCTGAATCAGCTTGTTGGCAATCTGTAGTTGCCAATATCCAGTTTATCTTCTTTTTTTTTTTTTTTTTTTTAACAACTTGGAAAAAAGGTGAAGAAAAAAGCTTTGTGGACACGATCCAGTCATAGCTGGTAACTGTCTGGAACTGAGTGGGGACATCATCTGATTGCTGCATTTGCCTCTCCCTAGGCATCCCATCCCAGCCTCCCCCCAGGGTCCCCTGTCCTGCGACTCAGCCCTTGTCTGCACAGAAGCCTAGAAGGGTTGAACCAGGAGCTGGAAGAGGTGTTTGTGAAGGAGCAAGGTGAAGAGGAGCTGCTGAGGGTGAGTGATGACTGCCCGACGGGGCTGACCGGCTGCTCCCGCATGAGGACAGAAGGCAGTACCACTCTTTGGGGACTCTCAGGCTGTAGCTCTGGAAGCAACAACATGTAAACACCACTGTCCAGAGGTACACAACTGGAGTTCATTTGCCTCAAGTGAATTTAAGCACAGGAGCAGCAGGGACAGGTGGCTGTCACTAGGGAAGGCCTTGTGGTAGGGACAGGCATCCCAACAAAAGCGGCTCCAGGAAGGAATCATCAGGGTGTGATCCATCATGGTGGGCAGTCATGGTACCGAGGATGAGGAGGAAGGGCACATGGCATCTATGGCCATGAAGCAGAAAGCAATGAGTGCTTGGGCTCAGTCGGATTTTTACTTTTTATTTATTCAGTCTGGGACCCCTGCCTGGGAATGGTGCCATGCCTGTTTATGGTGACTCTTCCCACCTCAGTTAACCTAATTCAGGGAGTTCCTCACAAACATGCTCAGAGATTGTTTCTGCTGATTTTAATGTCCATAAAGTTAGATTAACTGTCACAAATGAGCACAGAGAGGGCCCCTGCTAGGAGGAAACCGTCAGCTGACTGGCCACCCATACCCACACGTGCCTCAGCTCACACTACCATACTTTCAGTCACTACTTCCCTCCTTCTGTCTCTGTTACTGACAGGTACCCATCAATCCTTCATGCACAGTTGCCACGTGTAGCCTTCCTCCTGCCCTACTCCCAGGCAGAATTACTGGCTGCCTCCTTTGCCATCTCGGGCACATTATATTGACACAGTTAGGGAACGGCAGTTGAGCTGTATGGACATAATTCTGATGGGCACAAGCTCGGTTTGTTACTTACCTAATGGCTAGGTTTTGTTTGTTTGTTTGTTTGTTTTGAGATAGGGTCTCACTATGTAGCTCTGGCAGTCCTGGAACTCCATATGTAGGCTAGTCTGATCTTGGCAGAAAGGTCTTTGTGAGTTTAAGAGCATAGAGATCAACTCACTGAGATCTGGGTGCTGGGATTAAAGGCATGTGCTACCACAGCTAGCTTCTGGCTGATTTTTAAATGGATATATGTGTGATTCCTTATGCCCCTGAACACATGCATACGACTAGTTCACTGGGGGTCCAAATACCGTCAAATGTTTAAAAAGGAGGGTGTGAGGTATTTAATGTTCGCTAACCATCTGCACGTTTGTCCTGCAGCGGCTTATAGCATGTTTGATGTTCTGGTACCCCTATTATGTCACCCTGTGTATCAGTCACCTTTGTGTCCAAGAGCCTCGTACACAGAGGGGCACTGATCACATCACACAAATGAACGTGACTGTAGACAGGATTAACAAGTCTCGAGGAAAAAGAACAAAAGTACTCTGGGAGAAACAGTTTCTCCTAGACTGCAGGTTGTCATGTGGCTTGAGGAAGTGACATTCTTCTGTCCTCTAGGCTAAGAGAAAAGGTGCAGGGAGACCCCTGAGGGTCACTGCAATGTCACAGGCCTGAGAAGGCCCTGAACTGAGTCTCTTCTCCTTCCTCATCAGATACTTGAGGTCCCTGATGGGCACCGTGCCCCAGCTCCTCCACAGAATAGCAGCTGTGACCATCCCCTCCTCCTGGAGCCAGGCAACCTGACCAGCTCTCCCTCCGTGCCGCTGGCATCCCCCCAGCCTCCTGGCCAGGCCAGCCGTGAGGAGCACCAGGGTACCACCGAGGAGCTGACAGCCATCCACAGTAACAAAGGTAAGTCATGGAACCAGAGCTCAAGAGCTGGCTCTGGGCTCCAGCAGGGCTCCACTGACCTTTGCTGTGAGGCATTCCAGGCCTAGCATTCTGAACCAACCAGCATCTGAGTGAGTCGTCATTCTGTACACTATACCTGTGATAATGACGGTCCTACAGCACTCTTACTCCAAGTTATAAAGTCTCTTACCCAAAAGAGCAGCCTTTCCCATCCCTGTTATTTGGCTGAGGTTCAGGCTGCCAAAGTAGAAAGCAAGCCCACCTCTGTTCAAGGGTCCCCTTGACTCATATCCAGCAAGACCTTCAAGGCAGTTACAAATTAGATAAGAGAATGTAGTTTCTTATTCAGGGTCCTGCATGTTTGACCCAGACTGAGTCCACAATTTCTGGTTCTAAATCCCTAGTTCCTCCCATGCAGGCCTTGGCTTTCCACTTAGAATAAGGCAGGAATCCTACTAACACCCTATGTTAGAAAAAACTGTTGTCCACAACACCTGACTCATTCATAGTAACCTCATGAGCTAGGCTAGTCAAGAGCACGATCTAACAGTATACACAGGAAATAAATAGAGCACAGAATGAGAAGGAATAAGTGTAAGAGAAACACAGATAAAGTCAATATTTACAGCCTAGGCAAAGTGCAGTCACAGTCACAGGATGGAAAGTGAGAGAAATGTTATCCTCTGAGTAGGGCAGAGTCAAGGTTGCTTCTTGGAGTAAATACAGGAGTCCTCTCTGCAAAGAGGGGCTAGCTTTCCAAAATACAGATGGCATGAAGCTATGGTATTCCTCCGGTGGGGCATTGGCCCCAGGAGAAGGCAGAGGACAGCAGGTATTTCCTTTATGTCAGAGACCCAGGCATTCTCTTGGCTCCTGGGAATACAGAATTAAAAGGAATCTTTTCCATCAATTCAACAAGTTTTGTCCTCTTTGGTGGTGCTACTAGGATAGGACCCAGGACCTCATACTGCTCAACAAGTGCTTTCCATCTGAGCTACAACCCCCTTCTCCAATAGTATAGCATGGCACACACCAGCCCAAATAGCAGAGCTACATGGCCCCTTTGTACAGAAGGCTTGAGCTGAGGAAAGTAGAGGTTTTCCTTGGTCTCCACTGACTCGGCCCTGCTCTCTCTGTAGCTTCCTCTCCAGGCCGCTCAGCCTTCCTAGAAGATGGCAGTCCGTCTCCAGTCCTCGCCTTTGCTGCTTCCCCTCGGCCCAATCACAGCTACGTCTTCAAACGGGAGCCCCCAGAAGGCTGTGAGAGAGTGCGTGTGTTTGAGGAGGCCACGTGAGTACATCCCATGGATGAGGCATGGGAGGGAGGGACAGTATGGAAGGGGAGCCCATGTTGTCCCACTGAACAAGTCTCCAATCTCTCCAATCTAGAGGTTGTCAACATCAGACGATCGGTCTCACAGATTTTCCATGATCAAACTTGTTGACATTACCTACTCTGAGCACTTAAATCTTTGCTTATCATTATCTCCATAGAAACCTGCTTTCTGCCCACATGCCAGCCACAAGCGCAGCGGGAGCTGGAAGGGAAAGAGATCTGAAACCTAAGCCTTTTGTTCCTTCTATTTTTTTTAACCATCCCTGGGGAAAGTGTGAGGACTTGCAAGACCATAATCAGAGAGTGAGGCGGGTGGAGAGAGAGAGAGAGAGAGAGAGAGAAAGAGAAGTGCAGAGACAGAGAGACAGACAGAGAATGAATATGAATGAGCGAGAGAAAGAATGAACATACCTACCAGGATTTCTTTACCCCCTGGCTGTTCAGTTCCAGTGTCGTAAACTTCCAAAAAGAAGTTTCTAATTCTTGCAAGAAAGAACTTTGGAATACTCTCCAATCATCTTGGACAATTCAGAAGCCCAGCACTGATCTCCTTACCATCTGCGTGGGTCTGGCTGACCTTTGCAGGGCCGCCCCAGTCCCTGCAGCCCGGGAGGGCTTGCTCTGTTCTCTCCTGTAGCTCTATATCCGCTTGGGCAGATTCACCCTGGAAGTTGTGGTTTTGATAGCAGCCAGGAAGTTTAGTCACGGTGTGGGAGTAAAGATTTGGCTAGGTCTGGGTTTGGACATTGAGGGCACCATTTGTATCTCAGTTGAGGACAACCCATGGGGTAGGCGTTCTGGGAAAAAAACCCCAAAACCCCACTGTCAGCAGGCCTTTGCTACTGTTCCCACTGCTGCTTGGAGTTCTTCTGCCTGCTGGCCCTCAAGGTGTTGTGGAGGAAAGAGGTTTTGTCCCACTACTTATGCAGCCTGGTCTCTTCTAGCTTCCCTCCCTCCCCCACAGGCAGGTGGAAGTGAGGCTGTGACTGGTCCTCATTCTGTCACAGACTCCTGAAGCTAGAGTAGCCGCCCCGTCGTCTCTGCTGGCTCCCACTCTGCGTTAGTCCGTTAAGGAAGGTGGTGTTGATCAGTTATTTCCTAAGAACTGCTGGGCTTTCTTCATGTCAGCAACTTTCCTACTGGGAAGCTCCTTATTTGTATATATTTCTGTATTGGGGAGTAGAACCCAGAGCCTCCCCCAGCCCAAAAGACATTTTTAATTGCTATAAGTAGAGAGAAAAGGACATGATCCTGCTGCTCTCTAGTTGGGACAGTCCAGGGACGCTGTTAAATGTCCTGGGACTTGTGGGGACATGTTCTCTACCATGATCCCTACAACAGGGAGTCATTCGATCTCAGATGCGAACAGGGCTGAAGCTGAGAACCTTGCTTCAGGCAAAACCCAGCACAGCAGCAGTGAGACCCGAGGGGCCTCAAAAGTGACAGAGCTTTCCAGGTCTTGCCCAGGTTACTGTCCTCTGAGCAGGGACCCAGTTCCCCAGCACCCTGCTCAGGCAGTCACCCGTGTCTCACTGGCTGTTGTCCTTGTACTTACGTGTCTGTGTCTCTCTCCATCCCTCAGGTCCCCAGGTCCTGACTTGGCCTTCTTGACTTCTTGTCCTGACAAGAACAAAGTTCATTTCAACCCGACTGGCTCTGCCTTCTGCCCTGTCAGCTTGATCAAGCCCCTCTTCCCCAGTATGGGCTTCATCTTCCGTAACTGCCCCTCCAGCCCTGGCTCTCCTCTTCCCCCTGCCGGCCCCAGGGCACCACCTCGGAAGGATCCAGAAGCTTCCAAGGCCTCCTCACTGCCATTTGAGCCATGGCAGCGCACCCCACCATCAGAAGAGTCTGTGCTTTTCCAGAGCTCCTTGGTAGTCTGAGTCCCCCGGACCCCTACCACACTTTACCATGGAGACTCGTGCCTTGGCAGCAAGCTCTTCGTTAGCTTCCCAGGCTGGGGGATGGAGGAGCTCTTCCCTCTTGGCCTTTGAGCACTTTCATTTATTGTGTCAAAGCCCCAGGTCCTTTGGTGGACATCAGCCCCTCCAAAAGGGAGGAGACTTACCTCCTCCACTAGCAGCTAGGCAGCTCACAACTTACACTTGTGTACCTGCGGTTTTCCTCACCCGCTAGAAAGTCTTGAATCTTCTAGCCCAGGGTGTGAGTCCAAATGACTTATAAGAGGCTCTTGTTATGGAACAAGTTGGCTGTGGCTAAGAGAGGGGAGATGCCACAGGCTTCCAGACAGCTCCACTTCTAGAGACACAGAAAGGCAGACCACATGCCTCCCTCCTCGAGGAGCTGACCAGAGTGGTCCTCAGAGCCAGAACATTTGACCAATCAGCTGTTGGCAGGGGACCACGAGATTTCCCAAGTGGCATTTTCATCTCAATTTTACCCTGACTAAAGATTGTCTTAAGCAGCATCCCAGCCCAAAATGAATAGTGGGAAGAGGGATCTGGCATTCCTCCAGGGGGCATGTAGCAGCCCCATGCCCTCCACCTGCCCCAGGGGGCGTAGAGCAGCTCCATACCCTCTGCTCACCCCAGGGTTGGGTTGAATTAGAAAAATGCCTATTTTTCTTGTATCAATGTAGAAACTCTATTTTCTCCCAAAGACACTATTTTTGCAGCTATTTGAAGTTTGTATATTTCCGTACTGCAGAGCTTACACGAAATTGAAGAATGTTAATGTTCAAGGTTTCTTATCTTGTGTTTAGAGGTTATTGTGGTTTTTTGTTTGTTTGTTTTTTGCAGATCTTGATTTTAATAGACCAAAATAAATAAGTATTCCAGCAGTTTGGGTTTTCTAAATTTCTGGGATGGGAGGAGTGAGGTAGAATGGAAGGTATTGTATCCATCATTTTTAGCCTGTCTTCAAGAGAAGGAACCTCCATTTAACATACAATGGTCTAGTTGCTGTATGGATGGGCCTTGCTAGAGATTCCACAAAGACACACTAACAGTAGATTCATGAAGTCTTGTCTAGAATGGAGAACATGATGTGTCCTGCAATTGGACATGGAAATCACTAGGAAAGGGACCCATCTTAATAAGAGTCCCCAAAGGCTCCTGAGGGACAGTGGACTTGAGAGAGAGCATGAATACAACTGAAGGGAGACAGTCTGGCCTTCTTGACTTACTGTCCTGACAAGAACAAAGTCCATTTCAACCCAACTGGCTCTGCCTTCTGCCCTGTCAGCTTGATCCAGCCCCTTGTACTTGCAGGGAAGTGAGACCAGGCTTGCAGCTGGGACAGCATTAAGGCTGTAGCTACCATGTCTATCTATGTTTCAGTGAGTACCCAAGGCAAGACTGTGCAGCCCTGAAGGGGACAAAAGAAACCATCCTTGTCCTTTCATAGCCTCTCAGATGTAAGAGCTCTTAGACATTTGAGGAAAGTGGGAATCGCCATCCCAACATTCTGTTCATGGAATTTATGAAGCATTTCAGCAAAAGACATTTCCATTCTACTAGGCGGAATCCAATGGTACAATCATATCTGTCTTGGAAGATGTCAGGAAACCCCAACTAGGCCAGGCTGTCCCAAGTACTATCCATTGGTTTGATAATCACCAGCAAACCAAATTAGAGGATTTAAGAGAATGTCATTGAAATTATGACAACTGTTGGGTGAGAGAAGAGCCACTCTGTGAGTGAAGAAATGTCCAAAAAATTAAACAGCTTTTTCCAAAAAGACTATACCAAGTCAGCGAGTAAGGATTGGCACCCTGACTGCTTCACAGCTGGTGCTTTCTAACCAAGGAGCTCCCCTGCTGGTTATCACCACTGATCTCACCTGGGACAGCCAGTGAAACCCTGTCTTGGAAAAAATGAAAATAAAAAAAAAAACACACTGGGAAATTCAACCCAGGCCAAGTAAATTATTTTGAGGTCCCAGTTGGTAAATAAAAGGCAGAAATGGAATCCAGACTCACTCAGTTATTGTTTGGTTCCCTGGAAGTGTCTGCTGATTCACTAGAGTAAACCAAAGGCCAAGAAAGTAAACGTATAGTGTCTAGAGACAGACCCTATTTTCTCTTAGTCCTCCTAGCCCTGAAAGATGTCTGGCTTGTCCCCAAAGCCTTAGTGAGTCAGGTCTCCAGGGATGGGTGTGGTGCTGCCTGCCTTTCCTTCCTTTGCCCAAGGTTGTGCCAAAGCAAGCCTGCTAGAAGAGAAAAGCAACCCCAAGGCCCACAAGCAACCCCAAGGCCCAGAACCGCTTGAAAATTGGGACTGTTATTAGGCAGGGGACTTGATGACCTGGTGTTAGTCTTGCTTTTGCAATTCTAGCAAAGCAGGTGGAGACCCAACTGTTGAATCAGGGAGAAGTCCGTGAATGAGACCAATAATAGGAAGAGGTGTGTTGTGGGGGTTGCTTCATTAAAGAGTTGGAAGAGTTGAAGAAAGAAAATTTACTTAAGTACTTGGAAAGGAGGTGGAGAGAAAAGGATTGTGAGTTCAACGTTATTCTCCTACACAGCAGATTCAAGGACAGCCTGGCCTACATGAGATCAAGTCTTTTGTTGTTGTTTTTTAAAGGCATTTCAATAAACTTGAATTCTTCACCTCGAAGAGGTGAGGAGATACGATTAGAGTTGAGAAAATGTGATGACTAATAATATTCCAGAGTTGCACAGCACACTTTACAGTTTATAAAACACTTTGGCAAACCTTAGCTCATTTAATCCTCAGAACATTCAGTGAGTGACAGGGTGGTTATTACTAATTACCCTTCGTTTTCAGAGTGAGAAAACTGTAGCTTGGAATTTAAGCAACGCGTGCTGTGCTGCCCCTAAGTAATAACCCTGATCTATCACGGAGCCTGCCCAGTGGCTCCCTGCCATGAAAACTTAGTGAAGTGCCCCAAAAAGAGGACCTGTACTTGTCAGCCAGATCTTGAACACAGGGTAGACAGGGTTGGAGTCACTAACGCTGGGCAGCGGCTAGAGGGCGCTACGGCTCTATGAAGCGTTCTTGGCGTTAGGACCCAGCCGAGGCCTGACAGCCTACTGCAAAATAGACTTTGATTCACTCTCCGGGCCTCACCGCCTCTTTCTCCGCCCATCTGTCTATTTTCCACTCCGCGTAGCCAATTGATAACATCCACATACTTATACGTCATCACTATACGCCGCGTAATCTCCTAGGCCTCCCCGCCGAGCTCCGGGTTGTAGCTGTCCTCGGCATTGCCTGATCGGAAAATCTAAAGGATGAGACAATAACCTCGATATGGCTAGCTTTCCTGGCCACCAGGAATGGAGCCAAGATTTTAAATCCTAACTTCTTTCCTAGAACGCTCCTGCCTGGGAGGGAGGCATTTCCCTCTCGGAAGCTCTGAGCTGGCATATCTGGAGGTAGCTGCTCCGACCTACGAGCCGGCGGTCGCACGCAGCTCCTATGAGGTCCCTGCCGCCGGCCGGCGATGTCCGCCTGGAGCTTTCGCCTTCGCCGCCGGTACCGCTACCTACTCTGAACGGATCTTCGGCCGACTCGTCCGTGCGTCTCATGGCCGCTAGCAGATCCCTGGTGCCTGATCGGCTGCGCCTACCGCTCTGCTTCTTGGGTGTCTTTGTCTGCTATTTCTACTATGGGATCCTGCAGGAGAAGATGTGAGCAGACCCTCGAGGGGGCAGGACTGCTAACATCCCCCAGCCAGGGCCGGGATCCGGTCCCCACCGTCCATTTTACGGTCTAGTCCTCGGGCTTCCTGTGTCTGGTACAGGTTTTTCTCTTCTCCGGCTCGGCCCTCTGACCTTTTTTTGCACCCTGCTATTATGCATTGCTAGCTGAGCATCCTTGTAATTCTAAAATTCCAGGGCCGGCCTCAGAAGTTTTGGAACGCGATTCTTTTTCTTCCTTTAGATATTTTTACTTTTGTTAATTCCAAGAGCGTCCCGTGACTTGAGCCAGGTTTTTGTTTCTTTGTTTTATTTTTCCTTTAAGCTCTGAGGTGTTTGCAGACCTTTAATCTTCTTGCTCTCGGTCTTGCTTTATTTTTTTCTACTGAGGATACTTTTGTTCCGCTGTCTGACTTTTCTTGTTGCCCCACCCGTGTCCTTTATGGATATTCTCTTCCCTTAGGCTATGGTATCTGTAGGCTGGCATCTAGTTTTTAGGCTCAAATCAAACCGACCCCTTTGGGTAAATAAGCTCAGTTAGCCTTACTAACTCTAACTTCATCCACAAAAGCATGATACTTCCGAAGCTCTCAGTGGCTCTGAACATACTTGATGACACCGAGTGACACATACTAATTTCTCCCCTCGTTTTATGTGTTTCATCTTAGCACAAGAGGAAAGTATGGAGAAGGACCCAAACAGGAGACGTTCACCTTTGCCTTAACTTTGGTTTTCATCCAGTGTGTGATCAATGCTATGTTTGCCAAGATCTGTGAGTACCTTATAGTAATTTGTTGAGCTCACTCTCCTTTCTCCCATATTCTGGGCATAGATGTGGATTCATTTTTAAAAATCAAAGTTTTCCCTACCTCCACACCCTTGAGTTTTTAAACAGCTTCTCTGCAGTCTGTAAAACCAATGGCTGTGAAATGAGATTAAAATATCAGGGCTTTAAATTATACCAACTTTTGAGTTAGAAATGACCGGGCCTTCTATATTCCAAATCCCCATTGAAAATGCTTAGAACATTTTCTCCTTTATCCCTTTAACTTTGCTTTGTGAGTCAGCTTCAAACATGTCTTTGTTCCTGTCAGCAGAGCTAAGCCATCCTTTCTTGAACTCAATGATTCCCTACCTCCACTCCGCATGTGGTCATGTTAGGTTTAAGGGGAACTGGGGCGATGAATAATTTTCAGAGATTTCCCAGCTTAAGAGGATAGAAATAGCAGTCTTACTTGACAGGCAAGTTCCTTTCCTATGGCCTCAGCTTTTCGCTTAGTGGTCCATCTTTGCCCCACCGGGTTTCTCTTGTATGTTTTGTTTGTTTTTGTTTTATTTTTTGTCTTCTCCCAGTGATCCAGTTTTTTGACACTGCCAGGGTGGATCGCACTCGGACCTGGCTCTATGCTGCCTGCTCTGTCTCCTATGTGGGTGCCATGGTCTCCAGCAACTCAGCCCTGCAGTTTGTCAACTACCCAACTCAGGTGAAACCTCAGGGTGAGATGAGAGTTGGCTCAGAAATTGTGTGGACAGGACTAAGGGGATCGTCCCTCATCTTCCCCTCAGGCCTGTGACTTAAGGAAAAGGAAACAATCCTAGAAGGCTAGAGGTGGAGCTTAGTTGGTAGAGCTGGCTGAGCATGCGTGAAGACCTGGGTGCCATCCCCAACACTGCATGAGCCAGGCATGGGGCCCATGCCTGCAGTCCATGCACTGGGGAGGGGGAGGCTGGAGGATCAGACTCAGAAGTTCAAGATCATGTTCAGCTGTAGCAGTGAATCCGGTTCAAAGGCAGCCTGGGCTACTTGAAACTGTGTTCAAAACAAAATTTGAAACTATGTCCAAGACAAAACAAACTTTGTAACTATGTTCAAAAGAAAAAAGAAAAAAAAAAAGGAAGGAAGAAACATTGAAAGCAGAGCGCGCTTGAGAAAGAGTGGAGTTTCCGTGCAGCCCTCTTTGGGTTTGGCCATGGTAGGACTGCCTCCTGAGGCCGGGAATGTAGCAGCTAACATACGTCCTGCACACTACAGATGCTCAGAAGTTATTTGCTCACTTTTATTTCAGGTCCTCGGTAAATCCTGCAAGCCAATCCCAGGTAAGCAGAGACAGTGAAGTCTGTCTTTTCTGTCGGAGTGGCTCTGGGTGTCATCATCCCATCGTAGATCTCTCTGTCCTGGTATCCTTCCTGTCACCAGTGCTGCTTCCTAGTGTGCACAGCCAAGTGGGAGGGAGAGGATGACCTTGCCTACTTGGTGTCCCCATGTTCACACTGTCACCACACGCCCAGAATCCCATTCGGGCCACTGGCCTCTTCCTTCAGCGTCTGGTCTTTCCCTCCTTGTTCTCACCCTTCCCAGGTCCTTCCTGGACCTTTGACTTTTGTCCCCTTCCTTCCCCACCTAGCCACTACTCAAGCCCTGTTGCTCAATCATCTTTATCTAGGTGCCAGCCTGACACCCCTCCCACCTCACCCTCTGCAGGGCTGCTTTCTCAGACGTTTCCCTCTCATGGGTCTCAGGAGGACGGTGTTGGGGTCACTGACACCAGTGGGACTTGAACGTCACTGTCTTCCGTTTGTTTGTCTTTCTGTAGTTATGCTCCTCGGAGTGACCCTCTTGAAGAAGAAGTACCCTCTGGCCAAGTACTTGTGTGTACTGCTCATAGTGGCTGGCGTAGCTCTTTTCATGTATAAGCCCAAGAAGGTGGTTGGGATAGAGGAGCACACTGTCGGCTTTGGAGAGCTCCTTCTGGTACGCAAGCCTATTGTGAAGGCAGCCTTTTCTAGCAGACTCCAAGGACAGCCCCAGCAAGGCAGGCAGAAAGCCAAGGGAGGGTGTGTTGCCCCTTGACTCCTGTTGCCAATCTTTGCTATAAGGTTCCTGGCTCTGCTATGGCCACAAGAAGAAGCCTGAAATATTTAGTCATAGCTAAGGAAACTCTTGGAGAAGAGTGCTCTGAGGTCTGTGCCTAGATCCTCGTGCGAGCTCAGAGATACCTAAGAGCTGAGGAAGAAAGAATGGGAGTATGCATCCCTGGGTTTCCAGGCAACACGGAAGCCAGACTTGCATGAACGGGAGCTATCGTTTAGTGTTAGGCCCTGTCCCAAGTGCTTCACATCGTCGCTGATTAACTCTTATAACAGTCTCCTAACAAGGGTAGTGTTATCTCCAGTTTACAAGCAAAGAAACTGAGGAGAAGCTAACTCATCTGACCTCTGTCGTCATACCCTTAAGTGGCAGTCAGGGTCCAAGCCTGACAGTTTGATCACAGAACCCAGATCCTGGAGCATAGTTCTCCCCTCCCTGCCGCGCCCCACTTTGAGACATGGTTTCTCTGTGTAGCCATGGCATCCTGGAGCTTGCTCTGTAGACCAGGCTGGCCTCAAATTTAGAGATCTGCCTGCTCCTGCTTCCCCAGTGCTGGGATTAAAGGCATGCGCCACCACTGCTAGGCTGGAACACAGTACTTACCGAGCCAGAAAGCTAGCCTGCAGGCCAAAGCAGCCCCATTGGTTCAGTTCCTGTGCTCCAGCTCGTAGGCTTTGACACAGAACTGGTGGGCTTCCTGCTCTACTCCAATTACAGCCCCATTGTGATCAGTCTGGTGCCTGCCAGGAAAAAGGCTGGCATGGTCTCTCTACCCCCTACCCCTGACCGTAGACAGCTCTGCCTGAAGGTAGCAACTTTTTGTGTCCTGGGTTAGGGAGGCACCCTGCTGGCCAGCTCACTGCCGGCTGCTCTTTTCCTTTCCCAGCTCTTGTCTCTGACCCTGGATGGACTGACAGGTGTTTCCCAGGACCATATGCGGGCTCATTACCAAACAGGTTCCAACCACATGATGTTGAACATCAACCTTTGGTCCACGTTCTTACTTGGTGCTGGTAAGGGACCATTCTGCTGTTCTCTGCACAGATCACCAGAGGGCAGACTCCTCTCATCCTTTTACCCCTAGCTTGGTTTCCGGTTGTTAACTTTGTTCAGGCCAAAGGCCTGACTTAATTCCAACGTGTCCTACTGTCCAACGCCTGAGAGACCTTCCTGGAAAGACGAGAGCTGGCAGTATCTCTCCTCTCCCTATCACTAACTCCATAGGGCAGTGGTGGCGCACGCCTTTAATCCCAGCACTTGGGAGGCAGAGGCAGGAGGATTTCTGAGTTCGAGGTCAGCCTGGTCTACAGAGTGAGTTCCAGGACAGCCAGAGCTATATAGAGAAACCCTGTCTCGAAAAAACAAACAAAAAAAACAACACTAACTCCATAGGGGTAGACATGTTCCAGATGTTGAGAAGGTACACGGTGAAACACACAGATGCCTAGGAACAGTCTTTCTCATGAGGCAGATGAGACATGAGCATAGTGCTTGCCGACTTACGAATACACTGAATGGAGTTCACAGATGAAGGTCTTTACTTTGGAGTCGGTGATTCCTAACTTTCTCAAGTCTGAGCACATGTGGAAAGTATTTTTCTTGTAGCACACTGGGGTTAATGGAGAAGACTGTTGATGCTAGAGGCGACCGATTTCAGGCACCTATGGGTTTCTGTCGGCAACATCTAAGGATGCCTGCATTCGATCACTTTTTAAATTGCTGGTTTTGTTTTGTTTTTAAAGATTTATTTATTTTATATACACTGTCTTCAGACACATCAGAAGAGGGCATTGGATCCATGACAGATGGTTATGAGCCACCATGTTGTTGCTGGGAATTGAACTCAGGACCTCTGGAAGAACAGCCAGTGTTCTTAACCACTGAGCCATCTCCTCTCTAGCCTCTTAGATTTAGTTTTTATTTTTGTTTTCTGAGGCATTTTCTCACTCTAGTTCAGGCTAACCTAGAACTCCCAAGCATTCTGGTCTCAGCTTCCCAAACTTTGAGATTATAGACAAAAGCCAAACATACCCAACATCAATCACTTTGGCAGAAGAAAACCATTAACTTTGAAGTCTTTCTTGAAAATCAAGTTGGTTTCTGTAACTAGATAAGAGTTTGAGAAAGATGCATACCAGGCCAGAATCAGCTCCATATGTGACTCCTCACCCAGCCGCCCTCATGGTATTTAAGCAGGCTGCATGCATTGTGGGTAAGATAAGACATGCTGGTCACCTCTTGATCTTTTTAGGGATCCTGTTTACTGGGGAGCTCTGGGAGTTCTTGAGCTTTGCCGAGAGGTACCCGACCATCGTCTATAACATCCTGCTCTTCGGCCTGACCAGTGCCTTGGGTCAGGTGAGGTCCTTGGAGGAGGCAGCTTGCCTTCCCTCCTGTGTCATTCAGAAAGAATGGCTGGGAGCAAGGGGCTTGCAGTGAGCCGTGGTATCTGTGCTAACCCCGGGGCGGTGCTCGGTCTCACACATCTTCTCTTCCTAGAGCTTTATCTTCATGACCGTCGTGTACTTTGGGCCGCTGACCTGCTCCATCATCACCACAACACGGAAGTTCTTCACCATCTTGGCTTCTGTGATCCTCTTCGCCAACCCCATCAGCTCCATGCAGTGGGTGGGCACCGTGCTGGTTTTCCTGGGTGAGTTCTACCCAGAGCAAGGGCCTGCAGGGGCCACATTGGGAAAACTTTCCTAAGAGAAAAGGAAGCATTCTTTGTAATGCAGCCTTTCTCCTGTGCATTCCATCTTAGTGATGCCCTTTAATGACATGGGCTTCCAGGATCCTGAGTGGGACAAAGTCTGGTATTTACTTCCCTCATAATTTGTGGTGTTATATGAAAACTGAAAGAAATAGCTGCAAGTTTGAGTGTCTGTCTGTCTGTCTGTCTGTGTTTTTAGGCAAGCTATAAACAGCTGAGGAATTTTAATTCTGATTTTTCTTTTGGTGTTAGTCCGTGTGTGTGTGTGTGTGTCTGTCTGTCTGTCTGTGTATGTCTGTGTGTGTGTTGCCAGTGTCTTGGTGACTTCATTAGTTGACATTTTCTTGTCTTTGAGGAAGCTTTATACAACTAGTCATCCAAAGTGTGTTGTGCCCAAAACTGGGCGAAGTGATGCACACCTTTAATCCCAGGACTTGGGAAGCAGAGGCAGACAGCCAGGTCTCTGTTTACAGAGTGAGTTTCAGGAAAGCTAAATCTACGTAGTGAGACCCTGTCTCAAAACAAACAAAAGCAAAACAAAGTTTGTTGCATCTAAAGCCCCACCTTAGGGAAGCTAGCTGTCTTCCTTAGACCATTGGTAGGCTTCTCGGCCTCCCGTGGAATTTAAGCAACTTTTCTCCTTTCCATAGGTCTCGGTCTTGATGCCAAGTTTGGGAAAGGAACAAAGAAGACCTCCCACTAAGAAGAGAGAGGCTTCCTCCACTCCAGAAAACTTAAATTATTATCTCCAACAGTGACATCTTGGAAAAAATGGACTCAGTCACGATAAGGGACTGGGTTCCAATCTTTTTATAAAAAAAAAAAAAAGGAAGCAAGATGGAAAATTCTAAACAAAGCACTTAGGGTTTAACAAGACATGTTGCTAATTTCTGGTTTTGTATAGACCAGCACAAATAAAGAGAAGGAAGGCAAGCTGGAAGTGTGAGACCCTGCTGCTGCTTGCCGGGCTGGGCTGGGCGAGACTGGGTGCTGAGGCTCCCCTATGAAGTGCACAGAAGTGTGTGTGAGCAGGGGGAGCTCTGGGAGTTGGCAGGATTGAGCCAGCAGCCTCTGTTCCCATGGGCGAGCTCTAAATATGCTGAGACAGGTGGCTAGCCCTGAGAGCCAGAGGATGTAAAATCACTTCAAAGCACGGCGGCAAATGAGTTGCCAAAAAACCCGAAAGGTGTGTTCTCCAGGAACACCTTGAGGTTGAAGTGGGCCCAGGGCCTCAGAACCTGCTGGCTTTTGTTTTGTCACCCACTGCCACCCCTCAGCCAGAACTTAACCGAGAACCCGTACATGAACCATGAACGTGTTTCCCCGATTGCCCCGCCCCCTCCTCCTGTCCACCAGGCCCCTCTGGGGAGCCTGGATTCATTCCTCCTATTCCCCTACCCCCTTCGGCAGAAGCGTCTCAGTCCTCTGCCGGTCTAGCGTGCCAAGGTGTCACCATGCCAGCTTCTGCCTGTTGAAAAGGATGCTGGCGGAAGGCAGGGTGGCTGAGTCCTGGCTCAGAGCAGCTGTCAAGTGCTCTGGGTGGTAATGGGGGGTGGGGGGGAGGAGCATGGAGCAGAGCCACCTGCCCACTGCTGCCTTCAGAGCTGGATCGCAGTCCTCCGAGGACCCAACTTTACACATGAAAGTGCATTGCCACCAGCTGCAACTTTCCTTCCATCTGTTGCAGCACCCCCACCCTTGGCTCTCCAGATGGGAACCTGGCCTCCTTCCTGTGTGCTGCCTCGACGACACCCTCTGCCCAGCCTCCTAAACCCTTCCCTTCTCAAACTTCCTAGGGACTGGATGTCACGAGGCTCCATCTCTAACCTCCCTCTTCTCTTGAATTCCTTTTAGGGAGAGTTTTAAATCCTCTACCCCTCTCCCTGCTTTTTTGTTTTTTGTTTTGTTTTCATCATGCTGAAGGTTGTTGGCACCTCTGCTGCACTCACAGTGACTTCCTGGGTGTTCTCCTGTGGGTCAGATGGCAGTTAGATCCTGGTGGCAAGGCTAGGGCCCCACAGGTGGCCAGCATCTGTGTCTACTGTTCTAACAAGAAACATCGGTTCCCTGGCTGCCAAACTTGCCCTTTCCACCACTTTCCCCATGCCCTTTAGCTGTCTTAGAAGTGTCCTGCGCTGGTCACCAAGAAAAGACTACTTTCAACAGCTTGAGATGAGAAGGCTCATAGGATCAGCTTGTCCTACCAGCTGCGTGCTTGAGAGTCCAGTTCCTGGGTATTCCTGTCTGCTCATCTGACACTTCTGATGCCTCCTGTGAGTGTACAGGAGCTTCAGTGCTGCCTAAGGCTGGTGCTTGCCTCTAGGAGGCTCACGGTTAATAGCGAGGCTGTAGAAAAAACAAAAAACAAACAAAGAAAAAAAACACTACATCTCAGAAACAGGGCAAGGTGAGGCTTGATTATTGTGTAGGAAGATGAAAGTCTAGGCAGATGAGCGATGGCTTTGCTGCCAAGCAGAAGTGCCTTTCAGCTGCCTCGAACTCTTGCCTGGTTCGCTGTGTCCGGTTAAGTTCAGTGAGAGCACGTGGCAGGACCGCGGTTTTCCGGTGGGGCGGCCTTCTACTCAAAGATACCTACAAGCTAAGCTACCAGCTCCTTCAGCCTGACGTGCTCACCTGCTGGAACAAGGGAACCAGAAGGCTAGAGTTGGCAAAATCAGGCCTAGTGTCTCTAACAGGCCTGATACTCAAATGCCAGACAAGTTCAAACAGGCAGTGTTGATCTGCTAACCCTGGGCAACCTGATGCCTCAGGTTTTGAAAGATCAAAGGGCCTCCTCAGCAGTTAATTCTCAGCTATGTGCAGGAGGAGGAACCCAGCTTGCAGAGGCCCCTAAACCCTGAGTTTTCACTGGGGCTGCATTGTACTTAACTCTGTTTTGGTCAAAGCATCAAGTCCCTTTCTCAGTTTGGATCTCTGTGCTCCTGTCAAACTGATTTTCCACTTTGGCCTACAGCAAAGGATGGTGACCCACGCGTGCTCTTTGGGGTGCAATCTTAGGGATTGCTTTTTAAAGGATGTAGAAGGGCAGGTGTTAAGTATTACTATAGATCGTGCCTAAGGAACAGATTTTGCACCCTCGCTCCCCTGTAACACACTTGCAAGGAACATTAAATAAATGTCTGTGTTTTTTAGAGATGAGAGAACCTGCGAGCTGGAAGGTTAGGTGATCACTGCAGGTTCCTGGTGTGTCTTCCAGTGCTGGTTGTCTCCTGGACCTGGGCGCTCCAAAGGAGGAATGTGAAGCCCCCAGGAGGCCCGTCACCTTCAATAGCTGGTTCCACTTGTCGGGGAACAGTTTGTATGTTTTACAAGCAGATCTGGTCATTTCCCCCAGATGCCCTGGCAGAGAAATTGCCCCCCTGGGCCTCTGTGGGATCATTCAGTCCTTCCCATTGACAGCAGAGCAGCTGTCTTCAGGAACAGTGAGCTCACATGTTTATAACTCTTCTGCTTTGCCAGGGCTCTTTAGGTGGTGCCGTTTTATCCTTAAGACACTCCTGGGGAGAGCTTGGGCCAGAAGCAGCCTCCCACATCTGAAGTAGGAAGCCTGAAATTCACCAAGCCTGAAATTCATCAGCTGAAGATTGAACACAGCTTGGCTGAGGGCTGAGGGGCTGGGACATGGGTGTGTGTGGTGGGGGTTGGGTGCAGCAAAAATAGCCGGTTTCGTTTCCCTATATTAGGTTATGTTGGGTCAGGGACTACTTTAACTCTCAGCAAGCTGAGCTGGTGGATTGCAGCTGTGCAGCTTTTCTGGCAATTTCTAGTATAACTTCCAAAAAAGTTTGGGAACTGACAACAAATACTATATAAAAATATTTATGGTAATATATAATACTATATATAATACTATAATAGGATATGTAGGATATATAATATATAATACTATAATTAGATATGTGTGTGTATGTACGTATGACTAAATATGCTGTAGTTTGTTTTATTTTATTTTTGAGACAGGGTTTCATCTAGCCCAGGGTGGCTTAAAACTCAAAAGTCAATATGTAGTTGGGACTAAACCTAAACTCCTCCTGTTTAGGTGACGGAGAGATGGCTTAGGGGTTAAGGGCACTTGCTGCTCTTGCAGAGGATTGAACTTGGGTTCCCAGTACCCATGGTGGTGGCTCATGGACACTTGTGACTCCAAATTCAGAGGATCCAATACCTCTGGCTTCTGAGGGCACCCACACTCACATGCACACACTCCAACACAGACACATACATATAATTAAGAAACACACACCAGCTCTTGTCTTTATCTCTCAAAGGCTATGATTACACAGTGTATAATATCATGCCTAATACCATTACAGTTTAGAAAAGAACATTTTAGGGAAAGCCTATCCAATCCCTTCCAAAGAGAATATAATCATCCCACTATCTTGATGATAAATTCTATTTTCAGTTGTAGAAGATGTTGGACAAAATGTTATTCTCTGTAGACAGGTCTGGTGGCATATGCCTCTAATTTCAGCTACTAGTGAGGCTACAGTGGGTTGCAAAATCAAGGTTATCCTGGGTGAGTTAATGAGAGCCTGGCTCAAAAAAATGGGGAAGGAGAGTGCAGGGGATAGTTACCAGGCCTGGAATCCTAGCATTTGGGAATTGGAGATGGGTGGATCAGGAATTCAAGATCATCCTTGGCTCCACGCAGAGTTCAAGATTAGCCTGGGCTACATGAGACTCTCAAAATTTTTACACAACTCATGAGTGACACTGGGGATGTGGTTTCACTTGGTAGATTTCTCACCTGAGCATGCATGGAGTTCATGAGATTGCCAGCATAGCATAAAACCAGTCATGGCAGAACATGCCTGTATCCCCAGCATTCTGTAGAAGCTGAAGGTGGGAGGACCAGAAATTCAAGGTCATCTTAACTAAACAGTAGATTGGAGGTCAACCTTGACTACATGAGATCCTGTCTCAAAGGACAAGAACAAAGGGGAGCAGGGGCACTGGGGATATAGCTCAGAGGCAGAGCCTCAGATTCAATTCCCAGTTTAAAAAAACAAACCAACCATAGTCTCTGATTAGTTAGCGCAGGGTATCTTCCTAGGAGTATTAATGTGGTGTAATTTCCAGTTTGAGCTAGTACAGTGGCTCACTCCTGGAATCCTAGCTGCTGAGGGGGCAGAGGTAAGAAGATTGCAAGTTCAAGGCCAGCCTTGGCAACTTCCCAAGACCCTGTCTCAGCACAAAAATTAGAAAAGGCTGGGAGTGGAGTTCAGTGACAGAGCACTTACCTAGCATTGCGAAGCCCTTGGTTCAAGTCATAGAACTGGAAAACCAAAATCCCTAGCAATTTGGAGGCTATGTTCCACAGTGCGCCCAACCCAGCAGAGACTCAAGGTCAAGTGTGTTGAAAAAAAAGTGACCTGAGATGAAAGTGTCCATAATTCAGAGCAATCTGGGAGCCCTAGATCACCTCCCCTGGCCTCGGCCTCTCTATGCGACCAGATGGAGGGTAGGCTGTGGAGGCTACTGGGGCTTTTCAAGAAGGGTTGCAAGGAATCTCCCGTGGTTCTTCCTGAGACCTCTCTACAATGTTTGGACTGGCTTTAGTCACAGAGTTCCCCTGTGTCTTCCAGAATATTCTAGAGAGAAGCCACTGCCTTGTTTAAGCCATCTGACAGGCATGATCCTCAGACCGACAGCCAGTGAGCTTGGCGTGAGCCAAGCAGTCTGCCACTGGCAGGAAGGGTGGGAAGGAGACCCAGAGGAACTTCAAACCTTGAGTGGTGCAGTCGGTGCAAAGGGCCACCTGGAGCCTCAGAGGCGTGAGAAGTCGATAGCAGTTCAGTCGGCAGCTCCCGCCCACAGAGACACAAGCTCTCAAGTGCGAGTTGCTGCTTCTGCTGCCCCTGAAGCTTGCCATCTTTGTCCAAATGGGCAGACTCCCTGTGATTTCTGGGAAAGGTAAAAGGGAAATGCTTCAAGCCATATGCCAACGCAAAGGACACATGTGCTTCGGCCCACTCTCAGTTTTGGTTGCGGCATCCGTACGCTCAGAGCTAGCGAAGAAAGGTGCCATGTTTCAACTTACATCTGACTAGATGTCTTTCTACCTAGGATCCTATAACTGCCACAGGCCTGCAGGTATTCTGTACATGAAGGCTGGGAACTTGCTAGGAGGAGAGAGAGAGAGAGAGAGAGAGAGAGAGAGAGAGAGAGAGAGAGAGAGAGAGAGAGAGAGAGAGACAGAGAGAGAGACAGAGAGAGAGAGACAGAGAGAGAGAGAGAGAGACAGAGAGACAGAGACACAGACAGAGCAAGTTATAGGAAAGGGTCTAAACTCCCTTCAGATTCATTCACTGGGGGTTCCATACACAAAATCCATCATAATCATGGGACTGTTAATTCAAAGGGACTTCCTAGCTAGGCACGGTGGCGCATGCCTTTAGTCCCAGCACTTGGGAGGCAGACGCAGGCAGATATCTTTGAGTTCAAGGTCCAGGCTATATAAAGACTTTGTCTTAACACACACAACACACACACACACACACACACACACACACACACACACACACACACACAGTGATTGCCTAAGCAGAGCAGTACACTAGCTAGGCTGCACTGTGGGAATATGGTAATTGTTTTCAGTGGCTGAATAAAAGGGCGATGAGGTTGAGGGCATGGATACCAACTACAGCAGCCCATACGGTTGAATTCCCATTTCCTCCTGGACCCTCCATCTACCCTCCAGGGCTGCCAGGTTTAATGGATAAAAATACAGGCTGCTTATCTCACGTTGAGTTTCAGATAAACAACACATTTTTGGTGTATGTCTCTGTATTCCAATTTAGCTTCATTCTATATTTTATCTGGCATTAGTCATTATCCAAAATGTTCTCATGGGCCTCTCTCTTCCCAAGGAGTCGCTCTCATTTTCATTCAAATCGCAGTTCTGTGCTCAAGGTACGTTTTGTTCAGGGCCAGATTTGTTATTTCCCTGGTGGCCAAGGGAAGTGCAGTACCAGACTTCATCAGCAGGGGGCACCACTCTCCTAGATGAGATTCTCCAGCCGAGTTGCTGGGGGCTTCAGGAAGGGAAAGGTGGGGACACCGAATTGAGGGTTCTATTTGTTGCTTCTGTTTCCTCCCCCCCCGCCCCCCTGGAGCTCACGTCTCACCCTAACACCCTGCCAGAGCTATTTCTGTGGATCAAGAACCTGATCCTGTCACTTGGCTCGGAAATCACTTCCAAGGTTCCACAATTACCTTCTTAAAAAGCTTAAAAAGCCCTTCAGGATCCCACTGGTGTCTATTTTGCCTCCGTCAACTCCTGCTACTTCCAACCTGCTCCATCCCACCCGCCTCACACTCCCAGCTCTCCCATTCACCAGGAACTATTTGCAGCTTCCCCTGTATGGTATTTACCGTCACGCCTTTGTGCCCAGCGTTCCCTTTGCTTGGAATCCCCTTTTCCATTTGGTGCTTTTAGCCACTCCGCTCATTCAACACACTGCAGTGGTATGTACTGAGACAGACCGTGGCAAGGTGCTATGTGGAGCAAGAAGGCTGCCTGGAACCCTTCCCCTATGATTCCCACTGGGGGAGGATGATACAAGGAAATATATAACAAAATACTTGGACTCCAGTTCAAGGGTTGACTGATCTGTCTTCCTCAAATAGAGTTAACCGCTCCCTCTCAGATTCTCTGACGGCTTTCGTGTTAAGGATCCTGAATCCTGTCACCTGCCCAGTCACTGCAGAGAAGACACATAAAATGAAGTAACCCGTTTAAATCAGTGGGGAAGGAGGGAGGGTGTGTGTGTGAAGGGGGTCAGGATGAAATTGTCTGTGACAGACTGAAATGCAGGTACCACCTAGACGATGTGGTAGCTCTTCACCTCCTCCGTTCAATGATGTTTGTCATTTCAAGAGAAAATGGAAGGCGGTGGATGTAGTTCAGTGGGTAAGCTGCTTACCTAACATGGACAAAGTCCTGGGTTCAATCCCCAGCATTTCCAAAAACCAGATGTGTGTGTGAGGGGGTGCATGCCAGTAATCCCAGCACTTGGAAGATAGAGACTAGAAGACCAGAAATTTGAGCTCATTCTCAGCTACAGCGTGAGTTCAAAGTCAGACTAGTCTACATGAGGGCCTGCCTCAAAGCAAGGAAAGGAAAGAGGGGGGAAGGAGGAGGAGGCAGGAGAGGAGAAGAAGAGAATAGAAATGATCTCTTTGTTTCTCAAGAACTTTCCCAGGGTTTTGTTTGATTCTTTGCTGGCTTAAAGTAGACACGCCTTCTGGTCAGGTATGCTCTTGGTGGCCAGGCGGCCATCACCTTTCCTATAGCAGTTCCATCAGAACCTACTATCAATGCTTTAACTGCAAGACTGACCAGCTCGCTGTAAGTGTTCAACAAATGCTTGTGAAAGAGAAAGAAGGAGGGAAGGAGGGAGGGAGAGAGGGAAGGAGAGAGGGAGAAGAAAAACAGGAGACAAGGAGTGACAGTTTGCTGATAGAAGTTCTTACTGCCATTGCTTTGGGCTTGGAACAGATGGGACACAATAGCCTGACACTGAATTTATTGCTGAGTGTGCGTATGTGCATACACGTGTGAGCTCTCATGTTAGCAGGTGTGACAGCTGGAAAACATGTCTAAGAACCATCAGCTCCATTCTCCAGCGGGCTCTCCAGCTAAGCCCTTCATGTTCCGGGAGGGTGGGGGCTGGGGAGGAAGGCAGGGCTCACAGTGGACTTCCTGGCTTCCCTCCAGGACCTGCAGCCGCCTGCATAGAGATGAGAAAGAGTTTATGTAGGCTTTTGGTACCAACTGATGCATCCTCAGGGGAAGGTGTCTGGCAGCTGCTGCCACCCACTGCCTACACACCGGAGTGCCCATTGCATAGCAAGCAGCCGAGTGGGTCAGAGTGAAAAAGCTTTCTCTTCTCACTTGTCCAAAATGAAATCATCAAAATGATCCTTTACCCTGTGTTGGGGGCAGGGTGAAGAGATGTATGAGTGATCAAAACTTCCAAGTGACAGAGAAGGTGCGGGCGGCTCACACTCCTCCTCGTGGCCCCCAGAAGCAGAGCAGTCACTTGACCCTGCTTTTCTGGAAGGCTATGCTTTTCATCTTAGAGAGAACGCTGCTTCCTGCCCACACAGTGCAACCCATATGCAGTCTCATTGCCCCAGCGAATAAGGGCATATCTTGGAAAAAAATAGATATCTGAGGCTTCCAAAGTCTATTTTATCTTCGAAGTACCTGGATCGTTCAAGAAGCAGAGACTCCATCTTGGCCCTGAAATGCCTCTGGAGTCTTTCTGAATGGGGTAAAGCAGAGGGGACTGGGGCAGTCGCAGTAGACTGAAATCACTCTCTAGTGTAGACTTTGGAAGCATCTGCCCCATGCTGTTCTCTCTGATGAGAGGAACTTTGAAAGGTAAAAACTTACCCATAGCCAGACTCAGCCACTGGGTGCACAGCAGGAGGGAAGCATTGTAGCAAGCAAGACTTTCCAGGAAGCAATTCCTCGGGCAGGCTGCTCTGGCTTGCCCAGGCTAAACTCTTGGTCTGGTCTTTGTCCCAGAGTGGCAAATTAGGCAGGGGTGCTCAGAGAACTGGGGTCCCCTGTGCGGTGTACCTATAGTACCAGGGAAGGGGAAGGGGGTGGGGTGAGGATAATGGGGATAATAAGACAAAGACCCTGAACCTGGGAGGCTTTTGCAAGAAAAGAGAAAGGAGAATCAAAGAGATCTGGTCTTCCAGTTTGCAGCATCCTTTTGAAAGGGTTAGCTCAGGAACTTTGGAAAGGTCATGGAACACTTGCCCCTCCCAGGAGAGGAAGAAGCTAAATTACATTCCTCAGACCACAGGGAGGTCCCTGCGACTAGGGAAGGCCCAGAGATTGTTGGCTACCTACCCCATTCCCTAACAATCAATTAGTTTAAAGGTAACACTGTTTTGCCAATCACATTGTGCCTAATGGTGGCTGCCCCGAGGACTGTATAAAGGCCTGCACAGCTAGCTGCACATGGTTGTTTTCTCCCCATGTGCAGGGCAACCCCAGCATGCTGGAGTAAATAAAATTCCTCTTGCCTTTTACATCGATTCCCGTCTCCACATTGTTCACTCAGAGGGTCTCTCTGGTAAAGTTAAGGCTCCCCGAGTCTTACACTTTAACAACGTTTATCTTCCTAAACTCCCAGGGTCAGGGATGGTGGCAAAATCAAGATCTGGTTTGTTTGTTTGTTTGTTTATTATTTATTTATTTATTTGCGTGTGGGGGAGTTACACATATGTGTGTGTGTTAGAGACCAAGGACAACCTTGGGTGTCATCCCTCAGGCTCCAGACGCATTTTCTTGGTGACAGGGTGCCTCATTCATTAATGATTCACCAAATGGGCTGGTTGTTCCATGAGCCTGAGGGATCCGCCTGTGTCTGCTGCCCCAGCTGAGAGATTACAAATGCATACCATCAGGCCTGGGTGTTGGAGATTGAACTCAGGTCCTCATGTTTGCAAGACAAACACTTTAGCTACTAGCCTTTATCTGTTTATTTGATTATTCATTTATTTATTATGTGTGTCCCTCAGTGTATGTATGTGTTACCACATGCATGCAATGTCTGAAGAGGTCAGAAGAAACATTGGAGCTCATGAAACTGGAGTTATGGGTAGTTGTGAGCAACCATGTGGGTGCTAGGAACCGAACCTGGGTCCTCTGTAAACACAGTAAGTGCTGTTAACCACTAAGCCATCTCTACAGTGTCCTATATATTTATTGAACATGTTATCTTGTTAAGTAACCCAGGCTAGACTCAAACTCATAATCCTCCTGACTCAGCCTCTCATGTGGCAAGATTATAAGAGTATACCATGACACTCCTCTATAAAGTCTGGGTCTTGAATCACAGAGTAAAAACATTCACAGTTACATTGCCTAGACTTTTGTTAGTGTTTCTCTCTGTCTTGGCCTGTCTTCCTCCTCTTTCATTTTTCCTTCCCCTCTTCCTCCTTACTTTTCTCCCTCTTCTCTTTCTTGAGACAGAGTCTCGTATAGCCCAGGCTGGCCCCAGTATTGCTATGAATCCAAGGATGGTCTTGAACTTGTGATCCTCCTGTCTTTGCCTTCTGAATCCTGGAATTGCAGGTGTGTGCTAGCATGCCTGGTTTCTTGGGTGCTAGGGATTAAACACAGGGCTTTGTGTATGTTGGACAGTACTCTGCTAATTAACGTACATCCACAATCTTCCTCTTCCCCTCCCTTCTAGACAGAGTCTCATCGTATAGTTCAATCCGATCTGAAATTCCCAATCCTCCTGCCTCAGCCTTCTAAATGCTAAGATTACAGGCAAGGCATGCACCACCATGTTGTATCCTAGTCACGACTCAGGACAGGACTGACCATGTCTCTGGGGCCACCACCTGAGTTTGACCTGCTCTCTGCTATCCACTCCACTTGGATTGAAGAGGGATACCTGCATCCTCTCTTTCCTTTCCCTCAACCCCTTCCATCTCTGCTGTCCCCTCTTCCCCTCCTTCCCTGGTGCTTCCAAGCCCGTTCCCAATATCCACCCTCCCCCACTCCTCCTGTGCTCTCCTTCTTCAGCTCTGCAGTGGCCATACCAAATCCCTTCCTTGGCACAGGCCCTCCACTGCCCTGCTGGGTTCCTCTCCTTGTTTCTGCACCTTCTGTCCAATTATCCCTCTGGCCAGGCTGCTTGGGAGCCCTTCCCTCTGGCCAGCCTGCCTCCTTCTAACATCCAATGGTTAATTTTCATTTGGGGGGTGGGGCTGTGGAAACCAATTTAAAACAAACAAACAAAAAACCCCCCAAAAACAAACAACAACAACAACAAAAACTGGAGCTGTTAGGCTACTTTGTGTTTGGCCCTGTCCCTGAGACTCCAGCAGAGCAGAGGGAATCTCAGGGAAGGTGACACCACAGGCCAGGTCATTAAGGGCCACCGGATCTAGTTTTAAGGAGCCTAAAATCAAATGCTTTTTAGAATCAGGCAGGCCTCAAAAACAAGGGCTGGTGATGGGAGGATCCGAGGCTCTTCCACAAAAAAAAAAAAAAAAGCTCTGACTCAAAGGAATCCTTGCTCATCCACGTTCCTGAGTTTAATGTCCTTGGCTTGGGAATTAACTTTGAGGCTTTCCAGCACAGATAAAAATAGGTCTCATAAATGCCATCTCGGGCACTTTCCGATAAGGTGGCCTTTTAAGGGAAGCTTGGCTCCCAGCAGAGGGTCTGAGTCAAGGAGCCTTTTGGTAGAGTGTTCCTGTTCCCACAACCGGCTAAACAATGGATGCAGGAAGAGGAAGCTAATGGCAGCGTCTGTGCCCCAAAGACCAGGAGTCACGCTCTTGAAACGAAGGTTGATGACACTCCTTCATTTGTACATTCAGCCCACATGCCATTTGTCCGAGGACCTGCTATATGCTAGGAGTGCTGCTGGGTTGCAGAGTCACAGAAGGGGGGGGGGAGAGAGAGAGAGAGAGAGAGAGAGAGAACTTCACCTTTAGGAGTAACAGTTTGACAGTAATATGAGGGAGGAACCAGACAACTGGAACACAAAACAAGAGTGCAGGGCAGGAGACAGAAGTAGAAAGAAGAAAGGAGTAGCTCAGGGTTATGAACACCAGACAGACAGTGTCTTGAAGGCATGCTGAGTAAAAAGCCTCAGCAATCACCAGGAAATTAAATGTTTTTATTATATTAATCTCTCTCTCTCTCTCTCTCTCTCTCTCTCTCTCTCTCTCTCTCTCTCTCTCTCTCTCTCTCTCTCTCTCTGTGTGTGTGTGTGTGTGTGTGTGTGTGTGTAAGGGAGCATGCCAAAGCACATATTTGCATGCTATGGCATATAGAGGTCAGAGAATCACTTGTGGGTTGTTGGCTTGTTCCTTTCATCACGTGGGGCCCAGGAGTTGAACCCAGATCATCAGGCTTGGCAGCAAGCACTTTTACCCACTGACCCATCCTGCTGGCCCATCAGCAGAACATTAAGATGGGCAGCAGTGGGTGGGCAAGGGCCCAGAAAGGTGTCAAGGGAGGGTAACATGTGCAGAAAGGTAGAAGTTGTTCTACCCCAGGAATGGAAGCAGGTCCAAGAATGGCTGGGAACTCCATTGCTAAGGGAAGGAGGAGCCTGGGGACAAAGCATAGGTCCCAATGGCACAGGTCACCTGGCAAAGAGTCTTTCTTCTTTATGAAAGAGTCTGGACTTTATTTCCCTGAGGGTAGAGTGGCGCCATTGAAGGATTTTATGCAAACAAGTGATCAGATTAGACTGGTATTTTAGAGGGTTCGGTCTGGCTGGAGAGTTTGGAGAATGAAAGGCTTCTGGGAGGAGGCCTTCTCCATCCACTGAACAACTGAGGATGTGTCAGCAGGGATGGAAGGAAGTGGGTGGGACTGAGGAATGAGTAAAGGGTGATGCACGGCATGTGGCCTGGGGGAGCTGAGCCTGCTTCCCAGTTCCTAGGCTCATGATGATGCTGGTGAGAGAGGGAGGCTCCTGCTGTTGGCAGGTGTCTTTAGGTCATCAAGGAGGTGTCTGGGTCCAGCTAGTTGGAGAGAAGGGCCTGGCTCGGGGCAGATGGATGGCAGTGGAGCTGAGAGAGAGTGAGCCAGCTCCAGGCAAGTAAGGACACCGTGACAAGAGGAAGTGAACAGAGCCAAGGAAAGCCAGCGCTCAGAGAGAGCGATGGAAAAGAGTCCGCTGTGTCAGGAGGAGTCAGAGGGGGAAGCAGGAATAGGGGTCTTCAGGGGATGGCCTTCCTTTCTCTCCAGTAGCAATCTCTAACTTCTTTTGAGAAAGTTCCCTTTAGGGGCTAGAGAGATGGCTCGGAGATTTAAGAGCACTGACTGCTTTACCATGGGTCCTGAGTTCAATTCTCAGCACCCAATGGTGGCTCACAACTATCTGTAATGGGATCTGGTGCTGTGTGAAGACAGTGACAGTATACTCACAGACAGGCAATAAATAACTCTTTAAAAAAATTGTTTTCTTTAGTTTCAGTCCTCCCCCTGCCTGTGGTTTGTCTCCCAGGGCCTGGTTCTGTCCAACTCCCCCAACCCCATCTCACATTACCCTCCCACTTGGTCTGTGCCCTTCACACACACACACACACACACACACACACACACACACACACACACCCCGTCCCCTCCCTGGCCTCTATCTCTAGACTTGCCCTCCTTATTTGTCTTCTCTATTACCCCTTTGCTTATCAGTTTTCCACTTAGGTCTCTGCCCTAGTTTGCTTTCTAGCTCTGTAATAAAATGCTGACCGAAAGCAGCTCGGGAGAGAAAGGTTTTATTTCATATTCTAGTTTGCAGTTCATTAAAGCCTTTCCGCAATCCCCCTGCCTACAACATGGCCAGGTGTGTCACAGAAATATCCCACAATCCAGATAGTGACTTTTGTCTTAGGTTTCTTTGGCTGTGATAAAACACCATGACGCTGGGCAGTGGCGGCTCACACCTTTAATCTCAGTACTCGGGAGGCAGAGGCAGGTAAGTGGGCCTCTATGAGTTTGAGGCTAGCTTGGATTACAGAGTAAGTTCTAGGACAGCCAGGGCTACATAGAAAAACTCTGTCTCAAACCAAACCAAACCAAGCAAAACACCACCATGACCATAAGCAATGTGAGAAGGAAAGGGTTTATTATTTCAGCTTATAGCTTATAGCTTACACTCCTTCATGATGGGAAGTGAGGGCAGGAACTCAAGGCCAGAACCTGGAGGCAGGAGCTGAAGCACAGCCCAGAAAGCAGTATGCTTTCTTGCTTGCTCTTCACGACTTACTCAATTGCCTTTCTTATACCACCCGGGACCACCTTCCAGGAGGTGGCATCACGTACAAGGTTCTGGCCCCTCCCACATCAATCATTAATCAGAAAAAAAAAATGCATGACAGGCTTGCCCACAGTCCAATCCGATGGAGGCATTTTCTCAATTGAGGTTTCTTTTCCCAAATTACTCTACCTTGTGTCAAGTTGATAAAAAACTAAGCAGCACAGTTGCCAACATTCACTCAAGTCTTCTCCGACCTTCTAGACAAAGCTACGATGACCATTTGTTCTTCCAGGAAATATGTGCTAAGCACTTTCTAGCCATGGTCAGCATTGGGCTACATACCAGGACTTCAGGGCCAGCAGAACTGACCTGTCCCCAGGGAGATGACAATCTCAGCAGAGGAAGAAGATTCATTAGCAAATGATTACACAAAGACACTTACAAATTATCGTTTGTGCTAAGGAAAAAAAAATAAAACTAGAATACAATGATGGAAAATAACAGAAGATTTGTACTTTGGGGTTTGACTAAGTGACCAGAGAAGGATTTCTGAGGATGTAGAGGATGCAGAGTTTCTGTTTCAGGCAGAAGGAATAGTAAGTACAAAAAGCTACGTAGGCAGCGAGCTCGAAGGGTTCTATGTACTCTGATAGATGATCCAGGCGAGTGGAGCAAGATCCGAAAACAAAGCTGCTTCGTGGGATTGCACTCGAGTTTAAGCATCTGCAACTGCCAATAAGATGCAAACGCCATTTGGAGGTTTGTTTTTTTTTTCCCCCTTAAGATTTGTTTTTATTTTATGTGTACATGGAAGTACCTGCATGTGTGCATTGCTGGGCACCAATGGAAGCCAGAAGAGGCATTGGGTACCCTGAAATTGCAATGGCATGTGTTTGTGGACCACCTTGGCAGTTTGGAGAACCAAACAAACCTAGGTCCTTTGCAAGACCAAGAAGTGCTTTTTTTTGGGGGGGGGAGATAGCCGAATTTTTATTGGCAATTCTTTTTTTGTTGTTGTTGGTTTTTTCGAGACAGGGTTTCTCTGTGTAGCCCTGGCTGTCCTGGAACTCACTCTGTAGACCAGGCTGGCCTCGAACTCAGAAATCCACCTGCCTCTGCCTCCCAAGTGCTGGGATTAAAGGCGTGCGCCACCACCGCCTGGCTTTTATTGGCAATTCTAGTAAAATATAACTAGTAACTTCTCATTTATTCTAAGCAAGGCTCCTCCCCACCCCCCAGCTTTTCTTCAAATAATCCCTTTACTCTTCCATTAGAATTTGAAGTCTTGAAGATTTTGAATAGCAGGGTTTTGGGTGATAAGCAGACACTGTAAATCATGTGTTGGCTATGTGGAAAAGAAAGAATACGGGAGGATGTGAGAGACGTCGAGTGAGAGAGATACAGTTCATCGCACACACTGGAAGGCAGCAAGCATTTCAGAGCTGCTTTCCGTATCTCACGGAGGCCCAGACTGCTACCGTGGTGAGGGCAAACACTAGTAACAGCACCATAGCTACAGGAACTCCACTTGGCTCTCCTCCGCCTCCATTCTGCACTGGTTACCTCTCAGGGCCACAGCACATCCTGCATTAAGAAAGAGGTCTAGAGCATCTCGGTGTAGCAGGTTCCTCAGATCTTGGCCATTTACCCGAGGGTCAGGCTGATCTCTTCCTCCGTGACTAAATAATCCTCCCGTCCGTTCATATCTGACTGCTCTCAGGACAGAAACCCCGGGGTCAGCGGGTGCCCAAGGCAGGTGGAGGTGAATCGAGCTCTGCGCCGCCTTCCCAGCACAGCTTTTGCCCAGGATGTGCTCGTAAGAGCTGAGCTATCTCTTCAGTACCTCGTTTGTTGTTTTGTTTTGTTTTGTTTTGTTTTGTTTTTGAGATAGAGTCTTCTGGATCTCAGGTTGGCCTCAACCTTGATTTGTGGCTGAGTGCGATCTTGAACTCCTGATTTCCTTCATCCTTCTCCTCAGTGCTAGGATTATAGGCATGCCCTACCAGTCTTGGCCCATTCAAAGATTTTAATTAGGACTTACAATTGATTTTAGTTTTTGTTAGATTGCCCTATTGCTAAAGAAAAATGGATTAAGGGACACTTAGAAGATTAGGAAAGTCACTGGCCACAGAGGTAACACAAGTTTATTTATTTATTTATAAAAGAATTCTTTATTTTATGTATATGAGTATCCTGTAGCTGTCTTCAGACACATCAGAAGAGGGCATCAGATCCCAGGTGGTTGTGAGCTTCCATATGGTTGCTGGGAATTGAACTCAGGACCTCTGGAAAAGCAGTCAGTGTTCTTAGTTGCTGAACCATCTTTCCAGCCCCATAACACAACTTTAACATCAGCCGTGGGAGCCGGGCAGTGGTGGCGCACGCCCTTAATCCCAGCACTTGGGAGGCAGAGGCAGGAGGATTTCTGAGTTCGAGGCCAGCCTGGTCTACAAAGTGAGTTCCAGGACAGCCAGGGCTACACAGAGAAGCACTGTCTCGAAAAAAAAAAAAAAATGAGGCAGACCTCCCCAAGGTCTACATATGGTCTACATAGCGATTGCTAGGCTAGCTGAAGCTACGTAGTTCTCAAATTAAGAAGATCAGTTAGGACTTTCTAGACCCAAGCCAGTGAGGATGTTAGCTAGAACTGGAATAAGTCAGTGAATAAGTCAGTAAAAAGTTGTAGATTCCAAAGCTATTTGAAATTGGGCTTTATGGGAGTTCCTGAAAGATTTGATGTGAGGCTCTGGGAGGCTAAGACTATGTTGGTGGCTAACTTCTGCTCTAACAGCAGAGGGAGGTGTGGCTTATGCTAACCCAGCTGGTCCTGTCTTTCTTCTTTCTTCTTCTTTGTAGCCCTGGCTGTCCTGGAACTCACTCTGTAGACCAGCAGATAACTAAGAAAAACAAAAGTTTCCGCTTACGTAGGAAACTTTTGTTTTTCTTAATTATCTGCATCTGCATTTAGGTAAATGTCATTTTAGAGCAGATGTCAGCAGGCAAATCAATCACATTCAAAATAGCAAAGAAAGAAAAAGGCCAGGTGTGGTGGGACACACCTTTAACCCCAGCACTCTGCCAGGAGGCAGAGGCAGAGGCAGGCAGTTCTCCTTTGAGTTTGAGACCAGGCTGGTCTACCCAGTAAGCTCTAGGCCAGCCAGGGCTACATAGTGTGATCCTGTCTCAAACAAACAAACAAACAGATAAAATAAAATAAAATAATAAAAAACAAATTCTTACAGAATAATAATTGATAATGGAGTATGAAATCTGAATAAAATCTACTCTTTACTACATCTTCCCCATCGCTAATTTATTTTGTTTGTTTGTTTGTTTGTTTGAGATCTGCCTGCCTCTGCCTCCTGTCTTAAGTATATTTGTTTAAAACAAATGTTAATGCTTCTACAATTTATTTTGAAACGATGAGTTCTGACAAATTTTAGAATATTTATTTATTACTGATTTATTTGAAATAGAGTCTCACTCTGCAGCCCAGGATGGCCTGGAACTCACTATGTAGCCCAGGCAGGTCTTGAACTCATGGGAGATCCTCCTGCCTCAACCTCCCAAGCACTGGGATTACAGGCTTGAGCTGCTACATCCGGCTTTAGACCAGTCTTGAAAGTTAATGACATGCAGATGGAGTTTTGTGGCTGGTACAGCCAAAATGTAAGATTTAAATCTGCAACCTCCTGTCCTTTGTCTGCAGCTTTTTTGCCTGGCGCTCCACCTTTCACATAGCATGTTTCCCAGCCATTTCCTAGGGTTAAAAATTCAGAACTTCAATATCTATAAGCTTATTGAAATCAAATACTCAAGTAAGTACATCATTCCCAGCCTTTTGTTTTATTAAAGAGAGAAGTAAGATGACAGAATACCTTTTATATGCCAAGAGCTTTTGAACAAACACACTGTTCAATGCTTTGTATTATCCTGCAGTGCATGGTCCATTTCACCAAGGAGATAGGGGAGGCAGTGACCCTGCTTCCCTTGCCACGAATATCATTTAGGAATAAGAGTGCTTGCAATCTGCCTCACATGCCACTCCACAGCGGGGAGGCCTCTCCTCATTGCTCCCTTGGTGATCAGGGTCTCAGAAGTGACCTAGGGGCTCCCCAGATGGATGCAGCCCTCTGGGGCTTGGGGTTTGCAATATAAAGCACAAGATGGTGTGTGTGTGTGTGTGTGTGTGTGTGTGTGTGTGTGTGTGTAGATTTGAAATCCTTTGTAGGTTGATGTGTCTAATGGTGGCATTTAGCAGCAATGTCCTGAGGCTGGACCTTGGCACCACACTGTCTGAGGGTGGTTCTTTTAACACCAGCCCTTGGTTTCCAGCTGAAATTCCAAATCAGCCTCTTGAGGTCCTGTCAGTATTTCTTTAGGAAATTCCAGTTCAGGTGGATAGAACCAGAGTTGGCACAGTTCCTACAACCAAGTACCCTTGTCGAAATGTAAAGAAACTGCCTCCAAGGTCAGAGAGTTTGTTCAACTGGCAAGAAGCGGTGTTCTGGCTGAGATGGCTGTGCTGTCTTGTTTCCTTGATTCTGTGCTGCCTGGAGAATTCTACAAAAGGGCACCACGTAGGTGACGGTTAAGCAGGGTACACAGATGTGAGCGACGAGTGAAGAGTGAAGAACATTTATCTCAAATCCGTGCTCAATGACACGTGCATAAATAAGCAAGTCTACTCGTGCCAGGAATGAGTTGTGTTCAAATATTATTTCAGTTCATCCTCATCACCATATACTAAGTTAGAAAACAGTGAGTCTTGGGAAGGCCTATCTATATTTATACCATAGGAAATGTTAGTGCTGGGTTTGAACTTGAGTCTACAGAAAAGAAACATACTCATTCATTAAGCCAAAGCTTTGCCGTGGAATTTCTTTGTTTTAAGAAGATTTATTTATTTATCATATATGAGTACATTGTAGCTGTCTTCAGACAGCACCAGAAGAGGGCATCCGATCCCATTACAGATGGTTGTGAGCCACCATGTGGGAGCTAGGAATTAAACTCAGGACCTCTTAAAGAGCAGCCAGTGCTCTTAACTGTTAAGCCATCTCTCCAGCCCCTTCACTTTGGAATTTAATCAATCAATTAACATGTTTCCATTGTCAGTTTTCTATTCGCCTTATCATGGCCCTAGAACAACACTGTCTATGTGGTCTTGTTTCTTGTTTTTTTTGTTTTTGTTTTCTTGTTTGTGATCTTACATCTGTGTCCTTAAATGCTACACCTGTCTTTTTCTTTAGGCTGGACATTGTCAGGACACAGGACTGTATTCTCTATTGGTCTTCCTATCTGTCTGTCTCTACAAAGGCATCTCTACAAAGACTCAAAACATGGCCGACACTGGGCTTGGGCAGGCGGTGGGTGGGATACAAAGTTGTCATTGAACCAGCTGAAGAACTCTATAAAGGCAAGAGACTTACCTCCTTAAAGTACTTACATCAAAAACAATAGTTCATATTTCTCTTCAGGCTGGCCTGCCTCTACCTCCCCTATGGTTCCAGGAAAAAAAAATCTGCCTTTGCTTTTATTGAACTGCTCAGGAGCCATGTTGGCAAAATAAATAAACACCAGACATCTCAGGGTCTTTGGGGACAGATCCCTTGCCCAGACCTGGCTCGTGACAGCCTATGAACATTTTGTCGTTTGTGTTTTGGATTAAGAAAATGAGTTCTGCATGTTTCCCAGCTTCACAAGGAGCACTGAATTGAATTGGTGCCATTGTAAGCCTGATTGTTGTTGCATAGATAAAAGCCTCATTAAGTCCCTCATGAGGAGAGAAAAATTTTATTTTGAGGAAAGAAGAGCAACGAGAGGGCTTCTTTGCTTGTTGTGGTTACAACAACAAAACATTAAATGGAGGAAATAATTAAATAACTGAACTTTTTTTTTCTTTACCCAAACCTTGTCAAGAGGCTGGGTGAGTTTTTAATTAGTGCTGCATTTTCAATAAATCCAGATCAGTACGTGGTACCGATTCTTTCCTGGATAAGGGAAAGATAATAATGAGAATCTTATTTTTCAGTCCCACACTAAAGGGATGCCTGGTATATTTAATCATGCTGTAGAAATCCTGGCAGCCTTCTCTGAGCCTGGCCTCTGCTCTAATTACATTTCTAGATTTTAGTAAATTGAAAGGGAAAATGTAGGAACAAAATAATTAAAACCGAAGAGGAAGTGCATATTAAAAAGGAGAAGCTGTTTAAAATTCTTACACGTAGAGCTTCCAAGGACATCCACAATCGCTTAATCAGCTCCACACCAAATCAAAGCCCTTTGTGCAGAGGCTGGAGGGATCATATCTCAGGTGGGCAGTGTGGTCCTTACAGTAAAATGGGAGCCTCATTGCACAGAGCTACAGATGGTGATAGGACCTCTTATGGCCCTCCAGATCACTAGGGATTCAGACCAGGGTCTGGAGAAGCTTCTGGCACATATTCTATACCCGGAGGAGCCCTCTCCCATATCCTGGGCAGAGTCTGGCTAAACTGTAAGGATTAGTCTCAATTGTAAGGAAGCTGAAACAGATGTCCAGTCTCCATTCCCATCTCTTTTTGCACCTCTTCCCCATACTCCTTTCCCAAGGAGCTATCTTTTTCTCTCTGCTTTTCTGTGAAATCCTAAGAGAACAGATAATTAAACAGCCTCAGTGTCACCAAGAGCTAGTCACTTGTAACTGGTTACTGGGTTACCTATGGGACAGTTTCAATTTTTACAAGGAGCAAACACCTCTCTGGCTTCAGCTCAAGAGAAGAGGGTTTGTTGATAGTGATGGTAAAAGAAATCTAATTGAAAAGTTTCAAGAATCTGCCTCAGGTGACAAGAGCTCTTTCTGCTTTAGAGCCAAGCACACGGACCACATCAGTAGAGAATCTAGGCTCTCCAGTTCTTAAACAAACCATTTTGGTTGGGCGGAGTGGAGCACACTTGCAGTCCTAGCACTCAGAAAGTAGAGGCAGAAGGATCAGGAGCTCAGAGCCAGCCTCTGTTACATAGTGAGCTTGGGGCTAGCCTGGACTATGTGAAATCATCTCAAAGTCTAAAACCCCCAAAATAAAGCAGAAAACAAGCAAGAGTAATTTTATCTAGAATATAGGTGTGTGAGCCCTGGGGGGTTGGAGTCTTTTGCCCATGATTCCTAGGACGTTCAACATGGGGATTACCGGGTCTGCTTCTTGTACTTGAAAGTGGAAAGCCGCTGGCACTGTTGGGGGTTCTTTCCAAACCCAGCGGCTTGGTTCCTGGGCTGCCAGCCTTCCCTGCTGAACAGGCTCACCAGTCACCTGGTGCCAAGAAGCATGTGGCAAGAGACAGGAGCACACTCGGCTGGAGGCTGTCCCACAGGCCTGGAAAGCAGTAGGGCTCCAGGAAGCTGCTCCCAAACACGCTGCAACCTTGTTACCTCATGACCTACAGGGGTCACTGGGTTGATCTCTTGTGTCCAGAGCTAGGTGTGTGCCTGATTTGTGTTTGCAGGAGGCAGGCTGCTTTTGATTTTGAGAGCTTGATTCGGTAATAAGATCTTTTAAGTTTAAGGCTAATCAAAGAATGTAACAATAACGAATATCCCATTGCTGACATTACTTCAACACAAAGGTGACCATTTTCTTCCAGGGCCAAGAGTCTCTGAGATAATTCTACCCAACTCCAGAATCACTTCTGGTCCATGGGAGCTAAGACATGAGACAGACTGGGGACCCAGATGGCTTAGCCAAGAAATTGTCACAGAATCAGCCATCTCTCCGTTGGGTCTCTCACACACACACACACACACACACACACACACACACACACACACACACGCACGCACGCATGCATGCACATCTTTTGCCTTTCGCAGAAAGAATGGCTGTTTATGGTTTTCAAATGCTAATTTATTTATTTAGTTTTTGAGACGTGGTAATCACCTTGTAATTCTGGCTGATCTTGAACTCAGTATGTAGAACCAAGTTGGCCTTAAATTCACAGAGTTCCTCTTGCCTCTGCCTCCCAAGTCCTGGGCTTAAAGGTATGCCCCACATTATCCGAGCAAAATACTTTATAAATGTTAGCATTTGCAGGCTAGGCTTATTGGACACGAATTTCTATGAATTTAAGGCCAGCCTGTCAACAAAGAGAGTGCTAGGTCAGCCAATCCTACATAGCGAGACCCTATCTCAAAAAAATAAAACAAACAAAAACACATGTAAAAAGTTCTTTAAAAAGACTTTTAGTTGAGAGCTGGCTAAAAAGAAAGTAAGAGCAAAGTCATCGGTAATCCACAAACTGCACATCTAGGTTTCAGTTGTGAAATGCCTGTTGCTGCTCCACCCACCCCGTCCCTGGATCTCAGCTTCCTTCCTCCATTCTGGCCTCGCACCTCAGCGCGAACTTCTGTGCGCTGCACGCGACCCCCTCCGAGTTCCCGCCTCTTTCTACTCTGGCCCCGCCTTCCGCTCGAATCCCCCCGACTCTGGCACCACCTCGCGACGCTTGCGCACTAGAGAAGGTAGGCGGAGTCTCAAAAGAGGAGGAGCTGGAGAGTCCTGAGCGGGGCGGGGTGGGGCGGGGCCCAACGGGGCGGGGCGAGGCAGGGTGGGGCGGGGCGGGAAGCCGGGGTAGGAGGCCGCGCGGGGTGGGGCCCGGCGGGTACGCGCTCGCTGCGTCGACGTGCTGACGACAGGACGCCCAGGCCGGTGTGTGTCGGTGTGTATGTGTGTGTGTGTGTGTGTGTGTGTGTGTATGTGTGTGGTGTGTGTGTGTGTGTGTGTGTATGTGTGTGTGTGTGTGTGTGTGTGTGTGTGTGTGTGTGTGTGTGTGTGCGCGCTCCAAGAGTGTATTTGTGTATCGGCGGTCCCGCAGGTCCCGGATGTTGCGGGCAGTATGAGGCGAGCGCAGGGGGACAGGGACCAGCAGCTGTCGCCGCCGTTCTCAGGTGAGTGTGTGTCTGTGTGTGTGTGTGTGTGTGTGTGAAGAGTCGAAGAAGGGGGTTGGCCTGTCGGGGTGCGGGGATTTTCCTTGAGAAGTGACTAAACCCCCCAACACACACTTTCCCTAATGTACTATTCTCTGCCCCATTTCCTATGTTGGTTTCATGGCCCGAGGAAGCCAGAGCCTAGTCAGCCGTCTGTTCTTCCTACCTCAAGCATTCTGGAAACACAAACGCGCCCCCTGCCTCCAGCCTCCCTCACCATCATATCCCCAACCCCATCCCCCTTGCCAAATAGTGAGCTGTCGCCTGCGGCGAGATGGTGAACTGCGCATGCTCGAATGTAAAGGAGCTCCGGGTGCCTGGTCGCTGCTTCAGGACGCATGCGCATTGCTGTTTTGCAGGGACTTGCGGGATAAAGAGCCCCTTGACCACGAGCCCGCCTTCTTCGCTAGATTTGCCACCCAATAGTGAGCTTGTCGCTCCGATCGGAGAGGGAGAATTTAAATTATGCTAGGGATTTAAGGACAAAGCACTATTTGCATCTGGTGTTGCCCTAGAGACTCCCAGGCTACCAACGCCTCCTAGAGCCAACGTGTCCCACGCTGACCCCTCCTTTTGAAACTAACTGCAACTTCTAGTTCTAGAATTACTTCCCTTTCCACCACTCCCGTCGTCATGCTGAAACCTTACTACAGACTTCCCCTAGGTTTAGGAGTAAGTCCAACTCGTTTATTCTGCCAGGGGATTTTGATAGTCTTGTTAAAAAGGACTTGTTAAAAGGTTCATAGAAAAGAAACTACGGTGGGAATTTCTCTTTAGTAAAATTCGGAGTTGCCTTTACAGAGTAGATAAGGAAGGGATAAGTGCCACACACAGTTTAAGGCTTGAGGTAACAACAAAACGGAAATCAAGACATCAGTAGCTTCATTTCAGCCCTTGTACTTCGTGTGACCTATTTGATTCTTTGTGTGTGTGTGTGTTGTGTGTGTGTGTAAGTTCTTCCATAGTGTTTCAGTTTAGTTGTACATTCTGTGACCATAAGAAAACAGAGGCAATTGAACAGCCTGTCCAGAAGTATTAGTTTCAAATAATTTGAGCGATAATTCTTTCATATTGGTAAGTTCTAAAGAATTAAAATGAGGAACTTTACAAAAATATTCCAGTGACTTAGGCCCCAGGGTTTTAGCTGACAGACCCTACTTGGTTCTTCAGTTTGCTGCTGTGCTGTCCCTCTTAGAAACGTTGTCTTAGCTCTACCATGGAGGGAAAAAGGGGTTTTGTTTGTTTTTGACACAGTCAAGTTCTTGTGTAGCCATGGCTGGTCAGGAATTCCCTATGAAGACCAAGCTAGTCTCAAGACTATATTCACAGAGATCTGCTTACCTCTGCCTCCTGAGTGCTAGGTATACATTTGGTCCCAAAGATAAACACTTTCTACTAGCAAAAAGTTTGCTGAATTGTATTGAAATGAATAGCTAGATTGTTGTTGGGTGGAGAGAATAGAAAAGGGAGGGGCATCTTCTGTTTTTCAGTTGTCTGGTTAACCTAATGTCTCAGACTCTTGGGAGTGGGACATGAATCAGTCTTGTTTTAAAATTCCCTTTCTTTTGTGTTCTTTCTTTGGTATTCTTACAAGACATATTTTGCTTGGCATTTTAACCCTAGAACCTTAAGTTCTTGGGCTTTAAAGTATATATACACACATATATACATATATATATACACACACACACACACCTTTTTACTTCCTCATGTAGCACTGGGCTTTATTTATGTGGCTCGGCTGTCTGTTGTGGTGTTTCCGGTTGCCATGTTGCACTTGGAACCAAGAGATGACAGAGAAGAGGCACAGGAGTTGAGGGCAGGGCACATATATCATCTTGTGTTGAGAAAGAGCTGGATACTCATTCCCCCCCCACCCCCAGTATCCCCAGTAGTATAAGTTATTGTGTCAACTCCACATTTAGGATCAGGGCACTTGGCGTCCTTTTGGTATTTTGGTGACTACACCTCTTAAAAGTGTTATTACAGTGGCTAGTTTGGTAGTTGGAAATACTTTATGTGGTGTACCTCCTCGCCTGGATCAGGCTGTTGTAAAATCTAGAAGTGAAGCTAATGAGGTAATCCCTGTCTTTCTTCTCCATAGACTTTCTTCTTCTGGGATGCTTTGTTCTTATCTGGAAACATTTTATTTATGAAGTCACTGAAAGCCTTATTTAAGTTTTTCATGATACAAAAGCAAGGGATGATTTTAGGATTAAGATAAGTTGTTAATTAATTCATATTGATGCAGAAATTTGTTTAAAAATAAAAGATAATACAGATGTCAAAAAAGAAAAAAATCCAAAAGATCCACAGTAAGAATGAAAAGCCTTCCATGGTTCTTCTCAAAGGCAGCATCTCCTTCCAGAGTCTGCACAGCACAAATGCATGAAGATTCTTTGGTGTCTGTTTTTCACAAATGATAAGACACTCTGTACATTTTTTGTTTTTTCACTCAATTTATCTTCGTGATCATTTCATATAGTATGTGTAGTATCTCCTTTTAAAAAGTGACAAGGGTTTTACTGTATATGATATGCCATCGTTCAACGAGTTCTTAGTAAGCATTAGGTTTTCAGAGCCACAATTTATTTTTTTTTTTTGTGTACTGGTGTCTATTGGATTAGATTTTTTTGTGAATGTACCAGATCAATGGGTGTATGCATTTTTAATGTTGGCAATATTGTTTTCCACAGAGGTGTATGTTTATATTATTGCCAACAGCTCATCTGTGTGTTTCCTAATCTACACTCTCATAATTTAAAAATCTTGTGCAGTGTTTTCTCTGAGACTAAGCTCATTATATAGTTTCATAAATTTCATTATACTGAGGAGTTATGGACAGACTGTCACTGTTTTGTATGTCAAGAGTCTTAGAGGACACTCTTCCATGAGAGAGCAATGCCATAGGGACTGCATACACCTGGGTAACAGCAAGCCCAGGGCAGTTCTAGGAAGGAATGTGAGACATGGATTCCAGTTTCCTCATCTTAACTCTCAGTTCTAGTTTCTTTGTGTGGAACTCCAAAAGCTTATGTAATGTTTTGCGATATCATTTTGGTAGCTATGAGCAAAGGCAAGTGAACTGTTTTTCATTGAGTTGAAAAGGTGACTCAGTGGCTAAGATGGTTACTAAGTGTGAATTTTCCCCACTAGAATGTTGGCCTTAGTAGTCTTCTGACTGCAGAATACCTTATTATGAGCTGTAAAGAAAGAGGAAAGGCTGGGTATGTTGGAGCACACCTTTAATCCCAGTACTCAAGAGTCAGAAGCAGGCAGATCGATGTGGATTTAAGGCCAGCCAGAACTTCATAGTGAGACCCCCATCCCTCCCAGATCCAGCCTCCCCCCAAAGGAATAAATAAATGAACGAAGAGATGTCTGTACCTGAAGGAGATTGTGATCTTACCAGATGTACTGACTATGTGAAGTAAGAATCAGAAAGTAAAAGTAAATAATACTATGCTTGTGTTCTCCTCTGAGAAGAGCTGAGAGGAGTGATGAAGGGCTGAAAGAGAGTTGGTTTGGGAGGGCTTTCTGGAGGAAGTGTGTGCTGAGGTCTGTGTTGTTTGGTTTTCTTCAATTATTGAACGTTCAAATATACAGAAAAGTAGAAAGGTACAGTTATTGCGCTCTGACTACCACTTTAATTGTTCACACTTGCTGTATTATAAAATATATACGTGCGATACATGTTAGTATATATAATACTCAAGCTCATATTTCAGTTGTATTTACTCAGTCTTACAGTGTTTGTCACAAAACAATTTGAGTAATTTTAAATTTTATTTGATATTTTGAGACAAGGTATAGTCCTGGCTGGCCTAGAGTTCACTCTGTAGACCAAGCTGACCTCCAGTTCACAGAGAGCCACCTGCCTCTGCCCCTCAAGTCCTGGAGTCAAAGGCGAGCACTACTGTACCTACCATTGTTTGTATTATTCCCCTTCAACAGTTCCCTTTCAGAACTGTTTGAAGCTACTCAGGATTAGTGGCTTTTGCTTTTTTTTTTTTTGGTTTTTTCGAGACAGGGTTTCTCCGTGTAGCCCTGGCTGTCCTGGAACTCACTTTGTAGACCAGGCTGGCCTTGAACTCAGAAATCCTCCTGCCTCTGCCTCCCAAGTGCTGGGATTAAAGGCGTGCGCCACCACCGCCCGGCGGCTTTTGCTTTTTGAAGAGACCAGGCCATTTGTGTTCCGGTGTATATCATCACTTAGAATTTTCTGATTGTTTTCTTGGTTTCAGTAATTTGCTCTTTTATCAGTATAAGATGATACTGAGACCTAAAGACTTGGTTAGGTTCCTGTAAAACAGTGTTAGAAGGAACAGCACTAGAGCCTCTGTAATGTTATGCTGTTTGGTTGTGTGTGTTAAGGTGATGAAGCTCAAACTTTTCAGTGAAATTTCCTCCTTCTATAACTAGCAGATAGCATTTAAAATGGCCCCATTCTGGCTACTGTTACTTTTCTAGTAGCCTTTCTCTTACCATTTCTCAGTTAATTAAGTAGTTGTTAAATGATGATTTAAAAAATTCTTCCATTCTTTTCCTTTGGCTAGTTTTTTATTTTCTATAAAACTTTCCCTTATCAGTTAGGAGTAAATTATAGCTTCTACAATAAAAGGTTGAGGTGACTCTTTCCATTTAATATTTTCTGAATAAGGAGGTGGTATAATTAACAGGCATTTTAGAAAGGCTACAGACAAACCACAGTCCTGGGGATGTATTTAAGGCCTGGAACATGAGAGGCAAGTAAGTACTCTACCTTGGGTTATCCCCATAGCTCAAGTTGTCATCTTTACTGGTAGCAAATGAATAGTTTCTTTTTCTTTCTGTTAGTATCATTTTGCACGCATGGATTTTAATGTATTGTGTCTTACTAACAGTTACAACAGTGTTTACGATGCACAAGATGTTCTCTATTTTGCCTCTGGAGTCCTCTCAGCTCAGCAATTTGAGTGCATTCTTGCTTTCTGGCACAAGAAGTTTCTGACTGTATTTTTTTCTGTCCCAGATGTGCAGCTCTTGCTTTACCTTTCTTTTTTTCTTATTTTTAAAATTTTAACCCTATTTTTATTTTATGTGTATGGTGTTTGGCTTGTATATATGTTTTTGCACTGTGTGAATGCAGTGCCCTTGGAGACTAAAAGAAATCCCCAGAACAATTATGAACTGTTATGTGGGTACTGGGAATTGAACTTGGGTCCTTTAGAGGAGCAGCAGTGTTCTTAGCCAATGAGCCATCTCTCCAGCCCCACACGTTACCTTTCTGCAGTTTCTCTTTTATTAAATTAGGTTACTCATGCCCTTTATGAGGCTTTGCAGCTAAATTATGAAAAAAAAAGTTGCCTTTATTTTAGCTCTGTATACCTAGTGTTTGACTCTCTGTGCTGCTGGCATTGCTAAGATCAAGATCTTAGAACTCACAACTTCTTTATCTTGAACATTCTTTGTGAAAGATAAGTAGTGTCCCAAGTGACAGCATTGCTATCTCCCACATGAACATAAAGTTGGCTTTAGAAAATATTGGAGCTTCTCTCTCTCTCTCCCCCTACTCCCCAATTCCCCTACTCCCCCCCCCTTTTGAGGGCAATGTTGCAATGTTGCTTTTTTTTTTCTGGGGTGAAATACAAGGAAATGAGGGCTGGGATGTAGCTCAGTTCTTAGAGTGCTTTCCCAGCATACAGGAAGCCCTGGATTAGATTCCTAGTACCACCTAAACTGGGCTTGCTGGCCCACACCTATGATCCAAGCACTCAGGAGGTCAGAGCAGGAGGATCAGAAGTTTAAGGCATCCATTAGCCACATAGGGAGTTTGTCACACAAGCTTTTTGGAGCATGTGATGTTCTAACATTATATAAAGAAGTCTTTGTGGGGATATGTATAAGTATTTACTTTTCTTTCCTTTTCCTCATTTAAAGCATTTCTTTTAAAATTTCCACATGAATGTTATGTAAGATTCTGCTGTTACAGCATATATTTTTCATTATCATTAAATTTTCATCTTTTAAAAGGAGCAAGACAAATTGTTCTTAATTAGGGAAAATTTTCAGCCAAACCATGACCTCTGATTTTCAGTTGTCTTAACTCAGGGTCTGGAAGATTGCTGCATCCTGTGATACTGTGGACTGTGGACTTAGGGAAAATGTCTGCTCATCTGAGTGCTTTTTGAAACTCTTGTCACACTAATGAAGGCTAATTTGTAGCTGGTCTTAGGATCTAGACTAATTCTTGCCTTAGTAAAAAATGTTTAATGAGATGGTTCATATGCAGTGATACTTTGAATAATTTTGTTACTCAGAGCCAGACAATAGCAATATTCTGATACGTATCTGAAATCCATTTCCCAAGTTCTCTTTACCATCTTGTCATATTTATAAGGTTATTTATTCTCAGTCTGGTTTCATAACAATACTGGTTCCACATTACATTCTGCTTGTGTATTTGAGGAAGCACACCTGTTTCTTGTGTTTGTTTTCAGGCATGGTAAAATTACTCTGCAAGACTCTGTGGACATACTTGCTAATAAATTGGATCCAGTTCCTTCTTTCACTTTTGTGTTCATAAAGCTCCCATTACAGGAAAATGCTTTAAAATTAGTTTTGAAGGAGCACTTGGGCCTTTATTCTTATTACTATAGTCATACTTTATCTATTTTTTAATTAATTAATTTATTTATTTATTGTGCGTGTGTGTAAACATGTGCATATCAGGTTACATGTGTACCACAGGGAATGTGTGGAGGTCAGAGTATAACTTCCAAGAGTTGGTTCTCTCTCTCTTTTTCCTTTTTTTAAAAGATTTATTTACTTATTTTATGTATATGAGTACACTGTAACTGCACAGATGGTTGTGAGCCATCATGTGGTTGCTGGGAATTGAACTTAGGACCTGTACTCACCCTGGCCCCACTCGCTCTGAGCCCTGCTCCCTTCAGACCAAAGACTTATTTAGCTGTCATCAGACACACCAGAAGAGGGCGTCAGATCCCATTACAGATGGTTATGAGCCACCATGTGGTTGCTGTGATTTGAACTCAGGACCTTCGGAAGAGCAGTCAGTGCTCTTAACCGCTGAGCCATCTCTCCAGCTCTGGTTCTCTTTCTTTCTTTCTTTCTTTTTTTTTTAAGATTTATTTCTTTAATATATATATATATATATATATATATATATGTGTGTATATATATATATGTATATATATATAAACTTTAGCTGTCTTCAGACACTTTTTCTTCTCGCTCTAGCCCCCGCTCACTCACTGTAGCTATCTTCAGACACCCCAGAAGGGGGCATCAGATCTCATTACGGATGGTTGGGAACCATCATGTGGTTGCTGGGATTTGAACTCACAACCTTTGGAAGAGCAGTCGGCGCTCTTAACCGCTGAGCCATCTCAGCCCCCTGGTTCTCTTTCTAACACGTTGGTTTCAGGGATGAAACTCAGGTTGTCAGGCTTCACAGCAAGTGCTTTTACCAACGGAGCCATCTCTTAGATGTGATAGTCACATTTTCGTAGACTTGGCCAGAAGCTACAAAGATGCTCTCTGTATATGGCAAAGCTGCTCATGCAGCTTTATTGGAGCTGGATACAGATCGCAAGAGTAGATATTACGCATACAGTGAGTCTTCCTTGATACAATGACCATTATTCTTGACTGTTCTAAGAAGCTCTTGGCATAAATTTTCCTGACATCTCCAGCTACCTCAGAGAGGGCTTACACAATTTTTCAAAAAAGTTCTAATTTCTCCTGTCTGCAGAACTGCTTTTGTATTTGTAAGATGGAAAATGTACTTGTAATTATTTATCTCCCTAAATTGAGATGTATATATTCTTTTACCTGATATTTATAAAAAGACAGCCATGTAGAAATTTGCTATAAATAAAAATAAGCTTTTCAATGTTGAACATCATTTGTGCTGCCGGCCTTAAGTTTTAAATTGTAAGTTGGTTTACTAGTGCAGTTCCAGTACTTGGAAGGTAAAGGCAGCATAGTACTGCTCTATTCAAGGCCAGTCTGGTCTATGTATGGAGGTCTAGGGTAGACAAGGCCACAAAGTGAGATCCTGCCTTCAGAACACAGAAAGTAGGGACTAGAGAGCACTGACTACTCTTCCAGGGGTCCTGAGTTCAATTCCCAGCAACCACCAGGTGGCTCACAACCATCTGTAATAGGATCTGATGTCCTCTTTTGGTGTGTCTGAAGACAGTGACAGTGCACTCACATATATAAAATAAATAAATTTTTAAACATACACACACACACAGAGTAGGGACTAGAGAGAACTCACTTGATAAATTGAATTGAGATCTCTAGAACCCATAAAAAAACAGCATGGTGCCTCATACCCATAATCCCAGTGCCAGGAAGCAGAGACATGAGTATTTCTGGGGTTTGACAGTCTAGCCAAATCAGTGAACTCCAGGTTCAGTGAAAGAGCCTGTCTCACAAGGGAAAATGATTGAGGAAGACACCTGACGTTGACCTTTGCCTCCACATGCACTCATATTCACTACCCCAAAATAATAATCTTAAATATGTTCTACTTTAAACATGTATAAACAAGTATAAAGAATAATGCCACTCACATACCATCACCCAGTTATATAAAATCATTTTTTATGTGTGTAAAGGCCAAAGGGCAACTTTGGGTATTATTCCTAGAACACTGAGCAAGTTCTTTGAGACATGTCTCTTGTTGGCCTGGAGCCTAGCAATTGGTATAGATTGACCAGCAAGCTTCCCCAAGGATGCTTTTAATTGTCTTCTCAGCACTTGCATTATAAGCCTAAACCATGCCCAGCCTTTAAAAGGAAATCTTTTATTAAAAAGATTTATTTTTAGTTTATGTTTGGGTGTTTGCCTACAAGTGTGTGTGTGCACATGTGTCCACAGAGGCCAGAAGAGGATGTTGGATCACTTGGAGAAGAAATGACAGGTAGTCGTAGGTTGCCATTGGGTGCTGGGACCCAAACCCTGGGACTCCAGAAGAGCTGTGCTTTTAACAGCTGAGTATTTATTTCTCCAGCCCCTTTGCCTGACATTGTTATGTTGATTTTCAAAATCTAACTTAGAAATGCTGTGAATAATAGGTATACAGACTTCTCTTTAAAATGTTGCTTTCAATTCTTTAGTGTATAGATCTAGAGTTAGAATTCCTAGATCATATGGTAATTCTGTTTTTGATTCTTTTTCAAGATCCTTCATTCCATTTTTCATGGTGCCTGTACCATTTTACATTCCCATCAACACAGGAGTTCCAAGTTCTCCACATCCTTACCAACACTTTTTTTCTTCTTGATACTGGCATCCTAACGGGTGTTGTTGAATTCTTTTTTTAGCTTTATCTTTTATTGAAGTTGAGTTGTGAGTTTTATTTTATTTATCTTTAATTTTTAAAAGATTCATTATGTTTTTTGTTTGTTTGTTTATGTGTATGTGTCTGCGTGCTATGAGTATGTGGGTGGGCATGCAGACCAGAAGAGGGTGTCAGATCCCTTGGAGCTGGAGTTACTGGTGGTTTTGAGCCATATGATGTGGGAACTGAATTCTGGTTCTCTGGAAGAGTAGTATGTGCTTTTAACTGCTGAACCATTTCTCCAGTCCCCAAGGTTTGTTTTTGGGACTGAGTTTCAATCTGTAACTGGGCTGACTTTAAACTCATGATCCTCCTTCCTTAGTCTCTCAAGTGTTAGAGTCTAGATTATAAGTGTGAATCTTCATGATCAGGATAAACTATATCAGACCTATTTTATTGTCCTTTTGATGTCTATATAACCTAGTCTGACTTCAAACTTGTGATTTTTCTGCTTCTCTAGTACTAGGCTTGCAGTCATATGCTACCATACCTGGTTTTGTTTTGTTCTGTTCTGTGTGTTTGCTTTACAGAAGGAATTTTCTTATATCAGGGTAATAATTACATCTTATTTTCTCATATGTGTTTATAGTTGTGCTTTTTACATATAGGTCTCTACTGTCAATTTATTTTGATAGTGTGGGAAAGATTAAATTTTTTTTCTATAAGAAAACCTTAAAACATGGATCTACTTTTCCATGAGGATAACTCAATTACCCAGCCCCATGTTTTAGATAATTCAGCTGTTCCCAACTCTTGTTAAAATGTCACTTGTGTTTGTCTGTGTATATGAGGGTTTTCTCTCTATTCTCTTTATGTGCCGTTGGTTGGTTAGCCTGTCTTATGCTGTGCTGTTGGCTGGCTGGCCTTCTTGTGCTGTGCCATTGGCTGGCTGGCCTTCTTGTGCTATTATTGTACTGCTTTCCTTATCAGAGACTTACAGTAATTGTTCTTGTCTGATAAGCAAGGCACAGTGTCTCCTTTTTATGTTCATCAAGCGCCTTGAAAAACCCTGTCTAGTTGGTTGGTACATTTTAATGTAGTCATTTGCCATTGAAATATGTTCATGTGATATATCATAACCTCAAAGGGGGAAAAATTAAGCCTTGCTTCCTTATCAAGTAACTAATAACTGTTCTGAATGAGCCTATAATTTCAACTCACTTTTTTGTTTTGTTTGTGTGGTTTTTATTTTTACATAGATATAAGATCTTCATGTGGAACGTGACCTGTTATGATTGTATAAAGACACCAATAAAACAGTTTTGGTATTAGCATTAGTATTGAACTTGATGATACTAAAGTCAGTCTCTCTCTCTCTCTCTCTCTCTCTCTCTCTCTCTCTCTCTCTCTCTCTCTCGTTATTTTTGAGACATGATCTCAGTTTATCTCAGACTAGCTTCCAATTTGTGGCAATCCTCCTGACTCAATTTCCTAAATGCTGGGATTACAAGTATGAGTCACCCTGCCCAGTAGTGTTAAAACCCTGATAATAAGGAAATGGAACCTATTTAAACAAAGAGATTATCAAAAAGATATATAGCAGCTATATGGCACAATGAAGCTAAACAACTAGATTTCAGAAAGTCCTGGAACCAAAACATTTGAATGGACTTCAGCAATAAGAACTGGTAGACTCTGGTGCTCTATAAATAAACTTCAGTTCCTATGAAGCTTAATTCAGATTCCTAGGGGAGCTCTGATTTGGTCAGGCCAAGACTTGATTTCCCATGGGCCACATATGTGCCCCAGGTTCAACTCCAGTTGTTTATGGGGAAGGGGAAGTTTGTATAAATAGAAATGTGGGGAATGGCTGGAATTAGAGACAGATTTTCTTTGAGCAATGATGAATCTTAGGACTCCTTACAATCTTAAAATTCTTAGTGTCTTGAGGGTTTTTTGTTTGTTTTTTAAATGTGGGTTGCATCTATTGGTCATTACTAAATTAGAACTTAGAATACAGGATTGGAGAGATGGCTCAGCAGGTAAAGGTGCTTGTCACCACCATGGTGGTAAAAGAGAATTGACTCCTACAGGTTATCTTCCAACCTTCGCTCTGTAGGCCATGGCATGCACACTCTATAAATTCATATAAAAATATATTAAAATATATTTAAAAAAATCAAGAAAAGCATTTTAAGAATTTTTTTTAACTTTAAAAATAAAATCATGTCACCAGGCATGTGGAGGAATGCCTTTAATCCCAGCACTCAGGCAGGTGGATCTCTTGAATTTGAGATCAGCTTGGTCTATGTAGTAAGTTCTAAGCCAGTCAGGACTATATAGTGAGACTCTGTCTCAAAATAAATAAACCGAAGTCCTCATCTCGTAGCATCTAAACTAAGTAGCATTAAAAAAAAATTGAGTCAAGTGGTGGTAGTACATTCCTTTAATCCCAGCACTTGGGAGGCAAGAGGCAGGCAGATCTCTGAGTTCAATGCCATCCTGGTCTGCAGAGTGAGTTTCAGGACATCCAGGACAGAGAAGCTGTCTCAAAAAAGCAAAACCAACCAACCAAAGAAACAAAAAACTTAAAAAATTAGTAAGTTTGGTTGAAAATCCCTTTAATGTCTACCTTAATAGAAGACAGATAAACTAAATTTTTATATCTGGTTCTTTATTCTTGGTTGGTTGGTTGGTTTTTCAAGACAGGGTTTCTGTATTTAGTTCTGGCTGTTTTAGAACTCTGTAGACCAAGCTAGCTTCTAACTCACAGACATCTGCCTGCCTCTGTCTCCTGAGTGCTGGGATTAAAAGCATGTTTCTTTTTGTTGTTGTTGTTGTTTTTTGTTTTTGGTTTTTCGAGACAGGGTTTCTCTGTGTAGCCCTGGCTGTCCTGGAACTCACTTTGTAGACCAGGCTGGCCTCGAACTCAGAAATCCTCCTGCCTCTGCCTCCCAAGTGCTGGGATTAAAGGCGTGCGCCACCACCGCCCGGCAAAAGCATGTTTCTTTTTGAGACAATCTTTTTTTTACTTATCGGTGGCTGTCCTGGAACTTACTAGTAGACCAGATCTGCCTGTCTCTGCCTCCCAAGTCCTGGGATGAAAGGTGTGAGTACTCCTAGCATTCTCTATTCTTTTATTATTATTGTTGTTTGCATATGCTCTGTGTGTGTGTGTGTGTGTGTGTGTGTGAGAGAGAGAGAGAGAGAGAGAGAGAGAGAGAGAGAATGAGAATGAGCACATATGTGCTACTGTGAGTATGTAAGGATCAGAGGATAACTTTCAGAAGTCATTTCTTGCCTTCTACCTTGTATTTGAGGAAGAGTCTCTTTTTGTTTCTGCAGTGTTATATACTTCAGTTTAGCCAGCCTTGGAGTCTGTAAGTGATTCTACTGGGAGATTCTCCCATCACCCCATCACAGTGCTAGATTACAGATATCTGTCACCCATTGGGCTTTTTTTTTTTAAAAAAACCATGGATTCGAGAGATCAAACTCAGTGTTGTTAGGGCTTCCTGCCAAGTACTTTTACCAACTGAGCCATGTTCCTGGCTCTTTGCTTCTATATTCAATCTGATGTGATAGATTATTTTTGTTGAAATACAGGAAGGAAATGTAGTCTCAAAGGATAGTTAGAAAAGGGAGAGGTATTTTATAGCCATTTCAGACAGTCACATACATTTGATATTATAATAAAACTGACAAACATTAGTTAACTTCTAAGTTAGTTTGCACTGTTGATCTGAAATTATATTGATATAATTGTTATATTGACATATGTTGATATATCTTATGTTTGAATAAGTTATTTAAAGAGATCAAATCTCCTTGTGTTGCCCAAGCTGGCTCCAAACTTTCAGGAGATCCTTCTGTCTTCCTGAGTAGATGGAACAAGAGGACAGTTGAATGGGTTTTATCAATAGTCTCAGGCACTGACTGTTTGGAAAATTATTGACTCACTGAGTTCAACCAGTCTTCTAAATGTCTAAAACATCATTTTCAAAAAACACTTTAGTTATGATCACCATTCTTTTCATGAAAAAAAAAAATCAGTGTTGGGAAGCTGTCAAGCAGCTACAATTACCCAAAATTGTAATTTTTTTTCATTAAATGCTCAAATTTTATCATTGGCAACAAATACTGTCAGTTGTTTTCCTTAATGTGACAGACTTACTGCATTTTCAAGAAAATCTATTTATGTCTGAATAACTAGTTTGTTCTTTTTCCAAGAAAAAGTAGTGTTTCATGAAAAAGAAGCCAGCTCAGAACTCAGTCACAAGTGCTGTCCCCGAAGCCATTGTGCTTGAGGGCACTGGGAAGTGCTTTCTGCATGCGCCCTGTTTCTGTTCACAAAATATTCATGGGTTTGCTTGGTTGGTTGGTTGGTTTTTCAAGACAGGGTTTCTCTGTGTAGCCCTGGCTGTCCTGGAACTCCCTCTGTAAACCAGGCTGGCCTTGAACTCAGAAATCCGCCTGCCTCTGCCTCCCAAGTGCTGGGACTAAAGGTGTGCGCCACCACTGCCCAGCTCATGGGTTTATTTTTATTACTTCATCAAGAACATTCTTGAGCCAGGCATGGTGGCCCATATCTGTAATCCTAGCATTTGGGAAGTTGAGGAAGAGGATCTGGAGTTTAGTTGCAGGACAGACTGGGCTACTGAGATCCTGTCGCAACAGGAGGAACATTCTTGGTGCAGTTGACTTTATTTCTACGTCATGAGGGGAAAACATCTCAAAGATTAGTACCAATTTAATACCACTTACCTTACCTTATGCTAGGTGCAACAGTTTCTACTCATTATTAATTTGTGTAATCAGATCAAAAGTCAACATAATCATAACTCTAAACAACTTATTATGATTAATGTTGAAATAGTTATGACTTTGAAGACCTTTTGAAAGGGCTCTGTCAGGATCTGCACACCACACTTTGAGAATTGCAGCTTTAGGAGGAGACACAAATGCATCATGGTGTAGGTCTTACTGGATTGCTAGTGTAGTCACTTTGAGTTGCTTAGCATGGTTATCAAAAAGAATGCTGTACTTTAAAAGTGCATAAAATGTTTTAGATTTCTTGATTAGAAATATATCCTAGTAATTAATATTTTCAAACACCAGAGTTGAAGGGATTAAGCTTTTCAGCTAGATAGTCTTTCAAGTATGTGATAATCTTGGTATAAACTGTCTTAATAACATGTTATGTATGTATTACAGTACGTACAATTTAACATTTTTTTCAAATATTAAAAATTTTAAGTAAATTTTTATTTCTTCAGTTTGCATATGTGTGTGTGGAGGTCAGAGGACAGTTCAGAGGAGGTGGTTCTCTCCTTTCACCATGTAGGTCCTAGGAATCAAAAAGTGTAGAACTTTGATTGGCAGAGAAGGGAAAGAGAAATTTAGGCAGAAGATGCTAGGAGAAAAACTGTGGAGCTGGAGAAGAGATGGGGAATATAGAATTGTAATCCTAGGTCTACTTAGCCCTTGAAATCTCTGTATAGATAATGTTTAAGAAAATGTCTGTTGGAGGTCAAAGAGACAAGAGCAGGGGCAAAAGCTATGAGGCATGTTTGTGTCTGGTGTGTTCAAAGATTCAGCAAGGAGGCCAATATGGCTAAAATTAAGGGAGCAAGAGACAAAGTAGAAATGAAGTCTAGTTCTTACAGTGCTGTTTGTTAGGATAGTTGACCCAGGGACCCTGCAAGAGTTCTAATTCCTGTCCTGTGCCTATACCACTAAGTAGAAATCTTTGCAGGTAGGACTGTGGCAGAGAAGAGACTGTATTTGAGAAGTATGTCAAAGAAGGAATATCCATTTAATTATAGATTGAATGTGGGGGTTGTGGGAAAGGAAATGTCATGAATGATTCCAGGTTTCTGGCTCAAGAAACTGGATGGGTAGAGGTGTCACTTACTGAGTTGAGAGTGAAAGATAAAGAGGAATGGGAGTAGGTGTGGAATTTAGATGGAAGATCAGAAATCAGGAGTTCAGTTTTAGACATGTCAAATTTGGGATGTGAATGAGGCTAAGAATAAATACGTTAAGTAGGCAGATATATGAGTAGAACTTCAAGTGAAATGAGACACTAAGGTAATATATTTGTATACCATATGCTTATTGATGGTCTTTACAGTGTCTAAATGACATCTTGCATGAGATAAATTTGATGGATGAAGATCTTGGAGTGTGGGAACTAGTTGGCCTCTCACAGTTGTCTGAACAAGAAGTGTGGTGGTAGTGTGAATTAGGATGGTGTTGGCTTGAGAAGACAGAAAGTAGGCTGGAGATCTGAGGACCTGTGGGACCATATTCAGTAGAGGTGGACGCTGGACAAGGAATTGAAGATGGCTTTGGAATGTCAAGCTTAGATGAATGGTGGGTCTGTTAGCAGTTATAAAACAGTCAGAAGGAGCTGGTTTGGAAAGTGGTTAGTTTTAGATGTATTTAGAAGCATTCCAAGTAACAGACAGGTGGGTCTTTTTGCACTGAGTTTTGGAAGGGCAAATGAAGTTAAAAACACAGTCCGTTTCCATAAAAAAAATTTCATTTGAATAAAAATGATTCACCAAGATTCATAAAAATGGTAACATCTACAGCCTGTTTTGATGTGTTAGGGTGTCTATTATGTGTCCTTGGCTGCTTTTTGTATAAGGTGCTTTCATTTGGTCACCATACTTGTCATGTACTGTCTTTTTTTCCCTGTAGTTCTAGGATTTCCAGTTAATTCTTCCCTGTAGCTTTTGAACTTTTTTTCTTCATCTTGATTCTTCAGAAGTTAGTATCTAAAGAATGAAGAAAGTTCCAGAAATAACATGTGGGAGTAGGGGCAGGAGAGATGGTTCAGTGATTAAGAGGGCTTGGAGCACAATCCTGAGAACTGGAGTTCAGATCTCAGTTCCTATGTAACAAGTTAGGCATCCCATAGATACCTGTAACTCCAGCTCTGAGGGATCCAACTCCCTCTCTGACCTTCACGTGTCCATAGGTATATACAAACACCTTCATGTATGCATACATTCAGACACATAAATACAATTAGTCTTTTTTTTTAAAGATATGGTAGTGCATGAACATTTGAAATGGAATGGCTATGAAAGCTGATGAAGTTAAAAGCCTGTCAACACAGAGTCACAGTGCATGATGGTTTTAATGCAGTACTGGAGTCTGTTCATCAGAGATACCAAAGCAGTGGGATGGTAGTGATGGCTAACCTTTGGAATTTGACCTGACTCATGGTCATCCATCCTGTTCATGGAAATATATTCTGCAGAGGTGAAAAACTTCCTTCAGTGAAAATGACTCTAAATTATTTTGGGAACTTCTGGAAATACATTGAAGAAGATAGCTGGGTGTGTACCTTAGTTGGCAGAGTGCTTGCCTGGCATGCCAGAAGCTCTGGGTATGATCTGCAACACCACATAAATCAGGTGTGGTGATTTAGGCTTATAAGTGAGGTATAGGAGCTGGCAGATCAGGAGCTCAAGGACATCCTTGGCTGTATAGTAAGTTCAACACCAGATTGGACTGCATGGGGGTTGGGGAGGAAAGGAGCTGATTTAGTTAAACTAACTTTGATATACTGTTAGAGATTACTACTCTTCATGAGCTACTTTATCATTCCTTAAGTAGTGGTGATAATAATAGATGATGTGATGAACCCATTCACTGGTCTTTAAGAAATTTTTTTAAAATCTATTTTCTTATAATAAAAGCATTCTCTTTTTTCTTGTTTTAAAATAATTCATGAAAAAAAAAAGTAAAAATGGGGGAAAAAATCACCCTAACACTCATTCCATGGAATTAACAACAGTTGGTGTTTTCATTTTTCTAAACCATTTTTTGTTACTGCTTGTGTAAAGTGCAAGTTTATGAATGCCACATGCCACTGGGGGTATAGAGGTTAAAGGACACTTCTCAGGAGTCAGGTCTCATCTTGTACTTTGTTGAGGCAGGGTCTGTTTTTTCTGTTTCTGTCACTCTGTGTATTCTAGGCTAGTTGGTCCACAAGCTTATGGGTGATTTCCTTTCTTATTGCCTGTCTCACAGTAAGAACAGAAGGAGCAGTAGAATAAGTAGGATTATGTATGTCTGTGGGTTTGTTTACAGGAGTGCAAGTACTCTCAGAGGCCAGAGGATTGGGTCCTACTAGAGCTTGAGTTACAGGTAGTTGGGAGCAGTACACAGAGCCACAGAGTCATCTCTCTAGTCCCCCTTTTCTTTTTTTAGTGGCTGAGATACATCAAGTTTTTAACCCACTGAGCCATCTCACAAGCTCAACATTGTCTCTTATTGTGCAATTTTTAAAATATCCGTGTGTACGTATCATATATTTATGTAAAGATATTTTTTCAAAAATTGAATTATAAGTTATTTAAAAATTTGCCTCTATAGCCAGGTGTGTTGGCACATGCCTATAATTCCAGGACTTGGAAGGCAGAGGGAGACTGGTTTCTGTAAGAGGTCATTTAGAGCTACATAGTGAAGCTCTATCTCAAAAAAAGAAAGATGCCTTAAAAATTCACTATATCGAGGCTAGAGAGATGACCTCAGTTGTTAAGAACACTGGCTATTCTTTTAGAGGACCTGGGTTTAATTGCCAGCATCCACATGGTGGCTCAAAACTTAACTCCGGTCCCAGAGGATCCAAGTGCCCTCTTCTGGCCTCCATGGGTACTGCATCTACATGCCCGGCAAAACCACTCATACACACAAAATAAAAATAGAATCTCAAAAAACCAATATCTTTTTTATGCTGGTGAAAAGAAAACATGATTTCTTAAAGTAACTCCATGGAAAGCAGAGTATAATGGCACACACTTGTAAGCTTGAGAGACGGAGGCAGGAGGATTGTAAGTTCAAATCAGCATTAGCCATATAGGAACCTTAAGGCTAACCTGGGTCACATGAGATCATATCACAAGTGAAAACAAAAATAGTGCTTAGGAGATGGTTTTGTAGGAACAATGCTTCCTGTGTAAGCATGAGGATCTGAGTTCAAATTCCCAGAACTCATAAAAAGTGTCAATGGCTGTAATATGCATGTAACCCCAGCACTGGGAAGTGAAGTCAGGTGGATCTTGGGAACTCACTAGCTTGTCAGCCAAGGGAAAACAGTGATCTTCTGAATCAATGACAGACACAGTCTGAAGGAAATGAAGCAAAGAAGGACAGAGAAAAAGACCTGACAGCCTCATCTGGCTTCTACATATGCACACACTCAGGGGCATGCACCCCACACACAAACATACACACACAGAGACAAACAAACCACAAATAAAAGAATCATAGGCATCTATTGTATGTATACATAATATGTTAGTGTTTTGTTTATTTAGGGTGGTTTTGCTTGCCTATTATTTTTTGTTAGTTGGACTGCTTTGTATTTTTGAGATAGGGTCTCATGTAGTGTGAACTGGCTTGGAACTTGCTGGGTAATAGGAATAACTTTGAACTTCTGACCCTTTTGTCTCTAACTCTCGAGTTCTGTGAGTACAGGCATGTGCAATCATGTCTGGTTTATATGGTTCTCAGAGTAGAACACAGGGCTTTGTGCATGCTGGCCAAATACTTCACTACCTGAGTATACCCCAAGTCCCTGAATATATAACTCTTTATTAATTAAACATTCTTCCCTAGTTTTGTCTGTAAGCTACACTGTCATAGACATCCTTGTGCATAAATCTTTATAAACTGATCTCCTAGGATTGATTTCTCAAATGCCATTGCTTTGTGAAAGTTGTGCAATGGGACCCATGCTGTGGCTCAGTAGATAAAGGTCCTACTGCTGAGGCTCACTGCTGAGTCATCTCTTCAGCCCCAGATTTTTAATGTTTCATAAGCACTTATCCTGGGTGTCACTATCTCTATCAAAAGGATATGTGTGAGACTGGAGAGATGGCTCAGCACTTGCTCCTCTTGCAAAGGCCTGGGTTTTCATTCCCAGCACCCACATGGTGACTTACAGCTGTTCATAACTTTTATTCTGGGGGCTTTGTACCCTCTTCTGCTCCCCGCACCCGGCATAATGTGGGGTGTGGGGGTGTGTGTGTGTGTGTGTGTGTGTGTATGTGTATATATATGCAGACAATCACTCTGACGCATAAGATCTTAGAAAGGGGGTATGTAAGATTTGAGTGAGACATTATAGAATTACAGTTCTGGGCATTCTAGTTAATTGTCAGCTCCTGAGTTCTAAATAGCATTTAGTTTACAGTAAGTATGATAGGAATTCAGAGTGAACTGGGGCGGCAAGGTAGAACTTGACCTGGATCTAGAAAAGCAATATTCTGATAAGAGGAAGAGGAATGTTTTTAGCTTTCAGAGTGCTGTGAATCAATTTGAGAAAGGCAGGTGAGTGAGATGACAAAGAGGCTACAGTCAGCTTGGAGAGGAGAGTTTGTGATGTAGTTGAAAGGTTGTCTGAGAGCTATGTTGTATCTCAGAGGACTGCTCTTATTTTTAGTATATTTTAACTTGTATAGTATAGAAACATAAGATAAAGTGGACATCCATGGCCCAGTTTTAAACAAACTGGAAACAGTATGGTCACTTTTTACAAGAAAAAAAGATTAAGGGTTATTTATGTGCAAATTATTTTGCTGTATAGTTTGATGAGCATATTGCTACTATTGTGGATCTTACTCTCCTGTAAAATTAAAGAGTTTAGCTTTTTCTGACAGTGAAATTATTACAGAACTTTCCAAGAATAAAGAGGTTTATGAACTAACTGGTCTATATTCATGTTGGTACCCATTTCTGGCTCCTCAGGCACAATACTTCTTCATGAAACTTGGTTCTTCTCATCTTTTATTTTTGAATGCCGTTTAGAGATTTTAATTTTTTAATATTATTTATTTTGCATGTGTGGGCACACATGGCACATGTGGTTAGTGAAAGGTGGTCAGAGGACAAACTTGTGGGAATTGTGTAGGTTCCAGGACTCAAACTTAGTTCCTCAGATTTGGTGACAGGTGAATTTATCCACTGAACTATCTTGCTGGCCCAGAGATTTTCATTTAAAAGTGTTTTATGGCTAAGAACAAGCAGCAAGAGGATGGGAGGAAGTCAAAGGGAATTGTTATATAATTGTTTTCAATTTACTCATGCTGGCTTCCTACTTTATTCCACTCCCATGATATCTTTAATGCGTATCAAGGATATTTAAATTATTATTTCATAGGGCAGATAATTTTGGGTGTAAATTTTTAGGAAAAATTATGTTAGTGTGTTTGAAAGTAAAATGTTAAGGATTTTTTATTTCGTATTTTTAAAAAAGCAGTACAGATAATAATAGTAATTTTTAAACTCAAGAGTTTTCAGCTGGGCAATGATGTTGCATACCTTTAATCCCAGCACTCAAGGTAGAGAGAGATGGGTCTCTGAGTTTAAGGCTATTCTGGTCTACAGAGTGTGTTCCAGGACAGCCAAGGCTACACAGAGAAGCCCTGTCTGGGAAAACAAAGCAAAACAAAAACTCAAGCACTTTCTCTTTAAAGTACATAATGCTGAAAGCTAATTAGTAACTTATTTTATTTTTCTTCTAGGAGCACTTTCCTAGGTAATTAAATTCACAGGGAATGACAGAGAAACTAGGCTGGCATTTTGCCAGTGTATGTCAAGAGTATTTTTTCTGTGATAGAGAACATGTCTCTCTTTGGTCCTTTCCCTTCCTAGAGACATAGTAGTGTTAAAAATAATTATAGTAATATTTGAGCACAAGTGCCAAACATTGCATTAGTCATTTTATACATTTAGCTCATTCAATGTTTATAACACTCTACTAAGATATTCTCATCTGTATTTTACAGGTGAAGAGTCTGAGGCACAGAAAGGTTTTTAAGTTACTTGCCTGAGATTTTAGAACTAATAGTCTCTGCTGTAACAATCAAAAGATCACTACTACATGGTAAGCCTGAAATCTCAGCCAAGGAAAGTCAATGGTCCAGAGGCTGACTTATCTGAGTCATGATGTATACATTCATTCCTTTTTCATTTACTTCATTTATTAAGCACCTGCAATTTCCTGGGCACTACACCTGCGCCTAGACATCAGACTTTTTTTTTTTTTTTTGGTTTTTTCGAGGCAGGGTTTCTCTGTGTAGCCCTGGCTGTCCTGGAACTCACTCTGTAGACCAGGCTGGCCTCAAACTCAGAAATCCGCCTGCCTCTGCCTCCCAAGTGCTGGGATTAAAGGCGTGCGCCACCACTGCCCGTAGACATCAGACTTAAGAAGGTTAATGCAGCATAGCAAGCACTCTCCAGGGAGTCTCAAGTCGAGTGGGAAAGAATAATAATAATCATAACAGCAAGAGATCTACACATTGAGAGTAAGGAGGAAGCATTTAATTTTCCTTGGAAATATTACAGTAGGTTGCAAAGATGAGGGAAAAGCATTCTGAGTAGAAGGAAAACCTTCGAAGATGCCATAACAAAAACGAGTTTACTGTTAGTAGGAATGGGAGAGTATAGTATTTCAAGTAAAATAATTTCTAGTAGATTGGTGTCCTGAACTGATGTGATCAAGAAAAACAGATTAGTTTGGGATGTAGTTCTAGGATAATATTGACTAGAATTGGGAGGTGGGGAGTTGTAGAGGTGGAGAATGGAGTGGAGAGTAGAGTGAAGGCTGACTCCTGGGTTTTTAGTTTGACTATCATGTGCGGGTTTCTGGTTTTGTTTTTCTGAGACAGGAGCTCAATAGCCCTGACTGTCCTGAATTCATAGAGACTCCTTGCCTTTGTTTCTGAGTGCTGGGATTAAAAATGCGCACCATCAGGTCTGACTTGAACACTTGGATATATAGTAGTATTACTGTGGAAGATAATCAGATTTTTGTGGAAAGACTTTTTAAGTCCAAAGTGGAAGAGTAAAGAACTATTTAAATAGCAGGAAGTTACAATATGAAGAGATAGGCAATCTTGTAACTCAGTGAAAGGGTGGATCAGTGGGTAGTTTGGACTGACTTAGAGACAGGGTTAGAAGTAGAGAATGGACCATTTCTCTGTTTTTATGAAATACTCACCTACATTTTTATTTTATTAATATAAGTTTTGGGATAGGATCTTACTATGATGCCTTGACTGGCCTGGAACTCCCTATGTAGATCTGGGTGACCTGGCACTAGAGATCTGCCTGCTGAGTGCTAGTATTAAGGATGTATGTTACCATGTTTGGCTCTGATTTAAAATTTTAGATCCTGTTTTATCTGCTTCAAACTTGGTTTAAAAAATTGCTACTGAAATAAATGCTTTTAGTTAGCTCTTATTAGGTGGTTGTCCCAAAATTGACCGTATTGTTTTGTATTTTTGTTGGGGTGACATGACTATAGGTATTTGTCAGAATTCACAGAACTGTATACCAAAAAGTGTAAGATTATCCCAGAGTTCAGTGGATATTCTGCTGTCTATACCCTTAGGCAGCATATGGTTAGACCTTTTTATGATATTAAAAACCCAGTTTTATTTATTTTAAATCTTATTTCTTTCTTTTCAAGATAGGAATTCTTTGTGTAACAGTGTTGGCTGTCCTAGACCTCAAACTCACAGAGATCCACCTGCCTCTGCCTCCCAAGTGCTGGGATTAAAGGTGTACATTACCAGTGCCCGGCTAAATCTATTTATTTTATGTGTATATGTCTATGTGTGCCTGAGTGTATGTATGTGTAGTGAATGTATGCAGGAGCCTCCTGAGGTCAACAGGGGACATTTGGATTCCTTTGAACTGGAGATACAGCGTGTTGTGAGTTATGTGAGTGCTGGGAATTGAACCTGGGTCCTTTGCAAGAACAGCAAATGCTCTTAACATGTGAGCTATTTCTCCATCTTCCGAACCTCATTTTAATTAATTTGTCTTAATTTTATAGCCACTTCTGTGGTCAAGTTCATAAATAACCATTGGTTTGGATTGTAACTGTTCTTCTTCTACTTGATTATTTATACACTTGAGAAGCAAGTAAGAAAAGTCCTGAAGAGCCACACACTGCAAAGTAGGTTCTGAATGAACTCCAGCCTTCCTTTTCCATGTTGTTTGTTTAACATAAATCCTTTTTGTTTTGAGAGAGGGTCTTATATATTTCAGGCTGGCCTCCATCTTACAGTGTAGCTGAGGATGACCCTGAATTTATTATCCCCACTTTACATCCCAAGTGCTAGAATTACAGGTGTGAGCTCTCAGACCTGGCCAAAAAACATTTGTTTTCTTTCCTTTGTTGTTGTTATTGTTTTTGGTTTTGGTTTTTTGAGACACCCCTGGCTGTCCTAGAAATGGCTTTATAGACCAGGCTGACCTGGAACTCACAGAGAACTTGAGCCTCTGCTTCCCAAGTGAATAGTTTGTTTTCAAATTTCTTTTTTAATAAGCTTGTTCAACTATGGTTGATATATGAATCAAGGTCATAGTTTTATGCCAGAATAAAAATAAGCAGAATCAGCCGGGCGGTGGTGGCGCACGCCTTTAATCCCAGCACTTGGGAGGCAGAGGCAGGAGGATTTCTGAGTTCAAGGCCAGCCTGGTCTACAAAGTGAGTTCCAGGACAGCCAGGGCTACACAGAGAAACCCTGTCTCGAAAAACCAAAAAAAAAAAAAACAGAATCATCTTTGTTTCTAACCATAGTACAAAGATATGTTAATATAATTTGTGAAAATTAAAGTTTATAAAAGCATTGAATTGATTATAAATAATATAAAAGTATCAAAACATTGATCATCAGTTTTTTAAAGTCACTTATTTTTGTAAATTATTTATATTACATAATCTGGTTGAATAAAATTCTCTGGTACTAGTGACTAGCAGCCAATTAATGTGCAGTTTAGTTATCAGACTGTATATAGCAAATCACGACCTTTTCTTTTTCTCTTATGTCATAGTAGTTTGGCATTTAACATAGCAGTCCAACCTAACATTGTTTTAGTTTGTTCTTTACATAGTAAACATGCTCTGTGTTACATTGGATGTTTTTTGATTTGGTGTTTGGATTAATATCAGGTAGCTTATTTTTGTCTTCTTGAGCCACTGCTACTTCATACTGTTCTTAAGTCCAAGAAATATTTTTTTGTCTCTTAGAAACAAACAAGAGAGAATATTAAATAATATAATTATTTTATCTCAGTTCGTTGTATGATTACATTTGTTTTTCTTTGATTTGAATTTCCTTATTTGAAAATTCTTACTTGCTAATGTATAGAATTTGTCTGATAGAATGTTGAGCTGTTAGGTAGAACTTGCCATCACACCTGTAAGACTTCAGTTTTTCGTCAGACTTCAGTCAATCTTAAATAGCTTCCCAAGTCATGAACCCTCAGGTCAAAGCTTAATAGTCTTAGAATTTTGGGACCACCCACACATCGACCTGGACCTTATATCACGCTGCCTTGTACTTACAGATTCACCTGCTTCTGCCTTCTAAGTGCTGGGATTAAAGACATCTGCTGGGCCTTGACTTCCTTTTGTGTGTTGTTGATTGTGTGAATCTAGGTGCGTGAGTGCATGTGCACTTGCGTGTGTGTTTGTGTTTGTGTGTGTGTGTGTGTGTGTGTGTGTGTGTGTGTGTGTGAGAATGAGAGAGAGAGAGAGCCAGAGGTTGACCTTGGTATTGTTCCTCAGAACTTTCCCACCTTGCGTTTTGAGACAGTATTCCTCACTAGCACTTAACACTCATTGTATTAGGGTGGCTCGTTAGCAAGCCCCCAGGATATGCCTTTCTCTCCCACCTCTGTGCATAGATTACAGGTGGGCTCCACCACTTTGGGCATTTAAAAAAAATATAAAGATCCCCCCAAAACAAAGAATCAAACAAACAAACATGGATACTAGGAATTGAATTTAGGAACTCATGTTAATAAGGCAAGCACTTTTCTGATTAAATCATCACCCCAGCCCCTTATTGACACTACATCCAATTAATGTACATATTGAAGTCTCTTTGGGTGGCTAGAACTATTTGCTGAGTCCCTGTCACAGTTGACAGCTGTACTGACATAATCAGAACAAAGTATAAAAGGCAAGCCTCATTCTGAGAAAGAATTCTGGCCTCCAGCATTGGACTTAGCACACAGTTAGTTTTAAGGGTCGATGGCCTTGATTCTGAGTATTTCCTGTTTAATGTCTACAGTTGTGAGGCTTGTACCTTGGTGATCCCTAATAATAACAGAAATGAGAAACAATTTTCTTAAATAGTTTAATGTTAGATGTAGTTGGTTTACATAGATGAGGAAGAAAGACTACATTGAGAATAGTCATGTGCTGTTTCTTCTTCCATATGAAACTAGAGAGAGCTTTTGCTGAAAATACTTTTATTTTTTGAGTCAAGGGCTTGCTTTGGAGCCCAGGTCAAGCTTGAATTCAAAATTCTCCTGCCTTAGCCTTCTTGAAAGTAATATTTTTAAGCCAGGTTGTAGTAGTGCATGCCTTTAATCCCAATACTTGGGAGGCAGAGGCAGTTGGATCTCTGTGAGTTTGAGGCTGAGCCTGGTCTACAGAGTTCCAGAACAGCCAGGATACACAAACCCTGTCACAAACAAAAACAAAAAAAAGAAAATATTTTTAACCTTTGTCTAAAACTTGATAGTGTGCTACAGTTGAAATTTCATAAATGTATATAATAGCAGATTCTAGAGAAGTAAAATAGGAACTTTATTTTATTTTGCTTTTAAGAACCCATATACTGGGCTGGAGAAATGGCTCAGCAGTTAAGAGCACTGACTGCTCTTTCAGAGGTCCTGAGTTCAATTTCCAGCAACCACAACCATCTGTAATGGGATCTGATGTCCTCTTCTGGTATGTCTGAAGAAAGCGACAAACATGTACTCACATACATAAAATAAATTTAAAAATACTTAAATAAATAAATATTAAAAAAACCAAAACCCATATACCCCTTTTCCTTATACATATAAGCTCTTAGGATTGTCTGGTGTTTATATATTTTTTTGCAAATACTCCCATTACAAAATTAGATGACAATATCCAAAATAGATGCCATTAATTAAATCAGTTATAACTGTATGTCTATTACATGTTAGATGCTGTATGAATTGTTCATTTAAAAATTGTAAAATACCAAGAGCTTCTTCTTAATATGTTTTGTTAGCACATTTACCATCTTTGGAATCATAGACTAATGTGCAGAAGACAGCTGAGTTAATAGGAGTTCTTTCTCAGTAACAAAGGCAAGGAACCAAATCATATTTACCATGCTGTATCCCCTTTTGAATAGAAGTGGCCAGGTTAGCATGCATCTTAGTAAAAAGAACATCTTGATCTGAGACAGAACTGGCCTTTCTTGTGGTTGATAGAATTCACAATACAAGGTGTTTGTTTACCTGCTCTCTGAATAGAAGTGTATTTTCTGTCAACAGTAGCACTTCAACCTTACAAACAATAGGTAGTACTATAATCATGTCTGCTGTAGTTTTAGTTGAAGTTTGTCCACTTAGTTCATAAAAGACAGTTTGGCCTGTTTGTTTTAGTCACTGACTCTTTTACTTTAAAATCTGTTTATTCCCATTTTCTCCTTTCTCTGGTCATCTTGAATGGATAGATACTCCGTGAGGAATTTACACTGGAAGTATGTATTAGTATATTTTGGATGACAGTTATTTTGATTATAAATAGTTATCAAACAGTGTGCCAAAACTTCTGGGCCTCCTTATAGAGTGATTTGTTAAACTGATTGTAGTAGCAAAAACCTGGAAACGATACAGCCAGGTTAGAAGAGAGTTCTCTATAATCATTAAAAGGAATAGGTGTGCCGGGCGTGGTGGCACAGTCATTTCACCCCAGCCCTTGGGAGGCAGAGACAGGCAGATCTTTGTTAGAGGTCAGCCTGGTTTACATAGTGAGTTCCAGAGCAGCCAGAACTATAAGGTGAGACCCTGTGTCAAACAAAACAAAACAAAACAAAAACAGCAATCTCTCTACCCCAAAACCAAAAACAAAATAAACAAGAATTAGGAAATATGTGCCTACAAGAAATATTTACTGGTACAGAGCTTTTGTTTTGGTTTTTATGGATTTTTTTAACTTAAAAATTTTTGCCACTTACCATTTTTATTGGTGTGTGCATGCATGTCTGTACATACATGGAAGTCTGAAGACAATGTGCTGAAACTGGTTTGCCTATGTGGGGACTGAATTCATGTCATCAGGCTTGGTGGGCCTCTAGAGAGGGTCTTTAAAATTTTAACATTTGGATTATTGATTCCTGTAACTTTCTGTCTCCCGCTTCTCTCTCCCCCCTCTCTCTCTCTCTCTCTCCCTTCCTCTGTCTTCCTTCCTTCCTTCCTTCCTTCCTTTCTTTCTTTCTTTCTTTCTTTCTTTCTTTCTTTCTTTCTTTCTTTCTTTCTTTCTTGTTTCTCTTCTTTCTTGTTTCTCTGTCTGTCTGTCTTCCGTCTTTCTTTCTTTCTTTCTTTCTTTTTCTTTTTTTTTAAAAAGCAGAATCTTGCTATATTACCCAGACTGGCCTCAAACTCAGTTCTCCTGTCTCAGCTTCCCAAGTGCAGAGATTACAGATTACAGACTTGTGCCACCATGCTTCTTATAACTTTTGAATCATGTGAACTGCTTTTAAACTCATTCCTAAAGAGAGACAGGTGACATTTTTTCATATTTCCAAAGGGGCACAGAAAGTTATCACTGGAAATTAGATGAACTTTAGTATCTGACTAGTCTAGCTTTCACTGTTTTTATTTCATTGCATATCCAGGGCTGAATAGATAAGATAGTCTTTGTGACTGTCTTGTGACATTCTTACATTGTTAGTTTAGAAAATTCAGATTTAGGAATGTTATGTGTAAAGCTGCACTAGAATTCATGTGCAGGAACACCAGTAGGTTATGAATAGATTGGCAACTTTTGCTTTCTTCTAGTTTATCTTCCAAGTTTATTTAACTGATGGTTATTTCCTGTTTTTTTGGAAGAACCAATAAAATGTTGGCATACCTCTTCCAATCATGATGAAATGGTATTAACTCCTCCCCATGTTTTATAAGTTTAAGGGACTCAATCAACTCCTTAAAGGTGAATTCACTTATGAGATCCTTGTGTATTCTTTTTTTTTCTTTTTTTTTTGGTTTTTCGAGACAGGGTTTCTCTGTGTAGCCCTGGCTGTCCTGGAACTCACTTTGTAGACCAGGCTGGCCTCGAACTCAGAAATCCTCCTGCCTCTGCCTCCCAAGTGCTGGGATTAAAGGCGTGCGCCACCACCGCCCGGCTCTTGTGTATTCTTTGAAATGAGATTTGTCTGAAGATTTGTGCTTCCTTTTCTTGAACTAGTTAACTAGTTATAGAATAGTTCATTAATATTAGTTAATAAATTAATAATTATTAGCTAGTTAACTAGTTATGGAATATTTCGTTAATATTAGTTAATCAATATTAGTTAATTAATAATTATTACCTAATTAATAGTTAATTACTAGTTAGTTAATTATTCTAAAATTTTAGATTAATTTTATGATATTTCTAGAAATTAAAACTCATATAACGGGGGAATATTCTCTGACATTTTATGATTTGCTATTTAAAAACAAACCCTCTAAAAGATGTTAGGAAATGTTTAAGAGGAAAAAAAATGTATATATTATTTATAATATATACATGGAGAATCTCTTAGTTCTTGAAAATACTTATTCTTATTCTAAATACTTATTCTTTTAACTATACCGTGAATCTTTTTCTACTTCCTCAAGGCCAAAGACATTTTCAGTTCATGCCAAGTAGGGAAATGCGTAATGGTGAGGTTGGTACCTCAATATGGGACTAGACATTCAGATTACATTCAATAAATTTTAAAAATTATTATTTTTTAATCATATGTGAGTGTTTTGTCTGCCTGTATGACTATGCAACATATATGCTGATGCCCAACGAGGCCAGAAGAGGACATGGATTTCCTAGGACTGGTTACAGATGGCTACGAGTGGACATGTAGGTGCTGAAACTGGACCTGGGTCCTCTGCAAGATCAGCCAGTACTCTTAACCTTTGAACCGCCTCTCAACAAATATATTTTATGCTTGATTGACTTCAGGGCTCAAGCAGTAGAAATACTACTAGTTTTTACTATTTACTAATTTAATTATTTACTGATGTTACAATTAGGTTTAGGATTTTAAAAAATGTTTTATAACCTTACTGCTAGTAGGTGTGGAAAAACTTTTATAAAACTTAAGTGAATCACAGGCCCGTTTCAAATAGGAACTCTAAATATTTTACAATAATTCAAATCATTTGATTTACTTGGTAGTATGACTCTGCCGTGAAAGAGCGTTTTGAGGGGAAAGCCCTTTTACATCTTGAACAGCAGAGTCAAACTAAGTAGGTGCTGTTTTAATCAGTAATGATTAGTTGAAGTGTAAGGGGAAAGGGCTACTGGGGTCAAGAGCAAATAGATTTCCAAATTTATCTTTGTAATTCCATATCCTTGGGGAGTAATTCAGGTCGTAAAGCTGCCTTAGTTTTGTTGTGGTTGTGACTGAGCAGCTTGACGGTTGACTTAAGTTGAACAGTCACCTTCAGTAAAACTGGGAAGCTAGGCTGGCAATGTCAGTGTTGCATTTGTTTTCTGGTGTGTTTATAGTGTCTTTCCTCATAGTGGAGAAAATTTGCTTGGTCCTTTGTACTCGTGATGGGTAACCAATACTTCACCAGTCTGTGGTGCTCTCAGTCACTCATCATCACTGAAGCTAGTGTTCTTAGCTGTAGTTGGATGGTCTGTCGTCAGTGCATTATCTTTCGTTTGCTTCCTTTGAAATTCTTCTGCCCAGTACTTCCCTTTCTTTCCTAGTATTAACTGTATTTGGTTTCAGCTCTGCTATTGGCTTCAGTGTCAGTGTCACATTTGGGAAGCTACTAAGTTGCTTTGGAGTTCAACTTCTTGATCTGTAGTACAAAACTATGTTTCAGAGTGATTTCATTAATATGGAGCACATTTTATGTGCCAAGCACAGTATAGAACACACTGGGTATGGTACTTTTCCTTCAGGAGAGTAGTTGTATTCAATGCAAAGAACTTCCTTTGCTTACTTCAGATCAATTTAGTCTTTTACTTCTGAAAAATTAATATTAGTGAATTCTCTCAATTTTCACTTTGTAAGGTATTTGTTAAAGTGGTTGATGCAGGAGGGAGAGTCGATTTTCTTTACACACATGGTCACAGGTTGGTTTTCATGCCCCAGGGGATGACCCATGCCTATATGTATATGGACAGGACTGATTGGACCCAGTGGGTTAGGAAGGGAGGGAGGAAGAAGAGAAGACAGGAGAGGAGAGGAGGGGGAGGGGAGAGGAGCAGAGATGGGAGAGGAAGAGAGGAAGGGAGGCAGAAATATTATGGATATGAACCTAGAGGCATAATCTTCCAAAATACACATGTTGCTCTCCCCAGCACTCTATTTCTATAAGCAGTCTTTTATCCTGGAAAAAGATTCCAGTCTTGTTGTCATGCCTCATTGTAATTTGTTGTTTTCTTTTTTGAGACATTTTTTTTTTAGAGTATAACTATGTAGCCCTGGCTGCCTGGAACCCACTCTTTAGATCTATAGAGTCTATGAGCCAGTGACTATAGGATTAGAGAGGTGACTGAGCAGTTAATACCATCAGCTGCTCTTGCAGAGGACTAGGCTTCTATTTCCAGTATCTACATGTTGGCTCATTCACCATTTGTAACTTCAAATCCAGGGGATTTGATGCCCTCTCTAGTATCCTTGGGCACAAGGCATGGATATGGTGTACAGGCATACTTGCAGGCAAAATATGCATACACATAAAATAAAGATTCAGTGGTCAGAAAAACTAGTCTGCCTTTCCCCCCTCCCTGTCTTCATCCCTCTTTCCATTCTTCCCTGGTGGGGGATGACTCCAGGACCTTTGGGATGCTCTACCACGGATCTGCGCCCTCATCCCTAAACTAGTGGAGGGGGCTCCGAGAGTGACACAGAGGCTAGACACTTCCCCTGCAGCCAAGCAACCTGAGTGTTCTATCCATAGAACCCAAGGTGGAAGGAAACTCCTGAAAGTTGTCCTTTGACTTCCACGTGTACACTGTGGCATGTATGTGCCCCCTCCCCTTACACACGCTATCACAGAAGAGCAGCAGCAGCTCCAGAAGCCTCACCACCCTAGCTGAGGAGCTAGTGATGGGCAGTTGATAGCTTCTGGGGGAGGGAGACAGGGTTTTCTTTACAAGTGTATTTCTGCTCAGATGGAAGGGCATCCTTGAGACATGGGAGCCCAGGAACCACACAGCTCTGAGAGGGAGCCTCCTCAGCAGAAATGGTGCAGCTCCTAGGGGAGGGTGTCCCCAGCTGAGCTCAGGAGCTCAGGAGCCTCAGCTCCACATTTTCACTTCTTCCCTTCTCTTTATTGCTTCTTGACTTCTTCTGATGAGAGAGTCACACCAGATAGCAAATCTCATGGAAGAGATCTGTTGTAGGATCCAGGGAGAGGATGAATCCAGAGATGGCTGCCCTCTGCTCCCAGAGCGGACAGTGAGGGAGCTGGGCAAAGGGCAAGGCATATATAGGATTCCTTAGGGAGCAGAGATTTTCAGGGCAGAGCTTCACAGATTGAAGATTGGAGGGATTTTAAGTTCTAAGCTTGGGGTCTCAGGTATTGGTGTTTTTTTTTTCACCCCCCCTTTCCCAGTATTGGGCCCGTGGGTTAGGATGAAAAGTCTGCAGGCGGCTTTAGCTGAGGAGCATCTCTGTGGAGCTGCTGGGGAGGCTGGAGAGGAAGTGCTGCCACTCTGGACAGTTCCTGTGGGGCAGCGCCTGCAAGTGGTATTTCTTGACAGCCTGCATGTCTTTGTGCATACAGACAGCACTAATTGGACTCAGTAGGTTAAAAGAGATAAAATCTAGAGACAGAATAATTATTTTTTTAAATCAGACCTATATAAGAGAATTTTTCTGAGATTAAATATGGCCTAAAGTTGGACACAGTGACATGCAGCCGTCTTCAGCTACTCAGGAAGCTGAAGTAGGAGGGTCACTTGGCCTTGGGAGATTGATACAACCTACGTAGCATAGTGAATCCCCGACTCCATACATACTCTGTATCATATGGCTTTGTTTTAAAAGTTTATGACCAAAGTAACAAGAAAATCCTGTTGGATGCCAAAAAAGAAAAGAAGCAAGGCACTGTATAAAAATCAGCATTTTCTCAGGAGAGCCTCAGTGCCCTCCCTGCCCTGTTCTCAGCTCTGTAGAAACAGAATGTATTTGTTGGTTTTGCTTTTTGTTTGTTGATATAGGGTCTGGCTACATAGCTCAAGCTATCCTTGAACTCTTGCCCCTTGAGAACTGAAGTTATAGGCATGTGTACCACACCTGTCTAGAATGTCATAGCTGCACCAAGAAGATGGTTAGACTGTGAACTGTAAACAGCATTGTAGATTAATACACATGAAACAAATCATCCAAGGTGTAGATAGAGACTGAGCTGTTACTTTTGAATGAGGCCAGAAAGACTTTATAAAAAGGACACTGCCTGCTACTAGCCCCTTTCTTTCTACCCCTTAAGAGGTGACTTGAGTTAGTAAAAGAAAGCTACCAATGAGCCAGTGTGGTGACGCACACCTTCAATCTCAGCACTAGGAGGCAGAAGCAGAGGAAGGGGGATTTCTTATGAGGGCAGCCTGGTCTACACAGTGAGTTCCAGGCCATTCAGGGCTACCTAGTGAGATCCTGTCTCAAAAAAACAAGACAACAAAAGGGAGCTAGCAATTTAAATGTCTAGGAAAATGATCTTTAAGGAACTTCTCGACAAGGAAGAGAGAGTCAAAGGCCTGAGATGGAAACAAGCTTTGCTTGTTTATAGAAAGGCAGTGTTTTTTGAGTTAAAAGATGGGCAAGAAGGGTGGATAGGCCACAGATTTAACATAAGCTGACTTCCATATATAAGAATCCTATAGGGTGTGATAATAAAGACTGAATTTTTTTTTTTGTTTTTGTTTTTGTTTTTTTCGAGACAGTGTTTCTCTGTGTAGCCCTGGCTGTCCTGGAACTCACTTTGTAGACTAGGCTGGCCTCGAACTCAAAAATCCTCCTGCCTCTGCCTCCCAAGTGCTGGGATTAAAGGCGTGCGCCACCACCGCCCGGCTAAAGACTGAATTTTATTTTTAAAGTGGTGTGATCTGGTTGGCATTTTAAAATGTTTACCATGGCTACTTTGTAGAGAATAGGCTGAGCTATATACCAGGAATCAGATAACACTGTTCAGTGGAGAGAGCACTGTGACTTGGACACAGTGAATAATAGGGAGTAAAGAAGCCTAGTGATTGGAAGGACTTGAGAATGGTTGGGCTATGCAAATACAGGGGTTTGCCCAGAGCATCTGCATTGAAGTTAGTGACAGTTAATATTGTAGTTATGCTGGATGCCACAAATAAATATAAAGAACTGTAGAAATTCTGCTTTTTAATTCTGTAACTTTTGGCAGAGGAGTAGTAGAGTTCTTTAGAAGGAAAGGTACTGATTTCCTAGAAACAGTAGAATATTATTCTGATAGATTGGAATAGTAAACATTTTATTTTAAAGAACTGATGATGAGGGCTGGAAAGATGGCTCAGTGGTTAAGAGAACTGACTGCTCTTCTAAAGATTCTGAGTTCAAATCCCAGCAACCACATGGTGGCTCACAACCATCCATAACAAGATCTGATGCCCTCTTCTGGAGTGTCTGATGACAGCTACAGTGTACTTACATATAATAATAATAATAATAATAATAATAATAATAATAATAATAATGTGTCTGATGACAGCTACAGTGTACTTACATATAATAATAATAATAATAATAATAATAATAATAATAATAATAACAACAGCAACAACTGATGATGAGGTGTTAATGTGTGGAAAGTTATTCTAGAAGAATTAGATACATAGTATCTGTTCTTATATGAAGGTATAAACCCAGTCAATGGCTTGCTGATGTCTCCATCTTAATAATGATGCTCAGAATTCACTAGAACCTAAGACCATTTTTACAGAGTTCCCACTTAAAAATGAAATTGAGCCAGGTACAATGGCACATTCTAGCAATGAGGAGGAGGCCAAGGCAGGAGACTCAGAATTTCAAAGCCATCTTCAGTTACCTAGAGACTTTGAGGACAGGCTGTGCTCAGAAGATCCTATCTTAAAAAGAAAATGAAATAAAAATCAAATCAAATTTCAAGCTAGAGTATTTAAACATACTGTCTGTGAGATATTTTCCCAAATTTCTACATGTTGAACAAAAGACATATTCTTACATATAACCTTATATAAGGATCAGGAAGTCAAAGGATTAAACTATTAGATTAGTAGTTAAAAGGCTTGTAGACTAACTTAAGCTGCTTACTAACCATGTGACAGGACAGCTGGGAAGCCTATTTCCTGGTTTGTAAAATGCTTGTTTTGCACGCTTCACCAAGTTGGTAAAAATCCCAAATAAGATCATGAATGTCAGAGTGCTTTGAAAATAGGACTGAAGCCACTTAGTACTGAGTGTGGTTCTGCTTCTGAGGGAGCCCTTCTGTCACCCCAAACGTGACTACACATGTCCTTGAAGGAGACCAGGAGGATGAGCCAGGGATACATTGTATCACAGCTCTGAATTGTGAAGTTATAGATTCTACTGTAGTAGCCAGTTGTCCAGACCTATTCAGGTGCCTTTATCGTTCATAAACAAAGTGATTTGTAAAAGAGGTAACTCCTAATTAATTGAATGTTATGATGTATAAGTTTGATTTCACCCCCTTAACTGATAATCAGAACTTTATTTCTAGTCTTATTGCTAAAATGAAGACAGCAATATAAGGTTATTTTTTTTTCTTACTTTTTCCTTTTTCTCCCTTTATTTTAGATTTGGGCTATGAAATGGAGTTTTATTTGGTTTCTTTGGAATTATATTTTCTGCTCAAGAAATGAAAAGTCCAAATATGCCAGAGATAGAACAAACAGAAAAAGCAAAGGAAGGAGAAATATTAGAATGAAGAAAGACTTAAAATGTTTAAAAATAGTCTTCCTCCCTCAAAAAAAATCTCAAGTGTTTTTTTCACACACTAAAATTTTGAGGTCATTAGAAGAGGAGGATTGGTCTTTTTTCAGAGCAACGTGGTAGAGAGGGGTGAGAAGGGGCTCTGTGAAAACATTCCCTACAGAGACCAAAGTCTTCTTGAAGGCCTTTTGGGTTACTGAGCATTACTTTTGTTTATGAAGCCAGTCTCTTTGTACTCTTTGCTCAAGTCACCCAGTGCTACATTATTTCTATCAGTTACAGGAAAGGTGTTTTACTAACAAGGTTCTCACTAATGAGCTCTAGTTAGATTCATTGGCTTTGCGGGTGTGATGGGGCTTCATTCAGACTACATTATTATGTGTTTAAAAGATTACTCTGTCTTTAGCTTTTCTAATTCTCCTTTTCCTCTGAATTTTGATGAAAGCCCAATAAAGAATATGAGAAATATCACCGGTTAAAAAGTCATCCTTAGTTCCTATCCTTGTTCCACAGAAAATGGTATACGTATCCTTTCAGTAGTGTAGGTTTGTATCTATGGAATTGTATTGGTTTATACGTTCTGTCTTCATATAATAAATTTTATATAGATATGTAAGTACTTACGTATGTATATACATACATACATATTTGAAGATTCTTTTTTCTTTTCTTTCTTTTTTCTAGGCAGAGTCTCTATGTAGTCCTTGCCATCCTGGAGCTATCTATATAGAACAGGCTGGCCTGGAACTCACAGAGATACTTGTGCCTCTGTCTCCCAAGTGCTGGGATCAAATGTGTACCACCACACTTGGCTAAAGATTCTACAACTGTCACCTCTTCATTTATTCTTATTTCCTGACCTCTATCCGTGTTGGTATACATATGCTTAGCCATTCATATTTTGTTCGGTTGGTTTTGAGACAGGGTCTCACTATGTGGCCCTTGCTGGTCTGAAACTCTTAGGTGGACCAGGTTAGCCTTGAACACAACAGAGATCCATCTGCCACTACCTTCTGAGTTCTAAAATTAAAGACATGCATCACCATGCCTGGCCCTAGCCTTCATGTTCTAATGATACAATTTTTATTTCATAGGATCACAACTATGTTATGTTAATGGTTATTTAATTTGCCATTACAGACAAAATATCAAAGAACATAGGTCTCTCTGTCACACACACACCTGCTGCTCCCTTCTTTTTTCCTTCAGTGGTTTAAATTTGTTTAATTTCCTTATCTAAAGTTTCATTTGAATTTCCTGCTTATCCCAATACCCTATAATCATTATTTGAAAGAGGGGGAAGAATGAAGAAAACCTTTTATAATTTGTAATATTTCTCTCTCTTTTTTTTTACTGGTATGAAAGGTGCTGAAAATTTCTTTCCTTCTGGACCCTTTATAGAATTTTATAATGCTAGCTTTGCATTTTAATATTTTGCATTTTATTGTCTTACATCTAATATATTTTCATAAACTTCTATACTATTGAGATTTGCCTCTTCTATGTAAACTAGGCTGGCCTTGAACTTGTGATGGTTCTCCTGTTTCTACTTCCCAAGAGCTAGAATTATAGGCTGTCCCACCATGCTCATTTTTACTACTTTGTAACTACTCAGATGATCTAGCTCACCAAATGTGGGGCTGTTTCATGGCCTCTGGCCTGGTCTGTGCAGCTCTTGTGTTACCTCAGATATTCAGTGTGTCTTAGTCATGACTGTTAAACTACTGGACTTTCACAGAAATACAAAAAAAATGCAGAGCCCCAGATGTTAATGTCCTTTCAGATTTGTTTTCAGATGTCTCCACATCTTCACATGTTGTCATCTTCACATGTTGTCATCTTCACATGCTGTCATCTTCACATGTTGTCATCTTCACATGTTGTCATCTTCACATGCTGTCATCTTCACATGCTGTCATCTTCACATGCTGTCATCTTCACATGTTGTCATCTTCACATGCTGTCATCTTCACATGTTGTCATCTTCACATGTTGTCATCTTCACATGTTGTCATCTTCACATGTTGTCATCTTCACATGTTGTCATCTTCACATGTTGTCATCTTCACATGTTGTCATCTTCACATGCTGTCATCTTCACATGCTGTCATCTTCACATGTTGTCATCTTCACATGTTGTCATCTTCACATGTTGTCATCTTCACATGTTGTCATCTTCACATGCTGTCATCTTCACATGCTGTCATCTTCACATGCTGTCATCTTCACATGCTGTCATCTTCACATGCTGTCATCTTCACATGTTGTCATCTTCACATGTTGTCATCTTCACATGTTGTCATCTTCACATGTTGTCATCTTCACATGTTGTCATCTTCACATGTTGTCATCTTCACATGCTGTCATCTTCACATGCTGTCATCTTCACATGCTGTCATCTTCACATGTTGTCATCTTCACATGTTGTCATCTTCACATGCTGTCATCTTCACATGCTGTCATCTTCACATGTTGTCATCTTCACATGTTGTCATCTTCACATGCTGTCATCTTCACATGCTGTCATCTTCACATGCTGTCATCTTCACATGCTGTCATCTTCACATGCTGTCATCTTCACATGCTGTCATCTTCACATGCTGTCATCTTCACATGCTGTCATCTTCACATGCTGTCATCTTCACATGCTGTCATCTTCACATGCTGTCATCTTCACATGCTGTCATCTTCACATGTTGTCATCTTCACATGTTGTCATCTTCACATGTTGTCATCTTCACATGTTGTCATCTTCACATGTTGTCATCTTCACATGTTGTCATCTTCACATGCTGTCATCTTCACATGCTGTCATCTTCACATGCTGTCATCTTCACATGTTGTCATCTTCACATGTTGTCATCTTCACATGCTGTCATCTTCACATGCTGTCATCTTCACATGCTGTCATCTTCACATGCTGTCATCTTCACATGCTGTCATCTTCACATGCTGTCATCTTCACATGCTGTCATCTTCACATGCTGTCATCTTCACATGTTGTCATCTTCACATGTTGTCATCTTCACATGTTGTCATCTTCACATGTTGTCATCTTCACATGCTGTCATCTTCACATGCTGTCATCTTCACATGCTGTCATCTTCACATGTTGTCATCTTCACATGTTGTCATCTTCACATGCTGTCATCTTCACATGCTGTCATCTTCACATGCTGTCATCTTCGCATGCTGTCATCTTCGCATGCTGTCATCTTCGCATGTTGTCATCTTCGCATGTTGTCATCTTCGCATGTTGTCATCTTCGCATGTTGTCATCTTCGCATGTTGTCATCTTCGCATGTTGTCATCTTCGCATGTTGTCATCTTCGCATGTTGTCATCTTCGCATGTTGTCATCTTCGCATGTTGTCATCTTCGCATGTTGTCATCTTCGCATGTTGTCATCTTCGCATGTTGTCATCTTCGCATGTTGTCATCTTCGCATGTTGTCATCTTCGCATGTTGTCATCTTCGCATGTTGTCATCTTCGCATGTTGTCATCTTCGCATGTTGTCATCTTCGCATGTTGTCATCTTCGCATGTTGTCATCTTCGCATGTTGTCATCTTCGCATGTTGTCATCTTCGCATGTTGTCATCTTCACATGTTGTCATCTTCACATGTTGTCATCTTCCGCATGGGATGTGGTCCAGGTCCACAACCGAAGATGTCTCCACATCTTCACATATTGTCATCTTCCGCATGGGATGTGGTCCAGGTCCACAACCGAAGATGTCTCCACATCTTCACATATTGTCATCTTCCGCATGGGATGTGGTCCAGGTCCACATCCGAAGATGTCTCCACATCTTCACATATTGTCATCTTCCGCATGGGATGTGGTCCAGGTCCACATCTTCACATATTGTCATATTCCGCATGGGATGTGGAAGTACCCAGGTTGGAAAGTACCTCGGATCTAGGCTTAATCTCACTTTTATGTGGATGAGGTATTTTTTTCAAAAGTGCAGATGCAGTGAGGTACAACACACACATAGCACACATATATACATGTAGCCAAAATACTTCATGCATATAAAATAAAAATAAATCTTTAAAAATATGGTATTTAAAAAACAAAAATAGGAGTTTGAAGCCAGCCTGGTCTACAGTACTAGTTCCAGGACACCCAGTGCTACACAAAGAAACTCTGCCTCAGAAAAAGGAACTTTTTCTTTCTTTATTATTTTGGCTTTTTGAGACAGAGTGCCACTATGTAGCCCTGGTTTGCCTGAAACTCAGTGTAGACCAAGCCGTGAATTCACAGAAATCTCCTCACTTGGGTCTGCCTCCCAAGTGCTGGGATCAGAGCACCACCACTTAAGGCCTGGATATTTTTAAGATTATATTTTGTTTACATATTTATTTTTAAAAATATTTTATCTTATGAAAATAAAACTTACTCAGTTTTTATAAACTTAAAAATAACAAAAGGCACAAAGGGAGCCCTGTATTGTACATTGTCAGATGTTCCCAGAACATAGGACTTCTTAACTCTTTTTGCCCTCAAGGATGTTATCATTAGAAACAGGTATTTTGGTTTGTTGGGGGGAAAGATAATTATGCTTTCATCAACGTTCTGGACATCTATGTCCCATTAATATGAACTACATAAACCTAAAACTTGTTCATTAAAAATTGTTAATTTTAAGAGTCTGGAAAGGTGGCTCAGTGGTTAAGAAAGAGTACTGGCTGCTCTTCCAGAGGTCTTGGGTTCATTTCCCAGCAGGCACATGGCAGTTGATAACCCTCTATAACTAGTCCCATGGGATCCAATGTCATCTTCCATTGTACAGACATAAATGCAGATAAAATATTCACTTACATTAAATAAATAAATCTTTAAGGCCAAGTGTGTTGGCGCACACTTCTAGCACTTGGAGGCAGAAGCAGGCAAATCTCTGTGTTGAAGGCCAGCCTGGTCTCACAGTTCAAGCACAGCCAGGGCTACACAGAGAACCCCTGTCTCAAAACAAAACATTGCTGATTTATGAAGAGGTCATTTTTGTTTGTTTGTTTTGAGACAGCGTATCCTTATGTATTCCAAGCTGGACAGAAGCTTTAGTCTGCAGCCCTTAGTAACAGCAAACTTTCCTCAAGCCTCGTCTTTCCCAGTGCTGGGATGATAGGCACATGCCACCAAAGGAATGTATAGGAGGAGTTACTGTGATATCTTTAAAGGATTGAAGTTCAGAAGGAAAGTTGAATTCATTCAGTTATTAAATAGGTTTGTTTCTGGCTTTCCATGTGCCAGACACTGTCTCGGTGCAGCAACAAAACACATACATCTACCTTTGTACAGCTTATTTTTCAGTGAGAGGAACAGATTGTAAAAAATATAGTATGCTAGATGACTTTAGTATAGAAAAAAATAATGAGGCAGGAATACGACTGTGACTGGGAGAGAGGATTGCATTTTAAGGGTATCAGGGAAAGCTCTCATAGAGATGGTGACTATTAAGGAGTCAGCAGTGGTGGGGAGTGTGCCCTGATAATCTCTCAGGTACTGGGGAGCGTTAGCCCAACTGCAAGTACAAAGCCCTGAGACAGGAATGGGCCTGTGCTGTGAGGAAGTACAACAAAGAAAAGTGGCATGACTGGAACATTAGGAGATGTAGTGGGAGATGAGACCATAGACGTAGGAGAGTACAGCTTGTACAGGGCTCTTCAGGCCTTTGTACAGACTGTGGCTTTTACTCAGTGAAATGGGGTGACTGGAAGTTCCCTCAATCACAATGACATTCTACAAAGCAACAAAACAAAACCAAAAACCACTATGTCCTGCTTTTGCTTTTTACAGGGTTGTTTCTTATATAATTGGGGTAATGGCTCCTGGTGTATAGATATGTATTAGATTTTAACATTTATGTCAAGAGAGGAAACTCCTGAAATACAGATCTTAGGTATTAAAATTAAATTTTAAGTAATATGATATGATATCAGCCTGTAAAGATCCTTGGGTGACACTGCTTTATTACCAAGTTCTCAATCCTCAGGTTATCTTTGAAAAAAGATAAAAGAAAGATAAAGTCAGGGGCGTGTTCTGTAGAGACCTTTGTTAACTGTTACATAGTACAGGGGAGCTGGATAGCTATATACCGTAGTGTTACTTTAACAACATGTGTTTCAAACAGTTTTATCATGATAAAAAAAAAAATACACAACGCATGATGTCCTAGTTAGCTTTCTGTTGCTGTGATAACTGCTCTAAACAAAAGCACCTCGAAGAGGAAAGGGTTTATCTGGCTTACAGGTTACAATCCATTATCTGGGAAAGCTGAGAGACAGGAGCTCAGAGCAAGGATCCTGGAGGCAAGATCTGAAGCAGAGACCACAGGGGAACACTGTGTACGGGCTTTCTCAGCTTGGTTTTGTAGACAACGCAGGACCGCCTCCCCAAGGGTAGTACAGCCCACAGTGGACTGAGTCATCCCATATCAATCAATAATTTAAAAAAAAATACTCATTATGCCCACAGGCAGATCTGGTAGAGACAGTTTTTCAGTTGAAGTTCACTTTTCCCAGTTGATTCTAGTTTGTGTCAAATTGATAAAAACTAAACAGCACATATGGTTATATAGTTCAAGGATTAAGTTTTTTTTTTTTAAAAAAAAAAGCAAATAATTATATAATTATCATCAGATAAATGCCTAGAAATACATCATTGCCTGCATCAGAAGAACACTATGTCTGGCTAGATCTTAACTCCTACCATTGTTTAGAGAGACCCATGTCTGACATGGTGATAATGTTCACTTAACCTTCATCACAGTTTTACCACTCATGTTTCATGCCTACCTTCTGGTTTGATTTTGTTTGTTTTTGAACTTTGTATACATGGAATAATGATACAGTATATGTTTTGTGGGGGTTTTTTAGAACTCAAAAATATGTCTATGACTTTGATCTGTGCTACATAGAACTGTAGTTGAATCTCACTATTCTACAGCATACTTTAAATAATAATTTATTTATCCAGTCCATGTTGTTTCTAATACAGGCACTTAGAAAGGTTACTGCACTACTCACACATGATGGTAGACACAAGCAGGAGCTTTTCTAGGCCACATATTTGGGGATAGAATTGCTGGATCTTCAATATAAACTATCTTATATACACACAATCCCATCATTCAGACAGAGGTAGGTGAATCTTTTGAGTTAAAGGCCAGTTGAATAACTTGCTATAGTGGGAGTTCCAGGACAGCCAGGTGCTATGGAGAGAAACACTGTCTAGGGAGAAGAGAAAAAATGAGTTGAAAAAAAGAGAAAAATAGTTGATTATTCTGCTCTGAGCACTGTACATTGTACACAAGTATTGAGATGGCACATTTAAAAGCTTTTAAAATGAAACTTTATTCTATTTTAGTTTATTTTGTGTGTGCATGCATGCGTGCGTGTGCTATGGCAGATGTGTGGAGGTCACAGGATAACTTGGCACCAAGTCAGTTCTCTCATTTGAACTCTGACTCCCTGGAATTGAACTCAGGTCACGAGGCTTGGAAGGCGTGTGCCTTTACCCACAGAGTCATAAAATTGCCAGCCCAATTTAAAGGTTTTAAAATTTAAATAATAAGCATATTTGCCAAATAGTGGCACCCACTTGACTTTATATCAGCACTGAGTCTGTTTCTTCTTGCCTTGCTAGTATTGTCAGGTTCTTAAGCTTTCCAGTATATTGGCTCTAAAGATGTTAATTCTGGAAAATTAATTGACAACAAACCCCAGAAACTTAAGGAAAAGTGAGGAGGGACTAAAAGTTTCCACTTCAAAAATCACACATACAAACTGGAAATGGCGGCACATGCCTTTAATCTCAGCACCCAGGGATCAGAGGCAGGTGGATCTCTGAATTTGAGGCTAGCCTATTCAACCTGAGTTCCAAGACAGCCAGAGCTATGTAGTGAGACCCTGTCTGGGAGGGGTGGGGGAAAAAGAAGAAAAATCACACATATTCAGAGAATTTTCGTTTGTAAAAGTTGGCCATCTTCTGCCTGTCAACTAGTACTTAAAGGCATTTCTTTTCCTACCTTTGGGATGTCAGGAGCATTGTCCCTTTCACTATTTCCATTTCAAAAACTGTCTTGTTTAGTGATGCTCACCAAATAGTTGTTGAATGGATTTCATCTGACTGCTGCTCTCTTGATAGAACTTTGTGACATTTTTCTGAGTTTTTTTCATGATATCTGACTGATTAAAGCTGTCCCGCTGCAGCATCTCGTTTAGGGCGATGCTCTTTCTGTTACTAATAGTAACCACATTTGCCTTTACCAAGCTGTGTTATACTCTTGAGGGAAATTAATTTGAGTCAGTGTGTTAAAGTTCACATGCACATGTTTGAGAGACTTTGAAGGCCAACCAGTAAGTTACATAGTGCTTCATTTCCCGCATGACAGGAAAGTAGGCTGTCCCTCTACCTGGTTTTGCCTACGTTTTGTTCCTAGAAGCCCAATTCCTGTCGTAGGATATGTGATAGATTTTTTAGAGCTGTTGCGCTACAGACAGCAGCCAAGATAACTTGCCAAACTTCAATAACAGTTTCTTTTTCTCACTTGAATGATCAATATTAATAACCTGGTCATTTGTGGGCTCCTTCTTGCTATTTCTTAAAAGGATAGGATAAATAACTTTGTTTAAATGTGTCTTGCTTTGGTATAATTTGGTATAATTTTGGTATAATTATCCCTTTATATAAAGTTTTTATAAAGTTATCCCTTTATATGTTGTCATAATATTTTCTCAGCAATATTGACATGGGGTAAGTGATATTTTATTTTTGCTTATAAGCAAGAGTATTAGAACCAACTATGGTTTCTGACTTTCGTTTTAAGTGTACTCTTTTTGAGAGCTGAATATGAAATAGATCATTCAGGCTAGAGATATTAGAATAGTAATTTTGTCTAGTAAGTCCTTTTATCAGTCATTTCATTGCAAATATATCATCTGATTTTTGTGACTTTTTTACTTTTAAGAATAGCAAAAGTACGACATGTATGAGACTCAGAATCTAGCTAAGCTGACTCATCATCTCTGTTTCCAACAGAAATTTCCTGCTAGACAAGACAAATTAGAGTTTTCCTACAGATTTAACTTGGTGAGTTTTATGTAGTTTTATTTATACAATTTAAATGAAAGGATAAAGCAGAATGAGATAAACAGAAATATTTACCATGCCTGAAAAATGCACATCTGTAGTGCAACCTACTGTTTGATTTTAGTGCCTATGAAAGGTAAAGTTGAAGTCATATAAAGAAAACATCTAAGTTTGACTTTCTTTTTAATATGTGTGTACTTGAATATATGTGCAAGCAAAAGGCCAGAGGACAGTCTGAGTCATCCTCAGTAGCAGTGTCCATCTCCTTTGACATAGGGCCTCTTGTTGGCCTGGAGTTACCAATTTGGATAAACTGGGGTCACAAGTGAGTGCCAACATGCCTAGCTTTATATGGATTCTGAGGATTGAACCCAGGTCCTTGTTCTTACAAAGTAAGCATTCTAGCCCAACCAAAGAAACATTTTTGTGACTGACTTCAATAAAGATTTTATCATAAATATCCCTGCTGGGAATTAACCAGAATCTTTTAGTCATATCTTTTCTGGTGACTATTATATACTAGGAAAATGATATACATATTAATATTGGGGGAAGCAATTATATTTTGATTAAAAAAATTTTTTTTGAGACATAGTGTCACTATATAACTGGCCTCAAGCTCAACTTCCTTCTGCCTCATTCTTGTCAAATGCTAGAATTATAGGTGTATAGCAGAAATCCCAGATGGGTTTAAATTTTTAATCAAAGGTTGATAATACGTGATATGGAAACAGTAGAGTAAGGAGAGCTCCTCAATGGGTTAGGAACACAATTGATAGAGCCAAAAAACCTAAGCAGTGTGGTAGCTTTTTTAGTCTGTAAAAAGAAGTTTGAATTTTGAGCCTTTTGCCTTTTTATATTGTACCGTAGAACTCAGATCTGTAATATTAACTTAAAATTTTGCTACCAAAACAGTTACTCTCTTAAAGTGTTTACTTTGTGCTCTGATTTATGCTTCAAACTTTCACGTATACTTTTACAGGGTCTTACTGGGTAAAATAGGTGTTACTGCATTTCAACCTTTCTGACAGAGGCCATCAGGAGCTAAGGACGTTCTCTTATGGTAGATAGATACTCTGGCCAGCTTTCCCCTGTTTTGTCTACCTGTGTGTTTTTGCTTTCTCCTTGACTCAAAACTTTGGAATAAATGCTGGAGACTGAGAACTTCTGATTTTCTCTTGTTCCTTTGAGTTTATTTAGATCCTTAACATATAGTTCATTGCCTGGATAGACTACCCATTGACTCCCAAGACTCTTCATCTACCTCCTAGTGCTAGAGTTTCCAGTCTAGGTCCCTGGCAACGCTTTACCCAAAGAGCCATTTCTTCTGTGTGTTCCCCTATCTCTCTCCCCTTTCCTTTCTCTCTGTTTTGACCCCCTCCATCCCCAGCACACACACCAGTATAGAACTCTCTTATCCCTGTCCTCAGATGATGTGACTGAGGACGATCTTTGAGCCACTGGTTGTTTTGACTTCCACTTTCCAAATGCTGAGATTGTGGATATGTGTTGTTTGCGCAGTTTATGTAGTGCTGGTAATCCAACCCAGAGCTTCCCGTGTGCCAGGCAAGAACACCGAACTCCATGCCTAGCCTGGAATTTGATTATTTTAAGACGGAATTTATTTTCTATGTTTAGGTTTTGGATAAGGCACTTGCTTCATTTAATCAGAAGATATCTTAGTTAAGACCCTAAAGGAGAAAATGACAAGCCTCTCTCTCTTTCTCTCTCTCTCTCTCCCTCCCTCCCTCCCTCCCTCTCTCTCTCTCTCTCTCTCTGTGATTATTTTCCAGCTTTTGTTTAGAATAAGTACATTTTCTTCACCTAGGAGAAAAGTTTTTGACATGTGGGAGATGTTAAAATCTTTACCATGCTTGCTCTTTGAGGTCTTGGAAGGTTTTGTCCATCCTGATCATTGGAAGTAACACATGGTTTTAATGTATGAAAATTATTGTTTGATTTTGCCTTTCTACATTTCTAAAGATTTCTTTGGAACTGAGACCCACTTTGAAGTGAAACAGCCCCTTTATACGTAAATTTTTTTTTTTTATTTCAATTTCAGTTGTTGCGTTTTGGACATCTCCCAAGTGATGGATTTGAAAGTGATGTGTGGAGATCATATTCTGATGAGCCCTATGTACTGTTTTTTGGTTGTTTTGTTGCTCTATTCTTTTTTTAAAAGCAACTAGTAGAGTTTTTCTTCCTAGCAGGGGTTCTGTAATTAACAAAGCAACATATCACCTGCCCAGGGCTTTTTTGGACATTTTTTTTGTTGTTGTTTTTGTTTTTGTTTTTCGAGGCAGGGTTTCTCTGTGTAGCCCTGGCTATCCTGGAACTCACTCTGTAGACCAGGCTAGCCTCGAACTCAGAAATCCGCCTGCCTCTGCCTCCCAAGCGCTGGGATTAAAGGCGTGTGCCACCACCGCCCGGCTTTTGGACATGTTTTATTCTTCTGGATCCCCCATCCAAGTAAAGATGTATTTCCCCCCTCATGTGCTGTTATGTTGCATGTACTTTGTTTCATAGATATTTCTGCCTAAATTAAAAAGCAAAATGGAACTCCAAAAGTCTTTCTAATATTTGTGGGGTTTTCAGTTCTAAAAGGTAGTTAAATGGAATGTTGTTTCCAGGTCAAGTGTGAATTCAGAGCATAGATGCATTGCCTTCTCCCAATATGTATTTTGAGGGTAGTAGATGATAACCAGTTTGTCTGTTTCATTAACTCTTCAAACAGTGGACAGATCATAGGGGAAGGAAATTACTTCCAGAGACTTAAATTGTCAATAAAATTCTTTGCTTTTTTATTTTATTTAATTAATTAATTTATTTTGCTGTCTAGAAAAGTTGTGCCATATTTTATCCTTTGAGTTGGCTGCTAGATCTCCTTAGGGATGAGGACAGTTTGTGGTTATTTTTTCTAAGGAGGGCAGTAAGGCTGTAAACTCCCAGGATACCCTGAAGCTTGGGAATGAATGGGGACATTCTGCTGTTAACCAGTTGCATTTTGGGAAGGACTTGATAGTCTTTCATATACCTTCTTATTCATTGCTAACTTAACTTGAAAGTATGAGTCCTGCCAGTCCATTTCTGTAAAACTCTAGCTTATAGTACTGGAGAAGGAAAGATATTGCTTAAAGGTACTGTATACTAAATGCCATCTTTGCCTCAGATTTTTCTGCATATACAATATTTTGAAAAACATTTTAACTCTTTTTGAGATGAGAGTCTTACTATGTTGACTAGGCTGGCCTTGAACTCCTATGCTCAATTCATTGTTCTGCCTCAACCTAAGGAACTAAGTGAGACTGGAGTTGTACACTAACATGCCTGGGTTTGAACCTTATTTTTTTTTTTTTGGTTTTTCGAGACAGGGTTTCTCTGTGTAGCCCTGGCTGTCCTGGAACTCACTCTGTAGACCAGGCTGGCCTCGAACTCAGAAATCCTCCTGCCTCTGCCTCCCAAGTGCTGGGATTAAAGGCGTGTGCCACCACCGCCCGGCGGGTTTGAACCTTAATTAGACAAATACTTAGCTATGCCAGAAAAATAGTCTACATCTTAGCCTGTTTAGGAAAACTTAGTTAAGTGCCTAGACAGATGTGTCTTCCATTGTACATATTTGTACATATTTAATTTGATCATTTTATTGGAATTTTATTATATAGAATTTAGCTTGAAGTAACTTAGATTTAGACTGGCACCCTGGCTGTTACTGTAATGCTGCTTTCTTCATGGGTTTTTTTGTTCTTTTGTTATGCTGGGGTCTCACAGTGTAGCCCTAGCTGTCCTGAAAGCCACTATATGGACCAGTCTGCCCTCAAATTCATAGAGATCCACCTGCCTCTGCCTCCAGTGGCCACCTATAATCCCAGCAGACAGAAACAGGATCCAGGAACAAGCTGGCTCATTAGACTAGTCATAACTGGCAAACTTCTAGATTCAGTAAGAGACCCTGCCTTAGTAATCAAAAGGGAGAGTGATGGAAGGTGCCCTACATCAATTTTTGGCCTCGACACATGCACATATCAGAGCAGGTTCACCTGAACACATACACACATGCACCCACTCACGTGTGAATATACATCCATGCATACATGAATATATGTGTGTATGTATACTATGTGTGTATGTATACATATGTGTGTATGTATGTGTGTATGTATATATATGTATATGTATATAATGTGTGTGTGTGAGTACACACATGTGCACCAGAATTTGTATATCTATATTTATGAAGTTTAACTTACTAAGTAGAACTCACTAAGGAAAAATAAATCACAAGAGTCTATTCAACAACAGGCTTATGAAACAATTATTTATTGAGTGCCTGTAATGTCACAATTGGAGACACAGGGAGATGCTATTCTTCCATGGAAAATAAATTCTAGTGGGGAAATGTGGAAATACAAGCAAGATAATTTTAATTAGTGACAATAAAGAGAAAAATGGGTAATATGGTAAAAGAAATAGGCTTGGAAGTAAGGACTGCCCCAGATTGGGTGGTCAGGGAAGAGATCTTTCAGGATACTACTTTTTATATCTAAATGACACAGAGGAGTCAGCTGTAAAAAACCTGATGGAACCAAGTACTGTGCCTCATGCTTCTAATCCAGTAATTGGGAGGCTGTGGCAGGAAGATGACAGTGAGATGAAGGCCAGCCTGGGCTACAGAGTTGAAGCCCTGTTTCAACCCCTGTCCCCATAGTAGATGAATGTGAGGAGAGAAAGCTTTATGGTCTGAGGATAAAGTTCATGTGCTCAGTAATGATTTGTTCCAACAGAATTAAAGACTAAATAAAGCATATTGATTGAAAAGAACTGCAGACATTATTAAGAGGCAGAGAGGCTGTAGTGGTCAGGACAAGGCTTAATTTACTCAGAACAGTATAAAATGCTGAAGAATTTATGTCTTGTCTCATTTGGATTAAAAATGTATTATTAAAGGTGTGTATGCATGTGTAGGTGTGTGTGTGGGGGGGGGGTAGGTAGGTAGGTCAGTCTCAGGTTTCTTTCTCTATTGTTCTCCATTTTGTTTTATTTATTTATTTTTCGGACAGGATCTTTTCCTGAACCTGGAGCTCACCAACTTGGCAAGGCTAGCCAGTAGGCTCCAGGGATCTTCTTGTTTCTGCCTCTCCAACACTGGGATTATGTATGTCTGGGCCATACTCAGCTTTTTAAGAGGGTGTTAAGAGATCTGAGCTTAGGTCCTTATTCTTGTTTTAAAAAGCTAGAATCAAGAGCACTCCCAAGATGATTCCTGCCCTGTGTTGCTGATCCCAGGCAGGCAGAGGACTCTTAAGACAACCCTCACCTCGTGCCTTGCAGCCTGAGCACCCTAAGATGACCCCTGCCTGATGCCTCGGCACAGGTAGGACATAGCACTCCTGAGACAATCCTAGATACCCAGAGGCTCTGGGTGCCACAAAGATGAGCAAGTAAGTAGTGGAGAAAGAGAAGCAGAAGGATGCGGGCACAATGAAGAGAGGCAGAACTGAGATTCGAGGGTAGTGAGGAACAGCCTGATGTGAGGAGCTGGTGATGTCACCTTGCCACCTAAGGCCATGGTGAGGTCCAGGCCTGTGCTGCTGCTGAAGGCTATGTCTGGGTCTGTGGCCCTTCAGTAACAGTAATCTGTTAGTACCAAAGGCCAGGCCAAAGTCCCTGGTCTGAGCTCTTCCTGCACCTTGCTTGGGCAGTGCTGGAGAGCTCACCCTGGTGGTGTGAATGCAGGAGAACTGGCATGCTGACCAGCTCAACTACCACACAGGCCCAGATTCAGGGCTTTGAGTTGGCCTACCCCAACATCTACCCCATCTATAAACTGCTAGAGCGCAGAAAGGGGCCAGTCCTACAAATCTCCATGACACAGGGCAACAACAGGAATCCCGGTGAGGATCCAGCATTGATGGTGTAGCAGAAGCCAGAGGCCTCAAACAAAACCGATGACTCACTGCAACTGTGACACTCCACAGCTTACACACAAGATTTTTTTTCTTTTGGGAGAAAGGTTGCAAGGTTGGAAGGCAGATATGAAGGGACAGGGAGATGAGTGGGATTGGGGTGCATGATGTAAAATTCATAAAGAATCAATGAAAAGTTAAATAAAAAAGCCAGAATCTGCCGGGCAGTGGTGGTGCATGCCTTTAATCCTAGCACTTGGGAGGCAGAGGCAGGCAGATTTCTTGAGTTCAAGGCCAGTCTGGTCTACAGAGTGAGTTCCAGGACAGCCAGGGCTATACAGAGAAACCCTGTCTTGGAGGGGATGGGGGGTGGGGCATGGGGCAGAATCTAGCTTCAGGCAAGGAAATCCATTTATACCTCAGGCCCTTCTACACTAGGAACCAGCATTGTTACATTATTTCCATTATTAAAATCTGATCTAATTAGATCTTCATCCTGGTGTAATTTCAAATTCTGTGACATCTTCTAGCACCATATTGACAAAGTCATCAAATCCTAGAAGTTTATGAACAATTTCTTTATCAAATGTGAATAGTTGATCTTACACACTTGTCCACAAAGCTCTAGCCGCAGAACTTGCAACAGTTCATGGTTGCAGTGGCTACTGTGGTCATGCTGGATGTAGTTGCCTTATTTACAATCTTGTAAGATTGTACAGAACATGAACTGGATAGACTTAAAAGAAACCCCAGCCCTTCTTTTGCTGATTGAGATCTCTCTTCACAGTGCTTCATTTTAGTTCATTTTAAAAGTGTCTATCTCTACCTAAAAAAAAAAAAAGCCAGTGTATTTTATATTACATTAGATTAGGCCAATCATACAAAGGGTTTACTTATAACAAATATTCAAAACTCATTCAAATATTGCAACAAGAGATGTCACTATGACCTGTCATAGCTGTCTCTAAGATAATGAAAAATTATTACCTCCTGGGCTAAATATGCTCGAGCACACTAACAGAAGAAACAGAAACTCCTTTTAGGTCACATTAGCCTCTTGAAAATGAATATACCCAAGTCTTTTATACTTTTTTTTTTTTAAATCAACAGTGTTTTTGACACCTTATATTTTGAAGAATGGAAATGTCTCTCAGGTTTAAAATATGTGTGGCCTTGGGAGTCTTCTTTAGAAACTGTACAAGCCTTTAAAGTACACACACACACACACACACACACACACAAAGGTAGAGGCAAGCTTTTTAAAGTTCTTACCTATTCTCTGGCAGAAACTCTGTTCCCAGCTCACACTCCATCCCTAGCACATTTGTGCTGGGTATTACATTGTGCCACATGGAATTGCCAACACAAACCTACTTTGGCAAATAAAACAAGTTTCATGGTTCAACTTATTATCTTCATGATCTTATTCCTGTCATTTAAAACTAATGGATATACAGCTGACTCAGATAACATATAATCAGAATGTCTGAGATATAGTCTGGGTACACTGATGTATTTTTTAATTCTCTGGATAAGTAGATTGATGAAGGAATGCTTATGAAAGATTAAACAAAATAGCTGCACAAGCTGTGCATTTTACACTTTTCAGAGATAATTCTGTCTTAGCTCAGTGAATACAACTATTGGCTTTTCTATTTACTATTAATGGTATCTGTCTATATCTGTCTTGAAAGAATTCTGATTATATAAGAAGTTAGCCCAAATTAATTATTGGCTAACCCCAATTAATTAGCCCACTTGATACCCATGTTTCTAAAATGAAGGAAATCACAGCCAGTTTTTTTTTTTTTCCTTTGAAAAAAAAAGTATACTTCATACTGGCCAAAAGCCTCATTTTTTTTTTTTTTAAAGATCTGGGATTTGATGTTACAGGCTAGGAGTTTGGACCTATGTTTATCTTTTATCCAAGAGAACAAATTACTGATTGTCATTCAATCACACATATCTGATGTACTTAGTGGTTTTTGAAAGCCTGTCTTAGAGATCTGTTGAAAGGAACAATAAAAACCAGAAAAATTGATAATGTAACTAGATAAATATTTTAATTGTCAAAGTATTTTTACTGGGTGGCTCATACCTTTGTTTCTAGATACTATGCTAGATGGTAAAGGGATGGATGCAAAGAACAGATGCAAATTATGTTTAAATCACTTTAAAATCTATTGCAGGTAGCGGGATGTTTATACATTTACAAGAAGACAAGAAGTGTTTCAGCTGAAAACTGAACTGTGTAGACTCAGTTTAAACATTATTTTTACATAGTAGTCATATGTTTCTTTTATCTATATCTACCTTCCACAGTTTAACCTTCTTAGAAATCATATGATATTTATTAATCCCTTTTCAACAAACCATCCTTTTTCAAAAGATGGTTAGTGATTTCAGGATCTTATCCTAGTGCTAGGAAGCATCCCATCATAGATGGCTAATAGCTTATATGCTGCATCCAGTGGTAGAGTTGAGAGGAATATGCTGAGGTATATTTTCCTGTGTAATCCAGGAATGTCTTTCCTTACAGGGCAGGATTTTGTAGAGTCAGCAGAAAAATAATGGTGGTACATATATCTTCAACTTAGAGTTGCCAGTGCAGTAGAGTTTGGTAACTTTAGGAAACCTATTTTCTCATTAAAGAACTTGGATGATCATGTCTTAACATGTTTGAAGCTGTGAAGAATTTATTTTGGCTCAAGTTGTTTCTTGCAAACATTCTCAGAGTATGACCCTCAAATGGGTCTCTTCGTCCCCAGCTTGTTCTGGCTGAGCTTCTGTGGCAGTCGGCGTGAAGTGCTGTAGAGCCCATGCAGCATCAGCTTACTGTGCTCACTATGAGTGACATTAATTAGACTTCTGCCATCACAGTCAGTTTCTCTCCCAGCAGGTTGTCTGCTTAGAGCTAGCTTCTCAGAGCTGAGATTGAGTCTCTAGTTCTCCTAGGTGCTGGATTGGACATTTAGATGATAAGTGGTTTCTTTTGTTTGGTTGGGTATTTTTGTTTTGTTTTTTCAAAGAAAGACTTGGTTATAAAGCAAGTCAAACACAAAAAATGGAGAAAAAATGGCCAAAACTAAAATAGTATTTCTTTAAAAAAATTTTTTTTTATTTTAATTTTTAAAATAATAGACTAAAATAGCCACTCAATAATAATTGCTTGCCCAATCCCAACAAAATAGCATTTCCTTATTCTTGGTCATAGTGGAGTAATATTCAGTGAAAAGAAACTAATAAATTAATAGAATGTCATTTGAAAAGATATGTCTTTTTCCTAGACTTTTAAATTTTGTACTTGATGAAACAATGGACATTGAACCTAGCAAATACTCTACTACTCAGCTACATCCCCAACCCTCTAAACTATCAGATGAATTTGAAAGTTAAAAAACTAAAGAACTTCAAAATAAGTTTAGATCAGTATTTTATGACGACTCAATGTGAAGTGTAGCCTTCAGCACATGCCTGATGAGCCACATGAAAAGTTCACTTCTTCATTGGCTGCACTACCCAGAAGTAGGAAATCTGAAGCTTCATTCTAGGCAGCAATGATAACTGGGATTTGTAAAACTACCTAAGGTATATTACTTGTTACTATACAAACGAGCCTGTGAGACCGGGTCTTACGACTTGAATAAGCAGGTGAATGCAGTGGTTTGAAAGATTAAATGAAACAGTATGCCATGCATGTAAGACACTTTACTTCATCTGTGATGGCAAATGGTGCTTTAGTTATAAATGCTTCTAGGGTAGTGTTTATGACCAATGGAACATTTAATTACATTCTAAGTATATTTATTCTGGATAGGTATAAATATATCTTATTAATCCTGCCAATGCTATCTTAAGCAAATGTTTGTGAGTTGAATTATTTCTGGATGATTTTGCTGTTACTCATCCTCTACCAGAATTTGAAGCGGACTAAAAAAAAAAAAAATGCTTGGGAGACAGCTTAGTCAGTAAACATGCATGTAAACATAAAGGCCTGAGTTCTGATCCCCAGCACCCATGAAAAACCATGGGTGGTGGTAATGTCTATAATCTCAGCACTTTGGAGGCAGAGACTAGGAGATTCTGGACAGCTATATACATATACATATTTGTAAAATGCATGAAGTTGAAACTAACGTAGAGTGAATGTGTGATTACATATAAAGCAATGCTTACAGAACAGGAGTATTAACATGTCATTTTAGGAGATGAGTCAAAAAATTTTGTCTTACAGCTTCTAAGTAGCCAGGCAAAGAGGACAGACAGCACCATATTGGTGAGATAGCCCAGGAGGTAAGGCACTTCCTTACCAAGTAAGCCTGACTACCTGAATTGAGTCCTTGAAATCTATGTAAAAGGGAGAAGAGAAAACTAACGCTAAAGAGTAAAGAGTTGTCCTCTAACTTCCACATACATAACATGGCATGTGCTCACATACACATAATACACACACACAGTCATCCTTTTAAAAATTACTTAAGCCAAACAGTTTGGTTTAAATAAAGCAGCAGCTGTTATCTTTAAGATTTGTATTGTTTTATTTGCTTTTTTTTTTTTATCATCCTTATTATAAAGTAAACATCAGAGGGCCCTCAGTGGTTAGTACTATAGGCTGCTCTTCCAGAGGACCCGAGTTCAATTCCCTGTACTCACATAAACTGTCATAACTCCAGCTCCAAGGTTTTCTTCAGGCCCTCTTGGGCACTAGGCACATATATGCACACATACATATATAATGCAAAATACCTATATGCATAAAATAAAAATAAATCTTTAAGAACAAAAACATGAGAGACAAAGTTAAAGTGTCTTCTATTCTTTTCTAATCTCAGTTCTCCTGGTAACAACTTGTAATGTTTTTGTTATTCTTGTTTTGCTTTTACAGCATGTCTTTATCTGTACCAAGACTTATATTTACAGAAATAATGTACCACACTGTGTTTGATGACCGTAGTGTAACAGATCTAGTTGTTATTTTAAATCCTAAAATAGTTTGGAAATAACCCAGTTTACTTACCTGTTCCTTACTAAAGTGTTTTTAGTTTCTTTCTAGTGTTTTCCTGTTACAATGTCACATTGGTACTCTAGTCCATGTCTTGTGCATAAGTGCAGAATTTCTCTAGGGTAGTGGTTCTCACTGTGGTTCTAGGACTAGCACAGCAGGATTACCAGGGACCTTGCTAGAAATGCAGTCTCTTGGGTCCATCCCAAACTGCTGACTCAGAAGCTTAGGGGTAGGATCAACATTCTTCAGAGGTAATTCTGTTGCCTTCCAAACTTGGAAATCCCTGCTGCAGTATGCATTCTGTTCAAAGTGGGAGTGCTGAGTTCTGTGGTATGTTTTCTTTAAACTTTGCTAGATATGACCAACTTCCTACACACACAGTATATTTCTTGATCTACTGTCTCACCGTGTGAGAATTTCTATGTCTATCCAGATCTCTGCAACTTTGCATCCTTTGACTTACTTTGTTTATTTGTTTGCTTGCTTGTTTGTTTGTTTTGAAAGACAGGGTCTCATTGTTTAGCCATAGCTGGCTTATAACTTTCAATGTCGACCAAGTTAGCCTTGAACTCACAGAGATCTACTGCTTCTGACTCCCAAATGCTAGGATTCAGTTATATACAAGCATACCTGGCTTAACTTCCATTTTTAATATTTTTGTTACATTTACTTTATTTTGTAAGGATGTCATGCATATGCCACAGCACACATGTGGTCTGAAGACAGTTTGTAGGGCTTGGTTCTTTCCTTCTACTTTGCGGATTCCAGGTCAATAGGTTGATGGCAAGCACCCTTTTCTGCAGAGCCATTATGCTAGTCCATCACTTAAATTTTTTAAAATAATTTTAAGTTAGATTTTATTTGTTAGTGGTACATCCCATCAAGGTGTGTAGCAGCTATTTGAAAGGGGGCTGGGGCTATGAGAAAGGTATAAAGAGACTTGGAAATGTTTGTGAATTGACTGAAAGTTGATATTGTTGAAATGATTGATCTCCATAAGAACGTAAATTGAAAAAATGATTGAGAATTAAACTATGGGGAGTGATAGTGAACAAAGAAAGTTCAATAACAAAAATTGAGGAAGACTACATGTGGTGGCATTTGCTTTTCATACCAGTACTCTGAAGGCAGAGGGAGGTGAGAGAAGGAGAGAGGAAAGGAAAGGGAAATTGAGATTGAGGAGCTATTAGCAGAGAAAACAAGAAAAATGTAGAAAGTCAGGTGAAAATTTGACTTGATGTTGCAGAGAAAGGATCACATCTAAGGGAGGTGTAAAAACGCTGCCCTTTAAGAGAGCAGCTGGCAGAGGAGTGGAACAGAAGGCTGTTCTTAAGTTTGTAGGGAGGCACAGGAGACCAGGAAAATTGGAGGGTAGGTTACCAAGGTCATTTTCAATGGGAGTAGAGTGTTTGTGTCCCAAGAGCAGGTTCTGGTAGCAAGGAGGTGTCTAGTAGTAACCATGTTATCTGTTTGTCAAGCAGCTTTTTTAGAAATCTGCTTTAATATATCCTTTAGTTAAGTTTGTCTCTTTTTGTTTTTCCAGACAGGGTTTCACTGTGTAGCCTTGGCTATGCTGAAATTCACCCTGTAGACCAGGTTGGCCTTGAATTTATAGAGAGCTGTGTACTTCTGCTTCCCAAATGCTGGGATTAAAGGTGTGCACCACCATACTTAGCTAGTTTGTCTCTTTTTGTTGTTGTTTTATTTCACTCAGTAGAGTATGTTGGCTTAATACTGGCCGTATAGATTAGGTTGGCCTCAAATTGAAGAGATTTCACCAGCCTCTGTTTCAGAGTGCTGGGATGAAAGGTGTGTGTGGCACCCTACCCAGCTAGGTTTTTCTTTGTTTTTTGTTTTTGTTTTTATTTTTATTTTAAAGATGATGTTGAACATTATGGATAAGGTCAAGGCACAGTAATAGAATTTTATTTAGTTAGTTCATTCATTTATTTGAGACAGGGTACTAGCTCAAATAGGTACAAGCACTAGCTAGCCTGGAACTTGCTGTGCAGGGCTCTGCCTCCTGAGTGCTGGGATTAGAGGATTAGAGGTGTAAGCCACCATGCCTGGACAATAATGTAATTTCGCCCAGGAGACCACATGGCCTTCTCTGAAGTTAATTTTTAGATCAGAATAGAACATTTCAACAGGCCACAAAGTTTCCAGTCTCATCGAAGATTAAAGCAAATGATAGGACAGTAGAGGGAAAGGAGAGGTAGGGTGGGCTGGGGAGACCAGGGCGGGGGTGGGCTGGGAGATTGCAGCTGGGATGGATTCTATGAGAGCAGAATTTTAAAACTGAGAAACTGAGATGTAACATTAAAGTAATCAAGTTTTAAAGTCTACTAAGTCTTTTTAACTATTGGGTCTTACCAGGGTGAAGAAAAACCAGAAATCTTTGCCCCCTGACTTTGGAGACTCAGCTTAACCTTCAAACTGGCGATGTCAAGGGTTCCAAGTCCTCCACCTCCGGCAGAAATGTCGAGTGGTCCCGTTGCTGAGAGCTGGTGCTATACACAGGTGAGTTCAGGTCTCACTCCCAGGCAAAAGCACCACAATCACTTTCTGATGTTTCCTAGTTTCTCTGGCAAACAGCACAAGATGAGGACCTTGTTGACCTTGTTTTTCTGACATAGAATCTGATTCCCCAAGGCTACTGGTTTTCTATGGTAGTTGAAGGGGAGGGAATCCTTGATGGAGGTGTGTTCTAAAGCTCAGAACAGTGTTTGAGATCCGCAGCCCCAGGAATGGCATCAGCATCTCAATTATGGGCTCATTTAGGACCACAGAGCTTTAGACTCCCCTACCCTGTCCATGTTTTGTTCTTATTGTTGCTGTTCTTTCTGGGACTTGGATTTTCTCCCTTCCAGACAGTTTTCAGAAGTTGAAAAGTTATAAAACAGTAGGTCACTGAGATTTCTTTAATTTCTTTTAATGAACTGATGTCTTCCTGTGGGGATAAGGGAAGGATACTTGTCTGATTTTCAGCCTGTTTTTCCCAGGTTGCCCACATCCTATTTAATTCCTTCCTAATTTTCTATCAACAGATCAAGGTAGTGAAGTTCTCCTACATGTGGACCATCAATAACTTTAGTTTTTGCCGGGAGGAAATGGGTGAAGTCATAAAAAGTTCAACTTTTTCATCAGGAGCCAATGATAAACTGAAATGGTGAGGAAGAACACCTCTAGTTGTAAACTTTTTCTATAAGTTACCTGTTTTGCTTGGTTTGAATAGGATATGGGCAGAATGTAATTTCTTAAAGGCAGGGAGGGATCTTACTTTATTCCCATTGCCTAGAATAGTTGCAGATACGGTAGGGACTCACAAACAAATGGTTGAAATAATTTACTGAGTTTAGTATAATTTAGCAAGCTCAAGTTGTATAGGATAACGTAAATGAATAAAGAGGGCTGGTGTTACCTAAAGATCCGAGTTTGATTCCTGGGGCCCACATCGTGCAAGGAAAAGAACTGGTTTCTGTAAGTTGTCCTTTGACTTTACTTGAGCCGTGGTACTTATGGACACACCTATGGACACACAAAAGAATTAATAACTATAATTTGAAATTTTTTAAAGGACTGCTAAAGGGCTGGATATGTAGCTCAGCAGCAGAGAGCTCACCTAGCATGTGTAATGATCTAGGTTTAGTTCTTGGCTCTGCAGTAAGTATATGAAGGACTGGTAGCCACCCAGCCCTAGCTAACCAGAGCTGTGTGTGGAGAAGGGCCTACTGCCATCAAATTTTCTGTATTTTTTTTCCAAGAAAAGCAAAAAGTCTAATTTTTGTGACTTTTTGTTTGCTTTGAGATGTGGACTCACTATAGTATTGGCTGGCCTGAAACTCAATGTGTAAACCAGACTGACTTTGACTCACAAAGATCCACCTGCCTCTGCTTCAGGAGTGCTAAGATTAAAGGTGTGTGTCAGTGCATCTGGCAATACATCTAAGTTTTTTAAACTTAAAATCTTTGAAGTTTTCTGCACAGATAAAAAGACTTAGACTCCATCCCCAGAACTCATAAATGGGGTGTGTGGTAGATACTTGAAATCCCACCACTCAGAGCCAGAGGTTTTCCCTCTCACGAGTTCAAGGGCAGGCTGGGTGTGCTGGTGCATGCCTTTTGCCTCCATACTAGAGAGGTGGTGGAGGGGAACAGGTGGATCTCTGGATTCAAGGAAACCTGGTCTATATAGCAAGTTCCAGGGTAGCCAGGGTTACATAATGAGACTCTTTCTCAAAAAGGAGAACAGGACAATGGTTCAAGGTCATCCTTACTATTAGGGAGTTTGAGGCCACCTGGACCACATAAGATCCTGTCTCAAATAATAATAATAATACCTTACTTTTAGGCAATAAAGCAGATTTCTTTGGCTTTGTAACTGGGCATGGTAGAGATAAGCTTCTTCCAGGAGACACATTCATTTTCATGGTATTAAATGTTTTAAATGTAGCTTCCCTATGCTTGAAGTAACAATGGGTATATCTACCACATGCCAACAAATCTTTGAGCTTTCTCTGAATTGACTGTATAGTCAAGTGTATTGTTCATGCACCAAATGGGTTAAATCTGGAGTCCCTGAACTAGGGTCTGTTGCCAGGTGAATATGATCTGGGAATAAGGATTAATGCCTTCCAAACCCAGTATCATCTTGAGGTATAGGAGCATGTGGTTAAGGCTACAACCATATGTCCCCAGCAAAAATCAAAACATTTGTCTCTGAACCACCGCTTTGATCTCTGATAACCCACTGAAGAGTTTATTAATTTAATATTTGTTGACTTTGTACATTAAGTGGCAGACTACTTACTGAGTGAAATGTTTGTTCTAGGCATATATTTAAATCTCTCTAGCATCTTGTACAGTGATATATATAGCATCTGTACTCCCTAGAGAGGCACTGGATTAGACCACCTGTTTGAGAGAAGTGACACAACCTTGGCAAGGCCTGAAGATACACGTGACTTGTGTTCTATGGTGGTAAAGCAGTGTCTGAACTACATGCATTTCAGCTAATGACATTTACAACTTAACTTAGTTGAACCTATTAAGTTCTGTGTCTAAATTCTGTTTTGAATCATCCTTAACAGATTGGCATCTCAAACTCTTATTTAGAAGCTTGGAACATTCCCCTGTAGAATAAATTTTACTTTTATCTGTGCTTCTTCCACAATGCCTCTGTTATTTTAAATCTTAAAATATAATTGCTGGGGGTTAGAGGTATGGCTCAGCAGGTAAGAATACTTTCTGTTTTTGAAAAAGATCTGAGGTTAGTTCCTAGCACACACATTGGATGGCTTATAACTCCCTGACTCCAGCTCTTGAGAGATCCCACGTCTTTTTGCCTCCACAGGTGGGTGTCACATATACACACACACACACACAAATACCTACAAAGGTATGTATCAGCCAGGCCTGGTAACACACACCTTTAATCCCAGCACTTGGGAAGCAGAAGCAGGCAGATCTTTGTGAGTTCGAGGCCAACCTGGTGTACTCAGCAAGTTCTAGGAGAGCCAAGGTTATTTACGCTGAGAAACCCTGCCTTGAACAAACAAAGAATATGTATTATGTGCATACTTCTCCAGAATACATTTTTCTCCCACAGTGTTACTAAAAGACTCTTTGACTTTAAAAAAAAAAAATTATTCCTCCATGAAAAACTAAGGGCTACCTTTTCTGAGTTTGAAGAATGAAAAACAGATTAGTCTGAAATACTCTAAATATTTTTGGGTGAGACAGGTTAATGATTTGGAAGTTATTAAAAGAAATGGCAGAGATGTGAATGTTCTGTGATTCTTGACTGTTTTTTAAAAGTTGATCCAATTTGTTTTAGAAAAGTTGTTTTCAAGTTTCTATTGAGTCAGTCTCCTAGTGAAGGGTTTAGAGTTTAACAAAGTAAAAGCTAACAACAGCATCAACAGAAGCAAATCTTCCCCTCTGGATTCTGATGTTCATGCAAGGCTGCAGGAGCCATAAGGGTTCTTTTGATGCACATTCCTTTCTGTGATGAGCAGGTGTTTGCGAGTAAACCCGAAAGGGCTAGATGAAGAGAGCAAAGATTACCTGTCGCTTTACCTGTTGTTGGTCAGCTGTCCAAAGAGTGAAGTTCGAGCAAAGTTCAAGTTCTCCATCCTGAATGCCAAGGGAGAAGAAACCAAAGCTATGGGTAAATGTTCTCTACTTTCACATCAGTCTCAACATACTCTGATACATTATGGATTTGGACTGGTCTTTGTGTAACTAAATATGACTTTCTTTTCTATTCCAGAGAGTCAGCGAGCTTATAGGTTCGTACAAGGCAAAGACTGGGGATTCAAAAAATTCATCCGTAGAGATTTTCTCTTGGACGAGGCCAATGGGCTTCTCCCTGATGACAAGCTCACCCTCTTCTGCGAGGTGAGTCCTTTTGCCAAGCTTTGAGACTGGCAATTCCCTGACCTGATGTGTATTGGTAGACTTAATTGTATTGTGTCAAGGATGTGGAATGAGAAAAATCCCCAAGGGGAGTGGTTCTGTACAAATGTTATTTATGTGACTGATTGAACTGCCTTATGATTTCAAGGTTGCTGGCCACCTGAGCTCTCCATTTGTTACTGTTCATAAGAACAAAGATTGTATCTGTCAGTTTTGAGTTGCTTGAGTTAGAATCCTCACTTTTTTTTTTTAAACTGTGGGGTTTTTTCCACATATTATTTGGAAGGTCTGACACCTCAAGCTGAGCAGTGGCCAGCAACTGCAACTAAATTTGTGTATCTGTTGCTTAAACTTCCTAGCTCCTTCTTAAGGGGCAAGTGTAGGTGTGTTTAACTGTTGCTTGCTCTCCTTTTTTACTCTTTGGGCTAGATGGCTCTTTGCAGGAGTTGAGTGTACATGGTTTGTCTTGCTGGAGTAATTACAAAATTGGAAGGTGAACAGCCACTTTTTCTAGGGTGAAAGCTGTGGAATCTTGAAGCCCAGAGGGGGAGAGTTAGCTGTTGTCAGATTGAAAGGTCAGTCTCTCTCACCAGAGGCCTAAGAGCCTTTGGAGACGCTTAGAAAAACTCCTTTACCCAAGATCTAATCGAAAAGGGATTTTTAATATGGGTACTGACTATTACAATGAGCCATTTTATGCCATTTTCCATACAATTAGAAATGCAACTTGGGTAACTAAGTAAAAGTTCTATCCCATAAACTAAAATATTAGTGTCCCTGTATATCTCATAGGCCGGGAATTGCTTCCTGAGAGCGAAGCAAATAACCATTGTACTTTCAGGAGGCAGAGTGCAGGCCAAAATCCCAACTGCCAGTTAGCTCATGAAATAACAGACTTGTATTGTGAGTTAATGACCTTTCTAAAGGCATATCACACCTGTGTAGTCCAGGAACTTGTCCCTTAGGAATCTTGCTCTTTTGTGAAAGAAGCATGGCCAGCAGTGACAGGCTTGTGGATAGTAACAAATGCTGCTAAGGACTAGAAAGCTTTGCACACTGAAAAGGTAAAATTTAGTTTGCATAATAGCCATTCCTCTCCATTTTAATTGCAGAGTAACTGAATTAAATGGTAGAGTATCAGCATCTATATAAATTCATGAAATGCAGCAGTTGTTTTATGTTTAATGAACTTGAAATGTGAGTTTCATGTTAGTCTTATTAGCTGCAAGTCATACTCACTTAGCTCAGTAGAACAATGAGAATAACTATATGGCTTTGTTTGAGGTGAGCTGTTGTATAAACAGCATCAGTTTCGATCTTTGCCTGTTGCCTATCCTAGGGATTTGTGGGAGTTTTCTTTTTTGTTTGTTTGTTTGTTTGTTTGAAGATGGTTTCTCTGTAGCCCAGGATGAACTCAAGCTCACTACTATCTTCCTGCTTAGCCTCCTGAGTGCTGAAGACTTGTATTTCAAGAAAAACTTGAAGATAGTGGAAAATTCTAATTTTGTTGAAAATGAAAGCTAGTCTCAAGCTTCTCTGAAGCCAATCTTCTCTAAATATCACCTCTGGCATTTTAGGGAATGCTGCACCTTACATTGTAGCACTTGCAGGTCTGCAGTGAGCCCATGCTTTTCTCATGTGCCTCCTCCTCTTCCACCACACTCTTCCAGCTGCTCCAACCCCTGGATTGTCATCGTGACTTGGAAACTGTTTGGCCTGCCTTTACTTGGTTACTCTTATCCTATGGTTCGGTTTGAGGCTGAGTTCCAGCATTCTCTCTTCACTTCCCCATATGAAATTCTCTTAAGAGAAATCCTGTAGTTAAGTTTAGATTTGCCTTACTGACTTAGAAGGGAAGTGAGATGACACATTGGAGATGAGGAGATGTTGAACAGGGAAACGTCTGCTGCGTTCTGCTGATGCCGTGCTTTCTTGCCATAGAACCAGGTGTGCCATCTGTTCCGCTCACACTTCCCAGTTGGCCACAGGTGCTGAGTGTTGCTTCTCGTACTTGGTCTTGTGCCTAGTGAGACTCATTCCTGTTCCAAGGCTCTCTGTGGACTTAGTAGCATTCAACACTGCAAGACGGTTGCGTGGGGGTGTGTATTGGATGTGTGGGTTTTTAAAATGTCTGCAATTCATCCAAGTTCTTAGCACTTTTCACAGCTAAACCATTTTCCATTTAAGTCCTGTTCCTTTGACCTGTTTTCCCCTGTATCAGGGAATATTTATAAACAAGTTTATTTTAATTCATGTTTATATTTTATTTTCTATTTTAATTATTTCCTAATTATTTAGAGGTTTTTATGAAAGGAAATCCAGATGGAAATTTAGTGGCAAATGCCCACTGTGCTGCATTGCTCTCTCAGACTGTGCCCAGTTACTTCTGTGCTATCCTGATGTGCACTAAGTACAGCTGCTTCAAGGATTCTGGGTGCACCCAGGAGTCATAAGGGAATCCTAAAGTTAAAGACTGAGAACCACACATGCGCATTTGGCCTTTATCTCAGTGGTATTATTGTGACTGAATGTTTAAATTAGATTGTAAACTGAACGTACCAGGTGGGTGGTCTTGTTTGTAATGTGCCACACAGGGTTCACTTTTAGATCTCTGTGATTTTTGTCTATTAGGAAATATGGCGATTCTTCCAAGTTGATTTTGTTTAATTAACATACTTAGAAGTGTTTTCTAAGTATTTCTTGAATCATCCCTTATCACAATCTTTAGAACTCGGTTAGATCTGTTTTCGTCATTTCTTGTTATACCAAGAGAAGTAGTGCCTCGAGAGGTCAGGTAATTTTTCCTAACGTTGTACATCAAATTAATGTCAAGGCCATGTCAGCTCTCCATTTCCCACTTCCTGTCTGCTGTGCTGTACTCAGTGGAGCTGAATGCCATTCACTCAAGAGAGCAAGGGCTCTCCCAAATTTTCTTAACAAAGAGTATTTACTTTGGTAATGAAAGGGAGGACATAAAAAGCATATTTAAATTCTATTTTTAATTTCTTCCTTAATAATTTGGGCCATAGAAAATTTTAATGAAAAATTTCAGCTTCTGTTAACCCTTTCTAGTTACTTAATTGAGAACAAATACTCGTTAGCAATGAAGGTGCATGCCTTTCCCTTCATTGCCTATGAAGATGGAAGAGTCCTCTTTGTAAGGTGGTAGTTAAGATGAAATAGGGGAAACCATATGAAATACCACTTATAAAATATCTGGACATTAGCTTATGCTTCTAAAACATAACTTTTCATTCCTATGCATAGAATATTCCTTTGGTTGCCTGAGAATATATATTTTTACCTAAACTTAAGTAAGTATGTCTATTCCTTTTTTTTCCTTTTTATTAGGGAATTGTTGGTATGCATTAGTTACACTATATGATACAACCAGTTTATTCTTGACCTATGAAGATGTTAGCTTGATATGCAGCATCTTTGTAGGTTATAAACTATATTGATAGTAAGCACACATCCACACTTGAAATTAACTTATGTGTGCTGTTCCCTGAACAACACATTCTTCAGATTCACTTGGTTTTGAGCTTTGTAAAACTCATAAAACATGGACTATTGTCATTTAGGACTTGAATATATGTGTGTGTGTGTGTGTGTGTGTGTATCACATGTAAACAATGATATATATATATATCATTGTTTCTAAGGTGCATACTTTGTATGTAACCACAGTTTAGTTTTAGTACAGGGGAAAGTGTTTTGGGTTTGTGCTGTTTGTTCTCTTACTGATTGACATCTAGGTTGTTGCTAATGTTGCTTTGAATGATGTGCTACACTATAAACAGTGTGGCGTTTTCTTATTTTTTTCAATTTTTAAAAATTTTTTTTTTTAATGTATAGGAGTACATTGTAACTACCTTCAGACACACCAGAAGAGAGCATCAGCTCCCATTACAGATGGTTGTGAGCCATAATGTGGTTGCTGGGATTTGAACTCAGAACCTCTGGAAGAGCAGCCAGTGCTCTTACCCACTGAGCCATCTCTCCAGCCCTTATTCTTTCCATTTTTAATATATAGGCACTAAAGTACTTTTCATAGATTTTCCTTTTTATGGAGATTTGTGTACAAAATTTGACAGTCCTTATTTGTTAATAGGTACTGAATGATTCTATGGATTTCCCTTTTATGTGGATGAATATACAATACAGCCCTTAGTCATTCATGAAATTTCCTTTAAAATTTTTATTTTAAATTTCTTTTTTTACAAAAGAGAAGTTGAAGCCCATGCCTTTAATCCCATACTCAGCAAACAGTCAGGATCTCTGAATTTGAGGCCAGCATGATCTACAGAGCGAGTTTCAAAATGGCCAGGGCTACACAGAGAAACCCTGTCTTGAAAAAACCATAGGTGGGCAGGGAAGAGAAGTTGACTTTAAAAGTGAGACCCTTGAGACTGGAGAGATGGCTCATATGGTTGAAGAGAGCACTGGCTGCTCTTCCAGAGGTACTGAGTTTAATTCCCAGCAACCACATGGTTTCATAACTATCTATAATGAGATCTGGTGCCCTCTTCTGGCTTACAGGTATATATGCAGACAGAACACTTTGTAATAAATAAATAAATCTTTTTTTTTTTTAAAGTGAGACCCTCCTTAACTTGAATTTGGGAGATTATATAGCCTTCCTGAGATATTTTCATGCATTCATTTATAAGATGACATAAATGTCACAGTCCCGTCATCCTCACAGCTGCAGTTCTGAATGAGTCTCTGTAGTCAACTTTATAGGCATAAAAACATCTTTCGTTTTTCTCAAAATGGTCTCATTTTAGTATCATCATTTGCAGAGGAAAACAATCCCTCTCTAAGTTAAAAGTTTGGGCTCTGAAGACTCATTTGTGAGTGCCATTTAAAATTTATTTTTAATTAAGCAAATTTAATGTTGGTAAGAGGTGCCAGACACTCAGAGCTCTAGAGAATCCAAGCATCCATATATTTACAGAACAAGCCTAGCTCAAACTGTAAAGGTACATTCTCCTTCCTGCTGTGTTTCTGTCTGTGTCCAGAGAGAAGAACTGCCCTCCTGAGAGGTGTTGTAGACTTTAGGCTCCACTCATTACCAAGCACATATCTAGCCAGCAGAAGGTCCACTGGCAACCATGGTTCATTTGAAACTCGGCTTAGCTTTTGCCAATTCATTTCACCCAGTCTACTCAGTTGCTATTAAGTGTTAATGATTTTGGGCTCCTGTCAGCCTGGTTTAATTCAAACTAGAAACATAGTGCCAAAAGCTTTCTCTATTCCCTTCATTGGCCATCCCTGGGGATTCCTGCCTTTCCCTATGAGGAAGTTGCATTTAATTGGTCCTTTCCTTTTTTTTTTTAAATCAGTATTTAGAACTATAACTAGAAACAGACAACTTTTACTTTTAGTGTTAATATTATATCAAAGAAGTGAGGATGCTAATATGAGAAAATGGTTGAACCAAATTAGAAATCTTACAAAGGACAAAAGAAGATCTCTGTGGGGTGGTTTGTGCTGGGTTCTGGGTTATTAAAATATTGTTATAAACTGTCTCTGATAAATGTGCTCTAATGCTGAGCACATTCATAATTGATTAACTTGACTCCCTCCTTGTGCAAGATCATAACAGCTTGTTTTAAAGAAATGAGTAAGTTTCTTGACCTGGTAGTAAATATCTCACTCTTACAAGAAGGTATTATAGGTCATTTGGATCAAGCATTAACTTTGCCTCTGGGTTTATGACTGCAGCTAAAGAATGACTTGCATCTTGAAGGTCAAAAGAAATCTGGGTCATCAAGGATGTTCTTAAACTGTCTTTCTCATCAAACTCATAGCAGTAGGAGAGCAGGGAGTTGATTCTCAGGGCTTGAGTTCTGCTTAGACCTTACTTTTCTAACATGTTGTATGGTTGTAGGGGAGAAAACAGTTGTTGCTGGGTGCATGGCTGCTTATTTTTTGTTTGATGGATAGAATATTTTATAATGTTAATGTGGTTTCTAAATCCTTGTAATTGGTATCCTAACATCTGACTTTCACAAACTCATCTGTAAATTTAGCTTCGTTGAATTAATTCAACTAGTTGAAACATGCTACTGAAGCTAGAGTGGGAAGTTGAAGCTTTTCATACAATTGGCATTGCTGTTCTGTTCTAGGAGTGTAAATTCGTGTGTAAGCTGAAGTTAGTCATCTTGAATGTCATTGTCACAGATGAAGGAGTTCAGGTGTAAAACTTACGTACAGCATGCTCATCCAGTTATCCCTACTGGAAGGCCTTTCTAGCTCAGTCCTTATGGAATTGGGCCATCATGTTCATTAGTCAAATATTTTTGAGAAATGCCAGGTACTTACCTAGCTCTATAGAAACTATACTTTATCTGTGTTTCCCGACTTAACGAAAGTAAGTGAAATGCTTTTGGACTTAAGTCACTAGATGTCTTTAGAGAGTTTTGTATGATGACTTCTATAGCAACTCTCTTGTATAAGCTTTCTTTTAAGGTGGGATAGGGGAATACTTGACATTTAGCATTTGTTCTTGTCAGTTTCTCCTTGGGCTATGCTTGGGTGTGCAAGAGTATGGGACTTATTAGGAACTGTAGACAAACTTATTCTGTGAGGCTGTCTTTGTCCTAGCATGTGGTATGAAAGAGGTGTGTTTGTCATTTATGGAGAAACAATTGAACTAAAGGAGGAAGTCTTGATTTGTGGGGGTAATTTCAAGAAAATGTGGTATCTAAATATCTGTAGCACTAAGGTAGAAGTTCTCTCTCTACCTGCTAGTAACAAAAACTTTGTTTCTGTCTCTTTATATTTCACAGGTGAGTGTAGTACAAGACTCTGTCAATATTTCTGGGCAGAATACTATGAACATGGTAAAGGTTCCTGAATGCCGGTTGGCAGATGAGTTAGGAGGGCTGTGGGAGAACTCTCGATTCACAGACTGCTGCTTGTGTGTAGCTGGCCAAGAATTCCAGGCTCACAAGGCTATCTTAGCAGGTTGGTGTTTATTCATGATTCACTTTATAATTTTGATTCAGTAGGAATAGTGACTACCAAATTACCTTTTGGAACAGCTTCAACTTATGAACTCTGCACCTAAATACATTTTTAAAATTTATTTTCATCTTGGTGTTTTGAGATAGGGTCTCATTTTATAGCTTAGGTGGACCTAGAACTTATTGCTAGCCCAGACTATCCTCAAATTTCAATCCTCAGCCCCACCCCACTTCCAGACCCCACTGCTGGAGTAGTAGGTATATGCCACCGTACCTGAAATGTATTTTATATTCTAAAGACAGTTCTCATAACCAAAAGTGCTAGTCTTCATAAAAATAGCATTTCTGGTTTGTCTCACATGGACTTGGGTACTATTTTAAAAATAAAAATGGTGACCATACAAAGGCACTACATATCTTTGCACTGGAAAAGTAGCTCTTGGAATACCTAGGAGTAAGTGGTAGCCTCTAGCTGGGCTTTGGATGCCATAGGGAGGATTCTGTTCTAGGGACTAAGTACTGTGAGGCTGAGACCTAGGCCTCTCAGATGGTTAATCTATCCCTTCACTATAAACACACAAGAAGAATGAGACAGTGCTACTGACCCAGAGGATCAGCTCTGGTTCTGTCAGGTTCTTGATCTTTAAAACCAGAAGGACTCACCCTGAGGAAGAACTGAGAGAGGGCTGACTTCACCTTATAGAAAAGTGGAGACACAGCCACACACTGCTCTGCAGACCATGGAGCATGTAATAGTATCGAGTGACTCTCCAAGTGACAAATGTTTTCCCAAGACTCCTCTGCTGAGATGTCTCAGCTCCATCATTCTAAAGTACACACTTGAGATGAGCTCAACCTGTCTCATGTGACAACTTTCCATTCTCTGCCTCAGCTAGGTACTGTTGTCAATGCTGAAGGAAGTGAGTAACTTAAGCTAATATCTATCTGTGACCCTCGACATGCTTGCTTCCCCCAGTCCTCCCTCCCTTTCAGTGTTTGTTTCTTGTGTATGTTGTACAAACATGTATTTGAGCATGTCTGTGTAAGTTCATGTACTTGGTGTGTATATGCAGAAGCCAGAGGTTGAATGTCTTCTTGTCACTCTCTGCCTTACTCTTTGAGATAGGGTCTCAGTGACATAAGGCTCACTGTTTTCACTGGACTGACCGGCAAGTGAGGTCATGTGCTCACTTAGTGCTGGAGTTATGGATGCATACCTGATTTTTAAGTGGATGCTAGGGATCCGATCAGAGGTCCTCATGCTTGTTCAGAAAGCACTTTATCCACTAAGCCAGCCCCATGTGTCTTTCTGTAGTCAGCTTCCTTTTTGTTCCCACCAACATTAGATATCTCAGACTTCAGCCTTTCCCCTCTGACCTCCTCCGACTCCTAAAGTATGCCCTTGCCTTCCAAGATGCTCTTTTGTAGGAACACCCTTGATGCTTACTGTTCTGTCACCTGCCTTCTCACTGGCAAGGAGAGGAGGGATTGCTCATCTTCAGAATCGATTGTTCTGTATACTTCTGCTCTCTGAACTTGACCTGCCTTCCCAGAGACCTCGCTCTCTCAGTGTATGTGCTCCCTTTCTCCTCACACACTCTGAGCTAGCACATTCACTGCCTACTTCCTTTCCCCAGAATGTCCTCAGTTCACCTCCTTGCCAGAAAAGCAATTTTCCAAAGTTAGATGAATGACCTGCTAGCTTCTAAGTTTGAGAGGCTCAATCATGTGCTAGTTGACTCCATGCTCCAGTTTTCTCCTGGTTCTTCAGCTATCTTGTTCTTTCCCTTTATGGCTCAGAAAATCGAACCCCAGGCCCCATGTATGCTTGGCAAGCACTCCATCTCTGAGCTGTATCTCCAGCTTGCTCCAGCTCTTTCCATTGTGTGGCTTTCCTCCCTCTCCCTCACATGTCCCTTCAGACACCAGTCAGCCCTAAGGGTCTGCTTCAATGTTCCCTGTTCTCTCTGGTGATTCTGTTCCCATTGCATCAGCTGCAGTCTTAACTCTTCTGAGATAAGAATATAGAAATAACCTTCTGCAGTACAGTAAAACACTGAGGTTCACATTTGAAATCTGAAAAAGTAGGGAGAAACTTCTGCTATATATCCCAGGCTGAGCTCACGTACAGGATTCTCCTGCCTTACAGGTGTACACTACTATGCCTGGTTAATTTATATTTTTCTTTTTAAAAAGGAGGGGGCTCAGAGGGTTAAATGATTCTTCCAAGAAAATGGTTAGAAGATGACAGGGCTAAAATGAGTTCTTTCTGACATCAATGACAGGCCCAAAGCTCCAGGTCTGCCCCCTTCCCACACTCTCCACCTGCCCTTCCACTCCTAGCTACTGGGTTGGGAGTTCCAACCGTGACCCCAACCCCTGATTTACTCAGCAACTTAAAAATTTTTGAGTTTTCAGTCATTTTATTACTGAATGTAATAAAATGGTTGAAAGTAAGTTGTTTATATATATGTGTGTGTGTGTGTGTGTTGTTTTCATGGGTGTTCATAGAAAGTACATGGGCTCTGTTTCTTGATTTTTTTTTCTTCATTCCCATTTCTAAAAGGAAAAACTGAGTTCTCCATGATGAAAGAAATTAAATGCTAAGAAAGATGGTTTTACCAAATAGAGGGAGCTTTGAAGGGCCATAAACCATTATACTTAATCTAAGACTTTTACAGCCTTTGGGAGATAATACCAACTTCATTGAGAATGCATAGCTGTTTCCAAAAATGTTTATCACCAAACTAGCACGTGCCATTGAGCCCAGTCTTTGACCTTCTTCTCACTGTGTCGTCTCTTTAGAGGTGCCCTTGTTCCAGCCAGACATCCAGGTATTAGAACACCTTGCTTAGACAATGGAATATCTTCCTTCCATTGGAATTTCAGTCTATGCAAGTAGTCCATATACCATTGTTGTCATACACAGATCAGTCATTTCTGTAAAATGTAGATGACTAAAATAGAGCCAGTGAAATGTTTTATAATTCTGATGAGATTTGAGTCCGAGACAGGAAGAGCAAAGATCTTCATTATTACTGGGGTAACAGGGTAATTCCCATGTGATAACCTCATTGTTTCCCTCTCATGTTTTAGCTCGGTCTCCCGTTTTCAGTGCCATGTTTGAACATGAAATGGAGGAGAGCAAAAAGGTGTGTACCAGGGCGCATATGCAGCTTTTTAACCCAGTGATTAAAATCAGACCTCTTCCAGTCTAGCAGACTTGCTTTCCTAATTATCTTTCTCTTGCTGTGTTATTAAAGTACAGTTTCTTGAACAGACACCTTCTGAGAGCAGAGAGGTGATCTGAAATGTCCCAGGTGATGTGGACTTACACGCTCAACAGGTCATCTGAACAGTTTGAATTAACGATATTAGAAAGTCCAGAGATTTAAAAAAACACAAACAAATCACATCTTTTAGTACTTGTGTTGCTACTGTGTTTGAGAAAATAAAGGTTGTATACAGTGGTGGGAGGAAAGCTACTACAGTAAATTATGGGTGGTGGGAGAGAGAGGGGAGGCATTTTCTACCCATGGTTTTAGGTTTAACTCATACAAGCTTCTTTCCTCACCAGAACTTAAAATCATGAATATAGTTTAGAAATTTTGTTCTGTTAGGATGATTCTCTTTTTTGACTTTTCTGGCTTAGAATCGGGTTGAAATTAATGATGTAGAACCTGAAGTTTTTAAGGAAATGATGTGCTTCATCTACACGGGAAAGGCACCAAACCTTGACAAAATGGCTGATGATTTGCTGGCAGCTGCTGATAAGGTAAGATAAGAACAGGAAAATGGTCATAAGACCAGGTTTTACTGTGACCTCTTCGGTTTTGTGAAAGGGCTTATGTGTTAGTATTGTGGGTGAAGTAAACGTACATATATCTTAATTTAGGCAAGGCAGTCTTAGAGATTGTTCCAACACAGTAGTAATAATAACCTTTTGGTACTAAAAGTGTCCTGCTCAAAATGGTAAACTCTCAGGGTCACCTTAAGTATGGGAAAGAAGGGTATGTTTGATATTCACCCCTCTTCTTGTTCTACCTGATATTTAACCCTGTCAAGAATTAAATAAGTAAATAGATGTGAGTTTTTAAATTTTACTTTATTTTTTCTGTTTTTTGTTTTGTTTTGTTTTGAGACAGGGTTTCTCTGTGCAACCCTGGTTTCCTAGAACTTTTGATGCAGACCAGGCTGGCCTTGAACTCAGAGGTCAGCCTGCCTCTGCCCCTCAGGGTGTGCACCATCACCACCTGGCGTTTGAGTTGTTATGTAGGTGCCTGGAATTGAGCCCCAGTCCTTTGGAAGAGCAGCCAGTGTTCTTAATCACTAAGCCATCTTCTCAGCCCCAAATAAATGTAGTTTTGAAAGAGAAAATAGCCAGGTGATAGTGGTACACACTTTAATCTTAGAACTCAAGAGGCAGAGGCAGGTGGATCTCTGTGACTTGGAGGACAGCCTGGAGTAGAGCTAGTTCCAAGGCAGCGAAGGCTACACAGAGACAGACACACACACACACACACACACACACACACACACACACACACAGAAGGGGGGGAGACCTTTATCTGCATCTTGGTTCCCATTTTACTGCAGGATTGCTCAGAAGCTAGAGCATCTTAATATATATTGGAAGTTTTGTTTTCTTCTTTCTTCCCTCCTTGAGACAGAGTCTCTGGCTGGCCCATAACTCACAGAGATCCTCCTGCCTCTACCTCCCAAGTGCTGTCTGGGATTAAGAGTGAGAGCCACCACACTGCGTTTATGGAGAGTTTTCTGAAAGCAAGTATTGCTAGACAGCTTGTCTCCAACTCAGTTAACCCTAGAAGCATTTTTCTCAAGAATCACATATGATTAGAGGACCTGAGGACACAATGGGAACTGACTTGTCTGTAAAGCCACATCAGCTGGAGCCCGGAGGCTAGCTGCCTGTATCCTGGGGCCTCTGCAGTTCCAGTGATAAGATGGACAGTGTGAGTGATAGTTGCCCTGTAGAAGTAAGTGTTCCCTATATATTAGGCAGGGGCAGTTGATGTAAACTGCTAAAAGGACTTCCTTACTGCTAGCAGTAGACCTCAGGAGAAAGCAGATGCTGTGCTGGAAGCGCAGCCTCTTCCTGCTGTGTTCTGGGTTCTAGTACTTTTCTGAGGAAAAAGTTCCTATAACCAAGAGCAGCAGAGCCTCTCCAGGTTTTGTTTTGGAAAATGGACTCCTAAGGGCAGAGGTTTCTCTATGTTGATGAGCATTTTGAAGTATTGTTGAAGGTAAAGCATATAGACCCAGTTGTTTCTCTAGATGAAGGTTGGGATTGTAACACTGTTCTTACTACCTTTTAAGACATGATTAATAGTTAGCAACATGCTGGGCGGTGGTGGCGCATGCCTTTAATCCCAGCACTTGGGAGGCAGAGGTAGGCGGATCTCTTAGTTCGAGGCCAGCCTGGTCTACAGAGCGAGTTCCAGGACAGCCAGGGCTACACAGAGAAACCCTGTCTCGAAAAACCAAAAAGAAAAAATAGTTAGCAACATGAAAATGCCACACTCTCCCAGTCAGCCTCACTTCTGACTAGGAGAAACTTACTTTCATTAAATAAGAAAGTATTAACTTTAAGCTGGGTAAAATTAGCACCGCCTACTGCTCATTTTATTTGAGACAGGGGTTTGCTCTGTAGCCCAGGCTGGTTTTGACCTCACAGTCATCCTGCTTAGCTCCTGAGTATTAGGGGTTAGCTGCGTGTGCCCAAGCCTGGCCCAGGCCTGCTTCATAGAGTAGCTGTGCTGCTTCTGTCTGACCTGCTGCTAGTACCCAATGAAGTAGTCATTTGTGCCTCTACACCTCAGGTCGGTATTCTCTTATCTTTGAGGTCCTAGAAGGGTGATGAGTACTGTAAAGTTCACGTTTTAGACAAAAAATACTGAGGAGCAAAATTTTATATCCTTAGAACAGAAGTTAAAAACTTCTTCATCTCTGGGTTTTCATCAGTTCAGGGAGCAAGGGAATCAGCCTGAATTGCCACTCAAGGGTGGAGTTTTTAGTGCACCATGTTTCCTTCTGATTTTAAAAAAGAAAGCAGTTGAACCAAACAATGCTGTAAATTTATGAATGACAAGTTGCCAGGTGGTGATGGCAAACACCTTTAATCCCAGTGCTCAGGAGGCAGAGACAGGCAGTCTGTGAGTTTGAGGCCAGCCTGATCTACAGAGCCAGTTCCAGGACAGCCAGGGCTACACAGAGAAACCTTATCTTGGGGGAAGGCAGGGAAGTGGGTGCCAGCAGCTGATTCGGGCATTTTCAAATTCCACTCAGGATTTCCCACTTGGAAGCCTTTGCTCCAAGACTATTTGAAAGCAAGCTTCACCTTTAAACCTCTCTGTGAGTTTAGGAAAACAGAGTGGAAAATCCTTCATGGAAGGATCTGAACATCTAGAATTTACCCAGGAGGCCGAAACAGCTTCTTCTGAGCCTTACCAACCTCCTGGGGACATGTGTAATTAGACTTAAAGCAAAACAAAACACGCTGGCCAGGCCTAGGAGACACAGTTTCAATCTCCCTAGTAAGTACTGCCATTAGGCAAGGTTTTCAGAAGCATAATTAAGAAAAAAACTTTGTCCCCCAAGAGACAAGAGTGGCTACTTTTGTCTAATTGTGCGGGTGGGATCAGAGCTATTCACAGCAGAAGTCCTTTTAAAAGAATGTGTGAAGAAGGACTAGAGGGACAGTCCTGGTGGCCTGTAGAAAGGCTGGCCAGCCCTCCCAGCACCTTCATGTCCTGCTCGTCTGTCATTTTCCCTTTTCCATGGAAACTGTTTTTCAGCTACTTAAATGTAAGAAATTAAAGTGGCACCAAACCCAATAAAACTCCTTTTTGCTCTAGGAGATCACAGTGCCAACAGGTTTGCCTCCTTTTATTCATAATAAAATTGTAGTGGTTTGATTGCCATGATTCAGCCTGGAGGGGCATTGTGTCATCGAATTCTGAGGCCCTGAAGGTGGAGGCCCTATGGAGAGACTGTGGAAAACCTCATAGCAAATGCTCTGGTGAACAAATTAATGGCATGTTGTTTCCTGCCTTCTCTATTCCTCTGGAAGTTCATGCTACCGTAGAGAGCAGGTAGCTGAGGGTCATCAGACCTAATCAACTGGATCTGTGCACCAGCGTCGACCTAGACACTCTGCTTCCAGAATGCATGTGCTGTTTATTTAGAAAATAGGAGTGTTTAAATTGAAATTGAAACCAGGGTGTCTGCTGCTTTGTCCTTTTTTACCCTCAGAATCTTAACCTCAACCCCAATAAAATAAGACTTGATTTATCTTTTCCTATTTCATAGAAGCCCTTGGCTCACCCTCACCCGGGAACAATGTGTCAGAGATGCTGGTGAAAACCACCACAGGGTCCCTTTGCACAGCTTGATAGGTCAGTTGAGGTATTTTGCCAGGGTAGTGACAGTGTTTAAATAAAAATAACTGTGGCAAATGTGGTGCTTGCCTTTAATCCCAGCAATCAGAAGGAAGAGGCAGGCAGATCTCTTGAGTTCAAGGCCAGCCTGGTCTACAGAGTGAGTTCTGGGACAGCCAGGGCTACACAGAGAAACCCTGTCTCAAAAGGGGAAAAAAAAGGAAGGAAGAAACCCCACCCCCAACACCAGTGCTTCAGCTATAAGTAGTAGGACTGCAGAAGCTGTGATAGTGTCCTGCTGGTTGCAGCTAGCTAGTGTTTCACTGTCAGTAGGTGGTGGCTGTGTAAGAAAGGCAAGTGAGATGTAAGCGCTGGGGTATAAATCTGCCCTGGTTGTCATTTCCTACAGGTTAGCTTTAGAATTTGATAGACAAGCTACCCACATTATTTCAGTTCTCTTTACTTCAGGCTTAAGCAGCTGCCCTTCAGAGTGCGGTTGTGTTCATGACTGTGTTGGTACTTTTCCTGCACTCTGCAATTGTGTTCAGATGCCTAGTTTCCCAACTGTACAACTGAGTGGCTGACCGCCACTGAAGCCATGTGGCCATCGCTGCTCTGACCACAGCTCTGCTTGTTTCACAGTACGCCCTGGAGCGTTTGAAGGTCATGTGCGAGGATGCCCTCTGCAGTAACCTCTCTGTGGAGAACGCAGCGGAGATTCTCATCCTGGCTGACCTCCACAGCGCAGATCAGCTGAAAACTCAGGCAGTGGATTTCATCAACTAGTGAGTAACATCTTTAAAGTCCCTCCTTCAGAATAGTTGGGAGAAAGAAGTAAGAAAGGCTTTGAATTAGTGGGTAGGTGAGCAAGCTGCCTCATTAACCCTTGATAGGAAATAGAGAAGTATCTCTTCATTCAGCTCAACAGTGTGAAAGCGGTGTTGCTTGCTTGGACTAGGTCTATATGTGAAGCTCCTCACTTCCAAACAGTGCTGGGACTGAGTAGTGGTACCTGCTGGCCTGGGAAAGCTGTGTGCCCCTAATGACAGCAGCTTCCCTTGACTAACAAAATAAAGATAGATTCCAGGAGAAGAGAGGTTCCCGTTTTATGAGTTAGTAAAATATGTTTTATAGTCTCTGGTGGGATCAGGGAAAGAGAAGGGGTAGACATTAACTGATTGTCAAAGACTATTTTGAGAAGGAGACAGTCTACCAGATCTGTTACTTAATTCCAAGTGACAGGTGAGCTCACCACAGTACTTTCTAGAGTACTTTGAAGGAACTGGGACAGGTTATAAGTATAGTCCTTCTCTTTGGGATGCACTTTATTACTCCTTTGCATGATAGGGAGCAAAATTTGGGGGAGGGAAAAAAAGCCCTTCTAACAGCACCTTGGGGTCAGCAAGTCTAAGATGTTTAGGTAGATGAGTGAACAATCTTAACACAGAAAATACCCAAATGTGGGGAGATAATGTCTTCTAAGTCTAGTTACATGGTTGTCTCTAAGGTGTTAGCCTGAGATAGAAGAGGAAAGGAAGGACCAGTAAGTCAGATCTGCTCAGGGTGCACTGTATGTTGGATAGGTGCTTATTACTTTTTAGAAGGTATCAGCCATTGAGCAAAGAGTGGCTGTCATCTTCTCGTTTCTGACCCTCAATAGGCCCTGGCTGTGATGTGCCTTGTGGTCAACAAGACTAGTAAATGACAAAAGCAGGTGGGAGTCAGAGCCCTTGCTCTTTCCCTTTATTAGCATCCCTCAGTATAAAGATCTTCAACGGTGTTAAGAGTCTGGTGTACAACCCACATTTTGAAAGTGCAGTACCTCAGAATCCAAGTTTTCAGAATTAGAGGAGCCACAGCCCGGTCTACCGGCCTGCACACTGTCTAGGAAGCCCATTCTTACGCATGTTAAGAGTCCTGTGTGGGTCGTGCTGATTGCATTAACACCTTCTACACCACACACTGGAAAAGTGGGCTGTCTAGGTAGCTGTTTGGTCCATGTGCACACTCCCTTTGGTAACCTCTCTTTCTACATTTCTCCTAGTCATGCTTCGGATGTCTTGGAGACCTCTGGGTGGAAGTCAATGGTGGTGTCACATCCCCACTTAGTGGCAGAAGCGTACCGCTCTCTGGCTTCAGCACAGTGCCCTTTCCTGGGGCCCCCACGCAAACGCCTGAAGCAATCCTAGGATCCTGCCAGTTGGGAGACTCCATTTAGTTTCCAGAAGCAGCAGTCACTGTTGCTGCTGCTGACGACCAGGTAGACAGCGCAATCTGTGGAGCTTTTACTCTGTGTCAGGGGAAGGACCGCACCATGACCCAGACTTTAAAACAGCACTAAATAACTTAGGGGAACTGGGGGAGGGAAGGGCCCAGGACTCGGGCTACTCAACCTAATGAAACCCTGTTGCTCTGTCACCGTGTGCCCTTCGGCCTGACCAAGTTTGGCACTGGGATTCAGTTTAGGCACTGGCCCCAAGCACATCCCAGCAGTGGTACTTCGGAGAAATCGGCATCTGACTGAGCAGAACAAATCGTCAGGTGCCTGGAGCAAAACGGAAAAAAAAAAAAGCAGAAACAAGTGGACATTTAGTTATAAAAGATGGAAAAAGGAAAGAAGAAAGATTTTTTTTTTTCAAAAATCAGTTTGTGGATTCCAGTAGTATTTATGTTGAAAGAAGCAAATTTTAGTCCTTCCAACTGTGGATATTTGTGAAAACTCCTCACTACCATCCAAGTATCAGAAGAGCTCTCTCGTTAGCACTTACTGTTTGCAAGAACAAGCCCATCCTTTTATCCTCTTATGAAAAGTGAAGAGTGACAGCAGTGGGGGAGTCATCTGATCTGGAAAATGAGTGTTTGGCAGTAGTGGCTTTTGCAAAAATCCTTATTGGTGTTAAAAACTGGAAAAAAAAAAATTCATCCAGAATTCATACTGTCTTGATAAAAACTATGGTTCTGTTTTTTAGGTATCGTGGAAAATGGATTTTTTGGGGGGCATTTTTCTCTGATTTTATTTTTTCTTCCCTTCCCTTTTTCTGAGGTGGGGGTGAGGAGGAGGAAGAGGAGGAGGAAGAAGAAGAGGGAGGAGGAGAGAAACAAATCCAGAAAATACATAAAAAGAAGAGAATAGGAAATTTTATTATTATTGCTATGTGAAAAAAAAAATCCCAGCCCAGATGGCCTGGCTGTTGTACCTGACTTGTCGCCTGCATAGGAACTGGTCCTATCACTTCTGATTAGCCCCTTTTCCGAAGGGGAGACTTCCAAATGTTAACTTTTTCTTTTTAAAAATATAAATAATTACTATTTTGTACTGTGTGGTATCTCTGGTCTTTTGTTTCATTCACTTGGCTTGTCTCTTGGGTCTGAGTTTCTTGCCTGTGAGGCCCTGGTTTGATCTTCATCTGGCGGGGATTATGTTCAAAATGTCTAAGAAGCAGTAGGGATTTCTTTATTCTCCATAGTCTCAAGCATCTGCCAGGCTTTTGTCCTCCTTGAGGCTCTATCTGCCAGCCATGTCCTGGTGAGAGTCTGGGACCAGGTCCTACTCTGCCAAGGCAAGCAATTGTAGTGGGCTTCTTCTGCACCCTGTGTGTGCTAACACCTAATCCCAAATCTCCTTTCTCCTAACAAAATAAAAAAAAAACTTAGGGGCCATGAATATGGAGATTAAATAAAGGGAAATTGTTGTGTCTTCTTGGTCCTGTCATTGATGTATTTCTGGAAAAAGGTCTTGACTTCCAGTGAGCTCACCAGAGCGCTGTGGGGTTCCAAGCTCCACAGCACGGGCCAGACAGAGGAGCACAGGTAAAACATACATTGTTTGGCCAAGGTTGCATTATTGAACCTTAGACGGAACTCCAGCCCTTTTCACATTCCATTGTCTTTCAGTGACTTTACTCTTGGCTAATTTTCTGGTTTTCATTGTATGCCTCCTATTGGCTGGGTATGTGTGGGTGAGCAGCAGTTTTTACACAAGTGGGACTTGTTTCTTGTACTCTATGGCACTTCCCAGTTTCCTCCTTAGCATGACCTGTGTAAGGAAGTGTCTGCTTCCCTCTGTACTGGCTGCTGGCCACTGTCACTTCGGCCCCTACTTCCAAATTGATGCATAGACCTAGTGATACAGGTGGATAGAGCATCTCCTCTGCCCGTGCTGCCTCTGTGTTTGTTCTGTAATTCTCAGTCCTCAGCAGACCTTCATCTACAGGGTCCTTTTCAAACCTCTGACCTCTCAAGGAGTTTGGTTGGACAGGTGATAGGTAGTGCTGGCCTGTAGCTGGAAACAGTGAAACCCTAGGAAGGCACATGCCTAAGGTCACACGAGTACTGAGTGCCAGCTCGTCTAATGTCATATCCTGACGATTACATAAGGAATGGAGGAAGTTCCATTTCTGGAGTGCTTAGGTACAAAATTGGAAGTGAAGCTTGCTTCCTCTGGGAATAGTAAGAACAAAGCTCCAGAAAGGTGCCTCCACTGGCCTGTTCCTCAGAGCTCCAGCAGGGCGAAGCAGATTTGCTTTCCTGAACTTCACTTACAGCCCGAGGTTGAAGATGGAGGACTCGGAGAAAGCGCTTTCAGGAAGGGAACTGTCCTGACATCTGGCTTTTGGCAGGATAAAGGTCTGTTCTGGGATTTTCCACACTTGTAGAATTTCCAGCATGGACTTCACTGTGCTTCGGAAACTGATGGAATTTCAGGTATAGATGAAGTGGCTCAACGCTTCTCCTGTTATTATATTCTTTCTGGCCATGTTTGTTTTTGTTTAAACGATACAGTTGAAGCCATCTGGTTATGACAACATGAGAGCCCCAGCATACTGTTCGTAAACCCCCCACTGCCGCCACCTCTTCCCTTAGCGCCCCCACATCTGAAATTTAATTCAAGTTAACTCCACAATCTGGGGCATGTGCTGTCACTGCGGAGATGTCCGTGCCAGTGGAACAGTTGGAGATTGCAATTCCACAAGGATATGGCTTATTTATCAAAACAATATTTCAGGCAAGTAGTTCCACAGAACCTTTGGAGTTGTGGTTTGGGGGCCAAATAGAATATCTGGCAATGTCCCCATCTCCCTACCTCCGTGTGGTCAGCCTCTGCCTCATATCTGACCATCCGTGGGGGAAGATTTTTTTTTTCCCATTTCCTACGTGGAGATTAAACCTGTCGTTATTAGGCAGTTTGGAGACCTTTATAGGTTTGAACAATTTAGGAAAGAAACGTCCCTCTTTCCCTTCTCACCGATAAGGCTGCCGGCCTTCAGCTGTCAGAGAGCTACTGCCACTTTTTTCTTTTCTGTTTTAATTCCAGCCTGGAACATGAAGATCCTACGACAGGCTGGCCAGAAGATCTCTGGCTGGACCAGTGTTCTGAGAGTTCCTTGTAAAACGTGGCTTCAGCCTAGTATGGGATCTCCAGATTGGATGAGCCCATGCAGATGAAGGAAGACAGGGTCTGTGTTTGTGAGCAAACACCCAGGCTGGGGAGAAGGGGCGGCCCTGCACGAGAAGCTGGCTGGTGTTTTGTTCTGGCCCTTCAACTCCTATAAAAGAACTACTAAATCAACATGCAACATGGCCACATTGCAGCTTTCCATATACCTTTGTCAAAGACAAATTCTTGGCTAGAACCCAACCTTATTTTCCACAACCAATTATCTTTTTAATCAGCCTGGGCCCGTGTGTTTCCTTTGTCTCCTGACTTTTCACTGTACTGTGCCCTCCATCCTTTAGATTCATTTCTGATGGCTTGCTGACTAATCAAACATTCAGGTGAGTCTCACTGGCCTGCTGTGTACGTGCATGCACAAGGTAGCCATACTTTCCTGCTTTTAATTTCAGAGGTGGCTGTGCCACTGTGGGACCTTTGACCCGATAGGTGGAATGTCTCCTGGATACAGGGAGCAAGAAAGCAGATGTAGAAGATGAGTCTTGGGGATAATGAGCTGGGAGAACCAGAAGTTCTGACCTCCAGATGAGAGCAGGAACTTGAATGTTGTTGGCTGATGAGATCTCTAAACCTTTAGCAAAGTGAGCGGAGGCTCCCCCTCTGTAAATCCTCTAATGCTGGAGGAGGAAGTGACATCTGCAGTACTGTTTGCTGATTGCTGCACTCTTGAGAAAGAAAAGAATTCTAGACTTGAGGGAATTCAGTATAAGCAGCAGAAATGATTAAGGAGTTGAACGGGATCAACTCTAGGAGAGAGACATTATGAAGATAAAGTACATGCCACTCCAGTATAGGAATGTACCTGCAGCTGACAGATGTCACGGGCATTCTGAGCGCTTGCTGGTTTGTCTTGTGGCTCTCATTCATTCCAGTTGTGTAAACTGGGAAGGTAGAGATTGTCACTTCCTCAAGGTCCCACCTCCTGGCCCAGAGCCAATAACAGCAGGCGATAGAATATTTGGTGCTTAGACTCAAGGACCAAAGAGAAGGTAAAAAGCCACCATGGCCGGGTGGTAACATGGAATTGTCCACTAATGCTCAGGGAAAAGATCTTAATGGTGACTTCCCAAACTGAAGAAGGAGGTGGCCAAGAAATGCATCTTTCCATATCAGAGAAACAGACATCCAGGAAAGAGAAGATGTGTGCTCAAAGTAACAGAGACTAAAACATGGGCCACTAAGAGAGTAAATGCTTAGGTAGCACGGGAGAGCTCGGACTTCCCAAGGCTAGCTCTAGGATAGAGGATAGGATTTCTGCTCTACCGATTAAAGCAGAGAGAGGGGCCTTAGAACTAAGGACTAGAAAGCATACATTAGGAGAGGAGTGGTTTCCGTAAAGCATGTTCAGCCATGGTGGAGGAGAAGCCAAGGCTAATAAGGATAAATCAACAAATTGAGTACAAGCTACTGTTGTCATAAGTAAGAGAAGAAGGGAACCAATGCCTAAGAAGACAGTTCAGTCAAGCCAGTGAACACATTTGTTTTTGTGTGCAATGGTGTACAGGTTCGCTCATGTGGTTGGCTGACGTTGTGAGAGTCATGTTGGTAGAATAAATGGAGCTTTCAGTTGAGAAAGAAAACAGCCAGATTCAATCTGCACTCTTTTGCGAAGGAATCCCTAAAGACTCGCTTCTGTGCTACTTCAGCCTATCTTTCAAGTAAAAGTTTGCTTCACACCTTAAATGTTTTCAGGGGCCAGTGGTTGGTTCACTGGTGTGCTATGAAAGGCATGTTATTCAGCTCCTAGATACAGAAGCCCTTTGCCAGGATGCAGGACGCAAGTGCTCTCTCTCACCATGGCCAACTTCACATCTTCAAGGTGACCTTACTGAATGAGAACTAGGAAGAGATGTGCTCTGTGCCCTTTTCTAGAATCTTCCCTGTACAGACACCAGAGATGCAAATAACCTCATGTGCATAGACAGTAGTAAGATGTGAAATGATTAGGGTGAGATTTTGAGTGCTTATTGTCTTTGCTAATTGTATGGTCAGACAATTTAATTCTTAATAAGAGCTATTTAGCAGCCAGCTCTTAAGATGCCTGAAAATTTAGCAGTTGGCTCCAGAAAGCCAGTGTGAACCAGCTATAGCACACCACTGGTGAGGCTTTAGGCTGTGCTCTGAGCTCTTTGTGTCTGGTTATTACTGTTGCTCCACAGTACTTTAAAATAATGCACTTGTGGGACTGAAGAGATGGCTCAGCAGCTCTGAGCACTGGCCACTCTTCTGATTCCTGGCGCCCTCTTCTGGCCATCTTGGGCACCAACATGCTTGTGGTGCACAGACACTTAACGCAGATGAATCTCCATAGACACAAAATAAAAATAAAATGTAAAATGCACTTGTGCCATTTAATGGCAAAATGAAATGATGTGTCATTGTTCATCTTTAGATCTGTTGACATTGATACATGAACCCAATAGTCACGTTACGCGTTTTGATCTCTCTGGGTAAATTAACACATTTTTATTTCTGTCTCTCACCAGTGCTAGAAATCTGTGTTGATTGGTGCCACTAATGGAGAGCCGACATCAGCACCAAGGAGATGAGCAGCATCACCAGAGGACCTTCCAGGGCCGTGGCCTCCATTGTGCATCCTTTCAAAGTTCTCTAGAAAAGAAAGGGCATTTGAGTGTGTCCAGGTGGCAGTGGTCCCCAGGGTCCCCCCCCCCCACTAAAGTTGAAAAATCTTTGCCTTGATTTGGCTCCACCAAGGTTTCAGAGAAGCTAGAGTAGTAGCTCGGGTTAAGAGTTTGTACCGGCTCATCCAAAGGACCCACATTAGCTTCCCAGCACCCATGTCGAGTGGCTCATGACCACCAGTAACTTCAGCTCCGGGAGTCCTGTGCCCTCTTCTGGCCTCTTTGAGACCCCACACACACATGGCATACAAATACACACACATGTACACACACACACACACATATACACACATATAAATAAATGAAAATAAATCTTTGGGAGCTGGAGAGGTGGCTCAGTGGTTTACTGCTCTTGCAGAGAACCCAAGTTGGAATCCCAGCACCCAGCTCACAACTGCATGTGACACTAGGTCCAAAAAGATCAGTCACCTCTGACCTCAGGGCACCTGCACTCACATGTACATATTTGTATATACATATGTGTGTATACATACATACATACATACATGCATACATAATTAAAAATAAATATTTTTAAAGGTTTTATGCTGTATCTTTTTACTACTAATAATTCACTTATAGATCCAACAGTATGCCAAGGACTGTGCTGGTCTCTAAGCACAGAGCCACAAGTACAACTGACTCTTTCTTGTTAAGCTTAGAGTTTAAAATATTTATTAAAGGAAGATTCATCAATGGAGAAGAAATGATAAGCAGAAGAAAATACAGTTAGGAGAACCGGGACAAAATATGTTAAAAATGTCAACAAAAAAAAGTAAAAAGTATTCATTAGAATTGTCAATCTGGCAGCTGGGTGGAGGTGGCTCATTCGATCCCAGCACTTAGGAGGCAAAGAAGAATTGGGCACACAGCCATCCTTGGTGTCTGTGGTCATTCCCGGGTGAGACTACAAATTGGGCAAGATATGTAGGCAAATCCTTGAGGTATGGCTGTGACGTGACGGATAACAGAGAGGTAGGGGAGCACATGAGGGTGTGACTGTGTATGTGTGTGTGCTACAGAAAAGTTTAAGATTTTTTTTTAATTTTTGAAAATTATGTATAGGGATAGAGAGAGCGCTCCAGGGTTAAGAACACTGGTCACTTCTCCAAAGGATCCAGGTCTAATTCTTAGCACCCACATAGCAGCTCACAACTATCTATAACTCCAGTTCCAGGAGATCTGGTGCCTTCTTCTAGCTTCTAGAGACATCTGGCACACATATACACAGACATTCATGCAGCCAAAACATTCACCCACATTTTTAATTACGTGCGGCATATCAGGTGGAGTGTGTGTGCACAGGAGTGCAGGTATCTGTAGCAGCAGCTTTGAGATGGCTGGCCCCCTCGGTGCTGACATTACAGGTGGCTGTGACCTGCCAGACATGGGTGCCAGTGTGTCCTCTGCAAGAGCCGTACTTGCTCTTAACTGCTAGGTCATGTGTCTAGACAAGATGTGAGCATGTTTAGAGCTGGACATGGTGGGGTAGGCCAATAGAGAGGAAGCCATCAGCCGGGCGGTGGTGGCACACGCCTTTAATCCCAGCACTTGGGAGGCAGAGGCAGGAGGATTTCTGAGTTCAAGGCCAGCCTGGTCTACAAAGTGAGTTCCAGGACAGCCAGGGCTACACAGAGAAACCCTGTCTCGAAAAACCAAAAAAAAAAAAAAAAAAAACAGAGAGAGAGAGGAAGCCATTTAAGTCCAACTGAGCTCAGTAGAGAAGGACAATCTACAATAAGGCTAGGTGGCATGGGCTCAAGCGGTGCGGAAACTAGCAGGCCTGTCTACTCGTGGGAAGGTAAGCACATTTGTTTGTATCTAGTGACTCCTTTGTTTGTTTGTTTGTTTGGTCTGTTTGAGGGTGGAGGGAGTGGGGTGGGGACAAGGTCTTTTATGTAGCTAAGGCTGTTCTGGAACTTGCTATGTAGATCAGGATGACCTGGAACTCACAGAGATCCTCCTGCCTCTGCCCCGTGAATGCTGAGACTAAAAGTGTGTGCCACCACCCCTGACCTGTGCTTCTTCCAGTTGAGTAGAAATGAGGAGATGGCCACAACTGGGAAAGTGGGATCTAGGGGAGGTCCGAGCTAGCTGTGGAAGAGGAGTTGGAGGAGGGGCACCCAGGCACCATCAGTGCTGTCATGCGGGGTCGGGGCCTTTAGTGACACTGGTCTGAGTACAGACTAGGGTAAAGTTTTTACTTTCTTACCTGTATAATGGGCATATCAGATAGATGTCTAAGAAGCTGGGGAGCAAATTAAGTCACATCCCTAACCCAGAACTTGGCATTGAATAAATCCTCCAGAAAGAGAAAGAGCTGGCAGTGTTGTGGGTGTTTCTGTATGGTGCCTTCCATTCCTAACCTGTACCACAGGTGGCTCTTAGAGTCCATCTCCTTTCAGGATTTCTTTGAGCACAAATCTATAAGGAGGGCCTGACAAATGTGAGCACCTCTGGGTGTACAGGAGTCTTCGACAGCAGGATTCACTCTGGAAAAAAAAAACGTCTTGTGCCTGGCTAGCTGGTATCCTGCCAGTTCAAGGTGTCTCACTGTTGTAATGTATAGAGGAGGAAGAGACCACTGGAGTCCCAGGGAACTGCCTGTCCTGAGTCTTGGTCACCTGGAAATCACTCTTGGGTTCTCCATTTATGATTCTCACTGTCATCATTGTGATATCTCCAAAGGTCAGGAAAGCAGGCATTCCAGAAGGAGGTAAAAGGCAGGACAGAGCCGCTTCAGCCCGCACTTATACAAAAATAAAGGTTGGCAGGAGGAAGTCACTTGACGCCCAGAGCCCTGCTTCCTGGGCTGCTGCTGCCTTGGGCGGCCCAGGAAAGATGGATGCTAAATCAAGCCCCTCTCTGCACGATCCTCCTCCTCTCCTTTTCCTGTCTTTGCTGGTCCCTGTTCCTCCCTCCTTCTGGAGCATGGAAGCTTCCATTTATTTCTCCCCTATTTTCCTAGACATCTTCCTCCCATCTCCAGTCCCGCTCACCAGAGTGACATCTTGAGCCCAATCCTGCTGCATTAGAAAAAAAGAGAGAGAAAGAAAAAAAAAATCCTGCCTCCAATGAGCCCTTCAGTTCTGATCTCCACGGAGATGTAGCAGATGGCAGAGCCTGACTGAGCAGCAGTAGCCCCCCATCCCAGGCCAGGGGACTGCCAGGACTAGTAAATGGGTTAGTTATGTGCCTCTCTACACTTGTGTATTTCAACTTGGTGCTCCCCTAAAACCAGAAACACTGTCATGTCCTTAAAAAAGCAGCCCGGAGGAGTGCAGCCCCTCTCTGGCTGTTTCTTTGTCCCTGTGGAAGGAAGGCTTCTACATAGCTACTAAATTCAGGACTTAGCTGTGACTGAGACTTTCTGACTAAGCCTTATGTCCTCCATGCCCTTTAGCCCTTCCAGGATGTAAAAGAAACGGTTCATGCAGTTCGTCAGAGAACTCACCATGAGGCACAACAGACAGTTCTCACCTTGAAGGGCCCCATCCAAGGTACAGCTGAGTTTTACATGCTAAGGGGTTACCAACAAGGGACCATGAGGCCATCCATGCCAATGAACTAGCCATGCACAAGGGAATGGGGAGAGGTCTAAGATTCACATGTGACTGGCTTCAAACATGCTGGCTGGACCAGAGAAAGAGAATCCTGGTCACCTTGGAGACCATTCTTTCTCAAGTGGGTGAAGATGATGTAGGTGGCCAAGGAGAAATGGAAGGGGCTGAGTTTGGCCTGGGCATAGCTGAGGACCCCGGAGTGGGTTGAAACCCTGGTAAAGTGGGATGGGAGTGCACTCCAACTGAGAGTGTGTTTGGAGGCTGCACTCTGACTGCTATCTCATTAAACAAAGCCCCTCTGGCCACCATATTCTCCAGACTGTGTGTTGTTTGTGAGTAGAGGTGTGGACGAATATACAGCTTGTGCTGGAAGGGGCTTCTCTAGAGCCTGCAGGAGTGGGGTCTTGACCCATGAAGCTGCAGGATACAAACAAGGGCCCTGGATTTATGTGTTTTGTAAAAAGCCACGGCAACCTTCTGACCTTCCCTAAGATTTTTTTTTCCTTGCACATTCCATGGCCACCATTCTCCAAGCCTCCCACCCAGAATCCTGGATGGCTGTAATGAGTGACTGAACTCTACAGCCATGCTACACACATTTCTTGATTCTTACTTCATTCTAAAAGCAGCCTTCTGAGAGAGAAAGAGCATTCCCTTTTCACAAATAAAGAAATTCAGATACAAGCCGGAGGTGGTGGCGCAGACCTTTAATCCCAGCACTCAGGAGGCAGAGCCAGGAAGAGCTCTGAGTCAGAGGCCAGCTTGGTCTGCAGAGCTGGAACAGGTGACAAGTCAGAGGTGACAAGTTCCAGGACAGCTAGGACTACACAGAGGAGTCTTGCCCCAACAACCCTCCCCCCCTCCAAAAAAAAAGAAATTCAGATACAAAGTTGTTCGCCAACTTGTCTGAGGCCCACAGTAAGGAGGTGTCAGAACGGGTTTGAATCCACGCAGCCTGGCCCCAGAATTGAGCCTCAGCTCCTCAGCCTTCACACAGTAAAGGGAAACTGTTCCTCCTCCTGTGAGATGGTGAGATGCTTCTGGGTTGGAGGTGGGTAGCTGAGTGACAACAACCGAGAACCTGCCACACTGGAGCGGTGCCCACCATGGGAGCCATGGAGTGGGCATCGATGGGAGAATGTACTGCCCCCCCAGAGGCCAGGGGACCACACCAAAATCACCTAGCAATGAAGACTCAAGCCCAGCTCCCCTCAGACATATGCAGACTCTACATAGCCTAACCCTAACTCCAGGGAGAAGGAAGCTCAGGTCCCCTGGTACCCTGGAGGCTACTCTTCTCCCAAGCCACAAAAGGAGTCCAGGTTAGGCCTCCTGGAATAAAGAAGATGGCAGTTAGGGACCATAAGGTTTATTTATTTTCCAACTGATGATCCTAGGCCCTCATCAGTTTTTGAAAACTATCCTAGAGAAGACAACCGTCCACTGAGAATGAGAAGGACATTGCCAACACTGTTTCCTGTTACCCTCACTCTTTATAGGAATACAGGGGTGGCAGGGGAGCAGCCGACACTTCCTGTCCTCCTACATAGAGTACCATGAGGTACAACAGGTATGATGTCACACACACACACACACACACACACACACACACACACACACACAGAGAGCTCAATGTGCCAGGGTACTTGGCTTCAGGTAGCTTCACATTACAGTCCTGGGGAAGTACCACCCAGACTATTCAGATGTGGCCCCACATCCCCTGTCTCAGGGAGCCTTCAGGCTGACAACAATGTCTATATGCACTTTCTCTCTTTCCCCCATGTCCATTGAGGATGTCCACATTTTCTAAGAGTCCCAAAGTGAGTAGGTACACAGCACTGCACATACAGTTCAAGTTAGGATCAGGCTCTGCAGGGGCTAGGGAGAGAGGATGGCAGAGGAAGCAGGTTTTGGGGGCATCTGGTATAGGAAGACAGTAAGGATGTCATACAAAGGCCCTATCCATAAAGCTAAGCCCAGAATCTCCTGGACTCTGGTGGGGAAGGGGTGGGCCCTATGGCTCCCACACCCTGGAGTCACCTCCTCCCAAGACTCCTGTTTCTGTTCCAGTCCCTGGTGGCTCATTGACCCCAACAGAACACTTCCTCCGAGTTGATGGCTCCAGTTTGAACCCATACCTTATCTGGGTCTCCTGGCCCAGCGGAGACCAGCTGGAAGTTTGAGAGGCTTTATTAAACAATATTTGTTGAGTGAATAAGTACCAAGGAAGAACAGAAGGGGTATTAACGGATGATGTCCACAAGGCCTATAAATAGCCCAGCTCACGAGTCTGGGTTTCAGTCTGTCCTTGCCAGGGCTTGGCAGACTCTGGCCTGGCTGGACTCTTTCTACCATTACAGGAAGGGGTCCTTAAGCTACAAAACCCCTCTGCAGCCCACCCAAGTGACTGTTTTCCTCTTCCACACCCAAGACAATGAGACTGAAGAAAGATTGTTATAGGCACCGCTTCCCTATACCCCTGTTTCTTTAACCAGACCGATAGAAAGGAATCTGAATCGTGCTTTCTCCTACCCAGATTGGTCCCGGGTAGGGCCAGCGCCCCATAACCAGACCATGCAGGTCCTGCTCTCAGTTCAGAGCCAGCATGAACAGCATCAGGCTTTGGAGCTTGGTACTCTGTTTCCCAAGGATCTGTTCTGCAAAACCACTCCCCACCATGTCCCAGCTGTGCCCTATAGACCAAGCCAGAATTCTGGCTGTGCTGGCTATTCCAGACATTCTGTGGCCACCCCAATGGGAGCCATGGGAGGCAGTGCCAACTCCCTGAGGTCTGAAAGGCCAGCCACTCCTCCGCCCTGTCAACAGTGCCCCCTCCCGTCACTAACCCCCTTCTGCCTCTGGACTTCCAAAGCAGTGTTGTTGCAGGTAATTAAAGGGTTTTAATTAAATTAGGTTCCCATCTGGCTGGGATCAGTCAGGCCCTTAACGAGGAGTGTGTGTCACCAACATCAGAATGTGTATGGGGACTTAGACACGTGAGGACTGAATTTGGGACCTGGAGGTCCTTCAGACAAGAGGGGGGGGGGTTGTAGAGAATTCTGAGCTCCCTGGGGCTCCCTGAAATAAAGCAACTTGTACCACCTCCAGAAAGGAGGCCACAGAAGGGGAGAGCAGCACTTTCCTTCTTGCCCAGGGATCTCTAACATTTCTGAGCTGTGTTGACATGTGTGGGTGTTATCTTGGTTCTACCGATGAGGAGACCAAAGTCTGCAGAAATTGAAGTGCTTCAACACTAGATTCAACAATAACTTCAAGAAATGGAGACCCTGGGGGCATGAGGGCCCCTGCCTACAGCCCTAGCCCTCAGAGATAGAGGTAGGAGGGACTGAGAAGAGCTCAAGGCTAGCTTCTGGTATATATAGCTGGGTTAGGCCAGCCTGGGCTATATGAGGCCTTGTCTCAGAAAGGAGGAAAAAGGAATCTTAAAACAGAGAGTTAAAGATGAAGGGAATTTCATTTTTCTCACACACAGAAGTCTGCAGGCAGCTTAGGGTTCTCAAAGATCATGTTCTCATCTGGCTTACCACTCCCCCACCTCTCTGTGGTGATTATGCTAGAGTCTACAGGCTAGTGTCCACATTCGCCAGATAGCTGTGTGGATGAGGGACAAAGAAAGGGTGAGCACCTCTACCTTAAGATGCTTGTATACTGTATAAGCACTTGGCCTAAAGGTCACTGGCCAGATCTCTGCCTCAGGGTCACATGTAAAAGACAAGGGTGTGGGGTGTGGGGCAGGGAAATATAGGGTTATGCCAGGCAGCTGTGCCCAATTAGCAGCTGGGGATCCCATTACGAAGGAGGCAGGGAAGACTGATGGTGTATTGATTCTCTTTTTCCTATAAGAACAAAACAAGGGATAAAAATGGAGGCTTTGTTTAGGCTCACAGTTTGAAGAGACACAGTCCCTCACGACAGGGAAGGGGTGACATTAGGGGTGTGTGGCCCCTACACCATTCTACATCCAGTCAAGCCGACAATGCAGATCAACCATCGCATATATTATGAGACAATTAGCCATTTCTGCCCTAGGCGTCAGGTAGCAGGATCGGAATAGGAATTCACGTCTCTCCATGGCCCAGCCTTGGACCAACAAGTTCCCCAACATTGCACCAAGGTAGAGAGAACTCTCACTTTTTCAAATCAGGAGACTCATTGGGTGAGGTGGCACATACCTTTGTTCCCAGCACTCTGGAGGCAGAGGCAGGTGGATCTCTGAGTTCGAGGCCAGCTAGTTTCAGGATAGCCAAGGCTGTACGAAGAAACACAGTCTCAAAACAAAACACTCTCAAAGAGGCACTTGGAGATGGTCCTTTGTCCAAGATCATCCGGTTAATCCATTCCACCATGGGGACCGGCTAGAGCTCCCTGCATGTCTTGTTGCCATTTCCTTCGAAGCCTCTGTGGTTCAGGAGGAATTAATGCATTCCTTGAGACACCTAGTCTAGCAGCTCTGAGGTAATGAACCAGGAAGCCTTGAACTCAGCAACCTTCCCTTTACTCACTGGATCAGCTCTTACAGCTTAACAGGTCGACAAGAAGCAAGGTTCCTGGTGGAACCAGAACCCTTACCAGCAAGACCCAGGTCTCTTTTGTGGCATTTGTGCCACTCCAGGACTTTGCACAATTGGCAGGTGCCACCCCCATCCCACCTTGCCTCTGCCTGGTGGGACTGATGGCATCGTCTCTTGTCACCTGTCACCCAGGCCCCCCCCCCCCCGGCTGTCCAGTCAGCACCGCAGGACTGAGATTCTTTGGGAGTAACATTCCTCTCTCCCACTCCCAACCAAGACATTGGATCGCTTCCCAACTCAGAGTAACTGGTTCATTGAGTTTCCTGCAACCTATTGCAAAAGCCCACACAATGATCCAAGTCCCTGATCACCCGATGACCTTTAGCTGCCTCCACCCCCATAAACCCCTTCCTCCAGCTTCCCTCTCCACCCACCCACCTTGTGCATCTCTGAGCAATGGGCCTCGCCACAGGAGCCTGCCACATGCAAGGTCATCAGCTCTCCTGCCAAGGATGGGGAAGGGGGTGACTCAGTTCTCTCGCTTGCTCATCTAGGGAAAGAGAACGAAGGAGAGGGAGGAGGGACAGAAACCCATTCAGTTTTGCCTTCAGCTTCGCCAGGAAGAGAACTAACCGGGCTTTGCTGACAAGGAAGTCTCTACTGGCTCACGGGTGACAGAGAAAGTCACTGCAGTATGGAGACCACTGAAGCCAGGTGGCGCCTGTGTGCCTTGATAGCTAAAGAGCAAAGCAACTCCAGCTGTCTGTCGGGACAGAGTCGTTCTCCTTCATCCACAGTACAGTTCTTGGCCTCAGAAAGATGCTATTTTGATAAGGGAGGTACAGCCTTTACCTCAGTCTAAAGTACCACCCAGATCCTCTTCAAAGAGGCTCACGGTTTGAAAGAGACACAGTCCCTCATGGCAGGGAAGGGATGACATCAGGATGCCTCAGTTGCCCTCCCAACTCTGATGGAGAGATATAAGCCACATCCTTGAAGAGGATGTGGGAGCTGGAGAGATGGCTCAGAGGTTAAGAGCACTGACTGCTCTTCTGAAGGGCCTGAGTTCAAATCCCAGCAACCACATGGTGGCTCACAACCATCCGTAATGAGATCTGATGCCTTGTGAGGAACAAGGGGGCTCATGAACTATCTGAAAAGATAGAGAGACCAGAGGGCTCCTCTAATGAACTAAGATTTGGGAAGATATTTGTTAGCCAAATCTGAATTGAGAACAGCCTGGTTGCCGGGGAAGGCAGATAGGCAGGGAAGAGGAGGCAGAGTGTGCATGAGGGTGAAATGAAGTTATTAAAATGAACCCACCCCCTGTGCAGGCTGCACCGTGTGCCAGAAAGGCCGGGCCCTCCAGCTGTCGGCAGCAGCTGGCTCTCCACGGGAGAAGAGGAGTAGGAGGGGCGGTCAGCGTGCCCGAGCTCTGCTAGAGTTCAGTTTTCACACAGAGGTGGGGATGGGGGCGCCTCACATTTTTCTCCCTTACAGGTGCCCTAGGACAGTGTCGGGTGAGAGGCACAGGTGGGAGAACGATCTAGATTCCAGCAGCCAAGGTTTCTCTTGGTGGGGGTGGGGCATTGGGCGGGGCCAAGTCCAAGTTCTAACTCTGGTCCGTGGTCCGGAGGGGGAGGAGAGAGAAAGCTGTGTAGGGGCATGTGTGTCTTGAGTCTCCTCAGGAGAAATGGCTTCAGGATGATTCAGGGCATAAATGAGAAGGGAGTATGCTGCTCCTCCCTCCTCCCCCCCATCTCGGTTTCTAGGTCATTTCACATACAGAGGGGCTACAACCAGGTGTCTGTGTGCTGCAATGTGTACCTGTGGACCATCCGGGCTCAGAGCTAGTGGGCAGAGAGCAAAGACCGGAAATGGTCAGGACCTTGGTCCTCACTCTGGGACTCTCCTCATTATGGCTACACTTCTGAAAGGGACCCTGGGGACCTAAATGCGACTTCAAAGAGAGCAGACCTAGGATGACCTCCAGAGGGGACATCATGGTGGGGGCTCCAGCCTTCCCTTCACCAAGCCCCCAATGTCAAGGAGCCTTGCCTGGGCTTTTACCCATTCTGATGCTGTCTCCAGCTGGAGGAGGAAGTGGCTAGTCTCATACTCCGTTTGTCCCTATGCCACCTTAGTCTGTTCCTTCTCCCCCAAGAGGCAGATGGGAGTCACAGCTGGAGAGAGCAGAGAGGAATCTCTTCATCCTCGAGCTGGAGCCAAGTTTGCTTAGAGGTCATCAGGCAGTTTTCAAAGGATGTCAGCATCTCCCCAGGCCCAGGACCCACAGACACTTCTGCTGAGTTAGGCAGGACCCTGAAGACTGGAGGAGCACAAGTCAGCCTCTGGGTGATTCTCATGGGTGCAAGTGCTGCGTGACACAGAGGAGGGAACAGAAGGAGGCCAGCGAGGACAGTAAACTTGATCAGGCCATGCAGAAAAATAATGGCAGAGTTAGGGCATCACTGGGCACCTACCACTGCCCCCTGCTGGGCCAGAGAGGGCAATTCAGGGAGGATCTGGGGAGGACGATATGAGCCTTACCTCCCCTGCTGCCTCTTACCTTCCAAGCTGCCCCTTCGGGTGCCTTGTCCAGTCCCATAAATGTTTCTTTGGGCCCCTGACACTAGATGTGTTTGCCAGCAAAGAGTGACGGAGAGGACAGCCCAAAAGCGTCAGTGGGCCCCTAGCTCCAAGAGATCTGCAGCTTTGGTCCCCATTTGGAACAGCCTAGCCAGACAGGGGACCCCGTGGTCCCTCTCCCCTAGATAATGTAGAATAAAATACAGTGTCCTGGGAAAGCTTTATTTCCTGCTCCAAGGACAAGACTCTGCACAGAGAAGTGACAGGGCATCTCACACAAGACTTCCCACCCCTCCCCCCACCCCACAGACAACACTAGGGCACAGTTCCAGCATGGCCACACAGCCTCCTGCGTCTCCCTCTGCTGATAGCCCCACGGCCCAGCAAAGGGGGCCCTATCCGGATTCCGGAATGCCCCAGTCTGACATGAAGAGCTGGCTGTTGAGGGGGGCACTTTCAGCAGGTGGTTAGGGCAGAGGACGGGCACACAGGACACGGGCGGGCTTCTGCTTTGTGCCCCTCATGCTAACAGGACCTAATAGTCGTCCTGTCTCAGCTGAAGGACAGGGCGGTGTGCCATCAGCAAGAGGTGTCAGAGCGGTGCAAAGGTGCTGGAGGGAGAGGGGATTTTGGAAAGGAATGGCCCGGCTGGTGACAGGTAGTCATGACAACAAACACCCAAGGGTGGGGATGAGGTTGCCACTTCAGCCCCAGTGCGGGAAAGGGGCTCGGGGCTGCCTACTGCTGGCCCCCATGGGGGAAGCCATTGAGCTAGCCATCCTAAGTTGTCTATCTGGCCTATACATTTGGACTCCCCTTTGCCGACCACTGTCCTCGTTCCGAATGGCAAGGAGCGAGCCAGGGGTTAAGGTCTTCTCTGTGGCTTGATCTGGGGTTGCCTGGCTTACCTGCCCAGGGGCTTCGGAGCCCAGCATCAGCTTTGGATAGGAGGGAAAGCCCTGTAAGGATGCCCAGGGCCCATTTCTCTTCCATAACAAGTACTTTCTAACCTCATGTTGGGCCTGACCCTGACCCACCTGGCCTCTCTTTCTCTCCACCCCTTCCCTTCCTGAGGTCCATCCCTTTCCCTGCCCAGTGTCCAGACAGACAGCCTCCCGCACAGGCCTCTGCGGCCCATCTCGGTCACCCAGATGGGTAGTAGGGGGTATCACTGTGGTAGTTGTAATCTGGGCACACCTTCTGCACCAGTCGATAGTCCGTGCTATAGAAGGCAATATAGACGCAGACGACTTTGAAGGGTTGGGAGCAGCTCCAGGTGGCCGAGCTCTGAGCGTGATCACGGGAACAGATCTTGGCTGGGTCGTGGGTACAGAGCGAGGTCCGGCGGCCCCGTTCTACCTTCTCCCACTCCATCCGGCAGTTGAAGATTTTGGATGCCTTGGCTTCGATGAAGATCTGCTGCTCTTGGTGAAACTCCACAGCTTTGCTGGGGGGTACAAGGCTGATGGAGATGTTACCCTGGCCCGTGGCGTTGTGGCGGAAGTGGACGCTGAAGGTCCCGTTTCCGTGGTCCACGATCTTCCCTGTGACCAACAGGTTCAGGGCCACTGTCTTGATGTTGGAGTAGAAATCACCCCAACCAAATATTTTTTTCACCTTGGTCGAGGGTAGGGGACTTTGTTTGGGGCGGTTGGGGGGCTGCCCAAGGACACCCCAAACCTCCCCGGGTGGGGCTAACAGCCCTAGGAGGGTGGAGTTGGCCAAGGGGCGGGACTTAGGTGAGATATGACCTCGCTTGCGAGGCACCCTAGGCCGAGGCTGGCCCTCACGGTCATCATGCTCAGGGTCCTCTGCACCAGGGGGGCCATCGTCTTGACCGCAGATGACCTATGGAGGGATTTGGAAAGAAAATTAGAACTTTGTCCTCAGAGAACCTAGAAGATCTGAGATCTGGCAGACCATTCCATCACCATCACCATGGTCTCTGTCCCTGTTTACTCAAGCTAAGGGGAGGGGGAGGCATGTACTTGTCCCTTGTGTGTGTGTGTGTGGGGGGGGTCAGATGTGCACCCTGGTTCTTTCATAATCCATCCTCATGTTCTGATGCTTCAGTCATCTCTATCTCTTCTTTACTGCCCTGCCTCAGGCTACTATTCAAAAGCTGGAGGGGTGGTCGGGAAGTCTCTCCTCTCCATGGACTAGGGTACCGGAGACACACTCCTCCACTCTCCAGATAGGCCCCAGTCAGATGGGAGGGCTTGGCTTCTGATCTTGCAGAAGCCTCCCCCAACCCCCAGTCTGAAGGGAATGTAGAATGTCTACCCCTTTCCCTCCCATTTATTTATTCACTTTAGATCACAGGCTTCCTCTCCTCCCAGTCCCTCCTCTCACCGCCCCTCCACCATCTCTCCCTCTCCATCTCTGAGAAGGGTGAAGTCCTTCCTGGATATCAACCCACCCTGACACCTCAAGTCACTGCAGGTCTAGGTACATTCAGCCTCTCCCACTGAGGCCAGCCAAGGCAGCCCAGTTAGGGGGAGAATTTCTACCCTTGAAATGCCCAGATGCCAGGGAAGTTTCACTTCTATCTTCCAGGAGTCCTTTACCTAGAGTCGGCAGTTGCAATTTATTTGGGGAGCCTCACCCCTACCTTGGAAGCTTCCTTCTGTCAGCACACACACACACACACATACCCCTTATGCTTTTTAAGACATTTTAGTCCTCTGGCTGAGACACCATTCCTAGCCTAGTATAACCTCTGACTTTAGAGGCAAAGGCAGCCTACACACCATAAAATAAGAATCCAGAACCCAGCTAGAGGCCTAGTCAGGTACCAGGTTGGTTCAGGTTTTGCTATGGCTAGGAGACCAGGCGCAGATGCCACACCCAGGTTGGCCAAGCTTGTGGGAGCAAAACCCTCCTCTGGGGAACACATGATGACATGCCAAGATGGCACTTGCATGATGAGGGACCAGTTCTCGTGCGTCCCATTTCACAGGTGAGGACATCGGGCCTTGCAGGTTACATCACCACAAGACACAGGCCACAAGTGTCAGCCTTCCCATCACCAGACACAGTCCCACCTCACGACCTTTTGCAAAAGACTTTTTACCAAAGCCCTGTTTCCACCTGGAATGCCCTGTCAAACTCTGCCAGGGCTTGTCTTGCCTACGCAGGCTCAGCTATGGTGACAGGCCACACCTTGGGGAGGCTTCCTGGAGGAGAGTGGAAAGAGCCGGTGGGGCTCAGCAGGGCTACAGGGAGGTCACCTGGTTCCCTAGGCTCAGTCGCCTGAATGTGTGTTTGCTCAGTTTCTGAAACTGAGTTCTTACCAGTGTGTCTATGTCACCAGTGCGGGGATAAGAGCTCAGCCACAACATCTGGACTGATGATGACACGGGTGGGGCGGAGGGAATCCTGAGGAGCTGGGATGGGAGGTTCCAAAGGGTTTAGTTCTTATGCCTCTTGCTCTGGCCTTGGTGACCAAGGCAATCCCAGAGTTAAAGCTGTTCCTGCCTTCTAAGTCCCCAGTGCCCCAGGGTGAGGATAGTCAAGAAGGGGGGCTCTTGGGTTGGGTTCAGGGCTGCCCACCTGTGCGTACTTGGCTCTAGGATTTAACTGAATGGTCGAGACAGTCAATAGCTCAATGGTAAAGAGGGCCACAGGAAAGGGCCAAGCAGGGAAGACATCCTCCCCGAGAGTGGACTAGGAGTGGAAGGGTTGCTGTCAATGGGAATTGTTTTGAGGAAGGGGGCCGTTCCAGTGGCGCTGAGGCTTCTCCAGGACAGGATTGGGGTCGGGGCAGATGTGGGGCGGCGGGCACGGGTCGCCAGGGAGTTCAGCTCCGGGGTAGGGTCCGGGGTGGGGTTCCAAGGCATCCTGGGCCGCGGGAGAGCAAGGTCTGGGCGCTCAGCTCAGCGGCTCTGAGCGCCTGGGGCGGGAGCCGCCTGCCCAGGTCCTGTGGGGCTCGGGCTGCGCGCAGCCGGGAGAGGCGAGGAAAACAACAGGCGAGGAGGGAGGGAGCGGGAGGGACGGCGGGAGGCAGGGACGCGGGGGCCGCCCCCAGTCCGCCCGGGCTTGGCGCGCCAGGGCCCACAGTTCGAGATTCTCTGGGCCCCAGAGGTCAGAGAAGAATACCGCGTCCCCTGACCAGGCAGGTCACCTGCCCCACCCCCGTTTCGCGCGTCCTGGGATGCTGCTACGAGAGGTCGGGTAATCCTTGGCTACTCAGCTTGGGGGGCCTTTGCCCTAGTGTCACTCGCACCTCCCGCCATCAGCCGCGGAGTGGGTGGGCCATCCGAGCACCCTCCTCCCCGCCCCTATTAACCCTTCCTGTCCGGCCTCTGGCCTCGGACCCGCCCTCTCCCCCAGCCTCCAGCGTTCACCGCATCCCCGGGATGCCGGGGTGGGGGGAGGGAGAAAGTTTCAGGGCTCCGCAGCTTCCCGCGCTCTCCCCATCCCCTGGCCCCCGCCCTGCGCCGCTCCCCGCGGACCACTCACCAGATAGAGGCTGCCCTGCACTAGGAACACGAAGCAGCAGCGGGTCAGTTGCATCTTTCTCCTTTGCTCTCACCCGTCTCTCTTTTCCTTTCGGGGTCCCAGGCCCCCTCCGCCCTGGACTGCTCCTTCAGGCGCGTGGTCCCATGCTCCGGTCCCCGGTGGCTCGCGGCCCTCCCCTCAGCCAGTTGCTGGGACCGACCCCGCCCCCTTCGGTCCAGCTGTGCAGCCGCCGCCCCCTCCCCGAGTCCAGCTGCGCGCCGCGCGGTCCCTTCTCCCGGTCCCAGATGTGCGCCCGGAGCGTCTCGAAGGGGCTCCGGCTGCGCGGTGGCTCTGCCGCTCCAGACAGGCGCTCGTCGCCCCGCTCGCTTCCAGAGGCTCGGCTCTTACCTAGATGTGTTGGGGACCTGCGCGCGCGCCCGTCCCCGGTGCTAATTCCCCAGACCAGACGGCCCCTCCCGCCCCGTCGCGGCGCGCCCCCTGGCGGACGCCCCGGGCCACGCCGAGCCGCGGCCGCCCGCTCCCGGCGCTGCGCCCAGCCAGACTGGAGCGCTCCTGGCGCCCAGGCGCCTCCCGCTTCCTCGTCCCTCCCACTGGCGGCGGCGGCGGCGGCGGCGGCAGGTACGGTGAGCCCAGTCGGTACCTCCGGAGTTAACTCCTCCCCTGCCGGCCAGCAGCCTGGGGACCTGGGACGCCCACTTTCCAGCGTAGGGGACAGGAAGAGGGCGGAGGAGTTCTGGGCGAGAAGGCGAAAGGCTGGAAGACCGCGGATGGGGACACCAGCTTTTCCGCCCTTCTGGCAGCGCGCCTTCTTTTCTGTAGCGGGCACCCGGGAATCTGTCGCTCTACCTACCTCCACCCCGGGAGTCCTGGAATTTGGAAAGACAATTCTACCCAAACCCATTTTTAAGGGCCCAAGGGTATTTACAGCGGCTCTCAGCTGCTGGTTCCTGCAAGAGTTGATGAGGGTGCTGAGGGAAGTTCTTCTAAGTGTCTAGCTCGCACCCCTTTTCCTAGCACATTCGTTCCTTTTCTTCTTAGACGACCTAAGAGCAATCATTATGAAGTATTTGGTTGAGGCGCTGGGCTGAAAAGACCACTGGGGACCAGACTGGGTTCTGAGTTTGGGATAAGGGTTTGCCTCCTGCGAAATAGAGGTGTGAATGGCGTGGACCTGTCCTTCCATCCTTTCCTACCCATTCCCCACGGCACAGATGAAGGGTCCTAGGTTGCTCTGGGCCCTTCAAATCTCCAAGGCAAGAAAGATTAAGACCTAGGAGAGATCCTAAAGGGTCAGGACCACCCTCCATCACTCATGCCCTCGATGGCTAGACCTCCTTCCGGAGCTCTCTAGAACTCCTTTGGTCTTTAGAAAAACAAAAGGTCGAATCCTAGGACCCACCCCCCCTCCCCCGGAGGCATTTGGAGTGGCCCCAGCCTACCCTGGGCCTGTGGGAAGCTCTCTACACTCTCTTCTGTGGCCCTCAGAGATCCAGTGTGGTCCCTGGCTGCAGCCCCCAGCTCACACCCAGCCTCCTCCCCCACCATCTGCCAGGCGGTGTGCGAGGAATGCAGATGAGTCTTAATATCAGCCTGGGCCAAGTGCAAAGAGGGAGGGACTGCAGAAGGAGGTAGTATGGATGAGCCTCGGCTCCTGGGTGCCCTGGGCCTTTCCAGGGGTCTTTGTGGTGTGTGTGTGTGTGTGTGTGTGTGTGTGTGCTGGGCCTTTCCAGGGCTCTTTGTGGTGTGTGTGTGTGTGTGTGTGTGTGTGTGTGTGTGTGTGTGTACTCAAAGACTTCCAAAGCCAGGGGAGGAGGAAGCAGCAGGTAAATTTTTGTGTGGCCTTGGAGCTTCTGGTCCAGCTGGGAGGAAGATGCTGTTGGTTGGAGCGTGGGCAGCTAGTTCCCGCTCTCAGCTAGACAGAGACGAAGCCGGGCCCACTCCTTGCCCATTCCAAGTCCTGGCCGCAGAAAAACAGTGTGACCCAGCAGAAGGGGTACTGTTTTCAGGCCAGACAGCCTTAGACTCCACTCCAGGCCCGGCCCATTGCGTGACCTTGGGTAGGTTACTGCCGTGCTCGGATGCCAGTTTTCAGATCTTTCATTGGAGGCGGGAAGAACACAGTGTGTGTACCCGGGGCCGGCGCCATGGTTGGAGGGCTCCATGGTTGGCGGGCACGTGGGAGTGCAGCGAACGGAAGGGCTCGCTTTTGCACTTCCCACACACTTGCTCTGGCTGCCCTTCCTGCCACGCCTGCCCCCACTGCCCTCTCGGACACTCCTGGCTCCCACTCCAAGTTTCTTCTCTGCCTTCATCCATCAGCCAACGCTGGGGCCTGCTCTCCATACCAGGCTCCAGTCCAGCGCCTGAGCTACAGAGATGAATGGGACACCATCCCTGCCCTCAAGCATCTCCTCACCCTGTGTGTGAAAATCGATCATTCTAACTCACTGGGGTGAGGGCAATGACACAGTCCCCATAAGGCCTGGAGGATGGACCGGGAGAGGTGGGGGAGGGGCAGAGAGGTCAGGGCATCCAGGAGGTCAAGAGGAGTAGGTGTGGCAAGGGCTACTTCTGGCAGGAAGCAATTTGCTCTTCTGGGCAAGAAAGGAGGCAGGGATCAGCTTGTGTGTCAGCTGAAGGGGTCTGGACCCGTGTTTATGAGGACTGGTTACACCCCTGCTTGTGTTTTGGACAGCTTTTGGAGAATTCAGTAGGAAGAGGAGGGGGAGGGGAAGCAATTAGAAGACTAGGGTTGGGGGCCTGAAGACATCAGCAGCAAGCAAACCCGGGAAATGAAAACCAGTCAGGCTTTGGCTGTTGCTGAGGCACAGGATGCAGGGAGTGGGGGAAAGGTGTCAGGCGTGTGTCCTGCATGTGACAGGCTGTGTGCATGATAGACTGGGCCGGGGGTGGGGGTGGGGGCCGGGTCTGTGGAGGAGGAGGCCTTGGGGGAATTCAGCTTTGGCCATGACATATCTTTATGCTATGCTGCTGTTGGTCATCCAAAGGCACCAGGAAGTCTGTCTTGGGATGTGGAGAGATTGTAGACACAGGAGGAGGAGCTCTGGACAACCTGACATTTAAAAAGTAGGCAAAGGAAGACAACTCCCAGGTGCTCATGGGCAATCAAGAGCAAAGTGGGCCACGGGGCTCATTCTGGATACTGAAGGAGCAGGAACTCTCTCACTTGAGTGTGCCACGCAGAGGGACAGAGGGACAGCCACCGCCAGCAGGCCCCAGGTTTCCTCGCTGGGGGAATGGGAACCCAGTACTGTACAGGCCCTTGCCCCTACCCAGGAGACACAGAGTAACGTGGCCTCCAGCTCGCTAAACATCTGGACGAAATTAATTCTCTTGATAGAGTCATTACCCCACATGTGAAAAGCATCAGGTCCTACCTTTAGCACCCCATAAACAAGATATGGTAGACACACCTGTAATTTCAGCACTGGGGAGGTGGAGACAGGAGGGTCAGATGTTCATGGCTACCCTCAGCTACATAGTGATTTTGGAGGATTTTTTTTATCTTGTTATTTTATTTATTTATTTATTATTTTTGTTCATGTTCACCTGGCATAAATGTCTGTGCCCCACCTACCTGCCTTGTACCTATAGAGGTCAGAAGAGGGCATTAGATCTCCTGGAACTGGAGTTACAGCTATAAGCTGCTGTGTGGGTGCTGGGAATCACACTGGGTCCTCTGAAACAATAGTACTCTTCTTTTTGCATTTTTTTTTTTTTGAGACAATGTCTCACAACATGGCTGACCCTGACCAGGGACTCCTGATGTAGATGAGACTAGCTTCAAACTCTGAGAGATCTCGCTGCCTTGGCAGACATCACCCTGCCTGACTCAGTCACGGCTCTTAATCATTGAGCCATCTCTGCAGCCCCTACAGAGTGATTATGAAGCCAGCCTGGCATACCTGAGACCATAGGAAGGAAGACTGGGTGTGATGCTGTGTGTCTTTGATCCCAGCACTTGTGGGGGGGAGGGTGAAGCAGGCAGAACTTCATGAGTTCGAGACCAACCTGATCTACATAGTAAAAGCCTGTCTAGAAAGATAGAGAAAAAAGAGGAAGGAAGGAAGAGGAAGAAAGGAAGGAAGGAAAAGCTCTGTGGTGGGGAATGTTGGGAGGGAGGGAATGATTCACAGCACACAAGGACAAAGGGATGCCACCAAGGGATGGAGAAAAGATACCTGAGCGGGTGGAAAGCCCTTGAGCAGAGAGGGAAGGCAGGCCAGAGACGCAGTGCTCCTGGGAACCGAGCTCCATGACAGTGGCATAGGCGGTGATCCCCAAGGTGTGTCTGTCACTCAGGGCCACATCTCCGTATGCCCCAAGGCCCTTCCATAGCATCCCTTGCACACAATAGGTACTCAGCGGAGAGAGGGGCTTAGTGCCCAAGACTTGGAACCTCCCAGCCCCCTGTGCACCCACCCGAATATTCCTTGCCCAGCATTTGCTGGTCACCTCCTCATGCTCTTGCCCGCTTCTGGAAGATTCCTTCCTGTGCATGTTTCTCCCTCCTTGCCTCCCCCAGAGCAGCCTCAGCAAAACAGCACAGTGGACCCCTGATTTGTTCCCAGCCAATGGGCAGGAGATAAGAGTTTCTGGCTGTTTTTGAAAGGCAGACAGACAGCAGCTGCCCTTAAACTCACTGTCTGGAGTGGTCTGAGGGAACGGAGAGGCTGGCTCATAATTGTCAGCCATCTCTCCGGGTTAGCTGGCAATTTGCAATTTTAAAGAGTCGGATAGAGATTTATGTGTTGGGCATTAGGGAGGCCCAGGGGAAAACCAAACTTAAATAGGGGGCGAGTGTGGTTCCCGGGGAGATGAGTGGGAAGTGTGGAGCCGTAGGGGAAGGAAAGACCCTTCTAGGCAGATGAAGCAGATCGAGGAAAAGCCATAGATGAAAGAGAGCCCAGGAGTGGGGTTCTGAGGGGGCCGGATAAAAGAGTCATTTGTTCCATGAATAGTTATCAAGTGTCTACTTTTATGTCCGGTCCTGGCTGGTGTGCGGTACAGTTCTGGACAGGCAAGTGCGACCCTCATTTACATGGAGACCGTGAGCCTGGAGGGAGATGTGAAAGACAGCAGAGGGGACGGCCCAGACTCGGAGATGCTAGCCCAGAGCTACTGGCATCCAAGCAAGCATTAGGAGATGGGTCCTAATTTACCTGGAGCCCAAAGGATGAGAAAAGGCCTGGGGCTGCCAGAGGGTTGGGGTGGATCTTCTAGGCGAATGGGTGGAGTGTTAATCTCCTGAGCCTAGGAAGCCTTAGTGAGAGAGGAGCTGGAGGAGACAAGTGTGGTGAAGACGGGGAGAAGGGCCCAAGGGAAGGGGAGATGGAGAGGTGGGGTGGGGAGCGGGGGGGGGTCGGAGGGCAGGGGTGTGAGGGTTGCAGTGGGTGACTCATGAGTCCTAGTGTTTGCTTTACACTCGGGAGACTGCACCCGGAAGAGCACCCTGGTCTTTGTGAGGGAGGGGTGGAGCTGAGAGATGAGAGTGAATTGGGGGGAGCCAGGTAGTGGTGGTAGGCCAGAGAGACATGGGGCTGTGCAGAAGGAGCAGTGGGGACGGGGAGGGAGGCTCTGAAAGGGGTCTGAGATAGAAGGTGTCTAAGTTCAAATTGACCTCCAGCTCTCGGGCTCAGGGAACACAGGTGTGGGGCACGCCTTTGGGTACTTGGGACTCAGTGACACTGGCGGCTCATCTGAGCGACTGGGGATTGCTGACAAAGTGCAGAGCGACAGGGCTGGTGCACAGTAGGGCCACAGAGGCTGTTTTGCAGGAAGTAATGAGAGAGAGAGAGAGAGAGAGAGCGAGAGAGAGCGCCTGCCTCAGTGGTGGACCTTTGACTTAGAATGCTCTGAGGGAGACTGCGAAAGTCCCAAATTCATGCCTAGGTCCCCGGGGTGTGTATGTGTGCGTGTGCGTGTGCGTGTGCGTGTGCGTGTGCGTGTGTGTGTGTGTGTGTGTGTGTGTGTGTGTTACTTCAAGGACTTCTAAGCCTTCACCACCCAAAGGGACCTTTTCCTGGAAAAAGCATAGTCTATTTGCTCTTGTTAGGTGCCTGGCTCTGAGGCCCACTGCTCGGCATCTTAGTTGGTCTTTCCTCTTCCTGGATCACGGCGGCGTCTTGAAGACTTGGAGAGCTTCAGCCTCTCTCTCCCGGTCTTTGTCTGTGTCTGGATGTAGCTGGTTGAAAGTGCTTTGTAAACTGAACAAAAGGAGTGCTGGGACTCCTTCCGGTTACATTTCAGCATCTTGGGAGGTGAAGAGTGAAAGGAAGAAAATGGGCATCTGGCAAGGCGCCAACACCTGGCACCACCTTCAGTGGCAAACCCCTCAGCCACCTGTCGGCTGGACCCAAGTCACCATGGTTAACGAGAACCTTACAGGGGGCGATGGTGAGACGGAGCGCGGGTGTGGTGCGAGGATACGAATGGCGTCGGCGCGCCACCTGGTGGGCAGTCCGAGGAAGGCAACGCCCCCTTGCCGCCCGCTACAGCGCAGTGCCTGCCTAGTGCCCCTCATAGACTGAAAAATGAACGGCCATCATCTTAGGAGGTGAAAGCAGGAGGAGCAAAAGTTCAAGATCATGCTCGGATGCATATCTAGTTCGAGGTCAGCTTAGGTTCCATGCACTCCTGTGCCCTACATGTCTCCCAAAGTGGTATGAATGGGGGTGTGGTGCGTTTGAGCTCCAGAGACAGATCACCTGGTCCCTAGCTTGAATTTGTTCACCATCTTGGGCAGGTTATTTCACCGTTGTGCTCTTCATGGTGGTAATAACTAGGTCGGGCAGACGTGCTCAACGATTACTAGCTATTGTACCATCCAGACTTGTTATCCAAGCACAGATTTCCAAATGTCACTGCTGGGCTAAAAGCTCATAAGGAGGCTGTGTTGTCAGTAGGTGGCCACAGGGAACACGGTGGGTGGACGGAGGCAGGTCGTACATTTTGGGCCACAAAACTGCCTCAAGGTCATCAGGGTGACATGGGTCACCTGCGACGAGGATTTCTGCTTCCTTTTTGCCCGGAGGCGACGCTGGGCGCCCAGGTTCTGCAAGCTCTCCAGTCCCCAGGGCCGTCGAATTTGCCTCATAGGTAGCAGTCACACCGGCTCGAATTCAGGGGCTTGAGAGTCTTTGGATCCCCGCTGAACACGGTTGCCAAAACTCCAAGAGTCAGATCCTTCCACAGATCGATTCTTGTTACCTGCCAGGCCAGGCCAGGAGCTTCAACAATTCCGGGGGCCACTCCCCAGGAGTGCAGACCGCCTGACTGCACCTTCCATTTCTAGGCCTGTAGCGACGCCTGGCGAGCGAAGGAAGAATAACTGCGCGTGCATATTGGCGCGCTTCTGCAGGCAAGCTGAGAAGCCCCTCAGGGTGGGGTCCTGCTGGGCACTCTTGAATGATGACCAAGGGAAGCAGCAGACACTTCCCAGGGAATCCTGGGATCACGAGGGCTCCCCAGAGTAGCCTTGACTGGGGCTTCTATTGCTCAGATGACATCTAGGACCATCGGATTCCAAATCCCTTCCACGACCTGGCAGAGGGCGTTTAGGGGACCCGGGAAGGGGCAGGGTGGTAAGTCAAAGATATTAGAGTCTTAAAGGGAAGGATTTCCAGTTTTTGCCCGTATAAATTGTTTGGGGTCTCCATTGTTCCGTTTCTGGCAATTCTAGCCTGTCCTAGTTTGTTTTCTATTGCTGGGATACACACCAGCATATATGTCTATATATATTCACACACACACACACACAAACACACATATATTCCAGCACACAGCCCTGAAAGACTCAATGACAGTACTACATGGGACAAAGGTGGATAAGCTTAGGAATGGCCACAGCCTAGAAAAGACTCCAGTCCAGGAGGCTGCTATAAGCCGAGGGCCAAGGGAGAGGCAGCAGGAAGGACGCCATCACTTGGACCTGGCTCTTCTGCCTCTGATGGCCCTGGGTCATCACAGGAGTGCGGCTGCCAGCACCCACTTCATGCAAACTCAGCACCTGCTTGCCAGGGCCCTGCAGTTGGTGGGAAGCTAGAGTCTCCTCACTCCTGCTAAGCCAGCCCCCAGTGAGTACTGACCTCCCAAGACTGGGGTCACAGCTGATGATGAGGGGCCTCCTGTGTTCTGCCTCACGAAGGGCTCATATTCCCCCTCAACTTTGTCCCTCCTCTCTGCCCCTCCTCTCCATCCAAGACACTGCAGGGCAGGCTGTGGGACTCCATGCTGTTCCCAGAGTGGGGGAGGGGGCATGCTGCCTGCTCCGTCCTCTCACCAACATTTTCTACACCCCACCCCCACCCCCAAGCAAGAGGCAGTCAGAGATCAGGAATGCAACCAGTGGGGTAGGCCCATGGAGTTGCCTTTCTACTGTCTGGGACTTGCCAAGTCAGATTAGGAAACACTGTCTGCAGTTTATGGTCTATCTGTCCAACTCAAGAAGGCTGGTACCATTACTGCCACATTTTACATACTGAGAGGACTGAGGCCTGGAAAGATAAGACCAAAGGACCAAAATAATACTCTTCAGATGTGAGGCTTTATTTTTTTATTTTTTATTTTTTTTTAAAGATTTATTTATTTTATGCATGAGTACATCACCATTGCTCTCTTCAGACACTCCAGAAGAGGGCTGTCAGATCCCATTACAGATGGTTGTGAGCCACCATGTAGTTGCTAGGAATTGAACTCAGGACCTCTGGAAGAGCAGTCGGTGCTCTTAACCACTGAGCCATCTCTCCAGTCCCTGAGACTATTTTTTATTATTTTTTAACTTTGTATGTGTGTGTGTGTGTGTGCTCACTCGTGTGTGCGTGCACACATGTGGGTATGTGCATGCGATGCAGGTGTTCGAGGAGGTCAGAGTCATCAGATCCCCTGTAACTGGAGTTACAGATGTGATCTGTCAGGTGGCGCTGGGACTGAACTCCGGTCCTCTGTGAGATCTGCTCCAGCTCTGAGCTCTATTCTCTCTCCACCACAAAACAAGTATCTTAAGGTTTTACATTTATTTTATTTATGTTAAGAGGTGTTGATTTTTTCCACTTATGACACAAAGTATCCCTTTATTTGTTCTTTAAAGTTTAATTATATTATTTAATGTGTATGGGTATTTTGTCTTTATGCATATTAAAAGAAATTTGTTTTCTACTGGGCATAATGATAAAAGATATACTTTCAGCACAAGAAAGTCCAGCAAGAGGACTGGGAGTTTGAGGCTAGCCTGGGCTTAAGGAGGTCCTGTCTCAACAAATAACAAACAATCAAACAAAATCCACAAAATAAAATAAAGTTGTTTGGGGGCAATAGTGCTCAACCCAGTGGTTCCAACCTTCCTAACGCTGTGACCCTTTAAAAAGGTTCCTCATGTTTTGGGACCCCAGCCATAAAGTTATTTCATTGCTACATCATAATTGTAATTTTTCGACTGTTATAAATTGCAATGTAGATCTGCAGGATATCTGATATTCAATCCCCCCGTAAGGGTTGGGACCCACAGGTTGAGAACTGCTGGCACACTCACTCACACTCTCACACCATACACACACTCACACAACTCATAGTCACACACACTCACACTCACTCTCACACACTCACATACACATTCATATACTCACATTTACTCTGACACACATTCACATTCACACACACTCATACTCACTCTCACACACATTCACATACACTCACATACTCACATACACACTCCACACACGATCACTTTCACACACTCACACTTTCACACACACACTCACACTTACTCTCTCACACACATTCACACTCACACACTCACATGTGCAGACAGGATGCGGGCATGTCTGGGTACTCCAGGCTTCTCAGGAGGCGGGAGGTCTTTAGCGGCTGTGTTAATTACTTTTCCTGTTGTTTTGTCAAATTCCCTAACAAAAAGAGACATCAGGGCTCATTTTGGCTCATGTTTGAGAGTCAGAGGTCATCACTGCGGGGGAGGGGGGCTGTGACAACAAGAAGGGTCTGAGCTGTGCCAGCAGGCGTGGGTGGCCTCTGGACATGTTACCACCGCAGGGAGGGTGGACCCAGTTCTCGGAGCCTTTTTACCTTTTTATTCGGTCTGGGACCCCAGCCCAGGAGACAGTGCTGTTCCATCCGGGCGGGTCTTGTGTCTCCATCACAGTGGCTTGATCTTGCCCTGTTCATTCACCCAGCAGCATCTCCAGCATCCCAGCCCCTCGCTGCCTCCACCCAGCCTCTGAGCCTTCTGCAGCCCCTGCTAGGCCGTCCCTGATTATCCCAGGCTTCGCCCTGGAGCTGACCTCTCCCGGCTGCTTAGCTGGTGGGCACACACCTGCTCACCCTCGGAGGCAAAACCTAGCTGAGAACTTGATTCTTGCCAAGGCTTCTCTGTTCATTATAGGGTTACATAAACCCATTTCCACGCAGGCATATAATTAGCTAATTACATAACGTACTCTGAGTAGCGCCTCACTTACCTCCAACGCTTTTCTTTCTCATCACCCCCTGACTTTCTCCACTTGGACAGTCTCCTTCCTACCTTCATACTAACTATGCGTATATGATTTTATGTACCTGCAAAGTCTAGGCTGCAAACGACGGTTCATTTAATATGACTCTCTCCAGTCGTATCCATTTTCTTAAGAAAACAACGCAACTCCACTCTTTTTAATGCTTGAGAAAAATTCTAATGTGCATATAAACTGAATTTTCTTTGTCCATTCCTCTATCAATGGACACCCAGGTTGGTGCTGTTGCTTGGCTATTGTGTATATCCCTGCAATGGTCATTGATATCTGTGCCCTGTGCTCTGACGTGAAGTCCTTGGGTAAACACGCAGGCGTGGCGTAGCTGGTAGATCTATTTTAAATTTTCTTTGGGAGGGGCTTCCTACTGATTTCCGTAGTGCCAGGCCGACTGACACAGCTTAAGGTTGTGTTTTAAAGAAAGAAATCAGTGCCGTATTGCCATTAAAAACAGATACGCAGATCCGTGGTGTAGGACAGAGGGCCCAGATAGAAACGCGCACAGCCAGAGCTGCCCGACTCACAACAAAGACACCAAGAATGTACAGTGGAGAGCCGATGAGTCCTTCAACAAATGTTGGCAGCAAAACTGGACATCCAAATGCCTACGGAGGCTAGCTGCCTGTGTGTCAGCCTATATGAAAATCAGCTCCAAATGGGTCAAAGACCCTCATGTAAAACCGGAAACTCTGAGACGGTTGCAGGAAGCAATAGGGAAACCGCTTCGATATGTCAGCAGCATGGGCTAGGGCTTTCTGATCAGGACTCCAGGATGGAAGGAAGGAGCATCAATGGTTGACAAGTGGGAGTTGGTAGAACGAGAGATGTCCACACAGCGAAATGAAACAGCTCTTAAGAGTGAAGAGGTGGCCCACGGGAGGAGAACTTTGCTAGTGAGACAGATGACAGAAGATTAGAACCTAGAATAGACAGAAGCCTAAAAAAACAAACAAACAAAAAAAAAACAAAACGGTGAGCATTTGAACTCAGCAAATGACCTAGAGAAACAGGCAGACTGTTCTTGCATGGCAAGACATAACAACTGATACATGCTCAACACCACTGGCTGTCAGAGAGATGCTGCAAAACTACACCGAGATCCACCTCAGTCAGCAGGAAGACAAATGACAACTAATGCTTGGGCCAGTCAGATGGCTTGGTGTGTAAAGGCCTTTGCCACCAAGCCTGACAACAGGGAGGTCTAGTCCTGGAGCCCGCCTGGTGGAAGAAGAGAACTTATCCCCTCAAGTTGTCCTTTGACCTCTACGGATATGTTACGGCACATATGCACACACCCCGCCCCACCACACACACAAAATACATTTGTTAAATTTTTAAAAAAGTAAACGAGAGAGAGGAGCTCTAGCTTCCTTTTTCTTGTCTGGCTCCTCATCAGCAATAGTTAGAAATTATATTTATTTAGTCATTTATTTGTTTGCTTGCATTGGAACAGCAGTGCCGAGGTCAGAAGGCAGCTTGTCTCGGGGATTGAACTAAAGTTGTCAGACTTGGCAGCAAGTATTTTTACCCACGGAGCCATCTCACCAATCCCAGACCAAAGCTTTTCTGAAACAGAAAGACCAGCCTCCCACCGTTGGACCTAAGTCCCCTGCTCTCGAACACAGCTTCTCCTGCTAGAGGAAAGGACTCTGTGGTCCGGCTCCCGAGACCCCTGAAGGCACTCCAAGCCATGAGGAGTGAGTTCTGAGGGAGGCCACAGCAAGAAAGGTGGGCTCCAGATTTGTATGGTGTGGGACGGTGGACCTTCCAGAGGAGGTGGGTGTGGGCTTTTGAGCTGAGTGTGTGTTCATGCCAGCACGGGAAACTGAGGAAGGTGGTTTTCCCAGAGTACCAGCTGTCAAAGGGAAAAGCTGTTGGTTTAGGGGAAATCACTTTGTCTAGTAAACAAGGCCGCCATATTGTGATCCATCTGGGAGGAAACGAAGTCCAATGCCTCCTCCTACCACCCGACAGCACCTACAAAACAGATCCCGGGGGACTTACAGATCTAAGTAGAGAAGCTAAATCTTTCAGAAGAAACTAAAAACATTAGAAGAAAATCTAGGAGTGATTTTTTTAAAAAAAATCTTTATTTATTTTTATTTTATATGTGTGTTTTTTCCAGTGTATATGTACAAAAAGTCAGAAGTGGGAACAAGATCCCCTCTAACTGGAGTTATAGAGAGTTCCAAGCTTCCGTGGGAGTGCTGGGACCCAAACCTGGGTCCTCTGAAAGAGCATCCAGTGCTCTTAACCATTGAACCATCCCCTAGAACACTAATTCTTGAACTTGGGGGATGAGACAACTCTTTAAAAAAAAATAATGTGTGTGCTGGAGTGTGGGTTTAGGAGTGGGCTATGAGTTCAGGTGTGTGTGTGTGTGTGTGTGTGTGTGTGTGTGTGTGTGTGTGTGTTGGGGTGTGGGCTAAGGAATGTGTATGCAGAGGCCAGAGGTCAACCTTGTCATTTCTTAGGAGCCTTATTTCTTGAGACCAGGTCTCTCACTGGGACCCAAGGCTTGTGTATTGCTGCCCAGGAGTGCCATGGTCTCTCCTGTCTGTGCCTTCCTAGCTCTGGCCCCCACACTCAGCTTCTCACCTGGGTGCCTCATGCTTTTGAGGCAAGCACTTTTCTATCGCGTCAGAACCTTTCTTTGAGTTTTGTTTCTGGGGGACAGGATTTCATGTAGCCCAGGCTGGCCCGGAATTCATTATATTCTTGAATTAATGCTTCTCTGCTTTTACCACCTTTGGTACAAGGTTACAGGTGAGCCCTCCCTTGTCTGGCTCCAGATGTTCTTGGGCTTTAATTTTTTTATGTGTGTGGGTGTTTTACCTACATGTGGGTTTCTGTGAACATGTGTGCCTTGCCTGGTGCTTGTGGAGCCAGAGAGGGCGTCAGATCTCCTGGAACTGGAGTTGCAGATCGTTGTGTGTTGTTTGCATTTTTTTAAAGACCTATTGTTTTTACTTTTTATTAGATATTTGCTTTATTTACATTTCAAATGGTATCCCCTTTCCTTGTTACCCCTCCGAAAAAAACCCTATCCCATCCCCCTCTCCCTGCTCACACCCCTCTCCCCTTTCCTGACCTGGCATTCCCCTACACTGGGGCATCGAGTCTTCACAGGACCAATGGCCTCTCCTCTCATTGGTGTCTGAAATGGCCATCCTTTGCTACCTATGCAGCTGGAGTCATGGGTCCCTCCATGTGTTCTTTTTGGTTGGTGGTTTAGTCCCTGGGAGCTCTGGGGGTACTGGTTGGTACATATTACTGTTCCTCCTGCAGGGCTACAAACCTCTTCAGCTCCTTGGGTCCTTTCTCTAGCTGCTCCATTGGGGACCCTATGCTCAGTCTATTGATTGGTTGTGAGCCATGGGTATTTTGATCCATCTTCCAATAAGGATCAAAGTATCCACACTTTGGTCTTCCTTCTTCTTGAAGTTGTATCTTGGGTATTCCAAACTTTTGGGCTAATATCCACTTATCAGCAAGTACATAATGTGTGTGTTCTTTTGTGATTGGGTTACCTCACTCAGGATGATATTTTCTAGCTCCATCCATTTGCCTAAGAATTTCATGAATTCATTGTTTTTAATAGCTGAGTAGTATTCCATTGTGTAAATGTACCACATTTTCTGTATCCATTCCTCTGTTAAAGGACATTTGGGTTCTTTCCAGCTTCTGTCTATTATAAATAAGGCTGCTATGAACATAGTGGAACATGTGTCCTTATTACATGTTGGAGCATCTTCTGGGTATATGCCCAGGAGTGGTATAGCTGGGTCCTCAGGTAGTGCTATGTCCAATTTTCTGAGGAACCGCCAAACTGATTTCCAGAGTGGTTGTACCAGCTTGCAATCCCACCAGCAATGGAGGAGTGTTCCTCTTTCTCCACATTCTCTCCAGCATCTCTTGTCACCTGAGTTTCTGATCTTGGCCATTCTGACTGGTGTGAGGTGGAATCTCAGGGTTGTTTTGATTTGCATTCCCCTGATGATTAAGGATGTTGAACATTTCTTTAGGTGTTTCTTGGCCATCCAGTATTCCTCAGTTGAGAATTCTTTGTTTAGCTCTGTACCCCATTTTTTAAATAGGGTTATTTGGTTCTCTGGAGTCTAACTTCTTGAGTTCTTTGTATAAGACCTATTTTTAATGATGGTTTTTAAACGATTTAACCTTTCTTTTAGCCCATCACCCACAAGAGGTAGTGGAAAAGAAAGGATATGGAGAAAGTAGACCTGTTTAAAAGTTGTTCTTTAGAGCAAATCCCATCTGTGTTGTCAGGAAATCAACAATTCAGTTCACAGGTCAGCAATGGCAGCTTGATCCGCTCGCAAATACTTAACAAATAGACCAACAATCGAGCTCCGTAGAGTCGGGAGAGCAAACACAAATCAGAAGCGATGGCATGACCGAGCAGACAGCCAGGCCTCAGCCTCGGGAGTCAGCAAGAGGGGCCAGGATCACCAGGGACAGCAGGAAACGTTCTCGCGAAGATGAGAGACCAAAAGGCGTTACAAAGCCACTTCTACAAGTAAGTCCTTCTCACAGTCTGTGAGTCCCATTAATACTCCCTTTTAAACAGTGTGTGTCCTGCATGGGTCTTGCCTCACCACATGTCTTGCCTCAGCATGTGAGGCTATCTTAGCAAAACGTTATGTGTGACTCTCTCAGCTGACATTGTCAATTGGCCCGAGTCTTCAGAATTGGCAAGAAGCCACAGCACACCACCAGAAGGTTTTTTTGGTGCCTTTCTCTCTATGGAGTTCCACAAATAGAGCTCAACTACTCAGTGTAAGGCGGATCAATACATGTGTGTCATTAGTAAAGAATCCTTCAGCACGTGTCCTTTCATGTGCTTGTTTAGCAGAACATCCCTTCTCCTGTGTCTGCTTCAGACAAATGTTCCTTCACGAGGCTGCCTTAGTGAAACATCCTTCACCTATGTCCACTCCAGAAAAACACCCCTTCCTGTGTTTGCCCCAGAAAAACACCATCCGACACAACTGACTCTCCAAAGAACACAGAGGTTTCCTCTTCAGCTGTGAGCTACCATGTAGGTGCTGGGAATTGAACCTGGGTCCTCTGGAAGAACAGCCTGGGTCTTAATGGCTGAGCCATCTCTCCAGTCTCCTTTAGTAAAAGAGGTGATTGAGACGCTGAGACAGATAGGGAGAGGGCAGGAAAGAGAGGGAGTGGGAGAGAGAAGTTGTTTATGAGAAGTTATTTGACGTAAGGTTTCATAGAAAAAATCCAATGGATGAAAAACAAACAATAGATTGAAATATATGCCACAAAGAACTAATATCATTTCTATAAAATAAACTATATACCAATAGGAGTTAAAAATAAAAATCAGGCAGAGCACAAGTGGATATGGGAAGAGGCGAGGCCCCTCAGGAGCCAGAGCTGCAATTTAAACAAAGGGGGGCAGGCAGTTCCGCAAAAAGAGTAGGCAGCTAGGTGTGGCAGCACACGCCCTAATCCCAGAACTCAGGAGGCAGACACAGGAGGGTCCCTGCAAGTTCCAGGACAGCCTGGGCTACATAGTAAGTCCCATTCTTGGAAGACAGAAATAGTAATTAATTTTAAAAAATAATGAACTAAAAAGAACAGCTCGTTACTTACAGAAGAAGAAAAACAAAACCCAAACAAAACTAATAGCAAAAATTCTGATCAGCTAACTTAGCTTGTTCCCAGGTACGGGCCTTCCCCAAACCATTTACATCAGTGCGGTTCATTTGCTCCGAGCAATGAGTCAGTGTTGATTTATTATGATTAAAGTCCACGGTTTAGTCAAGTTTCCTTAGTTTGTACATGGTGCCCATTTTCTGTTCCAGCACCCATCAGGACACGTGGTATCCATTACCTGGCACTCCTCTTGGCCCAGGCCTGTTTTTCGGATCTTTTTTGGTTCTGATGACCTAACAGTATGAGCAGTGTTGCTCAGGCTAGAGGGTGGCTCTGTTAGAATTTGTCTGATATCACCTGTTCCTCTCTTCCTCCCTGTCTTAGTCAGGGTTTCTATTCCTGCACAAAACATGTGACCAAGAAGCAAGTTGGGGAGGAAAGGGTTTATTCAGCTTACACCTTCCACACTGCTGTTCATCACCTAAGGAAGTCAGGACTGGAACTCAAGCAGGTCAGGAGGCAGGAGCTGAAGCAGAGGCCATGGAGGGATGTTTCTTACTGGTTTGCTTCCTCTGGCATGCTCAGCTTGCTTTCTTATAGAACCCAAGACTACCAGCCCAGGGATGGCACCACCCACAATGGGCCATCCCCCCTTGATCACTGATTGAGAAAATGCCCCACAGCTGGATCTCATGGATTTCCTCAAGGGAGGCTCCTTTCTCTGTGCCAACTCCAGCTTGTGTCAAGTTGACACAAAACCAGCCAGTCCCCTCCGCATCCCCTTCCCTCTCCCTCTCCTGATCTAGCAAATATTCCTGCCACTGGATCTCTGATCTCTTTGTTTGCTACTCTGGCACAGGTTCCTACTAAGTTGCCCAGGGCTGGCCTTGAACTCACTTTAGCCCAGGTCTACCTTAAGCTTGCAGTCCTTTTGCCTCAGCTCCTAAGAAGCTGGGACCACAGGTCTGCACTAGCAGGCCTGAGTATTTCCATCACAGGTGACACACTCTCCTGTCCTCAGAATAGGACCCTGGTCACAGTGCAGGCACTCTTTCCTCCAAATATACACAGAAAGGTAGAGCTTTAGTCCACAGCTAAGGGGAGGTCATGGCATCTCCCTGACCCTTAAGATGTCTACACAGGAGCTGGAGGAACAGCTCAGTGATTGAGAGCACTGCCTGCTCTTTCAGAGGACCTGGGTTGAATTCTTAGCCCCCACATGGTAACTCACAACTGTCTGTAACTCCAGTTCCAGGGGATCTGACACCCTCACACAGACATACATTAGGGCAAAACACTTATTGATGGAGCCAGGCACTTCTGGTATCAATATGAACAGTGTGGATACTTACAGTTACTTTGGGTTCTGACCCAATTTAATTTTGGTGCTCATTGTAATGTGTTGTTTATAAAGATCAGTTGGGGATGGGGGTGGGGAGAGTGCGTGGGGAGGGTCAGGGATGGCTGAGAGAGTGAATAGCTGTCCCTCCAGGGATTGTCTTGTTTCTTTTCCTGGTGCTAAGGCTCCCTGACAGGGCCTGGAGAGATTCCTCTGACCCTCCAGTTTCAGGGAATCCGTTTTGCTCTTTTGACCTCCTCAGGCATCAGGCTTGCTGTGCACATATATGCATACGGGCCTAACACTCATATGCATAAAATCAATAAATCTTAATTCTTAAAAAACACTCTGATAAAAGCAGCTTGCTAGAGAAAGGGTTTATTTTAGCTCACAGTTCAAGCTACAGTCCCTTGTGGTCAAGGCAGCAGGAGCTTGAGGTACCTGGTCACATGGCATCCACAATCAGGAAGAGGCCTGAGTGTTCAGGGCTACTGGGCTAGGTTTCCTTTATGCAGTCTAAAATCCCAGGAAATGGTCACACCCACACTGGGCCAGCCTTCTCGCTTCATTTAACCAAATCAAGATGGCCACCTCTGACCCCCAGGTATGCCCGGAGGCTCACTTCCTAGGTGGTTTTAGGTCCTGCCAAGTAGATAACACTAATCAGTCCAGAGGGGTGGAGCCAAAGATTGGGACCTGGAAGTTCTGAAAAGTCAAAGAACGTAAGAACAGCAACGTAAATAGCAGCAGAGAGGGTATCTACTATCATCTCTGTCATTCGTCACCCGGCAGCCATACTGCTCCGCCCCCTAACTAGTCTCCACCCAGTGGATTCCCTAGTACATTGGTTCTCAGTCTTCCTAATGCTGAGACTCTTTAACACAGTTCCTCACGTTGTGGTGATTCCCCAACCATAAAATCATATCGTTGCTACCTCATAACTGTACTTTTGATAGTATTACAAATTGGGATGTAAATATTTGATATAGGTCTCCAAGGGGTCGGGACCCACAGGTTGAGAAACGCTGCCCTAGCATCCTTCGGAAATATGTACAGAGGTCCCCATGCTACCCTGTGTGTGTAGAACTTTTAGACTCAGTGTGGTGCCCCACTGTGCCTTCTCTTGGGGGTTCCAGTCAAATGTTCTTCAGAGAGCCCCACTTAAGGCAACAGTCCCTGTCCAAGGCCCTTTAGCTCCCGTCCATCGACCCATAGAGAATTTGAGGCGTTGGCCATCTTCCCCTCCCCCACGAGTCTTTGGATCCAGAAGGCAGTGGATACCTGTGTTGGTGGCTGGCTGGGTGGCCAGTGCTTTGGTCAAATCATCAGGCCGTCAGGTGGCACAGCCCCCAGAGGCACCCTGCGTTCAGCTGTGAGTCGGAGAGAGGAGAGGAGAGCTAGCAACTCCGTCTTTAGACTGCTTTGGTTTGTTTAAGTGATTACAAAGAACACGTAGTACGTTGACTTATAATTAAAAAGAAAATCCAATAAAGTTAATAAAAAAAAGAAATTAAAGTTTTCATTTCCTGGGGACTAAACAAGAAGGCAGCAGAAGGGAGTGCAGGTGTCTCCTGAGGCTGGAGGATTGGCGGAGTGAAGAGCGCTGGAGGGTGTGGGAAGGCGGAGGGGTGAGAGAGACAGGGAGGTGTTAGAATTGAGACTGTGGGGCTGGCTGTGTGCCAGGAGGGCTGGGAGGCAAAAGGAGAGGCTGGGAGCCATCGAAGCTGAGATGTACAGTCGGCTTCTGGTGGGTTTATTGTGGGGGTGACTGACAGGGAATGTGGTTTGAGGAGGTGGCAAGGACTGGCCAACCCAGGAAACCACCACTGAACCGTGGACAACCTGTGGTGCGCATACATCCGTGTCCCCAGAGCCTTTTGGCGTTATTCATGTCTCATTTCCCCAGCGATAAAATAGAGGTTGGCACAATAACCCAAGGGTCTTCCAGCGTGGACGTCTGACTCAAAGGACGCTGAGTCTTGAGATCCGTGGGAAGTGAGGCTGGGTTAGGGTGCTGTTGGAGGAGAATCCCCACTCTGAGACAGAGGTTTCCTAGAAGGCTCTGCCTCTCGCCAGCAGAGGGCGCTGCGATGCCGCGTCATAACCCCCTGCTTGGCATTGGACGCTGGACTTGCATGCCCACTGTCCACTACCTCTTGCCTGGAGAAATCTTTGCCTCGACCACGCAGGTCGAGCCAGAGTGTCCAGCAGCACTCCGGTGTCTGTTGCTTTGGATCGAAGAGATGAAGTTGGGTCAGGAGCCTGTGAAAATTCCTTCCATGTCCCAGGTCCTCTCTTGGAGTTTCACAGCCAGGTCTCTCTGGCTCTCCCTGCTCTGCAGTCTGCCGTTTCTAAGTGTTTATCCTACTCGTTCTTGCAGCAGCAGAGATGGGTCAGCCACAGTCCTTTCTGTGCTAGAGGCTCCGCTACCTACACCTATGTTCTATCACGGCCTTCAAGTCCCCAGCTCCGTGTGTGATCCTCTCCTGTGACAGGACAGCTGGAGTGATGGCCACAGACGCCTCCTCCACAGTGGGCAAAGGGACAGGACTAGAGTGGCCCCTGCCTAGTGGATGATGCTCTAGACTGGCTGTTTTAGGCAGTTGAACCCAAGGCCAGACTATCTCTGGCCAGCCCTCCCTGAGTGTGATTGCAGTCCATTCAGAAATTTCCCAGGGGCTCCCCCTCCCAGCTCTCCCAACCCCCCACAACTTCTGATGCCCCTAGTGGTGGTGGGGGATTCTGGGAGAGGTCATGTTCTTGGACCATTTGGGACCTCAGGCCTCTCCCTTTAGTATCTTGTCCCACCCCTTTCTCTGCATACACCTCATTGCTTCTGCTGCCCCATGCCTGGCAGAATCTTGGGTTTCTCTGTCTGCCTGCCTCGCCCCCACCTTAGACAAGGTCTCAGGTACTTGGAGTCATTGTGTGACTGAGGATGACTTTCAACTTCTGATACTCCTGCCTCAGCCGTAATTCTTTCCGAGGGCTGGGACCGCAGACCCGCATCACAGTATCCGTGCTGAGGAGTCCTGCAGGCACAACAAGCACTCTGCCAGCTGTGATACATCCCTGCCCACGGGGTGTCTATTTGGTCCCAAAGTCAAAGGAAGCTCTGTCCCTTCTCATTTGACTAATTTGTACCTTCTGACTTTTTGACTTTCTGAATATCTGGGCTACCTGCCCTGGGAGTTCACTGGGTACCTGGTGGGACCAAGATAACAACAGAGCATTCTGGGATGCCACTCCCTGGTGGCCAGTCTCTCAGCCTCGCTGCTTGACTCCTATCAAAGGAACCCACTTAACCCTTACTGCCTAGCCCTCTGCTGCATCCTATCCCTTGGATGCCCAGGATTGAGGGCCCCATTAGACTGAGGCCTAGTGTGTGTGTGTGTGTGTGTGTGTGTGTGTGTGTGTATCCACAGGAGTGAGGCCAGACCACTGGGGATGCTGGGAAGGGTGTTTCAGGGCCAGCTTCCCAGGAAGAGTACCCAACATGCTCAGCTGTGTGGCATGTGGAATAGAAAAAGTGACTCTGCCGGGCGGTGGTGGCGCACGCCTTTAATCCCAGCACTTGGGAGGCAGAGGCAGGAGGATTTCTGAGTTCGAGGCCAGCCTGGTCTACAAAGTGAGTTCCAGGACAGCCAGGGCTACACAGAGAAACCCTGTCTCGGAAAAAAAAAAAAAAAAAGAAAAAGTGGCTCTAACCAAGTGGGGGTAGGGTGGGGTGGGGTGGGGGTGGGGCTGGAGGGATGGCTCAGTGGTTAAGAGCAGGCGCTCCTCTTCCAGAGGATTTGGGTTTGATTCCCAGAACTCACAACTGTCTGTGACTCCAGTTCCAGGGAATCTGAGGCGAACACCTCACACATAATCAATATGTTGAGGGGCTGAGCAGCCAGCGCTGGGCCAGTGCAGAGACCTACCCACAAGACTCAAGCTTGCCTCTGCTCTCTGTCAGCTGTGGCAGCCAGGTCAGTGGGCAGTTCCTCAGGATGCCCCATGCCATGAGCTGCTGAAACGTAAGATGTAGGGAGCAGCATGGACCTGTGCAGCCAGACCCGCCCGATCAGGAAGTCCTGGGTTAGGCATCTATCGTGCCCAGGGCTGCCCAGTCCTGAGCAGGGCCCTGGATGACAGGATGGCAGGGTGGTTATGACCCTGACAAAAACTCTCTTTACCGTGCGACTGCGGCAAGGAAGCCCCTGTATCTTCTGAGCCTCGCTTTCCCTACCTACAGAATGGGCCAACAGTATCTCCGACAGCTATGGCGTTAAATGATGGAGTTTACAACAGCAGCTTTGGAAACTAAGTCTGTACAGGAACCAGGGGAGCTCCCAGGACCCCTGCAACAGGCTCGGAGTCTGCTCTGTCTCTAATCCCATTCTGGAGATGGGGCTGCTCCACTGAGCGCCAGAGGCAGAGCACAGAGCCTCCCCAGAACCAGATCTGCCCCTATTACTCATTGATGCTAGAATTCAGGTTACAAATATTCCAACTCTCACTGAGTCCTTATAATCCAGCCGGTGAGCCCAGGGGCAGGGAACCAAGGCCGGGAGAAACTGTGACATGTAGCCAAAGGCACACAGCGCAGAGGGGTTGGACACAGCACTGTCTGGCTCAGGTGTTCATACTCTTCTCTGGAAATAAGCACATAAACCCAAGAGCTTGTTGTGCACAACTTTGCTTTATAAATGGAGGACTGTGACCTTTAAGACCTGGGAGAGGGCAGGAGCCAACCTCTTCTGCCTCTGATGCATGAATGAACAACAGTGAGTTCTGTTGGTAAGACTGGGAGAGAGTGGACCTGCTGAAATGGGGTTTGAAGGATGCATAGGAGTTTTCCAGGTAGGCACAAAAGGAAACACATCCAGGAAGAGGGAAGAGCATGAGGTAGAGAGGTGGGAGGGTCTATGGTGGATGAGGGGAGGAGGTCCTGGCAGAAGACAGGGCCACATGCTACGGTTTGGATGTCGCTGGACCCCAGTCTGATGTCTTGTTCTCCACATGGTGAAGGGAGGGGCTGCAGAATCCTTGAGTAGTGGAGTGTGGTAAGAAGTTTTTAGGTAAGTCACATAGACTTATGTAAATGAAATGAAAATGAACTATTAAATAAAATAAGAATTCTAAGTCTATACCAGCAAGGTGGCTCAGAGGGCAAAGATTCTTCTTATACAAGCTTGATGATCCGAGTTCAATTCCCAGAACCTACTTAAAGGTGGAAGGAGAGAACCAACTCCATGCACTCTGACCCCCAGTGCATGATGGAGCATGTGCCCTCCCCATCATGCAAGAACATTAACACACACACACACACATACATGCACACTATTTTTTTTTAATTAACAAAAGAGTTATAGTTAATTCCAAGACTAGAGAGGCAGAGACAGGCAAATCCCTATGAGTTCAAGGCCAGCCTGAACTGCATAGCAAGTTCCAGGCTATCTAGGGCTAAACAGTGAGTGAGACCCTATCAAAAAAAAAAAAAAATCCCGAATCTTGACCTTCTCCCAGCTCTGTTACTTTCTGTCTGGCCACACGATCTCTTCTGTCCTTGCCATTTTCCATGGTTGACCTAGACCTAACCAAGAGGATCCTTAGCAAAACAGACTTCTTTTCTTTATAAATTAGCCTGTCTCTGGCATTTTGTTATAAGAAGAAAAAGCTAACATATTGCCCAGGGAAGTTGTTAGGGGTCTTGAAGAAGGTGACAAAGGAGTTGCAACTCAAAGTACAGGCGGCAGGCAAACCTCTGACCCAAGGACAGCCATTCTGACTGGAATTCCAGGAACCCTCTGGAGGCCAAGCCACTGAAGCAGTCACTAAATCAGTTGTCACACAGGATGGCCAATGCCTGGGTTGCTCAGTTGGGATCAGAAGGACCTGCATCTTAGAGGACCCCAACCAGGATGTGGGGGTCTGAGATGTGTGGACATGCACGGCTGGTGTGTGTGTGTGTGTGTGTGTGTGTGTGTGTGTGTGTGTGTGTGTATAAAATGCACTAGACTGTGGGTTCACATCTAGGTTTGTGTGTAGACAAGTGTATGTAAAGACATACTACCACGGGCGCTGGCACAGGTGAGATCCCACAGGGCATAATGGATGCATAGGTGGGTGCCCAATCTCAATCCTGGGCACACTCTGCACTTTGCACGTGGACATGCATACTATAATGATATAAATGGAGGTGCGAGACTCTGTTGTGTGACAGGGGCCAGTATCAGGATGAATTCTAGTCAAGGTAAGATGTAGAGAAGCAAGCCCTAAGAACAGGTTCAGCATCCTGTGAAATTACAATCCTAGGGTTGCTTAGAAATGGCCAACTAGGAAACGCATGCAAATCAGATGGAAATGATATGTAAATAAGCAGGCTTCTCCTTCCTAGGCAGGGCTGAGGCCATAGGAATCTTCCTGGAGCCTTGAGGGCAAGAGCAGTGGAAAGTGTGGGCTCTGGTTCAAAACCTCACAAGACCCAGAGTCTTCCATGAGATCCCTTGGGAGGTTTCCAGCTGCTACTAAGCCTGGTTCCCAGCTGTGAGGTGGCGGGGGGGGGGGGTAGAAAGGAGCTCCCAGACTCTACCGGGGAGAATGGATGTCACAGTGACAGCTGGCTTACCAAACATTCCCTAGTTAGGCCCAGTTGTTGGGGCGCCAGGGTGAGGGATCAAGGGTAGACAGGGCCTCCGAGATGGGCTTGCAGGGCTCTTCCAAGCTTTCCTTGGCTTTCAGTGCACAGATCATTATGGTGGAGGAGCTCCTCCCTCCAACTCCATCCCCCCCTCCCCCATGTCTACAGAGGACCTGATTTGGCTCAGCACAGCACCATCGGGCCAAGACTGTCCCCTAGCGTGTTTGTCCATGTGCCAAGGAGGATGCCGCCTGACTCCAGCACACGGGCTGCACGGGCAGCGCACGCGCCGGCCTTCACCCGCTGTTTACACCATGCGCGGAGCCGCTTCACCAGCTCTGGGTTCCTGGCCTTGGTGCGCAGCCTCTAGACCCGATGCAACAGCTATCCACAAATGCACTCCAGTCCCAGCAGGGTCCTCCTCCCACATTCCCACGCTGGTGTCTACAGCAGGGCCCAGCAGGGGGTTACGTGGTTTCCAGGCCCCACACACTCTGCTTCCCACTCTGTCGATTCCGTTTCCGATTCACACGCAGCTGGGGGTCCAGCTGCCTCTCAAGTTGGGGGTCCATTTCTTCATGTGGCATTTCTCTTCCCACTTGAGGTCCTTGGAAGCAGGATCTGTGAACTTCATTAGACTAGAGAACTTGAGAGCAGTGACTGTCCCACTGTCACTCAACAGCCTCTAAAAGGCAGGGATCAGTACTGTTCTTTGGTCTGGGACGGTGAACAGACATCCTGATTTGCCTCGAGCCTAACTGAAAGCCCTGTTGGAATTCATGAGAAAATATGAAGGCCAGAAGGGGCTGTAATGACTGTCCCATTCCCATAACAGCATAGGGAAACTGAGGCTGGTAGAATGGACATAGCTTGCCCACGGGAACTGAGAGCAGAGGCCGAGCCCCCATCTCTCAGCTTAGCTTGCCTCTAGGTGTTTTCTGGTCTCCAGCCTGTTCCTGTTCACAGGTCCTCTCACCAAGATGAGAGTGAACCTCCGGCCTCAGCTTACTGCCCTTGCAAGTCCCACTCTGCAGTCACTGGGTGAGCTTAGGGGTGGGGCCGATAGACAGTTACAGCTGGAATTGGGGCGGGGTTGTAAGAACCTGAGGGACCCTCAGTTGGGGAGCCATTCCCAGGGGGGCTGCCTGCTTTCGTCCTGGCCTTTGGGAGCTGGTGAAGAGCAGGGCCTGGTGGCGACCTCGGCTTCAGCAATAAACTGTCTCTCTTTCTCAAGAGCTCAACCTCACGGAGTGCGCCCGGTCTTGGCCTCAGGCAACACCACCGTGAACAGAAGGTACGGCCCCTGTTCTTAGTGAGCCTAAGGTGGCTAGCTCTGCCCTCTCTTCTGCAATCCATAAACTGTCCCTTCCCTTGCAGCCGGTCAGTGTGGGTCTGTCTCTCGTGGGCTGGGATCCCTGAGACTCTCACCCGGTGAGGTCTAGGTTGCCTCTTTTGCTCAATCTGTGTGGAGTCTGACCCGGGGCAGATGTTTACGAAACACGGGGATTGCTCCACAGTCCAGCTCCAGGGAGAATCTTCACCAAGAGGTCACCAGGAGCTCCTGCTTTTCCTTCTGAGCACACACTTGCCTTTCCAGGGGTCCCCACCTCTCCTCCAGCCAGCTCTTCCAATTGCTTCTCTCTAAACCCATATATCAAGAGTCCCTTCTGGGCCTCACCTCTTCCGTGGCTCCCTATTGCTCGTGAGGTCACCCCAGCTCTGTGCTTGGCATTCCCAACTCTTTCTCTACGGGCCCCATGCACATTCTTACCTCACGCCCAGACGCAGCCCTCTCTAGTAATCCTATGCGTGCATCTTGCCCGCCTGGGCCATGCAAGGTCCCTGCTCTGCGGGTCCTGTTACCCTGTGTATCTCTCAATATTTGTTTGGCTCCCATGGTCCTGGAACAGGCCCTTGAGCTCAGCACCGGGACAGACCCCACCCCACCCCATCCCCCGCTCTCCCTGCCCTGCGTCCTCCTCAGCCCGTTCCCTTTGGATACCCCTCTATCACCAGTCACATCAGGACAGACTTGTTGGTGATTTGCTTGTGTGTTCAGCGCGAGCTCCAGATGGCTGGGCCCGGTTACAAACTAGGGCGAGCCCCGTTGTCATAGCCACAGCGGGCAGCGCTCAGTGAGGGCGGTCTGCAGGTGTCACCACTGCTTGTGCTCCTCGGACCCCGTGCTGTGCGCTCATTGTCATTTTACAAGGAGGCAGACACCTCCTCACACCTTGACCAGGGACACGGGTGCGAGTAGGAAGCTGTGACCCAGCTGGGCTCCCTCTGGAGCGTCCTACGTCCTCCACACCCTGCCTGCTGTAGCTATTTATCCTGTTCCACTTCCAACCATACCCGTTTCCGGTTTCTCTGTTTCAGAGTTGAAGGGAGTTTGGCAATCAGAGGGGGAAAGCACTAACCAAACAACAACCGCCAAACTCCGGATCTCTGGGAGTGAAGCATGTATCTTACGATTCTGTAAGAATGAGCGAACTTGGAGCCAAGAGGGGCAGTCTGTGTAGACAGTCTGCTGGGCTGGTTCACCGTGGATGCAGGGGACAGAGGACGCCTTGGGTCCATTTTGGAAGAGAGAGAGTTAAGCCACCCCCTGCCAGTCTGACTTGTTTGTCTGAGATGTCCCCTCTTTGCCCTTCTTCCTTGGCTAGCCCCTGCTAGTCAGCCCAGCTGTGAGGCTGTCTGGGGCTGTCTGGGGCTGAGGACATCTGGGTATTGAGGCAGTAAGACAGGGCCCCTGGGTTTCTGAAGTCCACACCGTGAGGTAAGCGACCCAGGAACTCCCACAGTCTGGAGACACACAGTTGTTTTGCTAGCTGCCTGGGCAGGAGGGCGGGCGATTGCTTTTCTTACATAAGGATCAACTGTGGAAAGATGCTGGGGTCCTTAGCTGAAGAAAGAAAATAAGAACAAAGGTCGAAGAAGTGGCTTCCAGGACGACCCCCTGTGTGGTAGAGCTAGGAAAGCCTGGGGTGCCACCCATGGGACACACCCTCCTCCAGGGCACCTCCTCTCTGCAGTTCTCCATGTTTACAAGACCCACCTTCCCTTCTAGTGTGCAGCCTGTTGGTCTCTGGTAATCTCTGCCGCTGACTGGTCTCTAAGATCCCTGAGGTACCCTTTATTGAGTCAGAGTGCAGACCAGGCCTCCTCCAGGGGCTCATACCACCTGCCAGTCTCATAGTCTGACAGGGCAGAAGTCTGTGGAGTGAGCTGTCTGGAAGTGACAATGGCGTTGGCGGAGTGGTGTGGCACAGGGATATAAGGTGACCCTCCACCAAGTCACACCTCCAGAAGGTCACAGGTTCATAGAATCCTCTCCCCTTTAGTGTGACAGAAATATGTCCCAGGTGATGGTTGTGATGGCGAGATGGGGTTCAAGGTCAGTGGACTTACAGTCATCAGAGAGAGGTGACTCTGGGTGGGCCCGACTTCATCACCTGGAGAAGAGGCACAGAGTCCCTCCCTGAGGCCAGAGATGCTCCTTCTGGCCCTGAAGAAGTAACGTTCCCTACTTGAGGGAGCCTGGAGATGTCTCGGGGCCAGGAACATTGATGGCCTTGGCCTCAAGGAAGCTAAAGGCAGCTCCGGACTGGTGCTCGCTGAGCGAACCACAAGAACCCAAGTGTACCAATGACCACATGACCTCGGAAGGGGACCCTGAACTCCACACCTGGACCCTGAACAGAGACCTCAGGCTGATAACCCGGGGGACTGTCCTGCCACATGGGTGTCCTTCTGAGCTGTGGGATTGTGGGTTTGCTTACTCAGCACTGGGCACAGGGAAACCTAAAAATAACAGCAGTCCCAGAGAGCTGACCGTGGGGACTGCAGGGTCACAGAGAACAGGCGTCTGAACTCGGGTCTGCCCGTGCCCAGTGCCCATTCCTCCCGGCTTTACCCGCCCCTTCCCCACTCTCTCCACTCCTAGGCCCAGCCTGGTGCCTGAGGTTCTTAACTCAGTTAACCCATACAGAACCCAGCTTGTCTAAGAGGTTATTTGGGGAGCACAAGGTTTGGGATCCCCAGACTCTGGGGCAACACAAGGACAATAACGAACCTGTCCCAAGCACACACCCCAATCCCAGGGCCAACTGCAAGGCCCCAAATGACACCCCCACCCCCACCGCTGTCCTCACCGCTCCCCCTCCCACAGGGCTGGCGCCACCTGAGGCTCAGACAGCCCAGGCAGACAGCAGCTGCCCCCCATCAGCTCTTCTCTGCTTCCTGCCCCCAGGCTGGCTGAGGAGGAAGAGTTCACAGCCTCTATGGTAGCTCAGCAGCTGGGGGGAGCCCAGATGTGGGAGAGCCCCGAATGCGAATGCGGTGCGGGGATAGTGTTACATTCAAATGGCCTGCCAGCTCCTCCAAGGAGACAGGGATGGTCACTGTGTCTGGGAACGGAAGTGTGTGTGTGTGTGTGTGTGTGTGTGTGTGTGTGTGTGTGTGTGTATTTCATTCTCCGCTCCTATCCCTCAGCCCCTTCTGAGCATAAGTAATTGAGAATCAACTAAACGGTAGGCTTGGTGAGTGGCCCTAGGTTTTCCATGAATAGAGGTGCCAACCATCCTGTCCTCTGGGTATTTCCTGACCCAGTTGGCCCACTACCTGACCGGAAGCCTCCAGCTCGAGCAGCTGACAAGAAGAGGCTGACCCCTGTCCAACGCCTCTCTTTGTCCACAGTGAATGTACTGGGTTTGGTTTCTGTGTGGACCCCTCCCCTCCCAGCCCCTGGCTCAGGGCCTCCATCCATCCCGGCTAGACCAGGGTTCTCCTGGATGTACACAAAGAAAGCATCTCAGGTTCCCTGGTCAGGGGCACCTGCTCTTTGATCTGCCTCTCTTCTTTCCCCAGGGTACTTACTGGGTGCTGCAGGACGAGGCTCCATCCAGGGACAGGCACCCAGAGATAAGATCTGGGATGGGAAGGAGCCTCGGATGAGAATGACTTTAAAGTGCCGACACACACACACACACACACACACACACACACACACACACTTCACCCAGCTCACTCCTGACTGCCTACCTGAGCTCTCCCCTCCTCCACCATTCCTGGCCTTCCTCCCAGATCCTCACCCGGAAGTTCTCAGATCTGGGGCCCTGCGGCCCTGTTCTTTACTTTCCCAGTGGCCCAAAGGGAAAGGTGCAGGGCAGGCCTGGACCACATTGCAACATAATCACCCGAGGGCTCAGAGGATGCCCCCTTCTGACCTCTCAACTCAGCAAGTTGCCAATGGATTCCACGTCTGCATTTTTTTTATTCTCAGAATCTTGTGTCTTGTTTTTTGTTTTTGGGTTTCTTTTGGGTTTCTCTATGTAGTTCTGGCTATCTTGAAACTCTGTCTGTAGATCAAATTAGCTTCAAGCTCCGAGATCCACCCCCCTCAGCCCCCCCCCCCCGAGTGCCGGTTTTTAAAGGCATGTGCTACCACACCCAGATACCGCCCCCCCCCCCCCGCACTGGGAATCTTAAAGAGCACAACAATACACCCAGGAAATTGGACCCTGTAGGGACTGCGTGGGGGCAGGACCAGGCCGGGGCTCTGGACCTCTGACAGACCCAGTGGCTGAGATCCTGTTGTAGCAGCTCCCTAGTCCATGGAGGGGTGTGCCCAAGAGAAACCCATTCCTTTTCTGATCCTGCTGGGGTGGGGGTGGAGTCTCAGGCGTGGTCCCTTGGACCAAGTACAGTGCAGAGCCCCCCATCCCCCGCCCCCAAACCTCTTTTGCTTCACTTCCTTCACGCTTGTTTCTTTGCTTATTGGCGTTTTGCTGCTGTTAGTTTGTCTTGTATTGAGATAGGGTCTTGCCTTATAGCTCAGGCTGGCCTGAAATTCTCAAACCTCCTGCCTCAGCCTTCCAAGTCTGGGTTATAGGCATGGGCTGCTCTCTCTCTCTCCTCTCTCTCCTCTCTCTCTCTCCTCTCTCTCCTCTCCTCTCTCCTCTCTTCTCTCTCCTCTCTCTCAGTTCCGAGTTGGAATCCCAGCTCATCCTCTCCTCCTCTTCCGGCTATGGTCCCTCCCCTTCCGTCCATGGTCCCTCCCCTGAGGTAACGTCTCTTCATTTCCCACCCAACACACCCTCAGCCCCATCTCTACACCTTGTACTGGGCCTTCCCTCTTCAGAGTGCCTTCTGCTGCCTCCCTTTCCCTGGAGTCCTGGAGAGCCAAGAGACCCAAGAAAGGTTTCAACTATGAGATCTGAAACAGGAGGAGAGTGGGCCATCCTGGGTTTGTAGCTTCAGCCCAGGGTGGTATACCCAGCCCCTTGTGCACACAAACACGCATGCACACAAACATGCATGCATACATACATACATACATGCACAAAGGCAGACAAAAATAAGCAAAATATCTGAATAGGACACCCAAAAGAAGAGGCAAAGACGGTAGATAACCATGAGAAGCACTCCGTGGTGTGTGCCAAAGATCTGGACATTTAAGTAAATGAGAAACTACTCACGTCACACCTATCCGAATGGCTAAATCTGAAAGCAGTGACCAAATCAAGTTCCATTAAGGACACAGAGCAAGAGAGCAACTCATTCACGGCCAATAGGAATGTAAAGTGCTTAAAGCGCTTTGGAAGACAGTTGGTAGCAATACACAAAAATACACAAACGGAACGCGTGGGACTGTTGCGGGGCCATTGCCTTCCAAACTCAGGAACCATTATTACTATCTTTTTTGTTTTTACAGGTTCGTTTTTCTGTGCATTTGGTGTTTTACCTGAACTTAAGTTACAGACAGTTGTGAGCTGTGATGTGGGTGCTGGGAATTGAACCTGGGTCCTCTGGAAGAGCAGCCTGTGCTCTTAACCGCTGAGCCATCTCTCCAGTCCCCCATTATTACCATGTTAATTCAAGCAGCCATGATTACTGTAGGAACACCTGAGCAAGGTCAGGCCTGTGGATGTTCTCTCACAGAAGGGGCTATTGGGGGTCATTAGACTCTCACCAGAGGTCCCACTCCCTTCCACCTGAGCACACCCTCCCTCCCCACCCCACCCCCACCTCCAGCTGTGTGTAACTCTGTCTTCACATGGTCCTGGAAGATGCTAAAGTGTAAGACTGAAGAGGGACTCCATCTCGGCAGATGTGGAACATCTGGTGACATGGGTGTTTTGATCACCCGTGCTCCCATAAGCAGCTCTTTAATCATGCTTCTGCAAGTGTCTTAGGGTTTTTTGGGTTTTGTTTTGTTGTTGTTGTTGTTGGGTTTTATGTTTTTTTGCTGTGAAGAGACTGCAACTTGCAACTCTTGACAACTCTTATAAAGGGAAACATTCAGTTGGAGCTGGCTTACAGTTTCAGAGCTTTAGTCTAGTATCACCATGGCAGGAAACATGACATGTTGGAGACATAGTGTTGGAGAAGAAGCTCAGAGCTCTACATCTTGGTTCAAAGGCAGCAAACATAGACTGTTTTATTAGGTGTATTCTCCTAATAGAACCCCATGAGCCAAGCATGCAAACACAGGAGTCTATGGGCACCACAAATATTCAAACCATCACAGAAAGTAAGGCCAATAAACTGGTTCACCAACCTAGCCTTCAGAGGAACTGTTTCTGTGGTTTGTTGTTGGTGTCCAGTGTGGGGTGGGTAGATGTCTCTGCAGGAAAAGTTAATGTAAGGACCCTAAAACCATACTAAGCATCTGCTTATCCAATTTGCAAACTTATATCCTCAATGCACGTGTTTTTAGCAACTTTAGAGCAAGCTGTCAAGACCCAGAAGCAACCACGATGTTTCTGCAGGCGAACAAATAAACAAACCAGGTACATCCATCCAGTAAATACTATTCAGTGATAAAAAGACACAGTGGTAATCAGAATGGGAATTTCTGTTTTTTTTTTTTTTTTGGCGCAGCACTTGGGAGGCAGAGGCAGGAGGATCTCTGAGTTCGAGGCCAGCCTGGTCTACAAAGTGAGTTCCAGGACAGCCAGAGCTACACAGAGAAACCCTGTCTCAAAAAACCAAAAAAAAAAAAAAAAAAACCAGAAATTCCCATCCTCCTGCCTCTGCCTCCCAAGTGCTGGGATCAAAGACGTGCGCCACCACTGCCCGGCTCCTCCAGACTTCTTTCACTTAGAAATTCCCTTTCTGGCCGGGTGGTGGTGGCACACGCCTTTGATCCCAGCACTTGGGAGGCAGAGGCAGGAGGATTTCTGAGTTCGAGGCCAGCCTGGTCTACAGAGTGAGTTCCAGGACAGCCAGGGCTACACAGAGAAACCCTGTCTCGAAAAACCAAAAAACAAACAAACAAACAAACAAAAAGAAGTCTGGAGGCCATGAGGGAGAACCAGAATGTGACGATGTAGTCAAACTATCACAGATAGGAGCTGCCCTCCCTGAAGATCGAGAAGACCCTGAAAATCGAGAGGAAAGATACCATGTGCCTTGAGAAATGAGTGTAACTCTGAGATAAAGGCAGGAGCTGGTTCATACGTGCTGCGCTTCAGCTGATGAAGTCATTGGCTGTGTGCTAACCTTCTGATATGCCCCAGACATACTGGAGCTAAATAGTTCAGCAAGGGATTGGCAAGCGGCAGGAGCCAGGTTTCTTCCTGTGTGGTGGGAAGAAGGAGGGGTGGAGTGATTGACAGATTAGATGCAGATTACACACAGACAGATTTATCACATACATCTCTACACTAGCAGACTCTCACATACTTCTTTGCTCTGTCAGCTAAGACCCAGGAGCCATCACATCCTGTTGGATATGAACGTACTTCATGTCCTATGTCCTGGTTTCTAACAATAAATTCAGCAAAAGGAACCTGGAGCCCTTAGAGAAATGGCTGACTTAGGACTTCAGCAGGTAACTCAAGATGATCCTGCAGTTTCTATGCATGTGCTTGACTCAGACCCAACCAAAGCCCCACAGTGATGCCGAGAGGGCACAGGAGCTAAATGAGGAGCTTCTAAAGACGCCTCTCATGGATAATCATGGATGTTTGTGTTTTTCCCTCTCAATATTTTGAGACAGGATCTCACTCTGTAGCCCAGGCTGGCTTCACAGTTGTGATCCTCCAACCTCTTCCTTTCAGGGGTCAGGATTACAGTCATGCATCACCACACCCTGGTCGAATCATGGAAAAATCTAAGTAACAAAATTAAGTAGTGTGGGGGTGGGGATGCTGCTCATCTGATAGGCTGCTCACCTGCATGGACCCCCCCCCATTCCCAGCACTGTATAAATTGCATGTGAAGGCACGTGCTAGAACTCAGAAGACGGAAGCAGGAGGATCAGAAGTTAAAGGTCAATCTTGGATGGCCTGAGGTGTATGAGACCTCTCAAAAATTTTCAGCAGTATTATGATAAATCATATCCCATAGTATAAAATAAAACATCTATGGATCCACAGGGATGTAAGCAGATGATTGCTCAGATGCGGTAGTGCTCACCTGTGATCCCAGCATTCCAGGGGCAGACGGCACAGGATCGCAATGTTATGACTAGCCTAGCTTACATCGTGAGCTTCAAGTCAGCCTGCGCTACCTAGAGAGACTTAAAAACACTAAAATGAAATAAAACAAAAAATAAGTGGAGAGAAGACATGTCTGGTGTAAGCCTCCAATGCATTCTGTGTACTCTGCTGTTTGTATCCAGGAGTCCACATCTGGAGATTCAACTAACCACATCTGGGGTGGGGCAAGCGTGTCTAGGGGTAGAGGAGGTAACTCAATGGTTAAGAACACTGAGGGCCCAGGTTCAATTCCCAGCACCCACCTGGTGACTCCCTCCTGGATGTCTGTAAATCCAGTCCTAGGAGGCCCGACATTCTCTTTTATTCTAGCCTCTGAGGGCATCACAAGCATGTGGTACACATGAATACAGTTTTCAGGCAAAACACTAAGAAATGCACATAAAATAAAACAAACAGGGAGCTGGAGAGATGACTCAGCCGTTAAGTGCACTGCTGTTCTTCTAGAGGACCTGGGTTCAACTTCCAGCACCCACATGGCAGCTCACAACTAACGGTATCTCCAGTTCCAGGGGATCTGACCCCCTCACACAGACATACATACATGCAAAGCGCCAATACGTTTGAATAAAAAAAAATTGAAAAGTTAAAAAACACTTTAAAGAGACTTTCAAAAAAAATTAAGAATTTTTAAAAATGAAATTAAAAATAACAAGCTATAGACAGCAATGCTACACACATGTAGGACTTACATCCGTAAACACATAAAAAAAAAACTCTGAAAATTCAACAACTAATAAGAAAGGTTCTCTGCGTTAGTTACTCAATTTAGTATTTTATTTATTTATTTATTTTGGTTTTTTCGAGACAGGGTTTCTCTGTGTAGCCCTGGCTGTCCTGGAACTCACTCTGTAGACCAGGCTGGCCTCGAACTCAGAAATCCACCTGCCTCTGCCTCCCAAGTGCTGGGATTAAAGGCATGCGCCACCACTGCCCAGCAATTTAGCATTTTATAATTGTTTGTTTTTCTAGACAAGGTTTCTCTGCTAACAGTCCTGATTGTCTTAGAACTTGCTCTGTAGACTAAGTTGACCTCGAACTCACAGAGATCTGCCTGCCTCTGCCTCCTGAGTACTGAAATTAAAGATGTGTATTGCTACCACCCAGCTATAATTTTTATACATATTGTTATACTTTGTAAACACAATTTTGTCAATCATATCCTAACAAAGATAAAGGGGGAAAGTAAAAGTTCAGACAGAAAAATAAGGCTTCTTTCTTTTCTTTTCTCTTTTCTTTTGTTTTCTTTCCTTTTGAGATAAGCCCTCACATAGACAAGGCTGACTTGAAATTTCTTTTTTCTTTTTTCGAGACAGGGTTTCTCTGTGTAGCCCTGGCTGTCCTGGAACTCACTCTGTAGACCAGGCTGGCCTCGAACTCAGAATTCCACCTGTATTTGCCTCCCAAGTGCTGGGATTAAAGGCGTGCGCCAGCACTGCCCGGCTCTTTTCTCTTTTGTTTTCTTTCCTTTCCTTTTGAAATAAGGCCTCACATAGCCCGGGCTGGCTTGAAATTTCTTATGCTGTAAGAATAACCTTGAACTCCTGCCTCAGCCTCCCAAGTGCTGACATTATAGACATGCAGCACTATGCCTGGCTCAGAAAAACAATATTTTTTAAAGAAGAAAACAAACAATGAAATAAAAAGCAAGCAAAACTCTGCTGGAGATGTAGTCCAGGTTTGGAACAGTTGCCTAACATGCTTGGGGCCCAGGGTTTAATCCTTTGGGCTGAAAACATAAACGAGCCACAGATCTGAGTCAATGTTTTGCTAAAGAAGATACACAGATGGCAAATGGGACCAGGTAAAGATGTTTAGCAGCATTAGTCACAGGGACATGTACACTAAACTGTGCTGAGATACCACAGCACGCACACCAGTATCAATGGCTAAAACAGAAACTCTAAGTGTTAGCCAGGATCTGGGGAAGCTGGGATTCTCATGCACTATGGGGGGGGGGCGGTCATAAAATGGCACAACTATTCTAGAGGACAGTTCCTTACACGCTAAACATACAGCTAACCTATGACTCAGCCATTCCACCCCTACATGCTTTTCCAAAAGAAAAGAAAGCATGCGTGTCCACACAGAGGCTGAACTCGAGCGCTCATAGTTCTACCTGTAGCAGCAAGTCTCACACAAGAGCCTCCACTTCCTGGTTCAGCCATCACGGATGCTGTCCTTTTGTGTGTTTTGTTTTATGCAGGCTAGGCAAGGACTCTAAAACTGAGCTCTCACTTTATTTTTACTTTTGAATTGTTTTTTTATTTTTAATTATTGAAATGAGATCTCACAAAGTTGCCCAAGCTGACCTTGAATTCTAGGTACCCCGGGCAGATTCTGCATTTGTGGTCCTCCAACTTCAGCCCCCTCACTACCTGGAATTACAGACCCATGTCACCACAGGTACTGTGTCACTACAGACCTGTGTCACCAGAAGGTTCAGCTTTGATGGTGGCTCCTGACTCTTCCCTGCAGAGGTAAAGTCACTGCTCTGACAGCCCTTCCCTCTGACCACTCTCCTGGGCCTCTGGGAGCTGTATTTTTGACACCAAGCCACAGAAATTACTTTTTATGATTTGCTCCAAAGTTGATCCAGTCAGGGACTGGAGAGATGGCTCACTGATTAAGAGTACTTACTATTCTTGAAGAAAACCCAAATTTGGTTCCTAGCACCCAAGTTGAACAGCTCACAACTACCTATAACTCCAGTTCTAGGAACCCAAAGCTCTCTTCCGGGACCTGTGGGCACTGCATGAACGTGCAGGCACGTATAGTTAGGTACACACATAAATAAACAGATACATCTTTTAGTAATAAATACATAACAGCATTTGATCATGTGAATATTGCTTGCGGCCAAGCCGAGCAGTGTGCTGTAGTTACAATGTAACTATGACAATAAATCCTTGTCATTTTAGGGATGGGAAAACTGAGATCAGAAAGCTTCAGAGTTCTGCTGAAGGACACACAGCTCGTGAGTGGGAGGGATGCAAAAGCCTCTTCAGTTGCCTCAAGCCTGGTTACTTTTGGGGGGGGGAACTTGAACCAAGATAGTTGTCATTTGATTTGCAGCTGGAAAGAGATGGGTCAATGATAAGCAAAAACTTAAGCCTGAGGGAGCAACAGTGTTAGCAATTGAGAAGAGAACATTGATAGAAAATATATACAGGCCTGTATCTATTAAAGCAGCTGAATTAACAGACAATAACTTTCCAAAACATAAAGCACCAGGCCCAAATGGTTTTCCTGGTGAACTTCCATTAAATATTTAGAGAAGATATTGTATTAGATCTCTACAATGTATCCAGAAATAGGAAAAAGGCAAATTCTAATTCTCTTCTTCTTCTTCTTCTTCTTTTTTTTGTTTGTTTTTGTTTTTTTGGTTTTTTTTGTTTTTTTCGAGACAGGGTTTCTCTGTGTAGCCCTGGCTGTCCTGGAACTCACTTTGTAGACCAGGCTGGCCTCGAACTCAGAAATCCTCCTGCCTCTGCCTCCCAAATGCTGGGATTAAAGGCGTGCGCCACCACCGCCCAGCCTTCTTCTTCTTCTTCTTCTTATTATTATTATCATTATTATTATTATTATTATTATACAGGGTCTCACTATGTACCTTAGGCTGTCTTGGAACTTACTTTGTAGACCAGGCTGGCCTTGCACTCAGAGTGATCCACCTGCCTCTGCATCCCAAGTGCTGGGATTAAAGGTGTGCACTGCCACACTGGGTTAGAAGAATGGAATTTTTCTTGTTCCATGAGGCCAGCATTACCATATACCAAAATATTATAAGAAAACTACTCACCAACATCTCTAATGAACTAATATGCAAAACCCCCTCAATATTACATTTAAAAAATTGAATCCAACAATGTTATGAGAAGAATTATACACCACATTCTAGTTATTAATTCCAGGGACACAAAGTTCCTGATTTGAAAATCAATTGATGTAACTCATCATTCCAACAAGCTAAATGAACAACAAAATCAATCATATGATTATATCAATAAATGTGGAAAAAATCACTTGACAAAATATAATATTTGAATTGAGGATGCAGCTATATGGTAGAATACTTATGTCCCATGCCCAAGTACTTGAGTTCAATATCACACACACACACACACACACACACACACACACACACACGCTCGCACATGCACGTGCGCACACACGCACACTACTCATATATAATTTACAAAAACCTATAGCTAACATCACACTTACAAGCGAGAAACCCAAAGCCCTCTCTTAGTTTCTTGCTGTGATAAAACACCATGACCTAAAGCAACTGGGGGAAGAAAGGGTCTACTCACCTTATTCTTCTGGGTACAGTCCATCACTTAGGAAGGCAGGCCAGGAACTCAAGCAGGGCAGGAACCTGGAGGCAGGAACTGAATCAGAGGCCATGGAGGGGCGCCCCTCACTGACTTGCTCTGAAGGCTCTCTTAGACAACTCAGGACCACCTGCCCAGGGCTGGGAGCACCCACAGTGAGTAGGCCCTTCCCCATCAACCGTTAATCAAGAAAATGCCCCACATTCTTGAAAAAATTATGGAAACTTTTTTTTCAGTTTTTTCCTCTTCCCAGATAACTGACTTGTGCCACATTGACTAAACCAAATGAAACAACAACAAAGCCGAACAGATCGGGACATCTTCGGACCAGAATTAAATAAGCAAGAACAAGCTCTCTCGTCTCTGCTTTTCCTTCCTTCCTTCCCTCCTCCACCTCCCCTTCTTTTTAAAAGAATGATTTATTAGTTTTATGTATATGAGTACACTGTAGCTGTCTTCAGACACACCAGAAGAGGGCAGAATCCCATTACAGATGGTTGTGAGCCACCATGTGGTTTCCGGGATTTGAACTCAGGACCTCCGGAAGAACAGCCAATGCTCTTAACCTCTGAGCCATCTCTCCAGCCCCCCAAAAAACAAAGATTATTAAAAACAAATAAGTAAGCCAACCACAGAGCTCAGAGGGAGGAACTCATGGTTTGTTTTGGAGAAGGGCCATTCACTTAGAGTGTGGCTTCTCCTGGCAATCTGGGCATGCGCACATCAGGCAGAGTCTTCAGGTCAAAAGGAAAGCCCGTCTAGAAGAGAGTAGTTGGGAGCTGGCCGACTGGTGTAGGGTAAGGGTTGCTTAGGCAACGACTCTATTATTGAACTTCTAATTATGGGCAAAGGAGTAGATGGAGGGGTGATTTCATGCCCTGCTGGCTCAAGATGCACCCTCATCCTCAGATCTTGCCCACTGGGGTCACAGGAAGGCTGAGAAGTCGGGGCTTAGGAGCCGCAACAGGGCTGTACACAGAGGAAGGCCATGGGGCACGGTGGGCTTTGGGCGCCAGGGACAAAAACGGGATACCTCTTTTTTTCTTGGAATCTGATGTTTGTCAGGGCAGAAGAGTGAGGGGACATAAGTTTGCGAGTGGCAGGCTCAGAGGTGTTTATAGGGTGAGGGAAGTAGAAAGGCGTTTATAGACTGGGGGCAGGGAGTCCTCCTAGGGAACTCTGCACAGTGGACCGGGCAAGGACTTTTCTACGGGCTTCTTTGATTTACCGAAAATGCCCTGGACTGGGAAAGAACAGGGAAGGGGTCTGAAAACACCACAATTCCATCTTATGACTTGGTCAACAGTTCGATTTCCTTCTGAAAATTTTTTCTTGGCAGAGAGAGGAGGGGAATCCAAGGAGGTCCCAGTCCCAAGACCTCAGCTTGCCTAGAGCCAGAAGCCAGGGGCCTGAAGGGTTTTAACCACGCATTCATCAGAAACGAATAAAGAGACCTGGTCTCCCACTAGTTCCCTAGCCTGAATCCCATTCCCCAACTTTCCCCTGGGGTCGCCATTCTCTGGACCCTCTGACCTCTACACGTGGAGGGGGCAGGGGTGTCCACAATGCAGCGCCATTGAGGGAGGCTGCGCTGTAATTGAATCCAGGGACCTTGAGACAGGCAGAGGCCGATAGCTTTTCCCGGCCTAATTAGACGTATTTTAAAAAAAAAAAAGAAAAAAGAAAAAAAAAAACCTAGGAAACAAATCCATATGGTCTGCGATTCTTTTCTCAGGCTCTTTACCCTCCTAAAGTCGTAAATGTCGTGGGCTTTTTAGCACCAGGGGATTGGGAGTGGAGGGGGGGCACGGTCTAAGGTTTCTCTGCTGTAGCTGGATCCAGAATCTGGGATTTCTACACCCCCACCCCAGACCCTGGCTCTCTCTACGCCTGGCACACAGCCTCCATCCCCCCACCCACGCAAGCCTCCCTTCTCCCTCAGGCTTCTCCACCCTCTTTCTCAACTCCACAATCGCCCCCCCACACCCCCACCCCGCAGTCCAGTCCCTCTCCCCTCCACCCTGTGGCCCAAATACATCTCCTTCCATCTGCCCTTCAGCCTTTTTCTGCACTGACCATAACCTTCTGTCAATCTTCTTTTGCTGTGTGACCTTTCTCCACCACCAGGCTGGAAGTTGATCAGAGACAAAATGTATGTCTTTTCCATCAACTTGGTGAGGGATAGACTTTAAAGTAGCCCCAAGCAAACTTCATCTGCTGTAAATAGGAGGCTTCCAAAGCTGGCAAAAAGGACCTGCGGGACTTTCTATCAATGTAGGCATCTCTCAGTGTAGGAAGAGGAGGAACCTGGAATGGGAGTTGTGCACCCCTCCAGGCTGGGTATCTGCCACTTGCACCCCCTGGCCTGGGCATTTCTGCAGGACCAGAGAGATACAGAGTTCTGCATTAAAACAAGGAAAGCTGAGTGACCGAGCGATTGTCAAACAAGAGTGCACGAATTAGGAGAGAGGAACCTGCTTACTTCGGAGAGCATCCCAGCATTGGAAATCGAGTTCACAATGTCTTGCCTCTGAGACCCTCTGTCCCCCGCCCCAATATGGATTGTGAGAAAAATCCAGAGTACCGTAGTTCTTTGGTGTCCAGAGGGGATTGATCCCAGGATTCCTTTGGAAACAACTCCCCCACGCCTCCCCCGCAGGTGTTCTCTGTCTTTCAATGGGAAGATAAAGTATTTGCCTATACCCACCCTGCATACCCTAAATCCCCTCCAGACGACTTAAAATACCAAATGAGCCGTTGTGTAAATAGTTGCTTGGGGAATGACAAGAAATTCTGTACTTTAATATGGATTTAATTTTTATAGAGTTTGTGCGTGTGTGTGTGTGTGTCTGTGTACACCCATGACACTTTGGGAGTGTGGAGGTCACAGGACAACCTCTAGAAGCTGATTCTTCCCCCTTTTGTTTTTGAGGCAGGGTCTCTTATTTTGAGGCAGGATCTGCTACAATGCTCTCATGTTATTCTCATATACTCAGAGGATTCTCCGGCCTCACCCTCGCTGTAGGAGTGCTAGGATTATAGATTCAAACCACACAGAATCCAGGTTTCTAGTTTGTTAACGTAGGTTCCAGGGATTGGACCTAAATCCACACATACTTTCACTCACTGAGGTATTCTGCTGGCTTGCACTTTTTGCTGTGAACTTCCAATCCATTGTTTATTGAATGTGTGCCTGCAGAAACCACAAATATGGAAAGCGGACTGTACTTGGAGACCCAAGGTCTCAAAGGTGGCCCCGTCTCTGTTGTGTAGCCATCGTGTGATCTTGGGAGAAGCTCCTTTGAGCCTCAGTTTCCTTGTGTGCATTTGGGGTGACTGTACAAACTGCTGTTCATCAGCACAGGCCAATTAGTAAGAGCCTACCCGTGTTCAAGGAGCCTGTGGCCTAGGTAAGACATGGAGGGGTCGAGGGACGCTTGTGCAGAGAGCCACCCCACAGACAGACGGGTGTGTCTGCCTTCTACCCTTCAGGAAGGTCAGCCTCAGTCCAGCTCAGCAGTCGTGTGTGTGTGTGTGTGTGCGCGCGCGTGTCTCTCTCTCTCTCTCTCTCTCTCTCACCTCCCCTGCCTCACACCCTTCTCCCAGCTCCTGCCTCCTCTGGCCTCGGGAGGAGGCCTAGGCTGCATCTGCTAAGAAAATGATGCCTGTGGGTGGTTTCTCCTTCTCCGTGTCAGCCAAGAATGGGCGAAGGAGCAAACTGCTGGCCTTGCTGGAGCCTGAGGGACAATCAGGAGTAGCTTTTGCCAAACGTGTCAGGCTGGATTAAGTCAAGGGGCTGGCCGGGTTACAGAGTTTCTCTCTGCTCTCCTGCTTTATCTGTCTCTGTGCACGGTTGGGGGTCTGGGTCCTCCTTGAGAAGCAATGTGGTCTTTTTGGCCATGAGGCTGTGAGTAGTTGACTAAGTAGGCGGGTGGGGGACAGGCTGGGCTCCCTCTTGGTGGAAGAGAATCTCATGGCAGGCCCAGGGTTCTGAGCACTTACCCAGAGAGCTGGGGCTGGGGGTGAGTAGTGACTGTGGAAAGGGTCTCAGAGATAAGTTGGTTTATAATTTATTAAAGATTTATTTATTTATTTATTTCTGTACTTTGAGACAGTGTCTTACTAGGTAGCCCTGGCTGTCTTGAAACTCACTCTGTAGACCAGGCTGACCTCAAACGCACAGAGATCTCACCTACCTCTGCCTCCCGAGGGCTGGGGACTAAAGGTGTGCACCACCAACACCCAACTTTTGTTTGTATTTTTTATTATTTTAAACAATGTGTAAATACGTGCACACGAATACTGGTTGCCCACAGAAGCTCTGGCTTGGAACTAGAGTTATAGGTAGTTGTGGGCTATCGGACATGGGTGCTGGGACTCGAACTCAGGTTCCCTAGGTGAGCAGTACCTGCTGAGCCATCTCTCCAGCCTTGGCTTATCATGTTTTCAAATATATAAATCAAGGTCCCAAAATTGAATGCAAAGGACTGAGGTGTTCCGAGGCAATGTGACATTGAGACCTGGGTAGTTGGGCAGCTGGTGCCAGGTAATGGGGAGCACCCCCCCCATAGGCATGAGGTGACAGTTAAGGCCCCATATAGGGCTGTGCAGGAGGTGCTGGAGATGGAAGGGTTGAGGGAGTGGGAGGGTACAGCTCACACAGTCAGGCTGCCTGATAGGCATAAGGACGACAGGATGGGAGATAGGATGGGAGATCGACTGGAAGGGCAGGGTGAGGTTCCTGACAGGGGGAGGGGTGACCTCTAATACCAGGATGAGAGAGAGAAACGGTGGTGACTCAAGGATAATTTGATATAATTATATTCATAAATATAATTTAACAGGCTTGTGCTAGATTCAGCCTCATGCAAGCAATATTAACATTAAGTAGCACAGCAAATTGCCCAGTTAGTAACTAATTATCCCCATTTTACAGCTTAGGGAATAAGAGCTCAGATAGGATTTGGGACAGGTTTCCCCAAGACCCCAAAACTGGTAAGTGATAAGGCCTGGCTTTGAGTCCAGGCGTGTGTGGCTCTAAAGCTCATTTTCCTCTTATGACCCAAGGGATGGAGTGGAAATAACCAGGAGAGACAGTCTCGGGAATGTTCCAGCAGACAAGCCTGGAGACATCTATTTGGAACATCGTGGAGCTACCTGGTGGGATCCAGCAGAGACCAAATGGGGGTGGTGGGTATTTAAAAGGCAGGATTTCTAGCCAGGCCAGATGGATCATGCCTATAATCCCAGAGTTTTAGAGTTGGGGGAGAAGGATCATTAGCAGTTAGCGGCTAGCCTGGGCTACATAGTGAGTTTTAGGCAAGCCTGGGCTACAAAGTGAGACTCTACCATAAAACAAAAACAAAACAGAGCTAGAAGAGATGGCTCTGTGGTTAAGAGCACTTGTGCTAGTCTAACAGGGGACCTGGGCTTAGTGCCTAACACCCCCATGGTGGCTCACAACCATCTGTAACTCCAGTTCCAGGAAGCTCTGGTGCCCCTTTCTGGCTTCTGAGGGCACAAGGCACGTGCACGGAGCACATGTAAGCAAAACATTCATACACATAAAACCAAAAATGAATCTAAAAGATGAGGATAAATATCCACTTCTCTGAGAAGTCTGTGGACAGGCAGGTGGTAAGGCAGCTAAAGAAGATGGAGTGGTCCAGGCAAGGTGGCCAGGGCAGGAGCAAGTCTGCAGCATGATCCCATCTTCTGACCCTGCCCCCCCCAGGGCTGCCCCGATGGCTCTGTGCCAGGTTCCCAGCAGCCCCAGCTTGCTGCAGCTGGGGTGAGGGGCTGGGAACAGAGGGGAGGAGGCTCTGGCGATGGCATGGCTGTTCAGACGGCAGGCTCTGAACAGGGACTCCCTTTCTCCTTCCCCTGGTGGGCTCCAGCTGTTCCTGCCATTCTTTGGAAGGGCACAAGCAATGCTGGAAGGGGGTCCTTTGGTAAAACCCACCAAGTAAGGTTAGTTTATCTTCAATCTCCATCCTAACCCGTTCTTACTCCAGTCTTACTGTATATCCAGACCCACGCCTCACCCCCAGGGGCCTTTATCTCCATCACACCCAGCACCTCGACTTACCACTGCAGCCTGCTCGTAGCGTAACCCACCTGGGATGGGTCCAACTCAGTATAAGGCTCTGTGGGGCAGGTGGGGTTCTCACATGGCCTTGGGCAAATCCCTGGCTTTCCATGATCTTGTTTGTGAAACCAAGCTTCTCATGAAGGCCCAGCAAGCTGATTATTTGGAAGGACGGTTGCTGTGACCACACTTTGTAAGCTTTAATGTGCAGGACCAATGTTGTCTGATATCGTTAAGTAGTGTTTCCAGGGGTCCCTGATGGGCAATTCCTGGGGTATCCTGGAGTTTCTAGACCTAACTTGGCACCAGACTCTGGATTGGTCCAGAGTATAGGAAACAGGCCCCACTGATACCTTCCATAGAGAGCAGATCACACCCACCAAGCATGGAGAGTGACTGCCCCTATGTCTCCACGGAATGGCTTTGTTAATGGAAGACTGTCTGGATGGTGGCACTGACTCCTTGCTGGGTCTGCCTGGGACAGTCTTGGTACCAGTATGCTAAACAGATTTCCTCGCTAACCCCTCCTCTGTTCTTGCTTAACTGGGCACCTGGGCATGTGGAACACTACAATCTGGCCTGGATGGGAGCCCCTTCCACACCCCCACCCTCACCTGAGTCACTGTTCTGGGTTTACCCAGCTTCAGGGCTTCTGGCAGCCTCTCTGGAGAGGCGTGTGACAGGCCCCAGCCTGACAGGCATGTGGCACTCTCTGGGCACATGCCCAGCCCATGTGTTGCCCTATGAAGGAACTGGGTGCCCTAAACTGCTGAGGTGGTTTTTCTGTGAACCTCCTGTGATTTTGGCCTCCTTCACTGGCTTCTAGCCAGTCACACACACCACCCCCACGACCATCCTTCACACACACACACACACACACACACACACACACACACACACACACACACACGCTATGAGCACTTCGCTGGCTCATGGAGCCTGGTACCTGCTTCTCCAAGTCTCAAGGAGGCAGTGTTTTGACGGGAAATCTAGGCTGTGGCTCCTGAGACAGAATCCAATCTCACTGAGACAGACAACTTCTGTTCTCCGTTTTGGCAAGTTCCAGAACTCCTAGAGAGGGAGACACTGGCTCATGCTGGCTGGGTATTGAGACAGTAAGAGTGGGGGCCTGGGGGCTTCAGTCTCTTCTAGCAGCTGTATGTAGAGACCTTTGAAGCTATGGTATTGCTGAGGCTACCACAGTCGGAGGCTAGAGGATGGAGTTCAAGGTTGCCCAGACATAGACTTAAGGCTCCAGAACATGGGGACCCCACTTTCCCTTGTTCCTCACACAGACAAAGCTTCCTGTTGTCCCTGGGAAGGATCTAGCCTTCTACTTTGCTTCTCAGCACAACTTCTGGATGACTTGCTCAGGGATGCCTCTTGTCTTTTCCACCACACTCTCCTCTGACCACAGCCACCTGCCTCTTGCACCCTTGACAAGGCCAACCCAGTGCCTTGCCCCTTTTGGGTCCCTGCCCTGGAGATTCCTCCTTCTAGAACCTTGCTGCTTTCTTAGTATTCCTCAACTCAGATCCAGACCTCCCTGGTCAAGCCCTCCAGATCTTCTGCCTCACCCCTTTACTCTGGTCACCTAAGCAGGCCTGTCTAACAGTGTGGGGTTCCCCAAAAATTCTACAGCCAGCAGAGGAATGATGCACATGAGGCAAGAAAGAAATTCAGTTCAACATGACTTAGTTAGCTGGAGTGGGTCCAAACGTCTACAGTCTGACCCAAGCAGCTTATTTTTTGACATATTTAAACACAGTGCAGCTTTGGGAACAAGTTTGTCCTTGTGACAATTATCACAGCATATTATGACTGCACTGAAACTCCTTTGCAAAGCACATGCCTTTTGCAGAGTACTTGTGACCGCAACCATAAGAATGGGTGATTCGGGTGAAGCCTGGCTCTACAGAGAGTAAAAGATCACCAGGTTCCCAACGACATCACTCCAGGTGGAAAACAGGTTGAAGAGTTTAACTGTCCTCGTTTTCCTGGTACTAAGCGAAGGCACAGGACCTAATGCCATCTACATAATGGACTTCCTTCTACCCGAATCTCACTCAGTAGCTGTCAGATGACTCAAAGGTATTCCTCTTGAAGGCTGGAAATTCTCTGAGGCTGGCATTTCACAAATTCATCTGATCATCACCCCAGGGTGGGGTCCTCAGGTTTCTCCAAAAGCCTGTTCTGCCTTCCAACTGTCCTGTGTCTGAGCAGCTCTGTCAGCCACTCAGGGACCCAAGACAGAACCTGGTCTCATCCTGCTGACCCCCCCCCATGCCTTCCTGAGTGCCTTGCTGCACTGAGGCCAAGGCTAGCCGCTTTCTTCTTTGTTTCTTTTGAGACAGGGTCTCACTTGTAGCCGAGACTGGTGATGGGTCCTCTTGCACTAGCCTGAGTACTGGCTTATAGAAATTGCCTGGTTTTTATTTTATCTCATCTTACCCACTGCCTCCTGTCAGTACTGGAGATTGAATACTGGGCCTTATGTGTGATAGGCAGGGACTCTGTCACTGATGATATTCCGTGGCAACATTCCTTCTTTTCCTTCTTCAATTTTGTTTGGTTGTTTTTTTGTTATTGTTTTTTTTTGTTTGTTTGTTTTGGGGGGGTTGTTTTTGTATGTGTGTGTTTGTTTGAGACAGAGTCTTACCATATAGCTCTAGCTGATCTGAAACTCACTATGTAGGTCAGGCTGGTCTTGAACTCACAGAGATCCATCTGCCTCTGCTTCCCAAGTACTGGGATTAAAGGTGTGCGCCTATTACATTCTTCTATTTTTGCATTTGTATGTGTCATGATATACCAATGTAAATCAGAAGACAATTTATAAGAATCAGTCTCCCCCCACCCCCCGTAGGTCTCAGGGACCAAGCTCAGTCATCCAGCGTGGTGGCAGGCGCCTTCCCTGCTGAGCCATCTCCCTGGCTCTTAACTCTTCTTGTAAGTCATCTGGATTGTTTTTCTTCCTTCCTTCCTACTTAGATCTCCTGTAGACATTAAGCAGTCTCTTTCCTCGGTCCCAGACGACCTCAGTAGCTCCTCATTCAGTCCAAAATCCTCAGACTGTCACCAAGTCACCACTAATCTGGCTCTGTTCCTCCCTTGTTCTCCTGAGTATTTCTGGGAATGGAAGTTAGCCTCTCACTCTTTTTCCCTGCCTTTGCTTCAGCTGTCTCTGGTCTTTGTATTCTCTCCCCAGCTCTTTCCCTTCACAATCTACACCCTATCCAGACTTTGGGACTCCGTTAAGTGCTGTTCTAACATGACCCTCTTGGGGTTTCTCAGAGCACTAATGCCTGCTGGGTGCTCCTGCACCACAGTACCTCCATTTCCCCCCAGTGATTCTCTCTCTCTTTTTAAAATTTATATTTCACCCCTTCCCTGCTCTGTGTGTGTGTGTGTGTGTGTGTGTGTGTGTGTGTGCGCGCGCACGTGTGTGTGCAGGCATATGTGTGCAGGTGCTCAAGAAGGCCAGCAGAGGGCTTCAGATTCCCTGGAGCTAAAGTTACAGGTAGTTGTAAGCTGCCAGATGTTGAGGCTAGGAACTGAACTTGGGTCTTCTGCAATAGTAGCAAGTGCTTTTAGATCTCGAACCATCTCTGTAGTCTTTGATGATTCCTTCTAGAAATTCACACTGGGGCTACCTGGTGAGGAAGTGGGAGGGGCAAGTGTGAGGCTGGGTGAGGCGGCATTTGATGTTTCGGGAGACCCTTTCAGCTGTCTTACTTTCTCTCCCTACCCTGCCATGCACACACAACTGCCAGTCCCTTGCTTCAGGTGAGATGACATCCGTGCCCCAGGGATGGAGCAACCAACCCTCACCTTAGTTCATCTGTGGTCACCTTCATGGGTCACAGGTATGGACTAATCCGAACCGAAGACCCTGGGAACTTTGGTTGACTGTTAGGAACAAAGCACCCTATCTAAGGACCTTAAACACAAGGCCTTGAAACTTTCTTGACAGCACAGAGGAGAAGGCTACCTGAGGAAGGGGAACAGGAGATAGAGATGGAGAAACTGGGTCCTAGGGATGTCTTATCCTGGCCTTTTCATTCCTGATGATGATGTAAATTGCCTCACTGGGTTGGTTGGGCTCGCTTCCGGTTGCAACACAAACGCTCCTGGCTATTATGTTGAAGAGAAGGGAACTTGAGGCTGGCTTCTGGGCTCTGTCTGGGGAATGCCGAGAGGTCATGGCACAGACCTCTGCTCCAGCAATCATGAACAGCGCCTGAGTTGCCCTGTGCCCCCAGCCTGCACATGCTGTGCACAGTGCTGGCATCCAAGGTCTGGGGGAGTAGAATGAGAACCATCTGGACCACTGATGGAAGCCATCGCCCCAGGGTAGGGCTAGGTCTCTGGGGTGGACATCGCACCCCAGGCCAAAGGTTTTTGAGGTGGGACATCAGGTTCCTGTTAGATGGCTCTGAGGGACCTTTATATTCTGAGCCACTAGACTATGGGGTAGGGGAGGTCATTCCTAGGTATTTTTTTTTCCCCTAAGTGAGTAACCCCAGCCCGGATGTGGTCTGAAGGGGGCACCGTTGAGTGCCCTGGGAGGGGTGAGGGATGAGAATTAGAATGTTCCAGTGTGTTCTTCTGTGATGGTGCCTTTGGGAAATGTTCCTGGCCTCATCTCCTGGATGCCTGGTAGGGTTGGAAAAGGTCGATGCCTAGGTGGAGCATGCTGGGAAATGGGGGGTTACTTCCTGGGCCTGGGAGATCTCACGGTGCCTTTGGAGCTTTGACAAGGGCCTGAGTTGGGGCAGTGTGCGGAGAAAGCCTGCTCACTTTGGAGGGGCTAGGCTGAGAGCCGGAACCCAGGCACAGGCCAGGCAGGGTAGCAGGCAGGGTCAGCGGGAGCAGGAAGCCAAGAGTGGATAGAAGGCTGAAGAAAGAGTCCTCCTTGCCTCTGCTCCCGGGACCGGCAGTCCAGCCTTCTGCCCACCAGCTGCCACAAAGCTGAAGTAGGTCTGCTTCGTATTATCGGAGGAGCTGGTTCTTCTAGCCATATGGTCAGCAGACCCTCAGCGGCATGATCATGGAAAAATGTCTTCTGTCGACCCCAGCTCTGGTCCGGCCCCTTCCTCCCCCTGGAGTTCTACCACAGGCCCAGGATCCCCCATGGTTCTCTCTGCTGGGTGCAGAGGCCTTAGACATGTTTCAAGTCCTGTCTCGAGTTACCTGTTGACTGACTGAGGAGAGGGGGGCAGCTGGGCCTTTAAAGATGAAGAAATGAGACAGAATGAAACAGATAGAGTCTGGGTCTGAGTGTAGAAGAGAGAAGGCTTGGGAGCGTCGGAAGACATGCAGGAAGTTAAGACTACAGACTAGGCCCAAGGATGCAGAGGAACCAGACAGAAGCTAAATGGTTTTCATTTGTCCTCTGAGATACCACCCCTGAGGACTTGGAGTGAGTCCCTGCTTTGAAGGTTCAAATCCCTACTGCTGAGCCCTGTGCTGCAGTGACCCCGTGCAGTTGCCATCGGCCATTTGTGATTCTTGGCATTGGACACGTGGGTGGTCTAAAATGAGATGTGGAAGAAAAAGGACACATAGGAGCTAGGTGTGGTGGAGCCCACCTTGACCCCAGCCACTCGGGAGGCAAAGTCAGGAAGATCTCTGTGGCTGAACCAGGGCCAGCCTGGTCTACATAGCAAGCTCAAGGGCGGCCAGGACTACGTAACAAAACCATGTCTTATAAAAAAAATCAAAGAGAAAACCAGCAGCCCCAAAACAAGCTTGAGATACTTAGTGGGTCAAAAACTATTCCAAATATTTCATTAATATTTTTAAATATGAACCACAAGTTGATATATATGTGTGTGTGAGTGTGTGTGTGTATGTATGTATATATGTGTATGTACGTATATGCGTATGGGTATATATATGTAGTATATATGTGTGTGTATGTGTATATGTATGTGTATATATACATATATATGTTGGTTTATAATCCATTGGTAGGGTCAGCTGTTTCTTTTGTTTGTGTATGGTACCCACTAAGAAGCTTCCAAGTCCATGTGTGTCACTTGTGTTTGGTGAGTATCAGACAGAGGGACTCAACACTTAGTCTGTGTAAATGAACAGTATGTCTGCTCTATGCTAGGTAAGGTGCTGAACTTGAAACAATGAGTAAGACCAGAGCCTGCCTCTGAGTTCCTGGAATGTACCGTAATCGAATAATCACTCAGATGGATGCCTAGCTGCAAAGAAGGCCTAAGCAGTGTAAAGAAAAAGAGATGCCAAGGGCCTTTCTGAGGCTGGAATCAAGAAAAGTGGTTTGAAGCTGGATATGGTAGCACACTCCTATAATTCCAATGCTTGGGGTGTGGAGGCAGGAGGATCAGAAGTTTAAGGCTACTCTTGATTATTTATGGCAGTTCAGGCCAGTCTGGGTGATAGGAAACCCTATCAGAAACAAAACAGATTAAACAAACAAACAACACACTCGCGCGCACACGCACACGGGGGAGGGGGGCTAATTTGGACCCAGGCAACCAGTCAGGCTTCCCTAAAGACTCCCTAGAATGAGGTAACTTGGTAAAGAATATTCTAGATAGAACAGCACACACAGAGGCCCTGTGGCTAAAGGAAATTACAAAGTTTTCAGAATTCTGAGACTGTTTTGGAGACACACAGAGAATAAGGTCAACTGCTGGATCTAGGCGGTGAGTCTAGGGGGACTTGGGAGGGGCCTCACACAGCCCTGCAGGGTCACAGTAGGCATGAGGAAGCTGAGTGTAGAAATTTAACTCCTGAGGTGGAGACAAGAGGAGTGGAGAAGGGCAGAGGTCCACCAAGCCTTCTCTCACAATGTAGGGAAGGGATGGGGAGGGTTTTAAATCCTCTGTAGCCCTCAGAGTTCTAAGAATATAGTCCAGACCACTTGAGCAGACTCTACGGGAGCCCAGGCCCTTGTCTGGCCCTCCCTGTCTCCCTCCCCTCCTTTTTCTCCCCCCTTCCTTTTCTGGACTCCAGGCTCCAGTCTTTTTCCAGGACTTTTGGGCCTCCAGTCTTTTTGGGCCTGCTACCTCACGTACCGCTAAGGGCCAGCTTCCATGTCCCTTCCCTGACCTTTCTGGGGCTGGTTGGGCTTGACTAGCGCCCCCCCCACACACACACACACACTCACACTTACACTTTCTATACCAGCTAGGGCTGTGTGCTGCAGCTCTCTGAAGAGTGCAGCCACAGAAGACTGGACTGACTGGGTTTATTAGCACCAGACAGAATCTGGATTTTCCACCTTGAGGGTGAAGATGGTATTTGCGTCATCAGAATGCAAAGTCCCTGAAGATAGCAGATATACTTCTGTCTTCACCATAGGAATCTATTCCTACTATGGAGAGTAGGTCCATATCAGGAAGACGGGCCCCTAAGACTGAACCCATTTTCTCCACCAGACAGGGACTGTCTCTGCCACCACTTTCCTAGTGCCAAGATTATTCCTCCCGTCTCCTTGGAGTTTCTCCTCTCCACCACGATGTCATCCTCCTTGTCCACCCCATCAGTGGGGGTGAGAGACAAGAAGGCTCCTGTCTCCCTGGTGTCTGACTCTTGGCTGGGCCACGCTGGCCCGGCTCCCTTGGCACGGAAGGCTGGAGGTTTGTTTGCTGTTCTTCCTAGAAGAGCAAATCCTTCTCTTTCCTTCCAGGGTGACCACAAACCACTCCCTCTGCAGGACCTGGATGATGGAGCAGTAAGAGGACCAGTTCTGATTACCTGCCTCACCGGCCTCTAAAGGGGCACAGCTTAGAGCCAGGGGCCCTAGAGGCTCCCGGGCCAGAGAGGCAAGAGCTCTGGTTAGGATCTTCACAGAGTCTCCAGGGAGGGGCCTGCCTGACTCCTGGCCAGGCCAGCCAGTCTCCTCCTGGGCCATCTGGACCCAGATCCTGTGTGATCTTGTGTATGAGTATTGCTTCTGTGTCTTACAGGCCATGTGGGTGGCTGGGAGCTGTGGGGTCATGACCCAGCCCTCCTAGCAAGCCTCTGACTCCCCTGTGGTCAGTTTCACTTCTGACATCTGGTCCAGTTCACAGCTGGCCAGCTTCCTGCGTGGCAATTTTTTATTTTCCCTTTCTGAGATCTGGGAGCAAAGGGCCCCAGTTCTTTCCCCCCCTCCCCCCACTTCTTGACTGCACAGATTTTTGTCAAAACGTCTAGAAAAGTAGACAGGAACTAAGTTGGAAATTATAAAGGCTAGGGGTTCTGGGGAAGGGACACCGATTTACACATTTATTCCCAACTAACAAAACATGGTTATTTAAAAAAAAAGTCTCAGCATCTTTTTTTTTTTTTGCTATTTAATGGTCATCACGTATGTTTTATGTGTAGGTTTTGGGAGGGCCCAAGAAATGATTACACAGGATGCAAGGGGAAGGTGTCAGGGAGCATGAAGGTGTCTGGAGCTCATAGTCACCAGCTGGAGGGCCAGAGGTTCCATCTTGGCCCAAAATAAGGCTGGAGAGACCCCAGAACCAAACACATGCTAAACTGTACCTGTAGCTCCCCGCTCCCCCCCCCCCAGCTTCTGGAGAGGAAAATAAATACACAAAGAATGTCCCACTTTCCAGGTGCCCAGGGAGGGCCAGCAGGTGGGGTCCCTCTACTAATTGCAGATTGAGGTCCATAAAAATACCACCCGCGTACAATGCTCCTGGTCTCTTACAGGGTTGGGTGGGCCCTGAGCGGGGAGGGATGGTGGTCAGTCTGTGCATACCCTGCCTGGGGCTCCTTCATGCTAAATAGAGGGGGAGCCCACTCATTCCGACAGCAAGCAAAACAGAACAGGCCAAGGAGCCAGCCGGGTGGAGGCGTCACTGAGCCCTCGTGCCCCTTCCTGGCTGGGCTCAGGAAATCAGTCCTTTGCAGGGGCCTTGAAACTGAGGAGGAAGCCGCCGCCGCCGCCGCCGCCACAGACTGAGGGCCAGCATCTGCAGTTTCTTGTGTTCTCACACCAGCCTGCTTTTCTTTGCTGTACTCTTCTGGGCGTAGCCAAAGTCGGGCTTCAAGAAGGGGAGGGGTGAGAGCACTCCTCCACGCACAGTCGCACAGTCCATCGAAAGACAGACGCCAGCTCAGATGCAGCAATCCTTGGCCTGCCAGACGCGGGGGAGGAGGGGATTGCGGGGGGGGGGGCGGTGAGGAAGACAGCCCCAGGAGGCTCAGCTCAGTCCCCTCCGAGTTTCTCTGGCAGTGGCTCCCAGCAGGATCTAGTCTCAGCCCAAAAAGATCCATGGGGGGAGGGGGAGGAGCAAGATATCCAGGTGTGTGTGTGTGTGTGTGTGTGTGTGTGTGTGTGTGTGTGCGTGTGCGTGTGCGTGTGCGTGTGTGTGTGTGTGTGTGTGTGGTGTATTGGATTGTGGGGTGGGAGTCCTTGGTCCCTGACCCCTAGGGCTGACTCCAAGGGCCAATGTTTGCTTCAGGCTTATGCCAAGAATGAGGGTGCTAACAGGTTCATCCCTCCACAAATGTCATGTGATTAAGCAGACAGAGGACGGCTGCCCCCCACTCCCCAAGCCCTTAGCCCGACTCTGTCAGAATAGGCCAATGGACCAGGTCTTAGACAGACAGTTCATCTGCACAAGGGTTGGGTAGGGGCCTGGAAGTGGTTGAGGGCGGGGCAGACGTGGCTTCCAGATATTTCCCTGAAAGTCACTCTATCCGTACCAACAAGCACACTTGACACCCTCATTCAGAAAGGAGTGTGTCAGCCTACATTTGATCTCCCTGTTGTTGGGTGGCCAGGGTCAGTCCCGGTCTCTCTCTGGGCTTTGCCATCCTGTGTGTAAGAGGGGAGTGTGGACTGGGTTCCAGACCTGCTTTCAGCTCAGATAGGCCTATAATCCTCTTCCTCTTTGGCCAGAGGGGAGAAGGGAGGGGCTGAGGAAGGTCTAGCCTACCACAATGCCCCCCCCCTTCTCGGGTTCACAGTGTGGAGTCCATGGCTCTGGTTCTTCAGTACCTCCTGAGTCTTAGGGGAGCCCCTGTTACCTTCTCTAGTGTTAAACCCCCAGATCTGACACAACTAGTGTGCGGAAAGAAAGGAGAGGCCTGAGATGGTCATGGCCTGAGATGGTCAAGACAGGCTTGGGGTGGTCCTGTCTCTTGCCGGAGAGGGAGTGTGGTCATAAGCAAGGGTCCCCTCAGGAGCAGCAACGGGGCTGTGGTTTGGGGAGCGGGACACAGAGGCCCTGCACAGAGATGCTCGGTTCTGACTGTTGGGTCACCCCAAGGGAGAGGGGGCCAGCTCTGTGGGGGCTGGCTAGAACATCAGTCGTTGGAATGTGGGACAGGACAGGGGCTTCTGGTCTGTGAGCTCACACTGGGGACGTGGCCGTGGATTCGCTGCACAGGCTCTCCACAATGTCAGCTCTCTGGATGCGTCGCAGGGCGGCCAAAAGGGCATCGAGGGTTGCGCTGTCCTGGGCACCCCAGCTGGCCAGCAGGGCTCGGACTGGGCAGGCCTCGTGGGTAAAGGAGTCTATATGCTCGGGCTGGTAGCCCAGCTCGCCTGCCAGATGTCGCCAGGTATCGCCATTGAGCAGCTTCTCGACCTCCTCACGCTTGGTCAGGGGCAGGCTGCTGTAGAGGTTGCCGTCACCCTTGAGGGCTGCGGAGAACAAAGGATTTCAGTCCCTAATCCTGAACTCTTCCTTCTGTGCTCCTAGAGGCCTGGGCCAAGATGCCAGAAGGACTGCTCTAGGTCTAAAGTTAGAGGCAGAGGGATAGCCAAGATGGGGAGGGATCTGGGTGCTGCTGATTCACTGTCCTCTGCATCCTTGGCTCTGGGACCATCCGCTCCACGAGCGTCCCCTCCCCCGCAGCAATCATCAAGTCCGAGGAGGGGACAGGGCACTGGAGCTCCAGACAACTGCAGCAAGTGTCCTAGAGCCTGGCTATGGGCCACTAATTAAGGTACACACTTAACCACTTGTTTCCTAGAAGTCCAGGGCAGGAGGCTAATTGCAGCTACTTTGGGCAGTAATTAACCCCCAGGGGGGACAATTAGCCTGATGAGTCTGGATGCTCCAACTTGTAAAAGCCTGCATTTCCCAAGTCATCCCAGGAGAAAAAAAACAAAACAAAACAAAAAACAACATAAAAAGTTTCCTTTCCCATGTCCCCCACCCCACTCAGCCTCTCCTACCCTGGTACCCAGCCGGTCCTTCCTGTAGTCTACTCATAACTGAACTCCCAGTCTTTTGGATTCTCACTCACCCTGGCCTGAGGCAGTCTGTGTATGGGTCTGCTGGTCGTGCAGGCTCTGGCTGTCTACAGAGATGCCACTGTCACTGTGCAGTTTTTCTCCCTCCGGTGGCGGTGTCTGGTTCACCGGCCGGCTGTTGGCCCCTTGTTTATTTTGCTTGCAGCTGTTCCACCTGTAGCCCAGGGACAGGGGACAGGGGACAGGGGACAGGACAGGTCTTAGGGTGCGGATTCCATCAGTGAAGCCAACGTAGCTGTGCTGTCAACTGAGGCCAGGAGTGTGGCAACACCCTCCAAAGTGTCTAAGGAGCTTATTTCTTTATATGATCTTATCCAAAAGGCTGAGCGGTGATAAGGTGCTCACTTCTGCATGTGATGCATATGCACATGTGAGTGTGCTCACACACACACACACACACACACACACTGAAAGCTCTGTAAGGGTGCAGGAATTTGGTAAGCATTCAGTAAATGTTCACAGAACAAACTACATAAATAAATGACTTCCTAGAAATTCCATTTTTTCCCAATCTACCCTTCTAAAGTACTCCCATATGTGAGCAGCAATCTCTCTCTCTCTCTCTCTCTGTCTCTCTCTCTCATAAACACACACACACACACACGTTCATGCATGCTCATAACACTCAGATTTCCTTAGCAATCATAAGCAGCTGTAGCAACAACAACAAAACCCTGAAAATAAATGTCCGTCCAGAGAGGACTGGCTGACTACATCATGGTCCGTGTCTCGTGCTGTTGAATGAAAGTCTGTCAATGATCAGATAATCTGTGTTCTGAGGAAAGCCTCCTGAGGGGGATTAAGAGGGAAAAGTACATTGAAGAAGGTGAATGGCGTGTTCCCACCGAGTCATTAGAAAAACTCTTCACGTCTATATGTAATTATAAAACATTCATGTATGGGTGTCTATATATATGAAAAAAAGCACTCTAAACATCTAAACACTCTAAATGAGTGTTATCCCAAAGAGATTTCCCATAAGATGGGTAGGATTTGAGGAGATAAAATGAGGCTTATGCTTTTTGCTTCAGAAGATATTTAGAAGTCTTGGGACTGGGGCTATTGCTTAGTGGTAGTACGCTTGCTTGGCATGTTCAAAGATCTGGGTTCCATTCCTCAGCACCACAAGACAAACTCGGTCTTGTTTGCATTTGCTTTTAAAAAGCATGGATCACTTTGATGATTTAAAAACAAAATACCAAAGGAAAATAAAAGAAAGAAAAAAAGAAAAGAAAAAGAAAAACAGAATGAGACACACATTCAAAGTTGAAAACGCCTTCTGCAAGTTCTTCCGTCTTGAATTCCTTGATGTGGGTGCCACAGGAGCCCAAGGGTAATGGGAGAGTCCGGGAGTGACAGAAAAGCAAGGATGACTTAGGAAGGGAAGAGAGGCGTGCAGAACCAGGAGCCATGGGGTAAGCGGGGCTGAGGGCCAGGAAGCAAGTAGCCAGAGGTGGTAGCAGGGACTCAGGGACCAGGGACAGCCTGGGACTAAGGAAGAGCTGGAGCCAGGACAGAAAAGGAAACCCTGTTCTAACACACACACACACACACACACCACGCACACACACTCACACACATACACGACACACATACATACACTCCCACACACACTCCTCCACTCATACACTCATACACATACTAACACACACACACCACACACATATACACCACACATACACGACACACATACATACACTCCCACACACACTCCCCCACTCATCACAATACACTCATACACATACTAACACACACACACACCACACACACATATACACCACACATACACACACTATGCGAGCATCACACACACCACACATATACATACCCACACACACACACCCACACACACACCATACACATACACACCACACACACCACACATATACACACACACACACATACACACCATACACATACACACCACACATACTCACCTCCCCACATACACACATAGCACACACTCACACAAATACACACACACCATACACATACACACCACACATACACATCACATATACACATACACACACTCCACATACATACACACACTCACACATTAATTCACACACACTTACACACACACTATACATATATACACCATACTTATACCTCACACACACATTATTCGAGCACATACACCACACATATACATACTCTCTCTCTCTCTCACACACACACACATACACACACACACACCACACGCATGGCCACACCCAAGAGCCTGGCATGAGATAGTGAGCGAGGATGAGTGTAGGGTTGAATTAAGGGTATGCATGCTTTCAGGTCAGGGTCGGAGCAAACATCTCCTTCGTCCTCCGTGTGCCCCCTCTTACCTCTTGAAAGCAATATAGGCCACAAGGCCCACCACCACAGCAGCCAGGATGGAGCAGTAGACAGGAATGAGGTTGTCAGTGGTGCCTCGGGTCACTACAGGCTGGGAGCTGCCCATCACAGTGGTCACCATATCTGCCACCGTGCTGGCTACGAGGTCTTGCTCTGGAGGTACCTCAGGCTCCTGGGTGCTGGGCACTGTGATGTCGGAGCCCTCCGGGGGTGTAGACCTTGTGATCCATCGGCCGGGGATCTCTGTGGAACAGGGCCACAGGAGTTAGGACTTACCCAGGCCTTCCCCTTAGCTCTGACTCTCCAGGGCTTCATCAAGAGCCTCTGATGCCTGGGTCCAGGCGCACAGGGCCAGGCTGTCATGCGTGGGGTTGGCTGGGACTGTGCAGGCGCAGCTTAGAAAAGAAGAGCAAGAGCTGTGTGACAGGAGACTCATCTCCATACAGGGCCTTGATTTCCCCATCTAGAGAATGGGCTTTCTGAAAAGAAATGGTCTCTAAACAACTTTTTGGCTTAGGCTGTGGAACCAGGATCCTAGTCTCTGCCAGCATCCAGGCATGGAGACCAAGAAGCCTGAGCTATAGAGCCTCTTTAAGCTGGAGCAATGCCTTAATTCCTTTGAGGAATGTAATTGCTCTGGCCTAGTGACCATGGCCTTCAGGAAGGATGGGGCACTTAGATCTGATTGGAAGCCAGATCAGAGATGCTGCCCGGCAGGTGGCACTCAGTCCCTTCCTGTCTCAGATGCTCCAGGTCTAGGCTGGCACTAGATGTTCAACTGGCTTGCTTCATCCCAGTCAGTCCTTGCACAGTGGCTAGCATGTTTCTTGTGACACCTGAACCTCCCCACCTCCACAACAGCTTAACCCTGGCACCTAGAGAAAAATGGGTTAGACAGCTGGCACCCTCGTTAGCAGGAAACAGACGGCTGGCGGAGGGAGGGCCTACGAAACAGGCACTGCCTATAGCCTCAGAAGGAGCAGTTCTGTGCTCGGCCACCCATCTAGGCCCGCTCATGCCATTTGGACACTGCCAGCCTTCCTGGCAGAGGCCCAGCTCCTCTTGGCACTAGTGGGTGGGATTTTCCATTCTGCCACCCAGCCAGAGGCACTGCCAGGGGTTGTAGGTTCTGGATGGTGGCATGGGGGATACTTGTCTGGGCAGAGCAGCCTGTCTTATCCATTCTCACTTCCCACGCAGAGAAAGCGGGAGGGGAAGCAGACAGGGTATGCTAGTAAGGTTAAGGGGAGGACACTTGGCTACCCAGCTTTACCCCGCCCAGTCTACACTGTGCCCACCCAAGCTGGAGTTAAAGCTACCCACTAGTCCTCTGGGTCTCCCCAGCTCGAGACAGAGATGCTTCAAAGACCCCATTTTCAGCACCTTCTGAGGGGTAAGGCCCCCAGATGTGAGTCTGGAATCCATCTGGCTGGCAGTGGGGAGAAGGTTGCCATCTGCTGCCCAGTCCCACCCCTCCCCCTTCCCAGTACCAGGCAGGCATGGAGGGAGGAGGGTGGGAAGTAGAAGAGACAGTCCTGTCTGGGTGTTAGACCCTAGAGGACCGACTTTCTTGTGATCTGCTAGGGTAACAGGGAAGGTTGAAGGTGTAGCCTGAATCCAGAGGCTGCAGATATGACTCAGTTTAGATTGACAGTCCTGCCCCTGAGGTTGATGTGGGTGGGTGAGGGATACAGAAATGAAGGAGCCTCAGAGAAGGGCTAAAGACAGTGTCGAGTGTCCAGGACACCTCCCCTCACCCCCGCCCCCAGCCTCTCTGATAGGAGTTGGAGACGAGATCCAGATGTGGCCCTGTCCTGTAGCATTCCGAGCCGCTAAGCGCTTGGCAGGTCCTGACAGCCATTTCCGGAATGGGAGCTATCAGGAAAAAGAAGGAGCAGGTGACCCCTCCTAAACTTCAATGCGGTAAGGAGGCTGGGTGTCTGCCCCAAGGCTGGGTGAGTCACCATGTTGACACCTGAAATGTATATGCGGGCAAGTGTGCTACATTGGACAAGAGTGGGCTGCCAACTCAAGAATCAAATTCCATTTCCTGAAAGGGATGCTTGGCCTCAGGGCCAACATTTAACCCTTCAGATGAAAGAACAATATAAGGATAAATGTTCCTGGGCGGGGGGGGGGGTGCCTTCTCTGCCAAGATGGCTGAGAAAGAAGGATAGCATCCGGGAAGAAATGATTCCCTGCACAACAGAGTCTGCCCCTTTTCCAGGCAGGCCCTCCCTCTCCTCTAATCACACCCCTGACCTTGTGCTCCACAGGCTGATTCAGACTTGCCCACAGAACTGCGCTTCCTGCTGCCTGGCTGAGGAAGCTCTCTCCCTGTTCAGCCTAGCTTCCGAGGCCATTTGCCTGTCTTGGCCTCGGAAATCTCCACCATAGCCACCCTTGGGCCTGTGCCCCGTCCCTCTCCACCTATTCATCAAAGAACTGCAAGCATATTTGGGGTCTCAGTGTAGCTTGCCAGCCTTCTCTGCTCTGCTACCGGAACAAGCTCAAGTCTGGGCATGGGGGAGGCCCTGGCAGTTCTCAGGACCCCTCCCCAGCCCCAGGACACAGGATCTGTATACTCTACTCCACAAGAGGCTGATGGGAAGCAGAATCTCCAAAGCTGGGGCTGTCTTCTCCCTCCAGTAACCACGGACTGGGTTACCATGCTCCCCTCACTGGACCTGTGTCAAAGGCCATTCCCTCTGGGGGAGCGGGAGGGTGGGGGGGAGGAATTAGGGACTTCCTGAAGGCGGTGCTCTCACCTGCTCAACGTGAGGGCAACCTGAGTTTGGAATTCAAAAACCAAATAGGTCCATGGGCAGGCCACCCACTGATGAGCAGAATGAAAAAAAAAAAAAAACCACCAATACCAGGTTTCCTGGCCCCTCGGAGATGCACAACACCAGGGACCACGGTGGCTGTGCCCCTGGCTCCCAGCTGCCTCCTCCTGTCCCAGGATCTCTCTATCTCTTTCAGGTGAGCTATCTGGTTCAAGAGAAGGCCCACAGTCTTCTCTTGTCTACAGCCCTCAGTACACAAGAGCTTTCCAAGCACACCCTACTTTATCCTACCCCTCCCCCAGTCCAGGCTTGCCACGCCTCTTTTTTTTCCAATAGAACCACTTCCTTCATTACCTGACCATTTTTTTCAAACAACTCCATCTCATTAAACGGCCACAAAGCTTCTACTTCATCTTCAGACACCGCGAGGGAAACGTGTCACCCACCCCAACAACTTTATGCTGACGCTAAGGCCATCAGAAAACACTTAGGTCCAGAGACGGGAGTGAGTCCTTGATGTCACTCGGGGCTAATTTGATTTGGGTTGCTATAGTCATCATCGCCACCCACATCTGGCCTCATAGCTAAAGGGCCCTCACTCTTGTGAGTCCCCAGCCCCACTCCAGATCAGAAAACCTGCTCTAGGGTGGAAGGAAGCTTGCTCCATTCTGGCATCTATGGCGCCATCCGGATGCTGTTTGCCGCCCATATAATCGCTGAGAGAGGTGTTTAGGACGACTTCTTCCGGAGAACAGTAAGTCGGGCCTTCCCAAGGTCAGTCCAAAGAAGGAATTAGTGGGAAAGATTTTGCTGTGAGGTTGAATCTAGAATCACCATCTCGGTGCACTTGTCAAGAGTGTAGTTAGTAAGCCTCAAAGAGGGTGCTTGCCAGATGAAGGCCAGTCTAGATCCTTATGACCTCTAGAGGGCGCCCTTCCTCATGAATCCAGCTCTGCACCCGGACCCCGACCCCACCCTGCCCGGAACCATGCTCACCCTCGCATTCGGCGTCAGCCCAAGGCGTACACTCGCGTAACTGGCGCTCAGTGTCCTCGCATACCGTGCAGGGTAGGCACGGGTCCACGTGGTTGGCTTCGTCTGAGTATGTGCCCTCTGGGCACTCTTCACACACTGTGTTCTGTTTGTCCTGGCAGGAGAACACGAGTCCTGAGCCCACCTCGCACACGCTGCAAGCCTCGCAGCGGCCAGTCTCCTCGTCCTGGTAGTAGCCATAGGAGCATCGGCACACTGCATCGTCGGCCTCCACGCAGGGAGCAGACATGCTCTGCAGGCCCAGGCACTCGGTGCACGGCTTGCATGGCTCGGTGGCGCTCACCACATCAGAGAACGTAACACCTGCAGACAACAGCACACACAGCGTCAAAACTTAGTCACTAGGACAGTGTTTGAGCACAGGCATATGAATATAGGACTGGAGTCCCTCTGTCCCCATCCTCAGCTAGGACTATTGCCTCTGTCTCAGCTTCTTACTGACCCCAACTCTCTTTTCTGAAGTCCCTCACCCTCACTCAGCCTGTGAAAGCTAAACCAGGCAACTGACTGGGAAGGAGACCCATTCTCCAGACGCCAGAAGAGTTGGTCCTGGGGTCTCCCGAGGGCCGAACTGTTTAGGTAGATCCCTTGGCAAATCTCAAAGAGTTCCCAGACCTGTGCCCTAGTTCCCAGCACGACTAAAATACAATATGAATGGCTCTGTCCAGGCTCACACACTGGCCAGAGGTGAGCTGTGCACCTGAGAGCCCATGGCTGAGTTGTTCTTTTGGCCCTCTTCCCAGGGGGGATGGGAGAGGGTGGCTTATGGAGACCTGAAATAGGAGTGACAGCAGAATGTCATACTGCCATACCATAGTGCCTGCACCTTACCATGCTGCCTACCCAAGGGCACGCATGGCTCTAAAGAGCAGACCAGTGTGCCAAGGAAGACAGCACAGGTATAGCAAGAAAGATGTACAGACAGTCCCCTGGTCCTTTCAGTATAAAGAGTCAGTTCCCAAGCCAACCATCTAAATATCCTGGGAAGTGTGTGTGTTGTGTGGACACCAAGGACAGAATGAAAGGGGTCACAGTGGGGACAGGAGAGAAGACAGAATGGGAGGGGCCTGGCTAACAGGTCCATTTCCAGGTGGTCCATACAGAGGTACCTTGCTTCCCTTTCCCAGGTATCAGGCAGATCTGACTTCAAAACTCACCTCTATGACTCATTAGCTCTGTGATTTAACTAACCTCTCTGAGCATTTTCCTTTCCCCGGGAAACAGCATCCAGGTACGGTGGTGCACAGGAGGATTGTGAACTCAAGGCCAGTCTGCTTTACAGAGTGATTTTGAGGCTAGGCTGGGCTATAGTGAATGAGAACCTATCATAAAACTAAATAAGAGCTGGCTGGTGGTGGCGCACACCTTTAATCCCAGCACTCGAAGGCAGAGGCAGGCAGATCTTTGAGTTAGAGACTAGCCTGGTCTACAGATTGAGATCCAGGATAGTCAGGGCTACCTACACACAAGGAAACTCAGAAAGCAACAACAACAAAAAAAGTCAAACAAACAACTTAAAACCCAAAACAAACAAACAAACAACAACAAAAACTAACTAAAGTCACACAAATCCCCACAGGGTTGTGATGAAGAATATGGTAATGGGCCCCGTGATGAACAGTAATAAAGATCATTGGTGGTTGAGATACAGTCGGACAGCAGAAAGTACTTAGCAGGACAATCTCTCCAAATGAGAGGGTGCTATATGGGGGTGAGGGCGGGTACTAGGCACACAGGATGGAAAGAATAAGCCGGCTCCTGGGAAAATACAGAACTGAGCTGGAAGACTCCTGGGAGTAGGTTTCAGATGGTGTGAAAACTGTGGTCTTTTTTTGGCAGAGCATGAAGGCAGAAGCTTAACAGGCTTCCTAGTGGAAACGTTTTTTTGAGGATGGAGGGAAAGTCCGCTGGGGTCCCCAGCTCATAAAGCAGGGTTGTAAAAGCAGCCTGTTAACACAGCTGGAGGGGAGTGTGGCAGAGGAAACCCAAGGGGAGGAGACGGGGAGGGAGAGAGGCAGGGAGCTGCCTTGGCTCCTGTCGGGTTCCTTTTCCCTAATTCCTGGCATGGCTTTCCCTGAGCCCCCAACCCAGCAGCTGCTGAAGAAGGGCACACAGGAGAGAGAGAGGGATGTGGCCTAGGACATTGACACCCAGGCAATGGGAGGCAGTATTCGGTGGCTGATGTTGACTCTGCCTTGGGACAGAGACTCTGTGAATCCAAGGCAGGTAAGGTGCCGCCTTCCAAGAGATCAGAGCCTTCCCATCCAGCCCAGGTGTCCCACTGCTGGGGACAGGGGGTTACAGAAGTCACAAGCACAGAGATAGAAATGCATGTGTTTGAGAACACTAAGGTTACCTGAAGGTTGGAGAGAGCACACAGAGGTAAGAGAGAGAGGCCTGGCTGGTAGGCTCAGAGTGCCCAGATCCTTATTCCATTACCAGCAGCCCTCCTAGGGGGGAACTGAATGCCAGGCAGATGCTGGATCTTACTGGCAGCAGACAGGGAAAGAGCTCTGTCTTGGGACCTGAGGCAGCAGCAGAGCAATGAGGTCTCTAGCAGAAGAGACTGAGACTCCTGGTCCCACAAGGCACAGAACTCACACGGGGATGAGAACAGAGCTGTCATCTGGCCTCTCCCTCCACCGCTCCTGGAAGAGGAGCCTCTTTATCTCCGAAGGAAATGCCAGGTAGCTCCACTCTGCAGCTCCCGCCCCATGCCACCCCATAGTAAGGACCTCCTTGTGCGGCAGCCCCCCCCACCCCCCACCCCCCCAGTGCCCGTCCCTCTTGGCATCAGAAAGCTACTGAACAGCCACCTGGAAGAGAGGCAGCCACACCCTCCCAGGATCCCCCAAGGTCAGTTTCCAGGACTTGATCCTCCTTCCCCTCCCCCAAAGCCACAGAGGGTAGGTTGCAACCATCGATCTTGCAGCACGGAAGGTATTTTTAGCTGGCCCGAGCATCAGTTCCTTCTCTCTGCCTAGCTATACTCTTCTACCAGTCTCTCTGTTTGGGGGGGGGGCTGGGAAGGGGACCCCTCTGGGGATCCCCCACCAGGTCCCCTCCTCCCTCTGCACACTCCCGTATCTATTCAGCCCCTCCCTGCTCTCTTACATTATATCCCACCCACTTCTGGTGATCATGCAAAGGTTGGCAAGGGACCTGCCAGGAGGCAAAACACTTTCAAGTTCTGTTCTGTGCATGCCAACCCTTCCCCCATCTGCCACCCTAACAGACTCACTGTCCAGGCAGGGTTCACACACGGTCTGGTTGGCTCCGCAAGGCTGGGCTACACCTTCACCCAAATTGCAGGCTTTGCAGCATTCTCCGCTGTGGGTGTACAGGCCTGTGGAACATGTCTCCTTGGCACCTCCAAAGGACACCTAGGTGGAAGGAGGTCACAGGGTCAGCCTGGCAGGAGAAAGGGGGGTGTCTTCCAAGGGATCAAACGCCTCCCTCTTAATACTTTCTATTAGAACCACCTGGGCTGGGATGAGCTCACCCGGGAGGCATTAGGAGGATCAAAGCTAGCAGGAAGGAAGGCTGTGAGGGGGACAGCGGGGGCCCTTGACTGCTGCTGGGGTGTGAGGTCACAGCCTCAGTGGCTGACCTTCTGCAAAGTTCACCTTAGGGTCCTGAAGACATACCGCATGAGGAGGGCAACCTGAGACCAACATCCAGAATGGCTGGACAGCTTGCAGCTTGCACAGGGTTCCTAGCCAAGGGGGCCAGTGGAACTGAAATCTGGCCCAAACTCCCTTTGCTAAACCTCACACCTGTGGGGCTGCAGTTACCCAGAGGCTGGGATATCTCCTAACAAAGAGGAACAGGGCCCTTCTCCAGGTCTCATTCCACATATTAAATATCAAAAGGGAGTTGTCTATGTCCAAGAGCAGAAGGCAGAGAGGTCTTGAGTTCAAATCTTGACTCTGTACTGGAGGTTTCTGGCCTACCCTGGGTTTCCTTTGGGAGTTTTTACCTCTCTACAGATAAATACAGGGACAGCTTGGTGCCAGGGCAAAGACTGATAGGCAAGTCTGGAGCCAAGACAGAGAGAAAGGGACTCCTGTTATCAGTGGCCACTCTCACTGTCCAGCAACTCTGTTCTTCCAGAGTTGACTTCCTGTCACTCGCCTGACTCCATCCCCTCCCCTCTCCTCCCATGTGGCCCCTGGGAACTGAGCTGGATCAGGGGGAACAGAGAATCAGATTCCTGCCACTAAAGCATCTTTGCTCATGGATGGAACAACTTAGCACCAGTTTCCCCAGAGGGAGGGGCTGCTGGAGGCTCACTCTGTTTCTGTTCCTTAAAGAACAATCTGAATGTCTAATAAAACTCCAAAGCCTTCTCTGCAGGCTCCAGACCTTGCGCACACACCCCCATTTGATGTTGAGCAAATTGGGCTATGGTTGTGAGACCAGGGAGCTTTAAAAGGTCGTTTGGACACTCCTCTCCTGCTTCCATGCTGGATCGACCTTTGCCAAGACACACACACACACACACACACACACACACACACACACCCCAAACAAACAAACAATCAAACACCCCACTGTGGGTTCACCAGAGTTTGATAGAAAAGGAAACAGAGGCAGGGGGAAACACTGGGTGATGCCCTGGGGCAGAGTGGTCTCCATAAGGCCAGCAGAGAGAGTGCAGGCTGCACAGGAAGCTGCCACCATCTCCTCCCAGGTGCTGGCAGCAGGCACGCTGGCTGGCAACATCTGCAGACCAGCAGCCCCAGGCACCCGAGGCAGGCGTCTCCCAGGAGCTGAGATTTCAGAAGGGTCTGTTCTGATTTCCTTTCATCACGTAGGGCTCTGCTTAAATATTACTTCCTTGAGGAAGTGTTCCTTATCACCCCCCCACCCTTCCCAGATTAGACAGGCAGAGCTATGGACTGAGGTTGTCCTGGTCTCTCCTGCCCTCTCTAGCACATAGTGGAGAGCAAATGCAAATATTTGTTAATTTAAGAACAGGAAACTGTCATATGCCTTCATTAAGTCTGGGAGACTGGCTCTGCATGGCTATGTGTCCTCAGGAGCAAATGTGTAGTGTTGTCCTCCAGTGCATTTCTCCTTTGCCCAGAGCAGGGGGCAGGGAGGGCAGTGCCCTCCTCCACCTCTGCAGTTTCTCCATCACTGGGGCACCGGCTGTTAGCACCAGCGATTACCCAGGCTGCAATGCTGCAGCGTTCTCATGTTCTCCATCCCAGATGAACACATTTTTGTCATTTTGTCAGCTTTTTGATAGTTTTCCTGTCCCTTCTCTTCCTGTCAGGGTATCAGTTGTCACTTCTTGCTCCTATCGAAGTATGGCCGGAAGAGTCCCTCTCCCAGAACCATAAAGTGTCAGTTCTAATGGAATCTTTAAAAATGATGCCACTGGACCAGGTAAAAAGCTGGCTGGGAGCTGGGTGCACACATGCCTGTGATCTCAGTATAAGGGAGGTCAAGAGAGGAGGATACGAATTCAAGGCCAGCCAGGACTACACAAAGAGAAATGGATATGGGGGACAGACAGACAGATGGAGGCATAACTGAGTAGAAGCTGACAGGGTGGGAAGAAGTATCCTGAGTCAAACATTTGGGCATAATCCCTGCCCAGTCCAGTTCTTGACCTGAGTCCCTCATCACTTAGGGCCAGAGTGACAGACAGACAGACAGACAGACAGACAGATTTTTAATTTCTCTGTGTCTCTGCTTCCTACCAGTTGGTAATCACAATAGCACCTGCCTCAAACTGCTGTTTTAAATGAGTGGGTGAGTATGGGGGTCAATATACTTAACAACTTTTCTTTTCCGTCCTCCACTGTGCGTTGTTCCCTTTGTAGACCTGGGGTGTGCACCACCGCTCCTCTTAACCAAGGTCAGCATAGAGTTGGAGGGTGTGTGTTGAAGGGCCGCCAGGGGTTGTATGATCCTTGTCAGAGACGTAGTAGCTTTGGGCAAGCACCTCTGCCAAGAACCTGTTCACTCCCAGTCCTCCTCTCTCCTCCCTGCTCCTCCCCTTTCCTCTCCACTCCTTCCCTCTCCTCATTCCTTCACACTCCTCTCTCTCCTCCTCCCTCCTCCCTCTTCTCCTCCACCTCCTACCTTCTATTCCTTCTCCTTTCCCCTCTCCTCAGGCCTCCTCACTTCTTTTAGGACTTACATACAGAGTTGAGGCCGAATAATTCACATCTGTACTTGGTTTATGTTCCCTCTGTTATAAAAGCCTAGATTTGCTGCAAAGTAGCCTGTGGTTTTGAGCATCTTATTCTTCCTGAATCTCAGTTTCCATCTAAAACACTGCCCTTGAGCATGGCTCCTGCACCAGGGTGGGCAGCCGTGAGAATTGAATGGAATCACGTATGCAGAGCTGTCTGGGTACAGTATAGTAGGCGTTCAGTCAATGGTAGTTGTTGAGGAAGTAGCATGTCTTAGGGAGTATGAGCTGCTGCCCAGGGAAGACAAAACAGAAAGGGAGGCATCAGCCAAGCAGGAACGTGTGACTAGAGTTCAGACTAATTGCTCCAAACTCCGATTCAAATTGATCAATTTATCAAAGTGACATACCCATTTGCCTGTAGTTATATCTACTGCATTTATTCGTTTCAAAGTTGATAGCATGACTTCTCCATTTTTCAAAATGTTTACAATCTATTTATGTCACTGCAGGGGTGGCTGTCAGTGCTTGGATGAATTGGCTCTTTTTTTTTTTAATTGAATAAAACAGAAAAAAAAATCCCACTAAGGTTTGCAACCATATGGATGCTTCCATGGTCTCAATCCTGACCGTTCATAACAGCTTCAGAGAAGGCTCCTCAGAGAATAGAGCCCAGTCACAACCATATGGGGTAGGGGTTTTTCCAATATCTGGATAGCTTTAGCCAGGGCTAGGCATTGATTACTGCCCCATTCTTCACTCCTTTGGAAAGCCACTGAGTCATGAATAGGAGACTGGGTTTAATTCCTTAGGAAACTGCCTTGTGCGGACTTGAAGAGAGGCTGGGGCTCTGCATACGTGAAACGGAAGTGGCTAGGTTCAGAGCCACAGGGCAGCGTCTAATTTACACAGCCAGTGGCAGATCAGGACCACACCCCCTCTCATGATGTTTCAGTTGGTGGGAAGCTGAAAAGAAATTGCTCATGAGAAGAAAAGACTAAGCCAACATGCCACTTCTGCTTTCTAAGTTGGGGACTCTGGTACCCTGACTCAATTTCCTGGGGGTCAGCTTCCTCGACTGTAAAACGGGAATCATTAAATTTACTTTGCTGGGACCTAAGGTATATAACATCAAAGTACCTAAAACAGTGCAGGTCACATAGTAGGCACTTCACAGATTTTTATTGTGTCCTTCCTTCCAACTCAGCCAGGTACTACAGCCAGACTGGGATGACCAGGTAGGGTGGAGGCTTTTCCCTCCCCGAGCGGCTTCACCACCCACCCTCCACGGCAGCCCCGACGCTCACGCTGCCCATTTGCCGCCTACGCTGCTGCACCCCTATTAGGAGCATTAGCCAGCCGGGCGGCTCCGGTTACAGACGTCTGAATGACAAAGTGCCTCCATTACCGGCGCGGCCGGCCAGCAGACTCGCCGGGTTGCGCTCTGGTTTCAGCACTCTCGCAGAGGTGCAGGAAGAGGCTCGGACCGCGGCGGAACGCAGAGCCGGCTCTAACAGAACGGCCTAGGGAAAACAGAGATGGAAAGCAGAGCCTTGGGGGCTCAAGCCCAAAGGGTCTGTCAAGGTTCAGAGGCCACGCCCTCACCCCTCCGGGATCAGAACCGCGCAGCGCCCCGGGCCCTCTTCCCTAGCCAACGTTAACGAGGACCAAGAAGCATCTCTAACCAGAAACGTTAGTTAGCAAACAATCTTGCCGTCACTCCCAAGTCCCCGGAGGACGCCACAAGTACTGACAGCGCCAGGGAACCATGTTTGAGCTCGACGATGAGAGTTTTAGAAGGTTCTCCATCCGCTCGCCTCCATATCCCACCTCCTGCCTATCCTTTGGGATGGTGTCATCCACATCCCTGCTGTGAAACGAAGCGGACCAGCTGCCGCCCCCTCTCCACCTCCGCGCGCCCCAGCGGCACCCTTGAATAGAGGGACTACCGAGCTGGAACAAGGTGGCCATCCAGCCACAGGACTTCGGCTTGTGAGATCCTCACCAACTTGTTTAAACTCCGAAGTTCCTGCCTCCTTATCAGTAAGATGGAGATTTGGGGGTACAGTGCTTGGATGAAGGAAAGGGTGGAGGGAAGAGTGAGGACGCCACTTTCATCGTCAATCTTCCTTAAGATCTGGTCAGAAATACCGAGAGTACTTAGGTTCATAGAAGGAGGACCCAATGACCTTAGCCGGAGTTTGTGCCTCTGAACAGCAATCCAACAGAATCCCAGACATGCAAGTGGCCCCTGTCTCATCTGAGAAGGGTTCATTGACTTTTACCAAAAGCCTGGCCAGGTGTGGGCAGGATGATGATCCTGTTAAGTTCTGGACCGGAAGGAGCGCGGAGGGCGCAGAGTCGGTGGCTGCTTAACTTAGATTGGGCGCAGTGCGCAGCCCTAGGCGCGCACGCAGCTCCGAACATCAATCCCTCACCCGCAGTGCCCCCTGCGGGTCGCCTGAGGTTTTTGCATCTTCCCCCCACCCACCCCGCTTAGCTGTGCGCTGCCGGAGCCATCACCGCCTTGAGAGTCCCAGCGCTCCCCATCCCGAGAGCTGGCCGGTATCTGATAAGGTAGGGAGATGCCCTGGCTCTGTCTCTCAGGTCCACTGCGTTGCTTCAAACCGCGTGAAATGTTTGCCAAGGAACTACCCTGGAGGCGGATTTGCCACAGTGAAGTAAGCGCTCCCTTCTCAGCCTGGGATACCCAGACGCAATTCCCGGACTGGGCGAGGCCGCTAGAAAGAGAGCTAGAACCCACGCGGGAAACGTCTGTGATTCTGCTGTCCTCATCGCACGGTCCTTGAGTAGACAGGCGGGGCCCCCGAACACTTTAGGGTATGCACCCGCTTTCCATCTCTCTACCTCTTTTGTGGCTGTCTCTTTTCTGCCCTCCATAAAGCCCACTTCTCTCTCTCTTCAACCTCTCTGCCACTCCCGAATCGCTCCTTTCGACGCCCCTCCCCCCCATTGTCTGGCCGGTCCCCATTGTCCATACCGGGTCCCCTCTGCCTCCAGTCCCTCCAGCCGCCTCCCACATTGTTCCGTCTCTAGCCCCTCACATCTCTAGCGTCGATCTCTTCTTTCTCTCGCCGCGATTCTGCCGATCCTCCAACTCCCCAGGGACTAAGAAGCTAAAGGGAAAACTCCCCTCGGGATCCCAGAATTCACATGCTGCCGTCAAAAGAACCCAGGCGCTCAAGATTCCCAAACCTCCCTCCACCCAACCTGAGACTGCTCCCAGTCCCCTACACCGCACCCATCATAGTGCCCAAGGACCACCACCACCAGCAGCAGCAGCAACACCAAGAACCAGTCCTGTCTGTATCTCTATCCTGGGACTGGATCGCCTCTGCGCTCTGAAAGTCCTAGAAGCTAGGAGCGCCCCTGTGGGTCACCCTGTGCAGTTCCTCCGCCACCCGTTCCCAGCATCTGGGACCTTGACGTCTTATTCTGTTCCCTGGGTGGTGGCACCCAGATCCCCTTGGGGTTCAGCTCTTTGAAAAGGTTGACAGGACTCCCCCTGCTAACCACTTACCCCTAGAAGCAGCAGCAACAGCAGACGCAGCCGGTCCATGGCGCTGCAGACAGCACCTGCCCTCCTCATTGCCCGCCTCCGGCGACAGCGCTCCGCTTCTAGTTCAGTCCGCTCTGTGGAGCGATGGTGCTGCGCTGAGCTGAGCAGCGCTGCGCTCCAGCGCCCGCTGCCCGCCGGAGCTGGCGGAGGCTTCACTCGCTCTGGCTGCGTGCGGGGCGGGAGCAGCTGGGTGAAGGCAATGCAGCAGCCCCGCCTCCTCCCCGCCCAGCCCGCCTAACACCCCCCCCCCGGAACCGCGCCCGCCCGGCTGCCTGGGGTGGGGAGTCCGAGCAGTCAAGTGGTGCATGCGAGGAGCCGCACCCGTGTGCCCCGTAGTGGCTTCTCTGTGGGCTGTCCCACGTACCCAGTGCACCGCCGGTTATGTAGAGCATCAGTCGCGGATGCTGTGGATCCAGCAGGGGGCCATTGCTCTCCTACTGATGAGGCCTGCCTCGGGGTTCACTCTCTTAAACGTCTTCTTCAGCCTAGTTCCCTACCTAGCCCTTATCCCAAAACTGAGGCTGCCCTCTTTTTATGGTTGGGTATACACCTTATTCCACCCTCTCTTGGCTGCTGCTTCCAACCTTGTGGAGGGATGTGATCCTTGGGGCATTCAAGGTGAAATCTATCCCAATATCATAATTTGGGATGTCTATCTGACTCTGTCTCTCTGTCTCTGTTTCTCTGTCCCTGTCTCCTCACCCCCCCATCTCTCCACACACACACACACACACACACCAAGCAAGCATCATATCACAGAACTATATCTCCAGCCTTTCATGAGCTTGAAGGAGTCACAGGTGTGCACATAAAACCCGGGAATACGAGCCGGGCGGTGGTGGCGCACGCCTTTAATCCTAGCACTTGGGAGGCAGAGGCAGGCGGATTTCTTAGTTCGAGGCCAGCCTGGTCTACAGAGCGAGTTCCAGGACAGCCAGGGCCGCACAGAGAAACCCTGTCTCAGAAAAAAAAAAAAACCAAAAAAACGAGAATACACGAGCACACTCTCAAGTGCACCTGTACATGTGCTCCTATACTGATATCTGCCCATACCATCCCTCAGGCTTTCATATAAACTCACTCATCCTACAAGGGCTCCTAATACAGACCAGACGTACATCAACACACACAGAATGGCATTCACACACACACCCCTACACAGTCACATGTACAGTGCACAGTGATACTCACACAAGCCCACATCTGTATTTGGCCCTCAAATGCACACACATACTCATGAGTATACAAACCACACACAAACATGAATACTCTAGCTTCTGAACTTCCTACAGGCAGGGACAGTAATGTCTTCGCTGACTGACCACCCAAGTGTTCAGTCATGGAGGGAATTCAAGGGGAGAGCTGTTGAATGGACTCAGCATTCACATTCATGAGCTGTGTAGGCCTTCTGAGGACCACATTGGTCATATTCTAGAAACTAGGCACATCAACTCACCTGTATACCAGGGAATGTGCAGTCAATCTTTCAGGAGAAACACCACCCCACCCTTTTCTGGTTTCCAGACAGTGAAGGCCCTGGTACAGAACTGTGTGGCGACATCTATCCCAGCACCAGATGTTAGTTATGTCTGGACTCTAGTTTCCTCTTCAAAAATGCAGTCCCAAATAACAGAAACAAGGAACAGACCAAGAGAATGTATAAAGAAGGCCTGCTCATGAGTCACTTAAACTTAATTCATCCATTCACTGCAGAAAGGAAAAAAAAACCTATCCTATGTAACCAATAAAGTTCAGCAGACAGTCCCCAGGAAGGATGGGCAGACATCACTGTGGCTTTGAGATTTCATGTTCATGAGCCACCATGGCTGGATGTAAGAGTCTAGGCAGCAAGTAGGACCTCAGAAGTCCCTGGGGAGTCCTTCCTCCTGGACAGAGATTACTTCTAAGATGTCCCCTCCCCCAAAGCTTTTACAGATCTGCCTTACTCTCTGCTGAATTCATGGGAGGCAGGAAGGAGAAGCATTAGTCCTTCCAGAAGCATTGAGCTGCTTACTACCAGGCTACCGACAGTGTGGCATTAATTTAAATACTCCCGTTATTAATTTATGATCCCAGTTACTATTATTGCCAAGGTTATCCATCTCAACACAATTTAATGTGACCCACACCACCATGGCTGGGCCTGGGTTATTAATAATTCCCATGGTCTTGATCATTTAAGCCTTACTCCAACAATTACCAACAGCAATTGTTACTATTATTAGCAGTATTTCTATGATTAAGTTGAAGCACAGGCCTGAGATGTATTGTTGAGTGCTGGCAGGGAGTGTGGCTGCAAAGGGTGCGGAAGAAGGAATGTTGCATTGTGGGGAGGCAGACCTGAGTGCGAAAGCTTGCCCCCTGCCCCGTCACCTCTCCCTTATTACCTTAGGAAGGCCACAACCATCTCCCCTGACCTTTGTTTTCTTATATATAGGATGGGGCTTTGAAGGAAGGTAGCAAGGATCAAACAGAGGAACGCACTATTCGTCACAGTAGAGACCCAGTCTTCTCTTGTTCACTCAGTGTGAATTTAGGAGCCCCTGCTAGGGCCCCCACACACTTCTAGGTACTGGGGATTCAGCAGTGGACCAAAGCAACTCTGTGGAGCCAACAGTCTCCATCAACAGTTCTCAGCCTGCTGCTCATCATGGCCCTTTGGGGGGAGTCGAACAACCCTTTCATAGGGGTCACCTAAGACCATTAGAAATATCAGATATTCATGTTATGATTCATAACAGTAGCAAATTACAGTTATTAAGTAGCAACAAAAAATGATTTTATGGTTGGGGGGGGTCACCACAACATGAGGAACTGTATTAAAGGGTCACAGCATTAGGGAGGCTGAGAATCACTGGTCCAGATAGAGTATTAGTTATTTCATATGAGGGTTATTTTATAATGTGACACCTTAGCTTGACCACACTATAGGTAGCACAGCTGTGATCAGAATAGTCCTTTGTTGCAATACCCATGTCACCATGACCACAACCACTGCCCTCCAAACCAGTACACACCACTATGACCACCACCATCTTCATCACCGCCCCGATTCACACCACAACAGCTATCTCAGCGAATCCTAGACTGCCATTCTCTCCCCACCCAGCATCCCCCCCAAATCATCATGACCCTGACCGTGGGTATAGTTAACTCTCATTGTCAGCTTGGCTGGATTTAGAATCACTCAAGAAGCAGAACTCTGGGTGTTTCTAGGAGGGTTTTCCCAGAAGGTTTCAACAGGCAGGAAGAAAGCCACCATTTGGGCGGTGGCCTCGCACAAGCTGGGCCGCCACATAGAGTTCAGAGGAAAGGGAGGCAAGCACCTGCATTTGTCCCTCTCTGCTTCCGGGCTGCTGGTGCAATGTGTCCAGACCCCTCGTGTTCCCACTTCCATGCTGTGGTGGTTTTAATGAGATGTCCCCTACAAATCTCAGGCATTTTAATACCTCAGTTGGTGGCTGTTTGGGAAGGATTAAGAGGTATGGCCTTGGGGGAGGAGGTGTGTTACTAGGGGTGGTCTAAGGGCTTCTGATGCCTCCCAACATCCCTGGAGGTGTGACCTCTCAGCCTCCAGCTTGAGGGTCTGGAATGTGGGCTCTGAGCTACCAGCACCAAGCCTGCCTGCTGCCTGTGGTCACCCTCCCCTGGAGATGGTGATAGACTCCTATCCCTCTGAAACGGTAAGTCCCAAATAAACCTTGGTACCCTGGTAGTGGTGTCTAATCACAGCAATAGAAAAGTAAGACATGTGTCTTCCAGATTGAATGTGTTTGAATAGGGAGGTAAAATAAACCTTCCTTTTTTTAAAAAAAATATTTATTTTATTTATATGAGTACACTGTCACTGTCTTCAAACACACCAGAAAAGGGCATCAGATCCCATTACAGATGGTTGTGAGCCACCATGTGGTTGCTGGGAATTGAACTCAGGACCTCTGGAAGAGCAGTCAGTGCTTTTAACCGCTGAGACATCTCTCCAACCCCCTAAACCTTCCTCCTTAATTTACTTTATTAGGTATTTATTTTTGTCACAGCAATTAGAAAAGTAACTGATAAACCATTGTCACCATCATCCGTCACAGACAATTTACCAAGTTCAGTACTACATGACCATGACCACAAACACTCACCATGGCCACCATCATAAAAACCCTAATTTGATCATGACCACCACCATCAGACCCACCTCCGCTCATCCCTTAGAGCTACCGGCTACCCAAGCCAAACTCCTTGGTCACTCTTGGTGTCTGTGTCTCCTGGCCCCAAACCAAGCAGTCTTCAACTCTAAGTGGTCCTATCCCAGACTCCACGAGACACCTTCTCGGTCCTCTTTTCCCTAACCACAGAGAGACAGGACAAGGGGGGAAGACTGAAAAGATGACCAGCTTAGCAGTGTCAAGGCGGCAACAGTTTTCCCAAAGGGATTTTAGAACTGTCACCTGTGATAAAGCTGCACTTAGAGAAGATCTCTCTCTCTCTCTCTCTCTCTCTCTCTCTCTCTCTCTCTCACACACACACACACACACACACACACACACACACACACACACCCGAACACTACCCACCAACCCATACACACACACACACTTAGGCTTCCTAGACGATGGCGACTTCAAGGCAAAAGGATTAAAAATAGTAAGTTAGGAAGATGCATTATCAGGAGTCCATATAAGAGGGGCAAATCCTCACCCCCTCCCCGTTCACCTCTCTCTCCCCCTCTAGCAAGATGTCCCCTAATGTCCTCTCCTTCTCTTCCCATTCCCTTTGTTCACCCACCTGGACCTCTCCCAGGGCCTTCAAAGGACTCAGCACCAACAAGGCTGACAGGTCCATGTGCCCATATCCTGGTTGCAACTGTGAACCAGCCTGAAGCTGCAAACCCCTTCCCTGCAGACAATGAGAAAGGCTACTTCTAGAGCCTTTAGACTGAGAGATGCACACGACTGTCTCCCACATTCCCATTGTGGTCCTGGGAAGGTGATCCTGTAACCACTTTGTAGGTGAGGTGTCTGCAACTTGAAGAGGTTGGCTCAGGAATAAGTAGTGGCATCCATTACAATGGTTCTGCTCTGCATAAAGCACCAAGCATTTCTTTCCCCACTAATGCCCTGATCCAAAGTACTCCCCAGTTCCACCCCAACTCCTCAGTGTTAACCCTCTAGACAGCTGCTATGGGGCTGGAGAGGAAGGACCCCCACCTGAGAGGGGCTCGGCCCTGTTTCCAGGTCCCTGGCTCTTCCCTCTCAGTGTACAAGGCATGACACAGGCTTAGAGTCTAAGTGGGCTATGCAGAAAGGCACACCGTGTGGGAGAGGAGGGGTGCACTCTGCCATCTCCCACCTTTCTTGCCCCAAGAGAGTTACTTCTGTTTCTCCAATTCCGTGTCTAACCAGAGGCAGGGTGGCAGGGATTAGATCAGGAGAGGAAAGAGGAAGTGCTAGGCCTTTCCAGCTGTATCCCATCTGCCCTGGGCAGGCAGCCAGGCAAGGTGAGTGAAACTCAGCCCTCCGCTTTAGGAGCTGGCCTGGTGGCTTTGAAGCGTGATGTCCTGATTCCTCTAAACCAACTCCTCCTGAGAAATGAAGGTGGAGCCTATTCCATAAGGGGATGGCGGATGGATGGTGAAGTCCAGAAATTGGTTTGGGGTTCTTGAGCTTTCCTTCTGGAGCCGAATCAGTAGTAAGGGGAGTGGGTAGAATCAGCAACTTTGGAGTCCAGTTAGATTAACTCAAGCATCAGAACGGGTGCTTTTCTCAGGGTCCCCCCATCCCCTGCTTTTACTGCCTGCTCAAGAGAAGCCCCGTGTAACCCAAGTTCATCAACCAGCCTTTCCCACTCCTGAGCCCGACACAGGGTGTGCCCTGGGGGCACTGCTTGCTCCCCCTCTACAGGGTTGGTAGCATCGGGCAAAGGCTTCTGGGTAGAGGTCTTTTCTAGGCCATACCCATATGGCTGTCAAGGAGTCTCAAGACTTGACCGGTTTGTTCAGACACAGGTCATAGAGACACGTTTCCCTGAGATCTTGTGACTTCGTGAATGGAGGTGAAGGATGGGTGCCAGGGTCTGCAGTACAGGCACGTGGGACAGATGCCAGGAGTTCAGGGCTCAGACCAGTCAACTCCTCCATGACTTCAGGGGCTGCCAGGCAGTGGCCCAGCCTCTCTCTTCTCACAACGCCTTCCACTAGGATGGTCCTTTCCACTCTCCACGGTGATCCATCCTTTTAGTGGCCTTGGGGTTGACCCACTTTAAAAACTGAGTTTTTGTAGTCACTGTTTGTTTTCATATATATTTTTTTCAGAAATATTTTTATATGTGTAATTGTTTGTCTGCATAGATGCATGTGTACCATGTCCAGTGCCTAAAGGGGCCAGAAAGAGGGTGCGGAGTTCCGTGGAATTGGAGTTAAAGACTGTTATGAACTGCCATGTAGGTGCTAGAAACTGGACCCAAATCCTCTGCAAAACCAGCGAATGCTCTTAACCAGGGAGCCATCTCTCTAGCCCTTTGTCTGTCTGTCGCTGTCGAGATACTGTCTGAGGAATCTCAGGCCGGTCCAGAACTTTATCTGTAACTGAGCATGACCTCCAGCTTCTGACTCTCCTGCCTACCTCCCGAGTGCTGAGGCCTGCAGCATCACAGCCAGTTTATGGGAACTGGGGGATGAACCCAGGGCTTTGGGCATGCTGGATAAACACTCTACCAACTGAACTACATCTCCGGCCCCGACTGGATTCTGTTTGTTGTGCTTGTTTATTTGAACGGGGCTAGCCAAGATCCTGTGTGGGCAGAAAGATCCTGAAACGGGGCTAGCCAAGATCCTGTGTGGGCAGAAAGATCCCGAACTGATTTTCTCACTTTGACTCCTCAGGCCAAGATTACAGGTGTATACTACCATGTCGAGCTAGATTCAGTCCTCTCTTCCTATCCCATGTCGAGGGGCACACAAAACGTTTTAAAGAAAAATGAGGGTAAACTGTTCCATGACTAGGACATCATGAAGTCAGTATGGAGGAAAAGAAAACGAAACATCCAAGGCCCACGTGCCTGTCTGTTGACTTGACGGGTAGTGGCCAGCCTCTCTCTCTCTCTCTCTCTCTCTCTCTCTCTCTCTCTCTCTGAGCCTCAGTGCCCTCTCCCTAACGAAGGCCTAAGATGAGAAAGAGCCTCACAGAATGAGTAGTCAAGAAAAGAGTGTGGGTAAGTGTGCTTTGAAAGCCAGGGAGGGCCGGAAAGATGTCAATTAGTCTCATATTTGATGCTGCTATTGATGGTGGCTTCTAGCTAGAAACCGGATGAGGGGTAAGATGACATTTCAACACTGGGGACTGGGCCCGGGGTCCTTCCTGCTGTAGATAAGAGCCAGAGCTGTGACAGGCCTCTGACTTCAGGGAAATTCCCACGGGAATTAGTGGAGGAGGAGCCCTCCCAGGCCCACGATTATCTATCTTCACTCCGCTTTGCTCGCCCCGATGTCTGGGAAGTGGGGTCAAGTGCAATTGTCTCGATTGGTTTCCAGCCGGGGAGGGCAAAGGGCACCAATGCAGAATCTGGACAAAATCATGTTCCCTGTGCCTGTCCCTCACAGAGAGGAGACTCCCTCTGATGGCCAGAAAAGCAAGCATTGCTGCAGGAGGATTGCTTCCCAGCCCCATCCAGCAGGAGGTGGACTCTGTTCAGATGCACAGATCCCAAGCCAGAATGAAGGGAGGGGGGGCTCTGGGGGACAGGAGATCAGAGGCACTAGATCTTCCTACAGAGTCAGTCTCTGCATGTAGCAACTGACCCTCTTCCTGAGAGGGGGGAGAAAGCGGATTCTCCATTCTCTTATTCTTGGGAGAGACATAGTCTCTGGGTCCTTGGGAGCATATAGGAGGCTCAGACAGTGGAGAGGAACTTCCCGCTCCTCCTGTTGTCCCCTCTACTGGGCAGGGCCACAGCCATGGCCTTGGTGATTTTCTCATCTCAGAGGTCCCCCCCGTCCCCCTCCCCCGGATCAAGCAGCATTGTATAGCCAGGATGGGAACACAGCATTCATTTACACATTGGAAGCTGGTAGACAGATTTCAGAGAAGTGAAAAGTTAACCCAGAAGTTAACTGGGGAAGTTGAGGCCTGGAGACAGGTTGCAAATCTTTCGGTGGGATGGTTACAGAGAAGGGAGTGATGGGGAAGTTTCAATAGTCTTCGAGGAGGCCTTGCCCAGGTCCCTGTGTGACCAGAAGGACCCTGGACTCTCCAGGCCTGCTTTTCTGCTTGTGACAAAATGAAAGACCCCTCCCCACACTTTCCTTGCTCCTGTGCCATGGAGCCAGGTTCTTGACCAGTCTGCTGGGTGCCTGGAGGGAGGGGAGGGGAGGAGAAGGAGGAGGAGGAGGAGGAGGAGGAGGAGGAGGAGGAGGAGGAGGAGGAGGAGGGTAGAGGTGTGTGTGGGGGGAAGGGCCCCTGGAGGAGCCACCAGATGAGGAAGTGCTGAGTTGACACTTTTAGCCCAGCCACCTGGCTGGGTAAGTTTTTTTCATCCCTAGCCCTCCCCTTCAGACCCAGGCTGGGCTCAGAGAGGCCTTTGCGGCCCCTCCCCGGAGCTCCCCCCACTCCCTCTCAGCTGGAAACTCTTAAGCAAAAAGGTCGTCAAGATGATTAAATGCGAACAGATTTTCAGCTCTTTTCCACTTTAATTAAAAATGTGCACTGAGTTCTGAGGAAGCTGGAGGCAAAGGAGCGGCTCCCCAAAGGCCACTGAGCTGAAAAGTGAGGGAAAAACACTCAGGTGTCTGAGGTTAACCTTCAGTGCCATGAGGGTCAGCGGACTGCCCACAGCTGTCATGTATCCACAGGCCCTGCTCAGAGAGTCCGGCCTGGAGGCCACTGGACGTGAGACACTGGCATAACACACTCTGGAACCAGTGTAAGCTGGTCTGGGAAACAGAAGACATTTATATACCTGCAGTACCCAGGGGTTGCCAGTGTGGGGAAGGGGGTCAGACACTGGAGTCTGACAGAAAATTCAGTAAAGAAAGTGGATGATTAACGAACTTCCCACAAGCACAAGGGTGGCCCAGTGTTCAGGCAGCAACCGAAAGTATACAGTGCCTGGAGAAGCGGCGGAAGGCAAGTGACCCTCAGGAGATTTAGGATGCCCTTGTGGGAAAGGCAGGTGCCTGGGGGTGGGGGTGGGGGCCCTGTTACTCAGGTGGGTGAAGCTATGGGCAAGGGTTTGGTGTGTAGCCACCGTGGTTTTGTTAATGGGCTGGGGTGGCAGGAAGCTGGCAGAATCCAGTAGGGGTTGAGACCTCCACCATTGTCTTCTTTCTCTGCAGCCCCAAGAGAAGGGGGAGAGGGAGAGGTGGGGAGAGATTTGTGGGGACACCTGAGACCATCTGCTGGGGAGGAGGGAAGGCGGGGGCAGAGAGCTGGCACGAGCTTCAGGAACAGCTTAGCCTGTGGCCCTTGGTCACACAGATCCTGTTTCCGGTCTGGCTTCAGTCCTTGGCAGGGCCTGGAGTGGAGTTTCCCTCAGAGAGCAGAAGACAGAATGATAGCGTTTGAAGTTGTTCTTATGTTCTGATCTCCTGCCTCTGCGCTGTGCAAGACAAAGAACTCCCACCATTTCCTGGTCCTGTACCGGGTGGTCCCACCTGCCCCCTCTTGGGATGGGGAGCCTGTCCTTGTCGCCACTGTGTTGGTGATCCACAATGGTGTTCCTCTGTTCCATTCATCATGACCTAGCTCGCAGGCAGGAAAACAGTGGAAGGGACCACACTCCACAGTGGGGCGTGGTCAGAGCGTCCAGTGCTGGGCATCCTTTTACATCCATCTTGGACTGCTAGCATTTGAAGATTCCACCAGCCAAACTTAGGGGCAAGGCCACCAGCTCAGCAGAGGTCAGAAGAGGCTGCTGGACCCTCTGCCGGGAAGGAGTATGGGTTTCCCGGCAGAGGGAGATCATTTGAAACTTTAACAAGGAACAGGGGTACAGAGGCAGGAACCCCATCCAGACATGTGAGAGATTGGATCGGTTTAGGGGGAGTCCGAGGATGAAGAAGCAATGGGCAGACATAGAGCCAGTCAGACACAATGGGGACAGACTCTTAGAATCCTGTCCCTTGCAGGTGATGAGAAGCCCCCTCCACCTTGGAAGGCCCTTTCTGACCCAGTCAAAGCCTTCTGCTTCCCCAAGCAAGACTAGCTGGTAGTCCTTCTCTGGCCTTAGCAGTTCCTGTCACCTGCATCATTCCAGCGCTCTGTTTTGGTGGAGGGGAAGGGAACTCTGTGTTTGGATCTGGGATGAAGTTTCTGTAGCTGCCCCTGCATTCGATAGTCAATGGACTCATCACCTGAGACAGGGACTCCTGACAACCCGAGTCCCCAGTGGCCTCCCTACTCTTGGCCTTTCCTCATTCCGTTGTTCCACTTTTAGAGAACCCCGGGACTCCTCAGCAGGCGGCAGCCTATTTTGCCAGGATCCACATAGAGCAGCGCCTGGCACAGTAGCGGTGAAGCGGGAAGTGGGTCTCTGTTGGCGGGCACCGTGGTGCCCGGAACTCGCTATTCCTCCCAGTGTTAATTATCAAAATTAACCGAACACTATAAATAACCCAACTCAGAGACTCGAAGTGCCTCGCTTCTAATTAATTCATTCCAATCAAGACACTACGCCCCCCTACCCTAGCATCCGAGGGACGGGAACCTCATTGTGCAGCTTTTTAAAATATCGACCCCGGGTAAACCGTCCCCCTCACCGCGCCTGAGAGCCAAGAGCCCAGAGAAGAGAGAGAGAGGGAAGGAAAAAAATCAACCTGCTTTCTTGGAAGGGGGGGAGCCTATAAATAACCACATATTGGTGCTGTTTGATGGACGACATTCTCATGGAGATTGGCTTTTGCTGGGATGAGGAGACGTGGGGGGTGGGGGTGGGGTGGCTGAGACTTCCATCTGCCGCCTCGTTTACTGGGCAATAAATTTTAAAGCAAGACTGTGAGTACCGTCCAAGGCCTTCGTGCTGGCTAGAGCTTCGGGAGACTGATCGATGGGGGTGGGGGGGTGGTAGATAAAGCAATCTCTAGGATAAATGTGGGGGAGGGGAGTAGGGTGGAGGGAGGGAGGGGGAGAGAGAGAGAGAGAGAGAGAGAGAAGGAGCATCAAAGAAGGAAGAGTTTCAGAGAAGGGGAGGGGTGTTTCTGGTTTCGCCTCGCCATGTGGCCCAATAACTGCTTCAGGACAATCTAAATCCTGACTTGTATCCAGTTGTTTCCCTTCGAGGACCTCCATAGATTTTGGGTGCCCTTTGAGGGATTGGCTTTGAATGTAAGGCCAGACTAGGAGGTTATAGAGTGAGCTCAAGGCCAGTCTGAAATAAGAAGAAAGAGAAGGAAGAGGAGGAGGAGCAGAAGGAGGAGGAGGACGAGGAGGAGACCTGGGGATGAGGATCAGTAGATAAAGCACTTGGTCCTACAAGCATGAGGACTGGGGTTCATATCCCCTAAAAGCAGAGCAGGTGACAGCTGCCCTCAGGAGACACAGACAAGGGATCCCCAGCCAACCTGGCCAGCTAGACTAGCTGGAATTGGTGAAAGACCTTGGCTCAATAAATGAAGTGGAAAGCAACAGAGGAAGGCATCTGATATCTGATGTCAACTTCAGGCCTTCACATGCATACACACACATGTGAACATGCATACACACATGTAAACATGCATACACACACATGGACATGCATGCACGCCTGATTCTCTCTCTCTCTCTCTCTCTCTCTCTCACACACACACACACACAAATACACACACACACACACACACACACACACACACTTATTGCTATTACTATCAGCAGGAGCAGGGCCCCCTCTGGGCAGCACACTGTCTCCTCTGTCTTACCCCGCATTGTACTCCAAGTGGGAGCCAAGAGAGCTGTAGTTTGGTCACCTGGGTAGGTCACTAACTAGGAGTTTTCCCAAGACAAGGTCTTGTCCCTGAGGACAGGCTAGGTGTCCATCAAGTGGGGAAACTTCCTTGGGTTGGTGTCAGTGAATAGCCATTCTAACCCTTCTCAGACTACAATGTCCCTTGCATGGGACAGATTTCTAAGGGGCTAAGAGAACACCTGTAGACCCCAGGGCCTCAGAAGCCAACTCCAACCCTAGCCTCCAGCCTGTCTTAGCCCTCCTTCCTCTCAGCTACAGATGACCCAGGTTGGGAGAGTGGATGTTTCCATTCGTGGCCTTTGTCGGGTTTAGCTGTGAGTGGTTCAGCAGGACAGGGCTGAGGCAGGGGGTTGCTTGGAGCCAGCCCCTGGGCAACCAGATCTCCATTAATCCCCCTCTGCTTTACATTACTGCAACCAGGCAGCTTCAGAGACTCTCCCCCACCCCCAGTTTTTCTCTCCCTCTTCTTTTCTCGAGGACCTTGTCCAATACCTGGCTTCCTGGGAGACCCTCTGCCTCCTCCGGTAGGCCAGCAATGGTCACATGAAGCCACCAAGCACTAGGGCTGATGGTGTGTGCCACAGTCTCAACCCAATTCAGTCTTAGGGGAAAGTTTCACCACTAAACAAAAACAACCCTTCGTCTCTCACCCCATCTTTCTTGGGTGCCCCTTCTTTATCCTTTGAGATCTGTGAGGAAGGGCTGATGGTTGTCTCCCTTCTCCCCGTCTTCTCCGAAGAGCCCTGTGGGGGCTCAGCAGTGGCCAACTTTGTACCTTGCACTGAGAGCCCCAGACAGGAATGAATGGGCCGCAGTAACCATGGAACATAGGGATGAATGAAGACAAGGGCCAGGGTGAAACCAAAGAACTCAGCTGGAAGTGGAAGCTGCTGTCCAGAGTCTACTCTCCAGCCTCACCACTTGCCACGCCCATCTTCCCCGACTGCCTCCTCCCTCCCATCTGCCCCTCACCCCACCACAGAAGTGTCACATCCTTTGGGAAGCCCACCTTGCTCCAGTCCTGGAACCCATGCTGACAGGGCCACTCCTTACCAGCCTTCTCTGCTTGGTGCTGAGCCACGCAGGAGTACCTGTGTCTGTTCCTTAGAATGCTTGTCCTGCCTGGTACAGACTGCTCAGTGATACAGAGAAGGAACTCATGGATACAGGAAGGGCTAGATTGGGAACAGCTTAACTGGCCTCTGGTAGAAAGTGGGGGCAGAAAAGAAGAAGGCCCTCTATGAAGCCATCACAAAACACCACTGGAAAGCCAGGTGTCTTAGTTAGCATTTTACTATTGTGAACAGACACCATGACCAATGCAAGTCTTATAAAAGACAACATTTAATTGGGGCTGGCTCACAGGTTCAGAGGTTCAGTTCATTATCATCAAGGTGGGGACATGGCAGCATCCAGGCAGGCATGGTGCAGGAGAAGCTGAGAGTTCTACATCTTCATCTGAAGACTGTTAGTGGAAGACTGACTTCCAGGCAGCTAGGACAAGGGTCTTAAGCCCACACCCACAGTGACACACCTACTCCAACAAGGCCACACCTTCTAATAGGGCCACTCCCTGGGTCAAACATATACAAATCATCACACCAGGGATAGAAATAAACTGGAAAAGTGGGGCTGTAAACTCCCTAAACTCCTCATGCCACTCGTTTAAGGACCAGGAGGGACAGGTTGTCTTCTTTTAAGGTCAGATAGTGATGTTTACAATTGGCAAGTAGTTTTAAAGGACTTTCTTCATGCTGGGGAGGGGAAGGGAGACATCTAGGATGAATGGGAGAGGTGACAGGTGGGGTCCCTTATCACCTCCTCCTCACGTCCCCAGCTCCTCTCCACTCCACTCTCCTCTAAGGCTGCGGTGACCTGGGATGCCCCTGGGAAAGCTTACAGGGGAGGGCAGCCCAAACAACCTTCATTGACGTCTAAATAGACAGGCCTGGGTCGTGCCCAGATGGAGGGTGGCAGACAGTATCCTTGCCCTCTGGGCTTTCCAAGAGGATCCAGACACATAGATGGGGACAATCAAGGATGCACAGCCAGGAACGACAATAAAACAGTGTCAAATCAGACTCGTGTGAGGTGTGGGTGTGTGTGTGTGTGTGTGTGTGTGTGTGTGTGTGTATGCGTGTGTGCTATAACTTGAACCTATGCACCCTTCAAGGTCCAATTCAGGTAACGAATCATTCATATAATCTGTTGCCTAGTACCACACTGCCATATGGGAAACCTAACTTTTTTGTGGAGATCATATACTTTCTATCTTTACCTTTCTGCCCACCCCATGAGTAGCCATGAGACCAAAACACTGCTATCAGGAGATAGACATATCATTAAGCCCACCCATTTGAGAGTCCTCTGGGCTTCCCTCTTGCTGAGGGTGCAGTGTTAGGATAGTGTAAGTCTTCTTGGGGACAGCATGATACTCAGTGGGAGCATGAGCCAAGAGATGCTTGGTGGGATTTATCAACCATCCTTTAGCTTTGCCTGGACCATGGCCTTAGCTCTGCCCCAGGAAACTTCAGTTACATTGAACCATAAACTCTCTCTCTCTCTCTCTCTCTCTGCCTTTCTGCCACTGACAGCTCATAGCTCTTAACTGCCACAGGATTAACTGATCATACCTTTCTCCTGCTCCCTGCTGGACCCAGCACAGGGTTCCAAGGTCTACAGAGGAGCACCTATGCCCTCACAGAACTCAGGTTCCTGAGCCTTGTCCTCTGGACAAGTTCCCCCCCCCCCACGAAACCCCCATCTGCTCCCAGAACTCTGTTCACATTGTTATTTCATAGATGTCCTGACTATCTATTGCATGCCAGGCTGGGTGGCTCTGCCTGTTTCTGCCCTTAGACCACCAGTTCTCTGGGGATGGGCACCACATTGGTAGGTCTCTGTGACTAGATTAGTGGTTGGCATGTGTCAATTTCTGCTGTTTGTTGAATGAATGAATGTCTGTCTGTGTGAATGTTTGTGCATGTTGGACTAAGGGAGTCGGCATCCGAGAAGAAGGATAATATGATGTAGAACTTAGAGTTGAAAAGAGGGTCCTAGAAGGTTCTAGAGTCAGCTAGAGCTCTACCAGCAAAACCAGACCATTGTTCCAATCAATTCAATGAGCCTTTCTGAAGACTCATTCCTTGGGTTGGCTTAGCAGGTATGGCTGTCTCTGCTCATCCACAGAGATTCCTCCTGACTCCTGCCCTTCTCCAAGCCCCATGTGTCAGACAGATGTCAATGTGCCACCTCCCCCTGCCTGTACCTTGGAGTAAGGACAGTGTAACCTCCCCCTTTGGGACTAATGAGCCTTTCTTCATACAGTACACTCCCTCCAACTTAAGGAGTGGGGCTCTTGGGAAAAGAGGAGGACTCATGGATTAAGGCATAGGAGAGTTCTGCCATCTTAGAGATAAACATCAAAATCCCCCCCAACACCCTGTGAGGTAACCTCCAAGGGTGTGGCAAGGAGGAGCAGGAGGACACCAGTTCCTATCCACCATCGCTACCCTTTGATGGTGGCCCTAGCAGCACCATCTATGTCCTTCTTCCTGAGCCCAGTTCTCATCTGCACACTGAGAGCTGATAGGGCTGGCCCCAGGCTCCAGCTAAGTTGCAAATCTGAGGTATGCAGGAGAACCATACCCTTCCTTCCATGGCCGTGGCCAGCCTGAAGCCATAGAGTAGGCTGTCCTTCCCTCCCTACCCTCCTACCCCCCACCCCACGGCAGTAATCCCAGTTAGCTCTCCCAATAGATCTCTGGTCCTCACTCCTCTGAGCCCTGTGTCTGGTCACTCTACCGGGTAGTACAGTTCCACTCCCTCCCAGAGCTTCCTTCCTCCACCCACCGCCCTGCAGTCCTCCCCTCTCCCCTTCCATTCCTTGCTCCTTCTCACCCCTCCCCTCTTCCAAACACCTTCCTTCCTCTTTCCCATCTTGATGCCCCTCCCCTCTCCTCTGCTCCTTGCTCTTCCCAACCTTCCCTCTTCACCCCCCTCAATCTCCTGCGCTCCCATCTTCCCACGGGGTCAGTCTTCCCAGTCCTCGTCTGCAGCTGGGTAAATTTCTATAAACAATCAAATTTGTAATACATTCAACTGTATTATATCCTTATTAGGAGCTTATAGCATTTGGGAAGACGGCGGCTGAGAGGCGGAAAGCTCTGCCAGCCGAGTGCCCGGAAGTGGATGCTCCCGTTTGCAGTTTAACTGGAGCACCATGTATTTCATTATCTTCCCACATTTCCCAGGTCAAATGATCTCAAGCATTCGTCTTCCCTTCCTCTCTGCCTGAGAGTCTCTCTTCTACCTTTCTGCAGTCTCGGGAGAATGGCTATCATATCAGGAAGGATGTAGAACACTCAGCAAGAAGGACTTCCCAGCTCATGGCACCTTAAAAGAAACCTTGGACGAAAGAGAGACTGAGAGGTCGCCATCACTGTGACTGTGGATGAGGACAAGAGGATGCCAACTCCCCTCAGTCTCAAACCTGGGTGTCTGAGACCCACAGAATGGCTGACAGAGGTCTCCAAGTCCAAGCCTCTGATGGGAACTGGGAGAAGCAGCTGTACACATCTGGAAGACGCTTGCCAGGCTCCATCAGCCCAGGCACCAGCCTGTGCTTTTGATCTTTGATCTTGCCCTGGGCGAAGGGAGATGTCAGAGACACCCCCTGCCACCAGCCAGGCCTTTCTCTAGATCCCCTGACAGCCCTAGCCAACTTCCAAGGCATAAATGAAATGCCAGAAAACCCTGGAACACCGACACCCCCACCATCACCACAGCGGAGCCAAAGCCAATTTCCTGGGGTGTGGGGGTGGGGCAGGGTGCTGGAGCCTCTCCCCTGCCTGCACCCCTCCCCCACGCCTTTCTTGTCTTTCCCAGACCCTGGGAGAGGGGCAGAGTGCCAGACCACAGTCACGCCTCATTTTGATTCTTTTTTGCAGAGGGCAGGTAATTGATGGAGAGATTTTTTTTTTTTTTTGGTTGTTTTTTGTTCTCTAGTGGGGGAGGGGGTAGGGAGTGAATCTCCAAGTGTGACCTGCTTAGGGATAACAAGGAGAATCCGCTAATTGTCAAGGATGAGACTACAGAGGAAGGAAGGCCAAAGTGCATTGAGTGCCTGTTATATACAAGCACGCAGAGATGGCTAAGACAGCCCGAGATGGGAGGCGGGTGTTATATAGGAGAGCAAGCCGGTGGAAAGAGCATCCACGCAGAAGGCAGAAGCAATTCTGCTGGGAGAAGACATTTAGAGCTTCATGGAGGAGGTGACCCTTAAAGTGTGCTATGACAGATGAATAGGAGCAAGTCAGGCAGAAAGGAAAGGGAAGAACCTTCTAGATAAGGTTGGGCAGCACCAACAAGGTCACAGAGTGCTTGCTTGCGGAGAGCTAATGTAACCTCTACAGCAGCAAGGGCATGTGTGTGGTGAGGGAGGGGGCAGCCGTGAGCAGTGCCTGTCAGCTAACACTGTATCTATCCATACAGAATGTCACAGTTGGTCGGCTGCTTTGCAAAGTCAAAGTCTCGCTGAGTCCTTGTCATAAACCAGGCAGATTTTTTTTTTTTTTTTTTTTGGCTAGGTTTGAGGCAGAATCTCACATAGCCCAGGTTGGCCTCCAACTCATTATCTAGCCAAGGATAACTTTGAACCTCTGTGGGCTGGCAAAGGAATTGGCTGCACTGAACATCTGCCAGACTCAAGGAATAAAAATGAGCAATGGTGGGGTGAGTTGAGGGCGGCAGAGTGAGGGAGAGGCTCCCAATCCAGTCCTAGGCAACACTCAATAGACGGCCATGGTAGGGTCACATGGATGAGGTGTGTGTGGTAAGCCGGTCAGTGTGTACTCTACAGTGGGAAGGAGCTGGCTTCCAGTCTCTACTTCAGGTATCCAGAAATCAGCACTTCAGAAAGGTATTTAACTAAGTGCCCACTTGGCACAGTCCTTGGCAGCATGTGGCACGAGTGTCCACTACATGTTACCTCACAAGACTTTAGTAAAGGTGGAAACGGCTTTGGAAAAATAAAAAGTGCTCATGCTTTAAAAATCTTTTTACAACCAGGCACGGTGGTCCAGGCCTTTAATCTCAGCAACTGGGAGGCAGAGACAGATGGATCTCTGTGAGTTCAAGGCCAGCCTTGTCTATAGAGTTCCAAGACAACTAGGGATACACAGAAAGACCTGGTCTTGAAAGAATCAAAATAAAAAGATTTTTTTTTACATCTGATTTAGTGTGTGTGCGCATGTGCACATGTCACACCCTGTACATGGAGTTCAGAATATATAACAGAGGCCAGTTCTCTCCTACCATGTGGGTCCCAGGGATCAAAGTTGGGTTGTCAGGCTTGGTGGCAAGTATCTTCAGGCTCTGAACTATCTCTCCAGCTCTTGTTTGTTTTGCGACAGATTCTCATGTACACCAAACTGGTCTTGAACTCACTATGTAGCAGAGGGTGACCTTCAGCTTCTGATCCTCCTTCCTCCATCTCCTAGTGCTGGGACTGCAAGCATGTGCCACCAAACCTGGGGGGTCAATGCTGGACAAGCACTCTGCCCACTTAGCTGCATCCCCTGACCCTGCGTGCTTATAAACATTTGCGGACTACTGTGTGCTGGAGGCTTTGGAAGAAATTCTGCTGAAGCTAAAAGTTTTCCAGAATCAGGTTTCATGAGACAGGCTGGGTAGCTCAGACTCTCTAGGGGGTACTTGGGTGTAACTGAGTTAGGGCAAATGTGAGGAGCTCTGACAGGTGAGAAAAGCAAAGGCAAGATGGCTCTAGAATGGAGAGGGTGACACAATGATGTGGGGGTGGGGCAGGGCCCATAGTAAGGAGGACAGCTGCTGAGGTGGTCCAAGCCAGAGGGATTAGGGACTGTTGGGTCTATTAGTTACCTCTTACTGGAAAACAAATTGCACCCAGATTTAGAGGCCTAAAGAATTTCAACCATCCATCCCCTGGGCATTGTTTCTATGGGGTCAGGAACAGCTTAGCTAGGCTGAACTGGTAGGAGATCCGGGAAGAGATTTCAGGGAAACTGAGCCTGGTGGCTCTGGCCTGTAATCCGACTGGAAATCTAAGGCCAGCCTTGATTTGAAGTTAATGAGTACTATTTAGTGAGACTCTGTCTTAAGATAAAATGTAGTAAGTGCTGGCCCAGCACTCTGGGATTAAAGCAGAAGCAGGTAGATCTGCTCTACAAAGAGTTTGGGGTAGCCAAGGCTGCAGAGTGAGACCTTGCCTCGAAAATAAGTAAGCAAGTAAGTAAACCGTACTAACGGAGTGGGTAACTCATTGGTGGAGTGCTCATCTGGCGTTCGTGAGGGTCTGGGTTCAGTTCCAGTACTGAAAAAAAGGTTGTAGGAGAATGTCACCCTGGGCTGCTGTCACCTGTGGGTGTGATAGGAGAGGGTACTGTATTCTGGCTGTGATTACATTAGTGGTTCTCAACCTTCTTAATGCTTTGACCCTTTAATACAGTTCCTCATGTTGTGGTAAACCGCCCCCCACACACACACAACCAGACAACTATTTTTGTTGCTATTTCTTAACTAATTTTGCCACTGTTGTGAATCGAAATGTAGACATCTGATACGCAGGATGGTCTTAGGCAACCCCTGTGACAAGGTCATTGGACACACACCTCCCCCAAAAGGGTCATGACCCACAAGTTGAGATCCACTGGGCTAGAGGCTTCAGTTCCTCAGCCCAGAGGCCACTTGAGCATCCTTACAACAAGCCATCTGGGTTCACCCAGAAGACGTGGCCTAGGATTGAACAACAAGGAGGCGGCCATAGGTCTTAGTCAGGGTTTGTATTCCTGCACAAACATCATGACCAAGAAGCAAGTCAGGGAGGAAAGGGTTTATTCAGCTTACACTTCCACACTGCTGTTCATCACCAAAGGAAGTCAGGACTGGAACTCAAGCAGGTCAGGAAGCAGGAGCTGATGCAGAGGCCATGGAGGGATGCTACTTACTGACTTGCTTCCCCTGGCTTGCTCAGCTTGCTTTCTTGTAGAACCCAAGACAACTGACCCAGGGATGGCACCACCCACAATGGGCCCTCCCCCCTTGATCACTAATTGAGGAAATGCCTTACAGCTGGATCTCATGGAGGTCTTTCCTCACCTGAAGCTCCTTTCTCTGTAATAATTCCAGCCTGTGTCAAGTTGACACACAAAACTAGCCAGTACACCATGTCATCCAGATCAGACCTCAGACGTCACATATCATTTCTGTAATACATTATTATTAGTTACATTAGTACTCTATAATGGGGACATATGGCTTATCACAGACTGTTGGTAGCTGTTCGCCACAGAAGATCTGGTCACCTCCATCTTACAGATAGGACAACTGAGGCACCCTAGTTAGTCCAGGTAACCCAAAGCTCATTCTAAAACTCTGATCTTTCTTTACCCCAATTCTGCAAGTCCCCACTACCCCCAAATTCTAGGAGGGGAAAAAACACTGGTAGAAACCCTAGGCCTATGTGACCCCAGCAGGGAGGAGGGTGACGACGCCAATCAGGCTTCCCAGGCCTGTGAAATAAATATAATCACATGTTTGCCTTGCGGAAAGCAAGCATTGTGGTGGGTTCTGGGGTGGGGGGAGGGGAGGGGCATCCAAAGCAGGCCCCGCCCTCACCAGCTTGTGTTTCCCATTTAAAACCACAATCAGATGGTTGAGAAAATGCGCCTGATCCCAGGACAGTTTTTGGAAATTCAACCTGCTGGGTTTCAAACCCCTTCTCTGGTGTCCCCGAGAACAGGCTTGCAGTGCCCACCACAAACCTTAGCCCACTCCCAGGGTGGTCCCGTCCCCTGGATGGCCCTCTCTGCGCCCTAGGAGCTGGGGGGCACACGGCCAAGTCTCCAGGGGCTGGTGAATGATGCTAATGTCAGTTAACTCTAGGAGAGAGTAGCCTTAAGTCTTGGAGACCGGGGCTGGAGAGATGGCTCACCAGTTAAGAGCACTGACTGCTCTTCCAAAGGTCCTGAGTTCAAATCCCAGCAACCACATGGTGGTTCACAACCATCTGTAATGAGATCTGATGCCCTCTTCTAGGGTGTCTGAAGACAGTTACAGTGTACTTACATTAAATAAATAAAGTCTTGGAGACCTGATTTCAACAGGGTCTGAGGACAAGGCAAGCACCTCCTGCTTACCTGGGTTCCCCCTGAGACCGCCCCTCTCCAGAGAGAGAGGCCACATCTCTTTCCTCGGGCTTGGGGAGTTGGGCAAAAGAAGGCAATGAGCTCCTCTCCTCTACAGCTCTGGGATTTCTTTTTTTCAGTTAAAAGTTCTGGGGAAAAGGAAGGCAAGAGTGACCCTTGGTTGTAATCTCAATTGCCACAAATTAGAATCGCCTGACTATGAGAGTCCCCCCCCCCCATTGCTTTTAAATGATTGGGAAGAGTGGGCAGTGCTCTCTGATGCAGCCCTGATAAAAATGGGTACATGGCAGATGGAGGATTATGTGCCTATTGCCTGCTTGGCCTCCCCTCTAGCTGCCCAGTGGGTTCACCGTGCTGCTGCCGCTGCCGCTGCTGAACCCTTCACTGACGTCACAACCAGTGTTTCCATCATTGGCTGAGTATCAGACTGGAAGTGCTGAGGTAGCCCGCCTCCTGAACTGAGTGACCACTGGTCGTCAGCCTCTCAGGTGTGAGACAGCTGTTGTTACTATTTCAGTGCAAGTTGATTGAATAAATTGTGTGGTGTGTGTGATATGTATGTGGTGTATATGTGTATGTTTGTTTTTGTGTGTTTGTGTGTGTGGTGTATGTGCATGTGTGTATGCATGTATGTGCATGTGTTTGCTTGTGCGTATGGTAAATGTGTGTGCTGTATACGTGTGTGGTGTGCTTGTATGGTATGTGTGTGTGGTGTGGTGTATATGTGTATGTGTGCATGTGTGTATGTTTGTGTGCATGTGTGTGGTGTGTGCATATGTATATGGTGTGTGTGTGGTGTGTGGTGTGGTGTGTGTGTGGTGTGTATATGGTGTGTGTGTGAATGTGGTGTGTGTGTATGTTTGTGTGCATGTTTGTGGTGTGTGTGTATGGTGTGTGGTGTGTGTGTATGGTTTGTGGTGTGCGTGTGTATGGTGTGTGGTGTGGTATGTGTGTATGGTGTATGGTGTGGTGTGGTGCATGATGTGTGGTGTGGTATGTTTGTGGTATGTGTCTATATATCCGGCAAGTTTGTCCCTCTAGAAAACCTTGATGCAAAATAAGGAAGATCACAGTGATAAGGGATTAGAGCCTGGAATGGTCCTCAGCCTTCAATTTACTTCCACCCTGGACACACACATGCACACACACACATACACACACACAAACCACATTTGTGTGCCATTTCCAGCTAAATGAATATTACAGAACAAAAAAGCACAAAACTAACAGGGATCCTTGGCTCATTATTCAAATGGGGAAACTGAGTCTCAGAGAGTAAACAACATCTGCACCAAGGAACTCACTGAACTGGCTACGGAAGTGAGCTGCTGTCCCCACATGTGGCTTTCTGACAAAGCCACCATCCACGTCACAGACACTTCATTCAGGAAACCCAACCATGCAGGATGGGGGAGCAAATGGGAGAGGAGAGGGAGTTTGGGGTGCCTCAGGATCCCCACATGGAGGACTCTGTGGTAGGAACCAAGGAGGCTGGATCTCTGCAGTGGGGAACCTCATCTCCTGGTGCCTTGGCACAGCTGGACCTCTCTCCAGGTTCTCCAGTTCCAGAACATGAAATTTATCCTTCACTCTGTGCACACCCCCCTACACCCACACACCTCTGCTCAGAGTCTTTTCCTGCAGACCCCAGCCTTGGAGCACCCAGAACATGAACTTGGCCTCCTCCCCCCAGCTCCTGACCCCCCCCCCCAGCTTCCTCTGTGGTAGGGAAGCAGGAAAAGAAGTAAATCCTATGAGGGACTTAGGGTCACCGAGGTCACTTGAGAGCTCAGATGACAACCGAGTGGAAGGATGCTGGGTGAGAGGGGCTTCCTGGCCATCAGGGAGGGGTGCCTATGGAGTAGCTAGAAGAGAATCCTCTCTCCTGGGGTGGCCCTCTGGCTACTCCTCCCTGGGTCAGAGCCTGTGGAAGGCCCTGTGCTCTGACACAGCCCGGAGGCTCACCCTATAACTATAAGAAGGGCATAGAGGAGACAGAATTTCTCTGCCAAAGAGTAATAGAGTCCATTAGGGCGACGTCAATCCTTGGATGCTGCAGAGACCTAGATACCCAAAAAACAGCGGCTTGTTCACAAGGAGGCTTAGGAGACAGGACCATGAGAAGGCGGAGTCAGATATTTAAATAAGAATTCAGAGTCAGTCCTGTGGTACACACCTATGGTCTTGGCACTCAAGAGGCTGAGGTGAAAGGGTTACTGCAAATTTGAGGCTATCCTGTGCTACACAGTAAATCTGAGAGCAGCCCAGTCTATATAGTGAGACCTTGTCTTAAAGCAACAACAGCATCAGCATCGCAATATGAACGAGAATTCATCAGATAGCTTGAAGGGCTTGCAGACAATAAAGCAGGCTGGTATGCTAGGTGCTGGGGCTGTGACCATGAGGACAGGAAGGACATCTCTCATGAGGTGACATGTAAAGTCCGAGAAGAATTTGGCTAGGTACAGAACAGGGGCAAAGCATTCTGGGAAGAGAGGATTATGGATGTACAGCCTTGAATCAGACCCCGAAACATTTGCTGGCAGATTTAGAACTGGGGCAGAGCGATGGAAGGTGGACTGGAGGTGGCTCACGGAGGCGGTCAGGGACTCGCCCCGTAAGGGTGAGGGAAAGCAAGGGACTCAGATGTTCTGCTAACGACGGGATTTAAAGCTGTAGGGGAGTTTTGAATAGAGGCATAAAGAGACCTGATTTATGTCTCCGAATGGCCTGATTGCTGAATGGAGAGTGGGCTGTAAGTGTTCGGGTAGTGCCGGGAGGGGAAATCAGCTCGAGTGGCTGTAGTGTTCAGCTACCGGTGCTGGTGGCAGCTGAGCAGAGACCGATTCTGGATTTGGTTTCAAATTCAGGCTGGCAAGCGATGCGGACAACTGCATAAGGCCAAGAGTGAAAGAGGCGTGGAAAAGACAGCCAAGCCTTGGTGGCGCTGCCAGGAAGCCAGAGTGCTCTCCATTCATCAACTGCCACCACAAGCCGAGGCTTCCTCTGTCAAGGCTGCAGGAGACTTGTCCATTCATGGATTCCAGCAGAACGTATTTCTCCAGTTTCAGCCGGGCCCCTTGCAAGCCCTGGTGTATCCTGGCCAGCCCTTGCCCTGTGCCTGCCCGATTTTTCGCTAGAGGAGTGGAAAGCCCACCTACCTGGCTCCAGCCGGGTGGGCGTGGCCTCATATGCTCATTCCAATGGGAAGGAAGACACTGGGGCCTTGAGGAGCTTGAAAATCACAGCGCTGCGGTGGTCTGGAGAAAAGCGCAGATTCTACCCATCCCTGTACCCGGGGAGCCGGGGGTATGGAGGGGGTGTGTGTGCCAGCGGACATCTTTTGTCACTGTGGGCTGTAACGAATGGCAGACAGTGCAGAGGACCTAGGCATTGTCAGAGGATGGCTACTAGGAGTGCTTGTGCCTGGGACTAATTGCCTTCTGCAGATGCTGTGCAAGGTCACACAGCAAGCAGTGTCTCACACAAAACCTTAGTTCTCTTACCAGCAGTATGAGTTGGCTCTGCTGTCCTACTGATTCGTGACGGAGTACCACGAGGCAACTCTGAGTCCCCGGAGTCACCTTACCTCTCCCAGCCCATGGGCTTCTGTGACCAAATCTTTACCCAAACCTTCTCCTGCCCCCAAGGCCCCTCCTGTATTTTCATTGCAACCCAACTACCATTAAAATCGTCACTCATACCTACCTTGTTCCCGGGGAACCTCCATAGCACTCAGCCAAGGCTCCATCCAGCTACCTTTAGTCTCCCCTCCCCCAGTGGCTTAGTAGGTACCTAGGTGGGGTCCACAGCATCAGATGGCAGCCCTGAACTATCATCCCTGCCCCCAGCCTAGAGCTCCAGTCTGTCAGCAGTGATGGATGCTGGGCAGTGGTCCCTTGGAATGGATCCTGGATCTAAAAGCCTCACTGCAGCAGTCATCCTGGACAGGAGCTGGGAGGAGTGGGGGGAGGGACACAGGGGGTCCCCCAGAGCCCGGCTCCTTGCCATGAATCAGTAGGCCAGCAGAGCCAATTAGTATAGATAAGAGCTGGGCAATGAATCACGGGCCCATTAGTTCCCTGGCTTGTACCCTCCCTCAAAGTGGGGTCCTGGCCCTGGTGGGGGGGTGCTGCTTCTCTCTGGGTGGGCTCTCCTCTCCAGAGCCCCTCCTGCTCAGAACTGCTGAAAAGACCCTCCTCTTGCAGAGTGAGCTGTGGCGGCAAGATAACAAGATCTGCACCGTGGGTCATTTGCATATAATTTGTATATGATTTGCATGGGACATGAGCACTGGACACTCCTTGATGCAGACCCTCCCACCTTTCCTGTGGGTTCACCTTGCCAGAGCACTGGTTCAACTGGAGAAAACATTGTTCAGAGGTCCCCTTAGCCATGCCTAGAGCAGACCTGACTTGACTCAGTCTTTCCACATGGAAAGCGAGGCCTGGCTCCTTAGATCCCCAGAAACAGGAGTCCTGAGTGGGGCTTCAGGCAAGGCCTAATCACTGACAGAGAGTCTGATTAGAGATCTGGTTCATCCCCGGAGTGAGTGTGTTATCACCCTATCAGCTGGCCAGAGTCTGGAGCAAATACCTCCTTAAGTCCTTGAGGGAGTCTCTGCCTTGATATAACCTACTTCAGATGGAAGCCCTCAGCCTGGTTAGTGGGGGACATCCAGGCCAGCAGTGGAAGGAAGGAAGTACTTGAGATCTTACGTGACAAATGTTTTCCAAAGACTGCCTCATCTTCCTATGACTCCCTTCTCCTCCTGAGGAGAGACTGGGGGACTTGTCCTAGGTCACAGCTAAGACTGAGCTGACAGTCTGACTTGAGCTCTTTGGGTGGGTGAGTTCTGAGCCACACAGCCCTCATCCCCTCCTGAACTCAGCCTCATTCTCCCCACTACTGACTTGACATTCCAACCAGCTGTCCCACGGGACCTCTAACAAGGTGTTGAAATCTGAGTTGGTTACCCCTTGCTCCCAACTGGCTCCTGACTCCTCTGCGAAAAGTTAGCTTAAGACTGCCCGAGCCAGCAACCTGGGGATCCTCCAGCTCCAGCTCTTCCTCCTCCGTGTGGACCAGGCATGTTGTGAATGTGTGGTTTCGTCATAAACTGGCCCCTTGTTGGGCTCTTACGGTCTTGCCATGCGTTGGCTAGGGCTCTGAGCCTCACTTGCTTAGAAGACTCCTACAGTCTCCTATCAGGTCTGGAGCCTCACCACTTCCTGCATCTTGTACATCCTTCGCTTCCAATCTTAAGCAGGTTGACCCCTTACTACTTTTAAAGTGAAATAATAAAAGATCCTCAAGGTAGGCCTAAATTTCTAGACTCTGACTCCTCCTCCCTGTCACAGTCCAGTGAGCGACTGGCTTCATGGGATTCCGTGCCTTGCCTAGAATGTACTATAGGATTTTACCCTTGCTGTCAGCCCCGACATCCTTCCCCCACTCCCCACCCCCCTCCACCTAGCAAACCATTTTGTCTTTCCATGATCAGCTAAGATCAGTTAAATGGCATTTCCTCCGGGAAGCTGATCCTGCCCTCCCCCGGCCGGGTGGATGGCACACTCCAGCCCTGGACTCACACTGCTAGCCTGGCATTTTCACACTTCCCAGCCCTTAGCAGCTGGCCCATCCAGCATTTTGCTAAGAGGCCTGGGACAGGGTCCAGGACATGCTGACCTCTGCTTCTGTGACCTGACACATGTATGTTCAGCAAAGGACTTAGGAGAACTAACCTCCCCGGTTGAAACCACCAGGGACAGGTGGCTCACTAAGCTCTTCTGGAAGTTGGCTGTGATCTCTGTGGCCTCTGGGCTCACATCTGTCTGCTCTGGATGTCAGATGGACTCTCACATGGGTGACAGAGGAGAGTCAGGGGATCAGAGTCTAGAATGAAGCGGGGGGTGGGGGGGGAACTATAGATGAGCTCCTGTTGTTTAGTAGGCCTCTCTTTCCTTACGTTTACCTGTTAAATGGAGTGACAAGCCCTTCTGAGATTCCCGGAGCTCTGGGGTTTACAAGTAAATTATGGCTTGGGGATTTTGTGACTAGGGCTGGCCAGGTAAAGCCTGCCCTGAGTTTAAGTGAAGACAGAGCTGACCCTGAAAGGCAGCTGTCCAGGGCAGACAGGAACTCTCCCAAGAGTTGTCTCTCCAGAGGATGAGGGATGACTTGAGGAGGGGGTCAGGGTAGACACATTGGGGGGGGGCGGGGGCGGTGGCTCTTTCAGAGTCAGTAATTGTGAAAATCAATGGTGCGGCCGGAGGCAGGAGACTGAGGAAAAGCCTAGGGGACTAGACTCCCAGGAAATAAATGGGGGTGGGGGGGTGGGGTGTGCAGTACCTTTTCTGCATCCTCCCTCAGGGCTGGGGGGTGGGGGGGAAGAAGAAATGCAAAGCAAGGGTCTAGCATTAGAATCTTGGGAAGAAGGACGAGGAGACTTTGGGCGGAAACAAAAATGTACATGTATGCAAATTCAAGAGACTCCCATTGTCTGTGTTGTCGAGGTCCTGAGGACAGCCCATCCCTCCCAAGCCCAGGCTGAAGGTTCTGCTACTGCCTCAGGCACGCTGTTCTCCTCTGTGAAAAGATGGCTTGTCCTTGAACATCTCTGGGAGTGGCAGCACACATAAGGCATCCCCTCCGTACCCCCATGTTTATTTCTAACCCTTCAACTGCCAGGCCCCAGGTTCCTTCCACGCTAGCTCTCCCCTGGTTTTTCCCTTCTGTGTGACCCCTTCCTCTCTGCTTCATGGCTTCCCACAGTGCAGTCCTCCAGACTCTCTCTGAGGTTCCGGTTTGGCAACTCAGGGTGGTGGGAGCCGACTGTGGAAGGCCAGGCCAGACCTCCCACCCTTTCTCCTTCCTCATCACCCACCTGAACCCACACCCATCTCACAGGAGGAAAACAGCAGACACTGGGGGTCCTGAGGAGGGAAGAAAGAGAGACCCTGTGTGGGGTCTGAAGAGGTCCTGGGGTGGGGGTTGGGAAGAGGAGGAAGAAGGAGGAGAAACGAACCATTATTCTTCTGCAGGAGCCGCTGCTGGGCTGGAGGTGCCCGTGCTGACCCAAAGCAGGAAGACACTTTTGTCTGGCCCGCCCCTTTGATCATCCCTGGCCTACTCCCTTGGAGGCTGTTAACATCCTGCTTTATGAGCTGGGGTTGAGGCAAGCCTCTCACCTCATCGGAGGCTCCCTGGCGGCTGCCTTTGGTCTTCTCACCATGCCCGGCGCCTCTACTGGGGACCTGTGGCTCTTTTCCACACACGCCAGCAACTCCAGGCCTGGTAAGAGATCCAACAGACCAGCTAGTCTCTGTTCTCATGTGCCCCTAGGTGGATGACAAGCAGGTAGGGTACTTTTGGCCAACGGTCTAAAGCAGTGGTTCTCAACTTTCCTAACGCTGCGACCCTTTAGTGCAGTCCCTCACCCTATGGTGATGCCCATCTATAAAATTATTTTGTTGCTACTTCATAACTGCCGTTTGCCGCTGTTATGAATTGTAAATATCTGATATGCAGGATATCCGATATGCAACTCCTGTAAAAGGGTTATTTAACCCCTGAAAAGGTCATGACCCACAGGTTGAGAGCCATTGATCTAAAGAGCCAAACAGTCCAATAGAACAGTGTTGAATGAGGACTTCAGTGGGCTTCCTGGAAGAAGCAAAGAGAGGACAGAGGAAAGGAGAGAGGGAAGTAGACCAAGCATGCGATGGAGGTGAGGAGGCAGAAGCAGAAATGATGCCAGCCCTGAGCCTCAGTTCGTTTGCCTGTAAAATGGGTCAACACTTGCTTTCCTAGGATCAGCCAGTACAGGAAGGCCTTAGTCAGAGATCACTCTGCCTTCGCCCTCACTTCCTGTACTGTCTTCCTCTCTGGGATGCTTCCAAGTCCAAAGGGGCCAGCCCCTTCCCTGGACCCCAGTATCCAGCTGTATCCAGAAACATCTGCCTCCCTTGTAAGAACTTCCCACAAGCCTGGGGGGGGGAGCGGGGCGGGGGACAGCGACGGATGAAAAGAGCAAGGTGCATCTTCCCACAGCTCTCTCCCCGGCCTTGCTGGACAAAGGAGTCCATCGCTGGCTTCCAGCTGCCCTGAAACACACCTGCTTTCCCTCTCAGCCCCTCCGGGTGGCCCCTGCTGGGCCTCCAGGATGAGTCTCCACTTCCTCCCCGCTGCCCCGCAATGGATTCTCCAGTCTCGTTTCCAAAATTCTAGCCAAGTTTTGTCCTCCGGAACACCCTGTTGTCATTTCTGCACGCATGCATCTGCTCTCTGGTCAAACCGCTACACTTCTTTTTCTTTTGGTTTTAGGTTTCTGAGACAGGGTTTCTCTGTGTAGCCCTGGCTGTCCTAGAACGAGCTTTGTAGACCAGGCTGGCCTTGAACTCAAAGATGTGCCTGCCTCTGCCTCTTGAGTACTGGGATCAAAGGCCTGATCCACCATGCCTGGCTAACTTGCCACACTTCTTTGAGTTCTTATCCCTCATTTTCACTAAGGCACCCCATGAAGACTTGAGGGTCCCTGTAACCCTAATGAGCTATGCTGTCATGGTCCTGGGGTACCCAGAACTCTTTGTCCTGCTCTCATGAAGAGGCCTCAGTCTCCAGGACAGAGAGAGGACTGCAAGAGGGCTGAGGAGACTTCTGGGACAGTTGGGGTTAACAGTGAGAGTGGAGTTAGCAGGTGTCACCCACAGCAAAAGGAGATTGTCCTCCTGTGGTCTGACCCACAGGGGTAGATCTTGGAATCACAGACTGTCCCCAGGGAGGACTTGAGGATTCTTGCAATTTTCTCTCTTCCTGACAATGGACAGGTGAAGAAACTGTGAGCAGGCAAAGGACTCACTTCCTTTTTCTCAGTATCCAGGTTACGATGTGCAGAAAAAGGATTCCTCGAAAATGCCCACATCCTGGTGCCTAGAAACTGTGATCAGATACGGAAGCCGTGATGAAGGTAAGGGCCTTAAGCCTAGGACCTTGGCCTGGGACATCCATGGATGCCATACAATAGCCATCAGTAGCCCAGCCAGGAAAGGACAGAGAGGTAAGGCTGGAAGTCACGGAATCAGGCGTGGGACTGATGTATCAAAGGGGTCATGAGCCAAGGGAGGCACGCAAACTTCAGACAACCATGACAAGCAATGGTCCCTCCACTTCTTGTCTACCACAGACTTCTGACCTGTGAGCACAGCTGGGAAGCTGAGTTTCACCGTACGTGTAACAATTAGTTTTAGTTTCCTTAGGTAACTCATTTTGTGTTTTGTTTTGTTCTCCAGACAGGATTTGGGTAGCTCTGGCTATCCTGAAACTTACTATGTAGACCAGACTGGCCTCAAACTCATCTGCCTCTGCCTTGGGGCTGAGATTAAAGGCATGAGCTGCTAAGCTCAGCTCATGGCTAATTCTCCTCCCCCCACAACCTCCCACCCCGGTTCCCTTTCTCCCTCTTGCTCCAGCCCCCTGCTCGTTCCAGCCCATGGGTTTTTTATTTGTTTCTTATTACAGATGGTTGTGAGTCACCATGTGGTTGCTGGGATTTGAACTCATGACTTCTAGAAGAGCAGTCAGTGCTCTTAACCGCTGAGCCATCTCACCAGCCCTCATGGCTAATTCTTAACTCATCACTAACCACACAGGCTTTGGAGTGAGAAGCTTTATGGGTTCACATAGGGACCCATGAGATTTTCTTCTGCATTCTTTCACTCACTGTAAGTGTACACCTACTGTGGGACAGGCAGATACCAGGTGACTTGTCACAGCCCCTGCATTCAAGGAAGACAGTGTACAGGGACCACGGACGCTCCCAACAGAAGCACCATGTAGCAAAGGAGACTTTAAGCTGTAAACTGAATGACTGCAGCAGCCACAAGGAGATGACCACTGGGTCCTGGGGACAGGAGGAAGGGAGTCCCTTCTGATGCCTATTTGTGTGACTTGGGCAACTATTCACCCATGTTAAGTGTCAGCTTCTGCACCTGCCATGTGGGAAGAGCCATCACATCTCCCTGCTCGGCTTTTGGGAATTAAACGATGTTGTCTGGGGAGAGTTTGAGATCCTGTTCCTGGTACAAGGAAGACTCTCAGAAAACAAGGCAGGCCTTTACAGGAGAGATGAGAGTTGAGCTCTGACTTAAAGACCACCTAGGAACGTGATGGATAAATAACCAGGATAAAGCATTTCCTGGCAGAAAACCCAGCTTGGACAAGGCACTGTGGGCTGGGATGGCCTTTGGGGGTAAAATAAATGCAATGAGATTTAGGATCTGAGTCTGAAGTTGCTGAGAGTCAAGAGATTCTTGCCTGGGGAGGGTACCGAGATCCCCAAGAACTCTTCTGACATCCCAAGATTGGTTTATGCTGAAATCAAGAGGGAGCCACTGAAGGTCCTTGAAAAACAAAATGATCGGATCAGATCATACTTTGGGAAACAGACCTTTTTCTTAGGTTGATACCAAAAAGAAAAGAGAGACTTTCAAGGGCTAGAGGGAAGGATTCATTCTAATTTACTTTGGTGGGAGATAGGAAAGGAGAGAATCACCTAGGACTCTTGAGAGAAGATCTCCAAGGAGGCAGGGGTCAGGGGGACCACAGCAAGCAAGAGAACAAGACCCAGTGTCCATACAAAGAAATGGAGAACCCAGAGAGGGTCATCATGGCAGGACCTGGACCTTGGATTTTTGGATTCCTGGTCTAGTGTTTGTTCCAGGATATCCTGGCAGCCACCACGACTGGACAGGAATCCATTGACCCCTAGCGGTGTATATACAGAGCTGGCCCTCTACTACACCAGCTCTGGAGAATGCTGGTAAAAATCCCCGTTCTTGTCAGCTTTTCTGGGGACCTGATGATTGCCTGATCTGCAGAGAAGTGAAAAGAGTGGGGGTGAGGGACAAGATGATGGTTTATCTCCCAGTGATGTGGAGCTAAAGAATGGGGGAGGGGAAGGTCAGAAGCAGGGAAATGAGGGTTGTAAGAGAAATGGGGTCCTGCCTCTAGCTAGCAGAACCTCAGCTTCCTAAGTGCAAGGATCCGAACCTTTGCTGATAGAACAGACTGAAAAGTTACCTCGTCACACTGCCTGGGCTCTGGGGACCAGTCCCTTCACTTGTCTCACAAGACCCTCCAATGTCTCCTTGACTCTGTGCTCCTCTGAGGGACCAGGGCTGAGACCTTCAAGGTCATCTATGAGGGTTAAAGAAGCAAGGAAGTGCCATCTGACCTTGTCTCAACCCGTATGTTAACTCCTGGAAAGAAACATGAGGAAGCTAATCCAGCCACAGTGCCTGTGGGATCAGCTACCCAGAGTCTGCTAGAACAGGGGAGCGCAGCGAGCCACATATGGCTTCTTTGCTGTGGAGAGTCCCTGGTGAGTTCCCACTGCCACCCATCTTTATCATCTCCCAAGTGACTACAAGCTCAGGAGGACAGAGACCCTGATGACAAGGCAAGGAATTTCCTAAGATGCTGGCCAGGATCTCGGAGTCCTTAAGTGCCGATGGGACCCTTCCCAACTGCAGAAGTCTTTCATAGCATGTGTCTTGGGGCTTGCTGGTGCCAAGAGATGCTCCAGAAGAAACCGTCTGGGGCCAGATAAGGTTGGGAAATGCTCTTTCCTGGAATTCCTTGGGGATTTATATTCTACATGAGCTTAAGAGAGGCTCTGAAATATCCTGCAAGTTAGCATGCTGCCAGATTAGTTTTCTGACATGGCTCTCCCAAACTTAGTTCACCACACACTGTCCCTTCTGAAAATTACCTACTGGTAGCACAAGACTCAGCCCCACAGTAACACTTTTGGAAACAGTACCTTGAATGGCAAAGCTGAGGACAGGACGGACAGCTACAGCATGCCAACTGCCTCACTGCAGAAGTGTGCATATTGGGGAGCACTCGGGGAGCACTACTAATGGGGAATGGTAGCTGTTTGAACACCACCAAGGTCTACAGGTTCAGACACTCCCATCACCCCTGTGACCTCAATTCAGTCACCACACCTGAATGTGTGTGCTAGTTGATAGACTCCGCATGTCCTGAGGGACCCTTGGCCTCTCGTTGGACCCAGAAGCACCTGACTAGGGAGCCACTGAGAAACTGCAAGCAGGAGACTCTTCCCCCAAAAGAATGTTCCAGATTGCTTGATAAAGAGGCTAGTACCCCATCAAGTCACCTACTGTAGGAGCTCCTGTGTTCGGGAAGGCACAGGTTTCAGAGAGAAACTGGGGGATTCAGGCCTGATGCCATCACTCTCCAGACGCTGTGGGCCTCCACTAAGTCACTCAGTCTCCCAGAGCATGCTTCTTCATCTGAAAATGAGGGAAGAAAATCTGCTTTCAGGATTGCCAGGGGAGTCAGTCGGGGCCCATGCGAGCCCTTGCTGCCTCCAAGGTTATAATGAGATAAGTCTTGTCTCCAAAGATGGAGAAGTCCTTCCAGGGTTAAATTTTACTGTTCATGTATTCATTCATTCATTCATTCATCTCAAATTTTTATCATGGGCCAGCAGCTAGGAAAGCAATACTGAGTAGAAACAGACTGGTCTCTGTCTGCTCAGAGCTCACAGTCTGGTAGAGTCATTCATTCATTCATTCATTCATTCATTCATTCTATACAGGATGGCCACTGCTGGCCAGTCATCACGATAACTCAAGCCTCTGGTATAGTGCCTATGATGGGTGTCCACCATTATCAGTTGTTTGGTCCTGTGTCGGTCTGGTGACATCACACACCTAGAAGCCACTCTCCTACTGGAAGATGACTTCCAAAGATTCAGGAAGATGGTACGGAAAGTTCATTGGAAATTCACTACTTGTTCTGGCCACTTGTGGATCCGACAGCCATTTGTCTGCCTGCGTGTTGACTAGTCCTGCTTTTGCCCTGAGCCTCTGGGCCTCCCTTTTCAAGCAAGCCCTCAACTGTAACCTTCCACACAACATGGCACACAGGAATCAATCTCTGGGATCACCCACACAACCCTGAAACCATTTCTGCTGCTTGAATCTATATATCTTAAAGTACAAAGCTGCCCCTCCCACCCTGGCCCATGGGCCTCCCTTGGGTGGAGAAGTGGTCAGGGGCCCTGAGAGTTCAAAACCAGAGGCTGGACTAGAAAGGGAAGAGGAACCAGGGGGTTGGTGATTTGGTGCCCACAATCTTTTTTGGTTCTGGTGCCTGGAAACTGACAGTAAGATCCTGGAGGGAGGTGCTGTGTGGGGAGGGTGACATCACTCAAGTTGTCAGCTTAGATGCATCCCTGGCACTGAGAGGACTGACTGACGTAGCATCCCCTACAGCTACTCTCAACCCTGCCTGCTGCCTCTTCCCCCTCCTTTCTTAGAACTCTCATCCCCTCTACCCTGGCACTCCCTGTGTGTGTCTGACTGTTCCATCTCTCTGAGTGCTGAGTTTGCTCTCCCGCAGAGGATGGTTCGGGTCGGTGCATAGTGGCTGTAGTGTCCCTAGTACAGGCTCAGTGTGGAAGCTCCCCTGAAGACCCCCAACCTGGGATGTCCCACCTCCCGAACCACACTTGCTCTCTCTAGCCTGAACTGCTTCACAAAGTGTGTACAGTTGAGTTCTGGACACGGGCACCCTCCACAGACCGTGTCTCCTCTTCCATCCCCTGCCCTCAGTTTTGCTGACATTCCTCCAGGCCTGCTGGCAGCAAGCCCTGCCATCTCAGCCACGCTGAAGGTGCCCGTGTTCTGTTTTCCCGGTTCTGGAGGGGATGTATGTATGAAAGGTTTAGGGTAGAACCATAGCAGAACTGTCTGGCTGGAGTGGGTGAGCAGCTTCTCCAGCTGCTTCCAAAATCTCAGGGATGGGGGGAGCTCCATGTATTCATTTATGGCCAGGAGAAAGTGGAACAGTTTCTCCTTCTCTTTGAGGTAAGTGACATTCTGGGACAACCCAATTCTCTGCTGCTCCTGATTCAAGCCAAGGGCTCAAACCAGCTCTCACCTGGGTCTCTGCCTTGGCCCCCTAGTGATCTCCTTGCTTTCTGACTCTGCTGTGCAGACTCTGCTCCTACACTGGGAATTCAACCTGACCTGGAAGAGCTTGTCCAGCCACTTCCTCACCGACAAATCCTCTCTTCACGGGTGCCCCTTGTTCTCCAACTCCAGCCTCATCTTCTCCCAACAGCTTGTATTTACTGCTGTCTGCTTCAGCACCTTGAAGACACCATAGCCTCTGCCTGACAGTTCTCCAATCCCCTCCCCTCAGGTCTCATCTTGTGCATCCATTCCTTGGACAAGGCTCCCGCTTCCCCATGCTGGTCAGATCTGAGTGTTTACATGGCATCTTCTTATTTTCTTTTCGCCAATCCAGACTATCATGCCAACTCCAGCTGTGGACCTACTTGATTGACATCTGCATGCCACTGAGCTGCAGGCTGTTTATGGGTAGAAGCCAAATTTGTGTTGCCCTCTCAATACCCCCAGGCCGGCACAATTTCTGGCATGTGGAGGTCTCTCAGCAAATAAGTGTTCAAATGAGCAAAATTCAAGTGAGCGATGTGCCTACTGGAAGGTCACCCAGTTAGGTCTTTGGAGTCTTGGGCTCCTGTGGGAAGGGAGAGGTTAGCTCTCAAGAGACAACTGGGGAAGAAGAATTCCAGCGTTGTCTTAGGCCAGCCATTGGCTACTAGTCCTCAAAGCCAGTATTCCTGGGTAGCCAGCCAGTGCCATTAGTGCCATGAATGCCACCATAGCTGTCCTGCGGTGCTTCTAAGCATCCAGGTGCTGGGAACTCAGTACTTCTTTGCTTTTCGACTTCGAAATGTTCCTACCCCAACCCATCCTGGAGGGGAGAAGAGGGGTCTTCAGCCCATATTCAGGGGGTGGAGACCTTATGGGAAAGAGGGAGAGGAGGAAAGGGAAGACAACATCTTTGAGAAACTCAGGACAGAGGAAGAAGGCTTGTGGGAGACAGGGTGTTGCCTGGGATGTAGGGGGATGTAGACAGTCCCATTTTTCTGCTCTGGAAAAGGAAGAGAAAAAGAAAAGGATGCTTAATGTCCAGACACAGCCAGACTGGTTCCTCAGAGCAATCCCAGGGGACTTCCTGGAGTAGAGGAACTTTATAGAAGCCGCAAGTGAGACTGGGAGGGAAACGGTCCACACCCAGGGGTACAGGGAGCGAGAATCACATTTGAGAATGGCTGAGAAACAGAAGGCAGGAGGGCAAAGAAAGGCAGTGTGACCAGGGTAGAAAGGCATGTGAGGCAGGCAGGACTCACCCTGCGTGCTAACATGTCTAGCTGAAGTCGCTAAGCTTAGCATCCTCTAGACCAGTGCTCCTGAGGTGACCCCGCAACCGTAATATTATTGTCACTGCCACTTCATAACTTCGCTACTATTGTGAATCATAATGTAAATATCTGTGTTTTCCGATGGTCTTATGTGGCCCCCGAGAAAGGGTCATCCCACCCATGAAAGGGGTCGTTTGACTCTAAGGGGTCGCGACCCACAGGTTGAGAACCACTGCTTTAGGAGTTTCTGCCTCATTCAGACAAATAGTGATCATCTTCCCTGTTCCCATTTCCAGCATCTGTCACCCATCCCACCACTGGAGCCCATGGGGTCCCCATGCACCCAAAGCCATCTCCTCTGCCTAGAAGGGCTTCCCTACAGAACCAAAACTCTCTCCTTGCTTCCTGAAGACTGTTTTGTGAAGCCCCTGTTTCTGCCATGTAACATCGCATGTCGACGACTCCATCCCTCCCCATTCCCCTTGCCTGCCTGGCCTCTCTGCCACAGAAGCTCCTTCTAAAACATTCTATCACTCCCTCAAGAAAGAAGTAGGAAATGTCAGGGGCATACCGGACAGGACCTGGCCCACGGTGGGTGCTAAGTCACTAAAAGATAAAAGACAGAAGGAAGCTGGGAATATCATGACTTTCTAGCAGGTTCCCTGCTCAGCTGGGAGGAAACAGACTCACTAGGATGATAGCACTAATTCTGCCTCATATGCCAGGAACACAGTTGGCTCCCTGGCTGTCTCTTTAGTCAAGGCTCACCCTCCTCCCTTCCTCCGTCCTTCCCCCTGGAGTCCTCCTAGGGTGAGGGTGCTCCCAGCATCTGGCATCCATCAGCCCCTTCCAGAAGTCCTCGCGAAACAAAGGGGGAGGGTGTGTGTGTGTGTGTGTGTGTGTGTGTGTGTGTGTGTGTGTGAGAGAGAGAGAGAGAGAGAGAGAGAGAGAGAGAGAGAGAGAGAGAGAGAAAGAGAGAGAGAGACTAAAGCGATCCCAGATTGGGGCAGGCCAAGCATGCCTGTGAGCTGCGCCTGTCCCAGAGTCTCTCCCGCTCCAGTCCTGCCCAGAGCTACCCAATCTACTGCTCTCCCCTCTCCTCTCTCCTCAGGGCTGGGGGAGGTTGTGGCCAGCCACACAGGACTGCTGGCTCCAGATGTGAGGGGATGCGGAGGGGAGCTGGCAGGAGGGATCGGGCAAGCAAATGGGACCTGACAGGGGCCGGGCACCTCGGGCAAAGAATGTAAATAAAAAATCAGTAAATATTTAGGGGAAATGGAGCGGGAAGTGGGAGAAGGGAGTGGGGAGGGGAATGTGTTAGATTTCCAACAACATCTGGAGGGCAGTTCCCTCCCCTACCTTCTCCACACTCGGTCCCACCCATGGGGTCTCTCAGTTCAGTGTGATGGCTCTTGGGAGGGCTGGCTATTGGGCTTGGGGTGTTTGCCATCATTAAAATGCCCCACCCCCACCCCACAAGGCCTTACTGGAGCTAGGTAATGGGGTGATCTCAGATGGAAACATAGGGTCCCTGCCCTTAGAAACTTCTTAGAGAAAAGATGTTGGCAACACCTCAGGAGGGCCTTGAGAGAGGGTTGGAATAATGAATTCAAGAGCAGGGGGAGGGACAGCTTCCTGGGGGAGGGGCTAGGGAGATGTGGGGTTGAGGATCACTTTCAGAGACAGGTAGGAGATGGGACACCTGTGAGTATGGTGGGTGAGGGAGAAGATGAAGGAGACACAGAAAGCTGTGGACAAGGGGTGGACAGGCCTGTGACAGTCTCAGGTCCACACCCCTCTCCCACCATCTCACCCCAAGGAGACCCCACTCTTCTAGGAGATTCCATCTGAAGGGCCCTCTCACATCTCTCTCAGGGACTAGAAAGAAAATGAAGGCCCTACTCCAGGCCAATGCTGTAAACAAAGAAAAGCAGCAAGCAGAGAGGCCCCTGCACCCCTGCGCCCCTGCACCCCAGCACCCCACTATTGGGCAGTGTGCTCACTGTCTGGATTGAGGTTAGACCCTGAAGAGCCCCCAACAGTCTTCTGGCTTTTCTCATGTCTTATCCGGCTGGAATGGTGGTTTCCCTCAGCTGGGCCTCCCAGAGTCGGTCTGTACTGTGTAGAGCAGGGCTCTACAGAGGGTCACAAGCCTACAGTGTCATCTCTGGCTCCTGCTTCCAGGCCAGAGAACAACCGGCCTTTTGTCCAGCAGAGGATGCCCAAGGGGTGAGGTCACCCCCAACATGGCCCTCTTTGTCCCCTAACCAGTGAAACATCAAGGCTGAGTCCGGGCTGTCTGCCTGCATTCTCTGTCCTCAAGCCCTGGCTACCTCCTATGGGCTTCGTCCAGGTCACAGGGAGACACCCTCAAAGGGAAGGTGGCGACTGTGGCAGGTACTAGGAGAGGTGAAGAGAGTACAGATAGATCCACTAAGAAATCGTCCCCAGTAAGTGGGCAGCCCTTCCTCACAAGGAGCTTCAGGCACAAATGTGGCTTGGCCAAAAGAGCGCCTCAGAACTCAAAAGGAAAAAGCAACGGGTCTGGGAACAGCGGTTCTTGCTCTAATTTTAGACCAAGAGCCCCTCAGAAAACTAGTGAACCCCAGTTACAACAGAGAGAGAAGAGTTTTAAACAGATCTTCAAGGTCCCTTCCCCATAAAGGCAAAACCCCTCCCCCCCCAGAGGCTGTGGAGCCTAACTGATCAGAGGGACCCCGGAGTGGAAGGATCAGGCCTAGGGAAAAGTCAGGGCAGGATCTTCAAATGTAGTGTGATGTCCCCAGATGAGCCCTGGGACTGCAGGCTGCCCTTCCTCAGACTTAGGGCAGGTTTACCAGTCTGAATCAGCCTTCTAGGCAAAGAATGCTAAGATTTACCAAGGGACAGAAGGCCAGAGTCAGAGAGGATCCTAGTCACCCAGTGGGCCACAGCGAAACCCAGAAGGACAGGAAGTGGCTCCCTGAGGCCTGCAGCTACTGGAAAAGCTGCCTATGGGGAGGGAGCATGTCCCTGTGTGGCCCTGACTGGCTGTCCATGCCATTGAAAGCATTTACTGCTGTCCAAAGACTGAGGGGCCTGTGGAGGGTTGGGTCCGCCCAAGGAGCTAAATGGATCAAGGAGCGTCAAAGAGGATGATGGGAACATGGGTTAGTGACAGGGCATGATCTGACCAGGTCATCCTCTAGCTGTGGATTCTCAGGCTGCAGTGTCTTCTGTACCCTACCCTGCCTACCCCACCCCACCCTGTTCAATCTGAACCAGGCTCCACCCCATCTGGGTAGAATGTTATGGGAGCCGAGAATAGCCTTTGCTGGGGTCAAGGAAGGGAGGGACACTGGGGACTAATTGCCCTAAATAAATGAGCAATTAAGACTGTTAGAAGAAATAGCTAGATCCCCCCCCCACCGCCCTGAATTATCACCATGGCGACCACAGCCAGCTCCTCCCCAGAAAAGGCTGAGCCACTCTTTGTTTGGCCCACATAACTGTCATTCAGACTGAAGGCTGGCCAGAGTGGCCTCTTTCTGGAGAACCAGAAAGGGTAGAGGAAAAGACTGCATGGAAGGGAGGCAGAGGGATGACTGGGATGACCTGCTGCTTCAGACTGTCAGTGATGGCTTGAAGTCAGACAGTAGGGCGAAGGGGGATAAGTAGAGCCTCCGTGGCCTCCTGACCGCAGCCTCCAGTCCCAACGGCACTGCAGCCAATGTGGTAGGGGTTTAGGAGTAGATGTTGCCAGGAGTGGACCTTGCCAGGTCCCCATCTCCTCTCAGCACCTCGCCCCACCCCCTACACTTCCTGTAATGGCGTCTCCAATGGGGAGCCCATTAGTCCTTCTCAGGGTAGCGCCTAAGTACTGTGGCTGATAAATATAACATGAGCCCATCGATTAGAACCCTCCTAGTCCACACAGCCTGACTCCCTAATGGCTGCCCCTCCCCTCAGCCCAGACTCCCACCCCCCCCCACCCACTCAGGGCCCTTTTCCTGGCTTACTTGGAACGTGGAGGCAGTTATTACTGGAGCAGGGGTAAGGAGACGTGAGCAATCCCCAGGGCCCAGTTGGAAAGGCCCCTTGTTTCAAGACCTACTTGGGCAAGTCTGGATCCCAGGGTGGCCTGGCCTGGGAGGCCCTCCTCTGTCTGTCAGGGAACCAGAGGAGTCCTTGGCTGTCCTAGCTCATAGAGAACCTCTGCCTCTATGAGGGGCAGAAGTCAAAGGGGCCCCCGCCAATCAAGCCTCTGAGGGCTCGTTTGGTTTCTCTTAGAGAAGTCTGCAGTGCCACCGACTTTGACCTTGTCACCATACCCTCTTGGAATCCTGGGCATGGGCTAGCTTGCTGTACCTGTCCTATCCCACTAAGCTCTCCTGCCTTCCCCCAACTTCCCCCAACTCTGACAGTAACTTTTTCTGTCTTGCTTCAGGCAACTGTGGGCTACCATGCTCATCAGATCAGAGTCCCAGAGGAGAAGGAGGGACCATCTGCCTCATGGTGAGGGCTAGAAGGCATGAGCTATCTTCCAAAGTCAAGCAGGGCACTTCAGTGGGTGGGAACCTGGCCCCTATAAGGTAATCAAACCAATTAGACCTTGTTAGCCACTAGCTCTGGGAACTGAGATCCCTCTGCATCCATTCCCACAGTCTGCATAAGCCCTCTTGCCACTGGAGCCTACTGCTGGAGACAGCTGCATGGAAGGGCTTTGACAGAGAAGTCAACAATAGCTCTTGCCTGGGTGCCAGACGGAGCTTAGTGGGTGGATGGTGGCCCAGGCCTGGGAAGGGGCTGTGGTTTTATAACACTGTGGCTCTGGGTGGAGGCTGCCCACAGAATCCTCTAACAGGAAGGCTGAGCCAGGCTGGCTGCAGCCAGGAAGTTAATCCTTAATGTGCCTCTGGCCTTGCTGCTATTCAAACTCACCGCTTAAACAGGCCGTGTGGGGACCAGCCACAGAGCTTACATTCCTCGGGGTGGGGCTTGGTGCCGTGGCAAGTTGTATACCAAGGATGCTGCTGTGGGTTGTGTGTGCTCCAGGGGTGGCTGTCTGCTGAGAAGCTTGCTCTAAGAGGGTGGGTATGTGCCCCACCCTGACCCTGTGCCTCCCTTAAACTTCTAGTAGGCACCCCATCAAAGGTGTGGGCTTTGTGTGTGTGTGTGTGTACACATGTGCATGGGGTATGCATACGTGTGCATGCGTGTGCATCAGGCTTGAGGTCAACACCAGAGCTCTCCCTCAGTCACTCTCCACGTTTTTGTTTTTGGTTTTTTTTTCAAGACGGGGTTTCTCTGTGTAGCCCTGGCTGTCCTGGAACTCACTCTGTAGACCAGGCTGACCTCGAACTCAGAAATCAGCCTGCCTCTGCCTCCCAAGTGCTGGGATTAAAGGCATGCGCCACCACTGCCCAGCCTACCTTATTTTTAAAATAATATTTTTTATTAATTCTCTGAGCATTTCATACAGGTAGATGGTGTGCTTTGATTATATTCTCCTCAACTCCTCTTAGCTCCTTCTACATCTACCCTATCCCCCCCCCCCTCATTCCCTTCCTGATGTGGTTTGTGTATATGTGTGGGGGTGGGGCAGGGGTGGGGACAGTATTCTGAGACCAGGTTTCTCGGTGTAGCCCTGGTTGTCATGGGACTTGCTCTGTAGACCAGGCTAGCCTAGAACTCAAAGATCCACCTGCCTTTGGGTGCCGGGATTAAAGGTGTGCACCACCATGCCTGACTTGTCTTCCCCTCCCCCCACCCCCCTGCTCATGTCCAGTGAGGCTGGGAAGGGTTGACTAAGACTCAGAGAGAACAACCACCATCTCTCTCCAGGAGCATCAAGTCTTTCCTCTTGTGACCTTATTTAACCTGATTTCCACCTTAAAGGCCCTTTTGCTGATCTAATCAGGTTGCAGGTCAGGGCTTTAACGGTTCAACTGCATCACCAGACCAACTCTGCCTTTCTGCATTGCACCTAAGCTATACAGATGAGCTACCTGGGAGTCCCCTTTCAGCTGACCAAGCAAACTGACCCCTGTCCTTTCCCCAACCCCCACGCCTTCCTCCCTTGCCCCCAGCTCTTCCATTGCTAGAATTCTCGGGTGAGTCCGGAGCATCCAGAGGCCTCAATGGCCTGAATTCAGCCCCCAGCCCGGGATATATTTAGCCAAGTACTTCAGACACTAGACAAAGCCACTTCCAAGGGTCTGGTGGGAACTGAGTTGGGGGTGGGGGTTGCCCTTCCTGTTCCTTCCCCTGATATGGGGACCCTTCAGTTGCCCTTGTAGGGTTACTGGGAATGCCATTCTCAGGGCAAGGGCCTGAATGAGGGTGAATTGCTCTCTATTTCTAGACCATCTGCTAAGAAGGTCTGCCCCTGCCTGAATGGGCACATTCTGGAGTTTTCTTTCATATATTCACTACCCAGTCCAGTAACCAAGGGAGCTTTGAAAGAGATTTAACTGGTCTTGGGTGAGACTCCGGTATCCATCTATCTGTCTGTCCATCCACCTACCTACCCATCCATCTATCCATTTTCTCCCCTTTGTCTGTCTGGTCTCTCTCTCTCTCTCTCTCTCTCTCTCTGTCCCCTTTCTCTTCCCCTTTTTGTCTCTGTCTCTCTCCTTTCTTTGAAAAGCCTGTGTTGACTGTATACTGCAGATAGTTGTAGGATCCTGGGCCCACAGGCAGAAGCACAAAGGAGGAGGGGCTTGCTGGATTCTTAGGCCCCGCCCAGCCAGCTGTGGAATCAGAATCTATCAAGAATCTATCTCAACAGACTTCCCTGGGGGATTCCCATGTAAGCTACAGTTTAAGAATCACTGTTCTGACAGAGAAACCCTGTCTCGAAAAACCAAAAAAAAAAAAAAAAGAATCACTGTTCTAGGGCTGAAGAGATGGCCCAGCGGAGGTCTTGAGTTCAATTCCCAGCAACCACAGGGTGACTCATAACCATCTGTAGTAGGATCTGATGCCCTCTTCTGGCATGCAGGTGTACACGCAGATAGAGTACTTGTATACATAAAATAAATAAATCTTAAAAAAAAAGAAAAGAAAAAGGAATCACTATTCAAGAGTCTTTCATTGTAATGGACAGAACTCCAGACCTAGACTTCCCAAGGGCTGGTCAGGAGGCCAGCTATCCCCACCCACTACACCCCTGTAACACAACTCAGGGCCCTGGTTTATTTTTTTCCAATTTCTTTTTATTTGTGTTGGGAGCACATGTGTCACCACTAGAGGGTGACTTGGGGAGTCAGTTTTCTCTCTTCCTTTATGTGAGTTCCAGGGATCAAACTCAGGATTTCAGGCTTGCCCAGCAAGGATCTAACACTGAGCCATTCCACAGACCCAGGGGCTCTGACTTCTTAAAACTCCATTATGCTTGCTTGCCCCCACTACAAGGTCCAGACGTGGGTTCAGGGTCATATTTAGGTCCCCTGTGTATGTTCACATTCATTCAGTTCTCAGTCCCTGTCCCCAAACGGGCACATCCACGCTCACCAGAAGCCACACAGAGAAGTCTGGTAAGTGTCTTGGGTCCATAACTGGACTCTCCTGTCTGCACCAGCTCAGCTCCAGCCAGAGCTGTCCACTGTTCTTCTCCATCAGCTGACACCTCTGCCACCCTCCACGAAATCTCAGGAGCCGCGACAATGGAATTTCTCAGGACCCAGATGACATCATCAGGGTCCACTTCTGGGATGTCTTAAACAGAGCCTACAGTTCTCAGTCCTCCCCAGCTCTTTTCTGGTTACCCATTGTCTCTAACATCATACAGAGTTCCCAGAGGAGCGTGGAGGCCCTACTCTGCGTGAGCCTGCTGCCCCACTCCTGGTACCAAAGCCAGACCTAGCCTCTCCTGCTCACCTGGGGACTCCCCCTCCCTGTCCTCTGTGCTGCACCACTCTCCTCTGCTGCTCCCTCAGCTGGGGATGTGTTCACCCCTCCTTTCCTGCGTGGTAACAATCTCCTATTTATTCTTTGGTGCCCCGGATAAAGTCCCTCTCCCTGAGATGACTCTGGCCCTGTGACTGTCCCCATGGCTGCGTTTATATGAATCTCTCCTGCTTTGACATTGTGTCTGATGGTGTCCATCTCCTTCTGAGTCGCACTCAAGCAGAGTGGCTTGACTTGCTCCTCTTTGGATTCGGACACTCGTAGCCCAGCTCCTGCTAAGGCTTTGAAGCCTCAATGACAGCTATCATTGCTGCTGAAATACTATTTTTCACAAGGCTTCCACAGAAGTCATTCTCTATGTCATGCAGCACATGTTCCCCACAATGCTCCAGGATAGAGTCTTTTCTTATCCCCGTTTTATGAATGCCTGTTACTCAGAGAAGCAAAGCAACTTTCCCGAGGTCACACAGTAAAGGGTGGAAGAGCTGGGACTTGAATTTAGTTCGTGAAGTTCCAGAGCTCGTGTTCTCTGCACAGAATGTTTGGGGTGGATGATAGGATAAATGAACGAACAACTTAATAACCTTTCCACAGGAACTTCCTGGTCATCTCGTCATCAACACACTCTTCTTCGCTGTATTTAATCCCATCTTCGCCTCCTCCTCACCATGTTCTTCCGCGCCCTTCATTAGGAGTTAAGCATCTAATCGGTCCCGGCACAAGTGGCCGCCATGGGGCTTAGGATGTTGTTTCTGTCCTTCTGCTTTGAGTGAAACGAATCTTGGAAGTCCATCTTGGATCCAGATCCATTCGCTGCCTATGTCACCTTGGAACAGGCGTCTGTCCCCATCTCAGCCATTAAGCACACTGCCTGACTGCTTTAAGCTTCCACGTGTTCCCCCTCTATGGGGTTAGCAATGTTATTTACTACTAATGTTTACGGATGCAAACCTTCAATGAGGTTATGCATAGGAAAGCCTAGACCATAGCGAAGGCTTGGTTAACACTCACTGTTAGTATTCCCCAGCCCTGAGTGGAGACCACACTGTATTTGGGAGGAGGGAGCTGGATGACTACCTGTTCACCTTTCATCTTCATCTTCCCAGAAGGTCAAGGGCGGCCACACCTATGGATTCTGACTCCCACTAGAAGAAAGGGTGTCGAGAGGTGCTGGGATCCTTTTTCCCACACTCTGAAGCTGAGTGATGTCTTCCTTAATTTGGGATAAGATCAGGAATTGTTCCCGAGGGACACGAAGAACAGGGGAAGGCCTGAGATGTCCCAGAGCCGCTCTTGAGGGTACTAGAAGGAATCTGAGGCGCAGGGCCTACCAGCAGGGTCTCACAAGCTCCAGCAGGTTTTCCCCAGATAGATGACAGACTCACCTCATCCAGCAGCACCCAGAGGAGACCTCCCTCAGTCCCCAGCCTCATGCCTCCCTCCTGGTCCTTGAGGCAGACCTAGGTTGGCATCACTTCCTAAGTGGGCACCAAAAACATGCAGAAACTTCAAGAGGGGGCCTTTATCTGAAACCAGCAACAAGTAGCCCTCGGGTCAGGGCTGGAGGCCGGGGGACCAGTGCTCTGCCCGGACTCTTCCTCCCTCTCTGCTCCCTGAGGAGTGTGTCTTCAGAGACTCACTAGCTGAGCAGCTAGCTGGCTCTGGTTCACAGAGGGGCTGTGCCCTGGCCCCAGGCCCCCTCTGAAGCCCCCATTGTCAGGCATGGTGTAAAGGCAGACTGGGAACTGTTGTGGTAATTTCTTACCCCAATAAACACAATATAAAAAGCACACAGAGGCAGGAAGGCAGGGGCACACTGGAAGAAGGAGATCGTGGGATACCTGTGTCTTTTTTTCTATCACTCAGCTCTGAGCCTCTGCTGACCAGAAAGAGGAGTGTCCAGGAAATGGGACAGTCGGGATACCTTCTACATTTACCTGCCCTGAACCAACCTTTTTCCCACAGCAGGGCAAGTGGGTAAGAGAGAAGAATTCAGAAAATAAGAGGCAAACAATAAAAAAACCTCAAATGACTAAAGTAATGTAGGCTGATTGCACAGGCTCCAGGAGCCCCCGGATGTTCCCAACTCTAGAAGAGCTTTGCCGGGGAGCACCAGGGAGGAGTCCTATCACCAGGAGCCTGGCAAGGTGTTCAGGACTTGGCGACTGTCATAGCCCACCTTTAGGTTCAACGATTGTCATTTCATGGGAGGCTTGATGATCCCCTTAAGTATTCACAGAACGGAGGGCTGTGTCTCCAAAGAGCACAAACCAGGACATGTATGGGAAAGATTAAGGTAGAAGATGCAGCCTTTGCCCCCAACACCCGCAAGGGACCCATGTTCTCTAAAACACGGCTGAAAACACCTGAAACCTTCTCCCAGCACCTCCCTTAGTGGGGTCTCCAACCCCTACTTCTTGGATCTTAAGTCTTAGGCACACTTAAGAACTCCAAAGCTCATCTGCCCACTGCTCCCTGCTTTCAGCAGCTCTTCCTGAGGCCCCGCCTGGCATAGTGGGGGTGGGGTTGGGGTTGGGGGTATGCTTGGTTCACCACCCCCACGGGGCACCAGGCCAGCACTGCTGGAGGAAATAAAGGCCTGAAAGGAAAACACAAGATGTCGCTGATGGTTTTGATGAAAGTAGCAGGCCTTGCTTGTCTCACCACACACTGTGCTCTCCCCAGCGATCTTCCCTGGAGCCCCCAACAGTGGGAAGTGCCTTGTCTGGACCAGTCTTAGAGCTGTCACTCACAGGCCTGACTCTCCCAGAAAAGCTCTTCTCAAGTGGGGAACATGCAGAGTTCCCTGGAGCCCAATGGTCCTGAGAGCAAGGTAAGTATCTGAGCAGGCAAGTACCACAGCGCACACATGCACAGCCATGGATCAGGATTTGTCAATCCCATGCTGCAAGCCTGAAGTGACAGAGAAGGCTGCCTAACCATAACCAAGGGATTGCTGTCCAGCAGGGAGAATAAGACCCACCCTAGAGCAGCCTAGGGAAATGTGGAAGACACATTTGGGACCTCCTGGGGCGAGGCGGGAGGCTTACCCTCCAGGGAGGCTCTGATACAGCTGCTAACTATACTCCAGCATACGAAGGGGGGCTTACAGAATCCAGGCTAACTTTCTGGAGGAAGTAGACTTGTTCTGGGATTAGAAGGCTGGGGAGATGGCTCAGAGGGTAAGAGTTCTTGCTACATAAACATGAGGATGTGAGTTCAAATCCAAGCCCCCCACATAAAAAGATAGGATGCCTGTGCCGACATCCATGTGTAAACCTAGCACTGTGGGAAGGTCAGGAACAGGAGGACCACTGGGGCTTTCTGGGTACTCAATGACAGCTGTGCCCATGATAATAACCTGCATGGCTGAGTCTCAAAAAGTGGAGAGATAGATGAGATGCCTGCTTCACCCCTAGCAGGATTAGCAAGGGAAGAGATAGCCTCTGTGGCCGTCTTATGAAGTCTTTACTCACTGCTGTATATAATCGTCCTGAGGGGAGGCAGGGGTGGAGGGGTGGGGGGGCAGGGTGAGTACTGCCCTTCATCATCACAAGTCCTCAGGTGGGGAGTCTTACATAACTTGCTCATCCCTCTTCTCAGCCCCCAACCCAGAGCCATCAGCTATCTCTGTGCCCTGCAGTCCCAGCAACTCCCCTCCACAATCCTCATTTTCCCCAAGCAGAACAGATTGTCCCCCAACTCAACAACCTTCTGTAGCTCCCACTGCCTGAAGGAAGAAGCCCATCTCCTTAGTCTGGCACCCAAAGCTAGTCCTCCATTCAGCAGGCCCTTCCCACCACCCACATGGCCAAACCCTGGAGTATCACTGCAGAGAGTCACCTTCAGATCCCAGACAGCCTCTCTCTATAAGGGGATTGGTTATTCCTGTCTCCTTTTCTGAGAGCTAAATCCTCTATAGCCTTTAATACCAGAAAGATACCTCCTCCAGGGAGCCCTTCCTGATTCTCTTCCTCAGTAGGGGCTGTGACTCATGGCTGCCTTTTAGTTTAAAATAAAAATCATTATTCATATATGTGTGCATGGCATGAGTGGGGACACGCATGTGGAAGTCAGATGACAGCTTTGTGGAGTTGGTTCGCTCACCTTTATGCGGGTTCAGGCAATCAAATTCAGGTTGCCAGCCCTGAGTGCCCATGCCTTGGCCTGCTCTTGGCTATCTATTTTTGTAACTGGGTGTGGATTATCAATGAAAATTGGGGGCGACAGTAGGCTGCTGCCAAGGACTCCCGGGGACCGCCCATCCCCGGGGCTGACATTGTTGCTGTAGATCACAGCACCCCTGGAAGAGAGAATAGGGTGGGGTCACAGAAGCCTCTACTGAGCCTGGCACAGATGGATGCCAGCAGCCCCGGATAGAGCCCAGGCACCGAGTTGGCATGGCTCTGCTGCCGGAGATGAGGGTGAGACGAACAGCAATTAGTGGAGCCCAGGCTTGGGCTCTTAAGGCTAATTACCAATTAGATGGGGCTGGGCGATTAGCAACATGAAAGAGACAGTCAGCAAATAGTCACTGCCTGGCAAAGCGGAAGGTGGGGGTGGCCAGTGGTCGGGTCTCCTAGTGGTTAGTACGGTCCAAGACCCAGCAAGGATCCCCACGTCCTCAAGGGCAGATTCCTCTTCTTTTCGGTTCCCAGGATTAGCTTCAGACAGGAGCTGGGTGGCCTGGCTTGTTGATGACTCTGGAGTGGTGGTAGGGAGCACTTTGCCACACTTGGCCAGGTGATCTCTGCAGGACAGAGCCTTTAGGAGCCTTCATGGCAGACGCCCAATCGCCCAATCGGATGCATTTGTGTCTGGAAGGGTGCCGGCGAGGCTGGAGGGATGAAGGGAGGGAGGGAGCGAGGGAAGGAGGGAGGCCAAGGCTGATGGCTTCCTTCCTCCCTGCTCCTGGCTCAGCACTTCTTCACGATAGCTCTCCCCCTCCCCCTTCACCTCCCCCTCCTCCCTTCTCCTCTCCGTCTCCTTCCCTCCCAGCCCCACATCTCTTCCCTGCTGGCTTTGCTGTCCCAGGCTCTCGCTCTTTGGGTCTCTCTGTCTCCTTTCCTGAATCCCATAGTCCCTACTGTCGCTTGGGGAGGGGAACTGGGCTGCAATAGGAAGACCTGAGGATGGACACAGATATAACAGATCGTCTGATAGCAGGAGTGGGTCAACCGGGAGAGGGAAATGTGGGCGTGAGGACCGCCTCTCACTACCAGGATACTGTGGGAATGTGTGTAGATGACCCCACAGAGGACTCCGCTGTAGGCTCCTGGCAGCATAGACCAGGACCAAATCAGTTCTGCGGGAGCATGGTCACGAGTCTGCCCCTGACACATCCCTCTTCTCACGAGTGTCTGGTAGAACCCTGGCTGGCCCTGTAAGGCCAAGAAGCTGAAGGAATCTCATCTTCTGAAACGGCTTCCTTTTCGACTTTTCCCAAGCTGGCCTGGCTGGCTGCAGGGGTCGAGAGTGATGATGGTTGGGGCATTGAGTCTCTGTGTATATGAGTGCGTGTATGTGTGTGCGTGCGTGCGTGCGTGCGTGCGTGCGTGAGAGAGAGAGAGAGAGAGATGTTTGGCATGACCTATCTCAGCCGTCTATGCCTCTACATTCTCTAGGTCCACAGAGGAGGAAAGGATGCTGGTGTCCTGAGGGGACACTCCGTGAAGAATGGGGGTGGGGGGTGGAATGGGGAAGTTAGCAGAAGGCCACCAGGAGAGGCCTGTGTGGAGGAGGAGGCCAAGAAGACAAGCTTAGCAGTGGGCGTGGCCTGAAGATCTGCTTGGCGCATCTCTGTCTTGGCAGCTTTGACCATAAATGTGCTACACAGGAGATCAAAGCATGCTGGGCTCCTACCCCAGTGTCAGTGGGGTTGCAGAGACTGCCCGGCTGCCCGGGGGGGGGGCCCTAGGGACAGGTGTCACACCCCCGGCTTCCCTTCCAACTGCACTGGAGTCCTCTCAGCCATGGTGAGGAGATTGACCTGGTGCAGAGGAAGAAAGAGGAGCATCTGCCAGCAGGGATGTGGAAGGAGAGGAAGAGCCTTCTCCAGGGCTGGGGGTGGGGGATGCTGGGGCCCCTGTTGGGGCTTTTAGCTCTGTGTGCTTTGTACTGCCACCCCTACAGTGGGGGTTTTCCACAGCCCTGCTGTGGTCAGAAAACTATGACCAAGCCAGTGGTCTTCTGGCCTCTGAACTCACCCCTCAGCTATGCCCCCCGGACAATAGGGTTCTTTCTGCACAAGACGGGCACGAGGGGACCCGTCATGGACTTGTGACCTGAGGGACAGGCCTGCCCCAGGACATGGCTAGTCTTGCTCACACTTGTGGTCACTAACTGGCCTTAGGCCAGGATGGACTACGGAGAAAGCGGGGCTAGCCTCACTCTCTGGCAAGCCAATGCCTGGGATTCCAGTTGGCATGAGAGGGCTCTACTGGGCTTAGCGGGAGCCTGAAGGTACAAGCCAGGGCTGACCTGTTTCTGAGGCCGACACTAGGTGCCTAAGGAGTAGGCATGCAGAGCAGGGCTGAGAGGATGGAGGAGGAGAGAGAGAGAGAGGGAGGGAGGGAGGGAGGGAGGGAGAGAGAGAGAGAGAGAGAGAGAGAGAGAGACGCTATTCGGCACACCTGGACCAGGCTTAAGAAAGGAGCGCCCAGAACACACCCTTAGTGGTCCCTCAGGAAGAAGGTTCAGTCCGAGGAAAAGGTGCTTGCCAAACAGATGCCCAAAAAACTCAAGGAGAGGCAAAAGTGAGAGACAGAGGGGCCGTTATTGAGGATAAAGGCTCAGAGAAAAAGCCCATTTCATCGAGAGATGATCAGAAGGCTTCCGAAGGGACTGCGGGTGTGTGTGTGTGGGGGGGGGGGGGTTGGAGAAGAGTTTGCTCTGGCAAGCATGGATTGGACCTGGAAAGGGGCCTACCCGAGATGGAATGAGCAGAAAAGAGCACAGAGAGGCCGATCTCAGCTGTAACCGTAGCACAGCACAGGGTGGGGGAGGCCCAGGTTTCTGCCTGGAGCCCAAAGCCCTGTCCTGCCCTCTTAGAGGTTCTCTTGCAGCCCACACCCTTGGGCAGTGGAGAGGTGGGGGGGGGCAGGAAGCGCGGTCCCAGCCGCCCCTCGCCCTCGGTGGCCGGACAGCTGTTCTGCGCAGCTGCTGGGGGCTCTGGGGGCTGCGGCGGATTTGATTTGATTCAGGCCCCAAAATAGCTAGTGTAGCAGGAAGCGGCCCCTTCCCCCATCCCCTCCAGGACACTCCATCCGGGGGCTGAGTTGACACCTTAGAGGTTCTACCCCTTCCCCGCCTTGCCCCTGAGCTCACGAGCCCCGGTACTTTCTTCCCCCCGCTCAGCCCGCAGCGCTTCACCTGCGGGTGCTGAGCTCTCTGCTGCCCCGCTCCACACCCCTTCCTCCTCCAGGAAGCCCGCTGGCTCCAGGCTGCCAGCGCTGGCTCTGCCCACACATGATCCTAGCTCCGCCCGCAACCCTGAGCATCGCAGCCCGGGCCTGTGGTCAGGCACGGGCGGGTAGCGGAGGGCACACAAAGACGCGGGCTGCCCCGGCCTTTGATGAGTAATGGCTATTCCCTGGAGCCACGATTCCACTCGGCTGCTTCGGCGCCCCCTGCCCCTCCCCACTCCAGCTCCTCAAATAAGACTCGTTTTTGTTCGCAGGACACAATGCGAGAAAATGTCACCCAGGGGGCGTGCCCCCTGGCCCCTATCCCTGACAACCGGAGCTCTTAATCACTGGGCCTCCTTCCTCCCCAGCCTTCCTCCCCAGCAGCTGGGGGAGCGGGCAGCAGGCAGGGCAGGGATGGCCAGTTACCACCTTCTTGCTCTAAGCTGTCTTCCAGCCGTAGGTTCTCCGCTCCCCCCCACACACACACACCATCTCCTGGGCGCAACTGGTTCTTCTCTCGCCATCAAAACCTGTCAAGACTTCTGTACCAGAGAGCGGGAAGGGAGCTCTGGAAAGTGTACCGAAGCTTTGAAAAGTGCAATAGCAAAAGAAAAGGCACTCAGCAAGAGTGGTAATGGGTGAGGACCGATGTCTGTCCTCTCTACGGCCACTGTGTCCAAGCCGACCTGCCCAAGGTTACTTTTAGGCTGAGATCCCACCGAAGAGGTCTCTCTTGTTTGGACAGATTTAGGGCAAGAGTCTATCCGTGTGAAAGCTGTGTAACCAGTGGTGGCATTTAAGGCCCATGTGCTGACACCTTTAATCCCAGCACTTGGGAGGCAGAGGCAAATGGATCTCTGAGAGTTCGAGCCAGCCTGGTCTACAGATCAAGTTCCAGGACACCCAGGGCTACACATAGAAACCCTGTCTCGGAAAAACAAAACAAAAGGATTGGCTCAAAGAGACAGAATTGTCCCCACTCCCCACTTATCTCCCTAAGAACCTGTTCATCTCCACCATCATGTAAGTTGTCTACATGAGAACTGGGTGCCTTGCTATGCAAACCCAGCCTCTCTGCCTCAACCAGCCCTTAACTTCTGTATACACTTCTGGAGCCTTCTCTGCTGAGGTCTCAGTTGCCAACCACATCATCTCTCCCTCGAAAGCCTGTGTCCACCTGCTCACTTCCTCCACCTCTTCTGTCTCTCTGTCTCTGTCTCTCTCTCTCTCTCTCTGTGTGTGTGTGTGTGTGTGTGTGTGTGTATGTCAAGACCTCTGTACCAGAGACTGGGAAAGGACTCTCTGTCTCTCTCTCTATCTCTCTCTGTCTCTGTGTCTCTGCCTCTCTCTTGTATCTCTCTGTCTCTTTCTTGCTCTCTGTCTCTGTCTCTCTCTGTCTCTGTGTCTCTCTGTCTTTCTGTCTCTCTGTCTCTCTCTTGCTCTCTGTCTCTCTCTGTCTCTGTGTCTCTCTCTGTGTCTCTGTCTCTCTCTGTGTGTGTGTCTCTCTGTCTTTCTGTCCTCTGTCTCTCTCTTGCTCTGTCTTTTGCTCTCTGTCTCTTGCTCTCTGTGTCTCTCTGTATCCATGTGTCTCTCTGTCTCTCCCTTGCTCTCTGTCTCTGTGTCTCTCTTCCCTCTGTGCCGCCTCTCTCTGCCCCTCCCTGCTTCCACTCTTGTCCCCCTACAATGCATTTGCCACACAGCAGACAGAGCAATCTTTATAAAATGGAAATCAAATCATGTCACTTCCTCACTTAAAAGCCTCCATGGACTTCTCATTGCCCTGAGACTGAAAGGAAAAGTCTGCTGTCAGTGTGGTGCGGAGGGCAGAAGGATGAACAGGAAGAAAGCACCTTGACTTTTCTCTGTGTGAGGCAGGACCCCCGCTCCCCAGCCAGGTGGTAATGACAGTGCCGAGGCCGACGCCCCTCCTTTGAGGAATATGCTTGGACTTATAAAACTAGTGTCCTGAGGTCCCACAAGGACAGACAGTATCACTGCTTGCCCATTTCTCCCACCCCATCTCCTGCCCATCCTCCCTTTCCCTAACTCCACGGGATTCAGCAGAGACAAGGGAAGATTACAACCCAGTGTGCGACTTCCCGGACCATTTGTGCAAGCATTTAATCACTCAGCACATGTACTGAATCCCTCCACCGAATCAAATACTGGTCAGGCACGCCGATACATAAATAGGGATTATGGATGGCCTATCGGGGAAGGCAGACAGATTACAGAGAAATACAAGATGTGTAACGGGAAGCCTGTCTGGAAACTTGAGGGGAGTATCATAGGGATGACGGGGAGGACGCAACGGAGACAAATGTTTGTCCTTGACCCCAGCCTGCGCAGAGGAGTCCGAGTTCACCAGGCAGATGTCCAGGACCCCCTGAAAGAACATGGGCTGACCGGAGCACGGACAGAAGTGTGGTACAGACAGGTCAAGGAGCATGCTGGGAAATGAACTTGGGCTGTGCAGGCAAGGGTCAGACCATGAATGGACTCGGAAGCCTCATTAGGACTTGGCTTCATCTTCAGACCACAAGGCTACAGTGGGAATGCTAGAACAGAAATGTGCATAATCAGATTTGTGCTACAGAGAGCACTCTGGCAGCAGAGAGATATGATAGACTGGAGAGGGGACAGGCTGGAGTCAGGAAGACGGACTGTTCCGGAAGAAACGGTGACAGCGGGGGTGGGGACATTTTCAGGGAAAGCCTGCCCAGACTTCGTGAACACGGAGTGGGATACGTGAAACAAGAGAGTTTGATGTGAACATCTGGATTCAAGCTTGGGTGATTGGGGGAAGGGAAGCCTGGGGCTTCTTGGAGAGCAGATACCTGAGGGACAAGCAGGTGGAGACCTGGAAATCTTGTCTGCACTTAGAGATGAAATGTGTCCTGGGGAAAAATGGGCTAGGGAGTCACATCAAGAGCACGGAGATCAACAGATGCCCTCTTAGTGTCCCAAGGAGGTTGCTGCCTCTCGTGCCTTCCAGAGGAAGACCAACACCAGCCAGGAGTTATATGGCCGTTCTGGGAATGGGTGGACTTCAAACCCCCCATGACTGTGCCTTAGAAAACATCTGGCTAAGCAAATCCTTATGTTTTTCAGATGCAGAAATGGAGACTGGCCTTGCCCCCAGATTACATTGGGGTGAGGACGGGGAATCTGCATTTACCTGTGAACCATGCACAGTCTGTTTCCATGGATCCTATGTGTGGTAGGGAGCGAGAGCTAGCACACAGTGTCAAGGGGGAGGTGTCTGGAAGAGGCCTGGAGACCCTTTCCTGTGGTAGATGGCTCCCAATCCCTAGAGAACTGCCACCCTGTACTCAAGGACACTGGCTCCTCCTAGTGGCCACATGAAGCATTGCTTTTGGTCCCCCATTGGCTTGGAGCTTAAGTCCCTAGAGCATCAATTTCCCTCTCTGAGCCATCTCCAAATTAAGCCCAGTCCCAGCGACCTTCACCCCAGACAGACCTTCCTCCACACAGAGGACATGGTCACTTTCAACAAGGCTGTGAGCTGACCCGAAGCTGCTCTCTTCCTCAGGAACTGGACAGAAGTGTTTCCATGACTTACAGCAAGGGGCAGGAGTCAGTCCACATTTGTGCCTCTCATAGCCCACCTGGACCAGAGGCACCCTGCTGTCTCCTCCAGACTGGATATAGTGCTTGCAAGGCTGGTGTCCAGTGTCCACGGGAGTCAGAATCCCACCCCACCTGTCCACCCAACTCATACCCATTGAGCCTCTGCAGTTCAATCCAGTACAACGTTAGTAACTTATTTATTTAGGTGTTAGAGTCTAGCATGTGCTAGCATGTCTAGGCAAGGGGTCTATGCTGAGCCACATGCCCAGCCATTGCCATGTAAGCCTTGAATAAATAAAAAAGTTTCCAGGACCTAAGGCAATAACGTCTCAATTGGTAAAATCCATGAGGTCTGGGCAAAAAGCAAAGGGTGACTGTACATGCCTGTAATCTAACAGCGGGAAGAAGGAGATGAGAGGATCCCGAAGGCTTGCTGGTCTGCCAGTCTATCTGAATCAGTGAACTCTAGGTCCAAGGAGAGACCTTGACAAAAAATAAGATGGCAGAGTGTGGTGACACCCACCTTTTATCCCAGCACTTAAAAGGCAGAGGCAGGCTTGCCTCTATGAGTTCAAGGCCAGCCTGGTCTACGTAGAGAGACCCTGCCCTAAGAAACAAGAACAAAGACAAAAATAAGGGAGAGGTGTGATTGAAGAGGACACCCAAGGTCAACCTCTGGCTTTCAGATGCCAGGAACATGTGTAAGCCACTACACACAGAGTAGGGAGGGGCGGAAGGGAGGGAGGGGCAGGAGAGGAGAGAGACAAGCTGACTCCAGGTTCCTCTGGTGACATCAGTGGTTCCGAAGCACCTCTCTGGGCTTCTCAGTTCTCTACTGGAATCTGCACGTCCCCCCTCCCCCCAGCTTCTTTCCTTTGGAGAGCAGTAAGCAGCAGCCACACCTGGGTGATTTCTTGGCATTGTCAAGAACACTGCTTTCGCTCCCCCCACCCGAGCCCCATGTCCAAGATCTTAAGATTTTTCATGCTTGGCAGCCCTGGGGAAGAGGTGGGTTATGCCATTTCTGAGACTTTACATCTTTTTCCCAGGACGAATTGTTTGCATGGGCATCCACCCGAGGCACTGTGTCTCCTCCTTCCAGCGGGCGGTGTGCTGCACTTCTGGGATAACAAAAAGAAAGTGGTCCTGAGGAGAGAGGGCAGCCTATGCTGGAACAGCCCTTGGATATGATCCCAGCACTAGCTGGCATTCACTCGAGCCCTGAGGTGCTTCTGTGCACCAGTTTGGGGGTGCTCCACACACCCCCCATTTTGTAAAAGAGGAAACATCAAACACATAGCTTGTGGTCACAGAACTGTCAAGTGTCGTGACTGGGCTCCTGACTAGAGTTCAGTGTCCTTTCCCACAACTGCTCCCCCTGCACAGCCCAAGACCTCTGAGAGACCTGTTTGGTGATGACCTCAGGCTTGGAGACCTGGAGAGATGGATTACCAGGATTGATCAGACGTAGGTCCACCTCCTTCTCCCTCCTTCCCTTCCTTCCTTTTCCAGTCTGTATGTTAGGATCAGACTGAAGGTCAGGAGACCCTGGAAGATAAGAGCTCGGCTTCTGTCACTTCTGAGAATTGGCCCCAGCACGGGACCTGGCAGAGCACAGCTGGACAGCAGCTGTGTTGGCAGAAGGCTGGAGCCACCATTCGAGGACTGCTGAGCTCTGACTCACTCTTGAGGAGCCCTCTGTGGAGTTGGGCCAAGCTCTGAGCCCTGGAATGATCTTGGTGGCATTTTGCTCTCTGCGAGCGCTGAGTAGTGGTGGCCAGGGTAGAGTAGTGAGTGTTACAATGTCCCTTGAGAGCTAGCAATGTGCAGGTGGTGACCCTATAGAAGGACAAGTGTGCCACAGCAAGGAATCCACCCCAGAGCAAAGAAAACAGGGAGGAAGTCCTCCAGCTGCCTCTACCGCCACCTGAGCTAATCATTGACCCAACCTTCCTGGCAGGAGCTGGTAAGTGAGCTCTCTCTCTCTCTCTCTCTCTCTCTCTCTCTCTCTCTAACTCCCTCCACCCCATTGCCATGGGAAAGTCCTGGCTTCAGTGTCCCCAAGCCCCACTCTGACCCTGTTCCCTCCCACCATTCTGCACATCTCCAATCCAACCCATCCCTCCCCTTCACAGCACCCTTGTCTGATGCTCAAACTCCCCTCTCCCTTCCCAGAAGGCCCCTTGTTCCCGGCAATCTCCTTATCAGCCTTCCTGTGGGTAATGGGGGTGGGGGTGGGGGAGGTGGGAAAGGTAACTATCTCCTTAGTTCTCATTTATTTTTCCCATTCTTACCCTCTGCCTCTAGTAGACAAGCCCTCAATCCCTTCCCTTTTTTTATGACTGCCTTCAATCTTTTGACGAGCCATTGGGTTCCTCCCCCCCCCTTTGACTGCCTGTCCCTTGACTAACCCAGTAAACATTCCCAACATGTACATCCTGAAAAGCACCTCGCGTCCTTCTTGCCTACTCACTTGGGTTTCTTTAGCAACCCTTCCTCAGAGGCTCCCAGGCAGGTACCATTTTCTCCTACCCGATAGCCACTCCTTTTTAATTTTATTTTTACTTTGTGTACCTTGGTGTTTTGCCTGCACCTGTATAAGGGTGTCAGATCCCCTGGAACAGGAACTTGTACTGGCTGGTTTTGTGTGTCAACTTGACACAAGCTGGAGTTATCACAGAGAAAGGAGCCTCCCTTGAGGAAATGCCTCCATGAGATCCAGCTGTAAGGCATTTTCTCAATTAGTGATCAAGGGTCCCACCCCCTTGTGGGCCCAGCCCATTGTGAGTGGCGACATCCCTGAGCTAATAGTCTTGGCTTCTATAAGAGAGAAAGCTGAGCAAGCCAGAGGAAGCAAATCCAGTAAGCAGCACCTTCCATGGCCTCTGCATTAACTCCTACCTTCAAGTTCTTGCCCTGTGTGAGTTCCTGTCCTGACTTCCTTTGGTAATGAACGACAAGGTGGACGTGTAAGCTGAATAAACTCTTTCCTCCCCAACTTGCTTCTTGGTCATGATGTTTTGTGCAGGAATACAAACCCTTGCTTAGACTACAGGCAGTTGTGAGCTGCCATGTGGTTGCTGGGAATTGAACCTGGGTCCTCTGGAAAAGCAGCCAGTGCTCTTAACTGCGGAGTCATCTCTCTGGCCCCTAACTTCCCTCTTTTGTGCTATGACAAGTGGCCAAATTCCACACGTGACTGGAAGAGCCAGTCATTGCTGCAGGGAACTTCAGGACCCAGTTACGGTCATCATTGTTCACACTCACAAACCTGAACGGGGGCAGGTTGGCCAGCAAGTCTGCCCTGTCTGAGACGCCTTGCTTCTCTCCATCTCATGCCTCATGCCCAGCCCCACAACTCCCTCTACCCCCACTCAACCTTAGCCCGTCATGAATGGAGACACCAGCAGCCACAGCTACACCTCTACCTACCACTAGTCTCAAACCCTCCTGACTTTGTATGTCATTCCCTTCCCACTCTGTGACCAAGGCCTCCCCTCTGCTCACCAGTCAACACCTTTGCCCCTTTGGAGGTTTTGCCCCTGTCCTGTGCCCTTTCCTGAACCCACCCTTGCAACACCAGGTAAAGTAGCTCGTGGCTATCCCACTGGTGGGTTCCAGCATCCCTGGGGTGGGCTCCCCTCTTTCCTGACTTCATCCTCCAGCCCCCCGCCCCCCCCTGCCTCACTGCTAATTTTCTATCCCTAAAGAATCCCTGACACAGTCAACTGCCACTTCCTCCTGTCCTGTTCTGTCATCTTCCCCTGTGCTTGCAAAAACATTCAGGGGATTCCCCAGGGAGAATGAGGAGCTGTAGGAAGCCAGGTGCTCCATGAGATCCCAATTATCCATACATTAAAAAAGGATGCCAAAATCCTAATAGTGGCTGTTTCTTAAGGTTCGCTGGTTTTTATTTCAGTTTTTACGATCAAAAAAAAAATAGTATTATAGAGAGAAGAAGAAAAAAATCACTTTAGCTAGATGTCTTGTGCTTGTGCCTAAGAAGTATAGGCATCTTGTGCTGTGTAATTATTGTGACATGTTCTCTGTAATTAATTAATCAATGCTGTAAGTAATTATTTTGATATACACATATCACGAAATAATTACTCCAATCAATCGAGTTAACATATTCTGCTTATTTTTTTTATTAGTTTAGGAAAACAACTTTGATTACATTTAGAGTTTTTTGGTTTTTTTTTTTTACACTGACAATTGGGTTCCGATTGCACAGAGCTCTGCCACCTTTCTGGTCTGTTTTCTTCTTTTTAGCATCTGTCTCTCCTTCTCTTCCTTCTCCTCCTCCCCTTCTCTTCTTCTTCCTCCCCGCCCCCATTCTTGGAGACTGAGTCTTGCTATGTAACCCAGGCTGCCTCAACTCATGATCCTCCTGCCTCAGCCTGCTGGGTGGTTTGAACACAGGCATGAGCCACCATGCTTGTTTACCCCCTCTTTTTATTGTCGCTCTCAAAGATAGATACCTAGCCGGGCAGTGGTGGCACACGCCTTTAATCCCAGCACTGGGGAGGCAGAGGCAGGCGGATTTCTGAGTTCGAGGCCAGCCTGGTCTACAGAGTGAGTTCCAGAACAGCCAGGGCTATACAGAGAAACCCTGTCTCAAAAACAAATCAAAACAAAACAAAACAAAAAAACCCAAACCAAAACAAAAAGATATCTATGTAGTACATATGTATATAGAACTCAGAGTTCCAGCCAACCCTGATGGCATACACATTTAATCCTAGCACTAGGAAGGCAAAGACAGTTGGATCTCTGTGAGTTCAAGGTCATCCTAGTCTCAAAATTTTTAAAAATGCACCCAGTTCCAGAAGGTGGGTAAAGAGTGAGGAACACCCCATCTTCACGGTTCCCAAAGATCACACTTTAATTAGTTAATTAGTTAGCTAGTTAGTTAGTAACTAACATAGGCAAGGTCTTGCTAACTCTAACTCCTGGCATCTTAACTCCTATCCCATCCCCTGCCACAACCTCAGGAGTGCTGAGAGATTATAAGTAGATGCCAGGACTCCCAGGTACTTTCAGATCTTCATTTGTGTGTATTTTAGACTGGGCCCTATGTAGCTCAGGTTGGCCTTAAACTCACTGTCTAGGCAGGGATAATTTTCCTTGGACATCTGATCCTCCTGCCTCCGCCCCACAAGTGCTAGGACCACTGCCGCGTGCCACCGCATCTGGTTTCACTATGTCCCTCTTTTATCTGTTGGTTCTGGTGTCCCCTTCGAGTTTCTAACCATAAACACACTATCGACTCTCCTTGCAGAATTCCCCACTGCCAACACTTACCTATTCCCTTCCATTGAGGGGATGGATATGGAGCCCATGCACCCTCCTCCCTGTCCCCTCTTGCCCAGAGCAGCCATCTCATAAAATACTTCCTGCGAGCTTTGAAGTGCTAATCTTATCACTATGAGCTTATTCCACACAGAGACCTTTACTATGGTCATGGGAATGAAATTTACCTCTCTTTAAATTCTAACTACTTTTCTATGTACCTGTTGCTGACTCATCCACACAGAGAGAAGTAAAATTTTCGCTTAGTATTTCATTTGTTTGTTTTATTAGTGTGTGTGTGTGTGTGTGTGTGTGTGTGTGTGTGCGTGCGCGCGCACGCGCGCGCATATATGCAGATACATGCGTGAATGCATGTATGTGTGGTCCAGAGGTCTACCTCAGGTGTTGTTCCCTAAAGGTTGTTATGTGTATGTGTGTTTGCATGAGTTGGTGTGAACCACAGTCATACAGAAGCCTGAGGAGGTCAGAAGAGACCCTGGAGCTGGAGTTAAGGGAGACTCTGAGCCATCGTGTAGGTGCTGGAAACTGAACCAGGTCCTCTACAAGAGCAGCAAGTGCTCTTAGCGCTGGAGCACCTCCCCAGCCTTGTTTTCTTCTCAGGATCTCTAACTTACCAATATGAAGCCCATTCCCATACAAATAGATCGCTGCCATCTCTCCACTTAGGTCTCCTTTAACATCATTTAACGATGGTTATCATTTTATCATACAGGTATAAATGTGTATCCCTAAATATGTCGAAGTTATGATGGTATAATGAGTGACAGTTTTGTTCAAAAGATGTATTTATTTATTTTATGTATATGAGTACACTGTAGCTGTCTTCAGACACTCCAGAAGAGGGCATCAGATCCCCATTACAGATGGTTGTGAGCCTCCATGTGGTTGCTGGGAATTGAACTCAGGACCTCTGGAAGAGCAAGCAGCCAGTGCTCTTAACTGCTGAGCCATCTCTCCAGCCCCCTATAAGTGATAGTTTCAAACATCAGTCTTCAAATATCTCTTGCTCTTGCATCTTCCATCATTTCTAAATGTAATCGATGCTTATAATAGTTCTTTTGCATATTCCTTATGGTTTTCTACATATGCAATCATGTTATCTGCTAAGGGGGTTTTATATCTCCTCTAAATCATGTACTGCTGCCTCCTCCTCCTCCCCCTCCTCCTCCTCTCCCTCCCCCTCCCTCTCCCTCCCCCTCCTCTCCCTCCCCTTCTCCCTCCCCCTCCTCCTCTCCCTCTTCCTCCTCTCCCTCCTCCTCTCCCTCCTCCTCCTCCTTTCCCTCCTTCTCCTCTTTCTTCTTGCCCATGATGAATGAGTGAGACTGAGCATCATCTTTGGGGGAGGGGATGGGGGGGCGGAAGCGGGAGCTGCATATGGGACAACACATGTACAGGTGTGAGTACTTGTGTGTTCACGTGTGTGGAGACCAGAGGTTCATGTACGGCATCTTCTTTGACTGCCATGCACTTTGTTTACTGAGGCAGGACATCATGCTGAACCCAGAGCTCATTGATACTGAGAGTCTAGCCAGCCAGCTCACTTTAGGGGATCTTCCTTCTACTGGCCAGGCCACAGGAAGATGGCCACGCCCACCCAGCATTTATGTAGGCCCTGGGGATTCTAAACCCTACTCCTCCTGCTTGGCAAGGGCTCTAGCCATTAAGTCACCTCCCCAGCTCCAGGCATCTTCTTTAATTTTGAAGACAACAGCTGATTTTTTTTATCTCTTCCTCTTTCTTACTCTTGTTCCGGTTTCATGAAAGGTAAAAATCTTCCTTCAAATGTGTCCATTACGGCAAATGGTTTGTTTAGATCTTTTATGCCTTTGTCTCATGTTCTCCGAAGCTTTTCATTTGCTTCGTTATGTTTGAGTTAGTTTTTGTTTGATTTTCTTTCCTGCTTCTCTTATGCTGAATTGCGTCACTTGTCTGCTGGCTCACACAGAAGAGTAAGACCCCCAGGAAGACTGGTTAGCCCCCCCCCATCTTTTCTTCCTGTGTATTTGACTGTCCAGCCACAAACTACATTTCCAAGCCCATTTTGTGACCACATGAGATCAAGTTACTGAATATTCACCAAAAAAAAAAGGGGGCACAAAATATGTGCTGTTTCTGCTTTGTTTGCCAAAAATAAAATCGTTGCTGTCTGTTTTCTCTGTCTTGTAAGTCAGAATACAGATGTAACTTGGCTAGAGGAAGATCATCATCTAGGGGTTGGTTTAGAAAAAAGAGAGAAGAAGACAAAATACAATAGGAGGCTGGAGAGATGGCTCTGAGGTTAAGAGTACTGGCTGCTCTTCCAAACTACCTGGGTTATATTCCTAGCACCCACATGGTGGCTCACAACCATTTATGACTCCAGTCCCAGGCAGTCTGATGCCTTCTTATTCTGACGTCTGTGGGCACCAGACAACTGCATGATATACATACAGGCAAAACTTTCCTACAGATAAGATAGAAAAAATTAATTTTTAGAAACCCCGCACAATAAAAAGAAGTTGAACCTGTGAGTGAGCTGTAGGGCAAAACTAAATTAACTTCTGCTAAGCATGGTGGCACACAGCTGGAATCCAGCTCCAAAAGAATTTCTATCTTCTTTTGTATGAGTGTGCATATGGGGGTGTATGTGTATGTATGTGTTTGTGTGTATGTGCGCGCACAAGTGAATGCAAACATGAGGAAGCTGGAGGTCATTGTCGGGTGACTTCCTCTGTTGCTCCCCCACCTTATTTTCTGAGGCAGGGTCTCTTACTCAACCCAAAGCTTGCTAATTCGACCAGTGTAGATGGCCAGTGAGTCCCCAGGATTCTTCTGTCTCCATCTCATCAACACTGAGCTCATGCAACTACACATGCTATGTGGGACCAAGCTTGATCCTCAGGCTTGTTTTACTGACTGAGCATCAGTCCCACCTCAGTCTCTCCATCTTCTCTTACTGTGTATTTTATTTGTTTTCTTTGAAACAGGCCTTGAGTTTGTGAGTCTCCTGACTTACCTTCCAGAGCTTAGGCCACGTGGTGACACACACCACCACATCTAGCTCATTGCCACTCCCCTGAGTTTTCCAGAGGCCACTTGACTTATGGTAGCCCAGAGGTTAAACGAAGGATCCAAGATTTACAATACTGTGAAACAATGCCGCCCTCCTCAGCAAACAGTTTTGAGACATTGAGTTTCCGGAAGTTGTATCTTGATTGATGCTTTGCTATTTTGTTTGAGACACATTCTTGCTATGCAGTCCTGGCTGGCCTGGAACTCATTATCTAACTAATAGGGCAGGTTTGAACTCAGAGATCTACCTGTTTGTGCATCCTTAAGACGGATTCAGGACATGTCCCACCATGTCCTGCCATTGTTTGTTTTCTGAGGCGGGATGTTGACGCGTAGCCCTGGCTGACCTCATGACCCTCACGCCTCAGCCTGAATCCTCGGATTACTCATGTGTACCACACCTGGCTACTCTTGTTATTTTTAAATGGGTTCAAAGTATTAAGTTTCTCGTTTTTATTTTGAGTGTACGGAATTCATATTTTAAAACTCTTTGAGGAACTTGATCGCTTTAAAAATAGACCGATGCTCTATAATAAAATAATTCAAGAATAGCTGGAGATGTAACTCGGGGATAGAGTGCTTGCCTAGTGTGCATGAAGTCCTGGAGTCAGGTCTTAGTGCTGTCAAAATAAAAATTAAGGGGGAGAGAGATGGCTCAGTAGTTGGAAGTGCTTGCTGCCCATGTAGAGGAGAGAGTTTAGCTCCCAGCACCCATATCAGACAGCTCCCAACACAAAAACTGCCTGCTCTGACAGCTCTGAAGCCTTCCAGCCTCTGTAAGCACCCTCATACCATGTACATGTGTGTGCGTGAGCATGCACATAACCATACACACACAACACACACAGGCACAACCATGCACACACATACAATCACAAACATACATACATACATACACAACCATATATGCCATAGACACACATACACACAACTATACACACATATACACATACAACCATACACACAATATACACACACCCCACACATGCACAACCATGCATACATACACAGAAATAAAAATAAAATAAAATACTTAAAACATTTTAAGCTGGGCAGTGGTGGCACATGCCTTTAATTCCACCACTTGGGAGGCAGAGGCAGGTGGATTTCTGAGTTCGAGGCCAGCCTGGTCTACAGAGTGAGTTCCAGGACAGCCAGGGCTACACAGAGAAACCCTGTCTCAAAAAACCAAAAAAAAAAAAAAAAAAAACCCAACAAAACGTTTAAAATTTTGAAAACTTTAAAATTTCCAAGAACCACTGAGATAGGCTTATCTGCCTGGCTCTTTTGCTGGGGAATTCCATGTGTTATATTCACACATTTCTCTTGGGTCCACTATTCTCCACTAAAAGAATCACCCATTCTGGTACTTCAAAACTTTCCAGAACTCCCCTATACCCTTAAAATAAAGCAAAGATTCCAGACCAAGCCTACAATAACTGGTGTTTGCTCATCCCCTGCTGTAGCCTTGGGGCTCAGTTTCCCACCCACAAACTACACTCTGCTGTAACTTTAATTTTTTAAAAACCTATTTTTAATGATGGTTCTTAAATGCTTTAACCTCCCTTTTAGCCCACCACCCACTAGAGGGAGTGAGAAAGAAAGACTAGGGGGAAGTGGACGTGTTTAGGAAGGTTCTTTGGAACAACTCTGGTCTGTGTTGTCTAGAAATTGGCAGTTCAGTTCACAGGTCTGCAGTGGCAGCTCAATCCACTCGCAAACACTTCACAGATATATCAGCAGTGGAGTTCAGCAGTGTCAGGATAGCAAACACGAATCAGCAGTGGTGACACGACCTAGCAGAGATGACCAGACCTCAGCCTCAACACAAGTCAGCAGGAGAGATCCAGAGGGACGCCAGGACAAGTTCTTGGCTGTGCCTCTCTCAGCAAATTGAAGATCAGTGAAGTGGAGAGACCCACAAGTGTTGCACTGTAAGCTAGCTCTGTAAGCCAGACAAGCTCAGCCTCCGTCACTGTCCATCGAGTCTTCTTTATACCCTGCTGACATCATGTGTCCTCCACAGGTCTTCCCTCAGCACAGGTCTTGCCTCAGCCCCTGCATCTGTCTCAGCTGACATCAATCAGCCTGAAGTGGCAAGAAACTGCAGTACACCACCAGAAGTTTTTTGGTGTGTTTCTCTCTATGGAGTCCCAACAAATGCAGCTCAACTGTATACTGTAAGGCAGACCAACACATGCATGTTGTTAACAAAGAATCCTTCATCACATGTCCTTTCACATGCTTGCTTTAGCAGAACATCCTCTCTCCTGTGTCTGCTTCAGCCAAACATTCCTTGACCAGTCTGCCTTAGTCTTTCACACCTGTGTCCACTTCAGCTAAATGTTCCCTCTCGTGTTTGCCCCAACAAGACACCATTGAGCCGACTTTCCAAAGAACCCTTAAGTTTCCACTTCTCTCTGGGTATCTTCATCTTCATCTGATGACTTCAGTGGACCAAGCTTGATCTGCCTCACATCCTTTACACTGTAGGGAAACAGCTCCCCCATGGTGGGGTCAGCTACCCAACAGACACACACACAGTCACCCTGAGGAAGACTGGGAGGAGGTCAGTGGAATTGCAGTCTTGTCAGAACAACACAGGGGAGGCTTGTGAGATGATCCAAGGCCCTCTCACCCTCACCTGCCCTGCTCCTCCAGGAACATTGCCTCCAGGAGGCCGATTCTCATTAGCCATCATCCTGTCCTACCCATCCCCCCAGAGAGACAACTGCCAACTGCAGCCTGGCGTGGCATCAGCTTCTCAGAAATGATGTCCTGTCATCATGTCACACTCGTCCATCTGACCCTGTTGTTGTTGTTGGTGGTGGTTGTTGTTGTTGTTGTTGCTGCTGCTGCTGCTGCTGCTGCTGCTCTCATTTCCAGGCACAGGGGTCAGCAGGAGCTGGTGCCTTAGGCACAGGGGTCAGCAGGAGCTGGTGCCTTAGGCACAGGGGTCAGCAGGAGCTGGTGCCTTAGGCACAGGGGTCAGCAGGAGCTGGTGCCTTAGGCACAGGGGTCAGCAGGAGCTGGTGCCTTAGGTACAGGGTCAGCAGGAACTGGTGCCTTAGGCACAGGGGTCAGCACGAGCTGGTGCCTTAGGCACAGGGGTCAGCACGAGCTGGTGCCTTAGGCACAGGGGTCAGCAGGAGCTGGTGCCTTAGGCACAGGGGTCAGCAGGAGCTGGTGCCTTAGGCACAGGGGTCAGCAGGAGCTGGTGCCTTAGGCACAGGGGTCAGCAGGAGCTGGTGCCTTAGGCACAGGGGTCAGCAGGAGCTGGTGCCTTAGGCACAGGGGTCAGCAGGAGCTGGTGCCTTAGGTACAGGGGTCAGCAGGAGCTGGTGCCTTAGGTACAGGGGTCAGCACGAGCTGGTGCCTTAGGCACAGGGGTCAGCAGGAGCTGGTGCCTTAGGCACAGGGGTCAGCAGGAGCTGGTGCCTTAGGCACAGGGGTCAGCAGGAGCTGGTGCCTTAGGTACAGGGGTCAGCACGAGCTGGTGCCTTAGGCTATTCTTTTTTCACTGTCTTTTCGTGCCTAACCTCCTGGTCCTGTCCTGTCTTTCTTGGTGTTCACCACACATACTGATCCTTTCGGCCAGGTGCTCTCCCTCTCTCTGCCCTTCCCATGCCTCATTGTTTCATAACCAGCCTTCAATGCCATTTCCCCATAGAGGTTTCCTTCACTAGCTTGTCCAAGATGGATCATTCTGGAAGACACTGTTGGCTCCATTTCCAATATCTAACCCCCCTTCCCTTCCTCTTTCTTACTGGGGAGAACACTTGTTTTGATTTGCTAGGTACTGGCAATCGTGAAGTTTAGAAGCCTAGCCCTCCTGCTGGAATTTGCCTCTTGAGTCCTTGTGTCCCAATGGTCAATGGTGTTTGCCAGTAAGTGGGGCACAGTAAGGGACACAGTTCTGCCAAGTGACAGAAGTGGACCATTTGATTGGCATATCTGAGAAATTTTAGTTCACATTTTTTAAATTTATTTACTAATTTATTTTATGTATATGAATACACTGTAGCTGTCTTCAGACACACCAGAAGAGGGTATTAGATCCCATTACAGATGGTGGTGAGCCACCATGTGGTTGCTGGGAATTGAACTCAGGACCTTTGGAAGAGCAGTCAGTGCTCTTAACCTCTGAGCCATCTCTCCAGCTCCCTTTAGTTCACTCTTATAAAAAGACCCCGAAATATGGCATGCCCTGTCCCTGCCTTCTGGTAGTTGGTTATACTATGAGACAGTTAGGCTCAGACCTCCTACAGCATCTTGTGACCTGGAGGTGCCAAGTGTGAGAACAAGAGTCAGCACCTAAAGGTGTCAGGACTGATGGATGGAGGCTTCCCTCATCTATGAGATCGGTGGGTACATCATAAGTTTTGACTGTCCCCTAACCTGGATCTAGAATCATGACAGAAACACACCTCCAGGTGTATCTGTGAGAGTTCCCAGAGAGCTTTAACTGAGAAGACCTACACTGAATGCAGATGACACTGCCCCATAGGCTGTGTCTTGGACTAAATGACAAGGAGAAAGCGAATGGACTAAATCACAAGGGTGAATGGAGTAGCAATGTGGATCTGTTTCCTTCCTGAAGATGCAATGACCAGCTTCCTGGCAGTCCTGCTGCCCTGCCCCCAGCACGGTCTTCCCACCCAATGGACTACACCTTCAAACAGTGAGCCCCAAATAAACTCCTTCCTTAAGTTCCAGGGATCTCCTCGCAGCAATTAGAAAAGTAATTAACAGTGAGTGAGCCATTGAATGAACCACCCTCAGAACAGGTCCTCCGAGAGGTCGTCCTACGCCTTTCCTTATTGCTCAAGACAGTTGAGTCCACGTGACCGCTGCTGCAGCCCAGACCTGCCACACAAAATTTCCACATCCTCTGACACCTTCTTTATTATTTTTATTGTGTTTACTATTTTATGTGTATGGGTATTTTGCTTGTGAGGGTATTTGTGCACCAAGTGTGTGCCTAGTACCTGTGGAGTTTAGGAGGTGTTAGATGTCATGGAACAGGAGTTGCAGATGGTTATGAGCCTCTGTGTGCATGCAGGGAATCTAACCCAGGTCCTCTGGTACAGTAGCCAGGGCTCTTAGGCACTGAGCTACCTTGCCAGCTTCTCACATCCTCCAATTGTTGACTCCTATCCTTTAGGAAACTATCAAACTTTCATCTAAGTGTTCACTTCTGATTTGTTTCGTCTAGACAAGTGGGTTCTCAACCTTCCTAATGCTTGGAACATTTAATACAGTTTCTCATGTTGTAGTGACCACTCCCACCCCTGTCCCCAGCCATAAAATTATTTTCATTGCTACTTCATAACTGCAGTTTTCCTACTGTTATGAATGGTAATGTAAATATTTGTGGAGACCGAGGTTTGCCGAAGGGGTTGAGACCCACAGGTTGAGGACCACTGCCCCAGCCACTTCATCCCTACCTGCGTGTGAGCACTATGCAGCCAGAGACCCCTGACTTCTTCACCTAGCCTGTCGTCCAACAATGTCTGGAATAATGCGCTTCCTGGATATGTGTGCCAGTTGAAGAAAGTAAAAGAGACACTCTTCCGTGACCATTTATTTAATTAACCTCTTCCCTGTGTGTTGAGCTTAAAATCTGACATTGTTAAGGTGTTACTTACTGATCATGCCTTCTCAAAGCTTGGGAAATTACAGGTTACAGTACCAAAAGTCTGCCATTTGTCAGCTATGTGACTATAGCCTGCACTTGACTTCTCTGGTCCAGCTCCACACTGGGGCCAGCGCGATGGCTCAGTGGGTTACAGCACTTGCTGCCAAGCCTGACAACTTGAGTTTGATCCTTGAACTCACATGGCAGGAGAGAACCAATGCCTGTGAGTTGTCTTCTGACCTCCACACATACACTGTGGCCACACATGACCACGCATATGCGCACTCGTATGAATAAATCAACATCTATATTTTTATTTTTGTTTTCTGTGTATGTGTGTTTTGTCTGCATGTATATCTGTGTACTAATTGCATGACTGGTACTCCCAGAGACCAGAAGAGGGCATCAGAGACCCTGAAAATGAAGTTTCGGACAGTTGCTCTATAGATTCTGGGAATTGAGCCCAAGTCCTCTAGAAGAGCAGCCAGTGCTCTGGTTTTGTTTTGGGTTTTTGTGACAGGGTTTCTCTGGCTGTCCTGGAACTCACTGTGTAGACCAGGCAGGCCTCAAACTCAGAGTAATGAGGCCTCAAACCTGAGTAATCTTGCCAGCCCCATGAATGTATTTAAAAAAACAAAACACAAGAAACTCCTTTTCTTTTTTTTTTTCTTTTTTTTGGTTTTTTGAGACAGGGTTTCTCTGTGTAGCCATGGCTGTCCTGGAACTCACTTTGTAGACCAGGCTGGCCTCGAACTCAGAAATCCTCCTGCCTCTGCCTCCCAAGTGCTGGGATTAAAGGCGTGCGCCACCACCGCCCGGCGAGAAACTCCTTTTCTTATTTCCAAATGGAGATGTAAAAATGGAGCTAAAAAAGACAACATATTTTTTAAAAATAAATTGTTTATAAATTGTTTTTTTAAAAATATTTGTTTATCAAATAGGTGGAATGCCAAGTATCTTTAAGCAAATGTTAATTTTCCATACATTCTGAATTTTTTAAAAAAAGATTGGGCTGGAGAGATGGCTCAGTGGATAAGAGCACTGGCTGCTCTTCCAGAGGTCCTGAGTTCAATTCCCAGCAACCACACGGTGACTCACAACCATCTGTAATGGGATCCAATGCCCTCTTCTGGTGTGTCTGAAGACAGCAACTGTGTACTCATATACATAAAATATATAATACTTTTAAAAAATATTTATTTATTTATTATATGTAAGTACACTGTAGCTGTATTCAGACACACCAGAAGAGGGTGTCAGATCTCATTAAGGATGGTTGTGAGCCACCATGTGGTTTCTGGGATTTACACTCAGGACCTTCGGAAGAACAGACAGTGCTCTTAACCGCTGAACCATCTTTCCAGTCCCCATTCTGAATTGTGGAGTAAGTCGAGGAGAGAGAACAACAAAAACAACAGCAAATACGCAAACTGTTGTCAACAGGTGATCTTGAGAAACCATATATATGGTCTCCGTCGTCTCATTTTTGCAATTTCTCGAATATAACTTGAAAAAAAAATGCCCAGAGATTTAGACCCTAAATCAAGAGCCTTTACTGGAGTATTACAAAACCTGAATGACTCTCTTCCTCTTCTAAGCGTTTTTAAGGTTATGAAGTGGCTCTGGAGATCAACGTCTCACGTCCCTGAGGACTGTCCTTAGCTTCCCTAGAGGTCTCTCAGTGCATGAATTATTTCACCTCACCTTTATTCAAAATGCCCACCCATTCCTTCACCACCGTGTTATTTCCTCCACCAAGTAGAAGCCCACCTCCTTTCTGATCCCTCCAGCCTTTCCACTTCCTTGAAGACGAGGCACGTGCACGTATTACCAAGGAACTACAACTCCCGAAAGGCGTTGCGGCAACATCCCATGCGTTCTTACCAGTCAGAAACGGGTTTCCTGAACGAGCCCCGCTGCTGCATACGCTTCTGGGAGTTGTGGTTTACCTCAGAAAAGCCACAGAGCCCGCGGGAGACTGCAAAATACGTTTCCCAGAATGCACTTCGCTCGACTTCACCAATTGAAGGGTCGGATCTTGAAGAGGGCGGGGGAAAGGGAGGAGCTGCCTGGCGCACGCGCAGTATGCGGGGCTAGGGAATTCATGTGGAGGTCAGAGTGAAAGCAGGTAAGCGTGGTAGGGGCGGTTCAGGCCTCTGTTTCTATGTCCCTGCAGCTTTCCTTTGCTTTCCTATGTACAATGAGGGCATGGGATGCATGCGTGGGTACGTCTAGTGGAGAAGGGGAAAAAGCTGAGTCCAGAATGAGCTAGGATTGTGCAAGGGGAAGGGACAGGATAAGGAAAAATCCAGAAGCTAGCAGAAATAGAAAGGACTGGGTGTCAGAGACGGGGATAAATGTGCGTGGAGAAAACGGGATACACTCGCAGTTGAAGTCTGGGAAAGGGGAGGGAGGATTTGAAGAGTGTACCAAGGGCGACGCAGGGGCGGGGCATTAAAAAGTTCAAGGCTAAATGGTTTCTAGTTTGTCCGCTACGTGCTCCCACCCACCCTGCCGCAGCCCCACCTCCAGCCCTTCACCGCTCTGCCCCGCTGCCCCCGCTTTCCTACTAACTATGGGGAGGAGTTCTACAATGCCTTCTAGAATTCGATCTCCTCGCCCTAACCCTGGTTCTACTACTTAATAGTGTAACGTCTCTGTGCACCTCAACAGTCATAACCTTCACAAAGTAACTGAAGGTTAAACAAGCCCGTCGGAGACTGTGTAACTTAAATGTTAACAGGAATTGCCCTTTTTGTTGTTGACTTCACCCGTGTGGCACCATTCTCTCTTGTGGCCTATTTGTCTAGGAAATGGGAGTGTGATTTTCTGTGGTACTAAGTTCTTCATGGGGACAAAGCACCGTTCCTACACAGAGCCAAATGTCGCAGACTCTTTCCTTTGAATGGTTCTAAAGAAAAACCATCCTCAAACGCAAACATGATCTACAGTTTGCGAGATGTTCAGTGTTATGGGGTGTTCAGTGGGTGAGTTAGAGCCTACGGGAGTGGATACATGAAAATGTATCTTGAGACATGGACGCTGTGCCCCGGAGCAAGCTTTCTCTGAGACTCTTGGTGCCAAGGTGTTTTATGTTTACCTTTTGTTTAGGTGTGAGTGGAAGCAACAGAAGGAGTCATGGCTGCCAAAGTGTTTGAGTCCATCGGAAAGTTTGGCCTGGCGTTAGCAGTTGCAGGAGGCGTGGTGAACTCTGCTTTGTATAATGGTGAGGCACCGTCCAGGCTTCCTGCATGGTTTCTGTTGATCTGCATAGCCCATTTGACATTCCTGATGCTAGTGGCTGTCTGAAGATGTGTGAGGTTAAGGGAGCTCACCTTCTGCTACCCCACACAACTGGTTGTGTGTCATCAGAGGCCCCTGTGATCACTTAGGCAGTGGTTCTCAACCTTCCTGATACTTGGAACATTTAATAATCCCCCCCAATAGTGACCCCCCAAAACCATACAGTTCTTTTCCTTGCTACTTCATAACTGTAATTTTGCCACTTTTATGAAGTGTAATGTAAATATCAGTGTTTTCTGATGGTCATAGGCAACCCCTGTAATAGGATCTTTCAACGTCCCCCCTCCATGGGGTTGTGACCCACAGGTTGAAAGCTACTAACTTAAACCCTTTGTTCAAGAGGAGCCCTCCTGTCCAATTGCTGTTTGGATGTTTTAGCACTTTAGCTACTTCGAAATGATGTAATATTACCCAGATGCCTCTGAGGTGACAGGATTCCATTGGTTCTCTTTATGTGCATGAAATAACCCAGCAGCATCTCTAGACCAGTTTGAGAGACCTTGTTCTGAGAAAGAAGGTTTTGCTCAGCTGGTTGGAGAGAGAGTAGTTTTGTTTTGTTTAAGGATTTATTTATTTGTTTATGTATATGAGTACACCTTTGCTCTCTTCAGACACACCAGAAGAGGGCATCAGATCCTATTACAGATGGTTGTGAGCCACCATGCAGTTGCTGGGAATTGAACTCGGGACCTCTGGAAGAGCAGTCGGTGCTCTTAACCACTGAGCCATCTCTCCAGCCCGAGAGAATAGTTTTTGAGCTCCATTGCCAGGCATTTAATAGTGCCACCAGGCAAAGCCAGGGTTTTTTTGACTGTATTACATGGCCTTATTGGCAAGTCCCTCCTTTCAGTCCCCAGCTTTCTCATTGGTCAAACATGGGGACTGAACTAGTTTTTCTTTTGATTCCCTCTAACTCTGATACTCTTTTTAAAACAGCAACAGATTTTGATACACCTCCTATGTGGTTTTTGTTTCATTTGTATTGGGTGGGTTGATGTTGTTTGTTTTGTTTTGTTTTGTTTGAGACAGAATCTTTACCATGTAGCTCTTGACTGGCCTGAAACTCTCTATGTAGATCAGAGTGGTCTGGAACTCACAGAGATCCACCTGCCTGCCCCTCTCAAGTGCTGAAATTAAAGGTGTATGCCTATCTACTTAGCTCAAATGTAGTAGTTTAAAGTAACTCAGAACCACATCCAGCTGTTCTGTTTTTAAGATAGTGTTTCCTGTAGCCCCGGGCTGGCTTTGAACTCCTGGACCTTTGGCTATATGACTTTTTAATGAGTATTATTTTCAGAGTGAAGGTTTTTAGATCAATTCTAAATTCAAATAGGAAATGAGAGGACATAGCTACTAAAGCCTGGGTCTGGTGGCGTACTCCTGTAATCCCAGCATTCCCAAGGCTGAGGATCGTGAGTTCCGTTCCACATGGGCTACATAGTAAAACCTTGTCTCTAAAAGTTAGAGAGGGAAGGAAGGAGGGAGGCTCCTCCCTACAGCTAGACAGTCAGCATCTTTAAATCTAAGTCCACAAGACATCTCTACATCTTCTCTAAATGTTAGAGAAACAGCTAGTGGTGCACACACCTTTAGTCCCAGTACTGGGAAGGCACAGGCAGGCAAATCTCTTGAGTTCACAGCCAACTTGGTCTACATGGTGAGTTCCAGGATAGACAAGGCTACATGGTAAGAACCTACCTTGGAAAAAGAAAAAAAGAAAAGCCAGGTGGTAGTTTGTGTACCTTTAAACCCAGTCCTCAGGAAGCAGAGACAAGCAGATTTCTTGAGCTCCAGGCCAACCTGGTGGACAGAACAAATTCCAGGGCAGTCAGAGCTACATAGTAAGAACTTATCTTGAACAAAACAAAACACAGAAGGATGCCAGGCAGAGCGCTGCTTCCTTCTGCTCCCGGTGCTGGCGGGGGGAGGGATGAGACTTAGTTCTAAGCTTAGTCTGAGCGATAGCCTGAGACCCTGTCTCAAAAGTAAAAAAGAAAGAAGGAAAGAGACTAAGCAATGAGGACATCTACATGTTAGGGTTCCCATAAGATCCTGCTTCTGGGAACACCAGGTTAAATTAGAACCAGTATATACGGTCCGCTCAGGGTGATCTGGGATTATAGAACTCTCGGGAGGTGGTTCCTGGAATTGTGCGGGTGGGAGTCGGGGGTGGGGTAGGATGGTTAATCAGAAAGTCAAAGGCCAGCTCTTTAAAGGAGGGAAGGCGCTAAGGAGCTGCCTGTTACTAGTCCCTGAGTTGACATACGGGGTAGGAAGTGATTGTTCAGGAAGACAACACAGCAGAGGAAACCTAATAAATGAGACAAAGGGACAGGAGTCTAAACTCTTCAAATATTACAAGAAAAAAAGGGGGGGGGGAGCTGGTCCTGTCACCAACTTAAAGGAAAGGATTGTCAAGGTGACTTAGTGGGTAAAGACAGTTGCTGTCAAGTCTGACAACCTGAGTTTAACTCCCAGGACCCAGTTGGTGGAAGAACAGACCTGACCTCTGCAGTTGTCCTCTGATCATCACGGCATGCGCGCGCACACACACACACACTAAAATAAAGAACTTTTACAAATGTTAAAGTACAGAAAGAGGCAAGGATCTTGAAGAGATAGGACTCTGTTTTTTTAGAGGGTGTCATGGTTTTTCTGACCTGTCGTTATTATTCCTCTCCAGTGGATGCTGGACACAGAGCTGTCATCTTTGACCGATTCCGTGGTGTACAGGACATTGTGGTAGGGGAAGGGACTCACTTTCTCATCCCTTGGGTACAGAAGCCAATTATCTTTGACTGCCGCTCTCGACCACGGAATGTACCGGTCATCACTGGTAGCAAAGGTGAGTCTTGCCTATGGCTGTATAGAGGAGATGTGGGGGTAAATTGTGCTGCCGTGCTCATTCTAGAAGCATCTGGGATACAGAGGTTAAACTTCACCTCATAAGACTATGCTGTGTGATGGGGGCGAATGCCTTTAATTCCAGCACTCGACAAAGCAGGTGGATCTCTGGCTTATCAGGGCAGCCTGGTCTACCTATGAGTTCCAGGCCAAGCAAGGCTATGTAGAGAGATCCTGTCTTAAATTTCAAAGTTGGGTGATGGTGCATGCCATTAATCGAGTGGATCTCTGTGAGTTCCAGGCTGCTCTGGTTTACAGAGGGAGTTCCCGGACAGCCTGTCTCCACAAACCGAGGGGATAGGCAGGTAGGCAGGAGTACCTGGGACGTTGGAGGGGGTACACCAAAGCACAGTGACTCATGTGAAAACGCAATCATGGGTATCTGGGTATCTGGAGGTGTAGCTCACTTGGGAGAGTCCACACCTAGCATGCTCAAGTCTCTGAATTCAAACCCCAGCACTCTAGAAGCAGCACTCAGAGGATCAGGAGTTCAAGGTCATCTTTGGCTGCTCTGTGAGAAAAATCCATAGTGTGACTCTCCTAGAGAGTGGTGTACGTGTGTGTGTGTGTGTGTGTGTGTGTGTGTGTGTGTGTGTGTGTAGACTGAAGGTAAACTCAGACAGCAGGATACATTCAGAGATGACTATAAATGGTTAACCTAAGAGTTTCATATTGGGTGCTGGAGGTATGGCCCCGTGGTTAGACACAACCGTCTGTAACTCCAGCTCCAGTAAGCACATACATGGTCCTCATACTTACACGCAGGCAAAACATCATACATAAAAAGGAAAAGAAATATTAGGGGGGAAGTTACGTGCTGTTCTAACATTGAGGAAATCTAAATGCGTCCGTCTTTTGCTGCTGTGGTTGACCCTTCCCATCAGCTCTTGATCCCCAGAATGACCGTCCAAACCAGTCTTTGGCAGTTTGTCTTTACTTGTGGCTGACAACTTTCCCTTTGCCTTATTTTCCACGGTCTCTGCTCCAGCAGGGCAGACCTCAGACTGCTCTCTCACGGGCTGGGCCTCACCTCACAGCCCTGTGCCTTGAGACACGCCACTGAATTTCTAGTTGGAGCCTGAAGTGACCAGCCCTTACCAGAGCACAGGCGGCAAAGGGCGCTAACTGGTGGGAAGAAGAGGGATCCCGTGGGGCTCCCCGTGCAGATGCCCCCGGGGCTGTTCCTGGGCAGATGTTTGCTTGTGCTGTGCAAGCTTGTGCACATGGATGACCCAAAGAGAACTAGCATTAAGGACCTGGGTCCCTCGGGCAAGTGCGAGAACCAGTAATAGCGTGAGAAGATGGCCAGGGACGTGGAGCACAGAGGAGACCCGCCCAGTCTCCCCAGTGCTGACCTCTTGATTAGAGAACCTAAAGAGTGAGAAGTTAGGACAGAAGAGAGGAGGGAAATACGAAGTCTGCCTGCTGCTCCTGCAGGGTGCTGGGCCTGGCTTGCCTACTGACGAGAGGAACTAGAAGGGCAGGCGGGGGTGATGGGGAAGAGTGAGGATGGGTTTAAAGTCTCCGTCCCTGTTGTCTCACAGTTGTGCTAAGTTGTGTTTGTACCTGCGCTTGTTAAAATTTGGGACGGGCAACTCCAGAGACAGGCTTGTGTGTAATCATGAGTTTCCCACTTCTCACAGTGTTGGGGTCAGGACCCCACCTCATGGCCGCTCTTGGCTGGTGGTGCTGGTGAACGTACGCACAGTGTAGCCGCTTTTTAGTTCTGCACCGGCCTGGATGGTCAGTGGGTAAGGGCGACTGTCTCCCTGGATGCATGTGGATATCGAGCCATTTGACTTCGCCCTGTCATTGGCTTAACGGCCTTTGTTTAGACTTTATCAGAAATCCTTACACCTCAGATGGCCTTGGTGCCATCTGCCGCCTTCTCTCAGGTGTCAGGAAGGAGCCCTGAATGAGTCTGACAAGCTAGCCTTGGTCTACTATCTAAGCAGAGGTGTTGTCCTCATGATTTCTCCTCATTCTCACAGAATAATACACTCAGTTTGGCTAAGACCGGGTTCCACCATTAGTAAGCAGCACAATGGTACCACAACCCGGGTCAGTGGACTCTGGACGTCGTTCCCACCAGATCCAAGTAACCCAGGGCTGCCGACTCCTGACACGAGCACACACACCAGCCCTTAGGTGGCTCACTCTAGAGTTCTTGGCCTTAGCTTATATGTTGTCTTAAGGTGTCCACAGTCCCAAATGCTCTTTGGTCACATGGCCTGAATTGCTCTCAACAGAGGGCATTCAGAGTGTCCTGAAAAGCTAGTGCATCCCCATCCTGTCCGTGGTTCCCGACTGGTGCTGAGTGCTGGGCTGGGCTCTGCTGAGGAACTAGACGTAGCCGGCTCTCTGCTCTAGGATCTGACTGAAATTCTGTATGTGGCTTATAGTGGACTTACAATAGAAAGGTCATAGAGAAGTCCACCTATGGACTCTAACTCCCATCCATTCCTAAGACTTGCAGAATGTCAACATCACACTGCGCATCCTCTTCCGGCCAGTGGCCAGCCAGCTCCCTCGGATCTACACCAGCATTGGCGAGGACTATGATGAGCGGGTGCTGCCATCTATCACCACAGAGATCCTCAAGTCGGTGGTGGTGAGTGGACAGAGTGCCACCTAGAGGTGGCTGGGTGGCCAGGAGAGTGGGGGAGGGGTGGTGGGTAGGTGGGTTCTAGCCGTGAGTATGCTGCTTCTTTCTCCTTCTCAGTAACCTGACAGATTTCTGTCCATCCCTCTGTGGCCAGGCTCGATTCGATGCTGGAGAGCTGATTACCCAGCGAGAGCTGGTCTCCAGGCAGGTGAGCGATGACCTCACGGAGCGAGCTGCGACATTTGGGCTCATCCTGGATGACGTGTCCCTGGTGAGATCCTTGGGAAAGCTTGAGGGAAAGGGCTGCTTCTCTTCCTTCCGTGACTGGCTTAGTTTCTGGGCATATGGGGTTAGGTCCCATATCCACGTAACTGGATTATGAAAATGAAAACGTCCCAGGGCCTGAAGCCATCGCCTCAGGTCTCTTTCATTGAGCGTTCTTTCGCCTGCCACACACGTTTTTGTCATAACTCTGATTGTCCCCATGCTCCCCAACCACTGAACTATCTCCAAAGCTCCCTAGAAGGTGATTCCTGTTGGCTCTGTTGGGCACAGGGAATGGCTGTCTGGTCAGCCTGGGAGCAGCTGACAGTTTTCCCTCTCTAGAGTCGGTCTGTGTCAAGGATTCCTCAGCAGGGGAGTCCTGGGTGCCTCTCGTGAAAGGTGATAGAGCACCAGCGAGTGACCAGTCCCAGGCCTGGAGCGCAGGGCGGGAGACACCTCTGAGGCCTAAGCTGACGACCTCGCGGGGCTTTATATTCTCTGTATTAATGTGAAGCTGGCTGTCGTAACTTCAACGGAAGGCAATATAGGAAGTATAGTGTTTCTAGCTTCTCTGGGAAATGTCTGGAGTGATTTGTCGGGTAACGAGGCAGAGTGCTTCCTGTTCTCTCTGGCCAGCCTGGGAAAGGCTAGGCTTCCCCTCAGCATCTGTGCAGCTGTTCAAACAGCCATTCTCTGCACAACCTCCGCTCCCCCCCCAGGCAGGGCCCCGTTCCTCTGTCTCTCCTAGGGGAAGGGTATGTGGTTCCCTCTTCTGGCAGCATGCCAGGCTGCAGCCCTCCACTGCAGCAAGCCTTACTCCAGGCTCTCCCAGTTAACGCTTGGCACTGAGAACACATGAGGAAAAACCTGAGAGAAACTTGGCGTCTTTCTAGACTCTGACCACAGACTCCATCCCGGGGAAATGTGGGCTGACCACAAGAAGCTGTAGCTAAGGTGTGAGAAGAAAATTAGATTTCCTGGGGAATCTGCTGCCCTCAGCTGGCCCTTTCAGATAGAAGCCGTATTCTTTAATTACACATTTAGCTTTTCAATTCTTAGGAAACTTCAGGTGAGAGTCCAGAAGTGGATCAGGGAGAGTAGAGCAGCTGCAGTGTGAGATTTAGCTGGCGTTATCGGCCCATGCCTGTAACTGCCATGCGCTCCAGCCCACCTGGGTTACAGGGTATAAGACTGTCTCAGAGAACAGAAACAATCCAGAAGGCTTAAGATGTGCAGTGTCTCAGTCAGGGTTTCTATTCCTGCACAAAACATCATGACCAAGATGCAAGTCTGGGAGGAAAGGGTTTATTCAGCTTACACTTCCACACTGCTGTTCATCACCAAAGGAAGTCAGGACTGGAACTCAAGCAGGTCAGGAAGCAGGAGCTGATGGGGAGGCCATGGAGGGATGTTCCTTACTGGCTTGCTTCCCCTGGCTTGCTCAGCTTGCTTTCTTATAGAACCTAAGACTACCAGCCCAGGGATGGCACCACCCACAGTGGACCCTTGATCACTGATTGAGAAAATGTCCTACAGCTGGATCTCATGGAGGCATTTCCTCAAGGGAAGCTCCTTTCTCTGTGATAACTCCAGCTTGTGTCAAGTTGACACACAAAACCAGCCAGTACATATAGTGTGAAAAACTTGGAAAGATGTGGGGCCAAGATTTTTGCTTGTATTGTGCAAAGCAGAGGTGGGAGGGGGTACGGGAGGAGGGATAAAGTAAATTGCATTTGAACCTAAATTAACACCTTTCGAAATTTTTTCCTAGACTTATAATTTTTTAGCTCATGTTTATGCTTTGTATATGTAAGTGTACCACATGCATGCATCAGATGCCCTGTAACTAGAGTTACAGATGGTTGTGAATCACCATGTAGGTGCTGAGAGTCAAATCTGTGCCCTCTGCAAGAGCAGCCAGTGTTCCTAACCATTGAGCCATCTCTTCAGCCCCTGCGCCTTCTTTTGCAAAAAAAGTTGGGTACAGTGACTTGCTCTAGGCTAGGAGGCCGTAGGAGTGCCAAGGTCTGTTCCCTCTTCTGTGCTATTCTCAGAGAGTCGCGTAGGCCAAATAGTCGCAGCTACTTACGTGATTAGGTAAGGTCTGTGACTGGTCAGGCTGGAGCTCTCACCCTGACCAATGGCTTTCCCTGCCTTTCTTTTAAAGCCTTTACCAGAACTACGTGTGTGTCGGGAATGCCACGATTTGCACGCCACCCTCTGTCTTCCTGTCTAGGGTGGAAGTGCTGTGAGAAGGAAGGGGCTGGTTAATCGATAAGCAGAGAGCCTCAGGCTCCTGCATCCCTGGGAACCAGCTCCATCCCCTGCTCTCAGGGGCTCAGCTTTCCATCTGCCTCCCCTCACCGAAGTCTTGGAACAGGGCATCAAAAGATCTTGGAAGAGCAATAGTCAGTGATGGGGGTCCTGGAACCCATGAGTTCCTTCCTCTAGGGAGATGATGAGTAGATCCCTTCTGGTATCCCTGGGCCCCATCAAAGCTCCAGGTGCTTCTTTGCTCATGGGGTGACTGAATTCTACGTAAGCACGGTGTGAGCATTAAGAATGCTGAGGTGTGAACTCAGCGTGAACGAGGGGACCGAGATAGAAGGGCATCTTGTACCTCCAGCCGCTGCTAGAGCCATTCCCAGCCTCTTCCTTGCAGTGGCCAGGGAGGCCTCCCAACAATGCTGTCTAAGCAATTACTGCCTCAGCTTGTACTCACTTTCTCCCCATAGACACATCTGACCTTCGGGAAGGAGTTCACAGAGGCGGTAGAAGCCAAGCAGGTGGCTCAGCAGGAAGCGGAGAGAGCCAGATTTGTGGTGGAAAAGGTGAGCGTTCAACCAGATGGCAGAAACAGCCTTTCCCTCCTAGTGCTTGGATTCCCCATCTGCCGGGTGGCCTAGAAATTGGTCATCTGTCATCTGGGATAAGCAGAAGAGGGTTGAGGGGGCCTTACTCCTCCAATCAGTTCCAGAGTCTATGGGAGCTGTTGGGGTTATGAGGTTATGGTCTTAAATCACTGAAGGGTCACTTATTTCCTACTTCCCAAGATCAAAAACCCTCTCCTACACATAAAAATGTTACCCCTGGCATGTTTTCAGCCTTGCTGAGGAGTTACTTTTACACCGAGGTTACATAGTGAAACCCACAGCAAAAGAGATCAAACATGCCAGATGTGCTTGGTGGGTTTTTTCCTTTTGTCAAATCTGTCCAGATGTTTTAGAGACTGACGGAACACGATGTATGTGCATAGTAGCCTGTTCTTCCTGGTGTATGTAAAGGCTGTTTGCTATCTGCCTCTTCCTGCTGCTTTCCTAACCTAAGGATGTTTAATCCTTAAAATGCAGAAGAGGCATGCGGTTGCAGGGAGCACACACCCTGGGTAGGCAGGAACGTCTTTCCTGTTGTGTCTACTGTGACTCCAAACTGTAACAGGTCTAGTACTGCTGGGAGATGTCGGGTGTGTAATAAACATTTGTTAAGCAGACAGCGTAATGTTTTGAATTGAGCATTAAAGATGCAGCTCGGTAACAGGGTGTTTACTTAGCATGTACTAGATGCTTGAATCCTGTTCAGCACCAAAATGGAGGATGGGCACGAAGGCTGTATGTTGAGTTCGGAGCCAAACTCTCCTCCCACGCTCTGAAAATCATATATCCTGATCGATGTCATCCTGCTGGCATTGGTAGAGTGAGCCAGGGATATCTTTGGAGTCAGTGTTTTCCGTGGGTAACTACAAAGGGCAGTCACAGGGGCATACTGCTCTTCAGGCACTTAATTTGTTTATTTGTGATGCCAGAGGTCAATCCCTAGGAGATGCTGTCACTGAGCTACACCAAGCCCAGCTCTGCTAGGGTTGTTTTGGAGTTTTTGTTTGTGGCCCTGGTTGACGTAAAATGTCCTGTGTAAGCTTCAGACTTGCAGTGAGCCTTCCATCTGCCATCGCCACTTTAGTGCTAAGATTACAGTCGTTAGCCACCACGCCGGGGTGTCCTGGCTTTGATGGAAGTCATTTTGGCTTGGCACTGGAAAGAAAGACGGACCTAGAGATTGATTCCAGTTTTCCCTTTCTGTTTCTGTGGCTTTGGGTTAGCGTGTAAGTGACCATGTCCATGTAGCCAAGGGAAGCATGTCCTATGGTGACATGTGGGCATGAAGGGAAGGAGGAAGGCTGGGGGGACAGTTTTGACCCCGTTGTAAGGGAAGAACACTCCCGGGGAACCTTGCGGGCCCCCTCTGAGGGAGCCTGGCTTGGTCCTGGTTAGGCCATGGCTTGATGTGACTGCTATGGAATAATGCCATACCTCCCCTCCTGTAGGCTGAGCAGCAGAAGAAGGCGGCCATCATCTCTGCGGAGGGGGACTCCAAGGCAGCGGAGCTGATCGCCAACTCGCTGGCCACAGCCGGCGATGGCCTGATTGAGCTGCGCAAGCTGGAGGCTGCCGAGGACATTGCGTACCAGCTCTCCCGCTCTCGGAACATCACCTACCTGCCAGCAGGGCAGTCCGTGCTCCTCCAGCTTCCCCAGTGAGGCCGACCGGGCCACGGCCACCATCATGCTGAATGACGCCTTCCTTCTGTCCCACCCCAGAAATCACTGTGAAATTTAATGATTGGCTTAAAGTGAAGGAAATAAAGGTAAAATCACTTCAGATCTCTAATTATCACATGAAGCTTTTATTGTTACACTTTTTACCCTCTCTCATATCCAAAGTTGCCAAGTGCCTATGCAGACTGGCTTTCCACCCCAGGTGCTGCCAGTTTGCTGAAGAAAGGCAGGGCAGTGTGTGAGGTGGACGGGGAACCTGCTGGCAGCCTGAGCAGGCCTAGAGCCTCCATTCTGCCGTATATTGAAGATTTAAAGACAGTGGCACGCACACTTGAACCACAAGGCAAGCCCTCAGTTTTTCCAGCCATCCGAACCTGGACAGATGCAGCCGCGGAGGGCCAGAGGAAGTGGTCTGTCTTAACCGTAAGGCCCATTCCCTCTCAGCCGTGACCAGCGGAAGCAGGTGTGTGCGGCCAGGGCGTGGAGTGAAGAATCTGCCCATCAAGGTGGGTGGGCCCAATGTTGCTGTCCCCAACCAGAGTCCTAAAAACGTGGACGGACTTGGACAGGACAAGAGGCCTGGACTGAGATGTGAGCCCCGTGGAAGACTTCCGCTCCACCCCCCACATTGGTCCTCTCAAATACCCAATGGGATTCCAGCGTGAAGGATTGCATCCTGCCAAGGACACGTGCGTCTGCCTTTCCACTCCCGCTCCTGCTCAGAGATCGATCACCATTCCTTCCCAAGGGCTGTGGGCCAGGGCTCCGAAGGAAGCAATCAAGGAAAGAAAACACAGTGTAAGCCGCTGTCAATAAATGACACCCAGACCTTCCAGCTGCATTCGGGGTGTGTTTTCAATTTGTGGGAGCGCGAGGATCAGAACAGAGTGTCCTAGCAGTTGTGCGTGCGCGCATGTTTGTGTCACCAGATGGGGAGGGATGTCCAGCAAGGCTAGAAATGCTTCAGAAAAGGTTTTAGGAAATGCTTAACTGTGTGAGGTGGATCCTACCCCATCCTGATGTGAACCCTAGTACTACACCCTGGGTGAGTTTTTCATGAAATGAGTTCATAGGAAGTGACACAGGGGAAGAGGTTAATTTTCTTCTGTGGTTTTGTTTGTTTTTGTTTTCTGGTTTTTATTTATGTATATGAATAAACTGTAGCTGTCTTCAGGCACTCCAGAAGAGGGCATCTGATTCCATTACAGATGGTTGTGAGCCACCATGTGGTTTCTGGGAATTGAACTCATGACCTCTGGAAGAGCAGTCAGTGCTTTTAACCGCTGAGCCATCTCTCCAGCCCTCTTCTGTGTTTTAATATCATTACAAACAGTTGCTACGCCCACCAGAGTTGGTCAGTTCTCTCCTGGCAGGAGGGATGCAGTAGGTATCAGGTGATCAGACCCAGGTCCCTCCTGTCCTCTACTCATGGCATCAGGTGACTTGAATTTCTCTGCAGCAGGTTATTCTGCCTCCCTTTGGCTGGCCAGCTTGGCGGTCTCTTGGCATCTGAGAAATACCAAATACATTCATTTAGATCGTGGAGTTAGAGCCGACCTAGGACTGAGAAATGACCAGGACTGACCTCCTACCTCATGTCTTTAGGAACAAGGCAGAAGCGCTTTCTCCTCTCCCCTCCTGGCCTCAGGGAGGGGTCCCTCCCTTAGGAAGGCTCCAAGCCCCTAAGGACTTGGACCAGGACCCTGTAGTTCCTCTCCCACAGGGCCAGGCTGAACAACAGCAGGACAGATTTGGGGTGGAGCTAAAGGACGGGATCTCCCAACACTACTCCTTTCACTGGACCTATGCAGGCCCGAGTCTCTCACCTCCCAAGAAAGGGGAGGGAGGTCCCCTCCAAGCTGACACCAAAGCTTCGCCTGGGTGTCCTTACACTCCCGGGCCTCCTGTCTCTTCTTGCTTATGAGACCGGGGAGGCCTGCAAATGATGAGGCGGTGCCTGACTCAAGCACACAGAAGACTGCAGCACAAAGACCTGCCTTCTAATAAGTTCCAGACCAGCATCCGCTCGCCAGCCATCCCCTTTCCTGCCATTTATTACTTCGGGCACCCTTGGGAGGAGGAGGCAGGAGGCTCCTCTCCCTCAGGCCCTTTTAAGGACCCTTGTGTTTCCTGCATTAGGCAGGAGATTGGGTTTCGTTTCCAGGTGTCTGGGAGTCTGCACTGTAACGCTGCCTGTTGGTGGCTGGATCCCTCCTGCCTCAGGTCAGCCCATCGGGTGATGGGAAGGCTGGGCCCCTGCTGGCTTCGCCATCGGCCTCCCTATCACAGCTGGCAGAGGTGCATCCCGGTGGCAACCTCGGGGCCTCTCTTTGCCTTCGCTTCCACAGAGTAACTCTTTTCACAAATGTTCAAGAGCTGTTAAGTGGCTTCTTAGCCCCTCTGATGGCCTCTGGGTTTGTGAGACTATCACAATGGGCCTTTATCAATTCCATTCTCCCAGCCTGGGATGGAGAGCCACGACCTGGCCTGGCCAGGAAGGGAGAGAACAGGAAGTGGCTTCCTCCCCGTTGGCTCCATGGGGGATGAAGAGTTTCCTTGTTCAGGCTCAAAGGCTTACATGCTAAGACAGTGGACCTGGAAAAAGGAGGAACAAAATCCTCCTAGGCTCGCCGTTTTTCTCACTTTGAGAGCTTGATAGTTTGACAGTGGGGCAGGGTTATAGTCATTCCTGCATGGGTTTCTGTGGAAAAAAATGAGAAAGAAAATGGGACTATTTGCCAAATATTGATTGGCAAATGATATTTGTTATTTTTTATCTTTGTTTGAAGGCAGGCTGTCATGTAGTGTAGGCTAGCCCGAATCTCCTACCTCCTTTCTCCACCCTGAGTGCTAGGTCACAGGCACAATGTGCCACCATGTCCAGTTTGTAAATGTCATGCTGTTCTAATGAGACCTTCCAGCACCCGCAAAGGGAGCTGTGTAGTTAGGACCTCCCCGTGACCTTTGCCATCTGCCACCAATTTGGGGTGAAGCCACCAGCTCTGTGGGAAATAACCTGGGTAAGAAGGAGGCTGAGGGACAAGACCCGTTTTATCAATAGCACCTCCCCTGAAAACACCTATCCTCACCCTCAGTTGGCGCCCCATTCCTGTGCTAAAACTCTTCTCACAGTCACCTCACATTGGACATCCTGTCCTTCCCAACGCCCACAGGTCCAGATGCCCTGACCTTGGAGTCTTGATTTGTTTGCTTCTCTTCAGCAATACTTTTGCTCATGGTCCCTTGTCCCCTATCCCCACTGCCTCTCCCTGGACTGAACAACATGCATCCACATTCCTGGGAGGCACTTGGCATCCTCACTGGAGTGCAGTTCTGTGTGCATGTTTGTGAACATACGTGTGCGTAGTCTCTCCTCTGCTATAGGATAAGCTAGGAAGCCCTCCCTCTTCTTGCCCCTTTGTTCTTATGGGAATCTGTGTTGGTCAAGTGAATGGAAAAGGGAACTGCGCTCATGGGGTTGAGTTAGAAGGCCAAGCTGGGAAGTTAGAAGACTCTAGCTCTGGTTAGTGTGGTTTTGTTTGAGGCAAGGTCTCATATATCCCAGGCTGGCCTCCAACTCATTATGTAGCCAGGGATAACCATGAGGTCATCATCCTCTGTAGTCTATGCCCCAAGTACTAGAGGTACACGGATGTTCTGGTCTCTCAGTTAGGCAGGATACCTGCTAATAGCACCCCTTCAGTTCTTGGGGATTATCCCTCCCTCCATATGGTGCCCATGTGAGTAGAGACTCATCCTGCATGGTCACCTTGCAGCAGCCCACTCTCCTGCCCCTTCCTTTGATCCCTGCCTTCTCCCTACCTTAAGCCCAGCTTACAACAACTTAAGCCCTGCTCCAGAACTTCACCAGCAATGGCTGGCCTCATTGAAGCTTTGCTCACTTAGGAAGTCTCCCTTTATAAAGAAGAGCCTGCCCCTGAACTCTTAACAACATCAGGATTGAGAACTGAGGAGAAACGGTGTTGTGAGGCTTGCCCCAGACCCCAGATGGGAGATGTTTGGGTGCCTTGGCAAAACCGGGATGAACATAGATGGGAATGTACTGGGCTTGGTTCATAGCTGGAAGAGAACACCTTTGCTGTTGAAGCTGGGTAGATGGAGAAGAGGGAGTTTCTCTACAGTAATCTTGAGTCCAACTGCTACTGAAGAGCAGGTGATGCTAACACGACAGGGCTGCTGTCACCCTGCCTGACTACAGGGGAAGCCATGAGCTGTAAGTTTGGCTGCAGGAGTGCTAAGTACTTCGGAGCTGGAAAACTGTCACCTGCAAGCCAACTCTAGCCGGTGCTTGCTTTTGCAGAGCTTACAAACTGAGAAGTTTCTATACCTTTAAAGGGTAGGAGGGGGAAATCAAAATGATAGTATTTTGTGACACATGAGAAATGTTCATGTTTAATGTCCATAAGCTGGGTTTGTTTGGAGCGTGACTGTCTATGCTCCTGAGTGCTCCGGCCGCAGCATTGAAGGGTCGAAGCAGAGCCCTATGGTGACCCATGAACTTAAAACCCTGTCCCTAGTTCCCTAGGGGCTAGGAAAACATGGCTGACCCCTGACTTGAGGAATCTGATTGTCTCAAAGGGAGGAGCTCTGGAATCCGGAGGCTCGGGCTCCAGGGAGAATTTTTAGATACAGTGTATTGTCATCAGGTTCTTAATTGTGTCCAAGACCACAGTGGTCTGAGGAGTAGTTACACTGAGGCTCTGACATGTGACATGTAGCACCTGCTTGCACACTTGTTCCCTGACTTGCACACATGTCCAAGGCACTAGAAGGAGAATGGGGGAGCAAATGGGGCTTAGGAAGGAATGGGAACGCCATAGTCTTCAACGGATATGAGGAGGTCTTGGTGTCAAACACCTTTACTTCCATGGCTTTGTCCTCCAGGAACTATTTGCTGCTGGACCATCCTGACAATGCAAAAAAGAGGCCACAGCCAAGGGTGGAGACAAGGAAAGTAATGAGCCCCCTGAACCCCCAAAATCATGACTTCTAGCTTAGGTCATGTTAATCCTCCACAGTCAGAGACCCAAAGAGAACCTACAGAAGTTCTTTGTGGTAGATTGTGCCAAACCTGACCTTTTGCAATTTGAGGGATTTCCCCCTTACCCTGAGCCACCACCTCTGACTTCGTCAAGGTCCTCTTTGTCACATCTTTCCTCCAGGCTCCTTTCCTATCTAACTGTACTCCACTGACATCTCAGACAGCAGGGAACAGAGCAGGGAGTTTTCAGCTCCTTAGGAAACACTTCTTCCTTTAAGTGTGGAGGGCCAGGAGTCCTGCCAGACATCCCACAGGACCAGGTAGCAGAGTCACCAGGGAGGTCCAGGTCTCCACACATCCTCTAGTGCTGTCCTGAGGCTCCTGCTCAGCTCTCAGTGGTTCCAGTGTTGAGCCATTACGACTTGGAAATCCTTTCTTTGCACTCACAGGTGCTGATTCAGCACTCCTCATGCCTCTCCCGAGTACAGTTTTGTTACCAGCTAGACTAGACTGGGCAGGAAGCCAAACACCACCCTCTCCTTTGAAAGCCTTTCCTGCCAGTGAACTCTGCAGTACTCAGTGCCAGGATGAAGATGGCCACTGGGTGGGACTGCCCATAGGCTCACTCGAAGGCGACTCAAAGGGAAAGTTGTAGAACCAGAGATATTTGGGTTTGAATTTTGGCTCTTGGGAGAGCTCTGATCAATTACATAAATTCCTCACACGGGGTTTGGTTTTTATTTTTTTAAAAATGTGTGTTTACAGCCGGGCGGTGGTGGCGCACACCTTTAATCCCAGCACTTGGGAGGCAGAGGCAGGAGGATTTTTGAGTTCGAGGCCAGCCTGGTCTACAGAGTGAGTTCCAGGACAGCCAGGGCTACACAGAGAAACCCTGTCTCGAAAAACCAAAAAAAAAAAAAAAAAATGTGTGTTTACACTTTTTAATGTTTTCTTTATTTATGTGCACTGGTGCTTTGCCTGCATGTGTGTGTGTGTGTGTGTGTGTGTGTGTGTGTGTGTGTGTTGGATTCCCCCGAGAACTAAAGTTACAGACAGTAGTAAGCTGCCATGTGAGTACTGGGAATCAAACCCAGGTCCTCTGGAAGAACAGTCAGTGCTCTTAACCACTGAGCCATCTCTCCAGCCCCTGGGTTTGTTTGTTTGTTTGTTTTAATACATAAAAGCAAAACCGAGAGAGCTGGGGAGGTAGCTCAAGGGGAGAACACGTGTCTAGCATGCACGAACCCCGGGGGTCCCATCTGTAGTAACTCACAATAAAAAACAACTTCAGCTGCAACAACAACAAACCCCTTGAGGATATGGCTCTTGTCATTTGGATATAAAAGGCCTCTGTATTAAAGGTTTGGTTTCTAATGCAGTGTCCAGTGGTATGATTCGGAGGAACTGAGTGGACCATGGGGCCTCTAACCTAGTCGGTACATTAATCATGAGCTAAGAAGAGCTCTTGGTGGATAACAGTGCTTTCTACATAAGCATCAAAGCCTGAGTTCACATCGCCGGCACCCATATAAAAAAAGGCAGGCATGGTTTTTAGTGCCTGTAACCCCAGTGTGGGCTTGGATGAAGACAGAAGGATTGCTGGGGTTGTGGGCCACCAGCCTAGTCAAAAAAGAATTACGTACGACACAAGCCCCAGGTTCAGTGAAACACCCTAGTTTATGGAAACCCAGAGTAATAGAGCAGGAGACTGGGCCTGGACATCCATCCCCCTTTAGTCTCTGCACATAGGCTGATAAATGCACACTTTAGATAACATGCACACAGACACAGGATTAATCCATTGATGGGTTCAAAAGTTAATGACATTGGGAGGAGGCCTCGGAGGAAGTCAGTCAGCATGGCGGCAACATGTTTGCCTCTCCTCTCTTCCTCCTCACCCCCCAACTCCCCCAGCTGGTATGAAGCAAGCCCTGACCCTCCACATGCTCCTTCTTTAATGCTGTTTCTGACCACGGCTGAGGCCTCAGAAACTGTGAACCCGATCAAACCTTTCTTCCTTTAAGCTGATTTTTCTCAGGTAACTTTTTGCAGCACCAAAAATTTGGCTAACATCTCCATATGCCGGTGCTGTTGAAGGTTGAGCTGTGGGGCACAGAAGTCCTCCCTATCAGAGTACTGAGGAGTACTGAGTACAGAGTACTGAGGCTTGGAATCCTGTGTTTATTCTCAGGAGTTACCCCTCATAGGACCAAATCCTGAGCCAGGCGTGACTATACCTGCTCTTCTCCACCAGGTGGCAGCAGCCCGATTGCCACCGAGAGTTCCAGGCTGGGTGACAGGAACAACATGTTCAGAAAAAGATCCATCTGTTCTGGCCAACACTGAAGATAAGCAAATAGGTTAAGGTGAGCCTCTGTATATCGAGTTCCTGATAGAGAACCTCATGGGCATCTGTGGTTGTAAATATACTAACAGTTCTAACCACAGGCCACACCAGCGTTACCCATGTTTCTACCAGGGGGAACCGGAACCTCTAGGCAGCTCTGGTCTCACCCGCTCTTAGACCAGTGAGGCTCTCAGAGTGCAGAATGCTCAGATTTTAGTGACCTGAGGTCAGTTTGGGAGGGGCGGTGGGGGGCTTATCCAGTCGTTAACAAATTTATAGGACACAGAGGGGACATCGGATTTTCTTTCCGAAACCCCAAGTTTTCGTTGCAGTTTCCCAAAATACTTGGGAGGGAAAGGAGAGGCTGTGATGAAATCTGACATGTCAAGTGCTCAGGGAGGCTCAACCTGCAGTCTTGCAGGTGTTTTTAATGAGTGGACAGACCTGAAAAGGCAAAAGCTTTATCCATTCAAGTTCCTTTATCCATTCACCCAGCAAGTACTATTTTATCCATTCCTCCAACGAGTTTCATCGTGAGCACTTATTATGTGCAGTCCTAGGCTAGATGCCTCGGGGGATAAAAATGCAGATAGGACACAGGTCCTTTGTCAAAAGGCTCCATCCAGGGGGTTGGGGAGGTAGCCTAGCAGTTAAGAACACTGGTTTCTCTTCCAAAGAATACAGGTTTGATTCCCAGCACCTACAAGATGGCTCAAGACTATCTATAACTCTAGTCCCAGAGAATCAGATACCCTTTTCTATACCCCTGGCACCAGGCACACTCAGTGGTACACAGATATACACATAGAATCAAATGGCAACAACATACCCCCCACACACATACATAAAATAAATACAATTTATCACCACGAGGCGGGCGATCTGGGTCATCTGTATTAAAGGGCTTTATATTATCGATTTTCTTTTTTTTCCTTCAGATTTCTGTCCTTCTGGTTCAGGCTGATGAGGCGGTGAAATGGGGAAGAAACAGAAAGGGAGTGGCTGGAGGCTTCAGACTTGCCACAAGGGATTGACAAAGCAGAACGTGAATCCCCTAGTGTGTTCAGATCTGAAAGGGAAGCATCGCCCCCACCTCCTCCCTGCCAGTCTCAGGGAACCCCTGACCCTAGCCCCACTCTGCCTCACTTTGCAAGTCTTCAGAGCCACCAGAAGAGGGCATCGGATCCCCTTATGGATGGTTGTGAGCCGCCACTGGACTCAGGATCTCTTGATTGTCAAAGACACAGAGAAATGTAAAAAAGAAATTAGATGACCATTGTCTCTTTGCCCTCATGTGATTTACATATACATACATGAATAATAATGAATATTTGTTTTGGGAAGGAGCATAATCAGGTGCTATAAATATGAGCTGTTTTCTGCAAATAATTACAAAAGACATAGAGGCTAAGAGTTAGATGCACTATTGATTTGTTTGTTTGTTTGTTTGTTTGTTTTGTCAGGTAGGGGAAATTTAAGAAATCAAGTAAGTTATTTGGAGAGGAAGGACCCATAAGAGAAATGGTCAAAAACACTTTCACTTTTATAATCTTTCTATGCTATTTGCATTACACTGGTGGGGGGGTGGAGGTGTTTGTGTGTGCCACAGCACAATTATGGAGGACTTCCAAGAGCCTACTCTCAACTGGGTAGTTGTGGTGTATGCTTTTAATCCCAGCACTTGGAGGCAGAGGCAGGTGCATCTCTAAGTTCGAGGCCAGCCTGATGTAAAGTCCCAGGACAGCCAGGGCTACACAGAGACCCCGTGTATTAGATACCTTGTGACCCTGTCACAAGGGCTGGTTCTCCCCTATAGATCTGGAGAATCAAACACAGGTCCTCTTTTTCCTTCGTGTGGACTCGTGAAGGGTTTTTGCTTTTGCTTTTGTTTTTGTTGTGTTGCCTCTAAAACCACTTTTACTGTTGCTGATAAATCTTAACACTTACCAACCCGTACCCCAGAGCTCCCAGGGACTAAACCACCAACCGAAGAGTACACATGGAGGGACCCATGGCTCCAGCTGCATATGTAGCAGAGGATGGCCTTGTTGGACATCAAAGGGAGGAGAGGCCCTTGGTCCTGAGAAGGCTCAATGCCCCAGTATAGGGGAATGCCAGGACAGAGAAGTGGGAGTAGGTGAGTTAGTGAGCAGGGGGAGGGGGGATGGGATAGGGGGTTTTCAGAGGGCAAACAAGGAAAGGGGATAACATTTGAAATGTAAATAAAGAAAATATCTAATAAAACAAATAAATAAATAGTTAAAATATGTAAAAAGAAATAAAAAGAAAAAAATCTTAACACTTGTTGTCTGGTTCTTCAAAGGACCCAAGAGATCCCTGGACTTGGTTTTATCCCAGGTAACCGGATTGTACCCAGAAATGACCTTTGTGGTGAGGAGGACAGTTGCTCTGGGCCCTCAGTTTCCCAGGGACTTAGCATTGGGCATCTATGGCCTTTGCTTCTTTGGGGAAGTTGCTGCCTCTCTTTCCTGATCTGCAGGCTTAGCTGCTCCAGGCCTACTCTCCTGAGTGTTGTGACCATAAAAAGAGAAAGAGGTTAGGAGAATATGTTCTGTGGCGGTGTGGGGGGAGGGGGTGCCCCAGCGGGCCCAGGCCGAGGCACCCCTTCCCCCTGAGGGACCAGACACACACCTGCATAGCATAGAATAGAGTTTATTCAGGGCATGGGGATGGGAGTTAAGAGGGTAGTAGAGACAGAGAAAGGCAGAGAGAGGGATTGAGTAGAGAAGCAGAGGCCGGCCATGACCACGTGGAAAGAGGCGGGTGGGGAGGGGAGTCCAAGAGGGGGCAAGAGAGAAGCTGAGAGTGAGAGAGACAAGAGAGGTAAGAGAGAGGAGGGGCTGTGTAGCCCTCTTTAGAGTAGGCCAGGCCTACCTGGCTGTTGCCAGGTGACTGTGGGGGGGAGCTTAGACAGAATGCTAACACTGAGCGCCCACCCTCTGGGATGGAATTCTGAGACCGACTCCCTGCTGTGGAGGGAGGCAAACCTCAGGGCTCAGACTCCTCAGGACCATATTGTTCTGTTTGACTGCTCTACAGGGCTGGGCCATGCAGCTCTGAGAGACACAAACAAACAGGAAGCCAGTCCGCTTCCTCTTTGGTGAGGCTGGCCCCTGGTTCTTTATCAGCTTGTTAGCCCAGAGGGGAAGGAGCAGCCAGGATTCAGAAAACAACTTCCTGCTAGAGGTCACAAGGAATCTTGGTCCCACTGTCAGGACGGGCTCCCTACTCCGTTTACCCAGGTTGGCTAGTCTTCCTGACAATTAAAGCCTATCTCCTATCTCCCCCGTGGGGAAGGGTTTTCTGATAAACCCTGCCTGGGTTCCCTTAGCCTCCACCACTCTGACATGAGACACCTCTGAACTTTCATGAAGCAGCTCTTTAGGTGACAATCGCGAGAACGCGCTGTCCCTAGAGGCAGCACTGACATATTTTCTTGTGCCTTTCTCAGTGTCTCTCTCCCTGTTCGCTGGATGTCCAATTCATGTTCACAGACTATACAAGCAATCTCAAAAGGGGACACCAAACAGAGCTGGCTCCTGTTGGGGCCGGAATGCATTGCTCCACGAGACCACGGGGCAGTTGGACCAGAGGAAGTGCTGGGGACAGAGTGTGAAGCCGAGGTATGGCCAGGGTGGAGGCTGGAGATGAGAACTACAGATATATTTGGTGCAGTGAACAAGTCCTGCATGCCACCAGTGCACGTGGGAGATAGGCTGCCTAACTGAACAGTCCCTCAGGCATCAGAGAGACCGCTCACGTTCAAAAGGAGCTCGGATTTTTACAAATACTGCCAGGGGCGCTGAGAGATGGCTTACCAGATGCACTTGCAGCTCTTCTGCAGAACTCTGGTTCCCTTCCCAGTGTCCACACGGTGGGTAAGAACCCTCTGGAACTCCAGACCCAGGGGATCTGACACTTTCCCTCTGACCTCTGTGGGCATTCATGCATGCAGTGCGCAAACATAGAAGCACACAAGAGAGCCATACACATAAAATAAATAAATCAATAAAATGTAAAAAGCCACTGTCAGACATAAACATAATGTTGAACATCGAACTAATCCCTTACAGTGTGACTCAGGGTATAAAGTAGGATACTGTCGAGCCTTGGGCAATCTTTATGACTGTCAGCTACTTTGGAGAACATTAGATGTGGGTTTGGCAGCCTGGGTTGAGTCATTGTCATTTACTAAAAAAAGAAGGAAGCAGGGCAGTGGTGGTGCATGTCTTTAATCCCAGCATTTAGGAGGCAGAGGCAGGTGGATTTCTGAGTTCAAGACCAGCCTGATCTACAGAGTGAGTTCCAGGACAGCCAGGGCTCCACAGAGAAACCCTGTTTCGGAAAAAAAAAAAAGAAGAAGAAGAAGAAGAAGAAGGAGGAGGAGGAGGAAGAAGAAGCCTCTCTGCTACCAACCTGTTTAGTTGTTATTGTTTAGGATTTTTAAGAAAACTGGATACAAGCCGGGCGGTGGTGGCGTACGCCTTTAATCCCAGCACTTGGGAGGCATAGGCAGGAGGATTTCTGAGTTCGAGGCCAGCCTGGTCTACAAAGTGAGTTCCAGGACAGCCAGGGCTACACAGAGAAACCCTGTCTCGAAAAACAAAAAACAAAACAAAACAAAACAAACAAGAAAACTGGATACAGAAAGAAAAGAATGCGAGCGCACACACACACACTCACACAGAGACACAGACACTACAAAACTCTAAATAACCCAGTCATCTTTTCTTTGTGGTTGGCTGGACTTTGAATAAAAGTTTCTTTATTAAGCACCTGGGTGCAGAGACGAGAGACAGATGTGGAAGAGTGGGGACCAGGTGTGGAAGGATGGGGACCAGGTGTGGAAGGGTGGGGACCCCGTGCAGGTGGGGATGGAGGACAGACTGCTGTAGAAAATGACCAGCATGCCAGGATGGGGCTGAGATAGGACAATATCGAACAGATGTGTGCAGAGGGAGCCTGGAGTTCATGGAGCTAGGTCACAAAAAACTGCAGCAAGAGCTAGCTTGTGTAGCTCAGTGCAGGACCTCGAGCTCAAGGCTGTAGGTTTAATTCCCCAGCACTAGAAAACAGAAGGAGGAGGGGGCATGGCGGGGTCCTTGAGGCAATTGCTCTGAAAGTCCTCAAGGGGTACCATGCTCATGAGGAAGATCATGAGAGTGGACAGAGACACATCCTGGTGACTGACCCAAGGATGCATGCCCATGAGGTTCAAGGTATCCCTTGGTCTTTTACTTCACTGCACATACAATCTTGCCAACAGCACCAGTGTGAGTTTCTTTGATGCCCTACTAGGTTTCCAAACTTTGCCTCATAGCCGTGTACAAAAGCTCTGTCCAGAGAGCAGGGCAGAAGCTGGGCTCGGTGGTGAGAACTGGCCAGACACTCCTGGCCCTGGGAGAATGCCAGCACCCCCCACCCCACCCCCCGACTCAGCCCAGACCCCATCAGACAGACAAGATGAGATAAATGGAAACCTCAGGTTAAAAATACCCAGCTTGTTGTAAAGAGAAATAGGCACAGGAAGGAAGTGCGGGAAGGCAGTCTAGAGAAAAAGCCCCAGAGAAGGTGGTATTAAAGGTCCAGAGTGAATCGGGCAGGCGGGCAGATATTCTGAGGCATGCTCTTCAGGTATCCTTGGTGGACAGGCCATCCAGGCAGGTCCTCACAGAGAAATGGTTTGCGTTCACTGAGACCAGGATTCGAATCCCTACAAAAAGTTTCGAGCCAGGTTTGAGACGGGCAAGCAGACACCTTCAGGTTGGTGGGACTCAGAGGCTTGGAGGAAAGCTTGTCACACTTGTCTCTGGGACGAGTCACTGAACCAGCAGACCTTCCACCCTGGGGAGATGGTCAAGGGTATTTAGCTGGCCTGGACCCTCATCCACTCTTTTGGGGGAAGGATCAGAGAGCTAAATGGAACCGGCCTAGTGTCTGTGCCACAGAGATGTCGATGGAGGAAACCTGACTCTCCCTGTACTAGCTGCAATGACCTTGCATGTGTCTGTTTCCTTATATGTGGAAAGCAGCCGGCTGTAGGTGGTAGCCTGGTAGCATCTCGGAGAGGATTAAGTAAGCCAATCAAAGTTACTGGTCCCTACAAGTTGCTTCTTAAAGCTGGCTGCAGAAAGTGTGATGGAGGTGCACGAGGGAGAGATGCTCTTAACCAAGGCCGATGGGTGGCCTTTCACAGGAAGCCTGCTCTCCACCTGGCCAGAAGGGAGCCACAAAAAAAAGATGATCTGTGGTAAATATAGCACAGACCCAAGCATCCGGAAACTAATGCCCGATGGTGGATACAGACAACTACGCAATCATATTTTAGAGTGATAGGAGAGTGTTTTTTGTGCCAACCTCCAGGAGGCAAAGCTAAGCCCTTTGTCCTTAGGGTGGGGAGGGGGCCAGGCTAACTGGAAGGAGTCCTGGCAAGTAGGAAGCCAAGGGAATACAGTTAAGTAAAAGGGAGTGTGCACACGAGATGATGTCTCTGGAATGGCAGGGGTGAGTGGGAGGGTCAACAGGGGCAGACCCAGGATGCTTTGTTAAGAGTTTGCTTCTGGTTGGGTACAGTTGATTGCACATGTAATCTCAGCATTTGGGAGACTGAGGCAGGAGGATCCTGAGTTCTGGACCAGCCTGAGCAACATAACAAGGCTCTATCCAAAAGAAAAAAAGAATCAAATATAGCCACGCCTGGTGGAATATACCTTTAATACCATCACTTGGGAGGTAGAGGCAAATGGATCTCTGTGAGTTTGAGGCTAGCCTGCTCTACAGATCCAGTTCCAGGATCTAGCCAGGGCTACACAGAGAAACTCTGTCTCGAAAGACAAAATAAAACAACAACAAATTTGTACCTTAGCAGCTGGGATGTAGCTCAAAGACAGAGTCCCCTCCCATGATACACTAGCATGCTTGAGGTGCTGTGACAATGACAACAGCACCTTATAGTCCAGGCAGGAGGCAAAAGGAGGGCATCTGAAGGTGGCATTCAGTCTGAGGGTTGAACAGATTTCACTGGTAGAGCTGTGCAGCTCTAATTGAGATGGGGAAGAGGTTTGTGGCGGGGAGGCCAGCAAGTCAAGCGACCCCTGCTATGGCCAGGCAAGAGACAAAAAGAAAACTCTTAGCAGGCAGAGTAACTGGAAAGATGACAAGGAGAGAGAAGACATCTCCGTGATGTGTGGTCCCTCACCTGGACATGTAGTAGTGTCCTTTAGTGGAGACAGGGGTTAAAGGGAGAGAAAGAGTTACAAAGAATCTTTGTATAGAATAGCACATTTCAGGAGGATGAGATGGCCAGGTCCCTGGGTAGGTGGAGACATGCCGAGGGTGTAAGTGACAGATGTAACAGTAGAAGTAAGGTGAGCAGGAGAAGGCTCCCTTCGGAGTTGAGCAATAGTTACTTTGTTTGTACATGTGTTTGTTTGTTTAAGACAGGGTCTCTCTAGATAGCCCTAGGTGTCTTGGAACTTTATTAATTTATCTAAGACAAGGTCTCTTTACATAGGCCTGTCTGTCTTAGAACTCACCATTTAGACAAGGCTGGCTTTGAATTTACAGAGATTCATCTGCCTCTGCTTCTTGAGTACTGGGATTAAAGGCGTGTGCCACCATACTCAGCATAATCACCACTAATTTTAAAGATTAGTTGTATAACTCATAACCCTACCACTGAGCCCCTGCTGTGATTTTAATGTATAGCTGCACATCGTCACTGGCTTTGTATGGTAGACGAAGCTTCCTCAGGAAAGGATATGGGAGGTGTCCCAGGGGGCCAACTCTCTGTAGTCAGAAAGATGACAAAGCACCATAGTTTACACTGCATCATAAGTGACACATGCATTATTATCGGGCTTGAGCTAAATCAATTATTTTTACAAAATGGAAAAATGACTTAAAGCGATCTTGCCAAGACATTGCAGATAAAGATCATGGGAATTCAGGAAATGCTAGCACACAACAAATGACAAGCCAGGTGTGGCAGTGCACACCTGGACTCTCGCCACCCTGAGAGTTTGAAGTCAGGCCTGGTCTACACAGCAAGGCTCAGGCCAGCCAGAGCTACGCAATGAGACCCTGCTAAAAGGAAGGAAGATTGAGGGAGGGACGGAAGGAAAGAGAAACAGAGAAAGGCTAAGGAGATAGCTCAGATAGTGAAGCATTAACTGTGCAAGCATGATGGCCCTGATTTTGATCCCCGGTGCCCAGTAAAGGGGGGCAGTGACACAGGAGCCCATAATCCCAGCACCAAAGAAGCAGACATGGGAGACTCCCTGTTTTCTGGCTGGCTAGTCTGACTGACTCAGCGAGCTCCAGGGTTTGAGACCCTGTCTCAAAGAATAAGGTGGCGAGTGACTGAGGAAGACATCTAGTGTTGAACTTTGACTTTCGTTTAGCCCCTCCACACGCATGTGTACCTGAACACACAAGAAGAAAAAGAAAACGCCATGGGAGTTCGGGAGATGGCTTAGCAGGTAAGCATGCTTACTACTTGGAGGCCTGAGTCTAGAATCTATCCCCTATGTAAAAGCTGTAGGCCCCTATAATCTTGGTGCTGTGAGGGACAGAGACAGGAAAGTCATTGCAACTTGCTGGCCACTAACCTAGCTCCAGGTTCAGTGTGGGACCCTGTCTCAAAAGAATACGGTGGACAGTAATAGAACAAGACACCCAGTATCCTCCTCAGGCCTTTGGGTGTGCACTGGCACCTGCAGACACATGTGCACATCACACACACACACACACACACACACACACCATATGCCACAGAATAAATATTTCTTCAAGTGAAAGGGGGAAATGAAGTGATAAGCAATGAAGGAAAGAACAAAGTTGACCTCCTGTCCATCTATCTCTGTCGATAGCTCCATTTCGATGCCAAAATAGTGAGAGTTTAATGAGGTCTAACAGGAATATGGCAGAAATAACTTTTGACACGGTTAAGGCAACAATTTGAAGTGGACAGTTGTGCCACTGTTTAAAAAAAAAATGAGTCTCACCTCAAATATATACTATGGCTCGAGATAGCAGGCCGAGTGTTAGAGATAGCTGAGCTGGGTGTGATGCATGTCTTGGGAGGTAGAGGCAAGAAGGTCGGGAGTTCAGGGCCAGCCTTGACTACATAGCAAGTGTGAGGCCATCGGGAGTACAGAAAGCCTGGGGGGAAATGCATTGGTTTGAAAGCACAAGGGCCTTAGTTTGGATCCTGGCAACTATGTAAAAAGCTGAGTGTGTCTGAGTCCATGGATCTCTGTGCTGGGGGGGTGGGGGTGGGGGGATGGAGACGGTGGGTCACTGGGGCTTGCCAACTAGCAACCGAGCTTCAGGTTCAGTGAGAATCTTGTCTTGAGGGGGAGAAAAATGGAAAGTGGTGAAGCAGGACTCCCAATGTCTTCTTTTAGCCTCTACTAACAAGCACATAGACATATAACTTGTGCATACATGCATGTACACAGACACATACATACACATGCATGCGCACACACACACACACACACACACACACACACACACACACACATATATATATATATATATATATCTCCACACACATACATACACATGAAATAATGAAACATATATTAAAGGTTCATGTTAAAATGTTATTGCTGAGCCGGGCGGTGGTGGCGCACGCCTTTAATCCCAGCACTTGGGAGGCAGAGGCAGGCGGATTTCTGAGTTCGAGGCCAGCCTGGTCTACAGAGCGAGTTCCAGGACAGCCAGGGCTATACAGAGAAACCCTGTCTCGAAAAACCAAAAAAAAAAAAATGTTATTGCTGATAAAATGTAATACCTTAGCTGAGCACAGTGGCACACACCTTTAATCCCAGCACTGAGGAGACAGAGGCAGGTGGAGCTCTGTGAGTTTGAGGCCGGTCAGTGAGTTCCAGTACAATCAGAGCTAATAGCGAGACCCTGTCTCAAAACAACAACAAGATGTCAGTTAAGTACTTTGCTGTGGGGGATTGTCACCTCACAAAGACTGTAATTTTAGCAAACGTTTTAAAATCCTGGGTCTTGGATGCCAGAGAACAAGCTACCTTTCTACTTCCTCAGGACTCCACGTCTGAGATACTAAGGGTTGCATTTATCCTGCAGAACAAAGGACACTTGTATTCGGGAGTGCGGCTGCAATGGCCCACTTGTCCTTCATCGCCTCGGTCCTTCCCTTCCTTCTAGAGATGAGAGAAAGATTAGCCGAGCTCCCTAGAGAAAAGCCTTAGGTAAATACAGGACGTTGCTGAGTTATTGTTACTATTTAACAACACTAGCAGCTGTGCCGTATGCGCCTCTGAGGGGTTCCAGTGAACATCCAGACCAGGGGTCAAAAGCACACACTCCAACACTTACTCTCTTGACACCATATGCATCTAGGGGTCCCTGAGGCATAGGAGTCCTAGGGGACATGGAGGCTGCTAGGGCTTAGAAAAACCGAAGCCCAAAAAGGAGAAAAAGGGGGGACCTGTCATTCTCTGTGGAAGGAAGAGTCTACCTCCTTCTAGACAGAGGCCAAGTGACTCTGTAGGTGGCCCAGTGACTGGTCATGGAAAGCATTACATGTGTCAGTCTAGGGACCAAAGCCATGGGGACTAAATCTTCACTGGGGTTGGGGTGTCTGCAGCCTACCTGCCAAGAAAACTAAGGTGGGATTCATCTCCCCCCACCCCGGCTCTTTCCGCACCAATCACATTTTGTAGTAAAATAAGTATGTGTTCTATTTAAAAGTACATTTGTGTGAGGAATTTAACAGGGTAAAAGTGATTCTTCTCCACAATTTATGTCTGACACATATTCATTGAACTTATGCTTTGGCTTCAAAAATCATGTACCAAGAAAGCACGAGGGGAGATGCCAGGGCACAGATGACCTTGTGGGTAAGTTAAGATTTGCGGATAACTATGACACAAATGGATAAGGACTTGAGAGGTTCAGATGAAGAAGAACCAGAGTGGAGCAAAGGTCAGACAGGGTCATGGCTCAAGGCCTAGCCTCGAAGGGTCAGAGACTCTGATCAAATAGAGATGGGAGATCCTGACATCCCAAAGAGAGAGCCAGCCCCACAACTGGAGAATCGTGGGACACATGCAGTGAGCTGAGTAGTTACTTCACTCTAGCAAGGAGAGAATACGGGAGACTAGGATTGCAAATGTATATTGGAAATGAGAGAAACTCTCCCCTGCTCCCCCCTCCCCCATTGATCATTCATGAGCACTACAAGCTTTGGAAGGTTTCTGGGTGAGTAACGATCAAAACAAAACTTATCCAGAGCCCTCCAGTGAGTTACTTGGGAACAGTGATTCAGAAGTACTTGGGAATGGCAAGTCAGATGCAAGGCTTCAGGCCTTTGTACTGACCAGACACAGATGGGTCTGTGGGAAAGTGCCCTGGGCTGGGGCAGGTGGATTGCTTCTCTGAGAAACCCTGGAACCCAAGTTTCCAAGAAGCTGGGCGTCCTTCACCTCTGTCGGCTTGGGTCTTGTTAAGTCAAATCTTCCCATGGAAGCTGGGTGGTGGATGGGGCTGGTGGCTAGACTGAAGCTCTTGGAAACTCGGATGGGTTGGGCTGGGAATGGCAGAGTGTGGGATCCCTGTAATAAAACCTATGGAAAGGAGCCCTTGCAGTGTCCTGGGGTGTGAGGCACAGGGCGTGGGGCTAAGACGCCACCACTGCTGATGAGTATCATCATTATTCCTGCTCAGGCTTCTTGGAACTTTCATCCTGCAGGACCCTGCCTGGCTGGGCAGGCGTCACCGACTAGCAAGGGTGGGGCAGGCAGGTAGCTCCTGGCAGCAAGGGAACAGGACATAACCAGGATTTTCCGGCCATTCCAAGCTCTTTTATAACTGTGGACACACAGCAGAGTTTCACCAGGGGAAACTGAGTCACACCAGCAATGAATGAGACGCTGAGATCCCTCAGCGGAGACCCCTCCTTCCCTCACTATGTCCTTCATAAGGTCGTGCTTATTCTCTGTAAGCTGGGGCTGCTCTTGCTGGACTGGAGGAGAGCCAGGGAAGGAGTGAATTCTAGAAGAGAGAACTGGGCTGGGGCCAGGACATCAGAGCTGGTATCCTCCGTGCCAGGTGCTTCGGGCATCATGAGGTCAGGCTCCTGGTTTCGAGTCTCTCTGGAAGGTTCTGCCATATGGGTGGATCTTCCACAAGCCCCCAAGGGAGGGCAAGGCTGGAGACGCGCAAAATGCCCAGCTCTGTCCCAGTGGCGGTCAGATTCAGCATCCTGGACGAGGAAGAGCCTAGATCTCATAAAGATGGGTCAGGTCCAGGAACAAAGGACCAGACAAAGGCTCATAGACTGAGAAAAGCGTGTGTGTCTGTGTGTTGTGTGCATCCACGTGTGTTGTCTATACATTTGTTAACACCAGCTTCCAGTGGAGATGTGTCTCTGCTTGCTGAGACAGATCAAAGGGAGAAGGTGCTGGAAGGGAATGTGAACGGCAGACTGATGACTTAGGTAAGGGGTTGAGTGGAATTCTACAAAACACATGGATTCTGGCCCACTGGGCACCCACTGGAGAAGGAAGGGAGCGGTCCAATAGTCTGCAGGCTGAGGCCCTTTCTCTACCCGTGCCTGTGGCTTAGAGAGTAGCAGCCCCTGGAACCATCTTCTGGCTTAAAGGGAAAGTGGGTCAACACAGCATAGGCCATAGACACTGGAGGAGAGAAGGTGATAGCAGTATCCCAGCAGCCTCCACAAGTGCTCCCGGGATCCACCATCAGTCACACATTCATGAAGCAACTGCTTTGAGCAAGGCAGGCTCCTTGGCTCTGTGGTGTGAAGCACGAGATATATTCTCTGCTCTCCGGAGGCTCTCTGGAGAAAGACAAGACTTTCTCCTTGATGAACCTCTTAGTTGAGTCCAGAGACATGTTAGTCCTCCGTGATGGTGGTTGTGCCCACTCTACCCATGCCAGAAATCTGCCAGTTCTCTAGAGTTACACACACACACACACACACACACACAAGTTTCACTAGAACTCTTCCTGGTGTCTGGACACCCATTCAACCAAAACATCCAGTCTTCAGCTACAAAAGTCACCTCTTGAGCGTCCCGTTGTGTCAGACCACATAAGGCTCAATGTGACCCTATCGGATCAAACACCCTTCTGCCGACAAGACCTCCACCTACTTGCTTTCTCCTATCAGTGATCCAAAGAATCCAGGGCAAACTCTCAAAGCTAATTAGATACAATATGAGCTTCTGGGGGATTTTCAGGGTCCTGCCACAGGTTTTTATTCTTACTGCCCAACAGTGTCTCTCCTCATGCCCAAAAAGAGTCCCTTCCTGTCTCCAATAGTGTCCTTTCCCATCCTCAGCACACAAATATCGGTAATGTAACTGTCAACATCTGAACAACAGCATGAACCTTTTCAAGAGAATCCTTTCCATGTTTATAACCAATTAATTTGACAGATATATAGTCTAGAGGCTATGGCCCAGGTATGATGATGACAGTTGCTGATATAGCTCTTTTGATGTTGGGGGACAGATAGGCCTGTTGCCATGGAGTGAGAGCATGTGTGAGTAGGGCAGGTAGACACTGATGGAAACAGATATACCGAGGGTAGATGGAGCAGTGCTCATGGCTTTCTCAAATCCTGCTCTGCTGCCCACCATGGTCTCCTCCAGCTTTCCTCCCTGAGCTCTCCACATCACCCAGAGCACCTTGCTGGGAGGAATGGAGAATGTTCACACGGCACGTTCCTGTAGGCACCACATTGTTCTGCAGTGGAAAAAGTTCCTCCATTCCTGCAGTTGGCATCCTCTGGAAGTGACACAGGAAACAGACACAGAAATTAGAGTCTAAAATATCTGTGTTTTTTTAAAAAAAGCCCTTTGGAGACTAGGCTTGATTAGTAAAACGCCAGGACAGGGGAGGCACAGCCCAGAGGCTGTATGGGGTTTGCTGGTCAGCCAATCTTACCAATCACTAGGTTCAGTGAAAGACCCTATCTCAGAAGCTAAGATACAAATGACAGAGGAAGACACACAGTGTTGACGTGTGGCCTCCATACACACGTGTGTGCATGAACATGCTTATTACCTCAGTCATACACACCCTTTAAAACAATGGAAGTTATGAAGGGCTGCAGAAGGCCCTCACCATTCCACCTAGTTAGGAGGCTCCCATCCCCTGACCCATAGGGAAAGAAATCCACTGTGCTTGGCTTTAGCTACAGGGGCGAGTGGATCTCCTGGGTGAGACTTATTCATGAAGGAAGGCTCTCACTCCTCGTGTGGTTGGTTGATGTGGCGTGGATGTTTAACCAAGCTAATCAGAAGAAAAGTCTTCCAATTGCCTCACCAAGGCAAGGCACCACAAATCCCTCCTTCTTGCTTATCTGCCCCAGACCACCTGGCAAGGTATGAGACGTTCTCTACTTTGAATGCACAGCTCCTGTAAACCGACATAAGCAAGTGGCCTTTGGGTCTGATCACCCCCATTTCCTTAAGCATAAATGCTCATATGGATAATTTTGAAAGGACATGATAACTGAGGAGAAGGTGGGAGCCAGAACATGCTTTGGTCCCCCGGTCCTCTCAGAATTGGAGCTGTCCCCCACAACTTGGTGACCCTGTCTCCAAGGAACCTTGGCCCAGGGGTAGAATTCCTGGTCATGAAACTGGGATAGCTCTCAAAAATGCTAAGAGAGAAGTTGCTGTGTCCAGAAGCCAAGCAGAGCAGGAAAGCAATCTTTTTTTTTAAAGATTTATTTATTTATTTATTATATGTGAGTACACTGTTGCTGTCTTCAGATGTACCAGAAGACGGCATCGGATCTCATTACAGATGGTTGTGAGCCACGATGTGGTTGCTGGGGTTTGAATTCAGGACCTCTGGGAGAACAGTCAGTGCTCTTAACCACTGAGCCATCTCTCCAGCCCAAGGCAATCCTTTTTAGGTCTGCCTGGCTACAGCAAAAAGTGGGGCTATTCAGTGAGACAGGCATGAGAAATAACATGGCCGAAATGCTGCCCTACGTGTGGTGTTTCCCAAATCAAAGGGCAGGTCATTACAAGTGTATGACCTCCCCCATCCCCCTCTTCCCTTCTTTCCTTCTTTTCTCCTATTCCTCTTTTCTCTTTCTTCTTCTTCCTCTTCCCCCTCCCCATCCCTCTCCCCTCTCCTTTTTGCTTCCCTGTGGAACTGAACGGCAAGTTCGTACATGAGATACTTCTCTGTTGTACACGGCCAAGCACACCCTTTACCTATATAGCTTTTATTCCAGTATGCCTCAGCTCAGCTTCAGGCTTTTATATCACCTTGCCCAGCTGGTCAAGCCTTGGTTGAATGTTCCTTTCTCTGAATTCTAGTTCCATTGCATAAGGCTTGCTATTTGATATATATGGCGATACACACTTGATGTTTGCGTAGATCGCAAGACCATTTTTAATCTCTTAAAGCACTGAGCACAAGGATGAGTAGTTATAGGACTTGATGGGGCTCATTAAACTTGTTGCAAGATATTTCCTACCCATTCACATGGAGACAGTGAGAGGCCAGGGTTTGGAGGGGAGAGAGGAGGGGCAGCTAAGAGAAATGAGGGGTTAAGAGAGAGGTCCGCACGAGAGCGTGGTGGGGAGGAGAGAGGCGGGGATATCCTGATGCCTTCAGATGTATTTCTGGTGTTTTGGAGAGGTTAGAAACATCGGGATAAGACTTTATCATTGTAAATTGATATTATGTAATTGGGAGTTTTATATATATAAATATATTTGGTTAACTATTTAAGTTTAAGAGTCATGCTTTTGTATTTAGATGCAGGGCAGGAGCGTGGGACTCCAGCCATTTACAGAGTCTATGGTGGAGAGGAAACACATCTGGGATGCTGTGAGAGCTAGCTAAAAGAGATTGGCTCAGCAGCGACAGTGAGAGCCGGCCTGAGCGAGACCCTCGGGAACTTGGTGCAGAGGCCTGGAGGGGCGGCACTTTTTAAAATAATTCCCGCTACAAAACTCAGGAGAATGTGCCCTAAAAGGTGGCCACCAGAACAGTGAAGGCCCACAGCTTGTCTGGGTGGAGAAACATCTGATACAACATCAATTAGATTCCTGAGAGGCAGAATCCACACCTTTAAATGCACCATAGTGGGGCAGTCTGGAGGATGGGGGAAATCTTTCACAATACCATGGAGTGAGTTCAATTACCTGTGGGGAAGCCTTTGGTCCAGGTGATTCCAAACAGCAGTGTGCACCTCTAGGAAGAAACTGGGACTCCAAAGAAGGTCAGAAAGCTTTCTGTAGGATTGTCACCTGTCAACATGGAAGAACTCTCCTGCAACTAAAGACCATTGTAAATGCTCGAGATACGACAAGGGACTAGGCAGATATGGCTCTTTGTAGTGAAGAATCATCTCCAGAACCATGTCGCGGTCTGAGGAACTGAGAGTCGGAGAGGAAGTTGTATATAGAGTGGGGACTGTTGGATTATTATAATCTCATCATCATCGCCCCACCTCCTTCTCCTTCTTTTGAGACAGGGTCTCGTGTGTTCTGATCCTCCTGCATCCATTTCCTAAGTGCTGGGATTACAGCTGTGCACCACCACACTTAGTTTATACACCACTGGGGATCAAACCCATGGCTTTGTGTTTTGCTAGACAAGGATTCTACCAGTTGAGCTGCAGCCCAGCCCAGCCCCCCTTTTTTTTCCTCCTTAAAGCTGAAGCACCATCTCCTTTATCCTCATCTCTTGTTAAAGAAGAAAGTAGTATGGGCAGTGATGGCGCACGCCTTTAATCCCAGCACATGGAAGGCAGAGACAGGCAGATTTCTGAGTTCGAGGCCAGCCTGGTCTACAGAGAAAGAAAGAAAGTAGTAGTTCACCCAGGGCACACTATGGGTGGGAAAATGGAGTCAGTATCACAGTGATGAACCAGAGCACACCGGAAGAGCCCCGGTCCCTAGTAGCCTTCATTTTACAGCTGCCAAAGGATACCAAAGAGGAAGGAGGAAACTCCCCCTATCCTCCTCAGATAGCCTATAACCCTGCTTTAACCAGACTGAATACAAGATGTAGCAGAACACAGAGGAAGTGACCCAAGGCCCCGTGGGGGAAGTGGGGAAGGCTTCCCAGAGGAGGCAGCATTTGAGCTGACATGTAAAAGACAAGCTCTCTGCCAGGTAAACAAGTACGGGTGGGGTGCTCCGGGTGGAAGGTGCGGTATGAGTGAACACTTAGACCAAGGAGCACGGCCCGTTGTGGATGCTGGAGATGTTTGTCATGTACAACAAAGGGGAGTCAGGGGTAGTGACGTTGACCCCACATTTGGGCAAGTTCCGAAATGCCTTGCAAGAGAGTTTGGATTCCCATGTCAGCTATGGAGAGTTGGATGGATTTACTATGGCTGCTCTAGCAAATCGCCACACGCTGGGTCACATAAAACCACACAAATGTGAAGTATCACTGGGCTGCCGTGGCTGGACAGCATCATCTCCCCTGTGATAGCTACCGGGGAGAACCGGTTCCTTGCTTGCTCACTTCTGCTTCTCCTGGCAGCCCACAATCCTCAGCTCACATCCTTCTCCATCTTCATAGCCAGCATCATATGGTTTCAGTCCTGTTTCCCTAACTGTATCTCAGACTCCAGCACTCTTCTGTCTCTGTCTTCACGGGGCTCCTTGGACGGCACCAGGTCCACTGGAATCAGTATAAGCACCACACCCCTGAACTCAGTCACCTTGCAAAATCCCTTTTTGCAATGTAAGGTGGCATATTCACAGGTTCAGAAAAGTGGACGTGGGCCTTTGGGGGTGGACACTATTCTACACATACGTGGCAGGAAACAGTGAAGAAACTTGAGTGAAGCGTGGGGTGCCAGGTAGCATAGCATTGTGGCTGAGGGAGCTGGGTGTGGGGACTGGGGGGATGGCTCAGTGGTCTGCTCTTGCAGAGGACCAGAGCTCAGTTCTTAGCATCCATGTGGTGAGTCACAATCAGCTATAATTCCAGTTCCAGGGGATAGGAGCTCCTCTTCTGGGCACCATGTATGCATATGGTACATATATATACATGTGGGCATCATGGTATCCACGTTAAAAAAAAGTCTTGAGGAAAGAAAAAAAAAAGTCTGGTGTGGGCTCTGACTACCCCAGTTCACTCTTCCCTCTGCTAATAAGAGCAGTGTGACCTTATGTCATTTCGGAGTCATGGTCTCTGTCCCTGGGTTTTCTTGTCTATAAAACAGACAAAAATATCCTGCTTTCTCCCTAGCTATTCAGGTTATATGGGGTAGCAGTGCTGAAAGTTAGGACAGGGGGGAACCATTCAGTAAACTGCAAATATCTTGATGCTCCGTGCTAAAAACAGAACCTAGCCCACTCTAAGGCTCAGCAGCACAGGAAGGAAGGAGACACCCGAGCACCAGGGCTTCTCTGCCATGAGGAACACGTGACACTACAGCCCTGAATGACTCTTGCCTGCTTCCTCTGTTGGTGTAAAGAAACAAAGGCTGGGAGCTGCCTACATCTGCTTTCCTTTCTGCTGAGATTTGTTCTGGATGTTAAAGAGTAAATGATTTGTTTGTTCGTTTGTTTGTTTATATTTCAAGACCGGGTTTCTCTGTGTAGTACTGTCCTGGAACTCATTCTATAGACCAGGCTGGCCTGGAACTCAGAGATCTGCCTGCCTCTGTACACAGGCTTGCCTGGAGCTACAATATAGCCCAGGCTGGCCTCAGTCCCCTGGTGATCCTCCTTCCTCAGCTTCCTAAGTACTGGGATTACCAACTACCAGCTATGATACTTACTTAATTCTTTAATGCTATTTATTATTTATTTATTTTCCCCTGAGACTTCCGAAACACTGCTGGTGACATTTGGCCATTAGAAGTCTTGGTAATGTCTCAGTCAGATACATAGTTGACTGATTTGGTAGTGACCTGTTCTGGTTTCTTAGATGTCCTTACATGCCTTCAGCCATCTCCTTTGTCCCCACTTTCTACTACGGCATCAATAGGCTCCTTGTTCTCTCTCCTTTGTTCATTTCTTCTCTAAGTTCCTCCACAGATGCAGATCGAGGAGTTTGCCTCTCAGCAGGGTTGTCAAACAAAACAGAACTCTGGCCAGTGAAATTTGGATTTCAGACAAACGATGAGTAATTTTAGTGTAAGTATATTCCAAATAGTCCTGCCTGTCGAATAGTGCATTATTAACCAGTTATTTGATTAAGCAGAACATTCCATTCTATAGCACCACCAAGTAACACTTAACTGTGTTCTTTGATACAGTTTACAAGGTAAACTGGTCTTCAAGACCAGAAAGTTTCAGTGTCCTCTTTACTTGTAGTTCTTTATGGTAACACAGAGGAGAGAGGGCAGAGGATGTTTCTGGAGGGATGGTGATCAGAAGATTGGGTACTGGTCCCTGTGGTCTCACGACACAGACCCTTCTGCTGCCCAGCTCTGTGTTTCACAACACACACAGGCAAGTCCACTTTAGCCACCCTCCCTGGGGAGAGCACTCAGGATACTCATTCTAATGAAATATATTGAGATCGCTGCTCAGCTTTCTTTTGAAAACAGGTACTAGTTGCACGTCATGGCACACGTGTGTTAAATCCCACAATTGGGAGGCTGAGGCAGAAGGATTTCATGTTTGAGCCTAGCCTGAACTGCACAGAAAGACCATCTTTCAAAATGGAATCAACCAATCCATCTGCATGCTGTACAAAGCATGTTCTACATTGCAGCCTGGGATAATGTCAGTTCTCCCCACCTGTGGGCTATGTCTTGGATTAGAGTATGTTGATCTGTTGTAACAAGCTACGGTTTGAATTTACAAGACAGGTCTTTCTATTGACAAAAAAGCTTTCTGTCCAAAGATCCATTCCAGGTCCTCCCCTCGTCTATCATCCTCCCCCGCCCCCATCCCCGATTCCTCATTCTAAATTTCCTTCCATGGTCTGTGGATTAGTTGCCTGATACCTCTCCTATCTCAGTATCTTTTTATCTTCCATTCTCTCTCTCTCTCTCTCTCTCTCTCTCTCTCTCTCAACAGTCTTTCCTGCCTGCTCCTGCCTCTGTCTCCCAAGTGCTAGGAGTAAAGGGGTGTACTGCCATGTCTGGCCCAGGTTATCATGACTGAAGTCCAAAGCTCAGTGCTGGGCCAGCCAGATCTCTCCCTGCAGCCCGCCAACCCCTCCACTTCCAGGAGAACTTTTTGGCTCTCCACTCCAGTCTTAGTCTTGTCTCCCTGTCTCAGACAGACTTCCGTTCGCATCAGCCTTGTCCAGCCACCTTGCAGTTGAGGTCTCCATTTCCACTCTTTTAAGTATCCTTTCCGAGGCTAAACCGTGCAGAATATTTTAACAGCTCATGGAATCTTTTTCCCCTCCTAAAGTTTACTTTTATTTTATGTATATGTGGGAGTGTCTACATGTATGCATGTGTGTCCTGTGAATGCCTGGTATCTGTGGAGGCCAGAAGAAGGTGTCAGAAACCCTGGACTTGGAATTGTGAACTACCACGTGGTGGGTGGTGAGAATCAAATGCTAGTTCTCCTCAAAAGCAGTGTTGTGACACTCCAACCCACGCCCCCCAACTCCCCACCCCCATCGAAACCCCCCCATCCCAAGCATGAAGTCTTAAAAGAAATCCTGGGCTTTTATTCCAAGTAATGAACAAAGCCACCTAACCAAGGCGGTAGGCTATATCCTCAGGTGCACAGGGCAATGGATTTACTTTCAAGCCCTTATTTACTTTCTAGGAAATGTGGCCCTCAGGGGACAGGGGAGTTAAAGACATACTGTACAGCCTCTAAGAAAAACTTGCTCCAGATAAGGTCTCCTCATCCTTAATTGTTATTGTTATTGTTCTTAACCCCAACTCCTGTGAAAAGCTGCCACAGGTTTGTAACAACCTCAGGTCTGGGTTTAATTAATACCTCTGAAGGCTGAGCCCTCAGGCAGCGTGTCGTCCACCCCCACAACTCCTTCTTCCTGCAGGCTCCACCTTCTCTGACTCGGGTCACCTCCTAGGCAGATCCTCCTTCACTCTGACTCCTGCCAATCCCTGCCTTTCCAGCCCGCTTGTTCCTAGGCTTGGCAATCTCACTAATCTCCTTTGACCTTCTTTCTCTTTTTTTTGCAGCTACCAAGTTTCCCTTTCAAGAGTCAAGCCTCTGGGGTGTGTGTGTGTGTGTGTGTGTGTGTGTGTGTGTGTGTGTGTGTGTGTGTGTGTGTGAAATCTGAGGTGCCTAGAATTCCCTAGTAGTCCCAATTCCTGCCCTGCTTCCCGGGGTCTCTTCACGAGAACTTCCGGATGCTTCTCAGGTGGTACAGCCGGTTAGGTAGGTTGGCTTGGTTTAGGGTTACAGAGTTTGGCACTGACTCTAGCCCCTCTCAGCTGCCCTCTTTAATTAATTCCAATTAAAAAAAAAAACAAACAAAAAAACTCAATTGGACCTCAGTGAGTGCCTCTGGGGCACATGTCACATCAATTACAACAAAACAAAACAAACCAAACCATAAAAACAATTAATCCTAAAAGAGTGCATGAGCCTCTTTGAAGAGTCATACACAACTATAGCCTAAGGGTCTTGGAAGTCTTTGCTATAGACCTCGAGGCCAAACCCTAAGGAGGAATTTAGGCCCAATTTCCTAAGGCATTTCTCTTAGTACTACACCAGAGTCTCTCAAATGTAAAAGTCCACCTCTCCATTATAGGAAGTGGCCATTTGACAAAGGTAAGGATGACTCTTTTTTTTTTAAAGATTTATTTATTGTTCTATATCTAAGTATACTGTAGCTGTCTTCAGACACTCCAGAAGAGGGCATCAGATCTCATTATGGATGGTTGTGAGCCACCATGTGGTTTCTGGGATTTGAACTCAGGACCTTCGAAAGAACAGTCAGTGCTCTTAACCACTGAGCCATCCCTCCAAGGATGACTCTTTCCTGGGTGCTCCAACACTAAAACGGATATTGCATTGATCTGTCATTTTGCCATCACTATAGACCTTACAAGGAGAGTAATGTTGAAGATGTTACCGACTGGGAAGAGAGAAGGAGGCAGAGATTCATCCTCCTTCCTTCCTCCCTACCTCTTCCCTTTTTATTTATTTGTTTGTTTTATTTAATTGATTTTGGAGAAAGCTCTCAGTATGTAGATCTAGCCAGCCTCAAACCTCAAACTCATAGAATCTGCCTGCCTCTGCCTCCCTAATGCTAGAACTGATCAAAGGTGTGAGCCCTCTTTACTTTTGTAGACTCCCATTTATTTTTATTATCTAGTAGAGCAGCCGGTACTCCCAACTGCTGAGCCATCTCTACCCCCTACAAATATTTTTTCATCTGTGAAAAGTAAGTTGGCAGATTAAGATAAGCCCTAACCCTCAGAATTACTAATATTGTCCTTTTTGCCTGACTGGAATTAAAATAATATTAGTAGATCAGATAAACATAGCTCTCGTTATCTGTTTAACTCATTCATCTATTGGTGTGTGTTGACTACAGATCACTTTGTTCTTTTGTTTGTCAGCATCCTGGCTGACCATTTGAGTCCAAACTTTCAGAGGGCAGAGACCACATCTGTTCAATTTGCTTTGTATGGTGTCCAGCAAAGAGCCACAGGGTGGGGTCAGAGAAGTCTTGGACTTGGACCCTGGCAGCCCAGGGTCTGGCAGCCCATGTGACTCTTAAAATTAGGGGCTTATTTTTATTGACTGTTAAAATATTAATGTGGGGGCCAGGTGTAGTGTGCACACCTTTAACCCCAGCACTCCAGAGGCAGAGGCAGGAGATCTCCATGAGTTTGAGGCCAGCCTGGTTTGGCACAGCCAGTCTCAGCCAGCCAAGACTACAGAGTGAGACCTTGTTTCCCTTAAAAGGGGGATAGTTTCTGAGTTCATAGGCATGGCAATGTATGTCTGTAACTTCAGTACTTGGGAGGTGGAGGCAAAAGGATCAGAAGTCCAGGTGTTTGGGCTGGAGAGATGACTCAGCAGTTCAAAGCACTGAATGCTCTTTCAGAGGTCCTGAGTTCCATTCCCAACAACCACGTGGTAGCTCACGACCATCTGTAATGGGATCCCATGCACTCTTCTAATGTGTGTCTGAAGACAGCTACAGTGTACTCATAGAAATAAAAAATAAATCTTAAAAAAAAAGAGAGGTTCAGGTGTTTGTTATCAACCTAGAGTTTCTGAGGCCAGTGTCAGTTGCATAAGATTCTGTCCCAAAAAAGTGGGATGGGTTCCTGTTGATTTCTATACACAATCTTGTTTTAAAAGATTTATTTATTTATTATATGTGAGTATACTGTATACTGTAGCTGTCTTCAAATGCACCAGAAGAGGGCGTCAGATCTCTTTACAGATGGTTGTAAGCCACCATGTGGGTGCTGGGACTTGAACTCAGGACCTCCAGGAGAGCAGCTGGTGCTCTTAACCGCTGAGCCAGCACTCCAGCCCTTCCTTACACAGTCTTAAGGAATGAAATTAGTGAAGAGTCTTCTAAGAGCAAGAATGCAGAGTAGATGTATGCTGAAGCTCTCCCTGAAGTGATTCAGTCATCAATGTGGTCACTGGGTCAGGGAGGCCTGGCTACCCCATCGTGTGTGTGTGCGTGCGTGTGTGTGTGTGTGTGTGTGTGTGTGTGTGTGTGTGTGTGTGTGTTTTGCAGGATTAGTACCATTGGGAGGAAATTCCCTGCCTGCAAAGGAGTGGAAGGAGAGCAGAAGAACTGGGCTCTCTAGCTAGATCTGGTTACCCAGGCTTGAATCCCAGAAGTTTGCAGAACATTGGTCAGTAAGGGATTCTAGAGGCAAGACCCAGGGGTCAAGGGAGAGAAAAAAGGGAAAAAATTACACAAGATACAGAGATAGACCTAAATATTAGGATTCCTTTCTATCATGTACCAGTTTTCACTTATTAAGAATATGTGATAGAGGGACTGGAAAGATGGCTCAGCCATCAAGAGCTCTGGCTGCCTTTCAAGAGGACCTGAGTTCAATTCCCAGCACCCACATGGCAGCTCGCAGCTGTCTGTAACTCCAGTTCCAGGGGATCCAACATCCTCACACAGACATACGTGCAGACAAAACACCATTGCACAAACAATAAAAAAATTAAAAAAAAAAAAAGGAATATGTGCAGAAGTCATGGAAGCAGAGGCAGGTGGATCTCTGTGAGTTTGAGGCCGAGCCTGGTCTACAGAGCAAGTTCCAGGACAGTCAGGGCTACACAGAGAAACCCTGTCTTGAAAAGCAAAAAACAAACAAACAAACAACAACAACAAGAACAAACAAAAAGAAAGATAGGAAGAAAAAAATACGTGAGGGGCTGGAGAAATGAACGGCTCAGCAGTTAAGAGCACCAGATGCTCTTCCAGAGGGAACCTGGGGTTCAGTTCCCAGCACCCACATGGCTCACTGTCTGTGACTCCAGTTCTAGGGGATCTGGCACCCACACACAGACATGCATGCATGCAAAACACTAATGCTTGTAATATATATTAAGAATATGTGACAGCTTTTTAGAGTGGGGTTATCAGCCACCCTCCCCACCCCCTAGACTAGCAGAGTGGCAACTTGGGAACTTGGGTCTTGGTTTGGCTCTGTTGTCTACTGGACTGGATGACTTTGGCTAAGCCATCAAAACCTTCCTTGGCTTACACGTCCTTCATTGGGAATAACACCTGCTCTGCCTGCCCTTGCAATGGTTGGAAGGTCTGATGAGATCAAGGATGTACAGCAAGGCAGGTAAAATGGCTCATTGGATAAAACTGCTTGTCCCTAAGCCTGATGACTTGATTTCAATGCACAGAACCACATGGTAGAAAGACAGAACTGACTCCCACAAGTTGTCCTTTGACCTCTACACGCATGGAGTGGTCGACTACACACATGCATAAACATAAATAATAAAAAGGTAATAATTTTTTTTAAAAAGCCCACAAAGCACTATTAAAATGAAAAGCTGAATTAATATAATACTGTGATTACTAGGGACCATCTGGAGAGTTGGCCTACAGAGGGAGTGTTAGAACACTTGAAAGGTCACCTCAATTTTGGCCATTACCCTTCATGCCCTATCCAAGCAGGATAGTCTGACCAGCACAGGGTGGAGGAATAGATCAGGTATCCAAGAAGACATTCTGACTCCGCCAGACCCAAGCTCATTCTCACACTGAATTTGATTATTACGAATGCTTATTTTCTTCTCTTCTGCTTGAAGGTCTTCTCTCTACCTGTTGCGATGTGATATATATTTTAGTGTTTATCCACTGAAAGTGCTCACTATTGAAGAACATGGCCCAAAGTTCCAAAACTCTGATTCCTCGTGTCTGGAGTCCAAGCACAATAAAAACCAAAAATTTCTTTTTGGAAGGGGCCAAAGACAGAGTCAGTTCTTTATAGAATTTCAATCTCATAACTTTGTCCCAGACTCAGGTCATTTTATTCCCTGGAGGATTTGGGTGAGTGGGAGTTATGTCCTGTTGCTCTGGGAGAAAAAGTTAGCTGCATCTATATGGAAATTGTTTCTATGATGTGTGTGGGGGGGTCAGCTTTTGTGGAAGAACATTAATATCCTATTTTTTTAAGAATTATTTATTTTCTGTATATGAGTACCCCATAGCTGTCTTCAGACACACCAGAATAGGGCATCAGATCCCACTACAGATGGTTGTGAGTCACCATGTGGTTGTTGGGAACTGAACTCAGGACCTCTGGAACAGCAGTCACTGCTCTTAACTGCTGAGTCATCTCTCCAGCCCCTAATATCCTATTTCTTAATGATAGAAGAAGGGGGCTGGAGAGATGGTACAAAAGTTAAGAGCGCTTGTTACTTACTCTTGCAGAGGACCTGGGTTCAATTCCTAGCACCCACACACTGTCCTACAAACCACTCATAACCCCAGTTCCAGGAGACCCATAAAACGTCACAGGTGCACATATATGCATCCAGGTAAAACATTCACACACACAATGTAAAATAAGTAAGTATAAAATGTAGTAGAACCCAACAATAAAAAAATAGCAATGTTAGGAGTTCCAGTTAAGCCGTAGAGAACTTCAGAAGTTTGGTTTCTGGTGGGAAAGGGTTACCCTGACCTTAGTTAGGGAATGTCACCTTGGGTCTTTTTCATGGAGCCTTCACTTGCCAAGTCATTTCCTTTCCCTAAGCACTTTCAATTGCAGACACTCTCTCTTGGCTCTGAGCTTGGATAAATGCTACCTTGTTAGCTAATAGTACCATTAATTATATTAATGATTAATAGCTAATTAGTCATAATGTGGTCATGCTTCTTCCAGTGGAGCCTTCCTTTCTTGCAACAGTTCTGGGACTCCAGCGCACGCATGCACACACACAGAGACTCACACACACACTTCCCTATTTCTGGCCACAGGACAAACGCAGCAATCCATCCTGTTTGCTGACCATCCTGGCGGTCTCTAAATTCCCCTACTTGTTATCAACTATCCCATTTATCTGGAGGATGACTACTGCTTATAAGTGTGCCGCCCTTTCTATTTCTGTCACTCACTGCTCTCTACTAACAATGTGGCCAGCAATTATAGGGCTTTTCTCTTTTTGAACCGTATTCCATAAGTCAAAGACGTCTACTTCCAAATCTCACTCTGATCCACTTTTTCACTTTCTTCCCCCCTTTTCACTTTTATGTTTCCCTATTTCTTAGTATCTCAAACCCCCGGCCCACAGATACTTGGTCTTCAGCATTTAGGCTTCCTTTTGAAAACCACGCCCCCCAACCCCTTAAGCGTCGCGCATGCGCAGCCCGCGACTTTACCTGGGCGCTCGGGAGTGGGCGGAGTGGGCAAGGGCCGGGGGTGGAGCAGGCAGCCGGCGGTTATCTGCTCGGCTGAGCGCTCACATTGTGGCAGGAGGGAGAAAAGGTGCGCCCGGGCCGAGCCGAGGGCCGCGCATGCGCGCCGACCCCACAGCCGGGGATGGGGGGGGGGAGGTGTCGGGATCCCGACCGCGCGGGGGGAGGGGGGGCCAGTGCAGGGGCGCGCGCGCGCGCTCCCGCCGGCCTCCCTGCCCCCTTCGCGCACACATCCCTACAGCACACCCCCTCCCCCGCCGCCCGCCCCGCGCGCCGCCCGCTCCGCGGCCCCGCTCGGCCTCGCGCGCTCGGAAGGGAGTCGCGAGACGTCGGAGCGGCGGCCACGTAGCGCTGCGGCGGCGGCGGCCGAGGCCGGGTCTGAGGAGCGGCCCAGAGCGCAGACGTTGGGCAGGGGGAGGGGCCGGCCCGGCGGGCGGTGGGGACTGGAGCGACGCGGCGCGGCGCGGCGACAGGCCCCCGCCGCGGGGATGGGCCGCCGAAGCGGCGGCCGCGGCGGCCCGGGTGAGTAGGAGCCCCTTCCCCGCGCTCTCGCCCCCCGCCGCGGCGGCGCCCTGGCAGCCGCGTTTCCTCTGCGCCCGGCCGGGCTGGCGGGGCCGGCGGAGCCTGCGCCGAGGCAGCTGCGTGCGCTAGGCCGGAGCAGCCCCCATCCGGCGGGCAGGCCCCGGGCGCTGCACGTCTGCCACTCTCGGTTTAGCCCGGGGTGCCGGCTTCGTACCCCCGCCCCTCTCTCCGGGACCCCAGCTTAGCTGCAGTTTTGCAGCTAGTGGGCTCGCCTCGAGGCCTGACGGGGTGGCCGAGGTGCACGGGTTAGCAGGCTGAGGAGAGCATTCTCTTGCCCTGCAGCTGGTGCCTTGCACCCACTACCTCCCCCGCCCTGCGGTTGCGCCCAAACCTCCAGCCCTCGAGAGTATTGTGGCACCAGGAGATAACACGCATGTGATGTACACTCGCCACCGGCCGCACCACACTCAGCCCAGTGGGCGATGCAGACCTTTCTCCACCCCTACTTCGTCCTCCCCTCCAATCAGGCTTTACTGTAGAGTCCCAGGTCGGAGATACCAAAGAGAGTGATACCCCCTGTTACATCTCTATGAAACATGTTCGTCGTCGAGGGATGTCTCTTGTAGAAATGATAGATGTCTCTGCCTTGCCTCGGAGTCAGTCTTTAGAATTTAAGATCCTGTATGCTCCTTTTTGAAGCGGGCCAGTCTTTGATTACATCTAGCTCATCCCTCCCCCAACAACAACATCACGAACACGCGCGAGCACACACACATATGCACACACACACTCGCACACTTCCTGATTGCGGTACGGCCCCTGTCATTGCGGATCCATTGTCAGAAATGGCTTGTGCCAATCAAAGGAATGTGCCTTTGGAGGAAGATGTTTTTCACAACCAAGCTACAGGATGTCAACCAGTCTTTGGTTCTTCCCCTGGATCTTACCCATGTCTAAGCACCTTCATGGTGTTTCCCTTATTTGCTTCTCCAGCGAACTCTCCGTATCACCTGAACGATGCTCTCCTCCGACCCCCCAGTTAATTAGATACCTACTGCACACAGCAATTTCTTCGGTTTTGTCATTGTTGTTGCTGCTGCTGTTGTTGCTGCGATGTTTAACATAACAAGGAAGTAATGTAGTCTTTTGGGATGAAGGTCTATATACTTTTTTCCAAAGGATGGTCGGGTCCGTATTGTTCTGAGAAAGGCAAGGAGCACATGCTTTGTTGACAGCATGTATGTTTGCTTAGGAAAGGAAAGCTGCTCCGATGTGGCAGGTGATATTCCCCAGTGGGGCTGGTCTGTGGTGGGTATGTTGCCTTGTGTCAGTGGCTTGCTTATTTGAATCACCACTGTGCACATGTGTTCACATAGATACTCTCTTTTGTTTAAAAGATTCACGGCAATTAAACTCTTCACTAGGGCTGTGGAAGGCTTTAGGATCCTTTGCAGTGAAATACATATATGATTTTGTATGCAATTACACAATCATCTCGAAGCTGGTCCAGGGACCTCAAGTTAAGATCTGTGTTATGCAAAAGTGAAAGCAGTTTAAGTTTGTGTTTTGTTTCTCTTAAGCATTAGACTTATTTTGGCCCTGGAATAAAGAGCAAAGGAGCTTGCATATGTATCATTGTAGATTTTTTTTTAATTGAAAACTTTCATTTTATTTTATGTGTATGGATATTTTATCTGCGTTTATGTGCACCATATGTATGCCTGGGGCCCACAGAGGTTTAAAAAAAACTACGGTGGCAGAACCCCTGGAACTAGAGTTAAGAATGGTTGTGAGTCATCATGTTGGTGCTGGGACTAGAACCTGAGTCCTCTCTGTAAAAGCAACAAGTGCCCTTAACTACTGAGCCATCTCTCAGGTGGCTATTATTGTACTGGTTTCTTTGAAGTAAGGCCAATTAGAAATTATATTTTTCCTGTCTTCCAGTAAAAAGCCTGAGAATCATTCAGAAGAAATTAAAACTAGAGACAAAATCATCTACATTTGACCAGTTATCTTCCTGGCATATTTTAATTGTAGCAAATTTCAACAGCCAAATGTGTAATCTGTTTCAAAGCGTCTGTAAGGGACTATGCAGTGCCTAAAGATTGAGGCTGATCTCTTTGTCACCCCATGGTAGAACACCTGTCCAGAGCTGAGGCTTTTTTTTCCGACTTTGCTAAATCTGATTTCATGGCACATCAAAACCATCCATTTTAATGGGTAAATTTCTGTTATAATTGGAATATTTGCTTTCCACATTCAGAATCCAAAGCTGAGAATGAACTTTGCACTGTTCTATCAAAAAGCAGTTGATACATGTCAGTTTTGTGTGTGTGTGTGTGTGTGTGTGTGTGTATGTGTGTTTAAATTACTCTGTATTCAGCCTTTGTCTTTTGATCATATTTCAACCAAGAGACATATGTTCCAGCTATGATAGTGCTGTGATAGGCAGTGATAGTAATCACAGTCCCCAGGTCTCTAGGAGCATACAGTTTCCACTTTTAAAAAAAATTAATTGATGTTCTGAGAGCTTAAGGAATTCCTGGTATTTACTAGCATTTTGAAAGGCAAAAGAGGCTTGGGATCTTGCACAGAACCTGTTCCACATACCTGAAGAATAGCATTTATTCAAATAATTATGCAGTGTGTGCTGTGATGTTTGAAAGTATGCTGAAGTTGCATATGCTGCATTTTTATTACCTAATATGCATGACTGAAATGACTTATATTACAGGTTATATATTTTGTTGGTGGCACGCCTGTAGTTTTATCATCAGAATTATTTGCGTAGCCTAGATGCAAAGGACTTCAAAGTAGAAAACATGTTCTTTTTCTTTGTTAGTGAAGGTAGTGTTAGAGGAGGACCACAGGTGTCTTGGGAACAATGTGCTTACTTGGTTTAGTTTTGCAGAACCTATTCTAACCAGTCACTTAACTAGTTACACACCCACATACCGTGGAGTAGTGACTGATCAAGTAACACTTCAGGCTGGGAGAACAGCATTCTCTCTCTGCTTGCCAGATTCAGAACATGGAGTCTGGAAAACAATTGCACAGTATAGCAGTGAGATGTTGGAGCAAGCAGGAGTGATGCCAGCAGCTCACCCTCATTAGCACGGACTGCTTCAGTCTCGTCAGCTCTCCTCCTCAGACAGCCTTTCCTTAGGAGGCTTCAGACCAGCAGCAACTCTCTGCAAGTACTGCAGATCTGTTTCCAGACACCCAGAAGAGCTGTTTTCATTTGTGCTGGAAGTTTGAGAAGTAAGCTTATAGTATGGTAAGAAATCCTTTTCAAGTCTGTAGGAAATATGAATTGATGGTAGATAGATAGATAAATAGATGGATGGATGGATGGATGGATTAATTAGTAGGTTACTGATGTGATTTTTGGTTTTACATGTCTGAAGCCTATTGAAGAAACAAACTATAGCTGGGCTGTGGTGGCGCACGCCTTTAATCCTAGCACTTGGGAGGCAGAGGCAGGCGGATTTCTGAGTTCGAGGCCAGCCTGGTCTACAGAGCGAGTTCCAGGACAGCCAGGACTATGCAGAGAAACCCTGTCTCGGAAAATCAAAAAAAAAAAAAAAAAAAGAAGAAACAAACTATAATGTGAACTATACTTTTCTCTTTTCTCATAGATTTTTTTGATGATTGCACCAAGATTGGGAGTATATACTTGAGTTTCTTTATCCTTGTTCTAAAAAGTCAGTTGAGAGATAGACAGAAACGAGTGGAGGAAAGACTGGATTGTCATAGTGTTTGAACAAACAGTCTTTGAAACTAGCTCTTCTGGGCTGGCTGACCGTGTCTCCTGGGTCACTCATGGGTTTGTGCCACTCTTAGGTACGATGTTTTTCTCAGCTCTTGTCTTTGAGACAAGTAGTGTGTGTGTTGACTCTGACAGAGATGAACTGGTATTTCAGTTGGTGACCTTAGCTAAAGAAAGAGTTGCTTGGAATCAGGTAAGGAGGCTGATATTCCAGCCCCACTGTGTCCTGGCCTTAATGGCACTGAAGAAATCACTTTGATTTCTTTCCCCTCAGTTTCCTCATCAGTACAAAGAGATTTCTTGTGAGGATTAGAGATAAAGTATGCACATTCTGAGCACAGTTAGTTCCTGGTACATGTTCATATTAGGAACTTGGTAAATGGTGGGATTTGGAGAATGTTAACATGAAAGTAGAGTGAATATTGTTTTAACTTATGACAAGATTGGGAGGTTTGGTGTATTTCTTCTGTTTGCATAGATTTAGGATGAAAAAATTGCAAGTCTTTGACTCGAACCTCTCTGTGTCTTGCAGATGCAGCATGATTGTTAGAAAGTTGCTTTGCTAGTGTGTGATTGTTAGCTGATTAAGCTTTGTAGAGACAATAAATCCAGCTCCAAATTCTGGAGCGCTACCCTACAGGCTGTGCTTGTTTTTAAGCCTATTCAGAGCCTATGTGGTTAAAAGAGTGTTTTATGGGGTCTGAGGAGATGGCTCAGCAGTTAAGAGCACTGACTCTCGTCAGAGGACCCAGGTCCAAACCCACCCATATGGCAACTTACAACTGTCTATAATTCAAGTTCCAAGAGATCCAACACCCTCGTACAGACAGACAAGCAGACAAAATACCAATGTACATGAACTAAAAAGAAATCATTTAAAAGATGGGGGGTGTTTTAGGACATTAATATATCTCAGTGAGTTCTGTGTCAGAGTTAAATCATGTGAAAAGCCTTGTGTAAATTCCCATGGTTAATGCAAATCATAAAGTGCTTGGTAGAGTTAGTAGAGACATCAGATGCTTATTTTAGTTAATCTGTTTATGTAGCAGTTATGTTTGACTTGAATATACTTGCATATATTTTGTGAAAATACAAGAAATCCCAATGTCCATCTGAATTTTTGAGCATGAACTGTCAATAGGATGTAGGTTTGTATGTGCTTTATACATTGTTGCCTTAGTGGGGAAAGGAATGAAAAATAAGGTCTTCCACCTGTTAAATTTAATTAATTATGTGCTATAGATTGTATATGTAGCCTTGCTTATTAGTTAAAAAAAATAAAAAGGCAATTTTATGGTAAAACAGGACATTGTATTTCCTTTTAAAGATAGATTATCTATTGCTTTGAAAAATATGAAAATATTTTTGGAAAATATTTTTGAAATAATTTTGAAAAATTTGAAAATATGTGGTGGTGCACATCCTTAATCCCAGCACTTAGGAGGCAGCGATAGGCAGATCTCTGTGAGTTTGAGGCTAGCCTGGTTTACTGAATGAGTTCCAGGACTATACAGAGAAACCCTGTCTCAAAAAGAACGTTAACAAACAAACAAAAAGAAAGGAAGGAAGGAAGAAAGAAAGAAAAAAGAGAAAGAAAAAATAAAAACAGGTTTAGTTAAGGTCATGTATGCAATATTATTTGGTGCATGCAACATAAAAGTAGAAATTATTTGGCTAGTGTAGAATAAATTAACACTGTCACTTTTTGCAGGATAGCATTGTGGTAAGTCTCTGAGTCCACAAGAGTTATCCAGAGACTTCTCAGATAGGAGGATACATATCAGTAGTGCATTAGGATTTACCTCAAGGGAATCTGCTAATCCTTATTTTCTTTTAGTATTGAGCTACATAGTGGCTTGCCTAGTGGTAGAATCAGTCACTAGCTTTGAATTAGGATGTAGAGGGATTGGCAAACAGTACTCTTTGACTTGCCATAGATTTTGCTACACACTGAGAAAAAGTTACCCTTGGACAGAGTATGTAATGGTAATAGCACTAGCATGGAGTGTGCCCAGATTGAAAGTGCACACTGAATGGAATGGGCCACATGTTCTGATAAACTATAGTGGATTCTTCTGAGTAAATGTTTTCTGGGAGGGATGCTTCCTTTTAACAAACAAACAAGAATTTTCCCAAGTCACTAAAATCAAATGGTTTAGCACAAAGCTAGTCTGAATCTCTCCTCCCTCCCTCCCTCCCTCTCTCTCTCTCTCCTCTCTCTCTCTCTCTCTCTCTCTCTCTCTCTCTCTCTCACACACACACACACACACACACACACATACACACACACACACTGTGCATGTGACATCTGAAAGTTAAGCAGACATAGTGTCGATGGCACAGAATGTATTTTTGAGCCTATCTCTGCCTCTTGGCTTTGGCTTTTGACTCTTTCAGGCTGGGCATCGGAACAGAACTTACTATTTACACTATGTGACCTACATGAGAAGACCTGAGTGTTTTTTCCCTTCTGGGTGTATCTTTCTGATACATTCACGTAGTATCTTATGTGGGAGAAGAGGGTATGATCTAAAGTCAGAATAAATCTGTGTGACTGGGCAACTGGAGTGGCCAGTACTTCTCCTGGAATTAGTACATGATTGTAGTTTGAAAATATCTTGCTTGAAGGTTATTCATTGTAGATAGCCTTGTACATCTCTTTTTAGCAGACAGTCATTTAAATGAAAATTAATTCATTAAAGGTTCAGAAACCAGCCGGGTATGGTGATGAAAGGCACATCTCAGAAGAAAAAAAAATCTCTGTGTGTCTGTGAGTTCAAGGCCAGGGAACTTATATAGACCCTGGGTCAGAAAAAAAAGAAAGAAAGAAAAAAGTTTAGAAACTATCTCAATGTCCACTGGTATAGAATTAATTAAATTAGCATATATTTACATAGTAAGATAATATATAATTTCAACAAAGAAAGAGGATACTATATATTGTTGTGGAACATTCTATATATAGTATTGTTACCTTTGAAAGGTCAGAGGAAAATTAGTGTGGTGACTTATGCCTGTAATCTCAGCACTTGGGAGGCTGAGGCAGGAGGATCAAGAGTTCAAAGCCAGTTTCAGCTACATAGCAAGCTTGAGGCTATCTTGGACTACAAGAGACCATGTCTCAAAAAACAAAAACAAAACCTAAAGGCTAGGAATAGTAGTCTAGGTGTGTCACTGTTTAGGGTATTTTCCTGAGTAAAAATAACTAATAAAAACTTAGTAGTTTCCTAAAGAGCTCATAATATTGGTTGTCTGTTGGGGGTTGACTTGAGTGATGGAAAACTTGAGGTGAAGGTAACTAGTTCAGTATATTTTGTTTTAAATAAAATTTTATTTAAGTGCACACAGAAAAATAGAAAAAATCTTGGGTGTACTGTTTGTTGAATTTTTTTCTGTGTAATCAGTACCCAAAAGAGGAAATTCTTTTGTTGTTGTTTTGTTTTATTTTTGACACAGGGTCATGTAGCTCTGACTGGCCTGAAAGTCCCCCTGTAGACCAGCCTGGCCTCAAACTCACAGAGATCCTCCTGTTTCTGTCTCCATGTGCACCAGGAGTGGAAATATTTTTAAAATAAAATTATTTTAGATATATTATGTGTATGTATGTTTTGCCAGCATGTATGTAAGTGTACCACATGAATTCCTTGTACTGTGGAGATCAGAAGAGGGTGTTGAGTCCCTTAGAACTGGAGTTATGGATTGCTGTGAGCCACTGTGAGGGTGCTAAGAACCAAACCAGCTCTTCTGCAAGAGCAAAATGCGCTGAGCCATCTCTCCAGATTTGGAGATTTTTTTTAAAGCTCTTATTGTATTGTCCAGACTGCTTTTGAACTCTTCAGCTCAAGATATCCTCCTGCCTCAGCTTTCTGAGTAGCTTGCATGTAGGTGCTGCTACTGTGACCAGCTAAGAATCAGAGAGTTGGCTCAAGTCCCAGAAACCTCTCCTCTTCCCAGTTGCTGCTCCCCTGAAGGTACTCTGATGCTCAAATAATATGATGAGAAATGTCGCTCAAGTATTACAGCTGAGCCAACTGTGGAGGTAGACATCTATATAGTCCCAGCTATTGGGAAGGCTGAGGCAGAAGGTTTGTTCAAGCCTACCTAGTGAACATAAACCCTGTTTGTTTGTTTTTTTAAATTTAATACTGAAAGATGTATTTCTATATTTTTTAAGTATTTCTTTTACTATCTTATTTTATGTCTCAAAACCACAACTGGACATGATAATACATATCTATATTCCCAGCTCTTGGGAAATAGAGGCAGGAGGATGAGAAGTTCAAAGTCATCCTTCATTGCATAGTTTGAGACCCTCTTGGACTACAAGAGACCCTGTCTCAAAAAATAAATCAGTTTCACTATATTCCTCCTTTGCTGGGCATTAAAATATTTACTTAATATAATTTTAAAAAAGATTATATATATATATATATATATATATATATATATATATACATATACACACATATACATACATACATACATATCTGCATGTGTACCTGCATGCCAGAAAAGGGCATCAGAATCCCATTATAGATGGTTGTGAGGCACCATGTGGTTGCTATGAATTGAACTCAGGACCTCTGGAAGAGCAGCTGAGCCATCTCATCAACCCTTCTTTTGTTTTATTTTGAGACAAGGTTTCTCTGTGTAGTCTTGGTTATTTTGGAGCTCATTCTGTAGACCAGGATGGCCTTAATCAGAGATCTTCCTGGCTCTGCTTCCCAAGTGCCAGGATTAAGAACATGTGCCACCATCACCCAGCTAATATAACTTTTATAAATGTCACATGTAAAGTATATTTTGGAGTGCATAAAGTACTAAATAAATAACAATGTAGCAAAACCTTGCTCTGAATATTTTAGGATGTGTTAGATTTGTCAGACTGTTGGCTGATGGAATGCAATTGTCATAAATACACACTTGAGTAAATCTTGAGGTGTTACTGTTCCCATTAAAAGTCACGTTTGATCAGGTGGTTTCCTTTATTGTAGAAATGTTGCCCACCCCTTTGCTCAAATGCAGAAATGACTGAAGTATATAAATCTGTAAAGCTGATTCTTAGTCAGGTGATTTATTTTGCCTGCAGAGGACATTTGGCAATGCCTAGAAAGGTTTTTTGCTTGTTTTTTTTTAACTTTGGAGCTGAGGTGGGAATGCGCTGCTGGGTACTGCTAACCCTTCAGGACACAGGCTTCCTCCCCATGGTTGTGAGCTGGAATGCTTACAGTGCCCTTGCTGAGAAAGCAGTGACCAGGCCGATGCTAGGAGGCAAGTGACAGTTTTAGCTTCAGTTTGATTAGACGAGGACAAGAGGGACACTCAGCTTGGCTTAGGGAGGAAAGATAGGTTGTCTTATGAGTAAATAGCCCTAAATAGGAAGACTGCAGTATAAGGTATAGCCGACAAGTTTGGTTTGTTTGGTTGTTTTTGAGACTGGAGCTTGGAATGTAGACTAGGCTGGTCCTCTGAGATCTGCCTGCCTCTCAGCCTTTGAGGTACTGGGACTAAAGCTGTGTGTGCCTCACCTGGCAAGTCTATTCATGGATATTGGTGTTTGTGTGAGTGTAGGGGTGCATGTGCATAGGTCACAGGATAACCTCAGATGTTGGTTTCATCGTGGGACAGGGTCTCTTGTTCACCTCTGCATATGCCAGGCTAGTTGGCCTGTGGGCCCTGGGAGTTTTCTGTCTCCTCCCATTTCACCATAAGAGTGTTGGCATTACAGAGTTGTGTGACTGAGTCTCAGCTTGTATGTGCATTCTGGCTATCTGACCTCAGGTTAGTGGGGACTCTGTTTCTATTCAGGTCTACTTCATTTAGAAAAATTGAGTTGGACTGGGCAGACAGTTTGGAAAAGCTATTGCTGGAGCTGGAGAGATGGATCAGCTATTAAGAGCACTGCTGCTCATCTAATAGGACCTGGTTCAACTCCTAGAACCCACATTGTGGATCGTAACTGCCTATAACTCCTGTCCCAGGGGATCTGACGCCTCCACAATATTGCATCTATGTGATGCACAGACATATATGCAGGCAAAAATACCCATACACATAAAATAAAAGTAAAGGTTAAAAAATAAAGAAAAGCCAGCCTGGTCTACAAAGTGAGTTCCAGGACAGCCAGGACTACACAGAGAAACCCTGTCTCGAAAAACAAAAAAAAAAAAAAAATAAAGAAAGAAAAAGAAAACCCACTGCCCTGTATGTTTCACAAAGAGCAACCTCTTAAAATAGAGGCTCAGCTGCTTACCAGATAGAGGGAGTGGAAAATCAATGATACAATTTTTATATCTATGGACTAGGGAACTGGCACAAGAGTTAGGAGTGTTTACTGCTCTAGCAGAGGACCTGAGGTTGGTTCCAAGTGCCCACACACACCTGCCTGTAGCTCCAGTGCCCTCCTCTGTCCTCCACAGGCACTGTATGCACATATACTCATAGCACCACATGGACACACATACACATAATTAAAAATAAGTACTTAAGCCCTTCTGGCCACCATCAGCAGCAGGGAACCAGGCAACTCCAAAGCCTTCTGTGCACAGACCCTGCCAGAAGAGAATTGGTCTCCCAGGAGTACAGACACAGGCTTACAGGCCCATAGGAGGGGCAATCTCCAGCCAGAGACAGCAAGACCAACTAACACCAGAGATAACTAGATGGTGAAAGGCAAGCATAAGAACCCTACCAACAGAAACCAAGACTACTTGGCAGCATCAGAGCCCAGTTCTCCCACCACAGCAAGTCCTGGATACCCCAACACACTGGAAAAGCAAGAGTTGGATTTAAAGTCTCATCTCACAATGCTGTTAGAGGACATCAAGAAGGACATAAATAACTCCCTTAAAGAAATAGAGGGGAACATGGGTCAAAATGTAAAAGCCCTTAAAGAGGAAACACAAAAATCCCTGAAAAAAATACAGAGTAGCATGGATGAACAGGTAGAGGAAACACAAAAAAAAAAAAAAAAAAAAAAGAGGAAACACAAAAATCCCTTAAAGAATTACAGGAAAACACAACCAAACAAGTGAAGGAACTGAACAAAACCATCCAGAATCTAAAAATGGAAGTAGAAACAATAAAGAAATCACAAAGTGAGACATCTCTGGAGATAGAAAATCTTGGAAAGAATTCAGGAGTCATAGATGCAAGCATCAGCAACAGAATACAAGAGATAGAAGAAAGAATCTCAGGAGCTGAAGATACCATAGAAAACATTGACTCAACAGTTAAAGAAAATGCAAAATGCAAAAAGCTCCTGAGCCAAAACATCCAGGAACTCCAGGACACAATGAGAAGACCAAACCTAAGGATTATAGGTGTAGAAGAGAGCAAAGATTTCCAACTTAAAGGGCCAGTAAATATCTTCAACAAAATTATAGAAGAAAACTTCCCTAACCTAAAGAAAAGAGATGTCCATGAACATACAAGAAGCCTATAGAACTCCAAACAGACTGGACCAGACCAGAAACTCCTCCCGGCACATAATAATCAAAACACTAAATGTACTAAACAAAGAAAGAATATTAAAAGCAGTAAGGGAAAAAGGTCAAGCAACCTATAAAGGCAGACCTATCAGAATTACACCAGACTTCTCACCTGAGACGATGAAATCCAGAAGATCCTGGGCAGATCTCATATAGACCCTAAGAGAACACAAATGCCAGCCCAAACTACTATACCCTGCAAAACTCTCAATTACAATAGATGGAGAAAACAAGATATTCCATGATAAAACCAAATTTATACAATATCTTTCCACAAATCTAGCCCTACAAAGGATAGTAGATAGAAAACGCCAACACAAGGAGGAAAACTACACCCTGGAAAAAGCAAGAAAGTAATCTTTTTCCAACAAACCCAAAAGAAAGTAACCACACAAACATAAAAATAACATCAAAAATAACAGTAAGCAGCAATCACTATTCCTTAATATAACATCAGTGGACTCAGTTCCCCAACAAAAAAATATTGTCTAACAGAAATATTTTTCATGTAAATCTTCAATTTTATCAGAAAATGTTTGTGATTCCTCTTTCAATTTAGTAATGTTTTTCATGTCTACCATTTTAACTATATTACTTTCCATGATAATCTTTAATTTTAACATTTTTTTCTATATATTTCTTCAATTTTATCAGAAATATTTTCCATGTATATCTTCAATTTTGTCAAAAAATGCTTATAATTCCACTTTCAATCAACTTAGGAATATTTTTATGCCTACTATTTTATAGGTATATTTTTTCCATGAAATGGTCAATCTTAACATGTTTTTCTATATATTTCTTCAATTTAATCAGAGATATTTTCCATGTAAATCTTCAATTTTATCAGAAAATGTTTATAATTCTATTTTCAATCAACTTAGGAATATTTTTATTCCTACCATTTTATCTGTATAATTTTCCATAAAATAGTCAATTTTAGTGTGTTTTTCTATATACTTCTTGAATTTTATCAGAAATATTTCCCTTGTAGATCTTCAATTTTATCAGAAAATGTTTATAATTCCACTTTCAATTAACTTAGAAATATTTTTATGCCTACCATTTTATCTGTAATTTTCCATGATAATCTTCCATTTTAATGTTAATTTATATTTTTCTACAATTTTATTAGAAATATTTCCCATGTAAATTTTAAATTCTATCATAAAATGTTTCTACTTCCTTTTTCAATTCATTTAGCAATGTTTTTTATGTCTATCATTTTACTCTTTAATTTTCCATGAAAATTGTCAATCTTAATGTGTTTTTCTATATGCTTCTTCAATCTTATCAGAAACATTTTCCATGTAAATCTTTAATTTTATCATAAAATGTTTTTACTTTATTTTTCAATTAAAAAAAATAGGTACTTAAAATCAGTATGGGTATGATCTTATCCCACATAGAGTGGCAGTTCTTTCAAGATTTAAAATTTCAAAACAGAATTTAAGGTTGGGTGCCACTTTTGTATCACATTTAAAGCAATGTTCTTCTGTAAGACTATATGCTTAACATTACTTGATATACACACATGCACACACACACTCACATCCTAGAACCTGTTGTGTTGGGTTGATAGAACTCATGAACATACAGAAAGATTTTTAAAATTTTGTATGTGTGGATCTGTAGTGTGGGCATGCTGCATTGCCTTGGTGCACATGCGGGGTCAGAGAACAGCTCGTAGGAGCTGGAGCTTCTGTCTACCATGTGGCTTCTGGGGACCGATGGAACTCAGGTCACCAAGCTCACCGGCAAGCTCTTTCACCTATTAAGCTATGTTGACAGTACACGGGAGACATTTAAAGCTATGTAGTTTAGCCTCCTTTAACACTGGTCCTGGGTAAGCAGCAGCTTACGTGTACAGTGTTTACAAACTGAAAACATGGGGGCCCAGTAGTGAACATATTTCAGAGACAGCTCAGTCAGAAGCAGTGATCACGCTGGACAACAGCTGCACACCTGTACCCAGCACTTAGGAAGCTCATGGCGAGCCCAGGCTGCATGGAGACCCTAGCCAGAAAATAATACAGTCAGAACCTGGGCATCCGAAGGACAAAATTCCTTGGTTGGAGTGGTCTTTTAATTTTTATACCCAAATTTGTATATACTGTGTATAAATATTTGTTTAAGTAGATAGTTACTAGTTAGTAACTAGTTTACTAATTAATCCTAGGACCTTTTGAAGTAGTATTATATCATCATATTATTATTATATCAATCATTATTCCACATTTCCAATAGGTCAGTTGTTAATGTTCCAAGTTGACTGTTTTTTACATTAATAAAAGAACTTTGAAACTATTTTAACCTCACTAATTGAAAAAGTAATATAAAGGTTTAAATTCCATAAATATTTCTGGATTTTAGAAACCTGTGACTGTCAGTATGAGTATGCGCCTGTGTAGGTGTATTGCCACAATCAGGGTATGGTATAATTCCCACCCAAATCTCCCTCCAGTCCCTTTGCATCATCCCTCACCTCCCCAGATCCCATCACTGTAGCCTTGTCTTCTTGAGGAGATCATAGAGATAGGACCATTCCAAATGTAACCTATGAAGATGACTTCTTGTAGGCAGTGTCTTTGAGGTGCATGCGAGTTTCTGTGCACAGCAGTAGCTTGTTGAGTTTTATTGCCAGGTAATATCCTATTGTTGAGTGTACACTGTCACTCACTAGTTGAAGGATATTTGGACTGGTTCCAACTTGGTGATTATGAACAGAACCACTATAAACATTCACAGGCAGGCTTTGGGGGGACCACTGTATCACATGACGTATATGTTACCGATATAAAAAGCCATGGGCTTGTCTGCTAGTGCTATGTTTGTTTGTGTTTTTTGAACAGGCTCCTGTGTAGTCAAGTCTGACTTCAAACTCAGGTTCCTCCTGCCTCAGCCTCCAAGTACTATAAATGTACTACTCTATCTGGCTTTCCCTGAACCTTTATTGTATTTGAGATAGGCTGTAACTGTAGCACTGGTCAGTTAACTGGAACTTTGACGTAAAGCAGTGCTGGCATTGTAGGTCTGAGCCACCATGTCGGTCTCTTGATTTTTTTATGTTTTAAGTTTAATCATTACTGCATGTGTATGATGTCTGTGTGTAAGAGAATGTGGTGCTACAGAGTGGGAACAGGAGGAGGGTCTCGGACTCACAGCTAGCAGCAGGCTCCAGACTCGGGAGTATGCTTGTGGTATTATATAATGAAACTGCGTGATTTCCTTCTCAGGTATTCTGAGATCTCTTTTCCCACATGGACCTATGTCTGTTTCAGTTAATACATATTTATATCATAAATGCAGGTGGTTTTATAATGTTTCTCTATCTATACATACCATTTTTGGTTGTTGTTTAAAGTTTTGGTTACAGTAGATAGGGATGTCCCCACTCATGTCTTTATATGCTTGTGGTGATCAGTTCTTCCCTGCCCTGCTCCAAAAGCAGGTACTCCTCAGAATTAGGAAAAGCACTAACCACACTCAGGCAAGTTGTTCCCGATTCCTAGTTCATGAGCTGTAGACAGCGGTGTCTTCTAATGCCAAAAATCAGTCAGGTTATCTTGGCATTAGTCACTTGGGGATTTATGCCATAAAACATATTTACACATGTTGGTACATGGATTCTGGTGAAAACCAGGCCCATTTTCTCATTGATAGTCTTTACCAAATAAACAGAGAATATTTAAAAACATCAAAGCTTAAAAAACAAAACCACCAGTTTTTTTTTTTAAGGCTTACTTGAGCAACTGAGCAAGATATTGTCTCAAAAAAGGGCGAGGAAAATATCTCAATGGTAAAGCTCTTACTGTGGAGGCCCTGGGTTTCATTTCCAGTGCAGGGTGGAGGCTGGAAGAGGCAGTAGGAGAACCAAAAAACAAAATGTCTCTTTTGTGGAAAATGAGCAAAGCAGATTCCTTTTTTTTTTTTAAAGCAGAAAAAAAAACCCTTTAAGGTGATTATAATGCAATATATGCTATTGCAGTAAGTTATTTTTGATGTACTTGAATGATTTTATGCTTACAGAAAAGTTGCAGAGAGTTTTAAACTCCCAGCACTCAGGAGGCTTAAGTTAGAGGCTAGCTTGGACTAGCTAGTGAGACCTCAGTGAGGGGGTGGTGGGGAGGTGGTGGGAGGGAGGGAAGGGAAAAGCCACATGCATTTTCCTGGGTGTCTCCCTGATAAAGTCTCATGTAGCTAAGGAACCAGCTTTGCTCTTCCTTTAACCAGATCTCAGCTCAGATGTCACTAGGTTTTCAACATACAGACATTTTTATTTGAAAACAAATTAAGCTTCTAAACATTAAATTCCTGAACCTTGTCATAGATTGATTTTATAACATTTATTGTATACATGTGCTATATATAATTATATGAATCTCTATTTGTTTAAACAAATGTTATCTTTGACATTAATATCTCAAAAAATTATCTTTTAACATTCATAGATAATTCTGCCCAGGGCAATTTTAAGGTAGGGCTAAAGAACTTTCTCCACCCTTCTTGTGTTCCTGCAGAAACATGATTTATAATCACCTATGTGGTTCATATACAGTGTTGCCTTTTCCAGTAGAGTTAGACGCTCCCATGTCCGAAAGCATAGGGAAAATAGTCAACTTTGACTTACTAGGAAGTTGACCCAACTGAGAGTAGTCACTAGACTCTTGGGTAGGTGCTTTCACTGTTAGTTAAGTTAGTTAAGTATCTTGAGTTGTTTTATTTTGTTTCTAGAACTAGGGACTGAACCCAGGGCCTTAAGCATTCTAGGCAGGTGTTTCTCTCATTCCCAGCCCTGTCGGGTGGTGCTGGTCTTGAGGCAGAATGCCATTGGATTTCAACGCATAGAATCCTGCTGAGGTTGACTTTGCTACTTGTCTAGACTTACTAAGTTAATCTGAATCATTTAAGATGAGTTTATGTTAGAGAAAGAAGGAATTGATAACATCAAGTATATATAGCATTTCAAATGTATATTTTTATTTATTTTCTGTCAGTGTGTTTGGAGGCTAGAAGTCAATTTTGGGGAGTTAGTTCTCTTTTCACTATATGGTTCTAAAGGTCAAACACAAATTTGTCAGCTTGGAGGCAATGTACTTTTACCTTTTGAGCCATCTCATGGATTAAAGATGTGGCCTTTTTTCTCAGACTTACTTACTTTTATGTGTATGAGTGTTTTGCCTATATGTATATATGTAGTGACCATTGGAGGCCAGAAGGCATCTGATCCTGTGGGACTAGAGTCACAGATGGTATGAGCTACTGTGTTGGTGATAAGAATCAAAATCTGGGTCCTCTGCAAGAGTAAACAAGTGTTCTTAACTACTGGGCCAGCTCTCCAGCTTTCAGTTGTAAATTTTTTTTTCCAAAGATTTATTTATTTTATATATGTGAGTACACTGTTGCTGTCTTCAGACACACCAGAAGACAGTATCAGATCCCATTACAGATGGTTATGAGCCACCATGTGGTTGCTGGGAATGGAACTCAGGATCTTTGGACGAGCAGTCAGTGTTCTTAACCACTGAGCCATCTCTCCAGCCCAGGTGTAGATTTTTTTTTTAAATAATTTTTTTTATTTTATGTGCATGGTTTTTTAATTAGTTAAGTCATTCATTCATTAATTGAGGCAGAGTTTCTCTGTGTAGCCTTGACTTTCCTAGAGCTCACTCTGTAGACCAAGCTGGCTTCAAACTCACAGAGCTCCCCCTCCCTCTGCCTCTCCAATGTTTAGAGATTAAAGGCACTATATAAGCCAGGCAGTAGTGGCCCGTGCCTTTAATCTTTCAGCATTTTGGAGGCAGAGACAGAGATCTTTGAGTTTAAGACCAGCCAAAAATATAGGTAATACTGCTTTGAGGGAGGGGGATGGGCACATTGCTAGCTCAAGAGAATAAGTTAGGAGTGTGAGTTTGCTTAAAAAAATAAAAAAACCCCTAAACAACAAAACTAAAAACAAGCCGAGACAAAACAAAGAAATAAAACTCTTGTATTACAAAAAATGCTCAAGTATAAAAAAAAAAGGAAATATAAATTAGTTATTGGTGACTCAAGTCTGTAATCCCAGTGCTCAGGAGTAGAGGTCGCAACATCCAGAAGATCCCCACAGGTCCAAGGCCACACTGGACTACAGAGTAAGGTCCTCTCCCTCTAAAGAATGGGGGTGGGAGAAGAAAGGGCTTAATATATCCATGTAACCAGTTTCAGTTTCATTTATCCATATATGGAACTACTTTTGCTTATGAATATTCATGCTCACTATACTTCTCAACCTACAGCTCCTATCATTAATTTGAAGCAATTTCAGATATTATTTGCTTATCAGTATAAGAAAAAAGACAACTATCAATCTGTTTTGTTTTTTGTTTTTTTGTTTTTTTCGAGACAGGGTTTCTCTGTGTAGCCCTGGCTGTCCTGGAACTCACTTTGTAGACCAGGCTGGCCTCGAACTCAGAAATCCTCCTGCCTCTGCCTCCCAAGTGCTGGGATTAAAGGCATGCGCCACCACCGCCCGGCGACAACTATCAATCTGTAGATGTAGCTCAGTTGATAGAATGTTTGCCTGGCATGCTTGAAGCCCTGAGTTTGATCCTCGGCGCCTCATGAAGCTGGGTCTAGTAGCACAGTCTTGTAATCCTGGTACTCAGAAAACAGACGCAGGAGGATAGGAAGGAAGTTCAAGGTCTTGGCTACATAGTTAACTAACTTTAGGCCAGCCAGGGCAACCTGAGACTCTGACTCCAAAAAACAAATGAAAAGGACAGCTACCATTACTGTTATGCTCAAAAACAAATTTTCTGGTTACTTTTAATCTCAGCACTTGGGAGAAGCAGTCAGATCTCCGAGTTTGAGACTAGCCTGGTCTACATGGAGAGTTGAGAGTTTCAGGCCAACAAAGTAACATGGTGAGACCCTGTCTCAAAAAAGACGCAGCAGCAGGAAGAGGAAAGGGTGCTGCAGATTAGTTAATCCATGAAAGTCCCTTGAGATCTCTAGGCTGGTTGGCTGGGGCACCCCACTCCGCCTCGCCCCACGACCTTTGCAGTTCTTTTGTTGAAGAGTCCAGTTATTTATTGTATAGTTTCCTGTAGTCTGAATTTTGCAGGTTGTATCCATTTGATGTCATGTGACAAAATTTTTTTTTTTTTTGGTTTTTCGAGACAGGGTTTCTCTGTGTAGCCTTGGCTGTCCTGGAACTCACTTTGTAGACCAGGCTGGCCTCGAACTCAGAAATCCTCCTGCCTCTGCCTCCCAAGTGCTGGGATTAAAGGCGTGCGCCACCGCCGCCCGGCGTGACAAAATTCTTAATTCTTTTTATGGCTTGCAATTTGGTTTTAGCTCTCTATGCTTGATCAGATTACTGTTCAATTCTTGATTGCCATGGGGGAAGATTATTTTATAGGCAATAGCATGCAATTCAAGCGGGAAACATTGTTTCTTTTTGGTGATGTTATCCAGCCCTTAATTAGCATTGCTTAGGCATTCCTTCATCAGGAGTTGCAGAGCAATATACCATTGTATAATTCCTCCTTCATTTACTATCTGGAATACCAAAAAAGAAATTTCTAGTCAGCTGTACTAGCTTACTCTGTAATCCCAGAAGAGGCTGAACCAGGAGAATGCAAGTTTGAGACCAGCTTGGACTATATAAAGACTCTGTCTCTAAATTAATTGAGGATATTAATTTATTTCAAAACTGCAGATAACAATATCCAGCCTGGGTAGCACTGGGAAATTGCATTTCCTAAGAGAAATATCTGTTTCAAAAAAAAAAAAAAAAAAAACCCCAAAAAACTACATACCTCAAATTTATAATATGTAAAGTTTTGAGTTTTAAAAGTTTTAAAACTAATTGCTTTATATTTTGATATAATCAGATTTTATTTCAACTAATCAAAAATCATATTTTATTTATTTACATGTGGAGGTGGATAGAGATTGAATTGTGTGTGTGTGTGTGTGTACACATGTGGAGGATAGATGTCAAACTTGGGTTTTATTCCTCATGAGCCATCTACCTGGTATTTTGAGACAATATTTCACTGGAACCTGGCGCTCACTGATCATTAGGCTAGGTTGGCTGGCCATTGAACTCCAGGGATCATCCTGTCTGTGCCTCTTTAGGACTGAGATTGGAGCATATGCCACCAAACCCAGAATCTTACACAGATGTTGGGGATTGAACTATGACCCCCATGCTAAGGTAGAACTTTATCAACTGAACTGTCACCTCAGTCCCCAAAGATTTTATTCTTGATTCTAGCAAAGGTTTGATCTCATTATATAATAGGCATGTATATATACATGTGTATGTGTCAAAGTGAGTTATCTATTACATGTGAGAAATCTCATGTGTAATTAGTTGTTCTGTATTGTAGTATTGCCTAACTCGGTCCAGAACCTTGATTTGAACCACATACATATAGACAGAAAGAAAAGAAAGAAGAAAAACAAAAGGAAGAAGTAAAAATCTCTGTAAACTAAAAACTGAAGTCAAAGATAAGCATGATAATCCAGCAAGGTAGTATTCATCTGTTATCTCAACATTCAAAAGATGGAGCCAGGTAGATTGAGTTCAGATCCAGACTTGACTACATAGTGAGTTCAAGGTCATCCTGGCCTATAGAGAAACCTTGTCTAAATAACTAAATGATAGGTAAGTAGTAAGTAGGTAAAGTGTGGTGATGCATGTCTGTAATTCCAGCATGTGAAAACTGAGGCAGAAAGCTTAGGACTTTGAGGCTAGCTTTGGTCGTATAGTAACTGAAGTCTGCTTGGGCTATGAAATAAAACTATCTTTAAAATTTTTTTGAAAAGGGCTGGAGAGATGGCTCAGTGGTTAAGAGCACATGTTGCTCTTGCAAAGGATCCAGGTTCAGTTTTCAGTATTCACATGTGTCTTACAATCCATTTATAACTTTCAGTTCTAGGGGATCTGATGCCCTCTTCTGACCTCTGCAGGTACCAGGCATGCATGTAGTGCACATACATGCAGACTAAACACTCATACACATACAGTAATATAAACAGTTCTTTAAAGTTTTAAATAAAAATGTAAAGAAATGAAAGAAAGCCAGGCGTGTGAGTGCAAATGAGAGAGAGAGAGAGAGAGAGAAAGAGAGAGAGAGTGAGTGAGTTAGAGTTTTGAGGCCAGCCTAGCCTATATCATAAGTTCCATGCCAGCAAGAGCTGCATCGTGAGACCCTATCTTTAAAATAATAGTAAATAAATGTTTTACAAACCTGAGTCCCTAAAGCAGTGGTTTATAAGTCACAACCCCTTTAGGGTCAAATGACCTTTTTACTAAAGACCATTGCAAAACATTTATATTATGATTCATAACTATCAAAATTACAGTAATTAAGAAGCAATGAAAATAATTCTTTGGTTGGGGTCACTACAACACAAGGAACTGTATTAAAGGGTCACAGCATTAGGAAGGCTGAGAACCACTACCCTATAGGAATAGTAGTTTGTTAAAATATTTATGTGTGTGTGTGTGTGTGTGTGTGTGTGTGCGCAACTGAGTGCATGCATGTGCATTGGGTGTGCTGAAGCCCTAATAAGTCAGATCCACTGGAGCTAGAGTTCCAAATGGCTGTGACCCACCATGTGGTTGCTGGGAACCAAACCTAGACCTTGGAAGAGCAGCCAGTGCTCTTAACCTCAGTGCCTTCTCTCCAGCCCCAATGGTTGTTATTTTTTAATAAATAGAATAACTGTATGATATCCCCTCTGGGAGATATGTTAGAAGGACATTATTCACAATTACTGTGAAGAGATGGCTTAGTGGTTAAGAATACTGGCAGGTTTTGCAGAGGACCTATGTTTGATTCCCAGCACTCACATGGAAACTCCAGTTCCAGGGGATTTGACACTCTTCTGGCCTCTGGGCACTGTACACACATGGTGCACATACATACATGCAGACAAACCACCCATATATAGAAAATAAGGTAATTCTTGCCGGGTGGTGGTGGACCATGTCTTTAATCCCTGTACTCTGCAGGCAGAGGCAGGTGGATCCCAGTGTCTTCAAGGCCAGCCCCATTACAGAGCAAGTTGTAGGATAGTCAGGACTACACAAAGAAACTCTGCCTCAAAAAAACCAAAAATAAAATAAATCTTAAAAATAAAAGTTATTGTGAGAGAATCAGGCATTAATTAACAAGAACTAAAGCAGATGAGAACACATAACCATGCTCGCTCTTGCATTGCTCACATGGTTAGCCTTTAGATACCAAGCATCTCGGCTAGTCTTATATTTGTGTCTGTGACACATGATGCAGAGTAGGTGCTCAATAGATGTTGGATGACTGCTCATAAAATCACTAATATTTTAAACTTGATGTACAGTTTAAGTGGCTTTTATACTTAAATTGTATTTATAAGATACAAGTATCTTACAAATGCTTGTATCTAATGAACTTAGACATTGGATCTGAAGATGGGAATGGGCTCATTCATGTTTATAGTTAATTGAGGATGAATTGTTTTGCTTACTGTAGGAACAATGCATGTTTGTTGTGAAGAAACACACACACGATAATAATAATAATAAAACAATAATTTGAAAAGAAAAAGAAATGTAGAAATTGGGGGCTGGAGAGTTATCTCAGAATCTATGAACATTTTCCATACAGCATGAGAATCTTGAGTTCAAATTTCCCGGTGCCCCTATAAGAAGCCATGTGTGCTGGAGTGTGTCTGTAACCCCAGTCCTGTAGTGGTGGCAGGGAGGGGAAGCAGGTGCATCTTGGTTTTGCTGGCTACCAGCCTAACTCCTGATGATTGTCAAGGGACTGTGGTGGAGAGTAGTGAAGCAGGATACGCACATTCTCCTCTGGCTGCCCGCACGTGGATAGTGTTTGCACATCTGCACTCAAACCCTACACATATAGTCACACAAAATTACATAAAAAAATATAAATCTAGAGTGCTAGATTTACGTCATCACTCCTCACTTCAGTTCTAAAAACAAAGGGAAAAGATCTAGTTGGATTTTATCATCAGGAAGAACAGGCGCATGCAGGACAAGCTCTCTCAGTCCCTCCGACTCATGTTCTAGCCAGTGGGCCTTCATGTCCTCAGTTTATGAAAAATACTTATTTGACAGGAACTTTGTGGACTTTAATGCATGCAGGTTGTTTTGTTTTTGTTTTTGTGTTTTTGTTTGTTTGTTTTTGTGCCACCCTAGATCCATGTGTTTTTGAGGACTGAGGTCAGGGAAGAAGTGACTCCTTTAACCATGTTTCTGCAGTCAGAACTATTGTCCTCTGGTCCAGCTGTATTTTTGTTTTAAAAATTTATTTATTGTATGTGAGTACACTGTAGCTGTCTTCAGACACTCCAGGAGAGGGAGTCAGATGGTTGTGAGCCATCATGTGGTTGCTGGGAATTGAACTCAGCACCTTTGGAAGAACAGTCAGTGCTCTTAACCTCTTGAGCCATCTCTCCAGCCCCAGCTGTATTTTTTGAAAATATTATAAAAGGCAGTGATAGAAAATTCCCGGGAGGGCAGAGAAACAGCTCAGCAGTTAAAGAGCAGTGTGGCTCTTGAGAGGACCTGGATTGTTCCCTGCACCCATGTCAGGTAGCTCACAGCTGCCTGTAACTCTAACTCCAGGGGGTCCAAGGACACTGCACCCACAACATTCTAACTCAGGTTCTCAATCATTCATTCTCGTCCTTCTCTCAGGCACATTAAAAAACATTATTTTTTAATATGTATGGATATTTTGTCTACATATATATCTGTACACTGTACATGTCTGGTGCCTGTAGAGACCAGACAAAGGTATCACATCCATTGGGGCTGGAATTATAGACGGTTGTAAACTGCCTTGTAGGTGCTGGGAATCAAATCTAGGTCATCTGAAAGAGCAGCCAGTGTTCTTAACTGCTCAGGCATCACTTCAGTCCAATGTGTAAAAATTTTTAAAGAAGAATTTCCTATGGGTTCAGCTACTGTAAAAATTCTTGTCGAGCGGGTAGTGGTGGTGCGTGCTTTTAATCCCAGCAGTCAGGAGACAGAGACATGTGTATCTCTTGAGTTTGAGGCAAGCCTGGTCTATCTCACAGGACAGCCCAGGCTACATAGTGAAACCCTTTTTCAAAAAACAAAACAAAACAAAAAAAATTCTTTGGTTTCAGAAAGATAACTGTATTTAAAGATATTACAGTAAAACTCCTCATTACTGACTTAAGTTGTTGAAGGCAAGCCAGGTGTGGTGGCACATCCCTGTGTGTTCACATCATTGCTTTTATGTTTGGCCATGAACTAGGTTGTGTTATGACAAACCAACTTTAAAACAAAGACAAGTGATCCGTGAGATGGCTCAGCTGTGAAGGTGCCTGCCACCAAATCTGATGGCCTGTTTTATCCCTTGGCAGCTTGGCAGCCATGGCACACATGCTATTTCACACACATACACACATACACACACACACACACACACGAAGGGAAATAAATACAAAGTTTTTAAAAATCAAAACATCAAAGTTTCTACTGATTGTGTTTATTCATAGCACATGCATTGTGAGGAGTTAGGGTTTTCTTTAGATTAGTGTAAGCACTATGTATTAATCACAACAATTAGTGTAAAAACCGTTTTCCCAGTAAGTGTTTTTTCCACCCGCCTATCTGCAGGCCAATGTCTGTTCACTTCTCTTGGCTCAGCGCCCTTGCTGCTTGTTGATCCTTTTAAGACATTCTTGTGCAGCTAAACTAGAAATGCCTAAAACAAATGGGTGCATCTTATATTCCGAAAGTAATTTCTTTCGGATGTATGAAGAAGTCATGTAATGACTAGAATATATGTCCAATTGGAAATATAGGTGTGTAGGACTTCTGTCTTAGTGGAATGTTTTGGGGAAAGGTGAATAAGAATTGTTTGTGGCCAGGCAGGGCAGTGGTGGCGCACTCCTTTAATCCCAGCACTTGGGAGGCAGAGGCAGGTGGATTTCTGAGTTCGAAGCCAGCCTGGTCTATAGAGTGAGATCCAGGACAGCCAGGGCTACACAGAGAAACTCTGTCTTGAAAAATCAAAATTAAAAAAAAAAAATTGTGGAGGGCTGGGGATGCAGCTCAGTGGTAGAGCATTTACCCATCATGCACAAAGCCCTAGAACTATGTCTAGCACTGCAATTAAAAACCAAAGAGAAGAGTCTGAAGAGATGGCTTGTCAGTTAAGAGCACTGGCTGCTCTTCCAGAAGTCCTGAGTTGAATTCCCAGCAACCACATGGCGGCTCACAACCATCTGTAACTCCAGTTCTAGGGATTTAATTCTCTGTTCTAAGACTGAAAAGTTGGGGCAACCATCCCTCTCTTTTCTTTTGAGAGAGCCTTGGCTGACCAGCATTTCATTATGTAGATCAGGTTTGCCCTGAATTTGTAGACATTTGCCTGCCTCTGCCTCCTGAGGAGATTACAGATGTGCATCAGAGCCCCCAACCTGATGCCTCTTTCTAGGCTCTACTGACATCAGGCACGCAGGTGGCAAGCAGACATGCATTGAAACAAAATACCCATATGTATAAAAAGAAAAAAAAGGCCATGTATATAAAACTTTATATGTTCAAACATCATCAGGTTTTCTGGTTGAGGTTATCCATGAACAGTCCTGGATAAAACAAATTGCCAAGAATAATTCCCTGTATCAAGGGGAATCCCCAACCCCACCCCATTAAGCCATCACAAGTCCTACCTTTAGCCTCTAGTTAAATTTCAGCATTAAGTCAGAAATAATGAACAGAGGCTTGTCAGTGAGAGCATGTATGCATGTGTGAGTTTTCCCCCCAGACAGAAGGCGTGAGCAGGGTTACAGCACAGGAGTGTGTTCACAGTCACACAGGAGTGTGTGGCTGCCGCCCCCTGGCCCCTCCACTTTACCTGTTATCTGGTGTGTAATGAAGGAGATCTTGCTTGAAAGTTGCAGCTCTCCCGAGGGCATCAGATGCCCCACTCAGAACGAAACTAGGTTACTACTTCTGCAACATGCAGTGGTTTGCATCAAAAGCTGTCTTGGTCTTGACTTTGAAGTGGTCATATTTTAATTTTAAAGTGTGTCTTAGTCACTGTTCTACTGCTGGGAAGAGACACTATGATCATGGCAGCTCTTATAAAAGAAAGCATTTAATTGGGGGCTTGCTTACAGTTTCAGAGGTTAGTCCTTTATCATCATAGCGGGGAACATGGTGTCGTGCAGGCAGCCACTGAAGCAATAGCTGAGAGCAACATCTGGATCTATAGGCCGAGCCACACTTGGACTAGCTTGGGCTTTTGAAATTTCAGCCTATTCCCAGTGACACACTTCCTCCAACAAGGCCACACCTCCTAATCCTTTCAAAGAGTTCCACTCCCTGCTGACTAACTAATTCAAATATATGAGCCTATGGGGCCATCCTCATTCAAACCACCACATTCTACTCCTTAGCCCCCATAGGCTCATAGAAACGATGTCAGATACTGAGGCACCATCTTGCTCCTGTGTTAGGAACTGTGCAGAGGACAAAGCATGTTCAAGTTGCTGTGACAGAAAACTGGGAAGAATGAGTCTTAAATTTTATCATTAAGCCAGAGTCAAATGTCAAATACACACACACACACACACACATGCATTCATTCCAACCTCAAAAGTCCTCATAGTCTCTCACAGAGTGGTTTTTAAATTTTAGAATTTTTAAAACCTTTTGATTTTTGTTATTTTGAGACCAGGTCTCTTTATGTAGTTCTGGCTGAGGTGGAACTCACTATGTAGACTAGGCTGGCCTTAAATTCACAAAAGATTTGCCAGCCTCTGCCTCCTGGGTGCTGGGGCTAAAAGCATGTGCTATAGTGCCTAGCATTTTAATTTTGTCTTATGTGGTTGTTGAACATACATTTTGTGTCATAATAAAAATCGGGAAAAAAAATCTTGTTATTGTAAGCCAGAGACAATCAGTATACGCACAGCCCTGATTTCTTCTTGATCTGGAGACTTGTTTGTCCACCTGACTGCTTGACAGCTCTTCAGAAGTGTCTAGTTTATATTGCAAACATGATTAGGTGAACTTGAATATTTTGAACTTCAGATAATAGTCCAGTTTAAAGCAACATGAAAATAAGGAAAATTTACCCTCATTAACAGGATGTTTTTGTTGTGGGTTGGTTTGAATCTGGCTTAATGATAAAATTCAAGACCTGTTCTTCCCAGTTTTCTGCCACAGCAACTTGAACATGCTTTGTCCTCTGTCTAAGTCCCAGCACGGGTGCAAGATGGTGCCCCAGTTCCTGGTATCACTTCTACACAAGATGGCATTCAGAAGTCTGTGGCACCTTCTTTCCTCTGTTTATACTTTGTACGACAGTTCACACCATTTTCTCAGAAGTCTTTCAGCAGAGTTCCACTTAAATCTCATCATGTATAATTCCATCAGGCCAACTCCAGACCATCCCTAAGCAATTTTTGAGCCAGAACTGTGACACATGCTTGTAATACAAGAACACTCCAGACACAGAGGCAGGAGAATTGCAAGTTCATAGCCCACCTGGGCTAGAGCAAGCTCAAACCAACATAGAGAGAGCCCCTGGCCCCACAAAGAAGAAAAAAAGCTTAAAAGAGGGCTGAGAATATAGTTTAGTGCTAGGTAGAGCGCTTGTAGCCTAGACAGAGCCCTAGGCCCAATTTCCTGTACTGAAAACAAATTAAACTCCATTTTTGTTATACTCTATACAAAAAGTAGAATTAGATGCTGTGTTTAAATTTGAGATGTCTTATTTGAAAAGTAGTAAAAAATAATGTAGCTTATTTTTCCCACCTGGATTTTTCCATTAAATAGAGGAGTGGAATTAATTTCTAATTGTCTGAGACAGTTGCCAATTGTCTGGTTGCTTAGCTGACTGGACTCTTGCCCAAGCTTACCTTGTCTCTCACACGTCTCTGCGTTATTCTTTCTGTCACCTTCACTGTCCATATTTCTCAGTCTCCATCTAAACTCTCTCTGCTCTGGGTAAACAAGATGGCTCTTCAGGTAAAGGTGTTTACTGTATAACAACTACTAAGTTGTTCTCTGACCTCCCTACTTAGACATGGCACAAACTCCCATACAAACTCCCATACGCATTACACACACACTGACACACACATACACACACCCTCACCCTCCATTCTCTGTCCTTGCTCTATGTTTATAACCATATCTCCTACTAGCCCTGGGCTTCTTTAGGTGGACCCACGGTCTTCATCTCTTCCTAAGTAGACTGCTTCATCAAGAACGTGGCAGCTTTCTCTGAGGCTCCTCTGCCTGGAACACCCTTTAACTTTCTCTGCCTTCAGATCTCTCCATTCTTGAGAATGTAGCTGGGTCCCAGGCTCTCCATACAGCTTCCCATCACATCCAGTTCATTCTGTCTTACCCTTTAAATATTGTCATTGGCAATCATGACTTACTCTGTGTGCATAGAATTTGTTTCCTGACAGATTTGGAGCTTGTGAAAGTTAAGACAACATAGTAGTCGGTTGTGGTGGTACACGCTGGAGTCAGAGGCAGGCAGATCTCTCTGAGTTTGAGGCTGGCCTGTTATTCATAGGGAGTTCCTGTCTTAAAAATGAACAAATAAATACAGTACTTATTTGCAGTAATAAATAAGTAAACATCTTCCCCTTATATGCAGTAGTCAAAGCATAGAGTGCAGGAACGGATCAGGAAGCACCTGCTGTATAAACCCATCCTATCTGTAGCTTTACTTTTATAACAAGGGAATTAAAAAGCAACTGTTGGTAGGAAAGAGAAGGTGTAGATAGCCTTGCATGTATGCCCTAGGCTGAGCGGCACCAATTTCAGTAATAGTCACCTCAGTTCTATCACAATGATATCCAGTATTGTGTATGATTTATTAATCACTGGGCCTGCAGAGATGGCCCAGTGGTTAAGGGCACCTGCTACTCTTGTAGAGGACCCAAGTTTGTTCCTAGCACAATCATGGGGTGGCTCACGGTCACATGTAGCTTCAGCTCCAGGAGATTCAATACCTTATGGCTTCCATGGATACCAACATATGTAGCATTCACTTACATATAACACATGAAAGAATGCACATAGGTAATAACAAAAATCTTCAAAAAAAAAAAAAGATTCACTTGTCATAGTTAGTATAACACCTCAGATCTCAGTGTCAACCTCTGCTCTGTGTTAACCTGTACTCCCCCAATGGAGAAAGGTGCTGTTGGAATGTTTCCCAGCATCCTCTGGGAAGACCTATTTTTGGTGGTTTTGCTCAAGCTGCTTATGGGGTTGTTGGACATTTTTGCTTTGAATTTTGATGTGGCTATGGCATTGTTGCTAGGTTTTAATTCACTTAGCCTATTATTAAATAAAGAGGGAGAGGACCCCCCCTTTTTTTTTCCAGTTGCAATAACTATGTTGCCCAGTGTTGAGGCTTTGTGACTTTCTTGTACTTTCTCCCTTGACCTCCTGCCCTGAGTGTCTTCTGATCAAGGTACAGGCTTAAGTGTCAACATACAAGGAATGGTGTTGAGAGTGGACAGGTCTGTCTGCCCTTTGGGGGTAGACCCAGTACTGTCTCTGGGAAAATGTACCTATCTCATGGATAATGTTATAGGTTCAGTCCCATTAAGCATATTTATTTCAAGACTATTCTATTAATCCTGGGGTTCCCAAAGTGAGATTCATAAATACTTTTTTTTAGTCAAATAGAAGTCATGATAACACTTTACAGTCAAACTAAGATAGTGACTGGCTGTTTTATTAGTGATACACATATACATACACACAGGTTTTCAAAACAAAGGTGGGGAAAGGAGGATGCATGTCATAGGTTATAAATTCAGAGGTTGGAATTACTTGTGTGACAGTAGATGGCCAAATGAATTGTTTTGTGGGACAGTAAATGTTAGTGGAATGGGATTCCTTAAGCTCATGTTGAAGAAAACCCTGAGGGCTAGGAGTGTAGCATAGGCTACCCCACAGTTCAGAAGAGCCTCACATGTGAAAGGCCCATTGCATCCTGCTCCTCTCTCAGCACTGTGGCTGCTGCTTTCCATTGTCTCAGGCCCAGCTGTTGTTCGCCATCCAGTTTATACTTGACCTCACCAAGGGACCGAGACTATTGCTTTATGTGAAATGTTGGGTTACTTTCATATGTTTGGATTGTTTATTATCAGATATTCTATTTCTTTTTGTTTATTTTTATTGATTTGTTTTTCAGTACTAGAGAGTGAAGTCAGGGCTTCACATATACTAAGCAATGCAGTTCATTACCACTGAACTATGTCTCTAGCCTTTTCTCAAGATATAATTCATATACCATAGAACTGTTTTAAATGTACAGTTCAGTGTGTGTGAGAGTGTGTGTGTGTGTGTGTGTGTGTGTGTGTATTCACATAACTATCACCAATACATAATTCAGAAACATTTCCACTGACTCTGGAGTCTATTAATTAACAGTGATTGCCATACCTCCCTAACCATGGCTCCTATTGGCCACTGTGTATGTGTGCGTGTGTGCATTGGTTTATTCTGACCATTTCACATAAAAAGAATCTTCCAATTGTGTGAATGTTTGTATCTGGTATAATGCTTTGGGGGTTCATGCATGTTAGAGTAGGCATCAGAGCTCCTATGTGTTGCTTCTATTCTCTTGATATCCTCTTTTGCTGTATAGACATTATTAATTTTAATAAAGTTCAATTTGTAGTTTTTCTTTGGGTAGTTGCAGGTTTTTTCCTTTTCTTTTGCCCTTCCCCACCTCTCCCTCCTCTTTCTCTCCTTTTTCCATTCATGTTTTAGTTTGGCTCACCATGTGAGGGGACATAGTTTATCATGGTAGAGAAGGCATCTGAACAGAGCATGAGGTGGTTGGCCACAGAGAGAGTGAATACCTCTTGGGGACCACATTCTATGGGGTGCTGCCACCCACCTTCCAGACAGAAATGCCCACAAAGACACAGGTGATTCCAAGTGCTGGCAAGTTGACAGTGAAAATTTACTGTTGACCTTGTTAGTTTGGATACCTGAACACATCACAGTTAAACCATAATTCACCACTCCTCCTCAAAGGTTTATGACCATCTCATAATACAAAATGCGTTTCACTCATCTGTAAAAGTTCCCAAAGCATTAACAATTCTAATATTGTTCAAAACCCAAGTCCAGAGTCTCTTCTGAAATTCAAAGAAATGCCTTAATTATGAGACTATAAAATAAAATAAAAACAAGTTACACACTTCCAATATACAAAGGTACAGTATAAACCTCCCTAAGAAAAGATTAGGCCAAAGCAAAACAAAACCCAGGAGGACAAGCTCAGTGCCTGGGGCTCCAGGGGCCTGGGGTGCTCTGCTTCTGCGCTCTGCTGTGGGTAGCACAGAGCTCGGTTGGTACCGTCCCCCCTGTGGCTTTACTCTGCAGGTGTACCACATGCTAGCATCGCCAGCACCCTTGTTCTCCACTGAAAACTAGGTTTTGCTTGCTGTGCATTTAGTGACTGACCCCAGGAAAGTATTTTCTAGATTGTTTCCCAACGTGGGGACGCTCTGCGGCAGTCTCAGTTCCAACTCACCTTTCAGATGGTCCTGCCTTGAAACACTTCCCCTTAGTCCCACTGCAGAGCAGGTTTCTCTTCAGTGGTGCCAATCTCTTTAATAGTTTCTCTACACCTGCCTTGTCTGTACCCTTAAACTCATAGCTCCTTTCAAGTAATACATACTTTTCTGCTTTCTCTCACTGTAGATATGACTAAGAGAAGTAATTAGTAACTGCCACAGCCTGGATATTTGCTGTCTTAACATTGCTTTCTCAGAACAACGTAGTTTTCTCAAAACAATGTAGTTTGTTAATTTGAATTCAATTTCATTCAGATTTTCAGGACTGGGGGGAATGTAACCAAGTCTTTGCTGGAATGCAACACAAAAGGGCGGCATTAGCCTAGTTCCCCTGGACCAGACTTTCATTGATTACATTGGCATACTGGTCTTTTAGACTCTGCCCAAGACTCCATTTGTTGGTGTTTGTGTGCCTGTGCCCATGTGTATGAATGTTCAGCTTTCTACCACAGAAGCTGCTCGTCACTGTGTTTTTGAGACACTGATTTGGCTACTTGGCTGGCCATCAAGCCCCCAGGGTCCTCCTGTGTCAGTGTCCCTAGCACTAGGATTATAGACACCTACTACTATGCCTAGCTTTTAAACCTGGGTCCAGGGACTAAACTCATGTTTGTATGGCAAGGATTTCACTGACTGCACCATCTTCCCTGCCTCCACCTTTTCATTTTTAGCTTTTCTTTCCTGATTTTATCTTCTTGACATTCACTCTGCAAAGGCTGTACAGCATACTGTACATAAACCTCTGATGTTCCATCCACATTTGTAACCTCTTCGGAAAAGCCCTCTTCAAGCAGAGTAGGCACTCAGGCCTCTGTGCAACCCCTGAGAATGGGTTTGTATGGGAATTGCCTTGTCTGGAGTCATAGGCCCGGGTAAACAGCACATTGGGGTACACAACAAACTATTGAGGCTGTACCTAGCTTCCTTTCTGACATTATAGCATAATTGTTTGTAAAACATGTGCTAACCTTTCTGTATATGACTTCAAAGTTGGTCTCCTTTTATGTTGTTAATTCATTTCTGACCCATGTATGTGCTGTAGAAGTATGAAGAAAAACGGGTAGGGAGCTAAGGAGGAAAGGTAGAAAAAAATTCAGTTTCTATGCTTTATCTAAATACACACTATAGATAAGAAAGAATAAGACCTTTTTTCTTAGTTTGGAACTTGGGGCTCTTGGGAATTCGTTGATAGGTTCTGAGAAGTGGGTAGCAACCTGGAAACTGCATATGAAATTTTATGTGCTGTGTTTCTGTTTCTGGGTAGTGAGAAGATTTTTAATTTTCAAAAGAATCTTACAGTGTTTTAGAATTACTAAGAAGAGATAAATATAGGCTTGCTGGCAGGAAAAGGCAGGGGCTGTGTTGGCAGTTCATCTCTTTTCATTGGCTGTGTTCTGGGTATGTTATGATTTTGGAGTAAACCTTCCCATCTGGTTCAAATATTTTTTGTTTTAGACTATTTATTTATACCTGTTGGTCTAAGACTAGATGAGATCCCCTTCCCCCAAGTGCTACTCTTTGAAATGTCAAAAAATTTTACTAGTGAGAAAATAACAGATGATTAGCATTCTCTGACACTATTCTACATACCTAAAATAATTTGTGTGTGTGTATGTATGTAAGCCATAGTGGTACAAACCTGTAATCCTATTACTTGGGAGGCAGAGGCAGGAAGGAGCTCGAGATTGAGGCCATTTTAGGCTGTGTAATGAGACTGTTTGGCTAACACACATGAAGACCTGAGTTTGGTTCCCAGCACCACATAAAACTGGTAGTAGTGGCACCTGCTGGTAATCCCAGCACTCAGGGAGTTGAGGTGAGGGGATCAGAAGTTCAAGGTGGGAGCTGGTGAGAAGGAAGGCTCCGGGTTAATTCACTGGCTGCCCTCCCAGAGGAGCCAGGTCCAATTCCCATCACCCACATGGTAGCCTACAGCCATCTCTAAGTCCAGCCCCAGAGGATCCCTTGCCTATTTCTGGCTTCCTCAGGCATCAGCTGTACTCACTGTACAGAGATCTACAGACAGACAAAAACACCCATGCACATAAAACTAAAAATAACTTAAAAAAGAAGTTGAAAGTTACATACTTTGCCTGGACTATATGAGACCCTATCTTAAAAAAGAAAAAAGTTAATAAAATATTTGTGACTTTTAATTTTTGCAAAATACAGAATTGTAGAGCCAGGCATGGTGATGTACACTTTTAATCCTAGGACTCTGGAGGCAGAGGCAGACAGATCTTTGTTCTGTTAGTTGCAGGCCAACCTGGTCTTTATAGAGAGCTCTGGTTCAGTCAGGGTTACATAGTGAGAACCTAGTTTTTGTTTTGTTTTGTTTTTTTCAAGACAGAGTTTCTCTGTGTAGCCTTGGCTGTCCTGGAACTCTGTAGACCAGGCTGGCCTCGAACTCAGAAATCCTCCTGCCTCTGCCTTCCAAGTGCTGGGATTAAAGGCGTGCGCCACCACTGCCCGGCCCGAGAACCTAGTTTGTTTGTTTGTTTAAAGAGGACATTTCTCATTTATTTTCATTATCTACATAGACTTTTTTTTTTAAGCAATCATAAAGATAGACTGTATTAAAAGTTACATTCTAGAAAACTACCCTTGGCCATGACCCTCCTAAGACCCTAGCATCAAACTTGATATGAAGGTAAAAATGACTTTCTTTAACTTTGGGAACATCCTGCTGGCCCTCCTGCTGGGAGCCACATGTGGGCAGAGCCATGCCAGGCTTTCTTTTAGTACTTGAGAGCTGTTGAATTTTATTAGAGTCTGAGCTGTGTTGGATTTTAATAGAAAAATATCTCAGTGACACACACAAAGCTTCTTACCTTAAAAACAATTGTTCCTTTTATTTAGAACTTATTTCTACATTTAGATGATGTTTGTGGATAGAAGTGAATAATGGCAAATGCTTTGAATGCCCATTGGGATCCTGTAGGTCTTGCAGAGTCGCTTACTTAGGATTTGGTTGCTTCTTTGACCTGAGGAGTTGTTTGATGAAACTTAAGTACTTCATCTGGCTCGTGGTGAGGGATACACGCACATGCGTGGTTTTGTTCTTGCGTGGAGACTGTTTATGCTGGCAGATCCTTAGATAGTACCTAAGAGCAGCTCCGCTCTGCCCTCTTACAGCCAGCTTACTGTGACTGTACAGCATCTAACAGAAGGGAGGACTTAAGTGTTGGACAAGGATGTGACAAAGTGCTTTGCATAAATGCAAATCCTTAAACTAGAGAATTAGCCAAGCTTTACAGTTTTTAGTTTGCTGCCTTGGCTCCCAGTTTTTGCATTAGTAGACAGACTATCAAGGTATAGATTGTTGCTACAGTTTAGGATTAACAGTACTGAAATCAGGTTAGAAATTATCCTTAATTACTGGTCCCTATATGAAACTTGTTAGCATATCCTTTCTTCCCTAATAGTATGATTTGTTGAACATATGTTGAAATATGTAGAACAGCTCAGTGAGGTCTAAGTGACTCCTGTTACCTGTTAAAGTTACAGAGCAGTTCAGTGTCAAGTGTACTGAACTTTCCTACTAAGGTTATTTCACAGCAAGATTTCTCTCACCTCAGCCAAGTAGAACCAATATAATAAGAAAAAGCCAGAAGTCGTGGCCATATCATTCACCCAGGACTTGGGGGGCAGAGGTAGGCAGAACTCGGTGAGACCAGGTGGCCTAGTCTGTATAACAAACTCCAGAATAGCCAGGCTACATAGTGAGACCCTTGTCTCAATAAAAAGAAGGGGGAAATTAAGTTTTGCTTATTTTTAACTAATTAAAAATCAGTCCAAAGTTTTGCAGTAGGTACCAAGTAGATGCCGAATAATAAAAATGTCTCCGGTGCCCATCACATGACAGACATTCAGTAAATACTGTTTTCCTTCCTTTTGTCAGCTAGACTGGACAGATCCTCCATTGTTATTTGTATGACTCAGCTGTTGGCTAGCTGACTAAATAGCAGTATAAGCATGTTGCAAGCAAATTGTATGCCCTTTTTTTTTCATGGATGGTTTTAGTTTTCTTAGAACCACATCGACCTGGTGGTTACTAATTCTCAGAATTTTGACTTCTCTGCAGCTGACACCTGAAAAATCACCCGGTTGTAGGATAAAATGAGTGGCGAGTGTCAAAGCAGTTATGGTGACAGTTCATTTATAACTAGTAAAGCCCAGACCATTTTTCTTGTGGGATTGTGCCAGTTAGCTGCTTTAGTTCTGTGGCCTACAGTGCCCATGTTGCCACCTTTTTGTGGGCTCTCACTCTGGTAGAGGTGGTGGCTGATGCTGAAGGAGACTGCCTGCCTGCATGACTTTCAGGGTTTCATGGCCTCTGGCATTGTGAAACTGATGCCAGCAGACCCTGCAGCATCCAGTGTGGCAGACATCATGAAGTAGTGGGTATTTATTCATTCATCAAACACATGCTATATGCTAGGACTATTATATGATCTAAAGATACTTTGGTGAATTTGACAGATGTGGCTCTTGGCAAGATAGAATTTACATTCTAACTGAAATTGGGGATACATACAAGCCTGTAAAATAATATCCATTTCAAACCATTTGAGGAGTATAATGAATCAAAGTGTATGGAGTGTAATGATTTTAAAGTTTAGGTGTGAGAAATTTCATGACCTAAGAAGAAAATGGTGGTATAACTTCCCTCATGTTTTTTTTCTCTTTATAGACAAGATGCTCCAAGTCCCTTGTAGTTCTCTTTGAAAGAAGATCAGGAGTGTTCTGCTCTTGCCGTAAGAACAGCCCTCTTTGACTTGCCGTGTTGTTGGTGCTGTGACACAGGAAGAACTGCATGCAGACTCCAGGAGTTTCTTATTTTCACTTCTTGAGTAGTTAGTTCTCTGTGGATGGAGAAAGATTTGAGTCTTAATTGCCCTGATTTCAAGGTGTTCTGTGTAGTCTGAACTGGGCCACTTCCCAATGAGCTACCCGGCCAGTTCTTGTCAGGAGCTGGTTGAACCCTGTGCAGTGCATGCAGAAGGAATGGCCCAGGAAGAGAGCCATCGAAGTCAGGCGCCACCCACCTTCTATCATGGTGCCAGCCAGGAGCTTGACCTGTCCACCAAAGTGTATAAAAGGGAGTCTGGAAGCCCCTACTCTGTGCTAGCAGACACCAAGATGAGCAAACCGCATCTCCACGAGACCCAGGAGCAGCCGTATTTCAGGGAGCCAAGGGCAGTGTCTGATGTGCACAGTGTCAAGGAAGACCGGGGGAATTCTGATGACACGGAGGAGGAGGAGGAGGAGGTCTCTTACAAAAGGGAGCAGATCATAGTGGAGGTAAACCTTAATAATCAAACCTTAAATGTATCTAAAGGGGAAAAGGGTGTCTCTTCTCAGTCCAAAGAGACTCCTGTTCTTAAGACAAGCAGTGAGGAAGATGAAGAGACTGAGGAGGAGGCGACAGATAACAGCAGTGACTACGGAGAGAACGGACGGCAGAAGAAAAAGGAGAAGCAAGTGGAGAAAGTCAGGGTTGCACGAAGGCGAACCCGGGGAGCTGCCTCTGTTGCCGCAGCCACCACTTCCCCTACACCCCGCACAACTCGAGGCCGGAGGAAGAGTGCAGAGCTCCCCAAGAGGAAGAAACGGTCCGCCAAGGAGCCGAAAGCGCCAGTCCAGAAAGCTAAGTGTGAAGAGAAAGAGACTCTGACCTGTGAGAAGTGCCCCAGGGTGTTCAATACTCGATGGTACCTGGAGAAGCACATGAACGTTACTCACAGGCGCATGCAGATCTGTGATAAGTGTGGCAAGAAGTTTGTCCTGGAAAGTGAGCTGTCCCTTCACCAGCAAACAGACTGTGAAAAAAACATTCAGGTAGGTCTCCTCAGCGAGAGGGCAAAGTGTCCAGGATAGAACCTGACTGTTCAGAGTCATCTGGTGTCTGCCCGAGAGAATAAATAGAATACAGGCTGAAGGGACAGATTTAACACTTTAGACTCTGCTGCTTGGGGCTTTGCAAAACCAAGGCTTAGTCCTGTATTTCAAAAGCATTACACTTAACTGACAATGGATTAGTGAGAACCCAGGTACACTGGAAGGGGGATTGGTTATAGATGACTGACTGGGATGTAAAGTCAGCGCCGACCTTGCACTGAGAGTCTCTGTTGTGGGACCTGTGAGATAATAATTCGTTCTGGCATCTTCTGTGGGAGGTATGCTGAGTGAGGGTCAGGAGTAGAGAAAGTTTCTTCCTATTTAGAAGGATGCCAGAGTCTAGTGCAGCTGATGGGGACAGAGACCGTAATGACTCAGACCTGTGGAAATGGAAGATGTCCTTACACCCGTGGAGAGATGGCAACACTAAATGTGTCAAGAGGCGAGCCCGTGGGAATACGCAAACCTTAAACAGAGGCTGAGCTGTTTGAAAATGTTGCTTACCTGGCAGTAGGGTTCCATAATGCTGCTGTACAGTGCTGCTGATGTACCAAAGTGTGCTCTTCAAACCACTGGTGTCTTGGAAAGATTGTATTGTAACAGGTTAAGAGGTGTTGAATGTATTGCAGCTTTATTGGTGTATACATATGTTTGTGTATTAATGGCTATTCATACACGGTAAGTCTGTTATGCTTCTGTAAGATGTATATAATAATTACCATATTGAAGCTAACTTTTTAAAAGATAAATTGTTTTACTTTTGGTTTGGGAACTGCTAATATTGGTGAGGACCTTTAATTTTCTCTTGACAATTGCTTTTAATCAATAACTGAGTGCCTTTCTTTAAAGAAATTTTTGGGTTTTTATAATCCACTGATTATATATCATGACATGATAGAGGTATGCTAGGTAAATAAAAGACTCTGGCCATGTTCTCCAGCAGGTGCCTGGCAGAAGTTGGTTGCAGGGTCAGTCCAATGGAGCATGGTCCAGTGCTGCCCCCTAGAGGTCAAACTTGGATTTCATAGTGGGTCTTTACTGAAAAGACCTTCCTATTTCTGTCTCTATGACCTGCTTATTTTGTGGTCCCTCCCTCCTTCCCTCCCTTACTCTCTCTCTCCCTCCTTTCCATCTTCTTCCTCTTCCTCCCCTCCTCCTTTCCTCCTCCTCCTCCTTCTTCAACTTGAATTTGCTTAAGTAACGGAAAACAACAGGTCTTTTTTGTAAGCTTCTGTGCTTCCCCTAATCATAGTATGTTCACACTTTTGCTTATGTTGTGTGGGTTCTGCTGACTGAACACCTTGCGTATTCCTAGGCTGGAGAGAGATGGATCAGCACTGCAGCTCAGCACTGGTCACTCTTGCAGAGGACCTGAGCTTGGTGCCCAGCGCCCACACGGCAGCTCATCACCCTGTTCCAGGGATCCAACATCCTCTTCTGTCCTCCTTGGCAACAGGCACATATGCAGTATACAGACGTACAGCAGGCAAAATACTCGTATATAAAGAAATTAAAAAAAAAAACCTTCCCATTCCTAAGAAATCTTGTGCTGTGTGTCTTCATACAGCTCCTGATAATCCTGACAATCTCATGATAAGAGAAAATTAATCCTTGCAGAAATGGTGGCTTACAGGGGTCATCTGACCTTTTCCAGGGCAGTGTCCAGCCAGGGGCTTGTCTTTGAGCTCCTGGTTCTCGTCTTCTGCAGTGGCATTGACACTCAGGGAAGTAGTGACCGAGTTCTCTTACTGTTCGTTCCTCAGAGCCTGGCAGTTGTCAAGAATTTTCTGGTACTGTTTGATTGATCTAGTCATACTTTATGCCTAATAGTCCAGGCTGCTAATGAGCCATGATTTGGAGAACTAGGCATTGTGACGTAAGGAGGTCTGGAATTGGGGGTGGGTGGGTGGGGGGATGATCAGTAGCTTAAGAGCTTACATTAGCTTCTGCTGGAGAGAAATGATGACAGACATTATTAAATTTAGGGAAAGTTAGTAAATCTTGGGCATTTTGTTACAGAATTCTTCAAAATGTGTTTTCTAAGGCATAAGGACATTTTTATACCCTTCAGATCTATAATGTTTATATCTTGTCTTTGGTTATGATGATTTCAAACTTATTTATATTCTCTGGTAAATACATCTTAACTGCATGGCAGCCTGGGTAGGAAGCAGCTGTGCGTGCTGGTCTACGCCATGGCACGCCTGAAGGTCCTCGGAGGTATGCCGGACATGCTATGCTCCCTCACCTGAGACTGAAGCAGGATCCTGACTTGAAGTTGGCCTCAGTGGCTCATGATTTGAGGGTGGTTCTATAGTGAGACATCCTCTCTCAAAACAAGCAACAGCAACAGAATACATAAACACCAAAGTGGATGTTGAATGTTCTTTTCGTCAGTGGAACACAGGAGTGGTAATAGCAATTAGTTCTTTGGTGCCTAGTGGAACTTCTTACTTTTGCCTCAGATTTTGCTACTGTTTGCTTACTCCCAAGGTATCTAAAGGATGGGTCTTAGAAAATAGAATATACAGATGTTAGTGTTGGAATATACAGATGAACTGCATGCAGGAATCATTTTTGTCAGGATTCTGGCCTTGTGCCATGAATCTAAAGTAGATCCATTTCATCTGCCCCGGGGGTAGGATGGCCTCCTGAAACCCCAGTAAATGATTCTTTCTGTTTATCCCGCTAGTGTGTTTCCTGTAACAAATCCTTCAAGAAACTCTGGTCCCTTCATGAACATATCAAGATTGTCCATGGATATGCAGAAAAAAAATTTGCCTGTGAGATTTGCGAGAAGAAGTTCTATACCATGGCTCACGTCCGGAAACACATGGTTGGTGAGTCTCATCCTCTGTCCTCCACCTGCAGACTCCGGGCGTGCTGTCTGCTCCACATTGGGCAGGATGCGTAGAGCCAGTATACTGCAGCCGGTTTTAGCTTGTTGAGACTACGTGTAGTTTGTCTTTAGTAAGCAGGATCAGGTTGGACAGTGTAGTCTTCCGTACCCAGAGTTCTTTTCAGTAGTGCTGTTTGTTCTCTCTTTGGAGAGAGGTAGAAATTAAGACGACAGTTTCCTCACCTTATGACATCTGTCTTCTCCAGTCTGAGGGTTTTGGTGGAATTGTTTTGAGTTTAAATGCATTCTGTGTTACAGCACACACAAAAGACATGCCATTTACATGTGAGACCTGTGGAAAGTCTTTCAAGCGCAGTATGTCACTCAAGGTGCACTCCTTGCAGCATTCTGGAGAGAAACCCTTCAGATGTGAGGTAAGGGACCAGCTACACCCAGGTCCGGTCCACGGTTAGGGTTGTGTGGATGATGCAGCAGGTGCGATGCACAAGGCTGTGCCACGTGCTTGGTGATTTCTCAGTGCTGAGGAGAGAGGTGTCCCATCAGCACCCAGTCTCTTAGCGGTGACTTGAGAGTGATGTGCAGTAGCTGATCCTTCTCAGTGATTCAGAAAAGTTGTATGAGCCAGGAATAATTACATGAGAAATTCCCCCTGGTATTCATAACTCAGTTGCAGGAACACAGTGAATACAGACTGCCGCCATAAGCAGGCTGTGTCTTCAGTATGAGAAAAAACCTATAAGCCTCTGTGGGTGGGCTGGAGTGATGCTTCTGTGCTTGGCAACCAACACTGTCCTCTGTCCACTGCAGAACTGTGACGAGAGGTTCCAGTACAAGTACCAGCTCCGCTCCCACATGAGCATCCACATCGGGCACAAGCAGTTCATGTGCCAGTGGTGTGGCAAGGACTTCAACATGAAGCAGTACTTCGACGAGCACATGAAGACGCACACTGGTAAGGATTTCTTGGTGAAGGTGTAAATAGTCCCCAGTGCTTGTCGGTAGTCATCTGCTGGTCTGTCTGTAAACCCAACCATAAGTTTGCATCATTTTCCTTTTGTGTTTTGTTTTGTTTTGTCTTGAGATGAAGTCTTGCTGTGCAGCAGAGGCTGGTCTCAGACTCACAGCAATCCTCTTGTCTCAACCTCCTAGGTGCTGAAGTCAAAGGTGTCTACCATTGTGACTGGCACACATTTGCATAGTAATCTCACTTTAAGTAAGCCTGAGATATATAAATAAATGTAATACTGAAATTTTCTCTTTTATAACTATTTTTAAAAGAATTGTTTATGTGAATACCTTTTGAGTTTTTCGTTTTTGTGTATTTTTTTTTTTTGAGACAGACTATGATTGAAGCACAAACTGCTCTGGAACTCATAGTAATCCTCCCGCCTTCTGGTCCCATGTGCTAGGATTATAGGTGTATGCTACCATGCTTAACTATAAATCATTTATTTGTTTGTTTGTTTTGTCTTATTTTCTGAGACATGGTATCTCTGTAGACCAGGCTGGTCTTTTCTCTGCCTCTGGATTAAGGCATTAAAGCCTTCTCAATATTTCTCAATATTCTTAGAGTTGATTGGATTTGACTTCCAGAATTCACTACCTTTCAGGAGCACGTCCATTAAATGGAGTTAAATAAATTTTAACACACACACACTCTCTCTCTCTCTCTCTCTCTCTCTCTCTCTCTCTCTCTCTCTCTCTCCCCTGATGGATATGTGTTCCATGCATTGATAAGGATCTTATAAACCTTTAATTATCTAGCTTCTGGAGAACTGGCTAAAATATAATAGCTCCCTTTACACACACTAGTGTTGTTCACAGCTGACCTTGGTACTCTACCAACTAGACTGTATCTGTGGCTCCAAAAATTTTAGTTTGTGGTTATTCTAGTTATTATGTAAAATTTTATGATCAATATTCTTTGGCCAATAGGCAAGGAATGTTTCCTCCAAAAGAATACAATTAATTCACTTAGATTTTTCTCTTCCCCATTATCAGAGTAACACATACTTACTAAAATATGTCAGAAGGGGCCAGCCAGAAATGGTGGCACATGACTTTAATTCCAGCACTTGAGAGTCAGAGACAGGTAGATCTCTGTGAGTTCAAGGCTAGCCTACTTTATATAGCCTGCTATGAAAATTAGGAACTAAATAAAATCTCACCACAGAGAGAGCAATGAGATTTAATCAAATAGTAACATTTTGGCTGATTTAACCTATTTTTCTTTTTTAAAGATTTATTATTTTTATTTTATGTGTATGAATGTTTTTGTCTGCATGTATGTATGTGCACTGTGTGCATGCCTGATGCCCTTGGAAGCCAGAAGAGGGCACCAGATCACCTGGAACTTAATTTAAGCATATTTGTAAACTGCCATTTGATTTCTGTTAACTGAACCTGGGTTCTCAGCAAGAACCAAGTGCTCTTAGCCACCGGGTTATCTCTCCAGCCAAGATTTAATTGATATATAAAAAAATTCTTCCAAGGGCTAAGAGTGTAGCCCAGCAGTACGGCATTGCTTAGCAAGTGCAGATTCTATAGCCAGCATCACAAGCAAAACAAAACTTTCAGTTCTTAATATTGTTATAGACAAGTACTATGCCTAAAATATTCACGTTTTCATGTATATGGTACATTTGGCTCCTTGTACTCTATTGTAATCTGTTTTTATTTCTTTAATTTTAGATTAATTAATTTTATGTGTATGTGCTTGAGTGCTTGTATATGTACATGTACATGGCTGGTGCCTTTGGAGGTAAAGGAGGATATTGAATCCCCTGGACCTGGAGTTCCACGTGGTTAGTTATAAGCCACCACATGGTATGGGAATCAAAACCAGGTGTCTGGAAGAGCAACAAGTGCTTTCAACCCCCTCCCCACAACATGATTTTTAACCTGCTTTTATCATATATCATATCATTATCAGTAATATAATTTTAGGCTATGTAACAATTCTTCTCGAAAGCTTGCTGTGACAGTAGCTGTCATTTATGTACAGACATGCCCAGGATTAACTGATGCTTGCTACATTTACCTCTTTAGCACAACCTTTATAGCAGCCCTGGGAAGGAAAAGAGGTTTTCTGTTTATTTAGCCAACTCCCTGTTGGATATTTAAGTTGTTTTTGTTTCCAGTTTCTATTATAAATAATGCTGTAATGAATAACATTGTTAACACATCCACAGTTATTTACTTAGGGCAAAGCTCTGGGAATGGGGTTAATAATTAGGGCAAAGAGACTGGAGTGTTTCTCACATCTGTTGGGTGTATATGAAAAGCCCAGGGCTGGAGAGATGGCTCAGTGGTTAAGAGCACTGACTGTTCTTCTGAAGGTCCTGAGTTCAAATCCCAGCAACCACATGGTGGCTCACAACCATCTGTAAAGAGATCTGACGCCCTCATCTGGTGGGTCTTAAGACAGCTACAGTGTACTTACATATAATAAATCAATCTCAAAAAAAAAAAAGAAAAGCCCATTCTCCAGCCTAAGAGCCAGGAAAGCCTTTCCGACTTGTGAGAAACAGTTTCATGTATTCATTTGCACTTTTAACTACTAAATAGAATTGAATATTTTTCACTTGTTTATTGATAGTGATATTTTTTCTTTTTTGAATTATTTGTGCCTTTTGTATTTGTCCTTCTTACTGTTTACAATAGGTCTTGATATATTAAGTTTATTAGACCTTGTTTAACACACATATTGAAATACCCCTCATCCCCAGTCTTTATCTGCTTTTCAGTATTGTTTGTAATATTAGAACTGGGGGCTGGTCAATGGTGATACATATGCTTTAATCCTGGCACTTCAGAGGCAGAGGCAGACAGACTTCTGAGTTCAAGCCTAGCCTGGTCCACAGAGTAAATTCCAGGACAGCCCGGGCTACGAGTATTAAAACAAGACAAAAACAAACAAAACAAAAACAAACCAAAAAAATGGGAAAGCAACTAACTGGCTGGTAGGTTTGAACAAACCTTACTAGCGGAATTGTACAACTTCAGTTGGCCTCTAGTTCCATGGTCTTAAATATGAATGACTGTAGTAGTATCTGAGAGAGTAGAAGGTGAGAGAGCTTTAGAGAAGAAGAGAGAGAAAGGCTGGATGAGATGACATTTATAGGCAGCAGTCCGTTTGGGTGGGGATCATACCTGTTGTGGGAACTGGCATTGATTGAGTTATTTCTTTGCAGTTAAAGAGAAGTATGACAGAACTTACCTAGGGAAGCTGGCCACCATCAGGCAGGGTTCCTAGTACAGTCTGAGCACAGGGTAAGTTCAAAGCAGAATACTCTGATTGTCCTTATAACACATGCATAAGGACAAAAGATGAACGCAGACCTGGTTTCTGCCCTTTAGAGGCCCACGGTCCACAGAATAGCAGCAGCGAAAAGACAGTAACAGAGGCTGCCGCACACTGAGCACCTCTGCTGCTCTAAACCCCGGCTTGGGTTTATTCCACAGTGACCTCTGTAGGGGTTGTTATCTTTATTTTTCTGATGAAGAAACTGAGGCTAAAAGAGTAAATAATTTGTTCCAGGCAGCCTTGCTCTCAACTGGACACTTGGTGATTCTGATGTCAATTTAATGTAGCAAGTAATAAAACAGATTACATAGGCCATCCTAAGCATGGTCAGCGTCGTCACAGGGTCTGATTCTTGGATTTGTTCACTGTGCTCAGCAGCTCAGGATCAGAGGTTCTTATGTGTGCTACGTGGTCCTGATGATAGCAAATTGCTTGTTTATTATTTATGAATGGCAAGTAGTTTGGAAAGCTGAGTATTATTGTTGTTATTGTTATTATTTAATGTGTATAAATGTTTTGCCTGCATGTATGGTCTGTGCATCATATGCTTGCCTGGTGAAGAGGCCAGAAGAGGGTGCTGGATGCCCTGGGACTGGAGTTACAGCTGGTCGTGAGCCACCATGTGGGTGCTGGGAATTGGACCCAGGTCTTTTGGAAGAGCAGTCAGTGCTCTTGACCACTGAGCCATCTCTCAGCTCAGGTTTGATTGTTTGGTTGTTTGGTTGTTCCTGTCCTAGGGATTGAACTTAAAGGTCTTGGCATGTGTTCATCAAGTTTTCTACTGCAGAGCTACATCTCCTCCCCAGGCCAGAAATGTTAATGCATTTTGGTCAACATTGTTTGCCTAAACTAAACTCTATATTAGAAGCTGAATTATGAAAAGATTGCCAGGGGTAGAGAATTAGCAAAGGGAGGTAGTGTAACAACCTAAGTGGTGATCACCACTTCATTGATTCCAGGTTGCCATCAGTCGTAAAATCAATTTATATGCTGCTAAGAAAATGTTGTAAATTAAACAATGGTAAATTTAATCAATGGCCATTGAATTTAAGGTAAATGACAGTTTCAAAGGCATTAAAATGTTAGAAGAAATCCATGTCTTTAAGAAAATTTTAAAATTTATTTATAAATATTTATTAGAAGGCTGTGGAGATGGCTCAGAGGTTAAGAATACTGGCTGCTATTCTAGAGGTCCAGAGTTCAATTTTCAGCAACCACATGGTGGCTCACAACCACCTGTAATGGGATCTGATTTGATTTCCTCTTCTGGATGTGTGTGAAGATAGATCATTCATGTACATATAAATAAGTAAATAATACATACATACATACATATTAGAAACATAAAAGAACCTACTAAGGCTTGGCATGGTGGTGCACATCTTTAATCCCCCAAACTTGGGATGCAGAGGCAGGCAGATAGCCAGCCTGGTTCACATGGTGAGTTCTAGAATGGCCAGAGCTACATAGAGAGACCCTGTCCCAAAAAACCAAAAGCAGGAGAGAAGAGCCTACTAAATGAAGCTAATGTGGTAAGCAAGATCAAGATAGCCCTTAGCTTGACAAAGCTTATACTCAGGCTGGGTGGAGTTGTAGATGAGAGTCCACTGAAGTAAGAGTGTCACGGATGTGCAAAGAGACAAGGAGTGGAAGACATGATGCATTGTGAACAGAGACTGTAGCATAAAGAATCTCTTAAACCCACTATGAAACCTTTGGACTTAAAGAACAGTGAGTAGGGTGTGGTTTTATGTGGTGTGTGCCCCGAGTGTTTGAGAGTTCTCTTTGGCTCCAGTGTGGCTAGTGAGGGGATCGAGAACACAGATGGTAAACCAGTTAGATTAACTAAGGGTTAGTTTCAGAGCCTTTAGAATAATGGTATTTAGGTAGAAAATAGTAGACAGTGGAGTGGTATGCTAGGTAGCATAATGAATTTAACTTTCTTTTGTTAGTTTTGAGATCTCTGGGACATTCAAGTGAAAAGATCCAAGAAGCAGTTTGGGAACGGATTTAGAGCTCAAGAAGGAAATTTACATGAGATGGACGGGTGGATTTATGATGCTGCCCAAGGATATTCTGCTGCATGGCAGCAGTGCATGGGTGTACAGGATGGATGCTCTTCCTTCTGCACAGTGCAAAGGACAACCACCCACGCCCTTTCCTCTTCTGTCTTGCCTGCAGATTCTTTTTCATTTACAGTGGCCTTCTCCAGACTTTACAGAACTGCTTCTCAGAGCTGGGTCAGCTTTGTCTGTTAGACAGATCTCTAGATAAGTTAATGTACGTGCTTTTCTGGTTATCTCGTAACTTTAGCTGTTCCTGTATCTTCTAGCTCACATTTCCCAGCTCTTCTTTAAAGCAGAGCAAGGTACAGTGGTTGACTTCAAATGTTACATTGTATTTTATCCAAAGCTTCAGAGGGACCTTAACATCAACCGTTAAGCACTGTTAGGCAATGGTGCCAAGTAAAGAGTGAGTCAGAGGTAGGTAGGTGATAGCTTTATGTCAAGTGAAGGCATGGAAAAAATTATTAAGAAGTAAAAGATTATTAATGCAGTAAGATCTTTGCTTGAATCATTAGATTCGTTATCATCCATAATTCCTTTGGGGCTCCCTATGCCAAGTCACATAGCCCAGGAGATTGTGAATGGACATGACTAAAGAGGTCTAGAAAGTTGAACATGTTTTGTTGAGTGACCATTCAGTATATGCTGCTGTGAGTGAAGTGTGGACACGGCCAGCGAGTCAGAGAAGTAGACGCTCTCACTGAACTAGTGGGTCAGGGACGGGGTCCTTGGGCTGCTTCCATGTGGCTGCTGCAAATGAAGACACTGATTTCGATAGAAAGGACAGGAATTCAGGGCTTAAGAATTTAGCAAACAGTTGTGCTTTTAAATGTTTTACTAGGGAACAATCCTGCTTTCCAGAGCTCAGAAGGCTAAGACAGGAGGATTGTGGTGAGTTTGAGGCCAGCGCAGATTGCATACTGATTATTACCAGGTCAGCCTATCTGAAAAATAATTAAGCATTTTATTGAATAAGGAAGTCATGTTTATTTTAGCAAAATAACATGAACAAAAAACAGAAGTAAAGGCAAGTATTAAAAATAAGGATGAGGCCTGGAGAGACGGCTCAGTGTTAAAAGCATTTGGTGCACTTGCAGAAAGCCTGGGTTCAATTCTCACACCCGTATTTTGGATCACAACCATTTGTAACTGCAGTCCAGAGGATCTGGTACCATCTTCTCACCTCTATAGATACCAGGCATGAATATGGACCATATATACAGACATAACACTTATACACGTAAGAACTAATAATAAAAAATAAGGCTGAGTGTGGTGGTATATACCTTTAATCTCAGCACTTGGAACTCAGAGGCAAGTGGATCACTGTGAGTTTGATCTACATATGAGTTGTAGGCCAGTCAGGGCTACATTGTGAGATACTGTCAAGAGAGAGAGGGAGAGGGAGACGGAGAGGGAGGGAAGGAAGGAAGGAAGGAAGGATAGAAGGATAGATGGACCATCTGCAGTCCTGTTTCCTAGAAGTAATTTTAGCAATACAATGTATTTCTTTCCATATATTTTCTGTGCATATCTCACATAAGAGTGGATAATGCTATGCACATATCTTCATAACATGCTTGTTTTACTTTACTAATAGATTATAGATATCTTTACATAGATTGCATGTTATTAGTTATATTTCTATACTACATACAGTTGTTTCCAGTGGCATTTCTCTCAGATGGTTACAACCAAAACCACTTGGCATACAGACTGAAGGGTTTGTTTGTTGTTTGGGGTGAGGATGAACTTGCACTGTGGAGCATTTATGGTGGTCAGAGAACAGCTTTTGAGGTCAATTATTTCTTATGGGAATCAAACCCAGGTTCTCAGGCTAGGCAGCAAGTGCCTTTATCCACTTCTTCCTTGGCCATATTTGAGGTTTTTAAGATAATTAAAGGAAAACTGAGCATGGTGACAGAAGCCTGGAATACCAGCACTTGGGAGACGGGGACATGAGAATTAGAAGTTCTAGGTCATCCTTCAGTACATAGAACATTTAAGGTGCACTTCTCGGGTGCATGAGACCCTTTCTCTAAAGGGATGGGAGAGGTGATTAGAGGAGCCAGGTGCTTGTGGTTTACACCTGTAATCCCAACACTCTGGAAGCTGAGGTAAGGGATCTTGAGTTCCAAGCCTAAGATACATAATGAAACCTCCTTGTCTCAAAATAAAATAAAATAAAATAAAATAAAATGGGACACAGAAAAGATAGGAAGAAATGGATTAAAAAGGAGACAAGCTAGACTCAGAAGTGAACCAGAAAGATGAGCGTCAGTCAGAGGGAGGAGAGGTCCTTCAGCTGGGATAGCTGGCCCCATCTGACTAAAGGTCCTTCAGCTGGGTTGGCCGGCCCCATCTGACTCTTGAGTCCTATCTCTTAGGGATTGTGGGTGGGTAGGCTATAGTTCTGGATTCTGTGGAAGGAGGCAATAGGAGATCTACTTTCTTCTAGAATAAGAAAGGGATCCAGCTTTCTTCCAGACTTAAGAGAGAGATTGAACTGTGGTGTGGATAAAGAGGTATTTGTTCCTGATTATGGGGGTTACAGAAAAATGTAAGAAAATGGATTCTTAACATGCCTCAGTAGGCACAAATACAACTTAGAAGCTACCATGCTGGTATACGGATCTATAAGAATACGGATTCTTAAGAAGTAAAAGATTATTAATGCAGTAAGATCTTTGCTTGAATCATTAGATTCGTTATCATCCATAATTCCTTTGGGGCTCCCTATGCCAAGTCACATAGCCCAGGAGATTGTGAATGGACATGACTAAAGAGGTCTAGAAAGTTGAACATGTAAACTTTCATGTAAAGAAACGGTATGTAAAGAGGATCTGGTACCATCTTCTCACCTCTATAGATACCAGGCATGAATATGGACCATATATACAGACATAACACTTATACACGTAAGAACTAATAATAAAAAATAAGGCAGATGTAAAGATACGGTATGTATCTTTATTATACATCTTCATGTATTTCATGTAGAAATACACCCATAGGGTAGGAAGTGCTGTGGATTCTATGTTGGCAGAGCAAATTCTGGGAGCTGGACTTCTCATTCCTAACTTTGACTGTGCCTAACAGATTACCTTGGGCAAGATATCCTTCATACAATAGGGATAGTGTACTGCCTCATACAGTTGCGGTGAGGAAGGAAAGCTACTAGATGTAGTGATTGGAATAGAGCCAGGTTCCCTGAATAAGTCTTAATACACAGTCTAGAGTGAGTGCCTGTTGCAAGGAAAAGGGGTGGTAGCTGAAGTCACAGTGAACTGGCACAAGAAGTGGTTAAATTTCAGAGATAAGGCACCCATAGGCCACCCATAGGGGAGGCCACACAGGCAACAGCCACACTACCGCTGATTGCCCTCCTCTTCCTACCAGCATTACAGTAGCTTATAAGTTGTATTTGTGCCTACTGAGTCATGTTAAGTGTTATTTGAGAGACAAAATGCTGTAGGAAGGAAGAGCATGAGTGCCATGTGCCTGTCTTTACACCAGAACACCAACCCTGTTTGTCTGTGCTCATCTCAGGAGAGAAACCTTTCATCTGTGAAATCTGCGGCAAAAGCTTCACCAGTCGACCCAACATGAAGAGGCACCGCAGAACTCACACAGGCGAGAAGCCCTACCCCTGTGATGTGTGTGGTCAGCGCTTCCGCTTTTCCAACATGTTGAAGGCCCACAAGGAGAAGTGCTTCCGAGTGACCAGCCCAGTGAATGTGCCGCCAGCCGTCCAGATCCCACTGGCCTCAGCTCCAGCTGCTCCCGCTCCAGCCGTGGCCAACACTCCCACCAGCCCAGCCCCCGCAGTCAGTATGAACCCCGTGGGTGGCGCGCTTCCCTCAAGACCTGTCCCACACCCTTTCTCGCACCTGCACATACACACGCATCCACACCATGCACACCACCTCCCCATCCCTCCTGTGCCTCACCTGCCCCCACCTCCAGCCCTCTTCAAGAGTGAGCCCCTAAACCACAGAAGCCAGAGCGAGGACACCTTTCTGAGGCACCTGGCCGAGAAGAACAGTGCAGCCCAGGCCCAGCACCATTAGCACCAGCCAGCATCATTGCCATGGTGAGTTGGCAGAAGGGGCAGTGTACTTCTCTGGGGTCTTCCCGTCTCCACAGCCTCCTTCAGGGCCTCTGCCATTGTCCTGGTGAACCATCAGACTGGCCCAAGGGAGTGAAGAAGAAGAAGAAGACTGCCCTTGAAACCAGGGAACCACTGAACTAAAGCCCAATTTGCTTGCATTTTCTGATGACTTTTATAAATTTCAGATACTGTGACTGTGGGATTTTATAATTTCATATCAGCGGATGAGGTATGCTTGTTTTTATATCTCGGTCTTCTCCTCAAAGAGGGGACAGGCCTGGTTTCCTTTATACTAATCGGAAAGGCTGTGACATGAATCCGGAGCGTTAACTGTATCACTGTGTATTGTAATGAATTCTTTTCAGCTTTTGGTGCTGGCCGAAGAGTCGAGCTGGCTGCGTTTCACACAATATCAAGCATTATAGAGAAGATGGGAATTTTCTTCTTTGTGTAGCTCTTTTAACACACTCTTTATTTTACTACAGAAATTATTTTAGAGTTTTTGTATAGACTTTAGTAGTCTGTTTCTAAAATGAGATGTATTTCAATAAGCTGTGTAATTTTTTCAGTGTAGCTAAACCCATGTTGTAAAATAGATAAATTTTTATAATCATCAAAATGTGATTCTTAAAGATGCATATAATAACTTCTATTTCAAATGTATTCTTACATCCATACAACTCAAAGGTGCTTCTGAGGCTGGATGTATCTGAGCGGGTCACCAGACCAGGTACAAAAGCAAGGTTCAGTACAGAGTTAGTCATCAGTGAATTGAAAATCTCTGCTGGGCATTCAGTCCACTGGGCTCACTGACACAGCCAATGTTGGTGTCCCTTTGAGTACTCTATGGATTCAGTGGGGTGGTGCGAGGGAATGGGGTCACACAGTTAGCAGGGCTTGCAAATATGAATGGCATTTGTGAATACCCTTTGGAGGAAGTGGCAGAGGTCGTTTCCTTGGATCACATCTGTTTCTCGCTTTTCTTAGGAACTGTGTTGTACTCAGCTGTTAGGGGAAAATGAATTGGAACCTCTTACTTTGAGGTTCCTGTGTTTTCCAAAAATTGTTAGATGAAGCTAATGTGGTGAGCTGAAATCACAAACATAATTGCTGATAGTGACTGAGAAATGTGGATGAGAAGACAAGTTGGCTTTTGAGTTTTAAAATGTTTGCAGTCTCTAAAATGTGGATGTCCACAACTGACCGGTATGTGCCATCCAAACTGTAGTGAGAGGAAATTGCCAATGCTGCCGCCTGCCCTCTGCAGAGGAGGGAGACCACAGCCTCTTAGGAGCGGCAGCTTACTCGGTCAAGATTTGGGGAACTTCCACAGAGCGTGGTCACCCCGGAGTGGATATATGGAAGGCCAAAGAGAAGGGCTAACATGGTGGTTTCAGTCAGCTGACAGGTGTGCACGGCACAGCTACTACACGTTCTATGCTCTTCCTCTCAGAGGCTGAGTTCCAAGAATGGCCACTGCCTCCGGCCTCTCTCCTCCTCCTCTCTCTATCCTCAGGCTCTTCTATCAGCACCGTAGCTGTTATTTATTTATCTTTGATATTAAATGTGCAGATGTGCGCCATGCACTTTTTTTCTGGCTCCTTAACTCTGCAGTGGGGACACACGGGCTCTGGACTGAGGTTAGGCTCCTGCTCTTAAGTATCACACTCTAAATTAAGTTTTTTTGGTTTACTATTCCTAGATTTACTCCAGTTTTGCCCTTGTCTTCTGTAAACATAGGAAAAATTGTGTGCTGAGTCAGGAAAGTATCTCAGGACACACTTTCCCTACAGTTTCTAGCTATGAATTTTAATGAATGATATTTTTAATATTTGCATACATTCTTGGAGCCCTCACATACCCGAAGCAAACAAGGAAGCAGATTCCTTTTCTGAATGTCGTGACTTAGAAGTCACCCCTCCCCCGCCCATACCTCCACAGTCTCCTTTGCATCCTATGGGAAGTCTGCACATCCACACTTCCATATTTCATTTAATATTATAGGCTAAGCCTATAATATTAAAGTATTTTTATCAAAAAAGGTATAAATTGTAGCTAAGTTAATTGGTTATACCTTATTTTATATTAAATGCTTTTGCAAAATGAGGCAGAGATTTTGAATTCTACACTTGAGGCTGTTGAAAATTAAAACCATTCTATGGTTATACTATGAATACTCATTGAAAAATTTAGGTAGTCAGTTCTGACTTTATTCAAATGACTATAGCCATCAGAAACTGTCCTCTACATAGGAAACCCAATACCATGTCAGTAAGCATCACCATCCTAACAGAATCAGAAAAAGAATTTAAAACAGTGACTTAGCCCTACCATACTCTGTCAGTCTTACTCAAATGTGGAAGTGTAGAAATGCCAATATTTTTTTTTCTGGATAAGTATATCTTCCCTGACTTGAGAAGCCTGCTCTAAAAAATGACTCTCAAAAGTGTCATGCACGAATAATGGGCATGTGCATAATGTGATCCACACAGAAATGCTTCCGAGTCAAAAACCACAGGGTCACGCCTTAGATGTGCGGGTACGTCAGCTTTAACGCACTCGGACTTGAACTCAGGGTTGACAGTGTGTGCTGTGCCACCCGCATGTGCTGCAGCGCTCCGTGAGTTCTGCAGAACCTGTCACGGTCTTGTTACCTGTCCGTGGAAAAGGCCCGTGGAAGAGTCTGAGTTAGTCCTAGGCCCGTGCCTGACTTTTGTCTCTTTTGTAAACATATCACATTTCAGAATAACAGATTTTAAATCAAGGCTTTCTCATGACGCCATTTTGTACTATCTTCAAAGGCTTTTGTTGTTGCAAGGATTACTTATTTACTTATATGTAGACCAGGCTAGCCTTGAATTCACAGCCTGAGTGCTGAGTCTAAAGGAGAGAACCACAACCAGCCCACCCAAGAATTTTGTTTCTTGTGTTTTTGAGAAAGGGTCTCTCACTAAATACTCAAGCGGAGCTGAACCCCCAGCAGGTGTAGATCATGGTTACCTCAAACCCGTGACTCCCTCCCCACTTCAGCTTCCCAAGTGCTGGGCTCATGGCTACCTGCTCCACCCTCCCTGGCTTCCACAAGGGTGTTTTTGTGTTGGCATTACATTTTTGGAGTTTGAGTCGTGCATCATTTGTTTTCTTCTCATAGATTTATCATTTGGATACAAACTTTTTTAGCCTAATGAAAGGCTGCTGCTCTCAAATTGAATCAGGCTCCTACTGGGTTAGATTTTAAAATTGAATGAAAAGAAGCTGACCATTTAAAGGCATGTGGCTTCATTTTTTTTTGTATATTATTTTGACTTGATTCTTCTTTTTAGCAAATGGGAAGTCTCTACATAAAACTTTAATAAAGTCAAAGAAACCTTTGAAAATAATTTTCAAGTACTGTCTTAGTAACTCTCAGAATCAGCCCTTCAGCATAGACCTTTCCAGAGTTGTCCATTCTGAGAACCTCATCTGTTGACAGTATCTTTCTGAGCTAGCCCCACCCCATACACCCCAACCCACCCCCTTACCCCCACCACTTCTAACCAGACGCAAAAATCTTTAAAGTTTTGAATTTTTAACTTCTTGAAAACTTTTTCAGTTTTATTATTGTTGAGTGGATATATGTTTAGCTTTATTTTCATTTCTCTAGAAGATTTAAATTTTGAGACTATGACGCAGAGAAAGAACTCCACTGCAGAGGCGTGTGTGTGTGTGTGTGTGTGTGTGTGCATGCACACACACACACACATACTCATGAATGCACATATACATATATATGTATCTAGTCCCTCTTGGAGATTTTGTTTAGGAAAACATACTATGGTAGGAGAGGTTTTTTTGTATTTAAAGAGAGAAAAACTAATGTTTCCATTAAAAGAACTCCTGTTTCAGTTAAAAGAGCCCCTCTGTTTAAGCTACTGTATGAAAAATACCACTTTTATTACTTTGATGTCCCCATGATAGAGATTCTGATGCTGTTCCGCATGTGGAGCATGTCATGAAAAGAGAGGGTATGTTAGATCTAACCATTTAATCAACTTAAAAAAAGATCAGCTGGGATTCTTAAAATTCTAAAGCTAAGCAAAGAATGATCAGGTTTAAGTTTTTTCTTTACTTAAACCAAGTTAGAAAATTTCCCAGGAGTTCTCGCTCTCTCCATTTTTTTTTTCTTTTTCAGGAATAAAAGGTCATAAGCCATTAGAAATAGTGGCATTGTTATGCAATAACAACTCACTAGCTAATCTGATTCTGTCATCTGTAGCATTCTTGAGAAGCAATGCTGACCTTCCAACCGGGAACTACCTCGATAAAGCAGCCCAGAGCTCCTCACTACACTTTCTATGGAAGCCATAAAAGTCGTCAGTGTCCGTTCACCTTCACAGTTGAGTACTTTTATACTCACTAGACCTTTTTATAGACTTATAATCAGACCTTTCCCTCTTAGGGGATAGCTTTCCCAAGACTCCAAGGAAAGTCAAATTCCTCAAATGTTCCAACTTTGAAGCTCTCTAGCTTCAGTAAATTTGTTTAAAGAGCCAGATGCCATATCATTCAAAAAAAAAAAAATTACATGTTTAATTCAAAACTACTGTGCAGACCTACATGTTCTGAAAACAAAACCTTCTTTTGTTTCCTTAGTAGAGGGCATGTTGTTATGAAGTGGGTCTCTCTCCACCCTGTTAACTCAGGGCCCCTGGGGATGTGTGTCGGGACAGTGATCCTGGAGTTGTTTCTGTTTCTGTAGCACAGAGACCTGAGTACCTGTCCGTCTGATCCCCTACTGTCGTACGCAGCTTTAGTCTCAGTCACTCTGCTCTCCAGTGCCTTCAAAAAGCCCGTGCCCTGGAACCTCTGTCCCAGTCTGGATCCTACCTCTGATTGACTCGTTCTCCATGAGTATTGGAATTCACCCTATTCCAAAGGGCTTAACTACAAACATGCTAAAACCTGACTGAGGATCGTGAACACATTTGTGTTTTGTTGTCCCTTGTCACTCACTGCTGGGTCACCTTTGTAGCTTCTTTGTATCCTACTCCCCCACCCCACCCCCCAACACCTCTGGACTAGAGCCATCCATTCTTCACCTTCTAGTCTTTCACCACAGACCGGCTGTCCCTTTCAAAATCAAAGGTCACCCAGCGAGTCTCTGGGCCATCCTTTTCTCATCTGAAGTCTTCCTGAGTACCTACCCTTCAAATTAAAGGAATGCAGACTGCCACTGGGGCGCACATAGCATTTCATAACCATTTACAGGGTTCTTCCCATGACTTTAGCTTAGTCATGGGAGTAGAAAAGTGCTCTCTGGGGTTAACAAAAGTCCTTTCTTGATTTTTGATTAGCCCCTCTCATCATCCACCTGTCCCCCTTGCAAACCTCAGTTTGTTTTCTTGTTGTCCTCTTATACGTCATTTAAAAAGTGTGATTGATGTCTAATATACAAAAGACGGAGGAAAAGGAAGCTGATGTGTGCTCTGTATGTAGTATGTGCACTTCATTGATAAAAATCACTTTAGCAACTGGCTGGTCTCTCACATCCCAAATTAAAGTTTATGCTATGTGATTGTTCCCTCCTAAAGTGATAACAAATGAACTCTTTCAGTGAGGAAATTGGATTTTTTTTTTTTAGGCAAATGAACACTAATTAGGGTATTTTGACTGTAGTCAAATCTTTGCTTTCTGACTTACAGCCTCTTGCATCTTTCCTTCCAGTTATTAGTACCTAGGCGTCCAAGACTGATGGTTGCATGCAGTAGGAGTCTTGAAAGGCAGCTGTGGATAAATTTTTCATCCTTTTTGTCTGGGAACAGACAGGATATTAATTGGTGGGACAGTACCCAATTGTGAGAATTGGTTTGAAAATAATAGAAGTCAAGATATTGGAATGCTTCACTGACTGTTTAGATTGAGAGCAGTGTGCAAACTGGAAGAGGTAGAGTCTACAGTGTAGAAATCATTAACAAATTTCTAAAGTACTCTCCATGCTTGCCATCACCCACTGCTGACTAGACAGACAGTCAGTCTTGAGAACTGGGTGCCTGAAAGTATGTGCTTTTAAATTGGTTACTTTTCTCTCCAGCGTCCAGGCATTTGGATAGTGAAGAGTCATAGTCCCTGTCATTGGGAAGGCCCAGACCCTTTGAGAAGGATGGCTACTTTTTTGTGTCTCGATTAGGATGCTTTTGGTCAAGTATCAAAGAAAGTTCTTGCCCCTCAAAGGTTTCCCCGTCACTAACTCCAGGTTACCTTCATCTATTTGAGCTTTTCTGGTGAAATTGGGGATGTGACAAATTACTTGGAAATGATTTTATAGAAAATGGAGATGCTCAAAAAGGGATGGAAGCTGGGTTTTGTTTCATGTCAAAAGGAAATCTGGTGGTTTCGGTCGTGTCAAGAGCCTACCTGTATGGGTCTGAGAAGAGAGCAGCGGCTTGTTTCTGCATCTCTGGCCCCCCTGAATGAGCACAGCCTCTTCCATCTGCCTTACCATATAGGGGGCCAGGTAGCCAGAAACAGGGTCTCCATCACACCCTGCATAGGCTCTGAGACTCTGGCTGCATTGGAAAATATACATGATTACTCACTTGAGTTAAGTTGAAAAGAAATAAACGGTGTGGTATAATGTCTGTGTTTACTTCTCAAATTGTATCACTTGATACGTGGCCTCAGAAAACCAGGTGAATTATCTTCCAGAATATGGGGGGTTTGGGGGTGGGGGGGGCGGTGGGGGTTGTTTTGGGTTTTTGTTTCCTCTGCAGTACTTGTTTTGGCCATAAGGGGCGATAAAGTACTTTCTTCTCAGCTTTTAAGTCTCTTCTGGGCTACCCCTTGGCTCACTGATTGGATCTAACTAAAGCATTTTCACGATCAGTAGGTTGAGCAGTTTTTCAGACCTGGTGATGTGAGCAGAGATGGAGTCCATGTGGCTCGTCAGGCAGCATAACCAACAAGCCTTTGTTAATATCGGTTACTTGAGACTGAAAGCTAACCCTTATCATAAAGGCTCCAATGTTTACTAAACGGAGAGCCAAAGGTGGCGCTCCTCCCTGTTTCCACCCTCCAAATCCCATTGCAGCCCCCTGTCACATCTGTGACAGCAGTGGGGACCTCTAGCGTATGTGTAAGCACACGCTCTCTCACTTTGTCTGCTCCAGGTGGCGGCTATCTGACACCAAGAGCAGGTCTTCCACCAGGGTGGGTAGGAAGGTCTCTCGGAGCAGGCACCCCTCAGGCCTGGCCCTCTGCACTGTGGTTGCTTGTCTTTGGGCTCCTGGCCTTTTCAGCTCTCTGGGAACTTTGATTGCGCCCATTGCAGTGTCTTCAGAGGAACAGTTGGTTATCCACTCAGGAAAGCACCAGCCTGAGACTATTTTACCTTGTAGGGTCAGGAAGCATTAACCTGTGGAAGGGCATCCCCTACTGATTTCTTCCTGGTTCCTTTTTCCCCAGCAAGAGCCTGAGCAATGCTAGAAGCAGAGTGGGGCTCCTTGTAATTCCAGCCCAGGCAGTCGTGGAAGGGAAGCTGTGACCAGGTTGGGTAGCAGGTGTCCCCACAGTCCTGAGGTCACTTGCACTTTCTCATTTCTTAAAGGAAGTCCAGTTTTCTTGCCAGGAATCCTTAGCCTTAGGTTTACAAAGCTTGCTGTTGAATGTTCGTCCAGAGGAGTGTAAGAAGGCAGGAGTTGGTTGGTTCCAGTCCTGCCTGCACAGTCAAGATTTAAGACTATGTCTATTCTAGAACGGGACGGTGACTCTCCCTTACTTCTGTAGAGTGTGTTGAAGGTCAGGTTGGGACTCGGTGAGGGAAGGCACCTGCCATGCTGTGAAGAAGGTTATCGGCCTTCAGTTGGGGGTGGGGGTGAGCAGTGGGTAGGACAGAGTCTATTAGGATGGGAAGGATGGAGAGGAAGGCCGCTTGGCCCAGGGAGCTAGCTGTATGATGGGTGGGGCTAGGTGGGCTCTGAACTGGTCCATGCATGGCTTCTCTTAGTCATCTTTTTTCCTAGCATCCTGTCAGATCCCTGGCGTGACGGTTTTCTTCCCTGTGTTAACTATACCAATATTATTTTTTTAGCAATGGAAATGCACTTTTTTTTTATTTCAACTCAATCATGATTTTAAGTATAAAAATTTATAGATTGTTAAAACTACTTTTTGTGTATTTTTAACCACTCAATGTAGTATTGTATATTTTATTCTTATTAAGACTCTGGTACAAGGTGTGCCATTTAATGATTTTTTTTTCCCAACATGCTGGGCCTTTGGATGTGTACGGTAACCAACTTCATGCTAATGTTCAAAGTAAAAAAAGAAAAGTAGCCATATTCCTATGTGTCTTTTTCTTCATTTCTTCCTTAAGCTCAGATGACATTTTGAGGGCCCCTTGATTAATGATTGTACATTTTATGTAAAGTAACCATGCATTATTGGTTGGTATCTCCAGTACTCTTGGTAATGTGCCTACCCCAAGCCCCACAGCCAGCCTGGTCCCTTAAGAATAACATACTTCCCGCCCTCCTCCTGCCTGCCCAGTTATAGCGCCTGAGTCTAGGGCTCGTACACAGTAGGTAAGCTGTGCACTGAGCTACGTCCTATGTCCTCTTCTTTGTGTTTTGAGATAGACTCTTACTGAGTTGCCCAGGCTGGTCCTGAACTCACTCAGGAACTCAGACAGGTCCTTAACTTGCTGTCCTCCTGTCTCAAGCTTCCTGAAAAGCCTGGGTCACAGGCCTGCACCACTAGGTCCATGTGAACCATGACTTACTTCCAAGGCTGCCTATACAGTCACCCCCATCTCATCTCTACAGTGCCGCCACCTCAGTGCCCCTGAGCTGCAGTAACACTGCTCTGGCCAACAGCAGTGGCCGAGGCTTTCTGAGAGGGGTGTTTGGGGAAAGGATCAGGATTGGGTATGACCCAGCTAGAAGAGTTAACCCAAGTGCAAACAGCTTATCAAGTATAGTCAGTGGGAGGCAGCTCCTTTCCTCAGCCCCACCGGGTTCAGGCCCCCAGCAGTCATATCACGTGTGTCTGGTGAGTGCCTAGGTGCTGATCTAGTGCCTAGAGAGTGAGCAGTGGGCAATACAGGGAGCCCTCACTCTCACAAAATATGCTTTCCAGTGGAGAAAAGCTGATTTGCTGATTTATGTCAGCTAAGCCTGGAGCCATGGCCTGTATATAATTCAGCCACTTGAGAGTCTGAAGCGAGGATCAGATATTCAATGCCCGCCTGGAAAACTTAGTGAGTCCCTGTTTTCACTACAGAACAGGAGAATCTGGGGATGGTGCTGGGTGACAAGAGTGTCCACCCAGCATGACAAAGGTCCTGGGGCCCATCCTTTGCACTGGGGGAGGGGACGCGTGAATGGTTATATACATTTAAAATTATGTAATCTGGTGTCAGGTGATGTGGGTTGCTGTAACCTGAAGCTTGCCCTCTGAGATAGGGCTGTGCCAACTGGAAGATAAGCCAGCTCTGTCACAAGTCTTTCCAGCTCACATCCACCCTGTTTGTTCCTTTTACGGGATTCCAATTAGGGAGGTTAGTGTCTAGGAAGGAAACCTTATTGTTCACATTTCCCTGTTTGAAACTTCGTAGGACAGAGCAGAGCTGAACAGATCACAGAATTGCCATTTTTATTCTTTTCTTTTTAAGGTTTGTTTGAGAGTGTGGGGTGTGTGTGTATGTGTACATGTACACATGCACATGTGATATGTGTGTGGTATATGTGGTGTGTGTGCATGTGCATACACATGTGCCCTAGAAGGCCAGAAAGAGGGCATCAGATGCCCTGGAGGCTGGAGCTCCTCGTGGTTCTGAGCTGCCTGATGTAGGTGCTGAGGCTTCTTAACTGCTGAGTCATCTCCCCAGCCCTTTTGTATCTCGGCCTAGACACAGATATCAACAGTTTCTTTTCTTTGTTTTCTGTTTATTTGATTGGTTTTCATTTTGAGACAAAGTCTCACAGTAGCCACGATTGGCCTGAAACCCTCTATAAAGACCGAGCTGCCTCTGCCTCCTCAGTCCTGGGATTAAAGGGTATGCCATCATGCCTAGCTGTTTCTGTTTTGGAGATGGGTTTAATAGTCCTGGCTCTGTATTACTTGCTATGTATTTGAGGGTGACATTGAGCTCCTGTTCTTTCTGCTTCCAACTCCCTAGTGCTAGGTTTACAGATGTGTGCCACCAGGCCCAGCCAGCCACACAGTCTCCTTACTAGTACACACTGGAGCCCTCCACCAGCACACATTAATTACACCAGTGGCTTTCAGACTTTGACCACGACTTTAGTAATAATATATTTGCAGGTATTTTCTATCTAACACACATATAAACATTTACTTATATAAGTGAAAAAAAATCAAAGATAGCCTTATCTACTGAGCTTTTATTCATTTATTTGAGAGAGTGAGTTTCACTATGTACCGCTGGCTGACCTGGAGCCAATGATATAATACAGGCTGGCCTTGAACTTACAAATCTCCAACCTCTGCCTCCCAAGTCCTATTACTTATCTGCCTATTGATATAAGTGTATGTATGCTGTGTGTGTGTGTGTGTAGTGTAGTGTGTGTATGTGTGGTATATGGAAGTGTGTGTATGTGTGGTATATGTGTATGTGTGGTGTGTGTTATGTATATATATGTGTGTTTAAGTGTGAGTGTGTATGGTGTGTGTATGTGTGGTATGTGTGTGCGTGGAGTGTATTATGTATGTATGTAAGTATGGTGTGTGTATGTGGTGTGTGTGTGTGTGTGTGTGTGTTTATCAGTAGGCCAGAAGATAGCCTCAAGTGTCATCCTCAGAAATGGCATCCACCTCCCTTGAGAAAAGGTGTCTCACTGAAATTGAACTCACCTTTAGGCTAGTTTGGCTGGCCAGCAAGCCCAGTGATCCTCCTGCCTCTGCCTCCCCAGCCCTGGGATTAACAATAAAGTGCCACCAGTGCCTGGCCTTTGAATGTGGTTCTCAGATGAACTCCAGGACTCCTGCTTGCAAGGCAAGCCCTTTACAGAGTGAACCATCTTCCTCAGCCCCTGGTTTTATTATTTTTTTAAATGTGGATCATGAGCCCCTAAGTTAATTTTGAGACTTGCTAATGAGTTCTGTTTGGAGTACAAACCCTGTCCCAGAGTAGCATATGTCCACAGTGTTATTCAGTCCCTTTGCAATAGCAGCCTGAATTCAATTTCATAGACAATCAGGTTGTTTTAACTGGATTTTCTGATGTCTTAAGCTTTGCCACTTCTCCTTCTGATTGCATCCAAACTGGCTATTGTTCAGCACAGTGTCCTGCAGTGGAGATCCTTTATTCTCAGACACTTTGCAGATCTTTCTCACTGGAGCCCATGACCCATTACTAGTACCATAATAGGCAGCTAACTACAAGCACTTCTTTGCAATTCAAACATAGGCTGACTTTTGGGAAATGGATACTGAGCGTTGGACCCAAGGGCTTACATATCCTAGACAGACACTCTACCACTTAGCTACCTTCAAGGCCTATATAATGCATCTTTTTGAGGTCCCCAAGGTAAGTGATTGTGCTGGACTGGTGGTGCACACCTCTAATCCTAGCACTCAGGAGGCAGAGGCAGTTGGATCTCTGGGATCTAGGTCTGCCAAGTCTACCAAGAGTCCCAGCTGAGCCAGGGATACACAGTGAGACCCTATCTCGGAAAAACAAAACAAAAACGTCCTTGTGTCCACACCCTTTATAATGTGTCCTTATCCCTCCATCAGATTCTCTGTTCGGAGCCATCTAGCAGCTCCTGGTATTGTTCCCTTGGAACATGACTCCCAGTAAAGACACACGGACGTGGAAAATGGCTCAGTGGTTTAAGCGCTCATTGTACAAGCATGAAGACCAGAGGCGAGGTCCCCTAAGCCCACAGACATGCTGTGTGGCCCGTGATTCAAGCGTCCGAAGGCAGATCCCCAGAGCAAGCAGACTAGCAAGACTAGCCTGCCATATTGATGAGCTCTGGATTTGATTTAGAGAGCCTGACTCAATGAATAAGTGAAGGAGCAATGGACCATGGTTCCTGACATAACCTCAGGCCTCCACAGACTTGAAAGATGAAGTGGGGTACACGGGCTATGATTAGGTATGGTGGCAGCTCATACCTCTAATCCTAGCACTTCAGAGGTGTAGGCAGGAGGATTAAAAGTTCAGGGTTATCCTCAACTATGTACTTTTCAGAACAACTTAGACTTAAAAAAAAAAAAGCTAAGGCTAGACTACTGAAGGATTGGAAGTGCATAGACAAGAGTTCCCAGCTTCCCTTCCAAGTTCCAGATAAGAGTGAGGGCTCAGATGCTCCAGTTCCAATGACCAACAGCTAATGTCACGCTTAGAGCCCCAGTGAGACAAACAGACTAACCACCCAGCCCACCTTCAGAATCTGAGAAATCAAATGGCTGTTCCAGGCCACTGAGATTTGGGATAGCACACTGTATATGTGCAGGTTGTAGCAGCCCACAGATTTTGGTGTAATATTTCCTAGGACATGATACCTTTACACAGCCCCCTGTACAAGAAGTGTATTACTTTTTGTTGTTTGTTTTTGTTTTTTGTTTTTGTTTGTTTGTTTTAAGACACGGTTTCTCTATGTAGCCCTGGCTGGCCTGGAACTTTTCCTGTAGTAGACCAGGCTGGTCTCGAACTCAGAGATTTGCCTGCCTCTGCCTCCTGAGCATTGGGATATCAGGTGTGCCTAGTAAAGCGGAATACTTCTGATTGCAGTAGTCAGCCCTGAGATTTGTTTCCAGATCCCTGCTTCTTCTGTTCTGTCCTCAAGGAAGGAGGGAGAATTTCACGCATAAGACCATTTCAAGTTTCCCTTCAGGCATGTGCCCCATGTCCCCAGCCCCGTTCCTGAACCCTGCATTCAGGAAGTTTAGGATTTCCCACCCTCTGACCAGCACCAGTTCAGCTCCACTCAATCTGCACCTTGATTCTTCCCAGCGTACCAGAGAAAGAGCTCTTCCAGCAAAGGAAGCGGAAACACACACGTGGGCTTGTTCACAGGCGAACACAGGGTACGTCTCTTCTCCACCACATACTTCAGTGATTCTGTCTTCCTAACGCCGTAACCCCTTAATATGGTTCACGTTGTGGTGACCCCTCCCCCCAACCACAAGATTAGTTCATTGCTACTTCATAACTGTAATCTTGCTACTGTTATTAATCACAATGTAGACACCTGATATGTAGGATATCTGATGTGTGACTCACAGGTTGTGAACCTCTGACATGGGAGTGAGCAAGCAGTTTAGCCGCTTGGATATCGTTCCCATGTCTGCAAGTGGTAGCATTGATAACCACGGCCATAGGTCAGCATGAGGACTGAGAGAAGCCATGCAGCTAAAAGGCTCAGCTCAGTGTTTGCCAGATCGGTTTGGGGACAGTTAACTCCTAATAACATGGGACTCTGTAAGTGATGCCCTCCTTTATGTGACTTGGACTCAGTGACTTCCTCCTGGTAAGTGCAGTATGGCAGAGGTGACAGGCAAGGTGAAATCATAAAGAACCCTAGAAATGTAGCTGTGACCACTGCCCCTCAGGAAGTGGAGTCAGGAAAATCTGAAATTCAAAGGCTTCCTTGGGCTAGCTAGTAAGTGCTGACTGGGCTACATGAGACACTATCTCAAAAAAACAAGACCACTTCAGGATGCGTCCTTGATCTTCAGTCACCAGCTGCCGAGTCACGAGGGCACTTAGCCCTCAGAACTAAAGCTGGTCAACATCCACGAGAGGAACTTGGAAGCAGCTCTGCTAAGGCCTGCCAGGAGATGCACACTCGAGGTTAGAAGAGGACTCTCCAGTCAGGGCAGAGCCTTGAGATTCTAGGCTGGATGTGTGATAACAGTCTCACGGAAACCCAGGAACCAGACACTCAACTAAGGCGAGCTCAGACTCCTGACAACAGAAACTGAGGTAATGTAATGCATTTTTTTAGCCACTAACTTCTGGAGGGGGGGGGCAGTTTTGTTTTTTGTTTTAGATTTGAGTGGCACTGGAAAGCAAGAGCCTCGTGCATGCTGGGCACACACTCTTCTAGCCCCAGCCTTTCTTGTAATTCATTTTGAGACAGAGTTGCCCAGGTTGGCCTTGAACTCACTCTGTCGTCCATGCAAGCCTTTAACTTTAGATCACACTGCCTCAACCTCCCAAGAAGCTGGGGTTACAGGCCTGCTTCTAGGGCTAATTTGTTATAAAGCATAAATTGCAAGGACCAGGGATTCATTCATGCACACAGTCTTGGGTTCAGTCCCCAGCATTGCATATATCAGATAGGGCAGCTGGCACATGCCTGCGATTCTAGAACTTGGGAAGTGGAGGCAAGACAATCAGGAGTTCGAGCTCACCCTTGACTATACAGCAAGTTTGAGGCCAACCCTGGCTACATGCAATCCTGTCTCAATTTAAAAAAAAAAAGGTATAATTATGACATCCAGACACAGTGGTACACAACTACAAGCGGAGGAGGATTGTGAATTTCAGCCTGCGTTACGTAGGGAGATCTGTTTGTCTATTGAGTCTGTTCTCTGGGACCTGGATGGTTGACCTGACTTTCCACACATGCATGGTGGCATACTACACACACACACACACACACACACACACACACACACACACACGTGAACCCAATTCAATAAGTAAACATAACAAAAAATTAAAAGTACCATTATGGACTATCAAGAGGGTTAGAAAGCAACCAAGGCAGTGGCTCTGTGGCTTGTGCCCAGATTTTCCTCTCCAGGATGAAGGGGGTCAGTCACTCAGCCCTGTTCTCTCAGTGTCTCCCCCTTTCCCCAGGGGAGGCCCACCTCTGGGTGGTATTCAAACCAGGCCTGTTGCTTTAGATGGGATGGGATCAAGAGTCACCTTTTACTGAACTCCTGTGATATCATCTGCAGACTTTGCTGTGACTGCATCACAGCCAGACCCTGTATCCAACATGACCTCCGACCTGACCTACTTCCAACATGACCTCCCACCTGACCTACTTCCTACACTTACCAGCTCTTAGCTTTGGCTGCTGGTGTCAGTGCCCAGAATGTCTGATGGGTTTAAAGAAGGCAGCTCTTGTATGGGACTTGCTAACCAACTAGTAATACGGCCTCCGCCCTGGTGGTGGAGCCACTGAGCATGGTTAAAGTAGGGCAGTGCCCTGGATGCAGGTCACGGGGTCAGGCAGGGAAGTATTGCCTGTGGGCTCCTGGTGAGGACAGGTGGGGACCTGGGGGAAGAAGAGGTGGTCGTGGGTGTCTTGTCACCCATGGGGGTAGAGGACCGAGGAATAAGTGGAAAGTCACAGGGGTCTGAGTTCCTTAAAGGCACTACATTTGAGTCTTGTAAAAACCTTTAATCCAGTACTTGGGAGACAGGCAGGTAGATGTCTGTCAGAGGTCAGCTTGGTCTACAGCTGTGGTTCTCAACCTTTCTAATGCTGTGACCCTTTAATGCAATTCCTAATGTGGTGACCCCCAAACCACAAGGTTATTTCCTTGCTGTTTCGTAACTGTAACTTTGCTACTGTTATGAATTATAATGTAAGTATCTGGCATACAGGATGTGACCCCTGGGGAAGGCTCATTCGAACCCCAAAGGACCCTCAGATTGAGAACCAGTGGTCTACACAATGAGTTCCAGGACAGCCAGAGCTACATAGTGAGACCCTCTTTCTCTCAAACAAAACAAAACAAAACCTGCTATATGTTATCCAGCAGAAAACAGGAATTTAAGTGCCCTGATGTTGGTACAGTATGCATCTACAGTCACAGCTCTGGAAGTGGCAGGAGAGAGGGGACTTGGAAGAACTTTGTGAAGTTTGATTTTAAAATATTATTATTAACTGTTTTTTGAAAGATTGCCTTGATCAACTTTGATAAAAATACAAAAGCTGGCCTGGGTATGGTGGCACTCAGGAAGCAGAGGCAGGAAGTGTTCAAGGCCAGCCTTGTCCACATAAGAAAGTTCAGGCTACCCAGGGCTACATAGTGAGACCCTGTCTCCACAAAAAAAAAAACAAAACCAAAAAAAACAAAACACCATACGAGCTAGTGATATGGTAGTCAAAGTAAAAATTACAATTGCTGTAGCCATCATAAAAATCTTAAATTGCCTTAGAGACGGTGCCCTCATTTGTTGTCTTCCTTTCAACACAGTTTCACAGTGCCACCTTGGCTAGCCTGGGAACTCGTTGTGTAGACCAGGTTAGCCTCAAACTCACAGCAATCCTGCCTGTGCCTCCCAGGTACTGGGTGATAGGCGGCACCCAGCAGAAATCTGGAAGCTTGAGGAAGAGACTTGGGTAGAAGCAGCTGGACACCCTCAGTGAACACTCCAGAGAGGAATGTGCCTTTGGCGGCCAGTTTGGTGGGACTGTCTGGGGTCATTCTATGCAAAACAGAGTTTGCAAATGGTAAAGTGACTCCCAGGGCAAAGCCTGGCTGCTACTCACAGTAACGGGTGAGATAAAGGAAAGAAATATGTCAGGAAAGAACTGTTAAACAGAAATCAAGCTATGCAGGAGGGGAAGAGGCAAGCTGGTTCAGTGGACAAGGTGCTCGCCTCGAAAGCCTGAGGACCTGAATTCAAGATCCAGACCCAACAAAGCCCCACCACACACACACACACACACCAATGTTTCTTTTAAAAAGCAAGCTGGGAGTGGTGACCTTTAACTTTAATATTTTTAAACTTTATTTTTAATGATGGTTCTTAAATTCTTTAGCCTCCCTTTCAGCCTATCACCTAACCAGAGGTAGTGGAAAGAAAAGAATATGGGGGGGGGGGAGGTTGGGGATGGACCTGTTTAGAAAGGTTCTTTGGAGCAACTCCTGTCTTCTTGTCTGGAAATCAGCGGTTCAGTTCACAGGTCAGCAGGCGGCGGCAGCTCGATCCATTCACAAACACTTCACAGATACACCAGCAGTCCAGTTTGGTAGAGTTGGGTTAGCGACAGCGGTGACAGGGCCTAGCAGAGACCGCCAGGCCTCAGCCTCAGCAGGAGGGACCCGGAGGGACATCAGGAGAAGTTCTGGGCTGAGCCTCTCTCAGGGAATTGAAGAACAGCGAAGACCAACATGCGTTGCACAGCTAGCTGTACCAGCAAGCCAAACTGTCTGTCACTCTGTCCTATTTATACCCTCCAAACGTCACATGTTTGCCTTAGCACAGGTCTTGCCTCAGCATGTGCATCCAATCAACCCAAGTCCTCGTAGTCCAGACAAACAGAGCTTAACTGTTCAGTGTAAGGCAGACCAAGACATTTATTGTTAGCAAAGTGTCATTCATCATGTGTCCTTTCACGTGCTTGTTTTAGCAGAACATCCTCTCTCCTGTGTCTGCTTCAGTGAAACATTCCTTCCACCACAAGTCTGCCTTAGCCTTTCACCTGTGTCCACTTCAGGAACGCACTCCTTCACGTGTTTGCCCCAGCGAAACACCATCTGACACAACTGACTTTCCAAAGAACCCTTAAGTTTCTACTTAAGTTTCAGTGACTCGTAATCCCGGCACTTGGGAAGCAGAGGCAGAGGGATTAGGATTTCAAGTTGACCCTGGCTATATAAAACTGTGTTGTTTGAAAAAAAAAACTGTGTTGTTTGTTGTGGGGCAGTGACATGGCTCAGGGCGTGCAGCACCTACCACCAAGCCTGAGTACAATGCATGGAATCCACACAGGGGAAAGGGACAAATGGCTCCCACAGCTGGTCTTCTGACTGCCATAGTCGCACCATAGTGGCTAGGCATGTGCATTGCACAAATGAGTACAAACACACACATACATACATACATACACACATACACACATACACATGTACACACACATACACACACATACATATATACACGTATATATACACACATGTACACATATACACACATATATACACGTATATATACACACATGTCCACACATATACACATATACACACACATACATACATACACACACACACACATACACATGTACACACATATACACGCATATACACGTATATATACACACATGTACACACAAACATATACACATATACACACACATACATGTACACATACACACACTCATGACACATAAACTTATATAAAATAAAGTGTAATTAAAACAACTGCCTGGGCATGATGGGGAGCACCTTTAATCCCAGCACTTTGAAAAGCAGAGGCAGGTAGATCTTTGTGGATTTGAAGCCAGTCTAACCTATGAGACCTTGAACAGCTACAGGAAGAGGTCTTATCTTTGCAGAAAGTAAATCAGCTCAGAGGCTACTTTTTGCTCTTATAGAAGACCTGGATTCAATTCCTAGTACCAACATGGTGGCTCACAACCACCAGATCTCCATCTTCTGTCTTCCTGAGGCACCAGGCACACGTGGTGTGCATGCATGCATACATATATACATATGTACAGGGAAAACATTTACACATGTAAAAGGAATAAGTCTCTAAATAAATAAATAAATTTATTTGGTCTTGAACTCAGAGGTCTGCCGGCCTCCTCCTCCCTAAATGCTGGGAGCATGCGCCACCACAGCCAGCCCAAAAGACTTTTTTTAAAAAAGGAAAATAGAAATGAAAGACAGAAGAAGACCCAAAAGCTCAGGGGTCAGGCTGAACACGCTCAGTGGCTTGGGCTTGTAGCGCCAGCTCTCGGGAGGTTGATACAGGAAGACAGCAAGTTCAAGGCCAGTCTGAGCAACTTAGCAAACCCTGTGTCTAGAGCTACAAGTGGGGTTACAGCTTGAGAGTGGGCTGGCTTAATGTACGTGGGGCTCTAGGTCCAAACTCAGCGCTCAGAAAAATTAAATTACAAAATATAATAAAGGTGACGGCAAGAGGATTAAGATCTCAAGGTGATTTTTGGTGACACACTGAATCTGAGGTCAGCCTGGACCAGTCTCCTCACGGTCCTGGTGACTGCCATGCTACAGCCAGCTGCCAGTCTGTGCTCTGTGAGAACATGCTTCCTGCCACTCCTTTCTGGCAATTTGCTGGCAGCCATTAATACTGTTTGGCTTGCAGAAATGTCTGACCCTCACCCTGAGGAGGTGTTCCCTTTGTGCACACGTCTGTATCTAACCTGACCTGTCACAGTAGATCAAGGGTCCGCCCTATTCCTACTCCCCCCACTGAGTTCGTTGACTTGCTTGTTTTGTTTGTTTCGAGTCAGAGTCTCTACCATGGAACCCAGGCTGTCTTGAATTTTTTTGTGAGACAGAGTTTCCCTGAGTAGCCCTGGCTGTCCTGAAACTCAGAGATCTGCCTGCCTCTACCTCCTGCTTTGTCTTGAACTGGTAATCCTCCTGTCTCAGTTTACCGGGGAGAGGTTTATAGGTGTGACCCTGCATTCTTTCGCTTATTCATTTTAGTAGCACTAAGAGTGAAACCAGGCTTCGCTTCTGCTGGGTATCGGCTCTTGTCACTCAGTCCCAGCCCTCAAATTCATCTTAACTAATGACTTCTCTGAAACCCTGTTTCCTAATCAGGCTGAGTTAAGTGCCCGGGGTTAGGACTTTGCTTTATGAATTCATCCTGTGCTAGGGGCGATTGTTCTTGCATCTGCCAGTTAGAGCCAGTTAGAGCCAGTTAGAGCCAGTTAGAGTCTTGGGGACTCTAAGGCGCTCATGTGACCTTAGCCTTGTTTGTTTAAGACAGGATTTGCAGGGTGGAGGTGCACGCCTTTTGTCACTTTGGTCAGGAGGCAGAGGCAGGAAAATCACTGAGTCAGAGGCCAGCCTGGTCTACAGAGTGTTCCAGGACAGCCAACGCTACACAGAGAAACCTCACCTCAGAATTCAAAACAACAACAAAAGAGAAAAACCAACAACAGAAACAGCCAGGGTCTCTGGCTGTCCTGGAACTTGAAACTTGCTATGTAAAATCTGGCTGGCCTAGAACTCACAGAGATCCTCCTGCCTCTGGCCCCCAAGTGCTGGGATGAAAGGTGTCACACCACCACACCATGCTTGTTTTTGTTTGTTTGTTTCTTTTTTTCTTTTTTCTTAAAGATCACAATCATCTGTTTCTTTTTTGAAGATAGAATCCATCATGATGACATATACCTTTAATCCCAGTACTGGGAGGGAGAGGCAGGTAGATCTCCGGAGTTCAAGGCCAGCCTGGTCTACAGCGTAAATTCCAGGTCAACCATGGGGAAACCCTATCTCCATGTAGCGCTTGGGCTGGCCTTGAACTCCTGATCTCTCTCTCTGTCTCAGCTTCCCAGCGCTGGAAATAATGTGCCTAGCTCAGGAAGGATCACTTTGGGAAGAGCTACAAAACATTTGGATGAATGAGTGAGTCCCTGCCACACCTGTGCTGACCCCCAGGCTTCTTACACACGTTATACCCACAGAACTCAGTAGCCTTTAACCACATGGAATGGAGTCCAAGATGGAAGAAGATTCCAGGCTTCCCAAATGTTGCTGCCAGGAAGCAGGTTGATAACACAGTAGCAAACTTGAAGGCCCTGCATGAAGGATAAAGGACGAAGAGACAGCTATGGAGCCCAGAGGGTACAGGCAAGGTCTGGAAAGAACCTTCCTCAGAATTAAAACCCATGGGTTTGCCTAGGACCTGCGGGAAACTGGTTTGTACTGTGGCATTTCTCCCGTGTTAAACCAAATGTAACCACTTAGCTTATCCTGTCCCATTGCTATATATTGTGACTCTCAGGGACATATTAAATCTCTTTTAATTCTAGAAAGTAAGTCTCAAACCTCATCCATGCCCGGACTGGGCAGTATAACACACCACCTGCCCCCCCCCCGCCACCCCCACACCCCCATGTTGTCTACTTTTTGAGATACAGTCTTGCTAAACTGCCCTTAACAGCCTCAAATTTACTAACAGCTGGGGACGGTCTTGAACTTTCAACCATCTTGTCTTATCATCCCAAGAAACAGATTGTAGGCCTGGCTTATAACTTTTTTCTTTAACTTCAGGGTGGGGGGAGAAGAAATTTACCTACAGCTGTTCCTTATAAGCTCACATTAAAGGAATAAGCTACACCCGACTTACAAACAAAATTTCGGACTTCTTTTTCATTCTATTTTATTGTGTATGGGTGCTTTTCCCGCAGTGTGTATGTGCACTCTGTGCATACAGTACTGAAAGAAGCCAGGAGAGGGCACCAGATCTCCTGGAGTTGGTGTTTACTGTTGTGAGCCACCATGTAGTTGCTGGGAATTGCCAGTGCTCTTAACTAATGAGCCATCTCTCCAGCCCCCCAATTTTGTTTGGTTTGTTTGTTCTTGAGCTAATATTTACATGAGATTTAAGGTTTGCAATTCTTATTGTAATTGGATGGGGGAGGTCCTGTGGGTTCTGGAGGCATCTTTCCATATTTAGAAGCACTGTCTGGGAAGCTGCTGGCAGTGTCTAGAGTAAGGAAGCAGGGTCCAGCTACAGTGTGAGCACTACCACGACGCAGCCACTGGCTACCACTATAGTAGGTGACGTCTTTGAGAAACTGTGCAGTGTGTGAAGCACGCCGGTGAAATGGAAGATATGTGGGAGTCTGGAGCAGGTCCCTGTCATCTATTTCAGATCCCTGTGTGTATTTTGCTGAATGGCTTCTGAAGACCTGACGTGTAGCTCCGAGGTAGAGCACTCCAGTCCGTATGCCAAGCCCGAGATTTAATCTCTACTATGGGAGGATGGGGGTGGGGCTGGGGGTGGAGGGAGGCAGTCTCTGGTAGAAAGGGAACAGCTGACCACATTTATCAATGTTCGTGAAACTAGAACGACCCACCCTGAGTTCAATTCTGTCAAATCTACAAGTCACATGGGCCTAGCAGCACTTTGAGGTTTGAGAAGGAGTGTCTCCAGGATTGAACTTGAGAAAAACAGGACACACGAGGTACAGGCTGTACGAGCTGAAGGCCCAGACTGTGTCATCTTCCACCATGGCCCTGCCCACATAGGGAGGTGATGATCCTTCAAGAGCCCAGGTCACAGATGGGTTGGCTCAGCAGTAATAAGCTAAGAACAGATGGCAACTGCAGGGTAGTCCCACTTTGGTCACCCTCTGGGCACCCTCAGTGATAGCCAGTCCTCCCAGCAGGCAGAGCTTCAGTGGGACCCCAGAGCATTGCTTTCTGGGAAAAGGATGTAGGGAAGAGACGCTAAGGGTCATGCCCAGGGGGAAATGACTTGACTGGTGGCGAGGGACTTGAAAGATGGGACTGCTGGGGAAGGAGGGAGGGTTGAGAGCTGCAGGCGGACCTGTGGGCGTGAAGTTCAAGGATCGCTGTTTTAAACATCCACCAGGGAAATCCTACAGCAGACCCAAGTAGGCTAGCTAGGTCACTGACCTCAGGCAGCCTCTGTAGCTGCTCAGCTCACCGCATGCCGCACATGCTGGGATTTCAATATGGTGTGCCCCCTCTGAAGTTCATACTGCAGATTAGCCATCCTGAGGTTTGAAGAAGGTGGAATTTGCCCTCCCTGCACACATATGCGGCAGATGGGCAGCTCCATCTGCATGTGGGTCCCTAACAACTGGAGCAGGGGCTGTCTCTAAAGCTGTTGCCTGTGTGTGGATCCCGTTCCCCTAACTGGGCTGCCTTGTTTGGCCTCAGTGGGACAGGATGTGTCTAGTCCTGCAGAGACTTGATGTGTGTGGGGGGGGGATACCCAGGGGGACTTCCCCCCTCTCATAGTAGAAGGGGAGGGAGGTATGAGGGGAAGAGACTGGGCGGGGGGCAGCAATGGAGATGTAAAATAAATTAATTAATTAATGGGGGAAAGGTGGAATTTGAGAATAGTGTTTAGAGGTAGGGGTTTGGGGAAGAGATTAAGATTAAATAAGGTTAGAGAATGGAGCCCCATAACTGAATACCGATGGCTTGCTCTATAACAGTGGCTCTCAACCTTGCTAATGCTGCAACTTTAATACAGTTCCTCATGTTGTAATGACCCCAACCATAAAATTATTTTCATTGCTACTTTATAACTAATTTTGCTACTGTTATAAATCATAGTGTAAATATATGATATGCAGGATATCTGATGTGTGACCTCCCCAAAGGGGTCAAAATGATAGGTTGAGAACTGATGACTCTATAAGAAGAGAGAGAACCAGGCAGTGGTGGCGCACACCTTTAATCCTAGCACTCAGGAGACAGAGGCAGGCGGATTTCTGTGAGTTCGAGGCCACCCAGAGGCCAGCCTGATCACAGAATGAGTTCCAGGACACCCAGGGCTACACAGAAAAACCCTGTCTCCGGAGGTAGGGGTGGGGCGGGGTGGAGGGAGAGACCAGAAGACATAGACACATACATATTCTGTCTCTTTACATGTACTAACCTGTGCTGTCTTGAGACTGTCAGCAAGAAGGATATCACCAGACACTACCCTTCAACACCGGGTCTCCTGAACCATGGGCTGAAAATAACCCTTTCTTTTTATCTTACCCATGCTGCAGATACTGTGTTGTTAGTGAGAGAAATAAAACCAAGACAGTGCATGAATGGGAGTCTGAGGTTGTGGGAAATGAAGCCGTGACTGGGTCAACAGCATGGACTCCCACTCACCAAGAGACATTCTTCTGCCACTAGCCAACCTGCCAATAGCAGCTCTCCATGCCAACCCCCGTCAAGATGGCATCCGTCCTCCTCATCCTGTGCTTGGAGCCTGTCACATATGAATATGGAACCGAAGTTCTTTGAAGACGTGACATCTACACTCCAGCTCAAGACTTTGCACACGTTAGGTAAATGCTTTTTGCCTTTATGTAAAGGGGGGGGGTATTTGAAGACAGGGTTTCTCTGTGTAGTCCTGGATGTATTGGAACTAGCTCTGTAGACCAGGCTAGCCTCAAGCTCAGAGGTCTGCCTGCCTCTGCCTCCTCAGTGTTGGACTTTCCTTTTTAAAAATTAGCTAACATATATTTATTACATCTTGTTTTATTTGGTGTGTGCGCGTGAGCAAGGGCGTGAGTGTCTCACAGTGTGTACACAGGAGTCAGAGGAAAACTTTTGAGAGTGGCTCTCTACTTCCACCACATGGTGTTCAGGGATCAAACTGAAGCTGTGAAGCCATCTCACCCGCTCCTTGATTTGCTTTTCAGGTTTTGCTGTGTTGCCCAGGATATCCTTGAACTCACTTGAACTTGGAACCCTCCTCTCTCACACTCCCAAGTAGCTGGAACTGTAGGTCTATGCCTGAAGGTCAGGCTTTGTTGGTTGTTTGTTTTTATTTGTTTGTAGACAGGGTTTTTCTGTGCAGCCCTGGCTCTGCTGGAATTCACTCTGGAGACCAGGCTGGCCTTGAACAGATATCCATCTGCCTCGCTTCCTGAGTGCCGAGATTAAAGGGGAGCTCAGCCACCTACCTCGAGCTATTGCTTGTTTTACGAGACAGGGTATTCTCTAAGTAGCCCACGCTGCCCTAGAACTTGCCATAGCCAGGAACTTCCCATCTCCTTCGGAATTCAGTCCAGGGAGAGCTGGGTTTATGGGCATGCACACCACGCCCAGTTACTGTCCATTTTGTAAACACATTAATTCATGGGTTTCCTTTCTGGAACTATAAAAAGTTCATGTCGGGCTACGGATGTAGTTCAGTGACAACACACTAGCCTAGGCCATCTTAGGCGAATGCTCTCCTCACCAGTGACTATGTCATTATGTAGACAGAGGTTATTGTTCTGTGGAGTCTGTGACTCTAGGAGCTCTAAAGGTGCACTCTCCAGAACATGTTGCAATGTTCTGAGGAAATCATGTGCAATGTTTTGAAAAACCAGTGCTCATGCAACCTTTGCATGGCGGGATATGTCATTTGGGGTAACTGGACTCTGTGATCCCAGGCCACCGTGCCGTAATTTAGATTTGACTCAGAATAAACTTTTTAATTCCATTGAAGTAGAGTTGGGTTTTTTTTTGTTTTGTTTTGTCTTTTTATGTGAACAGAGGTGTTTACAGGACTGGTGAGATAGCTCAGTGGGTAAAGCAGCTTGTTATGACAGTGACATGCGTTTGGTCACCTGAACATTGGTAACATTGGAAGGCAAGGACTCCACAAAGTTGTCCTTTGACCTCAACCCAGGCACCAGCACCGTGGTACATGCTTCCCCACACCTACATCACACACACACACACACACACACAAACACACACACACACACACAAACACACACAAACACACACATGGGACTGTTCTGTTATATTTTTGAGACAGTCCCTCTATGTAGTCCTGGCTGTCCTAGAGCTTGCTATATAGACTAGGCTAGCCTTGAACTCACAGACTCACCTGCCCCTCGAACTCGTTCTGCTGTTCGGTCAGTTGTAGACAGCTTTTATGCAGATTCACAGGAATAGTTGGCAGTCCCAATCCTCAGCAATTGGTCTGCTGGGCTCATGTCCCCAGATCTCTCCTTGACCTGGGGTGGGGTCAAAAGAACTTGGATCACAAAGAGATGGAAACAGCCAACAGCTTTGAGAAAGCCCCCATTCTTTCACCCAAGATGGCGGGTGTGAGTCTGAAGAGACCCGACGCAAATACATCCAGCAGAGCAGCTCACTGGTAACTCTAGTCACTCTCTTTGCTTTGGCAATCTTCACAGAAAGACGTGGCCCACTGTGGGAGACCGAGGTAAATGAAGGACTCCTAATTTGTAACTAGCTAATGTTTGAAATTCTAATTTCGGAGCTTCCCAGAGTGAGCACTGTTTTGTGGTCTGAGATTGTCTGGGTTGTTACTTGCTAAACCTAGCCACATCACTAGCCCCGGCCTGCCTGCATCCCTGCTCTGGGAAAGCCGACGGCTCCAGGCCTGTGGGTTGGCGTTCTCCCAAGGCCTCATTGGATGTTCATCTAGGTGGTGGCCTGCACTAATAAATACCTTCTCGCCTAGACCAAGTGTGCACAGAAGAACAACCACACTGTGAAACCAGCCCACCAGTCAAGGGGCATGTGGACTGCTGATCTGATTTTCACAGACTCGCCACTGAAGAAGGCAGAGAAGTCATTTCTATGAGTTACGAGAGTTCAGCTCTTTTCTTCTGTCCGGTATCCCAGAGGAGTGCTGGTCAAATCATCAGTCCTTGGCTCCTGGTCCCCCCAGGGCTTGATCAAGGGAGGTGTCCAACAGGACTACCTGCAGCCCTTTCTGCTTCCTCCGCTGCCCCAGCCCTGCCCCCAACACATGGCCCTTTCACCTGTCCAGAATCCCTGCCACCCAAGTGTCTCCCACATGCTCTGGTGTGTCTAGGAGTGACCCTCACTCCTGTGTCCTAGACTGATGAAGGCTGCCCCAGAGACACTTCTCAACTGTTCTTACTTTAATTTTTATTTTTTTTGGGGGGGGTTGAACCTAGAACCTCATGGACAATAGGAAATGGTACATATCCATAACCCTCCTTTACTTCTTATTTTGAAAATACTGGGGCTGGAGAGATGACTCAGTGGTTAAGAGCTCCGACCGCTATGCCAGGGGTCCTGAGTTCAATTCCCAGCAACCACATGGTGGCCCCCAACCATCTGTAATGCGATCCGATGCCCTCTTTTGTGTGTGTCTAAAGACAGCTGCAGTGTGCTCATATTAAAAAAATTTTTTTTTAAAAAAGTAAAAGAAAAAGAAAATACTGAGTAACCCAGGCTAGCCTTAGACTTGAGATCCTACTGCCTCAGCTTCTCAAGTAGCTGGAAATTTCGGGCTTGTATCACCAATAGTTTTTAAACCAAAACTTCCTTGTAGTGCAAAGCCCTGAGTTCAGGGCAGTGCCGAGGCTACACCCCTCAGGAAGCCATCCAGTTCCAAGGCTAGACCCCCTCGGGAAGCCATCTCACATTTATCTTGTCTCCTTCGTGTTGGTATCTCTCTTGTTCTACTCTCCAGATAACATAAAAAATTCTTGTCTCTGTTCCTCTGAAAGGGACTGATCCAACATGAGAGGAAATGGTTCCAAACGCCTTTTTAGCAGCTAGTCAGCATCCTGTGATTGCATGGTGAATGCGACACCTTCTCTCCCAAGCTGGGACTGCCTTGTGCTAAGACACTGGTTTCCTCTGAGCATCCCATGCCAGATGGCAGGAACCAGTAAGTCTGGAAAGGGATGTCTCTGCCCATGAGTGAGCCACACGCAGTCAGGAAGCGAATGTTCAGACTGGCCAGACCACTTCTGGCACCTACAGACAGAGAATTAGATGGAAACCACCCCTCCTCTCCTCCGCCAGGACAAATGGAGCTACCAGACCACCAACACCCTGGTTTCCATCAGGCTATGCCAAGGCCAGAAGGACTCTCATTGTCCCACCAGTGCCTTTGAAGTCTCTCTACCTGGCAAGTATCTCTCCATTCCACCCTGACTTTAGAAAGCTATCTATCCCAAGGTGTTAAGAAAAGACTTTATCTTGATTAGAGTTTCTATGGCTGGAATGAAACACTCTTACCAAAAAGCAAGTGGAAGAGGAAAGGGTTTATTAGGCTTATATTTCCATATCACTGCTCATCATCAAAAAAAGTCAGGACAGGAACTCAAACCGGGCAGGAGCCTAGCTGATGCAGACGCCACGAAGGATCTGCTGACTGACTTGCTCCTTATGGCTTGCTCAGCCTGCTTTCTTATAGAACCCAGGGGCACCAGCCCAGGGGTAGCACCCCACACAATGGACTGTGCCTGTCCCCATCAATCACTAATGCCCTATGGGTTTCCCTGAAGCCCGATCTTATAGAGGGACTTTCTTAACTGAGGTTCCCTCCTCTCTGATGACTCTAACTTGTATGCGGCTGACATAAAACTAGCCAGCACAGCCCATGCACTGAAGGAAGAGCAACCTGGAAACTGGGGTGTCCATCCTGAATCCGCCCCCCCCCCCTGCATCTTTCTGGGTCAACAAGTCATCCTTCTGCATTCAGCTCAAGGTCTAGATGATTCTTTCCCAAGCAGAGATGGTTCCTCATCTGCCACACCATACTGTACATATCATTGTCACAGTTTTGTGCAAGCTGTCTGTTTTGAGACAGAGTCTCGTGTAGTCCAGGTTGGCCTCAAACTCCTGATCCTCCTGCCGCCGCTGCCTCCCATGGGCTGGGATTACAGGTATGTTCCACCACGGCCAGTTTAACTGTCACAATCCTAATCCCTCCTATTATAACTAGTGGCAGACCCTAGTCCTGTGAGCTGCTCAGAGAAAGAGAATTGACTCAGTGGTCTCTTAGTCTAGCCAATAGCATGTGACAGTAGATATGCAAGTGAGCACTTAAGGAGACTCTCCAATTGGGCTAGGCAAGTTATCTTAGTCATAGAGGTACATGACTGTTCAGAAAGAACTTAGAAAGTTGAGCGTACCTCTCTCTCCTCGGTGGGCATAGATCAGACACCTGAAGGCACTCTGGGACCTGTCACGCTGTGTCCCCTGAGGTGATATTTCTCTGCTGACTGAGGAGATACAGGCAGGGACTGAGGATGTGGCTCAGTTGACAGAGTGCTTCAATAGGCCCTCAATTTTCTTTTCCTTTTTTAAAGATTTATTTATTTATTATATGTAAGTACACTGTAGCTGTCTTCAGACACACCAGAAGAGGGAGTCAGGTCTCCTTACAGATGGTTGTGAGCCACTATGTGGTTGCTGGGATTTGAACTCAGAACCTTTGGAAGAACAGTCGGTGCTCTTAACTGCTGAGCCATCTCTCCAAGCCTTCTTTTTCTTTTTTTAAAACAGGGTCTCACTGTGTAGTCCTGGCTGCCTGCTTCTGTCTCCTGGGTGCTGGATTAAAGGCCACCATGTCCATTTTAAGCTCCTGATTCTTGAAAAAGTGGGAAAGCTGGGCATAATCCCAGCACTCAGGAGGCAGAGACTGGTGGATCTCTGAGTTCAAGACTAGTCTGATCTTCAGAGCAAGTTCCAGGATAGCCAGAGCTACACAGAGAAACCTTGTCTTGAAAAATCAAAAGGAGGGGAGGTATTTAGTATCTATTTTATATCTATGAATGTATTGCCTGTGTGGATGTCTGTATACCATGCACATGCCTGGTGCCCTTGGAGTTCTGAAGAAGGTATTAGATGCCCTAGAACTGGAATGGCAGATGGTAGTGAGCCACTGTGTGGGTTCTGGGAACCTAACCTGGGTCCTCTGAAAGATCTGTAAGAATAACAGACATTGTTATTCTTGATCACTGGGCCATCACTTTAGCCTCTCAGTCCTCAAGTTAGTCTTCTCTACTGTATAAATCTGAATGCAGTGCTCAGATCTGTTATCCCAACACTGGGAGGTGGAAGGAGAATTGGGTTTATGGTCACCCTTGGCTACATAGAGTCTGAAGCTATCGTGGCCTATGTGAGACTCTGCCCCCCTCCTCCACACCCCAAAATAGATCATGCAAAAGAATAAGAGCGACCAACAGCTCAGTCAGGCTCACATGTTTAGTGAAAGACCCCAAGTCCTCCTCTGGTACCCTAGCTTCTCTCTAGGTCACCCTAAGTACCGTAGGGTTTGCAATTAGCCACGGCAAGAGCAAGTGACCCTTCCCATGGGACACTGTTTGCAGGCAGAGCAGGGATGGAGAAAGAGCTACTTTTGATGTGTGCCATGGAAGCAGAGGAGCCTCCTCAGTGTGGTTTGAAACACGGCCACAGTGTGTTTGGATAGTGGCTGAATAGTTGGATAGTTAGCCCCTCCACAGAGACTGGAAATGAAGCCCTGTCTAAATATAACCACGGAGGACCTGTGCAGAAGCAAGATGGCAATTCCAGGCCATAAGGCCGAATGGACTCAGTTCTGCCAAAGAAAACAGAGTGGTCACACCCTGCTTTGCAAAAGCAAAAACCGTCCATGTGGGACCATGATACTGGAAAGGTCCCCGATGCAGACAATGTCTGTGCCTTCAGCCTACACCACACACAACCGATATGTATGAAGCAAAAGAGAGAAATAACAAATCAGTCCATGGGCCAGTATTAGAGCCATCAGTGGCTCAATAAAGAGGCCTAGCAGGCTGGAGACTGCCCAGTGGTTGAAAGCGTGTACTGCTCTTGCAGAGGACCTTGGTTGGATTCCCAGCACCCACAGCAGGCAACTTACAACTGCCAGTGACTCCAGCCTCAGCTCGATCCATCGCTCTGGGCTCCTCGGGCGTTTGTACAGAGCCACAATTCATTATTCTTAAATCTTTTTTTTCTTCTGGTTTTTTTTTTTTTTGTTTGTTTGTTTTTTTGAGACAGGGTTTCTCTGTGTAGCCCTGGCTGTCCTGGAACTCACTGTGTAGACCAGACTAGCCTCGAACTCAGAAATCCTCCTGCCTCTGCATAAAGGCATGCGCCACCACCACCCGGCATTCTTAAATCTTAAAACAAGAAAGAAGGAAAGAAAGAAGGAAAGAAAGAAAATCATTTAGAGGCATGAGACAGTAAGGAGAAACAGTAAAATTCACCCATCTCTCATCTCTACCTTCCAACGCTGGGCATTTTATATTTAATTAATTAATGTTGTGTTTATGTTATGTACAGTGTGTGTGTGTGAGTGAGAGAGAGAGAGAGAGAGAGATACAATATGCACATTGAAATCAGCGGACAACTAAAGGACTCACTTCTCTCCTTCTATTTTGTGGAAGCATCTTTACAGGCTAAGCATTTCTTTTAAGGGAGAGGAAAAACAGGAGCTGTTGAGTGCTTTTTGTTTGTTTGTTTTGTTTTGTTTTGAAGTAGAGGTTAGTTTGTCTTTGCTTTTTTGTTTAATTCCTTTTAGACAGTTGCACTGTGTAGCCCTGGCTGTCCTGGAACTCAATCTGTAGACCAGGCTGGCCTCGAACTCAGAGATGTGCCTGCCTCTGCCTCCTAAGTGCTGAAATCAAAGTGTGTGCCACCACTATCTCGGAGTAGGCAGCAGGATTCTTGTAAGCTGTGATGGAGAGATGTTTTGGGCTTCAGCCAAAAAATGGAAGTTAATAATGGGAGTAGGGATGTAGTAGCTTAGTTGATAGAGTGCTTGCCTAATACAAGCAAAGCCTCGGGCTCAAACCCTAGCATCCCATAAACCAGGCATGGTGTCACTTGCTTTTATTCTAGCACTTGAGAGGTGAAAGAGTTCATGGTTATCCTTGAGTACATAGAGAATTTGAATTTGAATTTACAGGAGACCATGTCTCAAAGTGGGGGGGTGCGGGGAGGCTGGGGGGCCGAGGCTCTGTGGATTGACACAAGAGCACAGTCAGCCCGAAGACTCTCATAAATGGAGCACAGATAAATGACCCTTAGGAGCAGGTCCTCTTAGAGACACTAAGTCTGTCAGGAGATACCACAGGAGCCTCCCAAGCCCGTACAGGGCAGCTATTCTGAGAACAGGAAGAAGGGCCCTACTGGAATAAGGTCACATCAGGTCTCTGGGCATTTCTACCTCTGGATGCCAAAGAAAGTGTTATTGTGTGTGTGTGTGGAGCTGCCAGGCTGCAAATGTCACACAAGGTTGTGCAGGTGAGTGGGCGTGTCAGTGGGTGAGCAGGCCCAAGAAGATGGCTTTTATTAGAAACCTTTCGTGTTTTTCTTTTCAGACATTTTTTTTTTTTCTAATTTAGTCTTGGCAAAGGTCTGGCTGTCCTTAGCTTCGGGGCACTTCTGATTTCATGAGAGATGGGCTGTGGAGTGTTGGAGAAGGGAGACAGCAATTCGAGACAAAAGCAGATGGACTCCAGTCCAAGCATGTTGTTAACTACAGTAAGGACTCGAATTAATTGTCCCCACCCCCCGTTCAGGCCTCAGTCTCCCCACCAGCGAGACCTAAAAAATTGGTCGAGCCGTAGGCTCTGTGTAGCCCTAGACCAAGGATGACAGGGCCAAGCATTCTACATCCCATCCTCTTGAGACAGGAGAATAATTCGCCAACTTCCAGAAATCCTTTAGAACAGACCCAGTTCAGTGCAGAGGACTGTAGTTAAGGTCACACTTGCTGGCTTTTAGGATATCCACCCCCCAACCCCACCCCATCCCCCAGATGCCCTCCTCCTTTGAGCAAGTGTCTGAGCTCATCATGCTTGTCCAATAGTAAGTTGTCTCGCTCATGTGCAGACCTTTGCAGTAAGGGGCTCAAGGCTCAAAGGTCCTGGTCCCCGCCCCGTCCCGCCCAGTCCCAAACTCCTGCGCGCACTGGCAGCCGCGGTGGACCCCTGAGGGCGTCGGGCTCCGACGCGCTGGGCCGGGACATGGCGCCTTCCGAGGCGTGACCGGGGCTGGGCGGAGGTCGCTGTCCAAGGGACAAGGGTCCCGGCCACGGATCCATGGCCCTTTTCGGACAAGCCACGCTCAGCACTCGCCCGCCCATAAAGGCTACCGCAGGAAAGCCCCGGGAAGCCGCGGCACGTGCAGCGGGGCCGGGGCCATGGCAACACCGGCGCGCACCTCCCGGCCCCCGCGCCACCCTCGCGTCTGCCGCTGTCTCGGCGGAGCCCCGCGTCGGGGCTGCTGATTGTTCACCCGAGACTGGCTGGCTCTGTTCAATTTCCAGACGCCTCCGTGGTCTTGGGGGAGGAGAGGAGGAATCTGTGCTTAGGAAGAGCCAGGCATTAATAACCCTGCTGCTCTTTGGATGCTCTTAAACCGCGCGGGCCTGCAAGAGTGGCCGGGGAACCCCATTTCACAGACGGCAAAACTTGAGGCTCACAACAAACGGTCCCGGGAGGCCCTCTGCCCTCAGGATGATGGGGACAGATCTCTGCACCTACCTGGCTATGACTTTTGGGGAGGGGAGGGCAGGATTCAAAGGTCTCTGACCCCCGTTGGAGCATACTGAAGAGGCTTGGGATTCCTTTTAGGACGGACTCTACCTCCCCTGCCCTGGCTTCCCCCAGTATCCCTTAGAGTTCATAGCTTGGCTACAAAATACTCCGGCATGTGGTGGTAGACATCTATAGTTTATTGTAAGACCTAGGTCTCAGTTTCCGCTTTCATTCCACTAGAATTGGAGGCCAAGGACCAAATTTCCTGTTTGCTCCTTCATAAGTCCAATTAAAAACTATTTGGATGCTTCAGAGTATATTACTTGAGCGAGCCCCTTCTCTCTTGTGGGGTTCTTTTGTTTTGTTTTTGGTGCTTACACAGCCCGAGCACTCGATGTATTTTAGGCCTCAATTTCTCTATGTGGGGACTAAATTAACCCCTAAGATGCCTCCCAACGCCGTTATTCCAAGTTACTAACATTCACTAATTTTCTCTGCAGGCCTTAGCAAGGGGTTTTCTTTTCCTTTTTGCTCTATCAAGTTTGGGTTCACCTCCCCAGCACTGCGCACCTGCTGCACTCAATAAAAGACTTTTGGGGGTTCAGCAAATAAAGGCCAGTACCACCAAGACTGATGGTCTGAGCTGGAGTCTCAGGACCTAGTGATGTAAGAAATGAGCCGACATCCTCAAGTTTTCCTCTGATCTCCATATATGACATGACCTGTACACACCACACACACACACACACACACACACACACACACACACACACAGAGAGAGAGAGAAAAGATTTAGCTGGGCACCTTTGATCCCAGCACTTGAGAGGCAGAGGCAGGTCCATCTCTGAGTTCAAGGCCAGTCTGGTCTACAGAGTGAGTTCCAGGATAGCCAGGGCTACACAGAGAAACTCTGCCTCAGAAAAAAAATTTCCTTCTATGTGTGTGTGTGTGTGTGTGTGTGTGTGTGTGTACCTGAGTGTATGTATGTGTACCACATACTGTGTGCAGGAGTCCGAGGAGATCAGAGGACACTTTGGATTACCTGGAGCTGGAATTACAAGCAGCTGTGAGCCACCCACCATGTGGCCATTAGGACCTAAACCTGGGTCCTCTGTAAGAGCAATTAAGAATTAAGAATTCTTAGCAATGAGTCATCTCAACCCGCTTCTTTTCTTTTTAAGACAGGGTCTCACTGTATAGCCCTTGCTGGCTGGGAACTCACTAAACCGGCCCACGATATACAGAAACTTGCTGACTTCTGCCTCCAGAGTGCTGGATTAAAGGCATGCACTAGCATGCCTGGCTAACACTTGTAATCCCAGTACTGGTGAGGGAGAGACAGTTGGATCCCTGGGGCTTGCTGGTTTATCAGACAGTTTAGCATTCTTAGTGAGCTCCAGACAAGGGGAGAGCCTGTATCAAAAAGATCCACAAGGAGGTGGAGAGATGGCTAGAGGTTCTCTGCTGCTCTTGCAGAGAACCTGGGTTTGGTTACCAAAACCCATATGACAGCTTACAACCATTAGTTCCAGGAGACTGGAAACCATCTTCTGACCTCGTATGTACACGAAAGCAAAATACTCTTATGAAACCAGGCAGTGGTTAAAGGTACATGCCTTTAATCCCTGCACTCAGGAGGCAGAGGCAGAGGCAGAGGCAGAGGCAGAGGGCAGGAGCAGGGGGCCCCTCTCTCTGAGATCTCTGAGTTTGAAGCCAGTTTACAGAGCAAGCCAGGGCTGCACAGTGAAGCCCTGCCTCAGAAAACAAAAACAACACCACTCACACATAAAATAAATAAATAAATCTAAAAAAATAAATACATAAATAAATAATAAAAATGGTGAGCATTCGAGGATCACTACCGAAGATTGTCCTTTGTCCCCCATGTACAGTGTGGCCACATACCTGTACCCACATGTACAACTACACACATATACATGAATACATCTGTAACTACACACACATACATGAATACATCTGTAGCTACACACACATACGTGAATACATCTGTAACTACACACACATACGTGAATACATCTGTAACTACACACACATACGTGAATACATCTGTAACTACACACACATACGTGAATACATCTGTAACTACACACACATACGTGAATACATCTGTAACTACACACACATACATGAATACATCTGTAACTACACATACATGAATACATCTGTACCCACCTGTATAACTACACACACACATGAATACATAAAGATTTTGGGATACTGGGGATTGGACCTCTACCTTGTACATGCAAAGCAAGTATCTGGACCCCCAGTGTTTTTTGTATTTTAAAGAAATACTTTGTCTGAGACAGGATCTCACTTGCTTTGTAGTCCTGACTACACTGGGATTCATTATGTAGACTAGGCTGGCTTCAAACTCAGAGATCTACTTTGCTCTGCCTGTGAAATCCTGGGATTAAAGGAGTTGTGCCACCACCACACCCAGTGTGTGTGGATGTTTTGTTTGCTTGTATATATGTGCACACCTGGGTCTGTGGAGGGCAGAAGTTACAAAGGTTCTGAACTGCCATCTGGGTGTTGGGTGTTGGGACTGGAACCTGGGTCCCTGGAAGAGAAACTAGTGCCCTTAAGCACTGAACCGTCTCTCCAGCCCCTCCGTCCCCGTGTGTGTGTGTGTGTGTATGTGTGTGTGTGTGTGTGTGTGTGTGTGTGTGTGTGTGTGTGTGTGAAGGTCTCTGCTGGGCAATGGTGGCACACACCTTTAATCCCAGCACTTGGGAGGCAGAGAGGCAGGTGGATTTCTGAGTTAGAGGCCAGCCTGGTCTACAGAGTGAGTTCTAGGACAGCCAGAGCTACACAGAGAAACCCTGTCTTGGAAAAAAAAAAGAAAAGAAAAGAAACAAAACAAAAAAAAGACAAGGTCTCATCACTAAGTTTTCCAGAGCATCCTGTTGTCTTTCCATTCTTTTGCCTAGGCTTTCTGAACAGCTGGGTTACAGCCCTGTACCACAAGGTCCGGCTTCGTAAAAAGGTAATTCATGAAGGCCAAAGCTACCTTGGGCCATCCCTTTTCTCTCAGCAAATTTCTAGAGATGACCAAAACCAAGATGGCACACACCTTTAGTCCCAGCACTTGGGAAACAGAAGCAGGCAGATGTCTGTGAGTTTGAGGCTAGCTTGGTCTCCATAATGAGTCCTAGGCCAGTCAGGTTACAAAGAGAGACCTCCCCACCCGCACCTCCCACATACACAAAAGAAAAAACAAGTTCATCAACCTTATGAAAGACCCTGTGGGTCTTTGTGGGGTGAGGAGGACAGGAGGCTCAGGAAGATGGAGGCCGATGGGCAGTAGAATCTCTCTATTCCTTCTTCATTGACTCTTGTCACAACAGCCACTTGAAATCCTGGTTCTTGTTTGTCCCCTGATTGGGAACAATGCTGAGAAACAATGTCTATGTCTGATAGATAAGGACGTCTGAGTACCTGACTTGGCTAAGAACACGCCACAAGATATGATACGAGAGACTGACAGTCCCATCATAGTTCAGTGTGTCTTATCTGAGACATTGGCCAACTGGATGACACCCCAGCTTCTTCTCCTTGCGTGATAGGGTGACTCTGCATGACTCAGGCCAAGTCTTGGGAGCACGTTCACTGATTCTCCCGTAGCTCAGCTTCTCTATCTGTACAGAGGTTTAAAAACAAAATGAATAAACACAGCAACCATCTGGGAGTAAGTGGGGACACTCTGGACTGGGACAAAGCTCTGTGTGTTTCATATGAGATCAGTGCGCTGGTGCACACCTAGAATCCCTGAACTCTAGGGTCTCAGGCAGGAGGATTGCTATGAGTTTGAGGCCAGCCTGAGTTATACAGTACGTTTCAAGCCTAGACTAAATAGTAAGACCAGCCAATATAACAAACTTTAAAAACTGAGACAGGGCTGCCAGGCATGGTGGGTGGCACATGCCTTAATCCCAGCACTTGGGAGGCAGAGGCACTGGGTCTCTGGTTTGAAGCCAGCCTGGTCCACGTAGTAAGTTCCAGGCTAGCCAAGGCTACACAACAAAGACCCTGTCTCAAAATTAAGATATATTTTTTATTTTTGTTTTATTTTTAAAGATTTATTTATTGTATATAAGTACACTGTAGCTGTCTTCAGACACCCCAGAAGAGGGCATCAAATCTCATTACAGATGGTTGTGAGCCACCATGTGGTTGCGGGAATTTGAACTCAGGACCTTTGGAAGAGCAGCCAGTGCTCTTAACCACTGAGCCATCTCTCCAGCCTGATATGTATTTTTAAAAATGGGGTTGGGTGGGGATTTGGAGTGTAGACCATTGGCAGCATGTTTGCCTAACTTGGATGGGGCTCTGGGTTGGAATAGGATAAAGCAGATAAAATTGTATAGACCCATAAACCCAAAACGTGGATGGTGACGGTGAGAGGACGCTACTACATAGCAAATTTCAGGTCATCTAGGGCTACTATATCCTATTTTTAAAAAAAGGTTCTCCAGCAAAACAGCTCAGTAGATAAAGGCATTTGCTACACAAACCTGATGACCTCACTTCAAACCCTGGATTGCTTTGTGGAAGGAAACAACCAATACCGAGGAGTTGCTCTATGACCTCCACACACACACACACACACACACACACACACACACACACACGTTTGCACAATGACAGTAAATAATTTGTCTTTTATTGATTTGTGTGTGTGCACGTGTGCACATGCCATGCCACAGCGGGTGTAGGAAGCTAAAGGACAATTTTCAGGAATCAGTTCCCTCCTTCTACCATATGAGTCCCTGGGATTGAACTCAGGTCACATGGGGCTGGGTGACAAGTGTCCTTACCCACTGAGTCATCTCACCAGTCCATTAAATAAATAGATATTTTAAACTTCCAAATTTCTTATTGAAATAAATCTACAATTATAAAGGTTTATTTCTTTGCTGTGTTTATGTCTGTGTACCACATCTGAGCGTTGCCTGGGGAGACCAGAGGAGGGCGTCAGATTCACCCCCCCCCCCAACTGGGGTTGCAGTCATTTGTTGAGCTGCCTGGTGTGGGTGTTGGGAACCAAACTGAGGTCCTCTAGAGGAAAAAGTGTCCTTAACTATTCATCAATCTTCCCAGCCCTAAATTCACAATGTTATTATTGGCTAAATATTGAGGTATGTGAGACAAAACTCTGACAGTACAAAGGATAAATAACTCTGAAAGTGAACCTCTCCCCTTAGTCTTTGGGTTGCCACTCCCACTAGGTAATAATTCTTACTGGTTTCTTAAATGTCCCTGAAGAACCAAAAATACTCTTTTAGAGATTTTGTTTTTTAAGTTTTAAAAATTACATTCGTTTCATGTGTGTGTTTGTGTGTGTATGTGTACACATATACCACAGCATACTTGTGTAGATCAGATGACAATTTCTGAGTCTGTCCTGTCCTATCCTGTGGGTCATAGGGATCCCAGGCTTAGTAGCAGGTACATTTATCTTCTGGACCATCTCACTGGCCCTCTTTTAGAGCAATATATATCAAGATTTGGTTCAGAGCACCAGAGTCAGAATCATCTATAGCACAAACACTAGCAGGGGAGAGACTGCTTTAAAGAATTTGCCAACTGTGTTTTTCTACAGTGGGGGAGAGAGGGAGAGATTTCTGGGGGTCCCTATTTCTACATAAGAAGACTGAAACCAAGCCTACTCAAACTCATGTTTGTTATAGAACCCAAGTTACTGGCACTTTGCACCTGACCAGTGTGGTTGTTTGAATAAAAATGGCCACCACAGCTAGAGAGATGGCTCAGTGGTTAAGAGCACTGGCTGTTCTTCTAGAGGTCCTGAGTTCAAATCCCAGCAACCACATAGTGGCTCATAGCCATCTGTAATGAGATCTGATGCCCTCTTCTGGTGTGTCTGAAGACAGCTACAGTGTACTTACATATAATAATAAATAAATCTTTTTTAAAAAATGGCAACCATAGACTCAGAGGGCCTGGTGTTATTGGAGGTGGGACCTTGTGGTGTCACAGGGGTGGGCTTTGAGGTTTCAGAAGTTCAAGCCAGGCCCATTGTCTCTCTCCTCCTGCTGTTTTCTGAAAAGGATATAGAACTCTCAGCTACCTCTCTAGCACCATGTCTTTTCTGTGTGCCGCCATGCTTCCCATCACAGTGACAATGGACTAAACCTCTGAACTGTAAGCCAGCCCCAAGTAAGTGTCTTCCTTTGTAAGTGTTGCCAAGTTGTCTCTTCATAGCAATTAAACCCCTAGGACAACCAGTGTTGTGCAGACCCCATGTGTGTGCCCGTGTGCCGGTGTGCCCGTGTGCCTGTGTGCCTGTGTGCCCGTGTGCCCGTGTGCCCATGTGCCTGTGTGCCCGTGTGCCTGTTTGTGGCTTCCAAATCCCTCTTCCAAATGGAGTTGACCTGGTAACACACTTGTGAAATAAAGCAGACAGAATCCCTTCTGTTGCAGTGACCAGGGTAGACGAGGGTCCTCAAAGCACCTCCCTTCCCCAACGCTCTATCAGGAAGAAGTTTAAAAGTAGTTTCCCCAGTTACAGGATATTTGAACCTGTTCCTAGTTAGGGTGTGGCTCAGTCTTTAACACACACCTTTAATCCCTCTGGCTGAAATACAGACATGCCCTTATGTTATGCCTTTAATCCCAAATAATGAAGTAAAGTTAGTTTGTAGAAGGAAGCACCCATGTTTGAAAGTGATGTCTATTTGAGGGGCAGACAAAGAGACGATTCAGAGAATGATTTGACAAAGTAGGATATGTCCAACTCTCACCAGGAGAAAGGAAAGGGAAGCTACTTAAAGGACAGACAGACAGTACAGGAGAAGAGAGTACAGTCCAGGAATACAGTAGAGTTCGTGTGGAGACAGTACAGCAGAGTTGAGAGGGAGGAGGAGGCAGATTGAAGAGAGAACAAGCTAGACACAGTTGAAGACAGAACAAGCAAGAGAATGAGAAGGAGCCGATAGGCTAGAACAAAAAGACGGCTAGTGTTAGTTCGAAGCCAAGCAGAGCGATTCAGAGGCCGAGAGAAAGGCCAGATTGAATCAGGCAGCTTGGAGATCGAGCCAGAACGACTGAGCTGAACCAGCCAGCTAGAGTCAGAAAGAACAAGAAAGGGTGAGCTTATTCAGCGGCAAGTCTCAGAGGCTGAAAGCATTCTTTACCTAGATAACCTTGTCCCGAGCTAGAAGCTTAGGTTAGCAGACAGAGGCAGTCAGCAGCTCGGAGATGACAAGTGGTGCAGGAGAGTAAAAGCTCCATTTGCAGCCTCCCCTCCTGTTCTCAGTTTAGTCAGAGAGAGAAGAGCTACAAAGAAGTGACCGATGACCTTTGGCAGGTGTGAGAACATGGCCAAGGAGAGACAGGAGCAGGCAGGTGGTCTCTGATGCTCCAACAGGAGAGGGGAGAGGCTGGGGGGGAAGGAGGAGCAGAGAAGGTGTGACCCAGCCCCTGTGGGCCACAGATTGGAGTCTGGGGTCTGAGAGGCAAGGACCAGAGTTCACGATGATCTCACACCCAAACTTTCCGTCCATCATCCATCAACTCTGCTTCCCTCTAAGTGACAACTCCATCCTTCCAGTGTCCAGATGGCTCCCTGCCATCCAGGCTGGGTCCCCAGGACTCTTGAACACCCCTGTGTTCCTGCCTGAGTCCTTGCACTTCCCTTCATGTCTGCACAGTTGCCCCCACTTCTCCCCTGCACTCAGCATCCTGTCAGGGTAGGTTCCTCTACTTCCTGATAGGTAAGGGTCACCCGCGCCTTTGGTTGTTTCTTGTTTGCCCCAGTATCTGTGATCCTGTGATATCTACGTACTCCCCAAGCACTTCCCTTTGGATGGGAGCTCCCTGGTGTCCAGGATAGAACCAGATCCAGGTGGTTCACTCTGAGCATCGGCTGGTGAATAACGTGAGTGACACCCCTTAACAGCCCCCAGAGACTCTTCCAGAACACTCACAGGGTCCAGGAGCCTGTTCTCACGGACCTTGGCATTCCTGGTGTATGTTAGTTACTGGGCTGCAGGCAGTTAGAATGGCACAAGGGTAAATCTCTCAGGACAGTGTCAGGTGCCAGGTTGAAACAGCTCCTCGCCTCACCTCATCACCTCACCGTGGGGCTGATCAGGAACCTAGTGGGAGGGGAAGGAAGGCCTACAGGAGAAAGGGAGCACCACAGGGCTCCTGAGGAGGGTGTGGTCCTTGCCCTCTGCTGCCAACTCCCAGGGCACACCAAGCTGGGGCTAAGAGAGCAGCGACAGCTGTCAGAACCCAGTGTCCACAAAGCTTCAGACCTGCAGTCCCCTCCCATTTCCGGGCTCCGTGCCCTTAACCTGCCCTTGGTTCCCCAGATGAATCAGCAAGTTCCAGCCCCTAGGGTTCCTTGCAGCACATCCCTAGGGGAAGTTGAGAGGCTCATGCAAGACATTAAGAAATACACACCGGAGTGTGAGGCTCTAAAGCCATCAGCAGCCTGGATGAGGGTCATCCCGGGACCAATCCTTTGCCTATGAAGCCTCCAGTCTAGGAAACAACCAAAACTCAGCTGAAACCCTGCAGCTTGGCTAACAGGCAGTTTGAAAGCAAAAACAAAACAAGACAACAACAAACAAATACAACCCCACAAAACAAACAAAACAACAAAACAAACCTCAAAAAGAATGGAAACAGGTGTGTACCCTGCTTGAAACTACCTCTGATGAAAACCAAATACCTCCCAAAAATAACAAGGGAAGAGGGCGGCGAGATGGTGTAGTAGGTGAAGGTGATTGCTGTCAAATCTTGACAACCTGAGTTCAATCCCTGGGACCCACACAGTAGGAGTGAACCAATTCTCATTCAGAAACCGTGCACCATGGCCCGTTTGCATATATATAGACACATACATACATACACACTCAATAAATACATAAGCGAAAGCATAAAGATGTTAAAAAGGATACACAAAGGCAATGATTTCTCATTTTAAAAATGCTGCTTGGAGACCTAGGTGAGCTCCCCTGGTAAGCTTGGCATCATTGCCCCTTTAAATATTCAACTTCCAAGGGTAGAGAGACAGCTCCACAGTTAAGATCACTGACTCCTCTTCCAGAGGACCCGGGTTTGATCCCCAGCACCAATAGGGTAGCTCACTACTATCTGGAACTCTAGTTTGAGGGGATCTGATGTCCTCTGCTGGTCTCAGTAAACAGTAAGTCTAAAATGTCTTCCTTCTTCATAAGTTGCGTTGTGGAAAGACCACCCTCAAAGACTCTAGTACCTTGACTAAGGGTGTAGCTCAGTTGACACAGTGCTTGTCTAGCAGGTACAAAGCCTTTGGTTCAAGCCCCATGTGTAATGGTCCATACCTGTAGTCCCAGCACTCTGGGGTACAGGCAGAAGGACTGAGAGTCCAATGTTATCCTTAACTATATAATATATTTGAAGCTAGCCTGGACTACAAGAGACCCTGTCTCAAAACAAACAACAAAGCACTTAAATAGTTAAAGCATGCGTGACATCAGACTCCCAGAGGATCCTATGAAGACCCACAATTCCCTCAACTTACAATGGGGAAACAGTGACTGGGTAAAATGTGTCTTAGACTGTTTTTCTGACTTGAAGCCCTCCAGAACTTGCTACTGTCCTGACGTGGCCACAGCTCTGGAAGGCTCTAAAGCCATCAGCAGCCTGGATGAGGGTCACCCAGGGCCCAGTCGTTGCCTGTGAAGCCTCCAGTCTAGGAAACAACCCAAGTTCAGCTGAAACCTGGTCTTAGTCATTGTTCTATTGCTGTGAAGAGACACCATGATCATAATGACTCTTATAAAAGAAAGCATTTAATTGGGGGCTTGCTTAGATTTTCCAGGCTTAGACCAGGATTGTCATGGTGAGAAGCATGGTGTCATGCTTGAGTTGGAGCAGTTACTGAGAGCTACGTCCTCATCTGCAAGCAGAGAGACTCCGGTCCAGCATGGGCTTATAAAACCTCAAAGTCCACCCCCCAGTGACACACTTCCTCCAACAAGACCACACCCCCTAATCCTTCTAATCCTTTCAAACAGTCCACTATGTGGTTGACTGAGCACTCAAATGAATGAGCTTAGGGGGGCCATCCCCATTCAAACCACCAAGGCCAGTACGAGGAAAGTGACCATGATCCTATAAGACAGCAGAAAGCTGAGACCCTGCATGGTAAACAGCTGTCACACCTGGACTTGGGTCTGAGTTACCACCTTAGGTCACTTGATACATTTTTTTTTAATTTCTAGGGCTTTGGTTTCCATGTCATCTGTAAATGAGGATAATAAGCCTTACATCAGCAGCACTGGAGATGAACTGTGATGTGTGCTACTGCTGAGAACAGCCTGACACACGACTATGAGCCTGCCTGTCATTCCTGTTACTCGTAGAGGATCCTACACTTCCATGAACTATCCACAGGGACATTTAAGGGTCAGTCTCCTTCCCCCGCCCCTGGGGGCAGGCAAGATGTCACCCTGCCTGCATCCTAGACCTTCCCTCTCCCGCCACTCATCCCCTCTACCAGAAGCTCACATCTGATAGATCTCTCCCTACCCATATGAGTCTCCCTGCTATGACCTGGCTGGATGGGCTGGACAGCTCTTCATACACACCACAAGTCCATCTTGTGGTCACTGGACTCAGCCTCCAGCAGTGCCTGGAGCCCAGACATGCCAGGCAGGCTGCCAGGACTTCCTTGGTAAGAGGCCCCACCACTCCCTGTGGGCCCCTCTATTCTGGGAGCTGTAATTTACACACGCTTCCCCACCCTACTTGCTATCTGTAGCCACAGTCACAGCTCCCAAGGGCCCTACCCATCCCCAGCTAACTGGCCTTTCATAAACAGTTTTTAAACTGCCCTGCTATCTTAGACACTAGGGCTCTGGGAGGAGGCCTGCCACCCTGGGAGGATCCCAGGGAGAAGCTGGCCCAGTGTGGGCTGCATTGAGGAGTCCTTACCCACAAGAGATAGGGAGAGCATCCTCAAAGCCTGACCCCAGTGTCTGCTGGGTTGGGTGGGGTGCAGAGCAACTGAGAGCCTGTCATTACCCAACTCCCACCCCCACCCCCAGCATACATGCACACCCTACACCCTAGGAACTGGGTAATCCTGCCCGTGTTCTAGAGTTCTAGCTTGCTCAGCCATGGGGTCAGAGAGAGAGAGAGAGAGAGAGAGAGAGAGAGAGAGAGAGAGAGAGAGAGAATGTGTGTGTGTGTGTGTGTGTGTGTGAATATATGCATGAGTGTATGTGTATGTGCGAGAATAAATGAATGTGTGATGGGTATGTGTATACAGAGAAGACTCCCAGGAAACAGGGGTAGAAAGAAAATGAGAAGAGGAGCTGTTACTGTAACTCACGTCTGTGATCCATGGATTCCGAAGACTGAGGCAGGAGAATGAGGAGGTCAAAGTCTGGCTTGAATAGAGAAATTGTGGTCAGTCAGGGATACTTAAGACTCTGAAGAGAGAGGGGGGAGGGGAGGGGGAAGAAGAAGAGGGAGAGGTAGAAAGGGAGGGAGGGAGGGAGAGAGAGAGAGAGAGAGAGAGAGAGAGGCATTTTAGCATCACTATGTGTAGTTCAATATCTAGTTCTCTTGGGGATTTAGCAGCTGTGACCATTAACTTATCCCCAAAGGACCTTAAAGCACCCAGTGTTCTCCCTGCCATCCGCTCCGTGTGCTCCTACAGTCCACACCAACCCAGCCAGCTGTGTGACTGTGGGCACATTCCGAAACACACTGGCCTATTGTGTCGACGGAAATATACACAGATGTAAACAGGAGCCACAGTGCAGGGCACACCCACCCGCAGATGGGACCATGGTGCACAGCAGTGTGTGCTCACGCCCTGGGGACGACCCACGCATCTCCCTGACATCACAGCGTTTGTGCAGCTACGACGTGGAGTGGCCAAGAGTGCATGGCCAGTGTTCCTAGACTGCTGCTTGAGCTAACCTGAGAAGCCACCCTGGGGTGGCAGTGCCTAGCTGGGTCACATGGCCTAGATATCAGGTTTATCATTTGGGCCAGAGATGGTCATATGCTTTAGGCCACTGCAGACAGAGGACAGTGCAGAGGGGCTGTTTTCTGTTTAAACTACAGAGCCTGTATTACCCAGCAGGTTTGTTTGTTTTTTTAAGTTTTGTTTTGTTTTTTTCAAGCCTGACTTACCTATCCATTTTTAAGCTTTCTATCATGAAGAAAATTTACAAGAAAACTGATTTGCTGCTGGGTGTGCTAGTACACACCAATCCTTGCACTTGGAAGGGAGAGGGAAGAGGATGAGGAGTTCAAGGCAAGCCTCAGCTATATGAGATCCTGTCTTCAAATATATATGTAGATTTTATCTACACTAATAAGAAAACTATATATATGTTATATATATATATATACACACATATACAGTTTTATTATTATATGTATATATATTAATATATATACATTGTCTTAGTTAGGGTTTTACTGCTGTGAACAGACACCATGACCAAGGCAAGTCTTATTAAGGACAATATTTAATTGGGGCTGGCTTACAGGTTCAGAGATTCAGTCTGTCATCATCAGGGTAAGAGCATGGCAACATCTACACAGGCAGGCATGGTGCAGGCAGAGCTGAGAGTTCTACATCTTCATCTGAAGGCTGCTAGTTGGATGACTGATTTCCAGTCAGCTAGGATGAAGGTATTAAAGCCCATGCCCACAGTGGCACACCTACTCCAACAAGGCCATGTCTCCTAATAGTGCCACTCCCTGGGTCAAGCATATACAAACCATCACATACATGTATTACAACATATATATATATATTATTTGTGTATTTTTTAAAAGATTTTTAAAGATTTGTTTACTTTTATGTGTATGGGTGTTTTATCTACATGTATGTTTATATATCACTGGTTGGTATGCTGGGTACCTGCAGTTACAGATGATTGTTAGCTACTGTGTGGGTGCTAGGAATTGAACCTGGGTCCTCTGAAAAAACAGCCAGTACTTCTAACCACTAGACATCTCACCAGTGCTAAAAAGATTTTTTAAAGATTCATTTATAGTGGCTGGAGAGATGGCTCAGTGGTTAAGAGCACTGGTTGGTCTTCCAGAGGTCCTGAGTTCAATTCCCAGCAACCACATGGTGGCTCACAACCATCTGTAATGGGATCTGATGCCCTCTTCTGGGTGTCTGAAGACAGCTACAGTGAACTCATATAAATAAAAAAAGATTCATTTATGTGTGTGTGCCTGAGTGGGTTTTATGTGCACCATGTGTTCTCAGGTGCCTAAGAGGCCATGAGAGAACATCAGTTCTCCTGAAATGGGAGTTATAGGCAGTTGTGAGCCATTTAGTTGGATGCTGGGAACCAAACTTGGGTCATCAGCATGATTGATATCATTTTGTATTTGTGACTTTTTGTTTGTTTGTTTGGTTGGTTTTTTTCAAAACAGAGTTTCTCTGTATAGCCCTCGCTGTCTTGGAACTCACTCTGTAGACCAGGTTGGCCTCTGCCTCCCAAGTGCTGGGATTAAAGGTGTGCAACATCTCCAACAGCATATTGGTTACTTTTCTTTTTTAAAGATTATTTATTTTATGTATGTGAGTACAATGTCTCTGTCTTCAGACACACCAGAAGAGGACATTACAGATGGTTGTGAGCCACCATGTGGTTGCTGGGAATTGAACTCAGGACCTCTGGAAGAGCAACCAGTGCTCTTAACCACTGAGCCATCTCTCCAGCCCCCTGGTTACTTTTCTACTGCCTTGATAAAACACCATGACTAAGGCAACTTTTTTTTTTTTTTTTGGTTTTTCGACTAAGGCAACTTATAAAAGTAGGCATTTAATTGGGAACTTGCTTGCAGTTTCAGAGGGTGAGCCCCTCCATGGCTGGATGATGCTGTGGTGCCAAGTTGAGAACTTATATATCGATCCGCAGTGGGGAGGCGGTGGAGACTAGGTTTGGTGTATGCTTTTGAAGCTTCAAAGCCCATCCCCAGAGACACCCCTCCATCAGTGGCATACCTCCTAATCCTTACCAAACAGTTCCACCAACTGGGCACCAAGCATTCAAATATATGAGCCCGTGGGAGCATTTTCATTCAAAACACCTCATGTCCTTAACCACAGAACAATCCCCTTAGCCCTTGTATTATCTTTCTTTCTTTGAGACAACATCTCATGTAGCCAAGGATGTTCTTGGACTCCTGATCCTTCTGCCTCCAAATCTAAAATATCGGGATTACAAGTACCATGACTCCTGGCTTTAGTGTTAAGTTTCCAAAGGCATCCCCTGCCCCCCAACCATTTCCAAGCCTTAGAGTCAATGCTAGTAAGGAACCAAGGTCTCCTTGAAGACAATGGCTAAAACCTGGGTCTCAGGAATGAATTTGCTAACTGGCGTATCCCTTCTCTTGCATAGCTGCTTCCAGGATATCGGCAGACCTCAAGAGCCCAACCCCAGCCAAGCCCTGTGCTCCCTCCTCACGTGCATGCCCGACCTAAGGCTCATCGCTGCCTCTCAGTCCCATGTTCCCCACCACGAGAACAGTGTGTTCTGTAGCAACAAGGCTCCTACAATTCAAAAGTCTCTTATTCCGGGTGAGCTGTTATTTTGGTGGGCACATCTGGAATCAGGCCCAAGGACCTGAAGGTTCAGAGGCACCAGTGCTGCAGGCTCCTGGTTACCATCAACGTCAGCTCTGCCCTGCCTCGGGAGGGGTGATTCCTGGAGGAGCACCTGGCTCGGGGGAAGGTTTGGAAATGTCTCAGCCTGTCCTTTGTTAGTGCCGGCAGTCAGAGGGCTGGGTGCAGAGCCTCCCTCTGTATCCCTCACATTATAGAAGTGGAATAGAAGAGCCCTACTACAGTCGTTCAGACAACAGTTATTTTTAATATTGAAACAAGAATTTTTATTCTTTTTTATTGATTAATCTTGTTATTTGACCATTTCATTTGTGTATGTAATTTATTTTGTTTTGTTTAGTTTGTTTGTTTTTTGAAACTGTATCAAACGGTGTAGCCTTGCTGGCTGGCTTGGAATTCACTTTGTAGACCTGGCTGAACTTTTTTTTTTTTTTTTTTTTTTTTGGTTTTTCGAGACAGGGTTTCTCTGTGTAGCCCTAGCTGTCCTGGAACTCACTCTGTAGACCAGGCTGGCCTCAAACTCAGAAATCCGCCTGCCTCCGTCTTCCAAGTGCTGGAATTAAAGGCATGAGTCACTACTGCCCAGCGACCTGGCTGGTCTTAAACTCACAGAGATCCAACTGTCTCTGCCTCCCAAGTGCTGGGATTAAAGGCGTGTGCCACCACACCTGGCCCTGTTCCAACTCGTGCATGATGGTTTGTGCTCACATGCCTGTGTGAGCGTGTGGAGGTCAGAGGACAACTTATAGGAATTAATTCTTTCTATTCTGGGTTCAGGGGATGGAACTCAGGTTGCCAATCTTCTCAGCGGGTACTTTTGCCCCTGAGCCACCCATCTTACTGGCCCAATATTGATTGATCAGCTCTTATAGATCCAAACTCTGTTGGGCATGTCAGATACCATAAGAGTAAAACCAGGAAGGTCTCTGCATGCTGTGGGGTAGATAGTCTGAGGGTGAGGGTGAGGTGTTACTCCACCAGGAGAAATACCCAGGGCTGGGGAGATACATATGAGGCGCTGCTCTTGGGAATCAGCAAGGTGAGCATCCTTACAGACATCTTACATTAAGAGCTAAGTCCTGAACTCAAGAAGGAATCCTAGCCCCAGGCAGAAGCTATAGCGCGTGCAAAGGCCTGGGAGCAAGAACCTTGAAAGAGGGCAAGTGTGGTGGTAACTTCCACTTGTGTTTGGAATTACAAAGTATCACAGACACTTCAAGGAGCACATGCACTAGGAGAGGACAGTGGAAACTGTCTCCTGAAGGGGTGACACTTCTCAGTGAAGAGCTGGAGGGTGTGAAGGCACTCGAGGCGTGAGTGGAAAGAAACACATGTGTATTAGGGTTCTCAAAGGAGCATAATGGATAGAATGGACTAATTAATGTATTAAAAAGGGGTTTATGGGGGCTGGAGAGATGGCTCAGTGGTTAAGAGCACTGGCTGATCTTCCAGGAGACCTGGCTTCCATTCCCAGCAAACACATGGTGGCTCACAACTGTCTGTAGCTCCAGTTCCACAGGATTTGACACTTTCACACAGATGCACATGCAGGCAAAACAAGAAGGCACATAAAATACAAATAAAGATTAAAAAAGAAAAGAAAAGAAAAGCCAGGAGGCTGGAGAGATGGCTCAGCAGTTAAGAGCACTGACTGCTCTTCCAAGGGTCCTGAGTTCAATTCCCAGCAACCACATGGTGGCTCACAACCATCTGTAACGGGATCCAATGCCCTCTTCTGGTGTGTCTGAAGAGAGCTACAGTGTACTCATATAAATAAAATAAATCTTTTTAAAAATTATGAACCTAGGATGGTGATACATGTCTTATTTATTTATTTATTTACTTATTCTTTTGGGAGAGAGTTAAGACAGGGTTTTGTGTGTGTGTGTGTGTGTGTGTGTGTGTGTGTGTGCATGCCTGGTTGTCCTGAAATTCACTATGTAGACCAGGCTGGGCTCCACTCAGAGGTCCTCCTGCCTCTGCCTCCTGAATGTTGGAGTGAAACCCATGCACCATCAACACCTGGCCTTGATTCGAGCAAGCCTTTAGTCTCAGCACCCAGGAAGCAGAGGCAAGATCTCTGTAAGTTCAAGGGTAGCTTGGTCTACATAGTAAGACTTTGCCTCAAAAACTGAATGAACGAATGAATGAATGAATGAAAACAAAGAAAGGAAAAAAGAATATTTTGTAAAACCATAGACTTCCGACCCTCTGCCTCCCAAGGGCTGGGATTACACAGACCTGCACCTACCACATCTAGTTTCCCAGACCTTTCAAATTTATTTTTAGTTTTTATTTTGAAACAGGATCTTGCTAAGTAACCTGCCTGCCTGCCTTCCCTGGGCCAGTCGTAAGGTCACTCTCCAGCCCAGGCAGGCCTTGGCCTTACCACCCTCCTGCTTCAACCTTCCAGGACTGTGCGACAAGGCCTGGCTTCCCCCAATACGCCTTTGAAAGGCCCGTTTTCTTACCCAGTCTCCTTCAGACTGTATGCTAGCCTAGGACAGGGTCTACACCCTACTGAATATCCCTCTCCCAGTGCCCTATCTAGTCAGTATTTGTCTAATTTCATTTTTATGAGTGTGGATGTTTTCCTGCATGTATGTATGTGCACTATGACACGCCTCATGGAGGCATGCTGGGAATCAAACCCAGGTGCTCTGAAAGGACAGGCAGTCCTCTTAATGTCTAACCACTGAGCCATCTCCACTCCTGAGTTTTTGTTAGAGAGAAAGAGAGAGAGAGAGAAAGAGAGAGAGAGAGAGAGAGAGCACAAATTAGCATAGCTTGGTTGTGATGCATGGATAGTCAGAGAATACACACTGTTCCCAACTTCTGAAGGATCTGGCTTTGAAGATCTGAGCCCTGACCTGTCCTATGTTGTTGCCCAATTCCCTCTGTGGACCAGTTGGCGTGGGGCAGCCCATTTGGATCCATAGAAGGGCAATTCAGAATCAGACAGGTTCATGTAGTTTAATGTGACGATTCAGAGTCGTCTCCACAGGGATTGGGATGGGGACAGATTTATGCAATGTTCCACGTGCCACCGGGCAGCAGACAGGCTTCTGCATGTTTGGGTGAGCCCAGGGACTCAGGCCAGAATATTTCAAAAATGCTCCTAGCCGTGCCTTCCCGAGGCTGCGGACCCAGGTGACTAGGCAGGCTGGTGCCTGTGCAGAAAAGGGCACCCCACCCAACTCTGCTCTGCTCTTAACCATGCCCTCTGGACCTGGCTGGGATCTGAGGGTCAGGGGACTGTGTGACCTCTAGGCAGTTAGAGGAGGAACCCTTAAGACTCAATCTCTGGTCTCCATTAAATAAGAGCCAGCCCTTAAAGCCTGATAATCTGCCCTAGTTGGGAAGACAAGGTCCAAAGGGACCTGATATCGTGAAAGTTCAAAAGCAGATGTCCTCATTCCCAGTCAAACTGTTCCAGAGGCTGGAACTTCAGGGATGTTCAACCTCTTAAGGTAATACATAATAACTCTAGAGGCAGAGACAGGCTGATCTCTGTGAGTTCTGGGCCAGCCTGATCTACGTAGTGAATTCTAGCACAGCCAGAGTTCTGGAGAGAGACCTTGTCTCAAAGCAAAAAACTAAAGCAGAATATGGTGGTGCGCACCTTTAACCCCAGCTCTAGAGAGGCAGAAATAGAGAGATTTCTGAGTTTGACACCAGCTTCCTCTACAGAGAGTTCCAAGACAGCTAGGGCTGTACAGAGAAACCCTGTTTCAAAAACAAAACAAAACAAAACAAAAAAACGAACAAAACAAAACAAAAACCAACCAACCAAATAAGACTAATAGGCCCAAGTGTGCTCAGAAAAGAAAGTATTTTGTTCAAGAATATGAGCCTCCTGCCAGACTTGATGCTGTAATCCCAGTGTGGGGTGTGGGTACATAGAGGAGGGAAGATCAGGGGTTCTAGGTTAGCCTCAGCAACATAGTGAACTGGGGTCTGACTTGGCCTACAAGAGACCGTTTCTAAATACAGACAGACAGACAGACACACACACACACACACAGGGGGCCTGGGTTCCAGATCAGCCAGGGCAATATCAAGACCCTGTCTCAGAAAAACAAAACCGAAAAGAAACAAGCATGCCTCCGTGCCATCTTCCTATCCTCCGGGGCCAGATCCTTTTCTTTTTGACCAATAAGAGGACACTTCCTTCTGATTAAGTGCAGCTGGAGAGATGGCTCAGAGGTGTAGAGCACTGGTGTAGAGGCCCCGGGTTCAATTCCTAGCACCCACACGAAGCTCACAACTGTCTGTAACTTCAATTCCAGAGGACCCAACACCCTCACACAGGCACACATGCAGACAAAATACCAATGCACAGAAATTAAAAATAAATAAGTCATTTTTAAAATGCAGTTGGGGGGCAGGGCTAGGGATGAGGCTCTTTTGAAAGTTATTTAATATATGCACAAAGCCACGCCCCCAACACTACATAACCAAATGTGGCAGGGCACGCAGTCTATCACTCAGGAGGCAGAGGCAGACAGATAGAGGTCATACTACATAGTAAATTTGATACTAGCCTAAGCTACATGAGCTCCCATCCAAGGGGGAAAAGAAAAGAATGTCTCAGTTCCCAGTTGCATATGATTAACTCCTAAATTCCTAGCATATGGGAGGCCAAGCCAAGAGGACTGGGAATTCTAGTCCACTTTTCCTACACAGGGAGACATCACCCCAACAAATACATAAATGTGTAATAAAACCTTCAGGTTCTAAATCTTGTCTTTTGCCTAGCTCTGTGACTCTGGGCAACTGACATATCCCATACCTCATCTTTTTTTGTCGTGTGTAAATTGAGGAGCTGGTAGCACACAGGGACTGTTATAGGAAGGAATAAAGAATTTCAGAATGGGCCATCATTGTCCAGGCTGCGCTAGACAGGATGTTTTCAGTCCTGGTAACAACTTCTTAGCACAGTGCTTTCCAACTGAAATGCCTAAATGAGACACTTGGCCACATCTCCCGCCTCTCTGTCTTCTCTGGCTTCACCAGGAGTCCAGATCTGCATCTGACCACCAAGAATTGCCACATTGTGCCTTCAGGCAAGGTGCTTTCTAAATGTCCCTGGGTTTCTGCCTCTGTAAAACTGGAAATACTAAAGCCACCTGCAGAGGCAGTTGTCTAGATCACATGACCAAGACCCAGCTGGTTCCTGGAAAGGTTGGTGGTCTTCCTCCTTCAGGTGGGCCTTGTGAACTGAACTATTCCTTCCTTCCTATGAGCAGGTCGTGACAGATTCCTGGCTTCTTGGCTTTACCATTGGAATCTTGGGCAAGTGACTCAGCGTCTCCGTGAGGACCAGTTGGAAAGTTCGACTCTGGCCACCGGAGTCAAGGGTCACCAGAGACTTGAGCAAGCTCTGTCACCTCTGATGATTCTTCACCTCACAAGCTCTCTGCCAAGTCAAGTGACCTAAAGTGGACGTTGGCCCTATGCTGAGCACGTGCTTCTGACGTCTGGACTCTGGCTCAGTCTTCGTTCCATTTCTGTCCCCGTCTTTAGAGACAAGGCTGGTCGTCCATCGCTTCGCTCTCTGACAGTCAAAAGGGAAAGTAAAGAAAATGGAAAGACAGACAGGAGTAACTGCAAGTTTTACCCCAGGGAGAAGAGATGCTAGGGTGGAGAGACACCTCAGCAATGGAGAGTGCTTGTACTGAGCTCCCAGAGTACCAGAGTTCAGTTTCCATCACCCACATAGGGCAGCTCACCTCTATTACAGTCACTGCCTGTATCTCCAACTCCAGGGGATCTGAAGCCCATGGCATCCGTGGGTACCTACAGGTCCATGCACATACCCACACACCAATACACACATAGTTGAAAATAAAATAAACCATAAACATTAAGAGTCTCTATGTTTAGGCCTGAGATCATGTCAGTGGTAGGACAGTTGCCTAGCGTGCCCAACACTGCTACACCTATTTCACAGAGTTACTTTGCAGGTGGCACAGGTGAGCATCCCCAGAAGAAGAAGGTAGAAATAGGGCGGGAAAAAGTTGGGATCATTAGTGGGGCCAAAAGTCATCTGCCAGGGGCTGGAGAGATGCCTCAGCAGTTAAGAGCACTGACTGCTCTTCCAGAGGTCCTGAGTTCAGTTCCCAGCAACCACATGGTGGCTCACAACCCTCTGTAATGGGATCTGATGCCCTCTTCTGGTGTGTCTGAAGACAGCTACAGTGTACTCATATAAATAAAAGTTAATTAAAAAAAATAAAATAGCCGGGCGGTGGTGGCGCACGCCTTTAATCCTAGCACTTGGGAGGCAGAGGCAGGCGGATTTCTGAGTTCGAGGCTAGCCTGGTCTACAGAGTGAGTTCCAGGACAGCCAGGGCTATACAGAGAAACCCTGTCTCGAAAAACCCAAAAAAAATAAAATAAAATAAAATAAGTCATCTGCTAGCGCTCCCTGACTGTAACAGTGAATTTGGAAATGAGGCTGAAATTGCGCAAGAGAAATCTGGATTTTTTTTTTCCAAGACAGGGATTAGCTCTGACTGTCCTGGAACTCACTCTGCAGACCACACAGACTGACCTTGATCTCAGTGATCCGCTTGCCTCTGCCTCCCAAGGGCTGAGATTAAAGGTGTGTGCCACCAGACCCAACAAAGACAAACATCTAAGGCCTATAGGTGTCAGTGTCCAGATTATATCCTGGGGTCTGGATCACAGTGTTAAATAAAACAGACATGAATTGGGGAGGGGGTGGCCCACATCTTTAATCCCAGCACTCTGGAGCCAGAGGCAGAGGCAAACTGATTTCTGAGTTCAAAGTCAGCCTCATATACAGAGTGAGTTCTAGGACAGCCAGAGTTCCACAGAGAAACCAGCAACACAGACAAACATGGTCTCTGCCCTCGATTTACTTAAAAGACAGCAAAAGTGACAAGCAGAGGCACAGTATGAGGTCTTAGGTAAGCAAACTGGGTTGGAACCCCGGCACTACATTCCTCTACTGGAGAGCCCCAAGCAAGCTAGGTTAGCTCTTCCCGGTTCAATTTCCTCAGAGCCTCACTGGCATCATTTTGGAAGGAGAGTAAGGGTCAGAGCATGGATCCAAACATTCAAATCTTTCCAGCTCCCCCTCCCCTCCAGTACACCTAGGACTGGTATAAGAAAGGGTGTAGCAGCACATGCCTTTAATCCCAGCGCTCAGAGCTCAGGAGGTGGAGATGAGAACTCAGGAGTTGACAGTCATTCTAGATGATATAGCAAGGCCCATACTAGCCTGGGCAATACTGTTTCAAAGGGTTGGGGGTGGGGGTGGGACATTGAAGGGCCGAGGACAGATACAACAGAGACGCTGGAGGCTGTGTGAGCCTGTCTTTGGGGAGGGTGTGGAGATGAAACTGCTTCTGCAAGAGGAAGGATTGCAGGGTGTGGTGACTCGTGGGCCTTTAATCCATCAAACCGGACATGGAGGCTGGAGAACTAGGAGCTCAGGGTCAGGCCTAGAATAGTTAGCAACAAACTAAAAGACCCTCCCACCCCCGACTCAAGATAAAAGACCAAGGGCCTGAGCACCGATAGGTAGAAGCGGCACTGGTACCTGGCAGTTGCCCTAGGACTTCAGCGACAGAAGAGGTGAAGGGACGCTGGCGCGCTAGGGAGGGAGCAGGGGCAATGGGGAAGTCTCCCTCAACGGTTTGGGTGGGTGGTCCATCAGGCTGGCAACTTTCTGCCTACCAGTCTTTTGCTGGTGGAAGCACGGAGCACTGGTATTCAACGCTAGAGGACGTTAGGAGAGTTGAAGTTAGACCCAGGCCGGGGTGCACGTCCTTCTCACCCACAGATCCCGTTCTGTGACTGAAGTGAGGTGTTCTTGTGTTCGAACTCCTGGACAAACCTTTTCTCCTGGGTTCGTCACACCCGGTCAGAAAGTGCAGGTTTCACGTCTTCTCTCTTAATCATAATCTAGTGTCCTGAGGGATGGGAAGGAAGGGAAAGCTCGCCAGAGGGGAATAGCGGGGGAGAGGAGCCAGGAACGCACTCTCGGGCTTGGGAGAAAGCGGGGTTTTTTTATTTGCACCACTGCGCTCAGTGTTGGTTCTCCAACTCCGAGTTTAGGCGGTGCTGGATTGGGAGAGTTCTTCCATCCGCAAGCCCGAGTACTCGGTAATTTGAGGACAGGGTTCCGAGGACTCGGCAGGATGCCGTGGCTCCTCCCGGATGGGCAGAGGGCACCGACCTCGTCGCACGTGGAGGGAGTGCTGCTTGGCGGGCCGGTCACCCCGCTGTCCCGCGGAGCTCCGCGACAAGGACTGCCGGGCGGTGGAGGGACTGCCGGCAGATTGCTCGCGCCGAGCCCAGCGGGAGGCGGGCAGTGTGACACTGACTCACGCACGTGCCCACGCGCACGCAGAGGGTGCCCCGCACCCACGCTCCTCGGACGGGACGCGCCACGCTCCACCCGTCCCGCCCGCCCAGTCTCACGGCCGCTCGCGCGGCCTCCGGGACAGCCCGGAGGCGTGGCTCACGGGCAGCCCGCCCCTTTGATGTGCGCCGGCGCCGCGGTGATTGGCTGGGCGCTTGTGACGTGCGGGGACTGCGGTGGGCCCGGGTGCTGCGGCTGCCGCAGCGCCCGCCGCGGCTCGGGCTCGGGCTCCCCGGCATTTAAAGGGGACGCGGCGGCGGCCCTGGGGATGGGGGGCAGGTGGAAGGGACGGAGCAGAAGCACATCATCCACAGTCCCTCGGGGCTGGAGGGACTCGTGAGCCGGAGCTCAGAAATCCGGGGGTGGATAAGACCGCGTCCCCCCCAATTCCCGTAAGCACCCCTTGCTCCATCCCTGTCCCCAAATCCCTTAACTAACCCCCTTCCCACTACTTCCACTCCAAACTCAACTGGGACAGACAGCGCGACCGCCGCTGCTCCGCATGAGTCCTGGGATCCGGGAGGACCGCGTTCTAAATGTTGGGGTGGGGGCTGTGTGTAGTTTGAGGGTGTTTCATGTGCTTGGTGGTGGGGTAATCCCTGGGGTAGAGAACTGAACCCCTTTCCCAGGTTCATGGTACCCAGTGTCCCTTCATCTCCGGGGACTGTCATAGCTCCCCGCCACCCACAAGTCCTTCCTTCTCCCCGAGCTGCGCACCCCCCGCCCGCATTAGAGCGAAGCGCCCGCCAGCTGGGGGTGTGCCAGAGTGCCTGCTTTCCAGTCACCTCTAAAAATATCTCTCCTGCTACCCCACCGGCAGCTGCCATCTCCCTGCCCCTACCCGGTAAGAATCACCTCTGCTTGTCCACCCCAGGCAGGGGATCCCAGAGGTGACGCCTAGTCCCAGATTCCTCACTGGCTCCAGGGCACTGACCATTACTCCCTAGCTAGCTAGGACAGGGAACATTTTACAGAGCCTCCGGAGCAACCGCGGAGTTCAGCTACTTTCTCCGAGAGGCAGTAGAGACCCCTGCGTTTTAATCCTATTTCTGATACTGTGTGATGCCCATGATGTATGTAAGCTGGACCTCTCTGCACACCACTCCCTTCCCCATTATGGGTTAATGAACAAGAAAGAAGTTTGTGAAGTTGCGAGTGTTAGGGGCAGGAATCCTAGCTTAATTGGCAGATCTAATTTCTAGTGATGGGCATACTTATTGTTGGAGCAGAGAGGGCTTGACGTTTTTTTAAGTCCTCACCCCCCATTCTCAGCTTGCATGTTTCTTGTGGAAAAATCCCCCAAACTTTCCTATGGGCTCTTCCCTCTCCCCCATTAGGAGAATTTCAAGCTTAGAGATTAAAAGTTAGTGCAGACACACACACACACACACACACACACACACACACACACACACACACACACACAAACTCCTACCCCACCTTCCCACAGAGCTAACTTAAAATGTATTTGTATCAAATGTATCAAAGGGCTGTGATAAGGAATCAAGGCCACAAACATTGATCTTAGGTGGGACCAGAAAAGGACTTCTCTCAGCCCCCCAAAATTTGCCTTCTGGCTACTCTAGCGTATTGAAGAAGGTCCTGTCCTGTTCTCCACAAGGGACACTGGTGGTCACACAGAATTTTTTGTTGCTTTTCTTTTCTAGACAGGGCTTCTCTGTAGCTCTGGCTGTCCTGGAACTCACTCTGTAGACCAGGCTGACCTCGAACTCAGTTCCACATGCCTCTGCCTCTGCTGGGATACCACTGCCTAGGACTTTATTGCTTATCACCTGTCAGAAATGAGTGATGTTCGGAATTTTTTTTTTAATGGTGGTTGTTTTGAAACAGGAATTTTCATATAGTTCAGGCTGGCCTCAAACTCAGATTCTCCTTCCTGCCCCGCCCCCCTCTCCTGCATCATCAGGCCAGGCAGCTGCCACTGGCCTTTTTGAATGCTATGAAGCCAGAAAATAACTAGGGCAAATGGGGCGAGGACAAGGTGTCTGTGAGGCTGCCTCGGTTTCTGGGGAGAAACCCAGGATGCCGGGCTTTCTTCTCTGCAGAGAAACAAGATTACCAGGCGCTGGACTTTAATCCCGGCCTTTAGGAGGCAAAGGCAGGAGGATCTAAGTTCAAAGCCAGCCTGGTTTGGTCTCAGTAGTATTAGGTGAGAAAATAACTGGGTCTACTTCTGTGAGCTGTGAGAAACCGTCAGCATTAGGACTGCTATAATTCTTTCAAAGGAAAACAGGCAAGTAGTTAACCCCCCTCCCAAGAGATGAAAATTGATCTTATCAAGAGTATTTATTACATGCCTGCAATCTATGAACTCAGGAGGCTGTCCAGGTTGGGTGACCCTGTCTCAAAATTAAAAACAAAAATACTGGGTTAAGGGCTTGCTGTATTGTACCTGTAAAGCCCTGGGGTCCCTACTGACTGTGGAATGAGGGGAGTGAAGCTGGAAGAGGAGAGAAAGTTGGTCTGTGTGGTTGCTGGTGACCCATTCGGATCTTTGTATCTGTCCCTTGCTTCCCTCCCTGCCTGACACTTAATCCCTCTCTTTGAGATTGCTTTTACAATGGGTGTGGCACCTTCTGGTCTTTCACCTCTAACTCTTGTCTTGGGACAAAGGTTATATCAGCCGGGATTCCAACAGTGACAGTTTCCCCAATATCCCTTGCATTGCGGTTCCCTCGTCTACCATCCCTGCCCCCTTTTCTCTTTCGCTATCTTGACAAGGTTGGGTCTCCCAGAGCACTGCTAAGTTTTGCTAGAGAGCTTTAATCTCTTTCCAATTACTAGCTATAAGTTCTTTGGGGGTGGGGGACACTAAAAGCTACTTCCTATCTCTACTGAAAAGTGTTGCTGTGAGAAATCTCGAAGGGTGGTCAGGGATACATCTCCATAAAGAGGGTTCCGGAGCCTGTGTCCTCTTGATCCTTCCCTAGTCTACTCTGGAGGCAGTGGCTTCTGCTGCCTTGGGATGGCCAGGGAGTGTCACCATGAGAGTCAAGAGTTTCCCGTGCCACCCATTGCTACCACTAGAGGGCAGCAGCCAGCTAGATTTTTTTTCTCTCTCTCTCTTTGCTCTGGTATCTTTCCAATTCCAAGGGGCTGCTGGGCTCTGGTCTCATAGCCTAGGGGTGGGGGCGTGGAGGAGTAGAGAGGGCACCAAAAACTGTCGATGGTATATGTATAGATGCTCTAATGAAGACCCCAACCGAAAGATCACCACCCGGTCACTGAAACTCCCATAGAGATTTCAGCTTGCCCTGTTGGTGAGATCCCTGAAGGAATTAGTGCCAGAGGTAAGCCTCGTATCTCCTGTAGGGACCAGGGCTCTCAGCCCTTAGACAGTAGTGAAGTGTTCATGAACCAGCTGCCACCCTGCTGAAGCAATACAGCCTGTAGGAAGTGAGTTAATTGCTCTGTTCTCTTTCTCCATGGGTTTGATGAACCAGGCATGAGATCAGGAATAAAGGTGAGTTGGGCAGTGGTGGCGCACGCCTTTAATCCCAGCACTTGGGAGGCAGAGGCAGGTGGATTTCTGAGATCGAGGCCAGCCTGGTCTACAGAGTGAGTTCCAGGACAGCCAGGGCTATACAGAGAAACCTTGTCTCGAAAAACCAAAAAAAGAAAAAAGAAAGAAAGAAAGAAAGGTGACTGGTAAACGGAGATGCAACCTACTACTTGTGTGTGTGGGCGATAGGTCACGCCAGACCAGCCTCTTGAGATCTGGTTTTGAAAAATCACTTTGAGTGAGTGGCCTTTGGGTGAGTCCCGTACCTAGTCTGTCTACAACTTCAATAGTGTCTTCTGTAAACCCTCCGGTAGGCCAGGGAACTGGTCAAGGATACTATTAAGCAAGGAGCATGGCCTCAGTGTACATGTGAGAGTTTACTTTTGCTGAGAACCCAGGAGAGGCTCGTGGGCTTGATGGAAGAGATAGTCTGATGGGATCAGTATTGAAAGGGAAGCCAGTGGACAGGCACTTTGTTTTGGAGACAGGGTCTCTCTACGTATCCTGGCTGTCCTAGAATGCACTATGTGGACCATGCTGGCCTCAGATTCACAGAGATCCACCTGCCTCTGCCTCCCAAGTGCTGGGACTAAAGGCTTGTGCAAGCATACTCCAAATGGACAGGTATGGACTTTTTGTGGGTTTTCCTCCCTCCCAGGAGCTCTGAATGACAGCTAGAGACCAACAAAGTTTCTAAAGGTGGTGGTCAAGATAATATACTGACAATGAGCGGGTGTTTTCCAGTCGTTGGACTTCAATGCCTATCTAGGGTAAGTGGAGCCCTTCAGGATGACGCCTCAAGACCCTACTTTGCTACCCTGGGATAGAAGGAGCCCTCTCCAGCCCCTTTCAGGTTTGCCCTCTCCAGTGGAGCTCTGTAAATCCTTGAAAATGTCTCTGCTGTGTGGATCCTGGTGTTTCATATAGCAGGGATGCTGAGTCAGAGATTCCACAGGCTGGTGCTAAGCCCCCAGGGTGACTCCTGGAGGGATACAGTGGAAAAGACAGTTCTCTGAGGGAGACAGGTTCCAATACCAACTCTGAAAGGAGGTGCTCCAAGCCGTCAGCACCCAAGAAGTAATGAGTGGGTGAAGGTTTAGGAGGTCGCTCGATTGGTAGAGTTCTGTTAATGCCAGCCCTGGGAAGGTGAACCAGGAGGCTCAGGAGTTCAAGTTCATCCTTATCTACACAGCAAGCTTGAGGTTGGCCTGAGCTGTAGGGTACCCATTCTTTAGAAAAAAAGAAGTGGGTGTGTGTGGGGGGTGGTGGTGGCAGGAAACCAGGTTCTGTGTTGGATATTTACTGCATTGGGTTGGAAGTGCATGCCCGGAGGCAGAAAGGCAAGCTGTGTGATGGCTATTCGAGGATTTCTAGGATCTGTCTCTCTGCCCCTCTCCTATAGCTGCTGGCAAACAAAGGTGGTGGGGATGTGCAGATATGGGGACCCTGCTGTATCCGTGTGCTTCTCTTTGTGCCCCAGTACTCCCCGTATCTCCCACCCTGTTCCCCCTCTGCCAACTTCCCAAAAGATGACTCTGGCCCAAACTCACTACCTAGAGCTCCCACTATATACATTCCAGTAGCCTGCTCTACCCTCCCTGCCTGACTTCATCCCACAAATCCCCTCCCTGACACCCAGTCACATAGCTGCCCACCGCTGCCTCCCTCTGCCTTTGTGGCCACCGCTGTTCTCTTTCCCCTCCCCTACCTGTCTCCCAGGTATGCCGCCGCCTGGTGAGGGGGGCTCCCACCTCCTTAAGCCCCATTGCTTCTCCTGTTACCTGCTTGCTTCGGACTCTGGCAGAAACCCCACCTGCTGGCGCGTGCTTCCCGGGGAATTGGCAAGTGATTAGCATGGGCGGCAGCACAGGGCCCAGCAGCTCCCCAAGAGCCTCCCTGGGTCTTGTCTGGTCTGCATACCTACCTGATAATTTCAAGGGCTAAAAACCTAGTTCTCTGGCCAGGCCTGCCAAGGCTCAGGAACTTGGATTTCAAGGCCTGGTACTTATTGACATCCAGGCCCAGGAAAGACCTGACATTCAATGCCCACCTTGCTTTGGTGATGGCAATGGCTTTTCCTGGAGCCTGGCTCCTCCATTAATCCTTGATCCCAAGGGGATCACAGGGAAGAGGAGGCTGTGCCCCCTGGGTACAGGAATCTTCTTCCCACTCTGCTGCGTTAGAGCAGTGGGTGTGGGTTTACCTCCTGTTGTCTACATCACCACCAGAAGCCTCCAACCCGGTTGAGGAGTCCCAAGGAGAGACCCTTGACAAGCCATCCCTTCTAAGGGATCCTATGAGAGCAGCAGAAACGGAAGCCTTGGCTTCAAGACTAGTATGCCTCCCCACCCCCCTGCGTCGACCCCAGCACGATTGACTGAGACACAGGAAAGGGACGGCGGGGTGTGGGCAACACATTGGTGCCATCTCCCGCTTAACCAGCCTTGGGTCCTCCTCAGGTCTTGGATGTGCCAGCGACCCTGGCTGTGGCCCGCTAATCAGCCTCTCCCTGGCCGGCTCCCGCCGCGCCGCCTCTCGCTTGCCCCCTCCTCCTGCTCCTCTTCCCCCTGCTCCCAGGACGGCAGGATGGCTGCGCCGGGCGCGCCTCGCTTCCTCCTGACATTCGACTTCGATGAGACTATCGTGGACGAGAACAGCGATGACTCGATCGTGCGTGCCGCGCCAGGCCAACAACTGCCCGAGAGCCTGCGTGCCACCTACCGCGAGGGCTACTACAATGAGTACATGCAACGCGTCTTCAAGTACCTGGGTGAGCAGGGTGTACGGCCCCGAGACCTACGCGCTGTCTACGAGACCATCCCGCTGTCGCCGGGCATGGGCGATTTGTTGCAGTTCATAGCCAAACAGGGCTCCTGCTTCGAGGTTATTCTCATTTCGGATGCCAACACCTTTGGTGTGGAGAGTGCCCTGCGTGCCGCTGGCCACCACAGTTTATTCCGCCGCATCCTCAGCAACCCGTCGGGACCCGACGCGCGGGGACTGCTGACGCTGCGGCCCTTCCACACACACAGCTGCTCGCGCTGCCCCGCCAACATGTGCAAGCACAAGGTGCTCAGCGAATACCTGCGTGAGCGGGCCCGCGACGGCGTGCACTTCGAGCGCCTCTTTTACGTGGGTGATGGTGCAAATGACTTCTGTCCCATGGGGCTGCTGGCGGGCGGGGACGTGGCCTTCCCGCGCCGCGGCTACCCCATGCACCGCCTCATCCAAGAGGCACAGAAGGCTGAGCCCAGCTCCTTCCGCGCCCACGTGGTGCCCTGGGAAACAGCCGCCGACGTGCGCCAACATCTGCAACAGGTGCTGAAGATGTGTTGAAGACCATCGCCCGCAAGGGGTGCCCGGGACACCCGGCGGAGGAGGGGCGGGACTGGGAATTGGGTAGGACCACCTAGTTTTACGACCCTCCTCTTTCCTTTCGCTTTGCTACGCTCCTCCGGGAATATCTGGAATTCGGTCCGCTTGTGGGCTGGGAGCAGGAGTTCAGAGCCGTCCCCTATCTATGCAGTTAACACAGCTCGGCTGCCTTCCCTCCAGGGAGGCGAGCACCCCTTGGAAGAAGGTAGGCAGTGCCCCTGGAACTGAGAGGAACGGGTTCCTGGAAGTTGGGAGAAGGAACATCTCCCACTTACTTTAGCTGCCGCACCCGGCTGTGTAACCTCCCCCTGCCCAGTCTTTGAAAAGGACTCAGGATCCCCCAGTCCGCATGCCAGCACCAGATTCCTCGCGGCAGCCCCGTGAAGCTCTCAGAAGACAGCTCTAGGTCTTGATCTTGCTTCAGCCAACGCAACCCTACACTACTGCGGCGCTGGCTGCGCCTTGCTTCCTTCCCACATCCTCCCCCCCAGACACCCACCCCCTAAGGAAGAAAAAGCCAGAAGGAACAACCGCCTCCTGCTGGTGGAACGAGGTAGAACCGACCACTGACCTCGGAGAGTGTGACAAATCCTCGCACTCCAGCAAGAGACCAGGGACTTCACCAAAGTCGTACCCCGCATCCCCCTTCGCCCTTATGGAACAGAAAGCCATGTTTTTTAGCAGAGCCAGGGAAACCCAAGTCCCTCCCCTCTCTAGAGTTTCAGACCAATAAAGGAGGTGAAGGGGGGACAGAGGGACTCATTCTCTTGTGCGGGGGGGGGGGGGATTAGAGAAAGGTGCTCTTAGGGAGCACCATTTAAATAGTGGAGGCGTGAAGAGCCCAGCGAATGGCTGCCTGTAACGCCAGGGGTCTAGTGGGAATAGTAAAGAGGACTGAGATCTAGCGTCCTTCTGGGGCAGTCTGCAGGGCTCCATGTTCCCTTTCCATCACTCTCTGTCTGGCCCTCTAGCCCTTTGGGGCGACTACCAGAAGGTCAACTGAGTTTTATTTAAAGCTGGTGGTCTTCTGTGCATGAGCTAGGGGTCCCCTGGGCAAGGTGCTTAAACTCCTTGCTTTCTAGGTTTTTTGTTTTGTTTTGTTCTTGCTGTCTGCAACAACCCCCCTGAGTACCACCCCTCTCTAGCCCACCCCCCTTCCTGCTGCTGTGCGGAGCAGGGACTGAACACAGTTCACAGTCTGAGAGGTAGACAGGTCCTTAGTCCAGCTTTGACTGCAAGCTGGTTTCTTGGGGCTTGAAAGACCCACTGAGGCAGTGCAGGGTTGGTGCAGGGGCAGATCTGAACAGATCCGTCAGCAGCTGGGTTCCACATAGTTCCCTGGGAAGAATCCAGTGCCCTCCGAGCTGACACCCTCACACCAGCCATCCGAGTAGCGGCGAGTGACACAGATGACGGTGCCTTCGGAGAAGGAGAGCTCATTGTCCTTCTGCCGGGTGTATGGGTACAGTGTCACCACTGTGGGGCAGGAAGAGAACTTTGTGAGGTGTCCCCTCTGTCACACCCACCCACCCACAGTGAAGCTATATTACTAGGCCGTAGGGGGAGCTTCAGAACAGTCAGGTACTATTCAATAGCAGGCTGGACCCAGCTCATCAGAAAGGAAGGGGAGGGAGAAACAAAATAGGGTCACACCTTGGCAGGGAGAGCAAATAAATGCCTCTCCGTTGGAGAGTGAAGTCCAAAGCAACAGAAGCCAGAAACCTGACAATGGATTCTGGTGCCTTTCAGTCCCAAGAGTACAAAGGTACCTTTCTCCAAGTAGGTAGCAGGGACCCAACTGGGCTCATCTGGTCCAAAACCTGGTGGGGGCGGAGGCAGCAGCCCCAGTGTATCCTCCTCTAGAGCTGGAGGAGGAGGCGGTAGGGGTAACTCTGCTTCTGGGAAGGCAGACAAAAAAAGGTACTTGTAAAGGTACCTGGGCCATCCCGACAGCATCCTTAAGATCTAACCAGTTCCCGTCATCACTCAGAGTGCCTCTAGCCCACTGCTGGTGCTTAGCCAGACAGATCCTGCTGGATGAAGCAGGTGGTTTAAGCTAAAACGGTGCTGTTAAGTGAGAAGCCTCAAAAACAGGGCTAGTGTAAAATAGCCTTGGTTCACCGCTTCCCTGTGGTTCCTGAGGAACACAGGGCTGGAGGAGAGACTCAAGGTGAATACTGAGAAGGTGGGACACATCTTACCCGGAAGGGGCTGGGACACCTCCAGCAGAGGGGGCAGCAAGAAGACCTCAGCAGATAATGGTGGAGGAGGCGGGGTTACAGGCGCTACAGGTGGAGGAGGCGGGGTTGCAGGCGCTACCTGTCCCTTGGACTGGGGGATCCCACCGGCACCTTCCGTGCTCCTAAAAGACCAGACCACATGCTCATGAGGGATGCCTTCTAGCCCAGCGTCCCGGAGTGTCCCCACCTCTCCTAGCAAAATCTGGCCTAAAATTATTTTCCCCAACCAGTGGTCCTTAGTTTTCTCAACCAGAAGTCTGGAGGCCTCTTCTCAAAATCCATCTGCTGTCTACCCACCCACTAAACTCAAGCGCTCACCCTGCCGAGGCCAAGGAAGAGGCGGAGGAGGCAGCGGAGAGCTTGCCGTCAGGCACGGCCGGGAGCTGCACCGGCTCGGGGATCCGGGGTGGTCTCCTGCGGGGGTGGAGTAGGGTGGCATGAGGAGGGAGGGGTCTCTGCTGAGCAGGAGTTGGGGTTAAGGAAGGGCAACTCGCGGAGGGAGAAGCTGGGCGCCGGGCGCAGCAGCATCAAGGCGCCAGGTGCTGCGGGTGAGGGGTGGGGGAAGCAGTTGAGAACCACGAGGGGCTGGGCAGGGCTGGTTGGCGTGGCCTTGAGACCTCACCCCAGCGTGGCGGAGGCGGGTGTAGCAGGCGCCTTTATGCTCTTGCGAGACAGGGTCCCGGTCCGTGACAGCTGCGTGCTCAAGTCCTGGAAGGAGAAGGATAGGGTTGACATCTGAGACAAGGGGAGTCATTCTTACCCACATCCCCGAGAGGAAATGGGGGAGGGGAGGGCGAGAACTGGGAGGGCTAGCCAGACTCAGCAAGTTCCTACTTCCACTTCTCAGACCTCCTCCCTCTCTACCCCTACTGCCACCCCTAAGGCAGGTCCCCCAGAGCCATCCCACAGACACAAACCCGCAGCAGCACAGACGCGTCTGAGGGCCAGCCACTTCCTCTGCATAGCCACAGTGACTGGGTTGACCTTTGCACACTCACACTATCTCAAATTCCCAGGGGCCTGGGTGGCTTGGTGGTCCTTAGTTCTAATTTGACTTGTACTCTGGCATGAGCTGAGGATCGTCATGCAGAACTCATTGTTTTCCATAAACCTATGGAAGTGACCTTCCCAAATTCCAGGCAGGGGGGATGGCAGAACCTAAGACACTTAGGAGAGTCTCAGTGATAGGGTGCAATCCCTAAGGCAAGAGACACCTCTGAAACAGGGACTTGCACCAGCATGACCACGGGGGGTGGGGGTGGGGCTCATGTTCTCTGTCACCCTGACCCACTAGAGACAAGACCGGGGAATTACAGAATAAAGGATAACTAGGAGGCTGGGTACATAGCTCAGGGTGGAGCTTCTGCTGAGTTTATAGAAGGCCTGGATTCCATCCGCTGCACCATCAAAAGAAAAACAAAAGATAAGAAGGCTGGATAGGGAAGAGGAATGTATAGAGAGACCTGGGAACTGAAGGAAAGAGCTATTTTCTCTTATGGGGTCCGGCATATTACCAAGGGGTTAAGCCCCAGGAAAGTTTCTAATCTAATCTGACATGAAGCAGTGAGGACAAAATGTGATTAGGTCCCCTCCACCAACTCTGCCTTCCTGTTTCTGCCTCCTGTCCCTACCACCAGCATTCTGGAGTGACTTCTTAGAGCAGTGACCTCAAAGCCCCCAGACAGAGGAAGTTGCTGTTCTCACGTGGCTAAGGAGTGGTTCTCATGCATGCCCTGATGCCCTTCCCCCTCTTCCCCTACACACACACACACACACACACACACACACACACACACACCACGACCCATGGTGGGGGTGGGGACAGGGACAGCTCCTGATCTTCCAGGAGCAATGTCTGAATAGAGGGTAGTTAAGGACCTTGGGAGAGTGGAGTTTAGGCCATGTGTCCTGGAGTGTGGAGAGGAAGAAGGGGTTGTGAGGTAGTACAAAAGCTTGGGAAAAGGCGAGACAAGAGGGAGCTACCCAGCAGCCCAGTCTGGGCAGTGAGGAACAGCAAAGTTTCCCTTCCCTTCCCTTACCCTGATTCCATGGCCAATGTCATCCAGGCAGGCAAAGTTGAGGGGCTTTCTGTGGTAGGGGGTTAGGGGAGGCAGGCTCTCAGGAGGGATGACCTTCTGGCTAGGGGGCAGCCGCATGACAGTGGCTAGAGTGCCAATCTCCCTTCTGGCCACCTTCTCCATATGCATGTTCACCATCTGCACGACAAGGTCACAAGGTCAGGGAGGTGGGAGGAGACCTTGAGAAACAGCCTATACAGCACCATTCCTTTGAAGAGAGGGAGAAAGCTGACCCTCCAGAGGCAGAGGCAGGTAGGTAGATCTCTGTGAGTTTGAAGCCAACCTGGTCTATGTGATGAGTTCTAGGCTAGCCAGACTACATAATGAGACCCTGTCTCAAAGTGGGGGAGGAGGAAAGAATGGGGACCATGGGAGGCAGGGACACCCAGGGAGAGTCCCAAGGCCATACAGCAATTGGAGAAAGAGCAGCAGGAGAGGTCGGAGTCACTTTGGAGTGGCATCCGGGTAGAGGAGAATGAGGGCTATTATTAGCAGTGCAGGAACCAGAAGAAAAGGGAGAAAGAAAAATCCCTGGGGTTGCTGGGAAGCTACTGAAGGGCAGGACAGGTTTTGGTGCAGAAAGGCATACTGAAGAGGGGACAGAGAACTGTAACTAAATCAGTTCTCCCCTTTAGGGGACTCGTATGTGACTGTATGTGACTTAGCTTCCTCTTGGAATGTTCCCTCTGGCCTTGGGGTGGGGGGTGGAGGTGGGACCTTGGGTCTTCAGGAAGAAGAGGAAAACACACCCTATACACTGACCCCCTTGGGGACATAATGGTCAGACCAAAAGTGTAACTCTCATATGCCTTGTGGGGTCAAGGATCCAGGAAGGAAGACTGAGAGTATTTATGAGCCAAGGATAGGGACTCTGTATGGTGTTGGCAGGGACTCCTGTGGGGCTAAATATGGGCTTGCCTGGCCTGAGTTAATTTATTAATCATTGAATGTATTCCAATGAATGAAGACAGGGTGGCCTTTGGGCTCTCCTGCTCTCTGCAGGTACTATGAGCAGCGGAAGAAGCTTTTAGATATACAGACTAACGGGGGGAGAGAGAGAGAGAGAGAGAGAGAGAGAGAGAGAGAGAGAGAGATTGAGATTTATAGCTAATGGAGTAGCAAGAACCCCACTAAGACACAGCCATGACAGAAGTCTCCGAAGGTCAGAATGTGCCAACTTTCTGCAGTAGAGTTGACATGGAGAAAGGTAGAGGCTATCTGAGTGGAGGAAGAGCCGGGATGGAAGGAGGATGGATGCCTTCCCCACATCCTTACCTGGCCCAGCGTGCTCATCTTGGCTTCCACCTGCCGCAGGGCAGCACCCTGGAGATCCAGCATTCGGAGAGTATGCCCAGCCAGGTTACCCACTTGGTAGGCCACACTGGCCAGGGCCTGGGTGGTGAAAGCCATCGTCTCTTCCAGTGCCTTCCGCTTGTCTGTGGCCTGAAATACACACAACCTTGGCCCAAGGCCAGCACATTCCGATGCTTCCTTGGCAGAGTGGGACGGAGCCAAAAGAGAGTCTAAGGAAGGCCAGAGCTGAACTTGGAGAAAGCTGCGGTCCTTAGATGCCTGAGGTAGCTTCCAGAAGGACGGTGTTGTACTGAGCGGGACATGGAAGGACAGTGCAAGGGACATTGGGAAAGCAAGTCTGCAGCCTGAGAGAACTGGCTGTGGGGGTCGGGGCAGGAAACCTGTCCTCCAGTAGTTGAGGTGAGGACAGAGTTGAGAGGACCCTATTGCCTTCCTCAGCAAGTGTCTCCTGGCAGGCTAGCTGGTGACAGGAAGGGGAAGGCAATGCTGGCTAGAGGAGATATCCCGCCACTTAAAAACCAACCAGCCAAGAGCAGGCTCTTACCTATAAACCAAAGTCCCCAAACCAGGAGTGAGGCCAGGACTGACAGACCCCTGCTGACCTTACACTGCCTTAGCCCCAGCCCTCAGGAAGGTGTGTGGGAACCGAGGGAAGGGCACCACGTCCCAGAGCCGAATGACTTTGTCCTCTCATTCCCTCTCACAGCTTTCTAACATGCTTCATTATTCTTTTTTCTTTTTCTTTTTCTTTTCCTTTCCTTCTCCTCTCCTCTCTCCCTCTCTCTCTCCCTCCCTCTCCCTCTCTCTCTCTCTCTCTCTCTCTCTCTCTCTCTCTCTCTCTCTCTCTCTCTCTCTCTTTGGAACAGGGTTTTATGAAGTATAGGCCTCAAATTCTCTGTGTAACCAAGGCTGGCTGGCCTTGAACTCCTGATCCTACTGCCTCCATCTCCTAAGTGTTAGGATTACAGGTGTGTATCAGCACAGTTGGCTCTGTATTATTATTATTATTATTATTATTATTATTATTATCATTATTACTATGTTTTTTGAGGCAGGGTTTCTCTGTGTAGCCCTGGCTGTCCTGGAACTTACTGTGTACACCAGGCTGGCCTTGAACTCAGAGATCCGCCTCCTGAATACTGGGATCATAGGCGTGCGACATTCCCCTCCCCCGTTCACAGTTGGCTTTAAAACACCATACTTCCCCCTACACATACATCCTTTGCTTCTCTCCGGCCACACTAGCCACTGGCGTTCTGATCCCTAGCAAGAGGGATTGTTCCTACCTCAGGGCCTTGGTGCTAATACTTCTTAGAGCTCTTCATTAGATGGCTCCAGCTTCTCCACTTCCCTCAGTGCCCTAAGCTTTTACCCAGCTCACCTTTATGATATATCATACTTGTTCTTTCTTTTTCTTTGTGCCCTTCCCCCATCCAAGATAAATACCATGAAAACAGAGAGCTGATCCATTCTGTTCTGCATCCAATGTTGACACAGTCCCCAACACACAGAAGATATTAAATCAATGTGCATTTGTTGGCTGATGGACAGGTCAAAGGGGGAACCCAACACTAGCTGGGCAACTTCCTACTGCATGCCAGACACTGGCCAGTGCCACACTGCCAGTCAGTGGGAAAGGGGTGACCAGAGAGTGGCTGAAGACAAAAGAGGACTTTTTTTTCTTTTTTTTTGGTCCTAGACCAGATCTTCAGGGCTGGGTAAACCTTTTTGTGTCTCTTGCTTCACCAAGCAGCTTCCTCCTTCCCCATCAATCATGAGCTGACTGCACTGAAGCCTGTCCTTTTGAGCGGGGTGGGGGAGGGAGAGGTGAGTCCAAGGCAAATTAGAAGGGGCAGTGTACTGACAGGCAAGGCTGCACACCTGCGGCCTCCTGGCTTGGAACTGTGTTCTCCATGGGACCCGTCACCGGTGCTGTCAGAGTTGTGGTCTCCGTGAGACTCCTCTGGATGCCTCTCATGCAGTCTGAACTAGAACCTTCTGGAAAACCCATGCCACGGTCCTTCCCTTCCCTACGTTTCCGTTCTGACAGCAGGAAAGCGATGTTCACTTGTGTGCTGATTTACATGTCATCTCCATATGCAATAAATTTTACATCTCATCAGCACATGGCACCCAAAGCGTTTGGCTGGCAAGGCTGGCGAGGATGGCAGGCTTTGCTCTAGGTCTTTGTTTCATGGGTAAGAAAACAGGCCCCCTCTGCCCGCTACCCAACCCGGCACATGGACTTCGCAATCCAAACAAGAAAAGTGTCTGTTTGGGCCCAGCTCTGGGTTCCCCTAGGCCAGATGTTTCTAACCTCTAGTTTTAATCTTGGCCCAAAGTCAGGTCTGGAGGGACAAGGGTCTGGGATCCTTCCCCTAAGCTGTCATGTAAATGATCATTTTTATACTCAGTCAACCCTGACTGAGAACCCATCTGCCTCCTGCATGGGCTTCTGACACTTAATTGGGAAAAGATGGGACAGACATCACCCAAAAATTTTCCTCTGGGGCTGGAGAGATGGCTCAGCGGTTAAGAGCACCGACTGCTTTTCCGAAGGTCCTGAGCTCAAATCCCAGCAACCACATGGTGGCTCACAACCATGTGTAAAAAGATCTGACACCCTCTTGTGGTGTGTCTGAAGACAGCTACAGTGTATTTACATATAATAAAATAAATCTTTAAAAAAATTTTCCTCTGTAGACAGGCAGGGATGGCTATTGCTTGTATGGTCTTGGGACCAGTGCTCTACACAAAGGAATGCAGGGATTCCAACGTGGGTCTCAGGGCTCCTGACACCCTGAGTGTGTTTGCAAAGGCTGTCACCTGGATGGAATGGGTCTCCCTCACTGGCACGTGCCTTTTGTCCTTCTGAAATGGTAATAGAAACAACAGCAGCTACATTTACTTATTCTGCCCTTAAAGGATGATGGACCCTGGGCAAATGCTTCAACCCATTGTTCCAATTAATACTTGTAACCAGCTTGGAGAAGGTATAGAGTTTAAGGGGAACCTCAACCCACTCCCAAATGGTGGCACAGGCCTGTAATTTCAGTCTTCTAAGCTGGGGGGCGGGGAAACTGAGGCAGACAGGTCACAAATTCAAGGCCAGCCTGGGCTACAGAGTGGCAATATTGGAAGGAAGGAAAAGAAAGAAAGAAAGAAAGAAAGAAAGAAAGAAAGAAAGAAAGAAAGAAAGAAAGAAAGAAAGAAAGAAAGCAAGCAAGCCCACTCAACGGGAATCTCACCACACCTGCCTAAGTTGATAGGTGGCAGACCTAGTGACTCAGCTTTGTGGCTTCAGATCCTGCGTGCACACCAATTGTACACATGGGATTGCACCACTAGCAGCACTTTGAGGTATGGGAAGACGCTGATGGGATGAACAGAAAGGACGCCGATGGGATGAACAGAAAGAGCTGTCTCCATCCCTGCCAGGTGAGGGGCGTGCCTGAGTGCTAGGCGGGCAGGACTGGTATATAAACCACATGCCAGATCATCTGTATCTATCTACAGGCTGGTCACTCAGTGTCACACACACACACACCCTGGAATGACACTCAAGGTAGCCCTGTGGCCTAAAGAGTTAAGAACTGGGCCCAGGAGTCAGAATCCTGACTGTTCTTTTATTTGGGACTTTGCTTTGCTATTTTTGGTCTCTTAGAGGCAGTGTCTTGCTGTGTAATCCTGACTGGCTTGGACTTACTATTTAGACTAGAAGACAGGTAGAACTTTCTAAGATCCCCCTGCCATAGCCTCCCAACTACTGGGATTATAGGTATGGGCCACCACACCCAGCTAGAGTTCTGAGTTCAAATCCTGTCTCAGTGACGACCTTGGCCTCTGGAAATACAGTCTAATCCTTTCCAAACCTCAGCTTTCTCACTGTGAAGTGTGCATAGTACTCACCGGGCAGGGCTGGGGAAGGGAGAAATAGAGGCTGTGGGAGGTGCAGAGAGAACTTGGCTCTCATTGCCTCTTTGCTCTGCCATTTCCCATAGGCCTTCGGTTCTTTTTTCTCCCCAGCCCTCTCACTACAGGAGGAGACCCCTGGTGTTGTCTCACAGTCTGGCTAGGCGTAAGAGGTTGCAGACTTGGCCTGTCACTCTTAATGGAGTAGGGGAAACCAAGGAAAAAGAGTATAGATAAACTGTCCCAAGACATACACTGTATCAAACAGGTAGAAGGACAGGGAGGAAGGGGCTCAGGGGAGAAGGCAGGCCGGCCATGGTTGGCTCTGCTATACAGAGCTGGATGACTTCGGACAAGTCACCTCTCCTGATACACACACACACACACACACACACACACACACACACACACACACACTGCTGTTTTCACATTCATAAAATAAGAATTTATAGTCTTTGTCTCCCATGGTGGCTGTGGGAGGTGGGCAGTCATGAAGTCCTCTATGCCCCTCTTCCTTCCCCAGGAACCAATGTTATATGAACAAGATGACTCCAGGGTGGAGTGGGGCTAAGCTCAGCAGAAGAGCTCTTCCCAGACCGCCCCGGGCTCCCCTCCCAGTGCCTTAAGAAACTGAAACAAAATGACTTGACATAAATGATAGCCAGGTGAGGTAGTAGAAGCCCGTAATCCCAGTACTGAGGGAAGGCGGAGACAGTAAATCTGAGGCCAGCCTGGGCTACAGTGAACTCAAGGGCAACCTGGGCTACAGTGAACTCAAGGGCAACCTGGGCAACAGTGAACTCAAGGCCAGCCTGGGCTACAATAAACTCAAGGCCAGCCTGAGTCCAGTGAACTCCAGGGCAGCCTAGGCCATACAATGAGACCCTGTCTCAAAAACTACACATAATGTAAAGGTCTGAGGCTGCTCTACAGTGTCTCTCATTTCCCATCAGCCAGACGGTGAGTCCCCTGCCTCTGCACCACACCCTGTTCTCTCCTCAGGGTCTGCTCCAACTCTCTTCTGTTCTCCCTCAAACATCAAGGAACAAACCCCTTTCCCGTGTGTGGGAAGTTTTCTGACTCCCCTAGACCAGCTTGAAGACAGTACCAGCACCTGAGAGAGGATGAGGGAGGGCAAGGTGTGGGAATCGATTATAGATACAGCGATATACACATATCCTCTACCTCTGAAGCTATGGCCCGAGAACAAGGACTGTGGCGCTTGGGAAGCTTGGGATGGCGCTGAAGCCTGAAGATTGTTCAGCCAAGGCGGGAACAGATACCTGTCAGATGACCCTGCCAGAGGGACTGGGCTGCAGGTCCTCGCGAGGTGTATCCTGACCTGAGCCCTCTCCACTTACCTGCAAGTAGTTATCCTCGCAGTAATTGGCCACCCGTAGCAGGGCGCTGTGGTTGCCGCGCAGAGCCTCCCGGCCCGTGGGGATATCAAACTCCTGCAGCTGCTGCAGCTGCTGCAGCTCCGCCATGGCTTGGTCTCGGTGGGGTTCCCTGGGGAGCCTGCTGGGTTTTGAGCCTCACCCCGCCCCTGATTGGCCGCTCTGCCTTCCCTCCCCCCTGCTTTTGGTTTCCTCTGCGTGAGACCCAAACCTGGCTGCAAAAGGGTAGGCATGCTCATTCCGGGACAAGAGGAAGTCAGGCCCTGCGTCCTGGGCCTGGGCCCCTCTGTCCCCTGCTCAGGAGAAGGGGGAAGCCAGGGGCCTGTTGGGGGCTCGGCCTCCCAATCTCACCAGGCAGAGGAAGCCAAGGTCGGGGGGCATCTGTGATTGCTCCCTGGTCCTGGAGAGGAAGCTAGTTGATGTGGGGGGATGGGGTAGTAGAGACAGGAGGAAGGGGCTGGCCTGCTATGGGGGTGGATTTTCCACTCTTGGAAGAGGGGAGGAAAGTGCAGAGGGTGGGGGCTTCCTTGGGAAGCTTGGGATGAGTCACCACGGGATTGGGGAGTGGAGGGTGGATAGGATATGGAGATAAGTCATACTAGGGGGTGGGGCCCGGGCTGGCTGTATAGCGACAGTGGTAAACAGCTCACACAGCAGCAAGAAGAATCAGGGTTAGACACCAGGAAGACACAGCTAGAGTTCCTGAATAACTGTGGGCACGCCTGTGAAGGGTCAGGTAGGAAGTCCTGGGACCAGTATTCATGCCTAATGAAGGTAGGAGAAGATGACCAAATAACTAGTATGAGGACTCGGATCAGCAACAGGAAGGCCTTGAGTGTGAGACAACACCATTCCAGATGGATGCGTGGGCTTGAGGCAGCACTGGAGGACAGAGAGCAGAGCGGAGTTCATGCATTAACTGGGACATTGGAAAGGCCGATGGCTCTGCCCTATACTTAAATTCAAGGAGGTCCCAGATGTGAGTGGGATTTGATCCTGCGTCTGGGATGGCTTTACAGAGCCCCTCCCCCTCCCAATCTGTCATCCTCCTGGCAGAAGAGGAACCTCACTAACCACACTGGTTCCTTAACATTTCCTCAAGAATGTCCCTTGCTATTGGACAAATGTCAGCCGGAGCAGGAGTTCAGCTCTGCTAAATGTCATCGTGGTGTCAGGTGGTCCTGGGAGGCCAAGGGAAGGAGCGGGCTGTGGAGAAGTGTTGGGGACTGAAGAGAAGGGAGGTCCACACTCCAGGGAGGACACGGAGACCAAGAAGCAAAGGACATGGTATTAGGGCGGCTGCAGCCCCTGGATCCTAACTGCTGAGCCCTGGGACTGAGGGTATGTCTCTATGGGGAGAATGAAGAGTGAGCCTGAAGACCCTTGAACGGTGAAATCATGGGACCCGCTAATGGAAAGCACAGGGGGCCTCAGGATGGGGAACGCTTGGAGCCAGTTGGCAGGGGGAGGAACAGGCTATGTGATGGAGAAAAACAGGCAAGCAAGCAAGCGGAACAGGAGGCTAGAGGGAAGCTGTAGGGCAGGGAAAAGGGGTGTGGTCACCAAAGGAGAGAGGCTGATGCTGTGTGGGGGAACCCACCATGGAGGCGGCCTGTTTGAGAATGTTAGTGTCTGCTGTGGAGGAGTGAAGGGCCGGGAGGCTCAGCTCGGATCAGGACTTACCGCCCTGAGCTCGTGATCCGCTTAGGCAGCAGAGATCTGGCTTGGCCAACCATCTGTTTTATCTGAAGATTTTTCAGCTGATGAGGTGCTAGGAAGTTCAAATACCATTGTGTCTGGGTCCTGGACCAGTGACTTGGAGAGAGCTCTAACAGGTAAGGAGGTCTTGGGGCACTGGACTGGGATTTAGTCTTAGCATTACTAAATTTAAGCACCAGGCTGGCTCTCTCCTGGTTACCTGGATGGTAATAATGTTATTGTCAGAAATAATAATAAGAAATGTGCCCTGGTCATCATGTGCCAGGCAGTATGAATGCTTCCCTGCGTTATTGTCTATTTTTATTTCATATGTATGAATGTTTGGCTTGCATGGATATACCGTTACCACATGTTTTCCTGGTTCTCACAGAGGTCAAGAGAGGGCGTTGAATGCCCTGGAACTCGGGGTTATAGATGGTTGTGAGCCACTGGGAGGATGCTGGAAATCGAATCCTCATCCTCTGCAAGATCAGGCCATCTCTCCAGCCACCCCAAGCATTAGTTTTTTTAGTTCTCACAATAATAGTGGGATTAGAGATGTAGATGAATTGACAGAATGCTTGCCTAGCATCCTCAGTGTCCCGGGTTCCATCCCCAGGAGCACACTAGGTATTGTGGTACATGCTGTAATTGCAGAACTTAGGAGGAGGCAGAAGGATCAGGAGTTCAAAGTCATGCTGAGCGGCATACAGAGTCTGAGGCCAGCCTGGGCTACATGAGACGCTGTCTCAAAAAACCAAACAATGCTACTGTTGTTCTACTCATTTGCTGATGGGGAAACTAAGACCCAAAGAAGCTGTGTGACTTGTCTAAGTCCACATAGGAGGAGGCTGCAGAGTTGGGGGTCACTGCTGAACTCTGGCTGACTCTGAAACTCCTAGTCTTAATACTGTCCCCTGTCATGACCTGGGGACAAAACATCCCCCGAGTCATCACACAGAGCAGTCAGTCTTCGTCCCGAATTTTCCAGTTTAAGCTCTATTTCCCTTCATTTTCGATTTCCTCTGTAAAATATTCTTATTCAAGGGCGAAGATTGTGCCACCCTCAGCTGTCAGGTCAGTTCTAGTCTTTCTAAGCCTTTGCTCATGATAGAGTGAGGGGTGGAGGGTACGTTGGGTGGAGGGATACATTGTGGAAATGTTAACCAATGAGGGTCTTTGACTGGGGCCTAAGGCCGGGAAGAGTGTAGAATCAGAAGGGAAGTGCTCGTGGCCGTGGGATCCTGTCAGGACCCAGGTCTCCCTCTAGGGCAGGATGGCCCAGGATCTCAGTGAGAAGGAGCTGCTGAGGATGGAGGTGGAGCAGCTGAAGAAGGAAGTGAAGAGCCCACGTGACCCGGTGAGCCTGCAGTCCCCTTCTTGGCTTCCGTCTCTCTTTCTGTTCGAAACTGAGAGGAGACACTTGGCACAGGATGTATCACCGGGCTGGGCTGGGGTGGGATATGGAAGATAGTTGATGTCCACCTCATGTTCCTGGGAACGGGGGAGACACTGAGAGCTGTGCCTCCAGGCTGGGCTGCCATGATCCCATCTGGGGTTTGAGGGTTGGTCCAAGGGACTCAGCTTCCTGCCTGCCTCTTTCTCCCACCTCCTTCCTCTCTGACCTCATCCTTACTCTGCCCATCTTCCTCTGATTGCCAAGTCATGGATTCTGGAAAATGAACAAGAGCTGTGACCGTGTTTTGTCGTCTTACAGATTTCCAAGACAGGAAAGGAAATCAAGGATTATGTAGAGGCCCAAGCAGGGACCGACCCTCTTCTCAAAGGCATCCCAGAAGACAAGAATCCCTTCAAGGAGAAAGGCACTTGTGTGATAAGCTGACGGCCCATCCTCACCACCCTCCCCCTTTCTCTGTCCCTCCTCAGCCACGCCCAAGTGTACTAGGATACCTAGGGATCAATGTTTACTTCCTCTTAGACACAAATAAAGATGCTGAGAAAAAAACAACAGCTGCAGAATCAATTCTCAATCCTGTTCTCCATCGTCTTCCTCCACCCTTCTGCCTTCATCTATGATACAGCCATGGGAGGGATACAGGAAGGAAGTGTTAACCAGTGAGGGACCGCCACTGGGGGAATGTGGCAGAGAAGAATGTAGAAATGAAGGCATGGAAAGAGTTGGACAGCTGAGCAGGTGGCACCTGTCCTCTGGAAGTGCCTGCAATGCCCCGAGGCCCTAGAGGGCAGTCCTATGGAGTCCTGCTAGAATGACCCCACACCCATCTTTTCTTCTCTGACTATATCTATGTAGTTTGAGCTAGAGACTGGGATGAGGGCCGTCCTGCCTCATGCCCTATCCCAATAGCCTCTTCCTAGTTAGTTGGACCACAGTGGAGGGGTAGAAGCTCCATTAATAATGTGCTTGCCTGGCAAGGAGGAGACACAGGGTTCCATTCCCAGCACCACATAAACTGGGTATGGTAGCTCTCGCCTAAAGTGCCAGCACTAGAGAGTTGGAGACAGGAAGCTCAGAAGTACATAGGAAGTTTGATACCAACCCTGGCTATGTGAGACCCTGTTTCAATAAAATGAAACAAACTAAAAAAGAAAACAAAAAAACTGCCTTAGCTGATATGGCCTGAGACAAGAGGGAGAGAAGGAGAGAGAGAGTCAGAGAGACAGAGAGAAAGAGGTCTGTAGGGTCAGAATTGCATTGTTTACACACACATACACACATAAACACACACAATAAAAAATAACACACAATTAAAAACAAATAAGTAAAATATAAATTACAAATTTTAAAGAATTGTTTTTATGAGTTGGGCAGAGTAGAACATGCCTATAATGCCAAGACTAGGGAGACAGAGGGAAGAAGATGTTGACAAATTCAAGTCCAGCATGGGCTACATAGTATGTTCCAGGCTAGCCTGGTCTACTCAGGGAAACCATATCTAAAAAGAGAAGAACTTTCTTCTTTACCTTAAAGGTAAACAGAAGTAGAGAAAGGTATTTAAGCAGCCAAAGGACCTGGCTCAGTTAATAGATCAGTCAGGTCCTACTCAGGGCTGAGAATATAGTCACAGACGTGGCTCCGAGACTTTGTCAGTCAGGAGCTACTGTCTGAAAGAATCATAGACAAACATCCATGGTGCAGAGTGCTCCCTGAAATATTCGAGAGGTGGGATGTTACAGGAACATCCAGGAGGATTACCCAATCCAGCTGAAAGGTCACACTGAGTCCTGGGAGAGAGGAGAGAGGAATAATTCCTTGGAGAACTGAGCGTAAAAGGCTTATGTTGTGAATAGATGAGAGATGATGCTCTTGGGAAAAGAGCATTGCAAACAGAGGCACACAAAGGAGAGGAAGAAGAACCATGGTTTGGTATCTGGCATGATGGCATGTGTCTTAGTTAGGGTTTTACTGCTATGAACAGACACCATGACCAAGGCAACTCTTATCAGGACAACAGTTAATCGGGGCTGGCTTACAGGTTCAGAGGTTCAGTCCATTATCATCAAGGTGGAAACATAGCAGCATCCAGGCAGTCATGGTACAGGAGGAGCTGAGAGTTCTACATCTTCATCTGAAGGCTGCTAGGAGAAGACTGGCTTCCAGGCAGCGCCCACAGTGACACACCTACTCCAACAAGGCCACACCTCCTAATGGGGCTACTACCTCGGCCAAGCACATACAAACCATCACAGCATGCAATTCTAGCATTGGGGAAACTGTCCTAGTTTGTTTTGAGGACAGCTTGGGAGACCTAGTGAGACTCTTGTCTCAAAAAATGTTTGTGTGTGCCGGGCGGTGGTGGCGCACGCCTTTAATCCCAGCACTTGGGAGGCAGAGGCAGGAGGATTTCTGAGTTCGAGGCCAGCCTGGTCTACAAAGTGAGTTCCAGGACAGCCAAGGCTACACAGAGAAACCCTGTCTCAAAAAACCAAAAAAAAAAAAAATGTTTGCGTGTGTGTGTGTGTGTGTGTGTGTGTGTGTGTGTGTAGTCTTAGTCACTGTTCTTTTGCTGTGACAAGACACCATGGCCAAGGAAACTCTTATAAAAGAAAGCATTTAGTTGAGGGCTTGCTTACGTTTCAGAGGTAAGTCCATTATCAGCATGGTGTGAGCATGGCTGTATGCATGGTGCTTGAGCAGCAGCTGAGAACTTTACACCATGATCCACAGGCAGCAGGCAGAGAGTTTCAGGGCCTGGTGTGGGCTTTTAAAACCTTAAAGCCCACCCCTAGTGACACGCTTCCTCCAACAAGGACACATCTTCTCCAGCAAGGCCATACCTCCTAATCCTTCTAATCATTTCAAATAGTTCAACTCTCCGGTGCACATTCAAATGTATGAGCCTATGCAGTTAGTCTCATTCAGACTTTTTGTGTTATTGTTATTTTGCTGTCTTTTGAGACAGGAACTCACTATGTAGCTCTAGGTAGCCTGGAACTTGTTATTTAGACTCCTGAGAGCTGGGGCTAAAAGTGTGCGTCCTCATGCCCAGCTCCACTTGTATTTTAATGTTTTGTGAGATTTATTTATTTTATGCAAATCAGTATTTTTCATGCATGCATGTATGTGTTCCACGTGAATGCCTATTTCCCTCAGAGGTCAGAAGAGGGCATCAGATTCCCTGGAACTGGAGTTACAGACAGTTGTGAGCCACCAGGTTGGTTCTGGGAACTAAACTGAGTCCTCTGGAAGAGAAGCCAATGCTTTTATCTGCTGCACCATCTCTCAAAACCCAAGAACTATATTTTAAATGGAGCAGCAGTCAGGTAGGAACTGAATGTCAAGAGTAAGTCCTAGGTTCTTAGGATCCTCCTAGAGGTGGGTTGGATGGTCAGAAGGGTCTTGCTTGTTGGGCTACACAGCCTTATCTTCTGGAAATGACCTACTGATGTTAGTTACTGATGTTCCTGTTTTGTGTGTGTGTGTTTGTTTCCTTGCTTGCTTTTTTGTAACAGAATCTCATACAGTACCCAAGGCTGACCTTGAACTCACAGCAACACTTCTGCCTCCATCTCCCCAGTGCTGAAGGACAGGTATGAACTACCACACCTAGCAGGAATTTGTTATTGACAAGAATACACGTAGAAAGAGAAGGTTGGGGAGGAAACTAAAAAGTGATTGTCCTTGGGGGAGAGGCAAGATAAAGAGCAAAGGCCTGTAAGTTGTAGCCGGGATGGCTTAAAGCGTTTCCTTGCATGCTCACTTCGGCAGCACATATACTAAAATCGGAACGATACAGAGAAGATTAGCATGGCCCCTGCGCAAGGATGACAGGCAAATTCGTGAAGCGTTCCATTTTTTTTTTTTTTAAGTTTCCTTGGGAAGTAAAGTTTATAGATCTTGACATCTGATTGGTGGAAAGGAAAGTTTGTATTCAGGAATGACAGGTGAATTGGTCAGAGTGAGCTAAATGAACTGAATTAATAGATTGTGTACAGGGGGGATTTGCTAGCTTGCATATAGGGTAAGGGTTGGGCATTGAAAAAGTGTCCATCTGTATGTTAGAGAGGCTGCTAATATTGTAGCTACTCGGCCCACAAAGCTGGATGCCTCGCTGTGGGAAGACTCAGAAGCTCTCTGGAAAGCAGCCAGTTTTCATTTAGTCCACACTGGAAAGCTGAAGAAGCTGGAATCCAGTACCTGCAGAGAGTGACAGTGTTAGAAAGAAACTAAGGCAAGTATCACTGCATTTTCCTTAGACATCTTTATAACTCGGCCACCATTTAGAAGGTGTCAATCACGTATCATCTCCCCTCAGATAATCCTTTACGGAAACTCTGCCAGAAACACGTAAAGTTGTGCCTCCAAGGTGATTCTAAACACCTACAAGCTAAAAGTGAAGACCAAACAACAGCAATTAAATGTCAGTACTGTTGAGCACAGTAGTACATGCCTTTAATCCTGGCACTGGGGAGTCAGAGTTAGGCAGATCTCTGTGAGTTCAAGGCCAGTCTGATCTATAAAGTGAGTTTCAGAACAGCCAGTACTCACTATGTAGACCTCACTGGCCTTGAACTCAGAGATCTAATCTGCTTCCTCAGGGATGGGATTAAAGGTATGTGCTGCATGCCTAGCAATGATTCTTATTTTAAAGAATGGGGAAAGGCTGGAGAGGTGATTTTTCTGGTTAAGACCATTTACTGCTCCTGCAGAGGACCCACATGGTGGCTCGCAACTACTTGCAATTCAAGTTCCAGGAGGCCTGGCATCCCTGGTAGCTAGGCTTTCTATCCCAAGTATAGTATCTCAGGTAAATGACTCTTGCCCTTCTTCTTGGCCAGGGTCCCAGTCAGAGGAGCCTTTTCTTTATCTCACCTTCACTCGGATTATCGTGTGCCACATGCTCTCCGAAGGCTGTGCGTCCCTGGCCACTCTAAGGCACAGGAAGAGTCACAAGATCCTCTGAGCTTCAAGCTCAGTCATTGGCCCAACACTCTCTTCTGTCTGGGGTATGTCTGTCTGCTTTGTTTTGCTGAGTGCTCGTCTCAGTAGGTAGCTGTCTTCTTAGTCAGGGTTTCTATTCCTGCACAATATTGTGATCAAGAAGCAAGTTGGGGAGGAAAGGGTTTATTCAGCTTACACTTCCACATTGCTGTTCATCACCAAAGGAAGTCAGGACTCAAGCAGATCAGGAAGTAGGAGCTGATGCAGAGGCCACGGAGGGTTGTTACTTACTGACTCGCTTCCCATGACTTGCTCAGCTTGCTTTCTTATAGAATGCAGGACTGCTAGCCCAGGGATGGCACCACCCACAATAGGCCCTCCCCCCTTGATCACTAATTGAGAAATGTCTTACAGCTGGATCTCATGAAAGCACTTCCTCAAGGGAGGTGCCTTTCTCTACAGTAACTCCAGCTTGGATCAAGTTGACCCACAAAACCAGTCAGTACAGTAGCTCAGGCTATGCTTAAACATCAGATCCTCCTGCTCCAGCTTCTTGAATGTGGAATTGACTAAAATGTACACACTATACAGGTGTACACACAACTTCTGTTTCCCTAGTCGCATAAACAATGCCAGCTATCTGAGCACAGAGCACATCTTCCACTTGATGAATTGTGGCACTGTATCCTTCCTCTTGTGCCTAAGCCTCATGCAAGCAGGTTGAAAGGACCGGAGTGTGGGATGATGAGATGGCTTATCAGTGAAGTACTGTTCTTGCAAGTACAAAGCCAAGTTTTAAAGAAAAGGCAGGTGGCCTGTGGCAGGCATGGTGGTGCACGACTTTGATCCCAGCACTCGGGAGGCAGAAGCAGGTGGATCTCTGTAATTTGGAAGGCCAGCCTGGTCTACATATTGAGTTCCAGGACAACCCAGGTATTATACCGAGAACCTGTCTCAAAGAAAGACAGAGAGAAGTGAGAGAGAGAGAGAGAGAGAGAGAGAGAGAGAGAGAGAGAGAGAGAGAGAAGGAAGGCAGGAAGCTGGGCACCGTAATGAACATTTGTAATTCCAGTTCTAGGAAGGCAGAGACATATGGAATGCTGGGACTCATTGGGTAGCCTAGCTGACTTGCTGATCACTGAATTCTAGTCAGTGACAGAGAAACCCTATCTAAAAAACAAAACAAAACAAAACAAAACATGTGGCCATCATCTGAAGAAAGATTTATTACTCTCTGGCTTACACATGGATGTACGAGCACAGGCACACACACCTCCCATACACACTCATAGGTGCACTTGCACACACTCAAACATGCACACAGGGGCGCGCACGCAAACACACACACACACACACACACACACACACACAGAAGGGGCATGATCATTCTGAGAGTGGGTCCCTGGTGGCATCCAGGCCACCCTTTCTTCTTGATATCATGGATCTCTGAGGGTTTGAACCCTGAGAGGTGAGTAGCATTGGTTCCTCAGAGGGCCCCAGGTGGTTCTTCCAATGGCACCCAGCCTGGGCACAGTGGTGTCACCCAGCAAGGCTGGCATACATCACTGGGTCTTTCCCAAGTCTGTCCACCATACTGCAAAAGCCACTGCTTGCAGATTCTAATCACACACCACGAGGCCATCAAATCCTCACCATTAGCTTCTTGGCCTTTTAAATTTTTTCCTTCAGTGGTTTTATTTATTTGCTTGTTTCATTTTATTTAGGTTTTTCGTTGTTTTGTCTTGTTTTTACGACATCCTGGCTGCAGTTTCCCCCACCCCTCCACTCCACCCAGTTCCCACCCCACTCAGTGGATTTTTTTAAACTATTTTTAGATTTACAGAAAAATTGCAGAATTGCAAAGCAACAGAATTCCCCTCTGCCCTTTCCCAAGCTGCCCAATAGTAGCCTCTTGTATGACCATGACATTTATTAAAATAAAGAAATTAAGAAACAGGCATGGTGGTACAAGCCTGTGCATAAAAGAGGCAGGAAGATCACCAACAAGCATGAGGCCAGTGAGATCTACATTGTGAGTTTCAGGCCAGCCAAGGCTACACAGTGAGACACTGCCTCAAAAGAGCAAGCTACAGAGGGGCTGGAGAAGTACTCCACTGAGTGAAGATGCTTGCCTGCTGCCAAGATTGACAACCTCAGTTGGATCTCCACAGGGTGGAAGAAGAGAATCAACCCTTGAGAGTTTTGCTCTGACATCACAGAGAAGCCTTGAGATATTGACGTGTACATGTGAGTGGATGGATATGCACCAAAAAAAAAAAAATGAACACACAAGACCAAGAAATTAGCATTAGTACAATGCTATTTATTAAACTCAAGACTTTGGATTTCTCCAGGTTTTTTCACTAATGTAGTTTTTCTGCTCCAGGATTCGTCTGAAGTCTATTGCCTTCTATTTATTTATTTACTTATTTATTTATTTATTTTACTGGGAAGAGTTTTTTTGGTTAAAGACAACATGGTCTAAGACATCGTGGCTGTCTAGAAGACACTCCAGGGTCCACAGATTTTGGAGAATACAACACTATCTCCTAATTCACTGTCTATATCAGTGGGGACAATCCAAAGTTCTCTCCTTGACCTGCCACTAGAGAACTGCCTACTAATTCAGTGTCTGGGTTCACCACAAAGGGTCTAGCCTCAACATCTTCCTCCTTAGTTATGCTCCATGACTTTGACCACCTGACCAGAACCTTAAAAACTTCCCAGAAAGTGGAAATGGCTTTCAGGGCCACCCTGAGAGTAGCATTTTCCAGAGGAAGGGCAAGCGGAATAATTCAGCCAGCCTCCCAGATGTGGTTAGAAGGAGTACCGGAGTGGAAGTAAGCAATAGAGAAAAAGACAGACAGAGGAAAGTACCCAGGATGTTCCTTCAACTTTATCATGGTCCTTGGATGATGAGTGAACCCTGATGCAACATGTACAGACATTCTCCACCGCCTCACCCCCATCCGCTACCCTCCATGCACCTCCAACCCATCCTACCCTCCAACTCACCCAATCCACTCAAACCACCCCCAACTCCTGCCCCAAAATCTCCCCACACAGTTTCCTAGAGATTCCCCTACACTCTTCCCTTTAACTTCCGTGCTCTACCCCAAATCATTGACAAACGGTAGCTGATCTATCCAAGAGTGACCGAGATTGCTCGAGAGGGCTGAGAGAAGAAAGACAGAAACAGAGTTTGGAATAACCCCAGCAATTCAGGGCAACCTAAGGAGGAAGGGCAGTGAAGGGGACTGAGAGCTGTCGGGTCAGAGAAGCAGAGACTGCCCAGCAGAGACCAGGTGATGGCCATTCCAGGGATCGCAGAGGGGCAGGAGGCGTGTCCTTCAACGGCTCCAAGTCCTGTTCAAGTAATATTGGGCTAAGCCATTTTCAAGTTTCAAATGCTTATTTTCTTTTTGAGAGGGGGTCAAATGAGACAGGGTGAGCTCCTAACATGCTAGGCAGCAGAGAATGGCCTTAGAGTTGCTCATATTGGTCCTCCTCCCTCAACGCCACAAGTGTTGAGATCATAGGCTTGTACCTGCCGTGCGGCATGCTGACTCCTAGCTACACTAATTCTCTGTGACAGTGAAGCTCTCAAACACTCATCTGTGAAGACTTTATTGCCTCCCTTTGCCACAGCCTTAGTTAAAGACCCTCAGTTAAAGGCCTCACAGCTTCCTGGGGAGCTTCCCTCCATCCAGGGCTTTGTCTCCAGTTCGTTTTCTCTATAGAAGTTTGTCCTCACTTAAAACCCTCCTTGGTTGTTTTGGCTTTTTTTGTTGCTTGCTTTTGTTTTTGTTTCTAGACAGGCTTTCTCTGTGTAGCCCTGGATGTCATGGAACTTGCTCTGTAGACTAGATTGGCCTGGAACTCAGAGATCTGCCCGCCTCTGCCTTCCAAGTACCGGGATTAAAGGCATGGACTACTATGCCCATCTTGCTTTGGCTTTGAGACAGGTTTTCAGTACTTATCCCAGGTTGGCCTGCAACTTGTTATACAGTCTAAACTGGCCTCTGTGTTCTCACACCTCAGCTTTCCAGGGGTCAGGATTAGGGGTTCAGTTTTAATATTTTCATCAAGATGAGACAGCTCAGCAAATAAAAGTGGTTGCTGCACAGGCGTGATTACCCAAGTTCAAGCCCAAGAACTCACAGTAGAAGGAAGAACTGACCTCTTTCTTACAAGTGCCCCTCCCATACACACACATGTCAACAAGAAGGTGCACACATCATCTCCCCACAGAATAATAATACAGTTTTCTTATTGTAAATGGATAAATAAGTGTTTTGTTTATATGCACTGTGTGCATGTCTGGTGCCTATGGAAGCCAGAAGAGGGCATTGGATTCTCTGGAACTGAAGTTACAGATGGTTATGACTTGCCATGTCGGTGCTTGAAATCAAACCTGGGTCCTCTGTCAGGACAGCAAGCTCTCTTAACCACTGAGCTGTCTCTCCAGCTCCAATTTCCTTGTCTTTTAAGGATCTCAAACTCCTTGAGGGCAGAAGTCAAGGTTTGCTTTATCTCATTAACCTTAAAGTCGCTGGCCAGCAGGTGTAAAAGGAGTCTGTGTTCTGCAATTCATAGGCTACTGTGTGCTAGACTGTGTGATAAGTAAGGCACATTCGTTATCTTATTTGCAAGTGGAAATCAAGACAAGAGAGGGACAGTTCCAAATGCAAATTTACTGGTGCCATCGTGCTGCCCTCTGCTGGTGACTCAGACTGGGACAACTTGCTACCGAAGGTATTCTCTAGCACATTCCAGAAAATAGAGTCAATGTCCACTCTTGGGAAGAAAACAATGAGAAGGAACTTCTCAGGCTAGGAAGAGGGGAAGATAGGATTGGAGAACCTGGAGCATGAAAAACAGAGAGATAATGATGAATGCTAGTGGGTTATTTTGACTTTTGGAGACAGGGTTTCTCTGTGTAGCCCTGGCTGTCCCGGAACTCACTCTGTAGTTCAGACTGGACTTGAACTCAGAAATCCACCTGCCTCTGCCTCCCAAGTGCGCCACCTCCAGGAACTGAAGTTACAGATGGTTGTAATCTGCCATGTGGGTGCTGGGAATCGAACCCAGATCCCCTGAAAGAGAAATGGGTGCTCTTATGCTCTTAACCATTGAACCATGTTTCCAGCCCAATATTTCAGGGGTGTGTGTGTGTGTGTGTGTGTGTGTGTGTGTGTGTGTCGGTTTATGAAGCAAAATATTTTATGTCACTGTCTTTTTTAAAAGATTTATTTATTTTATTGGTATATCACTGTCTTAATACCAATGAATAAGCAAAACAAACAAACCAACAAAAACAAAAAGGGGGAAACCCCTGGAAAACTGATTTGAAAGCCTATGGCCAGCAAGGCTCTGAGCTGGAAGTGAGGATTCCCTGCCAATGGAAGCTGAGAAGGCCTGAGGCGTGGTGCACAGGCTCCTCCGATGCGCAGAGACCTCTAACACAACAGTAGATAGAGGCCTTCAAGTTCTCCAGGAGATTTCTAGGCACCAGCAGCTCCATCTCTCGGGGCTGTTTCGTTGATGAACAGCAAAATCATCAGAACGCTCTTCCTAATTGCCCCTCGAACTTCCACCCATGAGTTCCCATTGCCTCTGTCGAAACCCAGACTAAGAACGAATAAGCAAATACATTAAATAGCCATCTGTGCTTTCTAAGTTTTTCCTCCTTGCAATATTGTTTCTTCTTTCTTTCTAGTATTTGAGCTTCTAGAACGTCACTATTCTGGTTGTCTTTCAAGAAGTCACTATTACTGGACATATCATAGGCTGGTCCAGACATAGGTATAAGTGCTTCTGTCTTCTCACACATTATAAGTGTGCCTTCATGTTCCTGATGAGTTGGGGGGAGGTGAATGTGTGTCAAGTATGTGCATGGAGGTCAGAGGACAAACTTTGGGAGTCACCTCTCTCCTTCCTTTCTTTGCAAGTTGCAGGCCACCAGGCTTGTGTGGTAAGTGATTTCATCCACTAAACCATCTCCCCAGCCTCTTTCTTTCTCTGACAGAATCTCATTTTGTCTTCAACCTTGCTGTGTAGCTGAAGATGCCCTTGAATTTCTGATCTGACTAATCCCACCTTCTGAGTGCTGAGATTATAGGTGTGTGACAATACACCTAGTTAGGCCTTTTCTGTTTGTTTTACTAATTCTCAAAACATTGGTAGGCAAAGGCACCATGGTTATTCTTTTACCAAAGAAGTTTAGAACATTCAAATTGCTTACCTGGGGCTGGAGAGATGGCTCAGCAGTTAAAAGCACTGACTGCTCTTCCAGAGGTCCTGAGTTCAATTCCCAGCAACCATGTGGTGGCTCACAACCATCTGTGATGGGATCCAATGACCCCTTCTGGTGTGTCTGAAGAGTATAGCTACAGTGTACTCAAATTACTTACCCAGATATATCTAGCCAATTGAGGGAGGATGGATTTTATCCAGGTCTTTGTATGACACCTAGACTTTATCTGGTAAATATGTAAATATGTCCACATGTCTAGTAAAAGCAAAACCATATTGGTGGGTAGGCTTTGTTTTAGACAGGGTATTTTTTAAAATATTTATTTATTTTGAGACAGGGTCTTTCAACACATCTGGGATGTTTTGGAACTCACTAGGCTGTCCTCAGATTCACGGAGGTCTGCCTGCCTCTGACTCTGAAGGGCTGCAATTAAAAGCAGGCGCCATCGTGGCCGGCTAAAATAAGCATTTTATTTTTTGAGACAGTCTCTGCTGTATCCCAGGCTAGCTTCCAACTCCCTATTAGAACTGAAGATGATCTTGAACACCTGTTTGTCCTGCCTTCACCTCCTAAAGATGTTCCATGTAGCTGGTGCTGGGGATGACCATGGGGTTTTCTACATGCTGAGCAAGCACTCTACCAAACTGAGCTACTTATTAATTTTTAAGTGTATGAGTGTTTTGCCTGTGTGTGCGTGTGAGTGTGTGTGTGTGTGTGTGTGTGTGTGTGTGTGTGTATACCATGTGCATGCAGTGCCTGAGAAGACAGCATTGGGTCCCCTGGAACTGGAGTGACACACAGTTGTGAGCATCATGTAGGTCCTAGGAATCAAACCTAGGTCCTCTGGAAGAACAGCCAGGGCTCTTATTTTCTGAGCCTAGACAGTCTTAGTATGTAGCCTAAGCAGGCCTTGAGACCTGTGGGTCTTTCAAACCATAATCATCTTAAGAAATTTTAAAAGATTTATTTATTATTTGTTTTATATGCATTAGTATTTTGCCTTCTATCTGTGCAGCACATGTATGCTAGATGCCCACAAAGGCTAGAAGAAGACATCAGGTTACCTGAAACTGGAGTTACAGAGAACTGTGAGCTGCCATGTGGGTGATTGGAATTGAACTCTGGTCTTCTGGAAGAGCAGCCAGTGCTCTAAACCAGTGACTCATCTCTCCATCCTCTAGATAAGTAACTTTTGAGCATTTAGCACTCTGTGTAGAATATAAGAAATATCCAGAACACTGTGGACTCATACCTGGGTTTTCGTATTTTGGAAATAAGGTTTTTGCTATTTAGCAAAACTTGCTTTTGTTTGTTTTTCGAGACAGGTTTTTCTCTGTGTATCCTTGGCAGTCCTGGAACTTGCTTTGTAGCCCAGGCTGGCCTCAAACTCACGGAGATTCACCTGCCTCTGCGTCCTGAGTGCTAGGATTAAAGGCATATGCCACCACCTCCAGGCTCTATTTAGCAAATGTTGTTGCTATTTACCCTTGAACTTACCATGTACTCCAGGCTGAACTCAGATTCTCACCAAGCCTCCTACCTCTTCCTGCAGTAGGTTGATGTTAAGAGACAGCTGCCCGAGTCCAGCCTTTTCACGTACAACCTCCATCTTGCTGGCAGGGTCAAACAGGTTACATTCCCAGGTCCGGGAACCAACTCTTATCCTGCTTCTTCAGGTGTTTCATGTGTTGTTTGTTAACCAGTAAGGAATGTAAAGAAGGAAGCTGCCGGTTATCTAAACTAAGGCACACACACTGCAAACACATTGCCTGTTAGGACTTAAATTGGCTCCACACAGCTTGCCTGATCCTTTGTTTCCTTATCATTCTGAATTCCGGGCCAGAAGCCCAGGAGGGGGCCTGATTACAAAAGCTGAGTCGAGGACCCTGAAACCTGGTGACCTGGATAAGGGCAGTCGCCAATGTTTACTTCCTTGCTCAACCCCTGTGTCAAGATATGACTGGAAAATACTACAGCCAGCTCCGCTTTCCCTCGCTTTGGGGTTCCAGCCTTTTAAATGCTGTACATTTTCTCTTCGGGGTCACAGATCAGTTCTAGAGTCTGTTCTGCAGCCCTGATCAATCTGTAGCGGCCCAACTACAGTAAGATTTTGGCATTTGCTTAGATACTTACTAAGATGAATGTTCAAAGACTCAGTCAGTACCCAAGCCTGTGCTGCTGTCCCTGAGTGACCAGTTTTCGCTAATTCCAATAAGGTCTTGCTTTGCTGGACTCTTGTGACTGCTTGGGTTGTTTTGTTTTCTCGGATCCCAACACCAGGTACTAGCATATAGGGATGTCCCATGATGCTGGGCCGTACCTGTGGGTTTTGTCCTATTTATGTGTCTGTTTCTACTTGAATGGACCCATGTATGTGCAAGTGTCAGGCCAGGGCTTTGTGTGTATGTTCTACTACTGACCTATGCTCCCAGCCCATCTTATCCCATGTTCTCAGAGACACTTAGCATTGTCATCACGTGGGTGTGAGGTGTCCAACTTAGCTCTTTAATGATATGCTACATCTTCTGATCTGTGATGGCTGCTTTGGATTTCCAAAGTCTGAGACTATTTTCCTCTTGATTTTTCTATTTAACAATGTGTGTGCTTATGTGGGTGGGAATGTGGAAGCCACAGGTCAATGTCAGGAATAGATCCTCAGGTGTTTTCTCTCTCTCTCTCTCTCTCTCTCTCTCTCTCTCTCTCTCTCTCTCTCTCCAGGTTCTCTTATTGGCTGGCCAGGGAGCCCCAGAGGCCCTTCTGCCTCCAATTCCCCAGCATTGGGACTCCACACAGTCACCACCACAGCCAGGTCTCTGACATGAGTTCTGTGAATGGAGCTCTGGTCCACATGGTTGCAATGCAAGCACCACCCGCCAAGCTATGCCCCTAGCACAGGGTTTTACTATTTTTCTGTAGGCAGTTTTCTTACAGGCTTTTAGAATTTAGTTAGATTTATTTGCTATGTGCCAGGCCCTGAGTGCCTTGCAGTTGACCATTGAGCAACACACCCAGGTATTTTCACTCTTTTGATAGAACAGGGAGTAGCACATTCAACGTTTGTGCGTTGTATTCAGGCTTTGTTTAAACTGAGGTGTAGGTATTCCCCTATGTCGTCAGCCAAAGCTGCTCACTGCTTCTGTCACTTTCAGGTCAACAAGCCTCGTGGGATTTACAGCTGTGCTTGGTGTAGACAGGAATCCGATCTCATTTTTTCCCTCCTATAAATGCACAGCCCAAGGTCAAGTACATCCTTTCTCCTAACTCTGCTGTGCTACCTTTTATTATTACTAAAAATTTTGTGACACCTTTGTTATTATAAACTATCCATAAAGGTGAGCCTGCATCTTGCCTCTCTATGGTCTTCCATTAGTACGTTTATCCATCCGGACATTATCTTAATTTTTTAAATTACAAGCAGCTTTATTTTCTGGTAGCGCAAGTGTACCTCCTCTCACGTCTTGATATTTTTGAGGCTGGGATGGCTCATTCAAACTGATCCATTCAAATGTTTTAAAGAGTGTGTGGGTCGTGTATGCAAAAGGCATGCTTAGAGAATTAATAGGAGAGCAGAGAGAGGCTCCTTTTTGTTTCCAAGTCATCCTCCCAAGGGTAAGAACCTATAGCCACCGTGCCAATCACTCTGTAGGGAGACCAGAATGCGTCAGCAGGCTCCCTCGTCATTTATCCCACAGGGATAAACACATCTCAAATCCCAGATCTGAATCCAAAGAAGATATAATACTCCCTGTACATATTTTCCACCCGCGGCGCGATGCTGCTGGAGGAATACTTAGCGATTCCTGCCCTTCGCTCGGAGAAACACCCCAAGGACCGTGAGAAACAATACTGACCATTTGTCAGTTAAGTGACTGTTGTCTAATTGAAACACAACCTCGCTGGGTGAGCAACGCAGAACCAAGATCAAAACACGGGTTTATGACCCCTAAACGCACAAGCCTCCGGGAACCACTCGCTTGTATCCAATCAGAAGTCCCCTGGCGCCACTTGCCCGCCCCCTGGACCTTTCCGGCCACTTCATTCGCGGTTCACAAAACAATCCCGCGGCGCGTTCTGCACAACAGCCAATCAGATGGCAGGGGCGGGGACTGCCAGGCGCGCGGAGAGCTGCGGCGGTACCCAGACTGGAAAACCTCGGAAGCCTTCGGGTTCTTTCGTTTTCCCTCCAGGGTAAAGTTATGTTCAGTCTTCCATCAACACGTTTATTTTTCCGCTCTACTCGGCGCGCGTGCGCAGTGCCTCCCAGCCCAGGCTGTTCCTGAAATGTAAGCGTGTTGGGACACAGGGAGGAAAGCTGAACGTCCATCCTACAGGTTAGTGCATTTCCCGCGGAGGCTCGGGTTGGTTGCTACTTCCTACAGGCCCCAAAACAGGGATTCTAAGGCCAAAAAAAGGTTCAGTGAGGTCCCACCGAGATTTGAACTCGGATCGCTGGATTCAAAGTCCAGAGTGCTAACCATTACACCATGGGACCTGCTGGCGGCTTAAGGCGCCCGGCAGCCTTCTCAAGCCACGGGACGTTGGGCTACCTTTTCTAAGCTTCGCTACACTTGGCTTGGGCCCGTGGTCGGTGGCGGGCCGACACGGAACCACCGAGATTCCCATGTCCTTACGAATTCCAAACGTTCATGGGCCCCGAGGTGTCACCTCTTCCGGTGCTCCTCCTGGGGTCCCGGCTCTTGACCGGGACTGGGGCGGCGGGTTGTCGGGTCGTACCAAGTCCGGAGAAAGCCGACTCCGGTCCCGGACTCCGGGCAGGAGGTTCGGCGCACGCAGTCTGGGCTTTCTGCTTGTTTTGTGCGTTTATTTTAGGAGGGCTGAGGCGAGGACGTTTTGGCCCAGTGGGGAAGGACGCGGACTGGCACGTGGTGGCACAGCCGTTCAAACCCCGGACGAACCTGGGGCACAGACGGGGATGCTGGAGAGTGCGCCCCACATGGATGCGGCAGCCCCTGCTCGGCGCTATGCAAATTATCTGTAGGGAGTTTGGCGCTTCCAGTTCTGTACTTCCGCCCGCGCTTCTAAAGGCCGGCCGGACTTCTAGCTCTCCAATCCTTAGAAAAACCCAGTCAGAATTTTAACAGTACGCAGACGCACACGCACATCCCGTAAACCAACAACAAAACCCCCCACTTCTGCGCTCTCTAGTGATTCATTTTCCCTAAATGCCTTTCTGCGATTCTGCAGGTCAGTCAACAGTTTGACTCAGCAATTCACCTTCAGATCATTATCCTACTGGACATCCATCTGTGTCTCAAGGCTGCTATATACTGTTTATTATAATGCAGTGAGAACTGGCCCCATACCGATGGCTATTGTATAAAGAGTTTAAAAAATAACCTGTGTGCAAGGCACAGAAATTCTTTTGCTCACAGATAAGCACTAAGGACATTAGGAATGTTAAATACTCAGGGATGTCTGTTCAGTGAGAGAGAAGTATAACGTGTCTTCTGCCCAGAAGACTGGGAGTGGATGTGGTTAGTAGCTGTGACCTGAGACTGATAGGCTGAGGTCGCCAGTTCCTCCCTGGACCCTTATCATTGAGCATGTTTCTGAAAGATGTCCCATGTACTTTACAGTCATGTCTTAAGCTTTGCTATGCACAAGTGATTGGGTTAATTATCACCAGGAAAGTTTTCACCAAATAAACTACTTGGGGTCAGACTTGAAAAGTTTGAACCACCACTGGCTACTTAATTGTGTTGAATTCTTGTTTCCTACAGATCATCACTCTGCTGACCTTAGTGATCACAGAGACAGTCCCCCACCCCCAAACTTGTATTGAGACAAAAGACCAAACCAAACAGCTCTGCTTTTCACTTTTTATGCATAAGATACTGTTCACAAGCAAACAGAAGAGCTATGCACTGTGCAATCTATTTGCTGTATGAAATTGTATTCGTCAGGGTTCTATAGGGTAGCAACTTATAATATGAATACTTACATATATAGATATTTCTGTATATGAGTAATTGTATATTATAAATATATATTCATATAGAGTATATATTAAAGGTGTGACTTCCCACCTCAAGATCTAGATTTGAAGTGGATCTTCCTACTTCAAATTGTGCAAAAGTCCCTCACAGGTATGCCCTCCATTTTTGGACTTTAGTTAATCTCAGATGTAGTCAAGTTGATATCCAAAAATAGCATGTCTCACTTTCTCAATGTTTTTGCAGATCTGGGTGACACTAGACTGTGTCCAAGGTAGATACACTTATTCTCTAGGCTACTGTGTGTGTGTGTGTGTGTGTCTGTCTGTCTGTCTGTCTGTGTCTGTGTGTGTTGGGGGGGGGTGCACACCTTTAATCCCAGCACTCGGGAGGGGCAGAGGCAGGCAAGTTGAGTCTATAGAGTAAGCTTCAGGTCAGCCAGGGCTGGGCTACACAGGGAAACCCTATCTCCAAAATAAATAAATAAATAAGAAAAGAAAAATAGTTTGTAACTCTTGCATATTATCAGAAGAAACACTAAAGATTTTCCGTTTTGAGAAATAAACCCATGTGACATTGAGCTTCTGGATAAGTTTTCTCTGTTGACAAAATAAGCCAACTCATGCCAAGTTAAAGTATAAAGGCAGGTTTATTGGGGGCAGCTCTTGGGTTGGTTCACCAGTCCCAAGGAATGAGACCAGGGAAGTTACCTTGCAGACAAAGAGACAGAGGGACAGGGGAAGAGAAATACAGAGGGGACGGGGGGGGGGGGCAGGATGCCCAGATGAAAACAAAATGTCCTGGATTATATAGTGAAGAGGCTCAGAGGAGAAGTCCAGCCTTTCTCAGCTGGAGAGTTCAAGTAGGAACTGAGGGATGCTGGGAGAACCTGGAGGCCAGGTCTGCTTTGGTATGTTAAATAGGAACCTCAACCTCTTGTCCTGGGTCTGAATCCCAACACTTCTATTCTATTAGGCCTTATCATCCCTCAAGGCTGAGCCTGAACTGTAGGCATTAGTAGACCTCATTTTTCCTGCTTACTTCATTCTTACAAAGGCCCCATGAGCTGGGCATGGTGGCACATACCTTTAATTCCAGCACTCTGTGGGCACAGGCACGCTCCTCTCTGAGCTCCAGGACAGCTAGGGCTACATAGAGAGACCTGCCCCCACCCTCCCAAAGGGTCCTATGGCAGCACATTGGCATAATCAATGTTCCCTACCCCTTTCTCTTTCTCTTTCCCCTCCCTGTCCCTCTACCCCCACCCCCACCCCCGTCTACTCTCCAGGGTTCACTATGTAGCTCCCCTGCCCCACAACTGGCCTGGTGTGGGTTCTCAAGAAGATTATATTCCTACAGCCTGTAGATGACAGTTCCATCTGCATTTACAAGGGTGACAGTGACTGCCCTTGTGTCTCCACTTTCTCTGCTCAGGTTTGTCCCAGGCATTCCCCACACCTTCTTTCTTAGCTTAATTTCACTAATTGGCACCCTCCCTATAACCCTACTTGTACTCCTTGGGTGGCATTAAAAGATTGCTTCCCTGTTCTTGCTTACCACAGTGTGAGTTAGCAGGAAAGGGGGTTCTTTTGGGGTTTTTTGTTTGTTTTTGTTTTTTTTAATCTGCCCTCTCAGTCTACTTGGTGTGGCTGGCAATTCTCAAGAGTAGGCCTTGGTGATTCATAGTCTTTAAATGTGGCTAGTGTGTTCACAGACTTGGTCACTGAACCACTTGCTTTGGGACTCAGGAAGACCCAAAGGAAGAAATGTTCCAGTTTTGTGTTCAGAGACTCTTAATATCGCACTGCCATGTGACACTTACCTTGGGAAGATGGGGACAAACATCTACTCACTCCAATCAGGAACCAATGACAGACCAAAATAAGGTCACCACCCAAGTCCAGTGTAGAGGACTGATGAGTTTTGTTGGGGTTCCATACAGAGGTATGGGTAAGGGATTACCACAGCATCAGAAATGACTCAGAAGACAGCTGCACCATGAGAGTTCATCATGTCACAAAAGCTGTAAACTTGGAGCTCTCTGTACAACTTGCAGACAGCTCAACAGGTTAGAGAATGTCTGCTTTAGGCAGCTCAACTTGTCTGAGAGTGCCTCTCAGCAGTCCTTACAGCTAATATATTTGGATAGGAGGGAGCCTAGTGTGTCTGGTGGGTTTTAGGGAGTTCCTGAACCCTTTGAGTTGAATGGAATGTTTCATGTCCTTTTAGAACATCCTGTGTCCCTGGGGAAGAGGTGTTACTGGATCATAGGAAACTAACACAGTCTCTCTCTCTCCTCTCTCTCTCTCTCTCTCTCTCTCTCTCTCTCTCTCTCTCTCTCTCTCTCTCTCTCTCTCTCTCTCTCTCCCCCTCTCTCCCTTCCTCACCCCCTCCATCTTGACTGTTTCTCTCTCCTGGAGGATGGTTCCAAATCTTGAAGTAGAGAAAAGACTGTGCTTGAGCACGCTAATGATAACCCTGTTAAAATGGAGGCTGTTACATTTGCTGTGAGAATGCCCAGGGTTACAGACTGGCAGCTACACCTTACTCTGTATTCTGTGAATCTGAACTCAAGTCCTCATGATTGGGTAGCAAAACACTTCACCTTCTGAACCATTTCCTCAGCCCCTGATTTGGGTTTTGGTTTTGTTCTGAAAAAAACCAGAGCTCACTGTATAGGCCTGGCTGGAGGATCTCTGAATTCAAGGCTGGGATTAAAGGACCACAGCACAACTAGCTGGTGTGTCATTCCCAGTCTCCTTACCCCCTCCAAGCTGGTGTTTGGCTTTCTATGGTCTAACCCAGAGCAATAATCACCCCAGGAAGTAAAAAATAAAATGTACGTATGTTCAGAGTGTTGAAATTTGCGTAAAGGGTAAATTGGAGTAAATGTAAGATTTAAAATTAGTATTTTTTCAGCCGGGCAGTGGTGGTGCATGCCTTTAATTCCAGCACTTGGGAGGCAGAGGCAGGCAGATTTCTGAGTTCGAGACCAGCCTGGTCTACAGAGTGAGTTCCAGGACAGCTAGGGCTACACAGAGAAACCCTATCTGAAAAAAAAAAAAAGGAAAAGAAAAATTAGTATTTTCATGATTTTAGAAGTTATTTTTATTCTAGAATATTCTATAATCTTAACATCCATTTTAATATCCCATTAAAATCAAAATATAAAAATTTTGATGAATAAGTATCATATTTAAAAGTCAAAGTTTAAAAATCAAGACAGAGGGCTGGAGAGATGGCTTACGGGTTAAGAGCACTGACTACTTTTCCAGAGGTCCTGAGTTCTATTTCCAGCAACCACATGGTGGCTCACAACCATCACAAGGGATCTGATGCCCTTTTCTGATGTGTCTGAAGACAGCTACAGTGTACTCATATATACAAAATAAATAATTCTTTAAAAACAATCAAGCCAGAAATCATGGTTCATGCCTCGTACCTCAGCACCGGGAAGTGGAGGCCAGAAGATTGCCATGAGTTTGAGGTCAGTCTGTTCTACACGTGAGTGCTAGGCCAGGCAGTCTTGACAAAATAAAATCAGAATTATTTGGTTAATATTCACTCATTCATTTATTTTCAACTTATTTTGTGTGCATATATATGCGCCTGAGTGTGTGTGTGCACCATTTGTATACAGGAGCCTTTGGAGTAAGAAGATGCTTCCAGTCCCCTGAAACTGCAGTTACTGAAGTTGTAACTCATCACGTGGGTCCTGGGAACTAATCGGTCCTCTCTGTGAGTACGAATCACTCTTAAGCAGTGAGCTCTCTCCTAGTCATTCATTTAAAGATGGGCTTTTACGTAGCCCATGCTGGCCTTGAACTCAATCCCCCTCCTTCAGTTATTGAGCTTTGGGATTACAACACTACACCAACCATAGCATCTGGCTTTGAATAACATTATTTTAGATCAACTTTTTGTTTGTTTGTTTTTCAAGACAGGGTTTCTCTATAGCCTTGGCTGTCCTGGAACTCCCTCTGTAGACCAGGCTGGCCTCGAACTCACAGAGATCCACCTGCTTCTGCCTCCAGAGTGCTGGGACTAAAGATGTGCGCCATCACCTTCCAGCCCCTGTCTTTGTCGCTTATTCCCCGCCCTTTTCCCCTCTGAAGCAGATGAATCTGTGCTGAGAGCTTGGTCTTGGGATGTCTTGAACTGACTTCAGGGCCCTACATTAGCTCCAGCTACTCTGCTCCCTGTCCCCCTTCTTAGGGGTCTGCTTTTGGTACCCCAATGTCCAGTCCTATATTTTTTGTTGCCCGCAGCTAATCTGTTTATGGCATTTCCTGTTCTTTGCACTTTTAAGTGGAGCAGTACAGGTGGTTCTTGAAGTGGTGCAGCGCTAGCTTGAACTGGACCTGAGAATTGGTGTTGGTCCGGTATCTGGCATAAGACATCTCCAAGGCAGCCAGCTTTGGATCCGTTGATAGTGTTCTTTTTTGGTGGTCTACAATCACCCCTGGGCACGAGCCCACCAACAGGCTCCCCAGCCCATCAATAAAGAACTCTGCAAAGAGAGGAGGAACAGGAGACAAAAGGGAGCTAAAAACGGGCAGCCGTGGTTCCCCGCCCACACCTGGGGGGAGAGGCTGGTTCCTAACCACAGGACAGTGTAGCCACACACTTGGGAGCCCTGGAACTGGAAGGGAAGGAATAGCCTCAGTGTCTCAGATTGGAATGTGGGCATCAGTACCACTGGGTTCCACTAAACGGTACTGTGGGTTCTGGAGAGGAGGGGAGAGGGAGAGGGCGGTCCCTAAGTGCAGTTGTAGGTGGGAAAGACTTTATGAAAGAAGACTGAGGTCGAGAAAGGTAAAGGACTTCGAGGAAGGAAGAATGTGTCTCAAGTAGGCAGAGGCAGCAGAGGGAGACACCGAGAGGTGACGGTGGCAAGGGGCACCATGAGCTCCACAGTCTGGGGTGAAAGGAGGAGATCCCCAGGGTAGGAAGAAGGAGTTTCCAAGGAGGACCCCTTTTCCCATTCCCTGCCATGCTCCTCCAAGCTTCTCACCTCTGTGGGCTACTCGTTGCAAGATGGGATCAAAACCGACTCTTCGGAGTTGCTCCGTGTGAGCCAAAAAGAAGTTTACAACGCCACTGGTCAGCGAGCATCCAGGGAAGCCATCGAGGGCCTGGAATGATCCCTGCCTCTGGTGAAGACAGCCCCCATTCTCGCTCTGTTCCAACAACAGCCTGAACTGGAAAGACACTTCCTGCACGCTGCCACCCACCTAGTCAGCAAACAGAAACCAGGGTCTGAGCAGGATCAGTGTTCATGCCTCTAGAAAGTTCCCTGGACCGCAGCTCTTAAGAGAATAAGAACTGTACTCTGTGGATCTAGCCTCCAAAGGACCCTCGGTGGCTCTGTCGTGTGGCCACAGCCCTTCCCACACTGCCACTGGGTCATTAAATCCCTGCCTCCACATGCAGGCATGCACATACAAATGTGTATACATATACATACACACTTGCTTTGTAGCTGAGGCTGGCCTCAAACTCCCATCCTGCTTCCGTGGGTATGCACTACCACACACTGTATAACTTTAAGGGTTTGGTTTTTTTTGTTTTTAAGGGCTTACTCTATAGACCAGGCTGGCCTTGAACTCACAGAGATTCTCCTGCTTCTGCTTCCCCAATGCTAGGGTTAAAGGTGTGTACCACCAGGTCCAACTATATTTCATATTTAAAATAAATGTGGGGAGGGTTCAGAAATGACTCAGTGGTTAAAAGCATTTATTCCTGTAGAGGACCCGAGTTCCATTCCCATCCAATACTCATGTGGGTGGCAGCTCACACCCATCTGTAACTCCAGTTCCAGGGGGTCTAACACCCTCCTTTGGCCTCTGTGGGCACAGATATACTCGAAGGCAGAACAACTATACACATAAAATAAAAGGAAATAAATCTAAAAAATAATTTCTTAAATGTTGTGACTGAACAAGAACATGGTTCTCTTAAACCTCATATAGTCCAAAAAAAAATAATTGGAAATGATGTATAAATATGCTTTTTAAAAAAAAAATAGAACAATTGGGGCTGGAGAGATGGCTCAGTGGTTAAGAGCACTGACTGCTCCGAAGGTCCTGAGTTCAAATCCCAGAACCCACATGGTGGCTCACAATCATCCATAATGAGATCTGACGCCCTCTTCTGGAGTGTCTAAAGACAGCTACAGTGTACTTACATATATATAATAAATAAATGAATCTTAAAAAAATAATAGAACAATCGTAAACTTTTTTTAGTGTGGGGTATAAAATTTGCTCAAAGACAACAATCGTCAAAAGCAGAACTCCTGCGCACTGGCCGAGCTGTGAGCCCCTCATCCCCTCAGCTCCTCCCTGACACTAGCATTCCTTCCTCCTCCATCCTTCCTCATCACTACAGGTCGCAGCCGGCTGAGCTTGGCCATTGTCCCTTACCACATCCAGTTCAGTTTTCTCCAGGACATCCACCAGTACCTCAATCTTGGTCTTGTTGCTGAAGAGATAGTCATCGTCCACCCAGAGGACATATTTAGTAGTCACCTGTGAGATGGCCAGGTTCCTACCAGCAAACCAGCCCTGCAGGCAGCACAGGGTTAGGTCAGCAGTTGTCATCTCACCTCCGGGATTTTTTTTTTTTTTAATTCCCAGGGCCAGGCTGCCACCCCCCAACCCCCCCCACCCCCCGCCATGGGTGAACTTGGAATCTATGGAATTCCATAGGTGACAACTACTGTCTGCCTCCGAGAAAAATGGCAGGGACAGTGACTTTCTGGATCAGGGGCTGAGACAAAGATTGGAAAGTGCCCCCCCCTTGTTCCAGTGACCTCTGTGAATGACTGGAGGCCTCTCTCATCTTACAGTTGCCTTCTACCTCCTGGGAGATGTTGGTTTGGGAGACATTTGCTCTCAGTGATACCCTTTGCCTTTCTACGCTTGGCGGAAGATCGGAGGACAGAGGGAGGGAAGGAAGCAGACGGGGCAGGGAGAGAGCGAGAGCTTAGCTCGGGCACAATCACAGGGACAAAAGGCTGCCATGGCTCCACACATCACAGTCAGCTGTCAGGTCCCATATGTTACCTGTAAGAACCCCTGTCAATTTCCCCGTCAATAGGAGGAGGGTAGAATAAACTCACACTTCATTAATGTGGGATAACGAGATTGATCCATTTTCCCTCTACATCTGATCAAGAAAGCCCTGACCCCTCTTACCACGGGACTCTTTCCCTAGAGAACATCATGAAAGCAGCTGACTCTGGGGCCTGCTTGTTCCGGGAGCTAGATGGGGACATACCTTCCCAAAGGGCATGGGGTAATACTCCACGTGATCATCTTTAATTTCCAGGGGCTCCTTGCTGTCATCCGCTACAATCACGGTTAAGTCTGGGTAATATTTTCGAATACTCTGAAGCAGGATCTTAAACTTGTAGGGACGGAAAAAAGTCTTCGTGGCAATGGTCACCAGGTCTCTGAGCTTCCTCTCTAGAGGAGAATGTAAAAGTGGATGCTAGAACCCACCTCCAGATTTGCATTGTTCAGATGGGTTTTGCTTTGTTTCCTACCAGGCCAGGGATTCGAACCTAGGACCTCACGCATGCTGAGCAAGCATTCTACCAACTGAGTTACACTCCCATTATCTGATGGCCTCTTTATCCTCTAACCTGTCAGCATTAGGGACCTCATGCCTTCTGGACACAGGTACTTAATCAGAGTTTTTTTTTAGTGACACGGGAAATAAAGACATTTTAAGGTTACCCAACTTGGTGAAATCTTTTTGTCCTTGGTTGAGTTTGCTAAGCCATTTCCTGCTGCCTGGATTCTTCAGTTCCAGCTTCCCTGTTAGCAACCCCTTGAGTCCTGCTCCTACCTTAACTACTAGAAGTTGAGATGCCCAGAGCCCAGGAAGAGAAGAAAAGGTCTAAAAACCTCATGGCCTACCTTTGCCATCAGTTCTGAGAAGAGCTTCACAGGAGAAGTTTACCTGCCTCTATCTCAGGAAGGCATGGTTAGAAAGAAGTCTACTTGAAGACCAGAAGACCTGGACTAGGCTGGTCACCATAAAGCACATGATTTGTAAAGACAAAACAAGAAACCCACAAGACTTGGAGAAGCTGGGGAGATGCTCAGTGGTTGAAATATTTGCCATTCAAATGTGCAGTTCCCCAGGTTCACATCCCCAGAGCCCATAGAAGTGTCAGGGGAGTGTAGCAGGATACCTGTAATTCTAGCTTCAGAAGATGGATTCAGGGGATCCCCAGGGTAAGCTGGCCAGGGAGACTAGCTCTGGCTTTGACTCAGATCCCATTTCAGTGAGCCAGGCAGAAGTGCCATGGAGGAGGGTTCCAGGCAGTAACCTTGGTCCCAACACGTGCTCTTCATGTACATGTGCATGTGTTCACGGGCAACATCGATACGCAAGCAGACGTGTCTACACACAAGCACAACCTGTGTGTGTAAGCATGGAAAAGGATAAAAGAAAAAAGCTTGGAAAAGAAAAAAGGATCAGCTCTTCCACAGGAAAGACACCAAGATACAAACCCTGGGCGCAACAAGCAGAAGCTGCTCTTGCAGACAACTTGGGTTCACAGCACCCACCTGGTTGCTCCCAACCACCTGAAACTGCAGTTTCAGGGGCTCTGGCACCCTCTTCTGGCCGCCATGGGCACTGAGTGAGCATGTGGTTCAAATATGTAAGTGTAAGCAAACCCACACAAATAAATATGTTGATCTTAAAGAGATTCGACAGGATAGATTGCTCAGCGGCTAAGAGCACCGACTGCTCTTCCAGAGGTCCTGAGTTCAAGTCCCAGAAACCACGTGGTGGCTCACAACCATCTGTAATAGGATCTAATGTCCTCTTCTGGTGTGTCTGAAGATAGCTACAGTGTACTCATATAAATAAAATAAATAATATTTTTAAAAAGATTTGACACTCACTGATAATAAAAAATCTTAGAAAGGAAATGGAAGAAGAGAGGTTTCTTGCCCTGAAACACCTGCCACATGGCGACATGCTAGAATTTTCTTCTTAAAGTCAGGAGCAAACAAAACTGCCTGCTGCTATTACTCAACACCATGATGGAGATTGTAGCCAAATATAACATGACAAGTATCTTAGTTACTGTTCTATTGCTGTGAAGAGACACTATGACCTAGGTAAGTTATAAAGGAAAGCATTTGAGGCCTTACTTATAGTTTCAGAGGGCTAGTTCATAACCATCATGGCTGGAAGTATGTTAGCAGACAGGAAAGTGTGGCACTGAAGCCATAGCTGAGAACTCGCATCCTGATCCTGATATGTTGCAAGGAGAGAGAGAGCGAGCGTGAGAGCGCGCACTGGGTATGGGAGGCAGAGGCTGCAGGTTGGTGAATCAAGACCAGCCTAGGCTGTGCAACAAAACCCAACCTCACAAAACAAAAAGAAAAGTCACTTGGGACTGAGAGGATAGCATGGCAGATGAAGTACAGCTGCACAAACATGAGGATCTAAGTTCAAATCCTCAGCACCTACTCAATAGCCGTAACTGTAATCCCAGTGAGATGGAAGGTGGAGACGGGAGTGTCTCCGGAAGGTCTAGGGCCAGGTACCTTGGTACATACAGTAGCAAACAAAAAAGGGAGACCTTGCCTCACCTAAGGTGGAAGGAAGGCGAGGGCAACACCTGAGATTGTCATCTGACTTCATGTCCCCACTGTAGCAGGAGTGCTTGCTGGTGTGCTGGCCCACACGCTCATATACACTGGCATGCACACACAAACGCACATGAGAGTGCAGACACACATCACTGAATGCTGTAATCTCACCACTAACATGGCTGAGTCCAGAGAATTACCAGTCTATCCTGGAATATAGAAGGGATGGAAATCTAACTGTTGGTAGAGTGCCTACCTAATACCCCCAAAGCCCTAGGCTTGATCCCTAGCAACTGAGCTTGGAGGTGCTTGCATAAGTTTCCAGCCCTGGGGGAAATGAGGCAGGAAGTCCAGGAGTTTAATAATATTCTCAACTATATACATAATTTGAGCTCATCCTGGGCCAAATGAGACTTTGTCTCAAAAAGGAACTGAGGGAACTGGAGAGATGTCTTGGCAGTTCAGAGCATGTACCGGTCTTGCCAAAGACCAGAGTTTGGTTCCCAGCACCCATGACAGGTGGCTCACAACCACCTATAACTCCAGCCCTAGAAGATTGAAATTCTGACCTTTGTGGACACCCATACACAGGGCACATGTGCACACGTGTATACACACACAATTAAAACGAATAAAAATGAATCTTAGAGAAAAAGTGTTCCCTCTGTCTTAGTTACTTTTCTACTGCTGTGAAGAGACACCACAACCAAGGCAGCTTATACATAAATCACGTAACTGGGGGCTTGCTTACAGTTTCAGAAGGTGGGTCCTTGGCCATCATGGCTGGGAGAAAGGCAGCAAGCAGGTAGACATGGTGTCCCCCAGTGACGCACCTCCTACTCCTTCCCAAAACAATTCCACCAGCTATAGACTAAGCATTCAAATATACGAGTCTGGGGGGAGCCCTTGTCATTTGAAATCACCAGGCCCGACACAATGCCAAAGCCCCAGGGATAAGAACCTTACCAGGTCCAGGGTCATACAACTTGGGTACAGTCTGTTGTTTGATAGTCACTGGAAACTTGGCCACTGACGACTGGGATTCCACACTCACTGGAAGGAGAAGAGAGGTCAGAGCCCAGGCAGTATTAGGTGCGATCAGACTCTGATGCCCCAATGACCCAAGGAGGCCAGCAGCTGTAGAGAGAGTCCTACCTATGAGGAGGCTGAGGGCCCATGTACTAATAACCACTGTACCTTAGAACACAGGGTCATTTTCTGAAGGGAAATGCTTTAAAATCTGAAGGTGGGAGGATGCTTACTACAACTATGAAGGATAACCTAGGACCTCTAGCCTCCCTGATACCACCTCCCAAGTGTTAGGATCTTAGGCATAGCACTCCCGTGCCTGATTTCACATGATGCTGGGTCTCAAACCCAGAGCTCTGTGCATGCTAGGCAAGTACACTACCAACTAAGTGGAACTTTCATTTGTGCATGTTACATTCCCCCCCTCCCCTGTTCCTTTGGTATACAGCAACTCAAAAAGGAAAACGATACTTTTAACTGGTGCAGACAAAAACTGAGGCTATCCTGAGGGTGGCAAGATTTGTTTTCCCAGGAGTTTCTGTAAGGGGTGGGGGTGGAGAGAGACAAGGTCATATCCTTGGAACTGGCCACATTCTCTCTCTGAAGGAATGTTCACAAGATATTGATGCACAGGCTGGTTAGGCTAGTTATTTCCCCAACAGAAACTGAAGCAACTTTAAAGGTTCCAGAGAGGTCATCAAAGCGGCTCAGCAGGTGAAGGCGCTTGCTGTTAAACCCAATGACCTGAGTTTGATCCCTGGGATTCACATGGTAGGAGAGAACCAACTCCTACAAACTGTCTTCTGACTTCCATATAGCCACTGTGATATATTCATGCCACACACACACACACACAATAAAAAGTGAATGGAAATTAAACAGATAAATCAATGGCTGCAAAGGACAGTTAACAGGACTGGATAAGACAAGACAAGCATAGAGACATACGGCTGTGATTTCAGCATTATGGAGCCTGAGGCATAGGAATTGAGAATTTGAGGCCAGCCTGAGACACACACAGAAGATCCTGCCTCAACAAATGGACAAACAAGTAAACAAAAAATAAGCAGAGTGTGGGGGTACACACCTGTAACCCCAAAGCTTGGGAAAGGAAGGGAGGGGGATCTGGAGTTCAAGACCAGCCAGTCACAACTACAGAAGAGAGTTTGGAAAATCCTGGGTTACACGAGAGCATATCTCAAGAAACAATCAGACTCGGGATATAACTGGGTTGGTAGAGAAGTTGTCTACACAGGAGGGCCTGGCTTTGACTCCCAGCGCCACATAAACTTTACTTAGGCCTATAATCCCAGTGTACAGGGGTTAGAGACTGGAGGCATACAAGTTCAGAGTCTGAAGTTAGCCTGGGCTATCTATGACCCTGTATCAAGCAAAACAAAACTCCATCAATAACAGATACAATGGGATAGTGCTGTGGTTTGGATCAGTATCCCCAAAGGTCTGCACAGGATAGGTATAAGCCACTGTTGTGACATTGGGAGCCCTTAGAAACTAGGGTATGATAGGAGGTGTTCAGGTCCCTGTGGGCATGCCTTTAAAGTGACAGTAGGATCAGCTGCTTCCTAGCTGTGAGGTCTTCTCTGTCATACAGCTCCACCATACTATGGTGCCTCGCCACAAGGGCCAATCCACCACAGACTGGAGCCTCCAAGTCTGTGAGCCTGAGCCTTTCTGTTTTGTATGTTGTCTCAGGTATCAGCCACAGTGACAGGACTCTGACTTGGTGTCCACGTGTACAAGGCAAGCAGTGTCAATGACCTTTCTCAAGTCACTCTGTGGGGTCAGTGGCAGAGGGCACTCTATTGGGTGCAGTAAGTAGGAAGGTAACTGTCTGGGCTCAGAAACTGGCACACAGGAAGAGTCTTGGAGGAAGGTTTTGAAAGGGTTTGGTGGTGTGCTTTTTCAGCATTTTGTGATCAGAAGACAGACTCTCACCTGTGTCCACTTTGTGGATATGGTACACTGTGCTGGTGTATGTCACATGCTGAAGGATGAAATTCAGGACCTTCCGGTGTCTGGTGGAAATGGTCAGCTGCCTCTGGCCTCTGCCCTGAACCTCATTGTCTGGGACATCAGCAAGGGTGTTCAGTGTCCCCAGAGAAGCTTTCAGGGTAATCTAGGGGTGACATTAGAAGTACTCATATTTATTGTACAGCTGTCAGTCACTCCTGTCCATCTCTAGAAGCTCATACTACCCAATAAAACATCATTCCCACCTGACCACAACTCCTTAAGTCTCCCATCCTCTAAACCCTGAAAGGTTCTAAATGCCATGGATGGAGAAAAATCCATTCACAGGAAAGGCAAGTACCCAGGATGGCCAGCAGGGGGCAGAGTACCAGGTAGTGAGATCTATCAGGAGCTAGGACAGGATAAGGCAAATTGTAAAGGGAATAGATACTACAACTAAGCCTACCCTTACCCTCTTTTCCCCCAAGACCTAAAGACTCATGGAGTTAAAGGACGTATTCCTGCAAACATCTTAGTCTTTATGGAACATTGTTCATTGAGATTTCTTCTAGAGCTGGATGGTGGCAGCACACACCTTTAATCCCAGTATTTGGGAGGCAGAGGCAGGCGGATCTCTGTGAGTTCCAGGCCAGCCTGGTATACAGAGTGAATTTCAGAACAGTCAGTGCTACACAGAGAAACTCTTGTCAAAAAAAAAAGAAAAAAAGAAAAAGAAAAGAAAAAGAAAAGAAAGAAAGGAAGGAAGGAAGGAAGAAAGTTCTAGATTATTTCTTCTCTTCTTTTCCTCCTCCTCCTCCTCTTCCTTCTTCCTCTTCTCCTCTTCCTCCTCCTCCTTCTCCTCCTCCACCTCCTCCTCCTCCTCATCATCTCTCAACAAGGTCTCTGACATCTCACCATGTTGTCCAGAGCAGCCCTGATGAGCTCAAGAGATCTTTCTGCTTCCTGCCACCACCACCCTAATAGCTGGCACAACAGATAGGGGTCCCCTTGCCTTGCTCCATGCTGCAGTTGCTACTGATGTCTGTCAGTCACTCCAGGTCCTCTACTCTCGGACATCTGAGGGGAGTTTTCCAGGGTTTGGTTCTGGATCTTTTTCTCTTATTGGAGTACAACTCCCTGACAGAGAACATCCATCATCAACTAGGTACTATCAGTTTTCAAGTGGTTTCAAAATGTTTATTGTAGCCCAGTTTGGTGGCACATGTTTTTAGTCCCAGATCTCTGCTGTCTGAGTTTGAAGCTAGTTTAGTCTACACAGGGAATTCTAGGCCAGTCGGGGTACAGTAGTGAGACCTTGTCTCAAAAAAAATAGACAAAATGTTTGTCTCTGACTCATTCTACTGCCTTCACCATTGGCCCTGTGTAGTGGTTTGAATGAGAACAGCCCCCAAAGGCTCATGTGTTTGAATACTTGGTCTGCAGTTGGTGGAACTGTTTGGGAAGGATTAGGAAGTATAACCTTGTTGGAGGAGGTATATCACTGGGGCAGGCTTTGAGGCTTCAAAAGCTCCACACCTTCCCCAGTGGGCTCTCTGCCTCTTGCTTTTAAGATGCAGCACTCAGCTGTTCCTGCCACCATGCCTTTGCTCTGCCATCATGGACTCTAACCCTCTGTAACTGTAAACACAATTAAACACTTTTATAAGTTGCCTTGGTCACAGTATTTTATCACATCCATAGAACATTAACTAAGACAGAAATTGGTACCATGTTCATGGGATATGACATGCCTGACCATATTTTTGAAGAAATGTGGAAGGTTTGGGGACATTGAACTAGGAAAGTGGTTAAATGCTGTGTGCAGAGCTTTAATGGGCCATCCTAGTAGGAGCCTGGAGGACAGTAGTGCTGATAGCTATGTGGATTGTGGAGGTCTGTCTCAAGATGTTTCAGAGGGAACAATATTAGCAACTTGGCTAGAGCCTGTCCTTGCGATGATTTGTTTGGTAAAGTCTACTTTCTGCCCTCATTCTAAGAATTTGTCCAAAGGAAAGTTAAAAGTAATGGACTAATTCCTTCAGCAGAGGAGATTTCAAGACAGTCTAATACTGACTCTGCCATGTGGTTATTATTAACCACTCTTCAGCAGGTCTCTATTGAAAAGAACAATCAGGCAAATAGAAATACAAAATGTACAGATTGAAGAGAAAAAGAGCAAGCCAGTAAGAAGTGTGCTTCCATGGCTTCCACCTGGGTTCCTGCTCCCAAGACCCTGCTTTCAGTTCCTGCGTTAACTTTGGTAAACTATGATGCGAAACCCTAGGTTGAAATAAGCCCTTTGTTCCCCAAGATGCTTTTGGTTGTGGTGTTTAGCACAGCAATAGACCCTAACTAAAAACCTTCTAGGAAGGCTTGCAACTCAAAGTTAGTTTTTAAAGCACTGGAGAGATGGCTGAGCTGTACAATCATGGAGCCACAACACGGACCTCAGCACCCACACCATGAGCTGGGTGTTCTGCAAAAGCCACTTTAATTCTTCAAGTGAAGTGACGAGATGGGAGCTGTACCCAAACTGTGCAAACACACACTCAGGCTGAGTCCAGAGTGCTTCCTTCTCTGATCTAACTATCCCTAGGCCTAGGTCTATAAGCATCTAGCCTCTGTACAATCTCATCTTCCAAACTAACTGATTCAAACAGCTTTACTTGGCTTCTGCCTAAATTACTTTGCCTGATCTCATACTAACTTTAGCATTCCGTTCTAATCTTCTGGCTACTTCTCATTCTCTGACTCATTCAGTTTTCACCCTGTCTAGCTTGTTCTCTGGGCAGCTTGTCTCTGTAAAACTGTCCTCGTAAAACTGCTGTATATACACCCCTCATTGCGCTCTCTCTTTCTCTCTCTCTCTCTCTCTCTCTCTCTCTCTCTCTCTCTCTCTCTCTCTCTCTCCCTCTCCCTCTCTCTCCCTCCCTCCCTCCCTCTCCCTCTCCCCTCTCTCCCTCCCTCTCCTCCTTCTCTCTCTCCCTTTCCTCCTTCTCTCTCTCCCTCTCCCTCTCGTAACCTTTCTTCCCTGTGCTGTTCTCCTGTGAGTTGGGCATATCCTATCTCTGATTCATCCTGCCAAATCTTCCTCTGATTCATCACTTTGCCCCTCAATTAGACATCACTTTCAAACATGACTACTTTCTTCTACAAACTAACCTTACCTTTTTTGTTAGGGATTGAAGGTGTATACTAAGGGCATGTCTGTTATCCAGCCAGATCACACTGCAATCAAGGACATGTCTGCATTTGGGCCAGATCCTATCTTTGGATGTGATCCCTTGCCAGAGCAGCCATGTTGCTGGATTAAAATTCCTCTACAACCTGAAACTTCAGCTCTGAGAGATCAGATAGCTCTTCTGGCCTCTGTGCCTTGTGGCCTGAGTTCAATCCTCAGCACACCCAACCCCCCCAAAAATAAAACAAGGGGCTGGACAGATGGCTCAGCAGTTAAGACCCCTGACTGCTCTTCCAGAGGTCCTGAGTTCAATTCCCAGCAACCACATGGTGGCTCACAACCATATGTGATGTGATCCGATGCCCTCTTCTGGTGTGTCTGAAGACAATTATGGTGTACTCCTTTAAATAAATAAATAAATCTAATAAATAAATAAATACCTGCTAGAATCAGTTTGTTACTAATAGAAACTGCTAATGCCAGCCTGTCACCTGCTGTCACCCAAGTCCTCTCACGACATGTAAAAGGCACTTGCTTCCCTTCCAGCTTTCAGATGCCCAAAGGGTGGCCATGATTGCTCCTCCCACCTGCCCATTAATTCTACCTGAAGACACATCTGGAAGCAGGCTTCTCTCCATTCCCACCGCTCTAAAGGTTACTCTTCCCTTTGGTTGTCTGCCATAGCTAGGCATCTTTGTGGGAAGCCAGCCAGGTTAGGTCACTCCTGCTGAAAACTCAGGCCGATCAGCAGACAACTCTCTGAGAAGCAAGTCCTTAGGCTGACAAGGATGAGTAGCGTACAGCCACAGCCACATGGTAACTGGACATGAATAAGCACATAATGAAAGGGGCTAGAGGCTTGGCTCAGGGGTATGGTGTTTGCCCAACATGTGTGCGGGCCTGGATTCCATCCCTAGGACCCTTAAATAAATCATAGTTATGAGGAAACCGACAGGGGTAGGATGAGAGGGCTTGTGACCGAGGAGCCCTCTGAGGACACAGAGCAGCTCATGCATCCCGGCTCCGCCCTCTGTCCAGTCTGTGGAGGGTGAAAGATGCAGACCTCATTTCTGAGCTGAGGAGACGCACAGCGGGTAAGAACACATGTTGCATAAGTAGCAGAACCTGAATTTGAATGCCCGGCTCCCACATAAGAAACAATCAGGCAACCCCAGTCACCAAAGATGGATAACAAGACAGGAGGGTCACCGGGGTTGCTGACTGTCATCCTAGGCAAAAACCAGTGAGCGCCCTGGTGTCTCAAGGAAAACAGGCAGAGAGCCACAGAGGAGCACACACGAATGTCCTCTGACCTCCAGACTCATCCCTCTGCAGGTACTGCAGGAACATCAGCACACACCCCAAGCCTCCATTCCCAGGGCCCTGTGGCAGGCTCTGAATGAGACTGCACCTCACCCTCTGACATCCCATCCTGAGACCCCAACCCAGAGCTCTGTAGTGAGGGGAGGACAATGGGACATCTTGTCCTTTTGTTCTCAGAGCAAACCCAGCCATGGAGGTGGCTTTGGAGGTTCTCCCGAAGGAGGTCACTTTGGAGGTCACTCCGAAGGCTAGAAAACTGTCCCACTTTGTATTCATGTGGGGTCGGAGGTGGATTAATGACAGGAACTGGTTAAAGGTTGAGATCATCCATAGTTGTGGAAGGGGAAATCCATGCTAAGAATGCTGGGATCGGTACTCTTACCTCATAGACTGGGGCATCTGGCCCTTCATACTGGAGACCTAGAAGACACAGGAGAGGGGGGAAAAGTGTCTGAGTGGACACCGACACTCCCTCATACACCACCCTGCGTCTGACTCCTACATGTCTGGAGAGCCCGACAGAATGCCATTTCCTATCAGAGGGTTGGCCTCCATAGTCCCCCTTCCCAGAGCTATGAGATGGTCTGATGGTCTCAAAACCTCACAGGTCTAAGACTTCCTGGGCTCATCCTCAGCTTTGGGCTCTGAACTCACACAGCTCCCTTCCAGATGGTCCTGTTACTGAAGGCCAAGCAACAATGCAGACATAATGAATAATGAATGATCCTTAAATGAACCTGGGAATAGTCAGACTCTCAGAAATAGAGTACGACTTCCCAGGGGGTGGGAAAGAGGATGTGATAGTGTTAATTATGAACCTGACAGAATTTAGAAGAATCACCTGGGAGAAAGGCATCTGGGCATGTCTCTGGAGTAATGGGAAGACCCATCCCCTGTGGGTGGCACCATTCCCTAGGCAGGGGATTCTGGCCTGTGTGGATGGATAAAATGAGCAGAAAGCTAATGCTAATTAATGTACCCATTGCCCCTTTCTACTGACTGATTGCATACATAGTATGTCTAGCTGCTTCATGTTCCTGATGTCTTGACTTCCACCATGACAGTCAGTAAGCTGGAACTATGAGGTAAGAGCATTTTATTATAGCAACGTGAAACTAAACCAAGACAAGGGAGTTATTGGTTAGTGAGCATAAAGTTTCAGTGTGTGTGTAGCGTATGGGGGATAGAGGGCTTGCCTAACATGCACAATGCCTTGGGTTTGATCCCTAGCACCACATAACCCTAAACAAGGTGGTGTATGCTAGTATTCCCAGTATTCAGAGAGCAGAGGAGGGAGAGTCAGGAGTTCAAGGTCATTGGCTTACACAGCGACGTGTGGAGTTACATGTATCTGAATAAAGTGACTGTCCTGTGTGCTCTACCTGATCCCCTCTAAGGATTAGGAAACATCACAGAAGAGTGGACAAAAAGAACCTTAGAGTCAGAGCCTGGGAGGAGTGCTGTAGAAATCGGTCTCCTGGACATGACGTGGCCTTTTCTGTCATTAACTCACAGCAGCTGGGATCATCTGAACAAGACCAGGCCCATCTCGGATGGAGGAAGAGCTCGTGAGGCCCTGCCCCCTTCTTGAAGGGCTATTGGAAGTTAATGGTTGGAGGACGGGGGATAATTTCTTCAGCGGTATAGCTGATAGTAAGTTGTTCACTTAATAGTAAATGACCCTTCACCATCACCATACTCATGCAAGCAAGCCTAGTACAACTCATTGGGACATATTTATTTTTTAAATTTTAATTACAAATTTTTATATGCATGAGTATATTTTGCCTACATGTATGTGTGTGCATTTTTAAGGACATAAAAGCAAAATGGGGGATTTAACTGGGAAGAAAAATGGTTCATCTGGACAGGGAGAACTCGAGAAGGTCATGGGGGTGAAGATGACATTATACACATGTATCATAGTAAAAAAAAGAAAGAAAGAAAGAAAGAAAGAAAGAAAGAAAGAAAGAAAGAAAACAACTTTAAAAATCCTTCATGTTCTGATCTCAGCTTGTTTTCCGGGTTTGTTTTCCTGTCTCTCCTTCACACTCCAACTTGCAACATTAAGTCTTTTACTCTAAAACTCCTTGTTCTTCTAGAACCAGAATCTTTTATATATTATTTGACTTCTGCTTTGCTACCTGCTGGAGTCTCAGTTTCCTTTAGTCTGCTTTAACACTCCTTGCTTTGTAATCTCTGTCTGTCTGTCTGTCTGTCCCCCCCCCCGTGCCTGTGCATGTGTGTGCGTGTGTGTGCGTGTGAATGGTATATACATGTACATGGAGGCCAGAGGTTGACTTACTTTATTTTATTTTATGTGTCTGGGCATTTTGCCTGCATCTATGTCTGTGAACCATGGGCCTGTTGCTCATGGAGGTCAGAGGCACCAGATCCTCTGGAAATGGAATTATAACGCTAGGAATCACCATGAGAGCCACAATAAATCCTTTCTGAGTTGTGTTTGTCAGGATATTTTACCAGAGTAACAGGAAAAAGCAAACAACAAAAGACACCCTCCAAGGTTTTTTCAAATTGTTTGTGATGATACTCCTTGAAACTATTAAATGGGTTAAGTGATTTAAAATTATCTCATTAAAAAACAACAACAACAACAACCCAGGGGCTGGAGAGATGGCTCAGGGGTTAAGAGCACTGATTGCTCTTCCAAAGGTCCTGAGTTCAAATCCCAGCAACCACATGGTGGGTCACAACCATCTGTAACGAGATCTGACACCCTCTTCTGGTACTGTCTGAAGACAGCTACAGTGTATTTACATATAATAATAAATAAATCTTAAAAAAAAAATAAAAAACACAGGGCTGGAGAGATGGCTCAGAGGTTAAGAGCACTGGCTGCTCTTTCAGAGGCCCTTAGTTCAATTCCCAGCAACCATATCATGGCTCATAACTATCTAAAATGAGGTCTGGTGCCCTCTTCTGGCCTGCAGGCATACATGCAGGCAGAATGCTAATACATAATTAAAAATAAATAAATAAATAAATAACACACAGGCATGATGGCGCACACCTTTAATCTCAGCACGTGGGAGGCAGAGGCAGGTGGATCTCTGTGCTTTTGAGGCCATGGTCTATAGAGTGAGTTCCAGGACAACCAGGGCTGTTACACAGAGAAACCCTGTCTTGCAAAATCTAAAATAAAAAAATAAAAACCGGGGCTGGAGAGATGGCTCAGTGGCTAAGAGCACCAACTGCTCTTCCAAAGGTCCTGAGTTCAAATCCCGGCAACCACATGGTGGCTTACAACCATCTGTAAAGAGATCTGATGACCTCTTCTGGTGTGTCTGAAGATAACCACAGTGTACTTACATATAATAATAAATAAATCTTTAAAAAAAAAATAAAAGCCGGGCAGTGGTGGCACATGCCTTTAATCCCAGCGCTTGGGAGGCAGAGGCAGGCAGATTTCTGAGTTCGAGGCCAGCCTGGTCTACAGAGTGAATTCCAAGACAGCCAGGGCTACACAGAGAAGCCCTGTCTCGAAAAACCAAAAAAAAAAAAAATTCCCACAGCACAAACAGACTGGAGAACTGTCTCAGGAGAATGCTACATGAGCATAAAGATCTGAGTTTAGATCCCAGCACCTTAATATATGGGTGCCCCACATATACCTGTTACCCTAGCCCTGATGGGTACAGAGACAGGAGGATTGTTGGGACCTGCTGACTTCCAGCCTTGCAGGGGGGGAAACATGAGCCCCAGAAAACGTCCCTCCAAAGGAAAAGGCAGGCATAATAGAGAACACCTGACACGGTCTTCTGACCTCCATACACATCTACGTGTTTTGAAGTACGTATATACACAGAAACACATACGTACATAAATAAATATTTTAAATAAACAAACAAAAGATCAAATAGATAGATCTTATTCTTTAAATAGTTAAGGTACCCAAAATGTAAGATCATTTTAAATGGCTACTCAAAAACATTATTAAGGTTAAAGGTACGACACATTGGCGCAGCCCTTGTCTGAAGCCTTGGGTTCAATCAACAGTCCTCTTCCTTTGGGAAAAATTCATCAGTCATCCCACAGGAAGTAATTAAGTGTGACTTTAGCCAGAAAGGAAGGCAGAAGTGAGGAGGTTTAGCTGCCACTGGGCCTAGGAGGGCCAGTTTCTCCTTCCCCTTGTTCCCTCCAGAAGGCTCCCCACGGATTTGGTACCTGCCTGCCTCCTATCTATCTCGGGCACTCACTCTCCACCTATTTACAGTGTGGGTTTGGATAATTTGGGTCTTGCTCATGGAAACTTGCTGGATCCTGAGTGCCACTGTCACCCAGCTGCAGTCGGGTCTTTTTTATGATTCTTTGGGGTGGGGGAGGGGGACTGTTTGCCTCTGATGCCAAGAGCCCATAGCAGGGCAAGAATTCACCAGAAGATCCAGAGTCCATCCCCACCTCTGTGGGGGAAAACACATGTATTACCTCTGGTCTCCTGCACTTGGCTTTCAGAAAGAATGTGATGTTTTATTTGTTTTAATTTGGAGAGTTTGGTATTGGGGTGTGGGGTTAAAATAGTCGAGTCTCACTGTGTAGTTGAGGCTGACCTCAAATTTATGATTCCCCCTGCCTCAGTCTCCTGACTGCTGTGTGATTACAGGTGAGTGCTACCACACTGAACTTGGAAAGGGGGGTTAATTGTTATTTTAATCTACATTAAAATGTTTTATTTTGTGCACATGGATGTATGTGTGGTGGGGGTGGGGGTGGGGTGGTAGGGTACACGCATGCCACAGCTCACGTAGGGTGGTTAGAGGAGAAGCTGAAGAAGCTGACTCTTTCTGCCATGTGGCTCCCGAGTATAGACCTCAGGTGTCAGCTGTAACACAGACAGCTTTACCTGCCAAGCCAGCCACACTTCCTACCTGGAAGGGAGCTGAACTGACATAAGTATTCTTTTCAAAATGCTCTCCTTGAAGATGGGGTCATCAAAGTGCTCCTGATGCTAGAAGACTTTTGAAAGCCAATTATTCCCTAAGATTCTCAGAGGCCCACAAAATCCCACCTTCTGCATTAGCTCAGGGCCTCAGGGAAGCAATGGCTATAGAGATCCCAGGTTGTATGTGGGGAGCTTTTGGTGCTGCTTCTAGGATATTGGCAAGAATATTTACGTTGCACAGCCCGAGGCATGGGGTCATTCTCTCTGTGTGTGCAGGACGCCCCCTCATGCTGGATTTAATAAAAATTCCTCTTGCGTTTTGCATCAAAAAAAAAAAAGAATATTTACGTTGGGCTAGGACAAGGAAGTAGGCTCAGAGAGGAATTTGACCTTGGGCTAGAACAAAGCTCAAGATGAACGCAGTTGAGAAATGTGTTCTTTGTATCTTGATCATCTTGTTAAGTTCCCGAGTTCAGTGACCTGTGGGGACTTTGTTTATGTCCTGTTTGTTCCTTGACTACTTTGTCTTTGAGCTAGAAATGACCCTATTCTTTACATGTGCCTAGAATGGTATAAAAGCAGACTGGAAAAAAACCAAAAAAACAAAAACCGGCGTCAGCACTGGCTGGAGTTATACTATAGTGTTGTCTAATTGTCTACTTTTTCTTTAATTCTCTCTCCCTCCCTCAAAACCCTGTTGACTGACTGAGCTGGCTTGGCCAGTTGTGAAAGCAGGGAATGTACCACAGACCGAAATCCCACCTGGGTTGTGCCCAGTGCACATTGACACCCAGTGACCAGCCGACTCCTGATTCGTCCTTTTGTTGAAGGAGAACAGAGAGCACCACCTGGGTGGCCTCTAACGATACAGACGTACCTACCTGGGATGATAATTGTGTGCAGCGGCATCACCTCCAAGCCGTGGACTGGGTATCCGAAGGGGAGATTGGGTGGAGCCAGCAGAGGTGGTGGGCGGGGCAGCCCTTCTCTTCAGTAGAAAGCAAGCGTGAGAGTCAGTGTTCAACAAAATGCATTTTAAAAAGCACTCTCATAATCAACAAGAACAAGTGAAATTATTACCAGTGCACACACATACATATGACTTAAAATAATGAAAAAGTAAATCTGGGGGTTGGAAAGTTGGCTCAGCGGTTAAGAGCACTGACTGCTCTTTCAAAAGTCCTGAGTTCAAATCCCAGCAACCACATGGTGGCTCACAACCATCTATAATGAGATCTGATGCCCTCCCTCTTCTGGGGTGTCTGAAGACAACTATAGTGTACTTATATATAATAAAGAAACAAATCTTAAAAAAAAAAGAGAAAATCTGTTTTTGTTGTTGTTTTTTGGTTTTTCCAAACAGGATTTCTCTGTGTAGCCCTACACCAAATGGCCTCACCCTCACAGAGATCCTCCTGCCTCTGCCTCCCGAGTGCTGGGATTAAAATTGTGCATCACCACCGCCCAACTCAAAAGCAAATCTTAATAAAAGAATATCTTCACCCTGACAAGTCCTTTATATATGCCTGCTTACTGAGATGATATATTTCTATATCTGAAACAATTATATATAGACAATATAAATAACTCGAGAAGGAAGCAAGGTTCACATTCACTTAGAGACAGCTAGCCTGCATCAGAAGCATTTCTCTAAAATATCAATCCTCAACTGTGGGTTGAATAACCCTTTCATAGGGGTCACCTACGACTATTGGAAAATACAGATATTTATATTATGATTCACAATGGTAGCAAAATTACAGTTGTGAAGTAGCAATGAAATTAATGCTTTGGTTGCTGGCTCACCACAACATGAAGAACTGTGTTCAAGGTCTCAACATTCGGGAACTTGGGAACCTCTGCTCTAAAATCTCTCTGCTCTTAGTTACTTTTTTTTTAAGATTTATTTATTTATTATATCTAAGTACACTGTAGCTGTCTTTAGATACACCAGAAGAGGACATCAGATCTCATTACAGATGGTTGTGAGCCACCATGTGGTTGCTGGGATTTAAACTCAGGGCCTCTGGAAGAGCAGTCAGTGCTCTTAACCCCTGAGCCATCTGTCCAGCCCTCTTAGTTACTTTTAAAGAGGCTGTCACAAGCAACTCTATCTTGTTGGTATGAGACAAGGTTTTGCTGTGAAATCTATGCTGGCCTTAAACTTACAATCCTCCTGCTTCAGCTTCCCAGGTGCTGGGATGTACAGACAAGTGCCCAACATATACAAATCCTCTTTAATAAAAGTCAGCCAGAACATATTTTAATTCCCTCTTCAACCACAATTTTGGTATCAATCCTCTGTAATTGTAAGGGGGGGGGAGGACTGGGGCTATAACTCAGTGGTAAAGCATTTGCTTAGCACATGCAAGGATCTGGGTTTGATTCCCAGCACCACAGGAAAAGAACTGAGGCAGGGGCATAAAGGAGTAGGGCTCAGTGGTGGAGTGCTTGCCTGGCTTATAGGAGACCCTAAGTTCAGTCTCCAGCACTACCAAAAGACCAAGTGACATTCTATATCTCTGCACATGGTGGCACTTGACAGAATATTCCCATCATATAGAATCACCTTCTGTGCCGGCCTGGGCACCTGGTGACTGTACCACACCATCACTGAGCAGTGCCAAACTACCCTCTGTTCCTTTTCCTCTATCAGTTTTATTGAAATGTTTTGGTTTTGGTTTTATTTTTTTAATTTTTATTATTTTATTTATTTATTAGGTTTTTTTGTTTTGTTTTTGTTTTTGTTTTTTGATTCAGGGTTCCTCTGGATAGCCCTGGCTGTCCTGGAACTCACTCTGTAGACCAGGCTGGCCTCGAACTCTGTAATCTGCCTGCCTCTGCCTCCCAAGTGCTGGGATTACAGGCATGGGCCTACACTGCCCAGCTATTTTGTTTTGTTTTTGTTTTTAAGGATTTATTTGTTTATTGTAAAGATACATTTATTTAGTATGTATACAACATTCTACCTGAACATATGCCTACAGGCCAGAAGAGTGCACCAGATCTCATTACAGATGGTTCTGAGTCACCATGTGGTTGCTGGGAATTGAACTCAGGACCTGTGGAAGAGTAGCCAGTGCTCTTAGCCGCTGAGCCATCTCTCCAGCCCCTCATTGAAATCCTTCATGTACACAAAACCCTTCCAATCTTTCTTGGAGAGTGCTCTTCTCCATTGTCTTCCTCTGCTCCGTCCCAATAGTTCCTCCCAGGGTCCCCTCAGGAGGGTGAGGTCTGGACTTTTTCTCAGGGTTCCTCACTCTCTCAAGCCCTTGAGTGTTTGCTGTTCCCAGAAACCCAAGAGCCCCCACAGCCCGCATCACCTCCTCTGAAAGTGCTCAAATTCTGCCTGTCTTCTGGCATTCACAGCTGGAAGGTCCTTCTGGTTGTAGGCATCCTGGTATCTATATTTCATTTGCAGTTTTCCAGAGTCACAGTCACACTGATTTTTGGGGAAGAGCCTAGGACGGGGGAGAAAAGCATATAAACATGGATGACTGCCGGGAGGGCAGGACCTTAGTCCTAAACTTGTGTGTCTCTCACACTGTCCTGACTGGGTTGATATCCTGCAACCACCCAGCAGTGACCCCCGCCCTCACAGAGACAGGACGAGGGAGTAGGGAAGAACGGAGGGTCTAAAGACGGTTCTTTCTTTCTTTTCTTTCTTCTTTTCCTTTTCTTTTTTGAGACAAGATCTTGTCTATGTGGCCCAGGCTGGCCTCAAACTCATGGTAACCCTCCTACCTCAGCCTCCTGAGTGTACCACCATGCCCAACAGCCCTCTCTAGAATTGTCCCTTCCATCTTGCTTCTTTAAGAGTCACGGGCACTTCCGTTGGCAGCTAGTCCCATTAGGGCAGATGGCCGGAAGCAGCATCCTCTCAACGTTACTGTAGGAAACAGAGACTGGATCCCACAGACCGCAGCTGGTCTCTGGGACTCGCTTTAGTAACCCAGCACCCGTTCTGAATTGTCTACAATGTCTAAGACCCACGGAGAAGCAGGGAAGAGACATCGAGGCAGTCAACAGTCAGGTTCAGGCCGGAGCACCCAGAGTCTCACCAGATATCGCTGTAGGTAAAGAGTTTTCTCAGGTGCTCCTCTGGTAGGAGTTTCAGCACTGGGTCAACCGACGCAGGCTCCGGGAACTCTAGCTGGAAGGTGCTGAACTCTGCTGTAAAGGACAAACTTCTGACCATAAACACAATAGTGGCAAGTCCTAGGATCGTGGCTACTGCCTTGAGGAGCCATGGAAACCTGGAGCTGGCAAAAGACACACGGAAAAAGCAAAACGCATTAGAATTTTTGACCTTGAGAAACGGGGAGATAGATCGTGTCGACTGTAATGCTGCCCACGAGGGCCTGAGTTCAGTCTCCAGCAACCACGTAAAAAACTGGGTACGGTTCCGTGGGCAAGAGCGCTCACCGTGCCAACCTGAGGACTTCATTCAAGAACCCAGGGTGGAAGGACAGGACCGAGTCCCACACCCAAGCCATGGCATTCGCTCATGGACATTCATACTTTCAATAATAATAATCTTCATTTGTCTGACTTTGTTTTGTTTGAGATAGGTCCCACCATAAAAGCCTGTCTGGCTTGGAATTCACTATGTAGATCATTCTGGCCTTGAATTCATAGTGATTTGCCACCCTCTGCCTCTCATACTGAGATTAAAGGCATGCACCGCCACTGGTGAATTACTTTTTTTTTTAAAGAATTACTCATTTATTTTATGTATATGAGTACACTATAACTGTTTTCAGACATATCAGAAGAGGGACTGAATCCCTTTACAGATGGTTGTGACCCACCGTGCAGTTGCTGGGAATTGAACTCAGGACCTCTAGAAGAGCAGATAGTGTTCTTAACTGCTGAGCCATCTCTCCAGCCCTGATTAATTTTTTTTTTAAGTTGGGTATGAAGCTAAACAGGAAGACAATAGAAAATATTAGGGGCAGGGGCTCACTGACCAGACAGTCTAATGGTAAACTCCAAGGCAACGCTCTCTCTCTCTCTCTCTCTCTCTCTCTCTCTCTCTGTTGTTACTGTTTTCTGAGAAAAGGTTTAGCCCTGGCTTGCCAGGGACTGGCTCTATAGACCAGGCTGACCTCAAACTCACAGAGAACTGCCTGCCTCTGCCTCCTAAGTGCTGACATTAAAGACATGTGCCGCCTTGTCACCACCACCACTAGGCAGAGGCTCTGCCTTAAAGGTGAAAAACATTTCTTAGGACAGCTCAAAAACAAAGAAGGAAAGAATCAAGTGACAAAAAGGACCCGGAAAAATCCCAAATGAAGGGATGGGGAGAGGGGGAAGGGAGCTGATGGAAAGGGGGGAGCTGATGGGGAGAGGGGGAGGGGAGAGCTGAAGTTCATGCAAAAGCATCTGAAGTCGGGGGTCACTGCACTGTCATTGCAGCTGTTTTCAGACACACCAGAAGAGGGCATCGGACCCCATTACAGAGAGTTTAAGAAGTTCAGTCAGTCAGTGCAAAGAAGGCCCCAACGGGGTTCCTCAAATCAAAGCAAAACAGGAAGTTGGGAGAGTGGAATTCCAGCCCAAGGGACAGTACTACCTACACTCAGGGTAGGTCTTTCTTTTAGTTCCTTCTTCTGGGGGGAGGGGACAACAAACACTTGTTCACTCTAAATAGGGAATGGCAACCAACGTAATGCTTATACCAAAAGCAACTTGGTGAAGCAATGGACTGACTGGGAATCTGGGTGAGAGGTTTCCTACAGAAGAGACAATCCAAAGGCAGCGGCGTCACCAAAAGATGACGCACAACATGGCCGACACCTCAGGACTCAGGAGAGCTGCACCCTGAGCTCACTGCAGGCTTCTCTCTCTCCAACAGCTCTGAGAGTCTCCTGCAAGCAGCTCTGTGGCTGGTGGAAAAGCATTGTTTCCCAGCGACTGCTTACTATCTTTATAGTCTTAGGGAGGGCCCTGTATATCTTCTTAGTTGTTTGTTTACATTTTGAGTGTGTCCTCCTTCTTCCTCAAAGGAATATTGTGACTCAAAACTTCCTGGACTTTAACAAGGCACCCATTTAATCCTTCTGGAAATTTTTCACAGCGACTGTTTCCAGTTAGGATTTTATTGCTGTGAAGAGACACCATAACCAGAGCAGAAGGCCTTATAAAGAAAAACATTTCATCAGGGCTGGGTTATGGTTCAGAGGTTTAATCTCTTATTGTCACGGCAGGAAGCAGAGCAGGGCACAGAGTTCTACATCAGGACCCAAAGGCAGCAAGGAGAGAGAGTGACACTGGGCCTGGCTTGAGCTTCTGAAATCTCAAAGCCCACCCCCAATGGCATAATCCCTCCCACATGGCCACACCGCCTAATGCTGCCACTCCCTATGGGGACTTTTTTCCCCTATGGGGAACTCATTTTCATTCAAACCAGTACCTTTCACTCCCTGGCCCTTATAGGCTTATAAGCCATACCCTAATGCAAAAGGAACTTAGTCCTTCTCCAAAAGTCCCCGTAGTCTATTGCAGTCTCAACAATGTTTAAAAGTTCAAAGTCTCTAATACTCATAGCAATCTCTTAAACGTTACCTTCTGTAAAATCAAAATGGAAAAAAAAAAAACCAGATCCCATACTTCTAACACGTTACCATCCCAAAAGGGAAGAAAAGGAGCACAGTGAGGAGAAACACTGGACCAAAGCAAGACCAAAAACCAAATTCCAAACGCTGCATCTCCATGTCTGATGTAAAAGTGCTCTTCAGATCTCCAACTCCTTTCAGCTTTGTTGACGGCAATATATTTTCTCTTGGGCTGTTAGCAGCTTTTCTCTGCAGAAACCCCATGACTCCGATGCCTCTAACATCTTGGAGTCTCCAAGGCAATCCAGGCTTCCAGTTTACAGCTTAACACAAAGGCTTCTGTGGGCCTCCATGCAGGGACGCCCCTGAGACATGTCTGGACTCAAAGCCCTTCCCAAGTCATAGAGGAGATTCCATAACCTCTTTCTTGTACACTTGACTCTGAAGCTAGAACCACTTGGCTGAAGCTAACAGGTTCTGCTGCTTGTTGGGGCTGGAACATGGCCCCCTCGTTCAAATACATTTTCACCAGATTTTTGGTTTTGGTTTTTAGGTTTGTTGTTGTTGGGTTTTTTTTTTTTTTTTTTTTTTTTTTTTTTGGTTTTTCGAGACAGGGTTTCTCTGTGTAGCCCTGGCTGTCCTGGAACTCACTTTGTAGACCAGGCTGGCCTCGAACTCAGAAATCCTCCTGCCTCTGCCTCCCAAGTGCTGGGATTAAAGGCGTGCGCCACCACCGCCCGGCCAGATTTCTATTTTCAATTGTTTCCTTCATTGCTTACACTTGGCTGTCCTGGAATTTATCCTGTAGACCAGACTGGCCTCAGACTCAGAGATCCGCCTGCCTCTGCCTCCCCAGCGCTGGGATTAGAGATGTGCTCCACCATTCCTAGCCTTAAGCTTTTCTTTACTTCCATTCCCAAGTTGAAAGTTTAGCTGGGTGGGGTCGTGTCCTGGGGTCATCGCTCCTTAACTCCATTTGGGATCAGACTTTTCTTTACACTTTTTCATGCTGCTCCTTTTCTCCTCAGACTGAACAGTTTTTATTTTCCTCGTTTATCTTGCTCCTTTTCATTATAGATCAGTGTAAGGACAGCCACTAATAACCACGTGACACAGTCAATACTACTTGAAATTTCCTTTGCCAAAACTGTTAATACATAATTCTTCAATTTAGCTTCAGGCAGATGTTTTGGACAAGGGAAGAAAGCAGCCACTGTTAGGGTCCATGAATTGTTGAGGAATGATACCTTAAACAGTATGCAACAAAACCTAGAGCATTTATTCCTGCATGCAAGGGCCCAATTCCATTGGGATGGAAGGACCTCAACTGAATTTGCAGACTCAGTTTTGTTTGTTTGTTTTTTTGTTCTTTTGTTTTTTTCGAGGCAGGGTTTCTCTGTATAGCCCTGGCTGTCCTGGAACTCACTTTGTAGACCAGGCTGGCCTCGAACTCAGAAATCCGCCTGCCTCTGCCTCCCAAGTGCTGGGATTAAAGGCGTGCGCCACCACTGCCCGGTGCAGACTCAGTTTTAAAGCCAAAAAGAGGAACATTAGGGAGGGGTAGGTGACTTCTATCTTGATTGGCAGGTTCTATCTCTGGGGGTCTGGGTGATGCCATGATTCAGACTAACTATTCTAGCTTTGTGCCAATGAGGAGTAGGTAGCTCTTAACCCCTTGGCTGTAAGCTTGGCTAACTTAGCCTTCCTTATATAAGGCATAAGGTAGGGAGGACATCTAGTTATCGCCAGTTTTAAGAGTTAATTTGGTCAATCAAGGCCTCCTTCAGGATCCGATTCATCCTCTCTACCTGACCTGAACTTTGGGGTCTGTAGGCACAATGTAATTTTCAATTAGTTCCCAAGTCCTGTTCTAAAGATTGGGCTACCTGAGCGATGAATGCTGGTCCATTGTCCGACCCAAGTAGGACAGGTAAGTCATACCTTTGTATGATTTCTTTCAAAATCTTCTTTGTCATTACATAGGCAGTCTCCTTCTTTGTTGGGTGGGCTTCAGCCCATCCTGCAAAGGTATCTATAAATACTAATAGATATTTATATTCTATAAATACTAATAGATACATATTTTTCTGGTTTTACCTCTGTGTAATCTATTTCCCAATTGACTCCAGGCTTTTAGCCTTTGATTCTAGTTCCTGAAGTTTCTTGGCTGGAGTTGGAAGGATTCATAGCCTGGCAGGTGGGGCAATTTGAGATTGCCTGGTCAGTGTCCTATATCAAATATTTTGTATTTTGCCCCTCTTAGCATTTTTTTTTTTATGTTTTCAGTGGCCCAAAGGTGAGGCTTGGTGAATTTGGTGAATGAGCTGTCTGGCAAACTCCTTGGGTAAGATGGTGTGACCTTCATTGGTATACAATCATCCATTTTTTTCTGTAGATTCCTTTGCATTTAGCCTGATCCTTTTTGTTCTCTGAAGTATAGTCAGGCACAGCCCAGAGTGCAGGGGATGGCAAGGCTACCTGGATGTGAGCAGTGGGAGTCATGCCGCCTTCCCTAACAGCTTTACTAGCCGTCCTGTTTCACCTGACTGTCTCCGATGGTCCCTTTTGATGCCCTGGGCAACGTATTAGAGCCATCTTGAGCCATAGTGCTGACAGTAGAGCCAATATCTCTTTTTTTATATAATTGTTTTCCCATCTGCAGTCAATAATCCCTTCTCTTGGTACACGGACCCATGCACATGCACAGTAACAAAAGCATAGCTATCAGTGTAGATGTTGACTCTGGCCCCTTCTACCAGCTTTAGAGCCTGGGTCAAGGATCAGCTTAGCTTTTTTGGGCCAATGTTCCGGGTGCCAGAGCAACTGCCCAGACAACAGAGTCCCATGTCAAGTCCATTATTGCTACCCCTGGATACTTGGTTTCATGCTGAACAAAACTGTTTCCATCCTTTAGTAGATGTGTTCAACTTCTGCCCAGGGTATATCAGTCAGGTCCAGCCTAATGTTCTGAACATGCTCCCAAACTATGGAGCAGTCATGTTGTATATCTGAGGATGGGTCGGGTAGCAGGATTGCAGGATGACAGGTTGTACCTTATGTGACGGGGATTTAGGAGCAAAGCTTGGAAGTGTATCAGCCTGGCATTGGACAGCTAGTGGCTTGGGTGGGTTCTTCAGGGTCCCCTCAATAGATAGAATGAGGGGTGGTGATAATAAGTTCTTGCCCCATGGCTATCTTGTCAGCATCCTTAATCAGCAGGCTGTGGCAGCTATAATCTTCAAACAGGCTGGCAATCCCTGAGCCATTGAATGTAGCTTCTTGGATAGATAGGCCATAGGTCTTTCCCATAGGTCTAGGGTTTAAGTGAGCACCAAAAACCAAAAAAAAAAAAAACAAAAACCCGTGAGTTACCCGCCCCACTCCCAAGTCCACCAAGTCCACCTCTCTCCGGGTCATCCATGGATAGGGCTTGGAGCCCGTTGTCCCATGTACCCTTGTTTTTCAGTCTGACAGTGGCCCTCTGACAGAGGTCATTTTAAAATGGAATCGTGTGTACCAGTGTCCACCAGAAAATCTGTTGTTTTTTCCCCTCCACCTTCAGGGTTCCCCAGGGTGCATGGACGGAGGTTGAGTTCCTTTGTCCTCAGCCACTGACTTCCTCTGATTCCAAGCCTTTGGCCTATGTTATAGCTGATTGGTTTTCTCTAGCTTCGGGATCAAAGGGATTATATGTTCTATAGGCCTCCACTAGTCTTTCTACAAACGCCCCGGGGCTCTCATCTTTTCCTTAGGTCACCTAACTTACCCTGGATAAATTTGTAGGCTGCCTGGCAGCCTCTTGGGAGCACCCCATTAGAATCTGGTGGTAGGCCTGGTGTTTCTCCATCGAGGTTATCATCCCAGTCAGGTCAAATCAAGGGAGAAGCTACACCAATTTTAGTCTGAACCTGGGTGGGGGTACTGTTTGCCCCTGAAACCAATTTCCAGGCAATAACCATAATCCTCTCCCTCCTCTCTGTGGTGAAGAGGACCTGTAGCAGTTGCTGACAGTCATCCCAGGTGGGCTGCTGAGTCAGGGTGACCGAGTCTAGAAAAGCTTTAAGAGCTGGTGGCCTTTCTGAAAATGGGGGGTTTGCATCTTCCAATTATACAGGTCATTACTGGCAAAAGGCAAATAGGTCATAAAAGGTCTCCCCAGTGGATCTGGGGTGTCTCCTCAAGGGAGGAGATAAAAATCAAATGCCTGCATTCCATCTAGAAAGCTAAGAATGGGTCTTATTAATAACCGGGTGGTCTTTCGGCTATCTGTGAAAGCAGCCCACCCACCCTTTGCTATAGAGGCAAACCTCACCCAGTTCCCCAGAATGATTATCGCAGAATAACTCATTCCCCAGACTGACTCTTCCCCTCCCTAGATCATCCTTAGGAGAAATGTCACATGCACTTTACAGCCTGCTAGACTTTGTGCCATACTAGACCATACAGAGTCTAGGCCTTTTAGCTATAGAACCCACCCTCCTGGGCACATGGACTTTATAATAGAGTTCCTAAGTAGTCACACCTTAAGTTCTACTGTGAACCTGCAATGGGACTGATTGTTTTCTGGAAACCTTTCCCCAAATTGTACCATGCTTTAAATATGCCAACAATAAACCACCTGGCATTAGACTTCCCGAAAAAGTCTGATCCCAGTTGACAAGTCAGCCTGCACAAAGTTTTCAGTCTTATCTCTTCCTGCGGTTCAATTCCCAGTCTGATGCCTGCAGGGACCCCACCCCTCATAACGCGATACCTCCATCTTGTCTTTATCAGCGTTCTTATTCTGTGAAGAGACGCCAGGACCAAAGCAGCTCTTATAAGAGAACGCATTTAATCAGTGCTGGCTTACAGTTTCAGGGGTTTAGTCCATTATCATCATGGCAGGGAGCACAGCGGCATGCAGGAAGAAATGGTGCTGGAGTGGGAGCTGAGAACCATATCCTGATTCACTGGCAGAGAGACTCTGGGCTTTGCGTGGGCTTTTGAAACCTCAAAGCCCACCGCCAGTAACACATTTCCTCCAACAAGGCCATACCTCCTAATCCTTTGAAATAGCGACACTCCATAGTAAGCAAGCACTCAAATCTATGAGCCATTCTTATTCAAACCACTACACATCTCAACAACAAACAAACAAACAAACGCAGGGCATACTTCACTATGAAGTATGCTAGAACTATATATTGAGAGGAAATGTTAAATTTTAAATATACACTTCCTTGCTATTGTTTTTGAGACAGTTTCTCTGTGTAGTCCTGGTACTCACTCTGTACACCAGGCTGGCTGACCTCGAACTCACAGAGACCCGCCTGCCTCTGCCTCTGTAGTGTTGGGATCAAAGACACCACCGCCGTCCACCTTAAATACACATTTTTAATCACAAAATATAAAATTAATAAATTAATCATACACAGCTATAGCACGGGGCATGGAGAGATGCTCAGTGGTTTGAAGGCACCTGATGCTCTTGCAGAGGAATGAGGATCAGTTCCCAGAACTCAAACAACAGCTCACAGTTACCACTCCAGGTCGGGAAGATCTGACCCGACACCCTCATGTGGCCTCCTTGGGCACGTGTGCATGTGTGGTGCACATACAGATACTCATAACACATACATACACACGCCTTTAATCCCAGCACTTGGAAGACAAAGGCAGGTGGGTTTCTGAGTTCGAGGCCAGCCTGGTCTACAGAGTGAGTTCCAGGACAGCCAGGGCTACACAGAGAAACCCTGTCTCAAAGAACAAGAAAGAAAGAAAGAAAGGAAGGAAGGAAGGAAGGAAGGAAGAAAAGAAAAACAAAACACCCGTCCCCCAAAAAAACAAACAAAAAGATAAAAGAAAATGAGGGGTGGTCATACTCCAGGTTGAGCTTTCAGAAGAGCTAGTGATTTTAACACACGGCTATTGATCCAGGAATCAACAAGTATGCGGAATACATGTTGGATGTATGTATCCATGATGCGCATATATATATATATATGGGGAAGTTTCATCACCTTTGTTATGTATGCCTGTTAATGTCTGAACTTTGTAAAATGTTATCAAAACACATTCATTTAAACTAATCAAGTTTCAGAAACACTAACAGAAAATAGACCTTTATTTTCTTCAATTCTTAAGGCTCTTAAAATCCATTTATTTATTTATTGATTGATTGATTGATTTAGTAGTTAGTTAGTTAGTTAGTGTTGGGGGACGTATATCAGAGTGCATGTGCCCTGGCACACATATGGAGGTTGAAAGCCAACTTTTGGGAGTGAGTTCTCTTTCTCTACCATGCAGAAATCAGGGACTGAATGCAGTTTGTTTCTCTTGGAACCTTTATCCGCTGAGCCATCTCTGTGGCACTTGGACTTTTTTTTTTTTAATAAAAACCAAAACAAGGACTAGAGAGATGGCTCAGCGGTCAAGAGCACTGACTGTTCTTCCGAAGGTCCTGAGTTCAATTCCCAGCAACCACATGGTGGCTCCCAACCATCCGTAATGAGATCTGACGCCCTCTTCCGGTGTGTCCTAAGACAGCTACAGTGTACTTACATATCATAAATAAATAAATCTTTAAAAAACAAAACAAAACAAAAATCACAGACTGACCACAATTTCACCGTCTAGCCAAAGATAACCTTGACTTCCTGCCCCTTCTTGCCCTTGAGACTCCCCGTTCCTTCTGATTTTATCCCCTAGCCCAAGGGCCAGGATTACAGGTGTAGAACACTGTGGCTGGTTTAAATCCTTGGACTTGGACTTTTTAGTAATGCTCCGGGTTGATCCCACAGCCTTCTCTACGTCCAGCAAACACTCTACCACTGAGTTACACCCTCAGCCCCAGGTTCTTAGACTTCTGGCTCCCCAAATCCATCTCTAACTAGGATAACATCTTATGGTATAATCATTAACAGAGATTGTTGTGGTAGGAGATTATTAATGAAGGTTTAATTTTTACTGGATAAGTAAAAAGGTTTTATCCTATTAAAACCGCATAGTTTATGCGCTTTCATGGAGGCTGGTAGAACAACACCTAAGAAACATCCAAGAAACATCCACCATGCACCTTCTAAAGTTGATGCCAAAATAAAGACTCAGGGTAGTCATCTGTGTCGGTAGTTAGCATTGTGTCCCTTCCAGCTCATACGCCATTGACAGGGTTTGCTTTTGAAATGAGCAGAAATGGAGAACAGCTGAAGCCTGAGTCCTAGATGGTTCTTTCTCTTGTTCCCACATAAGAAGGTGGTGGTGGTTGTGATTATGTTTTTCAAGATTTGGAATTTGCTTTAGAAGCTCATTTTTTTTTAAAGACTTATTTCATTTGGGTCTGGGGAGATGGTTCAGTGGTTAAAAGCGTTGGCTGCTCTTCCAGAAGTCATAGGTTCATATCCTAGTACCTACATATAGCAGCTCACAACTCTCTGTAACTCTAGTTCCAGGGGATCTGACATCCTCACACCAATGCACATAAAATGAAATAAAATTAATTATTTTTTAAAAGACTTATTTTATTTTTAATTTTGTGTGTGTGTGTGTGTGTGTGTGTGTGTGTGTGTGTGTGTGTGTGAGTACAGATGCCTGTGGAGTACAGATGAGGACACTGGATCTCCTGGAGCTAAAGTTACAGGCTCTTGTGAGCCACCTAACATGTGTACTGGGAATTGAACTCAGGTCTTCTACACAACCAGAATGGACTCTTAATCTCATCTCTCCAGCCCCTCCCTAACTCATTATTTCTGTGCACTTTGCCCACCAACCTCTCAGGAGTCATGGCCACTAACTATACAGAAACACCTGTGGTGGAAGAGACAGAATATTTAAATATATAACAGAACTTTTAAAAATACCTGCATAGTGAGAAAATGCTTTACTTTTCTAAAGTAAAGCTTGTGTCTTAGTTAGGGTTACCATTACTGTGGTGAAACACCATGACCAAAAGCAAGTAGGGAAGGAGTGGGTTTATTTGGCTTATATTCTCAATTCTCTGTTCATCATCAAGGAACAGGAACTCACACATGACAGGGACCTGGAGGCAGGGGCTGATGCAGAGACCACGGAGGGTGCTGCTTATTGACTTGCTCATCCTGCTTTCTTACAGAACCAGGACCACCAGATGAGAGATGGTCACACACACAACGGGCTGGTCCCTCTGACATCAATCGCTAATTAAAAAAACGCCTTACAGCTAGATCTTATGGAAGCATTTTCTTAATTGAGGTTCCTTCTTTTTGGATGACATTGGTTTGTGTCAAGTTGACATAAAACTATCCAACACTGCTGGTTAACAACTTACTAAACCACCGAAACTTTTCCCAAGAAAGGTTAAGAGCAGAACTACGGGGTGTAGCTTAGTGTTTAGCTAATATACACAAGGAGGCTGGGCAGAAGTGGATACTGCTGTAGGCCCATAATACCAAGCACTTGGTAGACAGAGAAAGGAGGATTGCTGGAAGTTCAAGGCCAGCCTGGGCTACAGAGTAAGTTACAGACCAGCCAAGGCTATCAGTAAAAATAAAATACTTTGAGGGGGAGGGGGACTGGAGAGATAATTGAGTGGTTAAAAGCACTTTTTGCTCTTGCAAGGGACCAGTTTCAGCTCCTAGCATTCACAACCATCCTTAACTCCAGTTCTAGGGGTTCCAATGCCCTCTTCTAGCTTCTGTGAGAACTGCATGCACATGGTACACAGATATACACTCACACTACACATATAAAATGAGTTAATTAATTAATTAATTAAAATATTAAGCCAGGCATAGTCGTACATGCCCTTTATCCCAGCACTTGGAAGGCAGAGGTATAAGGATCTGTCTGAGTTTGGGGCCAGCCTGGTCTACAGAGTGAGTTTCAGGGACAGCCAGAGCTATATAGTGAGACCCTGTCTCACACAAACAAACAAACAAAAATTAAATAAATAGGGCTGGAGAGATGGCTCATTGGGTAAGAGCAGTGACTACTCTTCCAGAGGTCCTGAGTTCAATTCTCAGCAACCACATGGTGGCTCACAACTGTCTGTAATGGGATCTGATGCCCTCTACTGGTGTGTCTGAAGACAGCTACAGTGTACTCATATTAATAACATAAATAAATAAATAATTTTTTAAAAATTAAATAATTGCAAAAGACTGAGGCCTCCAGGCCTCCAGTAATGGTTCTCTGGTTACAGCTGTTGCTAGATGGAAGTAGAAGGAGCCAAGGAAGGGTCACAGGACTGTCAGCTGGGGCTGCAGCCATTGAGCCCCTCTACTCTTCTTGGAATCTTGGGAGATGCTGGAGAACATAGGGAGTAGTTGACTAGCAATGGAACTCCACAGTGTGGCTCCCACTAGGTCACCATCCACAATGGGGTGCAACTCTGTACTGATGTCATTATTTTGCAGTCACCCATGTTCCTGTAAATAACCCCTCACTCATGCTCTGTCTGTACGTCCTCAAACCTCATTGGTTTGTTAGGTTGGGCTTTGGTGGGGTCCTACTTAGCTCTGTCATTGGTGACCTAGCTGGGGTGAATAGACAGTTTGCTCACATCCTCCCAGAAGTTAATGAAGACGCTTACCCACAAGACCCACCAAGTATCTGAAAGAAGCTTTGAGAGCCATTCCAGAGTTAAAATGGTGACCATAGTCGCAGAGGTGACAGACCAAATGGTGGTGCTAGGCATGGGGTCCAAAATGAGCGCTGGTTTGTTTTTGTTTTTTTTGGGGGGGTTGTTTGTTTGTTTTCTGCAGTTATTGGGTGGCTAGACAGTATTGGCAAGCTTGAAGACCAGTCAAGATGGACCCTTCCCTCGTGATCAGTTTTGGATCCGCCTCCAATTTCTCTGGAAACTCTGGGAAGGGAAGGACCAGCTGTGCCCCCATTTGTAGCATATTTTCTTGTGAATTGTTCTCTTTGATGCTTACTGCTAATCTAGGGCTAGCCCTAGAAGTTTCTAGCCTCCATACAATCTAATATAGGCCCAGAGACTTACTGCTGAATAAACTTACCCTTTCTTGTTCTTTCTTTACTCTGGCTCAAACTCCTCTCTGTGCAAACTGCTTCAATCTGGCTTTCCTCTCCCCAACCACCCCCTCTCTCAGCCTCTCAATCGTTCTGCTTGACCTCTACCTCTAGTAATCTGTTCTAATCATCTGGTTCATTCCCTGTTCCATTCTGTCTTCACCTGGGTCTAGTTTGTTCTCTCTCTGCAACCAGTCTCTGTACAACCGTCCTAGTAAAACTGTTTCTCTCTCTCTCTCTCTCTCTGCCCCTCAAGTAGCTTCCCTTTCCTCTCTCTTCTGAGAGCTGGGCATAACCTGTTCTATCAGATCTTTCTCTGAATCGTCTCTTTGTCTGCCCCTCAATTAGACATCACTTTCAAACATGGGTTCTTCCTTCTACAAACTAACTTTACCTTTATTTTTGGGGATTAAAGATGTATACTCAGAGCCTGTCTGTATTCCAGCCAGCGCTATTAAAGGTGTGTGCTAAGGGCTGAGCTATATCACAATTAGAAATAGAGTTTTTCAGTAAATAACATAATCTCTGGGTTCACAATGTGATTAAATATCCTTCAACACCCATTGAAAATTTAAACCACCAAATAAAAGGAGGCGCAAATCAAGACTATTGAGCCCTCTTAAGTAAAGTTATTTCCTCCTAGTTAAAGGAATGAAATCTGAACTTTTTGACCTTGCCTGGCGACCTGGTGTTCTGATCTACCCCAAAGATCAGAACATTAAATATCATTGTTCCTTTCCCTAATGTTAATATAACAAAAACTACCTGTCAATCACCGGGCTAGAAGACTTCCACGCCGCAAAAGTTGCTTCATCCAAAGACATGTTATGAAAATGGAAAGAATAATTATCACTTTTATGAGATCACGCGCTCTTAGGTCTAGAAGCCCTTCCTCAATGTGGTGCTGCAGATCCTCACTTCAAAGCCTATGCTTTTTCCAACTCATTTGTTTGTCTCCTGTGAGAACAGGTAGCCAGCCTGCTTCAACCCATGTGTGGAGGTCAAAGGACAACTTTCAAGAATCAGTTCTCTCCTTCTACTATGTGGCTTCCAGAGACTGAATTCAGATCATCAGACTTGGGGCAAGCGCCTTCACCCCCCACCCCTGAGCCATCTTGCTGGTCTCTCTTCTAAGTTTTTTTTTTTAAGATTTATTATTTATTTTATGTATATGAGTACACTGCCGCTGTCTTCAGACGCACCAAAAGAGGGCATCAGATCCCATTACAGATGGTTGTGAGCCACTGTGTGGTTGCTGGGAATTGAACTCAGAACCTCTGGAAGAGCAGTCAGTATCCTTAACCACTGAGCCATCTCTCCAACCCGCTTCTAAGTTTAACTTTCCCTTTTTACTCCTTCTATATCTTTGGGGACCGGCCATAACCTAAACCTACTTGTCCAGACACCCTGGACTTTCTCTGAGCCTCCCACCACCCAGGGGCAGTTGCTTAGCAACCTCTGTTGCTGAACATGCCTGCTTTCTTGGATCCCACATCCATAGGCCTGGGCTTCTCTCTTCCTACCCAAAGCCCTCTTCCTGTCAGACGATAAGGTTTACACTTCCCTGTCCTGTTGATTTTTCTCTCAAACGCTAATAAAAAAAGCCTTCAGGTTCCTTCTGAATCTACTTTAAAATTCTTTCATTAGCAAGACCGAGAACCTGTAAAAAGAAACTCCAGTTCCTGGTTGCAGCAGATGCTTAAGAACACAGATTAAGGTTTGGGAGTCGGGGTAGGGGACTGGTTCAGTGATTAAGAGCACATACTGCTCTTGCTAAGGACCTAAGTTTGAATCTTAGCACCCAGTCACCTGTAACTCCAGTTCCAAAAAACCTAGAGCCTCCTCTGGACTCCATGGGTAACTACACAGACTGTGCTTATACATAGACACAGATACAGAAACACACACACACACACACACACACACACATACACACACACAGGTTCTCGGACTTGCTAATGAAAGAATTTTAAAGTAAATTCAGAAGGAAACCGAAGGCTGTTTTATTAGCGTTTGAGAGAAAAATCAATAGGGCAGGAAAGTGTAAACCTTAGGGGCTGACAGGAAGAGGGCTCTGGGTAGCAAGAGAGAAGCCCAGGCCTATGGATGTGGGATCCAAGAAAGCAGGCATGTTCAGCAACAAGAGGTCGGTAAGCAGGGGATCCAACACCCTCTTCTGACCTCCTCGGCCACTGGATGCACATGGGGTTCACATACATACATACAAGCAGGCAAAAACCACCCATACCCGTATGCATAAAGAAATCTTAAGAATTCAGACAATAATACAACTGAGCTTCAAGGTTGGGTATAGATTCTCTGAACAGTGAACATATCCAGGTGCCCAAGCTGGGTTGCCCTACTGATAGAGCTCACAGGTAGGATGATCTACCCAGGAGCTTCCCTGCTTCATGCAGATGATCCTCACTGCCCTAAACCAAAAGATATTGCACAGGAGGAAAAGCTGCCCTCAAAGAAACGAAAATGTATGGTGTTGGATTAAATTCAGCATAAACTAAATGCAACCAAACAAAACTACTCTTCAAATCATAAAAGATGCAAAAATAATTCGGAGTGACTCCATCTTGGGAAATCACCATACTGACCCTTGAGGATCTTTGATCTTTTCTCTGAGACTTATTGTGTGTTTAAATCTATGTTGTTTCCCTAATAGATTCTAATCCTGCTTTGAAAATGACTCCTATGGGGTCCCAAGTAAAAGGGCTTGCTCTGCAAGCCCAATAAATTGAGTTCAACCCCTGGAGACCATGTAAGAAGCCACCCTGTTGAGTTGTCAGGAGTTTACAGAAAAGGGTTTCAGACCCTGGGATGGGGGTGGGTGGCTGAGGTGCATATTTTACATGCCAAAGCAGACCTGGCCTCCAGGTTCTCCCAGCATCCCTCAGTCCCTACCTGGCATACCCTGCTCCCAAGGGTGACTTTTCCAGCCCAGAGGTTGGACTATCCTTCCCCTAGAGGCTCTTCCCTGTTCTCCTTCTCTCTCTTTTTCTCTCTGAGAGCACTCTTTCTCTTTCTCTTCCCTCTTCCCTTCCCACAGGACTTCCCTGACCTCGGTCATTGGGGCCAGTGAACTGGTCCCAGAGCAGCTTCCCAATAAACCTGCCTTTAATATAATCTGGCTTGAATGGGCTTCTTTCAGAGGTAGAGAAATAACTTGTCACAAAGCAGGAAGGGACTGTCAATCAACACACTGTGAGCAGTCTACCTATGGTTTTTCTGGGAACCAGAATGTCTTCAGCTATGGTTATCAAGTGGTTGGAGAAGGGTTTCAAAAAAGTCTGCTCAGCATTGGAAACCTTTAGGGTCAGGTCGTAGGACGGATTCCATCTTGACTGTGTGACGGGAGGCAAACTCCTCAGCTCACTGTGGTAACTGATTGTGTAGTCCTTTCTCACACTGGCTTTTACAATCCGCAAACATGCACATAACCTTGGTGGCTGTCTCAGATACTGAGGAGGAAGTTGCTAAGTCTCAAACCCCAGACAAACTGCTGAAGGGCCTACTTAACATTGTCAAAGCAAGATGCTGGCCCCAGGTCCTCCCTGCATCCCTCAGTTCCTGCCTGTTACCCAGTCCTCCTGACAGGCACACCACACCCCCTACCCTATAAACCCAACCATTTTCATTACCTGGCCCTTTTATCTACAATTTATCCTTCTGACCTCTTTTTTTTTTCTTAAAGATTTATTTATTTATTTGTTATATGTAAGTACACTGTAGCTGTCTTCAGACACCCCAGAAGAGGGCATCAGATTTCATTACAGATGTTTGTGAGCCACCATGTGGTTGCTGGGATTTGAACTCAGGACCTTCAGAAGAGCAGTCAGTGCTCTTAACCGATCTAGTTCCTGTCTCCTCTCCCCTCCCATGTCTCCTCACATGACCTGGCTCAATCTACTTATGTCCACTCTGGACTCTCCCAGGTGTTTCCACCTCTGGCTATGTGCTTCCTTTTATCTACAATAAACTGTCTCCTCCACCACACCTAGGAGCAGTCATGTCCTCTCTCTCTCTCTCTCTCTCTCTCTCTCTCTCTCTCTCTCTCTCTCTCTCTCTCTCTCTCTCCCTCCCTCCCTCCCTCCCTCCCTCCCTCTTACAGTCTCTTTCTCTCATCCGGAAGCTTGTTTCCATATGATGAACTGGCAGAGTTTCACCTGAAGAAAATCTACAACCTCTAAGCAAAGAGGCACAGGACTGAGGTAGGAAGTGGATACTGGAGACTTACTCACGTCTAATTGTACTTATATAAAACATAACTAATTATAGTCATGTTTTTTTAAATATGTTTAAACCTGAGCATGGCAGGGCACACCTGTAATCTCAGAACTCAAGAGGCTGAGACTGAGGCTGAGGCTAGAAAGCAAATTCCAGGCCAGCCTAGGCTACATAGCAGGTCTCTAACATAAATAAATAAACAAATTTGGAATAACATCTAGTACAGTTATGACTGATTGACTGATTAATTTGACTGTCGTGCTAGCACTGCAACCCCACTCCCAGCCCTGTCACTTTTAATGAATTCTTAAGTATCTTTAAATGGTCTCAGCTTTAATTCACAACTTGTCAAGTAGCAATAAAAATACCCCATGTAAACAAAAGCTTTTGGGGGTTAGTTGTTGTTGCTTTATTTGTTAATTTTTGTTTTGAAGCAGGGTCCCTCTACATAGCTCTGGCTATCCTAAAACTCTCTACGTACACCAGGCTGGCTTTGCACTCATAGTGCCTTGCACTCATAGTGCCTGTCTCTACCTCTGGAGTGTTGGAGTGTTAGGATTAAAGAAATGAGCCACCATGCCCCTCGTGTGTGTGTGTGTGTGTGTGTGTGTGTGTGTGTGTGTGTGTGTGTGTTTTGTGTGTTTGCTAGAGAGTGTAAGTGCTCAGGTGCACAGGCATGGGGTGGGGCACACATACCATGCAAATGTGAAGATCAGAGGAGAATATTATGCAGTTCTTCCTGGAGCTGTATTAGTTAGGGATTAGTCTCCTGTCTGTGGTGTGCCAAGGCCTTCACCCACCAAGTCATCTCACCAGCCCTTTCATTGTATTTGATTTGGGGAATTTTTAATTTTTGCACAGGGTATTTCATCCCAGAAAAATAGAAGGTCTTCATTTCTACACACTGCTTACTGCTGTGTTTTAATGATATACGTGAGCACCAGCCAGGCTCCGTATCTTTAGATTTTTCCCTTAACGAGGAATTTAATCTGAAGAACCCATAGTTGGGTAATTGGCTCCCAGCATCCACCAGGTGCTCAGTGTTGGGTCTCAGACTGTCCAAAGAGCCAGAAATGAGCTTGGCCTGGACTCTAGGATTCTGGTGGTTAGATAAAAGTCAGACTTCCTCGGGGACTTGTGAAGCCTCTTCCCATCTGCCAAGGAGTCATTTCCCGTCTCTCTGGCAGAAGGGACCTGTGCCACCTTCAACGCACATTCTGATATCACGGGGGTACCTGGTCTACATTTCTGAGTCCATGCCCACATTCTGGCTCTTCTTACTTCCTCCTCTGCCCTGAGCTCCCTCCAGCTCACAGGCTTCCCTCCCCTCAGCTAGCCCCCCTTCCCTCAATTCTCTCTCACTTACTTACTCCCTCTAGCTCTGCTCTCTTCTCTGTGTCTCTATGTTCACACTTCTCTCCATCTTCCCTAGCCCCCCTGGCTGTATTCAGTCGACTTCTTTCTCTGTCTACTCTAGATTCTTCCAGATTTCTCTTTCTCTCTCTCTCTCTCACACACACACACACATCCATACTATGGAGTAGTCACATCAGCACTTTCTTTATCGCACCCCCTCACAGATAGCCACCTGCATTTTATAAGAATAAGCTGGCAAATGAATTACTTTTATAACATACAGAATCTCTCTAGCTGTTTTAGTGAGTAGAATTTTGTTCCTTGATGTTCAACCTGCTTTGTTTTGTTTTGTTTTGTTTTTTTTGAAACAGGGTTTCTCTAGCCCTTGAGCCGAGGTTGACCTTTGACCCTTTATCCAATAGTGAGGAGATTAGGACTCTGTCTCATCTCATCATTATAGATGCTTCCTCTAAACTGATGTGAGACAACAAGAACTAACAGTAGTAATTGGCTTTTTGGATTGGGGGGTGGGGGAGCAGTTGAGACAGGGTTTCTCTGTGTAGTCCTGACTGTCCTGGAACTCACTCTGTAGACCAGGCTGGCCTTGAACCGGAGATCTGCCTGCCTCTGCCTCCCAAGTGCTGGGATTAAAGGCTTATGTCACAGCTGCCTTGTGGGAAAACTCTGCTAATTAAAGTAGAAGTCCACCATGACCAGATAGGGGATATGGGAGACTCCCTACTTTAGTATCTTCTCCTCCTTCTCTGACCTTGCCTGAGGTATTCTAATCCCCCATACTTGACCTGAGGAATGTCATGTAAACTCAATTAGATTAAAGGACCAATTCCTTTCTCCTGACAGAACCTGAAATGCTTCCCCAGGCTAATGAGGCATTCCAGATACCCTAAACTTCCAGCCAACGACCTTTGCCTATCCTGGGTGTTCCTACCCTCAGTTCCCCCAAAACTTTATAAGCCTTGAGTCACCCTGAGTAAAGTCTGTCTGCCTCCTGACTGCTGGTCCTGGTGTGGCTCACTCACCTTCTACACTCACGGGGCTTCCGAATCCCCCTCTGGAGGTCTCTGCTCCCACTGCCCCTATAGACTGAGATCCATGAGACAGGGAAACCCACAATGCTTGGCTCGGGAAGTATAATCTTTTACTAAGTATGAATTAAACATCTTAGCTCACTAAGCTCTGCCCCTTTGGGTAATACAGAGCATGAACTCGGCCCTCATGCAAACTAGACAAGCCCTCTACCACTGAGCTCCATCTGCGGCCTTTGTTAACCCTTTCCTTCACACATATTTCGCACAACTGGAAAATCTTTTAAAAAATATAACTTTTTATTGCCCTAAAATGAAAGAAAAACTGGGGAAAAGGCTCAGTCAGCAAATGCATTTGCTGAGGGAACCCAACGCCTTGAGTTTGACCCCAGAACCCACATAAAAAGCCAAAGGCAGTAACATGCATCTATAGTCTCAGCATTTCTGCCACAAAATGGGAGGGGGACCCCAGGCAACGTGCCCATGTCTTTAATCCCAGTGTTTGTGATCTTTTTCGAGTTTGAGGTCAGCCTGATCTACATAGCTTCTAGGAGAGCCAGGGCTACAGAACAAACAAACAAACAAAACAAAACAAAAAAATTAAAAAAAAACAACAGCAAAAAAGACAAAATGAGAAGCAAGGTCAAGAGAATCATCAGGAGGCTTTTAGGCAGGGTAGTCTGGGGTACACTTCCCACTGGCATAAGCAGGAAAAAGGTAGAAGGTGTGGACACCCAAAATTTGTCCTACGACCTCCACACATGCACCACTTGAAGATGTTCACATGAACACACACACACATGCATACACTAAATAAGTAAATAGAAAAACAAAAGACGCAAGAAAATAATTATTGCTTACTCATCGGTTACCAAAATAATTCTATTCCAAAGAGGAAGAGGGTGTTAAAACTGCCACTGTCAGGGCTGGAGAGATGACTCAGTGGTTAAGAGCACTGTCTGCTCTTCTGAAGGTCCTGAGTTCAAATCCCAGCAAACACATGGTGGCTCATAACCATCTTGTAACGAGATTGATGACCTTCCTCTTCTGGTGTTTCTGAAGACAGCTACAGTGTGCTTACATATTAGAAATCTAAAAAAACAAAACAAAACAAAACTGCCACTGTGGTATGTGGAGGTCGAGGGGAAATCCTGAGTTCAAGGTCATCTTTGGGTACATAATGAGTTCAAAGCCAACCATAGGCTACATGAAACCCCATCTCTAAATCGGAAAGAAGAAAGGAGGGAAGAAAAAAAAGGGAGGGAAAAAATGAAATCTGGCAGATTGGCTAGACAGGTCCAAATTTAAAGGTGCTTGCTGTTAGCATTCCTTCTAGGCTCCGCCCAGCAGTTACCTGGCAATAGCCAGGTAGGCCAGGCTTACTATAAAGGGTCCCATTTGACCTCTTCCCTCCCTGACCCCTTTCTCCCTCCCCCTCCCCCGCCATCCCCTCTTCTCTTTACTCCCTTCTCAACTCCCCTTCCCATGGCTGGTACCTCAGAGGGAACAGATGCCTCAGCATGCCCCCCACACACAAGGCACCCACCCCTCTTACCTTGCCATACCTGACTCTACAGACATATTCCTGGCTCCTCCTCCTCCTTCTTTTTATGAAACACAACACTTGCTATCCTGAAGACATGAATTTGACCCCCTACAACTAACAAGGCAGAAGAAAAGTTGTTGCCCGACTTCCATGTGCACGTCCTGCAGACAGGAGCAGGTCTCAGAACTGGTCAGTTTCGCTGAGGGTAATGTGAACTCATTTAAAGAAATGTGGTGCTGTTCAAGGTCCAAGGGAGGAGAGCGTAAGGCTGGAATGAAAGCCTTTGCTCAGGACATCTGTTTTGCTACTGGTGTCAAATACACTACACTTACTACTTCTCCAAGAAGTTCGGACTTTTGTATTTCCAGGACCTAGTAAGATACCCAGCACCTAGTAGGGACCATCCAATATCTGGCTAAGTGAGAATGAGAGAGAGGGCGGGGGGAGGGAAGGAGGAAAGAAGAGAGAGAAAGTCCTCCAACACTCGTTAAAAATAAAATTCTAGTAAACAATTGCTGTAATCCAATCAGTTCCTTCTAGCATGGTCCTCAGATTGGCTCCATTTCCCCAACTGTAGAATGGAGATAAGAGCAGTATAGTCTTCATAGGAGTTGTTAGGAAGGTTGCTGGGAGAATCCAGAACCAAGCCGGTCCACCTTAAGTCAGCGCTGCATGGGAACGAGTGCATCTCTCCATCTTGGCTTCCCCTTTCCCTTCATCAGGCTTTTCTGTCCACTTTACAGAGGCATGCAATCCTGGAGCCCTCTCCTAAGGTGCTCCCCAGGGTATAAAATGAATTGAACTTTTTCTACCTTTGGAGCCAAGGTCTCATGTAGCGCAGGCTGGCCGCAAACCCACAATGTAGCAAAAGATGACCTTGAAGCATCACGACAGACATGTGCAACCACACTGGCTTTTGAAATGAATGGAACAGCCGGGCAGTGGTGGCGCACGCCTTCAATCCCAGCACTTGGGAGGCAGAGGCAGGCGGATTTCTGAGTTCGAGGCCAGCCTGGTCTACAAAGTGAGTTCCAGGACAGCCAGGGCTACACAGAGAAACCCTGTCTCAAAGAAAAAAAAAAAACAAACCAAAAACAGAAGCAAAAACAAAAGGAAAAGTGGAATAATTAATATATATCCAGTTTAGTTTATAGACAATAATTTCTTCTTGGGTTTTTGTTTTGGTTTTTTGGGGGGGGGTTGTTTGTTTGTTTGGGGGTTTTGTGTGGGTTTTTGTTTGTTTGCTTTTTAGAGGAACTGTCCCATTTCAGAAGTAGAAAGTCAAAGGTTAGAAGAGATGTTTCCCCAAGGCCACACTGGCCAGTACTGTGTAGCTGAAACAGGAAAATAGCAAACTGCAGGGATTAAAATCATAGATCTAAAGGTACAATTCTAGCTGTTTATAAGTGAAGGAAAAACAAAGTTTGGCCCAAAAGGTGCCAGCTTTAAATTCATTAGCATCATTCATGTTGATTGAGCCTATTAACATAAGTCCCAGCTCCCACCTCCTCCCCCACGCAGGAAGCAAGAAGCTAGAAAGAATATTGAAGGACCCTGGGATGCCTGAAGCCCTTAGCAATGCACAATGGGAAAGGCAGTATCTGCCTTCCTCTCCTCTCTTCCTTCATCCTTTGTGGAACAAATGTGTGCTTTAAAAACAAAAAAAAAACAAACCAAACCCAAACACCAGGTCCTGGTGCAAAGTCTGCAAGCGCTATGGCCACTGAGCGACTCCTTCAGTCCATTTGAAAGTTTTGAGATCTGATGTCCATTTGGCCTCAGAACTGTGGGCCTCTGCCTTCCAGGTAGTTTAGTAGCTGTGATCGGCTTCCTGTCACTTCACCAACTAAGCTACATGCCCCTTGATTGCCTTTGTATTTGGGGGGAAAAAATCAGAGAAAATAACCTTTGGGGGTGTAACACACAAAACTGATTTCTAACTCACATACTCATTTCTGATCCTTCTGAGTACTTTGTAAAACTTAATCGAACATGCCCAAGTACATTTTTTTTTCCTCGTTCATTATGGTCAACCCCTGAGCCTCTTCAGCGTTCAGTGCTGTGCGGTGCATTGAGGTACAGGTGAGAGTCTTACTCCTGACCCAACATTCTGAAATCCGTAGACTCTGCGAGGGCTGCTATGAAACTCTCTGGAACGGACTCAGGAATCCAGGCTATTGCACTTACTTAAGCCCACATCCTACAGTCGGGTCCCAGACTCAGTCAGGTAGGCGCCTGGTCCCCCCCGCTCAGCGTGTTGGGACTATAAGCTGGTCACCCAGCACCCCCAAGACCCCACGCTCGGACCTGCTCCCTCCCCCACACACACACTCCGGTTTGTTCTTGGCTGTGGAACAACCTCCAGGTCGGATTTTCCCATGGGAAAACCGGTTCAGGTTTGAGCCAGGGCAGTGGCTGAGACGGGGATGTCTAGCCAGGAGGGCACGCGCTGCGCCTGGAGACTCTTGTCACTCACGCGAAGACTCCCGGGGCTCCACCAGCCAGCTGCTCGCTGTCCGAGTACTGCGGGCTGACACCCTTAAACCTGTTCCTCCCCAACTCCGCGTGCCCACGTTCCTCGGGCCCAGGGTCACTCACTACCTGGAAGTCATCGTAGCTCGCTCCAGCCGCCTCTGCAAACTGCTCACCGCAGGTCCGGACTGGAGCAGGAATAAGCAAGTCCCAAGGACAGCGCCCGCCTACAGTCTCACAGCCCCCGCCCAGGTGCTGGACCTTGCTTCGCGACCAGGCTGTGCTCCAATGGTTTTGTCATTATTTGAGTTGGTCCATTGTGGCTGTGCCGTGCCAGGAACCTATGCCCCGGGTACTACATGATCCTGGTGACCAACGCCCCAGCTTTTCCTACTAGAAGAGTTACAGTCAGGTCCTAACGTTTAATTTACTTGTATAAACTATAACAGTCCCAACGACAGTTCTGAGGCTTGCTTTTCAGATGAAGAAATCTAGGCGAGTTGGGGATAATCAAACAGTAAGCAGCGTCTCAACCCACTTTGGTGTATTTTATGTCCCTTGGGTTCCGGACTAAAAATGCAAGCCGTCTCCGCTTACCCCAAGCCCAGCCCAGGCATTTCTTTAGTGGACAGGACTTTCGGAGGGAGATAGAGAGGATTCAGAGTATTACCCAAACTTCAGGATGAACTAGAGCTGGAGAAAGTACGATCCTGTGCCATGGGCTTTCCCCATCCGGGGCAAATGGCCCCATCTGTCCTCGCTCTAGCGCTGTCCTCCGGGCTTCAAGGAAAGTCCTAGCACAGCCTGAGTAACCTGGGCGCTCACTGCCGGAGTTCCGCAACCCTGTCCCTGTGCTTCTTTCCAAATTGATCCTCTTTCTCTGCCTCCCCGGGTCAATCAAGCTTTTCTGTTCACCCTAGAAAGAAACACAGTTTCTTAGTTCTCCCTGTCATCTCGGCGCCTACCTGCCCTTCTACAGCTCAAATTTCAGTTCCCTCAAATTCAGTCTTTGCCCTTTCCTTTCCCCGCAGCACTCCACCGCAAATTGTCGTGACAAGAAAACAAAGTCGCATCCGTAGCCCAATCCCTCTAACAAGGACCTATCCGACCACATTGATGCCTTTTTGCTCGGAGGTGGGAAGAAAGCGAATTTCACACGAAATTGTTCCGAATTTGCATTTGTGAAACCCTTTGCGAAAGATGTTGGGGGTAGTTTTCCGGGGGCTCTTCTCTAATGGGATTGTATTGTTCTGATCCTGCCAAATTGCGTGCCTAAGGCTAGTTTCAGGTAGACAGAGGATGGTGTGCAATCATCTGCTTACACATGTTATACTTTGTCGTGTTGCAAAAAGGAAGTACGGCTAAAAACAAAGTAATCCTAAATATCCAGCCAGGAAAGAAAGATATAGTCACTGAGGCACGAGGATCAGAATTCGAGGTCATCCTTAGTTACATACCAGTTAGATGAATTTACAACCCACAGAATGGGGCAGGGGTGGGGACAGGGAGGATCTTTGCCAGCTGTGCACCTGACAGGATTACCATAGAATATACAAGTAATTCAAAAAGAAAAAATGAAGCCATTTTTTTTCGAAAGTCTGGTCTCCCTTCCTCTTTTCTTTCCTTTTATTTCTTGGGGGGGGGGCAGGGGAAGGGGGTTGAGAAGGGAGTAGAAGCAGAAAAAGGGACAAAGAGAGACAGAGAAAGGGGGGGGAGGGGGAGGACACTCGGATAGAGAGGTGGGAAGAGGGAAGCAGAGGCCAGAGAGAGGGGTGGGGTCAGAGAGCCCTTTCCTTTTCATGGTGGATATGAATTCAGCTTTCTGGGTAGTGTGGCGCCTGTCAGGTCAGGACAAAAGACTACTTGTGGTGTTTCGTAGTGTGACAAAATGGATGCTGACCTGCAGGCTTCCCCAGTTTCACTCCCTACCCTAACGGGACCCACGCGGGTCCCCCACTGTCTCATTCCCTTAAAACCCAGCCATTTTGGCTGTGCCCTCTTGATTGCTCTCCCTTGTCTCCTCGTGGTCCCCTCTCTCCTGCTTCTCTCCCTGGGCTCCTTCTCTTCCTCTCTCGCTCCCTGCCTTCCCAATGCCAAGTCCAGTCTGCTAGCCATGTTCAATCTGCTAACCTACTTTGTCTCTATGCTCTAGACTTTTCCAGATGCTTCTGACTGTAGTTTCCCTCACAGCTACAATAGAAACCATGCCCTCGACCATACCTTGGGGTGGTCACGCCCTCACTTTGTTCAGATGATGCCAAAAACTCCCAGTGGGGCATAAATAAACCCCTTTCCAAGGAACCTGGCTTCCTAACTGAACCAAGCTGCATGGTACAGGAGGAGCTGAGAGTTCTACATCTTCATCTGAAGGCTGCTAGTGGAAGACTGAATTCCAAGCAGCTAGGGTGAGGGTCTTATACACCTACAGTGACACACCTACTCCAACAGGACCACACTTCCTAATAGTGCCACTCCCTGGGCCGAGCATATACAAACCATGAGAGACACCTTGTGAGCTCTCACCCAGTCTATTAGTATCAGGTATATAGTAAAGCTTCCATTAAAAACCCAAAAGGAGGCTGGGCGTGGTAATGCCTTTCATCCCAGCACTTGGGATGCAGAGGCAAGAGGGTATCTGTGAATTCCCGGACAGTCAGTTGCCAGTTACTAAATAGAGAGACCCTTTCTCAAAAAAAAAAAAAAAAGACAAAAAGGGAAATCTTCATCATGCATATTTATAATCCCAGTATTTAGGAGGGTTAGAGTTCAAGTTCAGCCTGGCTGGGCAATACAGGGTGTTCCAGACCGAACCAGGTGAGACCCTCCCTTGGCATATTCGTATAATCCTAGCTCAGGAAGCTGAGGTAAAGGATTACAAATTCACAGGCAGCCTAAACTCCAAAAATTAGATAGATAGATCGATCGATCGATCGATCGATAGATAGATAGATAGATAGATAGATAGATAGACAGATAGATAGAAACTTTATAGGAGCTGAATAAATACAGACTCCTGGAGGGTGGGTACAGGACATAAAGGACTGTTTCCTCCAGGTTAATGTGACCATCACAGCTACACACAGCTTCACAACCCCTGCAATGCAAAGAAAGGAAACAGCAGTTACGTCTACAGTAATCATAGTACAGCTATCACCACTCCCTAGCAGAAGGCAGGGAGGATGGCAGGTCCCTAACCTAACATACCTGCATACCACTGCAGGTGATCTTGGAAAGTGCTAGAATAGATCTGAGGCAGGAGGTTAACTGAAGCAGGGCTCCAGGATGTAGCCCTTATGAGATGATCAACCATAATGGAGGAACTTAGTGGTCTTGCCAATAAGTAACTTCTTGTCTCATGCTCTTGTAAACAGGCCCAATGAGTTCATTGGATCAGCACGCTGGACTTGGGTAGAATGTTTCCTTGTTCTGTCATTGACTCTCTATCTGGGGTAGCTGTTGTGAGGTAGCTAATCAAGCATAAGCAGGCTTGGAGGTCATCGATGGTGGACCCACCCCATACTTCTGAAACCAGGTTTCCCATCTCCTATGCCGTATATATGTGTTGCTTTGAGACAGTCTCACTACCTAGCACGAACTTCCTGGAACTCTCTATGTAACTGGGGATAACCCTGAACTCCTCCTGATCCTCCTATCTCTATTTCTCCAAGTGCTGGGATTAGACACATGTGCCTTCACACCTAGTTTATGTGTAAATGTGCATCAAATGCATGCCTGATACCCCGGGAGGGAGGCCACAAGAGGGCGTCTAATCCCCTGGAGCTGGAATTACAGACAGCAGTGAGCTGTCCTCCATGGATGTCAGAAGCCATCCTGCCAAGGCCAGCACTTGCTTTAACTGCTGAGCCATTTCCCCAGCCCCCAACTCCTTCTCCTCCACCCTTTGGCACTGAATCCAGTCAGGCTGGGCAGTGGTGGCGCACACCTTTAATTCCAGCACTTGGGAGGCAGAGGCAGGTGGATTTCTGAGTTCGAGGCCAGCCTGGTCTACAGAGTGAGTTCCAGGACAGCCAGGGCTACACAGAGAAACCCTGTTAGTAGTCCATCTTTGCATTCTGTTTTCCTCTACCGTGCAGAATCTCTGATTCCACACCATTCCCATTTATTCACGTGATTATTCCCTGGGCTATTTCAGTACTTTTCAGAAAGTACATCTTCTGCCTACATTCTCTAGGTTTTTCTTTTTTTCCTCAAGCAGCTTCAAAGTTTCCAATCATCTATTGAGGCCTTTGATACATTTGCGTTGTTGTTGTTTTGGTGCCAAGTGAGAGATAGGCATCTGATTCCATTCACTGGCCTGTGAATGCCCATTTTCCCAAGCACCGTTTGTTGAAGCACCATATTTTCTCCAATATATGTTGCCTAGCACCTCTGTTAAAATTCAGGTGGCTGTCTTTGTGTGGGTTTATTTCTGGGATCTATTTTGACATAAGACATGATACTGTAACGTATACATACATTATACTGTAGCCTATACATACATGTTGGGCTACACTCAAGAGTTATCCTAGGACATATGCAGCCCATAGGTCACAGGTTAGACACTCTGCATTTGATTCTTTGGGTCTGTGTGTGTGTTTTTGTGTCAGCATCAGGCTCTTCTCGTATTAAGGGTGTAGGCATAAATTTTTTGTAGCCTGTTTTAATAAGAGTTCAACCTCTCCTCTAGCCCACCACCCAGCAGAGGCAGTGGAAGAGAAAAGATATCAGGATATGGAGCAAGTAGACCTGTTTAGCAATAGGTCTTAGGGAGCAAGTTCAATCTTCTTTCTCAGTCCCTCAGCAAACACCAAATACAAATCAGCAGCTACAGTGCAGTCCTCTAGGCAGGCAGACACCAGGCACGAACCAGCAGCCGTAGTTCAATCTTGAAGAAACTGCAAGGCTTGCCAACCAGCCCAAGGCCGCTGAAGCACCAAGAAGCTTTGGGAACCTCACAAACCGTTCTTTGGCAAGTTTCTCTCAATGGCGGCATCACCCCAAGCAGTAGAGCTCAACAACTCGATGTAAGGCGAACCAATACACGTGTGTTGTTAGCAAAGGATAGCAAGGCAGAGCAAACCAAACTGATGCTCAACTCCCACTGTCTGTGGGTTCATATTCATAATCCTTCATCATGTGTTCTTTCACGTGTTCGCTATAGCAAAACATCCTTTCACCTGTGTCTACTTCAGGAAAACATTCTTTCATGTGTCTGCTTTAGCAAAACATCCCTTTTCCTGTGTGTCCCAGCAAAACATCATTTGATATAATGGACTTTCCAAAGAAACCAGAAGTTTCCAATTCATATGGGTCTGAAGTATAATTTGAAATCTGGTGTTCTGATGGTGATGATGGTGGTGGTGGTGGTGGTGGTGGTAGCGGCTGCAGCTCATTTTGTCAGGGTTGCTGTGGCCGCTTGTGGTTCTTTGTGCTTGTGCAAGATGAACCGTAGGATTCCATTCTCCATTCTGTGAAGAATATTGGTGAATTTTTCGTGGGGACTGCATCAAATGTGTAGATTTGAATTTACACAATATGAATTCCTAATCTGTGAACTTGGAGGCTCTTTCTGTCTTCTAATGTATTCTTTCACCTGTGTCCACAAAAATATTCCTTCACATGTTTGCCCAGCAAACTCCCATTTGACACAACTGACTTTCCAAAGAAACCAGAAGTTTTCACTCCACCTGCTTGCCAGAGACAAATTAAAAATAAAACAAAAAAATCAGAGAGAGGGCTGGAGCTGTGAGTCAGCTGGCAGAGCGCCTGCCTGGCATAGGTGAAGTGCTGGATTCAGTTGCTGGTGATGTAAAAGCAGTCTTGGTGGGGTGTGATCAAGCTGGCTCCATTTTATGGATGCAAAGGTGGTTCAATAAGCACAAGTCAATAGATGTCATACAGCACATCAATAGAAACAAGGACAGGGGACTGGAGAGATGGCTCAGTGGTTAAGAGTACTGGTTGCTCTTCCAGTGGTCCTGAGTTCAATTCCCAGCAACGACATGGTGGCTCACAACCATCTGGAATGGGATCCGATGCCCTCTTCTGGGGTGTCTGTGCTGCAGCTGCTGCTGCTGCTAACTTCTGTGAACTGACCTGCTGATTTCCTGACAACACAGATGGGATTTGCTCCAAAGGACAATTTCTAAACAGGTCCACTTTCTCCATATCCTAATAACCTTTATTTTCCACAACTTCTAGTAGGTGATGGGCTAGAAGGGAGGTTAAAGTATTTCAGAACCATTATTAAAAATAGGGTTGAGAAAAATTGAAGCTTACAAACAGAACATGGTTTGACCATTAAAGGTTTTTTTTAGGTGAGGTCTTGTCAGAATCAGAGGCTCGATGTTCTCTGGGAGTTGATTCACCTTTTGTCACAGGACACTTATTGTCATGAGATATGTATTATTTGTTCACTCAAGATAACCTGCAAAGCAGACAACAGACGGCAGTAGAGGCGGTCATGTAACAAGTTTAGCTTTGCTGAAACTTTTTAGGCTCACATTAGAGGCCAGTGTTTTTCAACCAAAACAGCTTGATTCCTTGTCATCAAATTGTTGCAGGATATTTGATCACATTGTGAACCCCAAAATTGTGGACTGCAAAAACCGTGTGCAGTGGCTCAGCCCCGGTGCACATCTTTAATTCAGAGAGCTTTCTGTAAACATGATTAAATAAAGTCAACCCTAGGACAATAGGCAGAACTAGAAACCAGTGAACAGGGAGTAAACATAAAGAAAGAAAAGGAAAGACACTGAGTTAAAGGGTATTTAACGCAGAGTGCGGAAGAAGGAACTTTTTCCTCTGTGACATCGATAGAGTAGGAGGGTCAGCTGGGTACTTTCTCTGCAATCTGAGCTAGCAGACTTTCTCCCCAGCATCTGGCTCCCAAGTCTTCATTTAGTAAATCAAACATTTGGATTTTTTTTTTTTTTAATAAATGGCAAATGTGCCAAGAAACAGTTCTTCCAAGGAAAACATCCAGCTTGGTAGACTGCAGAAACACACTAAGAAAGCTCTACTTATCTTGAGAATTGGCCAGTTTAGCTACTGTGGAGAGCCCTTTGGGGGTACCGTTTGGCAGGAATCCGACATTGGCCAATGGGCTTCAGGCAGGAATCTGACATTAGGTCATGACAAGGAACTAAATTCAGGCGCGAATATAATTTTAGGCTATACTAGGGAAGTAGGTTCAGGAATTTTTATCTTAGGATGAAACAAAAGAAATAGGCTTCAGGCAAGAATTATGGGCTTGGAGGAGGAAGTGGGTTCAGGTATTTTAGTCATTCTGACAAACCCTTGGAAACTGTCAAGGGGGTGATCACTGGACTTTGCTTATTGCCTTGCTTGTTCCTCATTGGACTAATACTTAATACTTGCCCTTAATACTTGCATGTAACTAAAATGTTATAAAAGCAGATTGGGAAAAATAAACCTGCCTCAGCCTCAGAGCTGGCTGGGGTCACGCTATAATGTTGTCTAATTGTCTTTTTTCTTTTTAATCCTCACTCCTGGGCTAGAGAACCCGTTGATTGACTGAGCCGGCTTGGTCAAGCTCCCACATGGTGGGACCAGCATCAACAACTCTCATCCACCTCCCTGAATAGCACTTTTCTAGTGAAAGGCCCTGGGTAAAGCACCTGATGATACACTTGCTTGTAAGGCTTTTGGGACTGACTTCACAGTCACCATGATATTTGCCTGTGACTACACTTACTACCGGATTGTGGTCTTTGTTAAGGTTTAGGTAACTATTACTTCACTAGTGTTATGGTCTGATACCCCTTCCCCCTCACCCCCAGAATAACTGTTGCCATTTGGTTCCATGCCTGCCAGTCACCAACACAGAGAAGTGACTTGGCTCAGAGCAGACTTGTTTACCACATACCCTGCTTTGTTCTGTTTGCTGTGAGTATTCTATATGAGGTTTGCTAATCTTAAGAAATTCCACAAAGTTTCACATAGGACCCATGGAATCCAAGGTCAATAGGAACTGTTATGTCTAAAATATCTTGAGTCAGAGCTGATCACCAGGCAGCACTTCCTGCACCTTCTTGTGAACTCATTGTGGGTTTGGTGGGTTTTTTTCTTTTATAAGCTGATAGAAAAACATGTCCGTTGTCATAGTTGAGATAATTCTGAGCTATGTCCCTGCTGTGACCAGCACTGGAGTGTGCATTCAATAAACTGTTCTTGCTCAAATGAAATCAGTGTTCGTACGGTTTGTGTGGCGATTCCTGACCGCCAACAGGTGGCTCACTAGACCCAAAGGCACTAAGTTCACAGTACAGTTCATTCAGGAAGGAGTTTTGATGAAACAGCCAACGCAGCAATGGGATTCTCCATGTGCTGTGTTGGCTTTTGCTAACCTTTTTATTGTTCTTATTTAGTGTTCCTCTCAACTACTGTCATTTTCTTGGAATGGACAATGGTGGGCCTTGGGAGTCTGTCTACCCTCAATAAAAAGAGTCTAGCATCTAAGCGAGGAGGCATAGTGGCACACATCTTTAATCCTAGCACTCAGGAGGTAGAGGCAGCAAGATCTCTGTGAGGTCAAGGCCAGCTTGATCTACAGAGTATGTTCCAGGGCAGACGGGGCTATATAGAGAGACTCTGTCTTTAAAATATACATATTCGGGGCTGGAGAGATGGCTCAGCGGTTAAGAGCACTGACTAATCTTCCGAAGGTCCTGAGTTCAAATCCCAGCAACCATACATGGTGGCTCACAACCGTCTAAAAAAGAGATCTGACGCCCTCTTCTGGTGCGTCTGAAGACAGCTACAGTGTACTTACATATATAATAATAAATAAGCGTCTAATAGTAGTTCTTGAGCATCTTCCAGATGTTTGAATAAAAGTATCTTGTGTGCATATCTATTGAAAAATACTCCTGGGAGCAATAAGATTGTTAGGTGAAGCAAAATCTTAGTATCAGGAATGATACCTATGAGTTGTTGGTCAGTGAGGTTCTTGAGGTTCCCCAAACAGCACATGTCAGTAGCTTGCCAAAAATCAAGAGTAAGTCCCTATTTCTGGAGACATTACAGGCTCTGGGGCAGGGCACAAAGAAGTCAAGCTGGTGTTCTAACCTGGATCCTCCCTCCCTAGCTATTCTGGCTATGTTTATGTCAACTTGACATAAGCTAGAGTTATCTTAAAGGAGGGGACCTCAACTGAGACAATGCCTTCATAAGATTGGGTTGTGAGGCATTTTCTTCATTAGGGATTGAAATAGAAGGGCCCAGTCCATTACGGGTGGGGCTATCCCTGGGCTGGTGGTCCTGGGTTCTATAAGAAATTGGAATGAGCAAGCCATGGGAAGGAAGCCAGTAAGCAGCACCCTACCATGGCCTCTGCATCAGCCCCTTCCTCCAGGCTCCACAGTGATATGGAAGTGTAATCCAAATTAAAGCCTTTCCTCCCCAAGTTGTTTTGGTCATGGTGTATCCTCACTGCTATGGTAACTCTTACTAAGACACTAGCTTATATAATTCCAGAAGGTGCAGTTCAGCTACGAATCTTGTCACCCAAGATGCACCTGGCTCATAAACAACACCTGAAGGAAAGATGACTTCTCCCAGTAAAGCCACCAGCTCACCAAGCTGTACTTAGGTGGTATAATTTCTTTGATTTCCATTTCCCTCTCTATGTAGGGTCACTAGGAATGGTCAATTTAGAATGGAACATTGGCCCATAAAATAATCAAGAGGAGCTTTTAAACCGGAAAGCAAACAGGATCTGTCTGGGTCATTCAAAAGCTGATGTTTGGCAGAAGAAGGGAGAGCTCAGATGTTTTTAAAAGAAAAAACAATCTGCTTTTCCAGAGGACCCTAGTTGAGATTCCAGTACCCACAGCAGGGAGCTTAAAACCACTCAGCTCCAGATCTAATGGTCTCTTCTGGCCTCCTACAGTACCCATACCCACACATGGCATACACACATAAGTAGTAGTAGAGTAGTAGTAGTAGTAGTAGTAATAAATAGGACTTGTAAAAGTGTGAGGATCTGAGTTTTGGATCCCCGGTACCCATGGAAAAGTCACGTGCAGGAGCAAGTGTCTATAATCCCAACACTAGGAGGTGAAGACAGGCAGGCTGCTAGAGCTCACAGGCCAATGAGCTGAATTAGTGAGCTCCAGGTTCCATAAGGAATCCCATTTCAAAATTAATCTGGAAAGTGGTACAGAGAGACACCCGACATCAAACTCAGGTCTCCAATTGAAAGCATACACAATATACCTGTTCGCTAGTGTACACACACAACGCTCTCTCTCTCACTCTCTCTCTCTCTCTCTCTCTCATTTTCTTTCTTTCTTTCTTTCTTTCTTTCTTTCTTTCTTTCTTTCTTTCTTTCTTTCTTTCTTTCTTTCTTTCTTTCTTCTTGTGATGGTGTTCCAGCAATGTCTTAGTCTTTTTTTGTTCTGTTTTTTGTTTGGTGCTTTGTTTGTTTTTGAGGCAGGGTCTCTCTATGTAGTCCTATGTAGAAGAGGCTGCTGGCCTTGAACTCACAGAACTCCTCTCTCTCTCTCTCTCTCTCTCTCTCTCTCTCTCTCTCTCTCTGCTAGACCTAAAGGTGTGCACCACCACACCCAGCTGATGCAAATTCGATGCCACTTCCCTGATTGCCTTTAGTCATCGGTTAGGGATGGTGAATGTAATTCATGCCCCAGATGTCTTAGTCCTTGCTGTTTCCCATGGTGAAAGGTTGTGGATGAGAGCACAGGGCTTGCAGGAAATAGAATGTAATAGAAGAATTCGGATTCCCTCAGGACCCACTCCTTCTCTTACTGGAAGGTGGAGAAAAAGAGAAGAGCCTGTCACTCTGTGAACTCTGTCATTCCCGGGTCATCCTTCCACACCTTGGTGTTGGGCTTCGTGATGAAGAGCGAGTTCCCCTCCACCACAGAGCACACTTGATTGCCTTGAGATGCCACCCAGGTTCCAGTCTGCAGACCATGCCGACCATCTGTGCAGATGGGATTAAGATCACAGGGAGTGCTCGCTCCTCCCCAGGACAAAGTCCATTGGGGCCATGGATAGAGACTACAACAACTCAGGGATCAAACGCTGGCTCAGAAAGTCCTTCATCAGCCCAGGGCTATTTCTGATTGGTCAAGGTCCAATATGTGGTAGACTTTGTGATTACTATTCTACCTCTCACTAAGTTCATTTTTAACAGATGAATGATCAAGACTTTTTCCCCCATTTCATCTTAGAACAGAGACCAGGGGAGATTCCTGGAACTCAGGCAGTTAGGAAATTGGTCAGAAATTTCAGGGAACAGGAGCTCTATGTCTACCTCACACGGTCTGTGGTAAAACCCTCAGCAAAGCACCTTGATCAATATCAGGTTAAATCAGCTGATTATGAAAGGAGGGATCACCCAGCTCAGAACATACATCTTTAGTCCCAGCTAATCTGGAGGCAGAAATGGAAGAAAGAATTCAAGGTCAGCCTGACCCTAACTTTGATTCCAAGGTTCCAAGTATGATTTTTGTTTTCTTTCTCAAGACAAGGTTTCTCTGTGCACCACCACCACCCACTCCAAGTATTTTTAAAATTACTTTATTTATTTATTGTGCAATATATATATATTTACTAATAATAAATTTATTTATTGTGCAATATATGTATGTGTGTGTGTGTGTGTGTGTGTGTGCGTGTGTGTGTGTGTATTTGTATGAGGTTGTTGGAGCTCCTGGAACTGGAGTTACAGGCAGTTGTGAGCTGCCACGTGGGTGCTAAGAATTGAACCCACGTCTTCTAGAAGAATAGCCAGTGATCTTAACTGGCTGAGCCATCTTTCCAGCTTCCAAGTGTGCTGTTAAGTATGCTTGGTCCTGCATGTAGCTGTAATCTTTAGAAGTTAATGATCTGGAGACTTTCAAGGTTGAAAAAGTCAAATTCTCTCTTCCCTAAGGAAGGAATTGGAAACATAGATTGTTCAGATAATGACATCGAATTATCATGAACACCGCAAAACAATCCAGATTCAATACTGTCCTAAAGTCCTAGGCATGTGGTGGTTTGAATGAGAATGTCCTCTGTAGGCTCAGGTGTTTACTTGGCCCTCAGTTGCCGGTGCTGTTTGGGTAGGTTTAGCATATGTGGTAGGGCTACATAGTGAGACCCTGTTTTAAAAGAAACAAAATAGTCAGGCAGTGACCTACACCTTTAATCCCAGCACTCTGGAGACAGAGGTAAGCAGATCTCTAAATTTGAGGCCAGCCTGGTCTATAGAGCAAGTTCCAGGACAGTCGGGGCTACACAGAGAAACCCCATCTCAGAAAACAAAAACAAAACAAAAAACCCAAAACAAAACAACAACAACAAACATTTTTAGTTCCTGAGTGACTTTGAAGCCAGCTGGGACAATGAGTCCCTATCTCAACAACAAAAGACTAAAGACTCAATGAAGTAGTATTTTTCGTGTTACTGTTATGAAATACCCGAGGCAAGTCAACTGTATAAAGAAAAGAATATTAATTTCCTCGTAGCTCTGGAGGTTCAAAATCCAAGGTAGGACAGCCTTGTTCAGCTTCCAGTGAGAACTTAATGGTGTCTGGATAGAGGATATACGTGGGACAAAAAGATAAGGTCTCAAAACAAGAAGCCAGGTAGACTTGAAGCTTCTATAGTTCTTTCAAAGGGCATGCTCCAAGTTCTCCTAAGGACTTTCTACTGAATCTATACAAAACTCTGGATGGACAAGGTTTTTTTTTTTTTCCGATCCAACACGATAAAACTTGTGTTTACTACAGAGTTCAAATCTTTCCATCTCCTCCCTCAAGTAAGACTTTTCTGCAAATGTCTTCCACTAGTAAAACAAGAAAGGCCCTGCCTTCCCTCTGTGCCTTAATTAGCCAACCCCTTCTCGATTTCCTTTGCAACAATTTTTAAAAAAAATTAATTTTACTTTCTGAACATGGGTGGAAGTTGTTGTTGTTGTTTGTTTGTTTTTGTTTATGAAACAGGGTTTCTCTGTGTAGCCCTAGCTGTCCTGGAGCTATCCTCAAACTCAAGAGATCTGCCTGCCTCTGCCTCTGCCTCTGCCTCTGCCTCCCAAATGTTGGGATTAAAGACGCTGCCCCGCTTAAGCATAGAGGTAATGCTTGCAAGTATACCTGTGTGCCACAGGTATGCCTGGTGCCCACAAAGACCAGAATAGGGTGTGGCACCCCCTGGATTTAGAGTTACTGATGGTTTTGGTTAAGTCTCAGATCCTGGGACAAGTGACTGAGGTGCCTATTTAACATATCACAGGGGACCTAGGAGCCAGCCTCTCCCAGCATCCCTCAGTCCCTACCCATTACAGGGTATGACTGACATACATCTCCCTCTAACCCTGAACTCTCCAACCCAGGGGCTGGGCTTCTCTTCCCCAAAAGGCTGATCTCTATATAATCCAGCCATTTTGGCCACCTATCCTCTTTTGGTCTACATTGGTGGCCTCGTCCTGGTCTGGCTTTCCCCTCTCCATTCCCCATCCTCCTCACATGGCCTGGCTGAAGGTCATGTTCACTTTGGACTCTCCTAGATGTCCCTGTCTATGCTCTCTCCCTTTATCTACACTAAACTCTTCCTCCACCATACCTAGAAGCTGTCATGGCCTTCCCTACTTCTTGCTTTTTCTCATTCTGTTTTGAGCAGCTGTGCAGGTGCTGGGAACGGAACCATGATCCTCTGGAAGAGCAGCCAAGTGCTCCTAACCACTGAGCTACCTCATCTCTCCAGCCAGTCTCCTTCACTGAGTCTTTTGAAATGAGCCAATTGTAGAAGAGTATGGGGTCAGAGCCTAGTCAGTGAGGAGAAGGCACAGTCCCCACCTTACTTTTTTTTTTTTTTTTTTTGGTTTTTCGAGTCAGGGTTTCTCTGTGTAGCCCTGGCTGTCCTGGAACTCACTTTGTAGACCAGGCTGGCCTCGAACTCAGAAATCCGCCTGCCTCTGCCTCCCAAGTGCTGGAATTAAAGGCATGCGCCACCACCGCCCGGCTCCCACCTTACTTTAAATAAAAACCAAGCACACTTTCTGCCCAGGTGTGCTTGCCTTTTTTGATCTGGGGTGCAGGGCACCCTCCTGAATAAGGGTAAAGTCTTGCCTTTGTGGAGACACTTCATCTGGTCCCCAGCTTCTTTCTTTCTTTTTTTTTTAAGAATTATTTATTTATTTTATGTATATGAGCACACTGTAGCTGTCCTCAGACACACCAGAAGAGGGCATCAGATCCCATTACGGATGGTTATGAATCACCATGTGGTTGCTGAGAATTGAACTCAGGACCTCGGGAAGAGCTGTTAGTGCTCTTAACCTCTGAGTCATCTCTCCAGCCCCCCTCCCCCCAGCTTGTTTCTAACTAACTGATCATCACCTCCTGTAACAAGGACTTAAAAGCTGCTTGTTCTCAAACTTGAGGCCATAGGGGACTACAATTAGTGTGGAAGCCTAACACCTCTGCCAGAACCTTTTGCCTAGACTTTGGCTCCAAGTCCTGCTTGATTCTACCTGGCTTATCTCATCGTCCTACAATGCAGAAGGAACAGAGATAAGTCATTGTCCTCAAACTGAAGTCCCCTTGGGTCCAGGAAAAGCAACGCATGACAGGACAGGCCATCCCCAAATGAGGGCAACTGGACCATTGTCTGTGAAGGCAAGGCTGTGCCCTGGAGCAGGCGTGGTCATCCACTGGGGACCAAAGAGACAGCTCCCCTCAGAGGACAGAAGCAATAATCTTTTGTATTGAGCCCAAGGCCTCCTGCATGCGAGGTATGACCCGAGCTCAGGCAACACCTGAGTGGCCTCTAGTGGTGTTCCTGGAGACTGCCATCCACAGTTTTTGAGATAGGGTAGGGATTTTTCCATTGGCTCACAGCTTGTTCATTAGGGTAGTCTATTAAGAGCCGGAATCCTCCTGTCTCTGTTCCCCAGTGCTGGGACTATAAACATGTACCAGCACACTCAACTGTGCTTTTGCCCTTTATTGCCTCAGTCCCTGCCCCCCCCAGCCCATTACAGCTCCTTATTGAGAAACTGGGGTAGGACTCAGTTCATAGAATACTTAGAATACTTACTATACATGAAGCCCCAGGTTTGATCCTTAGAACAGCATAAAACCCACCATGGTGGTTCACGCATCTAATCCTGGCACTCTGGTGGCAAAGGCAGGCAGGTAAGTCTCTTCCAGTTCAAAGTCACCTTGGTGTGCACAGCGAACCAGTCAGAGCTACGCAGTGAGGCCCTACCTCAAAACAAAACAATGCCGGCAAGTTAACTCAGCTTGTTAAAGATCTTGCTGGCAAGCCTGACAACCTGAGTTTGATCTGTAGGATGTCCCCAAAGAAAGAACCAACTCCTATAAGCTGTCCTTTGCACTTCACACATTTCTCGATGGCAAGAACATATCTACATGGGCATATGCACAAATGCACACAAAGTAAGTACATGGAAAAATAAACCTTTAAATCCTTCATCTAAGCACCTTGAAAGACCAGAACTGGGAAAAAGATGAACCAGACCCGAACTTGACCAGACCTGCTTTGCTTCTGGGGAGTTTATTTACTTGTTTCATTCACTGTGTAGCTCAGGCTGGCCTTGAACTCAGTGTTTCTCTGCCTTAACCTCCCAAATGCTAGGATTACAGGAATCTTTCGTCATGCCCAGCTTAACTCTATATACCTCTTGCCCCTGTCGAAACTCTTCCTCTAAATTTAATGCTCACCATCATAGGCCCGCTTTTGGGGGCTACTTTATTGGGTTCTTATATCTTCCACCCTTCGCCATCCTTATTTCACCCCAATCCCTTCTAACTCCCACTATTAGGTGGGAGGGAAAGAAGGTTAGGGGAGATTGTAGACCTCTTTAGACTACTTCCTACCAATAAGGCACATCAGGATCCCTGGGACAAGTCGAATCTCCATTGTCAGGATATCCCCGACCAGCAGCTCAATGAAACAGCAATCCAGTAATAGCAAAACCAAAGCAGCATCAGGGACCAGCAGCAGTGAGGGGCAAGCGGCAGCAGGGGAGCAGCCGCTGCCTCAGGCCCTCTCAGGGCTCTGGAATTTATACCCTCTCAACAGTCCCCAGAATTCCAAACATAAACTAACTGCATGTGGTAAAAATCATGCCCCTGCTGGAGCACAAGAAAATCATAGTGGGCAATCTGAAGCAGCCCCACGTCCCACACCTGGGATTAAAACCAAAACATATTCACAGAACTGTGTTTTTAAAGAAACCAAAATTCTCACTACACACCATAAACTCGGAGCCACTGGACCCTTCATCTACTCCTCTCTCTGGTGCACACAGTCAGTCTCTTTCCTCTCTCTTCCTTTTTTTTTTTTAAAGTGGAAAGTTTTGGTTTCTTTGGAGACTCAGTTGGGCCATGTGATGCTTTTCTGGAAGCTGGCTCATGAGAGGATATTTTGCTAAGAACAGACAGCTAGTGTTTTTCTGAAGGCCATCTAGTGAAAGGCATGTGATGTTTTGCTGGAGCGGACGCTTGAGAGGACATGTGATGTTGGAAAGAGTATAAATATAACCCAACAAACAGTGGACAACACTGGCATTGGTTCGCCTTGCTTTCTTCGCTGATCTTTGCTTGTCGTGACTTTGAAGAGAGAAACACACCAAAGAACTTCTGGAGGGGTTCCAGCTGCTTCTTGCTCTTCCTTGGACTCATGCTGATCTGTGGAGCCACAAGGTTTCTTCTGGATCAAGCTGCTGCTGCTCATTAGAGTAGCCTGATCTCCTGACAACAAAGAACTGCTTCTAAACAGTCCATACCCCTCTTGTCCCATTAGCCATCTTCCTCCCCTACCTTTGGTTGGTGGGCTATAAGGGAGGTTGAAGTGCTTAAGAACCTTTATAGTAGGCTTTGAAAAAAATCTAAGCCTATACTTTCCCCCTTTGCTTAATTAGTATCTTTAATTAGTGTATAGCACAGGTGACCAAGCCTAGCCAGTAGGGCTGTGGGAGGCAACAGGTTTATCCTAAAACTCTGGTTACAATCCCAACATTAATAAACCAAGCACCAAGCTTCCAGCAAATGAACTCTTTCTTTCCTTTATGTTCTTTTTAGATTTATTTTATGTGCATGAGTATTTTCCCTGTGTGCGTGTGTTCACCACGTGTGTGCCTGGTGCCTGTGGTAATCAGAAGAGAGTATCAGAACTCCTGGACTGTGAGTCACAAATGGCTGTGAGCCACAATGTGGGTGCTGGGAACTGAATCTGGGTCCTTTGCAAGAGCAAGTGCTCTGGGCTGTGGTGGCACATGTCTTTAATCCCAGCACTCAGGAGGCAGAGGCAGGAGGATCTCTGAGTATGAGGTTAGCTTGATCTACAGGGTAAGTTTCAGGACAGAGTTACACAGAGAAACCCTGTCTCAGAGGAATAAAAAAGCAACATGAGCTCTGAACTGCAGAGCCACCTTTCCAAACCTTTCTTTTCTTTTTCTTTCTTCTTTCTTTCTTTCTCTCCTTTCTTTCCTTCCTTTTTTTCTTTTATTCTTTCCTTCCTTCCTTCCTTTTCTTCCTTCCTTCCTTTTTCTTTCTTTCTTCTCTTCATTCCTTCTGAGACAGGGTTTCACTATGTAGCCCAGACTAGCCCCAACACTCAGTTCTACTTCCCTGCCCCCACCCTCACTTCAGGCACCAAGTGCAGGGATTCTATAACCTACATTGTACCGCAATGCTCACCTCAAAAAGTAAACCAATCACTTACACACACTTAAACCAAAGCACCTCACTGTGCCAATTAGTGTTGCATCATAACAAACTACCCCAAAACTTGGTGACTTAAAACAAGTTTTCATCTCATGATTGATTGATTGCAAGATGCTTTTGGTTTGGACTAAGCTGGGGCTGAGTCCGAATGATCTGGAAGTCTTATCCATGCCTTTCACGGTTGACCTGCAGAGCAGTCTGAGGAAACCTTCGTTGGAATCGCTGAGATGGCTGTTCCATCTTGAAGTGGAAACTCAAGGGTTCTTTGGAAATTCAGTTGTGTTGGGGCAAACACATGAAGGAGTGTTTTCCTGAAGTGGACACAGGTGAAAGGCTAAGGTAGACTCATGAAGGACTGTTTAGCTGAAGCAGACACAGGAGAAAGGATGTCCACCTAAAGCAAGCACGTGAAAGGACACATGATGAAAGATTCTTTGCTAATGACACACATGTATTGGTCTGTGTGATGGTTTGCATATGCTCACCCCAGGGAGTGGCACTATTAGAAAGTGTGGCCTTGTAGGAGGAAGTGTGTCATTGTGGGGGTGGGCTTAGAGATCTTCCTCTTAGCTGCCTGAGGATGCCCAGTCTGTTCCTGGCTTCCATTGGATGAAGATGCAGAACTCTCAGCTCCTCCTGCACCATGCCTGTCTGGATGCTGCCATGCTCCCAGTTGATGACAATGGACTGAGTCTCTGAACCTGTAAGTCAGCCCCAATTAAAAGTTGTCATTTATAAGACTTGCCTTGGTCATGGTATCTGTTCACAGCAGTAAAACCCTAAGACAGTCTGTCTTAGATTGTGTAGTTGAGCTGCATTTGTCAGAATACCATAGAGAGAAACACATCAAAAACTTCTGGTGGTGTGCCTCGGCTTTTTTGCCACTTCCATGGACTCAGACAGAGTGATGTCAGTTGAAACAGACACACATGGTTAGGAAAGACTAGTGCTGAGGCAAGACCCTTGGAGGACACATGACGTTGATGTTTGGAGGCTATAAATAGAACTCCATGGACGGGGCTGAGCTTGGCTTGTTTATGGAGCTATGCAACACTTAATCAGAGAGGCACAGCCGAGAATTCCTGGCGTTCCTGTCGGCCCTACTGCTGACTTGTGTGGAGGCTGAAACCTGGCTGTCTTTGTTGGGTAGTGTCACCGATGCCGATTCATGTTTGCTATCCCGAACTAGACTGCTGATGTATCCTCGAGGTGTTTGTGAGTGGATCAAGGCTCCGCTGCAGACCTGTGAACTGAACTGCTGATTTCCAGACAACACAGACCAGAGTTGCTCCAAAGAACCTTTCTAAACATGTCCACTCCCCCCACCACATATCCCTGTATCCTTTCTTGTCCACTACCTCTGGTGGGTGGTGGGCTAAAAGGAAGGGTAAAGTATTTAAGAACCATCACTACAAGTAAGCCTTGTGCCAGGCAGTGGTGGTGCACGCCTTTAATCTCAGCACTTGGGAGGCAGAGACAGGTGGATTTCTGAATTCGAGACCAGCCTGGTCTACAGAATGAGTTCCAGGACAGCCAGGGCTACACAGAGAAACCCTGTCTCAAAAAACCAAAAAAAAAAAAAAAAAGAAAAGAAAAGAAAAAAGAAATGAAAAAAAAAGAAAACAAAAGAAAAAGTAAGCCTTGAAAAAGTTAAAGTTAAACCATCTGGTCCCAAATCTTCCAGCAGGTGTCTCAGGTTTCTTCACAAGCTGGGTTTGAGAGATAAGCAGGAGAGGACAACCCAATCAGACCAGTGTTAAGAATTGAACCAGGCCTCCCCACCATGAGGCAAACACACTACTCCTGACAAGTCTTTGGTTCGGTTGAGTTTGGGGATTTTTGTTTGTTTGGTTTTTTGTTTGTTTGTTTTGGTGTTTTGTTTTAAGACAGAGTTGCTCTCTGTAGCCCTGTCTTGGAGCTTGCTCTGAAGACCAGGGTAAACTGGAACTCAGAGACCTGCCTGCTCCTGCCTCCCAAGCGCCGCTGCTGCTGGCTCCCTGACAAACCCTTCTGTCACTTAGCTAATGGAGAACAAGCCAGCTGGCTAAACTCAGTGAAAAATGAGAAACAGATTCCAACTCCCGTGAGCACTGTCACAGTCATAATACAAAGGGGCGTGAAGAACGTGAAGACTGCGGTGGCCATTTCCGCAGTCTGCCACATGGCTTTAGGGCAGAGACTAAACAAAAGGTGTGGTTCTCATACCCATTTAAAGTGACATTTGAGGGGATTAAGGCGGCCCTGCAGATCTGTTCAACCAGACAAAAAGGTTCCTAGCATGATTAACTGTGTGGTCCCACAAAAGCCCGCTATGCCTTCTGTTAAGCCCCATATCTGATATCAAGTCTGGGGAAAAAGTGTGAAAGAACTGTGGGCATGGCTTTTGGCCCATCAAACTGTCTGGAATCTAATACACAGAACGTGCTCCATTCTGAGAGTTATTCTGGCAAAGTGCCCCAACCTGCACTGAGAAGAGGCTAATGATGTAAACTAATCTCCAGAAAGAAGTAGAAGGAGCTTGGCAGCCACGCAGGGCACACGCTCCTCAGTGGCCTCTGCTAAAAGCAGCCGTGGTGGCTCATCCTATATTCCTAGCACTTGGTGACAGAGACAGTGTGACCCGGGGATTTGGGGTTTCCTCTTCTGGGTTCTTAGTCTTGTTGATAAAGGACTTAGAAACACAAGCCACAGAGGCAGCTCCGTGGTTAACAGCATTTGCTGTTCTTGTAGAGGACTCAAGTACACAGAACCCACAGCCAGGCAGCTCACAAGATCCTGCCAACTCTAGTCCCAGCGCAATGACAACCTCCTCTGGGTACTTGCACACACATGACATACACCCACACAGACACAGACAAAAATAAAAATAAAAATTTTAAAAGAAATTTAGGAGTAGGTTGTGGTGGTGAACACCTTTAAGCCCAGCACTCGGAAAGCAGAAGCAGGCAGATCCTGAGTTCTAGGCCAGCCTGGTCTACAGAGTCACTTTTAAGCCAGCCAGGGCTACACAGAAAACCAAAAATAAATAAATACATAAATAAATATTTTATTTTATTTTTGGACACAGGATCTCACTATTAAGTTCCGGCTGGTCTGAAACTTTTTATGCCTATCATGCTAAACTCTAGTTCACAGAGATCCACCTGCCCCAAGTGCTGGGATTAAAGGCATGTACAACTAATTTTTTTATTTATTTGTTTTTTGTTTTTTTTTGAAACAGGGTTTCTCTGTATAGCCCTGGCTGTCCTGGAACTCACTCTGTAGTCCAGGCTGGCCTCGAACTCAGAAATCCACCTGCCTCTGCCTCCCAAGTGCTGGGATTAAAGGCGTGTGCCACCACTGCCTGGTGGCATGTACAACTAAAAGAGAATTTTTCACTTCTTTATTTTTTTTTAATTTTTGTATGTATTTTATGTATGCAAGTGTTCTATTTGCATAAATGCCTGCACTCCAGAAGAGGCATTGACCCCACTACAGATGGTTGTGAGCCATCATATGGTTGCTGGGACTTGAACTCAGAACGTCTGGAAGTACAGCTGGTATGCTTAACCTCTGAGCCACCTCTCCCTCTTTTAGCAATAGCTTTTTCTTTCTAATGCTACCCAAGGCCTGGGCATGCTTCTCTTGACACTCTAGGCCTTCTAACGTGTTCTCCCAACACCACTTGTGTCGTGCGGCTCTCTGACGGCCTTGCAGCCGGCTTGCTGACCTTAGTTGCTGAACATTTTGGTTTTCTTGAACTCTAATTTCAAGACACGGCCTTTGTCCTCCTCTTCATCTCCCACCTCTGTGGTCTTTGATTCTTCTCAGCCCTACTTTGAATGATGGTTCTTAAATGCTTTCACCTCCCTTCTAGCCCAGCACCTACAAGAGGAAGTAGAAAAGAACGGTTTTTAGGATACGGGAGGAACTGGATCTGTTTAGAAATGGTTCTTTGGAGTAAATCCCATCTGCGTTGTCAGGATAATCGGCAGTTCAGTTCACAGGTCAGCAGCAGCAGCGGCTCGATCCACTTCACGGATGCACCAGCAGTCCAGTTCAGTGGTGTTGGGACAGCAGCAGCAGCAGCGGTAGCATGACCCAACGGGAACAGCCAGACCTCAGCCCAATCAGCATAAGTCAGCAGGAAGGATTTGAGCCACCAGGAACTCCAAGAGAAGTTCTCGGCTGTGCCTCTCTCGACAAATCGAAGATCAGCTAAGACTGGAGACCAAGAAGCGCTGCACACCTAGCTTTACAAGCCCCTCTCACGGGCCACCCAGTCCTATTTATACTCCCTCCAAATATCACGTGTGCTCCGCGGGTCTCGCCTCACCATGTGAGTCTAACCGAGCAAAACCCCACATCAGTCTGTCTCAGCTGCCATCTCTCTGCCAATTGGCCAGCGTCTAAGGAAGCAGAATGAAGCCAAAGCACACCACCAGAAGTTTTTTTGTGTGTGTTTCTCTATGGAGTCATGACAAATGGAGCTCAACTATGCACTCTAAGGCAGACTAATACATGTGTGTCGTTAGTGAAGAATCCTTCATCACAAGTCCTTTCACGTGTTCACTATAGCAAAACATACTTTCACCTGTGTCTGCTTCAGGAAAACACTCCTTCTCACATTTGCCCCAGCAAAACACCAACTGCCTCTCCAAGGAACCCGGAAGTTCCCACTTCACACCTCCCGACTTAGCTCCACAGCTCCACTACCCAGGAGTTCTATTTCTGAAACTCCACTGTGCTTGTCCTCAAACAGGCCTGTGAGATACTCAGTGGATAAGGTCACCTGCTAACCAAGCCTGATGACCTAATTTGGTCTCTGTGACTCACATGGTGATAGGAGAGTATTGACTCCTGCAAGCTGTTCTCTGACCTCCATAGTGCACTGTGAGAAATGTGCATATATGTATGTATATACACACACAAAATTTTAAATGTAATTGTTTTTTTTAATTGTCATCAATGGGCTGGAGAACTGGCTCAGTAGTCAAGAGCACTGGCTGCTCTTCCAGGAGACCCAGTTTTTGTTTCCCAGTATCCATATGGGAGATCACACAGCCTCTTCTGGCCTCTGCCAGCATCTATATGTATGTGATACACATATCTACACTCAGACTCCCACAAAATACATATACAAAGTAAAAATAAGATAAACCTTTAAAAATAAGCCGGGCATGGTGGCACATGGCCTTAATTTCAGTACTTGGGAGGTGGATCTGTGAGCTTGGTGACATCCCGGTCTCCTTAGTGGATTCCAGGTCAACCAAGGCAACAAAGTGAGACCCTGCCCCAAAACAGACAGGGGGAAAGTTACCTATTTCTGAGTAGCTCAGGAAGGCAGGCAGGGTTCCAGGGTTCGCAGTACTGCCTGATGGAAACTGAAACTATACACAGGAGGGGCTTCTGGGAAAGACAGGTTCATTATCCCACTAAAGGGATAATTAGTCCTCCCTTCTCTGTAGCATGTGTGTGTCTTAGTTAGGGTTACTGTTGCTATGATGAAACACCATAACCAGAAGCAAGCCAGGGAGGAAAGGGTTTATTTGGCTTATACTTCCATATCACTGTTCATCACTGAAGAAAGTCAAGAAAGAAACTCAAATATGGCAGGATCCTGGAGGCAGGAGCTGATGCAGAGGCACTGAATGGATGCTAATTACTGGCTTACTCCCCAAGGCTGCTTGATCAGCCTGCTTCCTTCCTTCCTTCCTTCTTTCCTTTTTTGGTCTTTCTTTCTTTCTTTCTTTCTTTCTTTCTTTCTTTCTTTCTTTCTTTCTTTCTTTCTTTCTTTCGGGTTTTTTGAGACAGGGTTTCTCTGTGTAGCCCTGGCTGTCCTGGAACTCACTCTGTAGACCAGGTTGGCCTCGAACTCAGAAATCCACCTGCCTCTGCCTCCCAAGTGCTGGGATTAAAGGCGTGCACCACCACTGCCCGGCTCACAGATTTCTTGAAAGCCTGAACTCCTGGCTACATAACTGAGAGACCCACTTGGATTAACTAAACTAACTAACTAACTAACTAACTAACTATATATATATATATATATATATACACACATATATATAATTTTTTAGAATGTTTGTCTTCTTGTATGCATGTGTACTATATGGGTGCCTGAGCCCAGATGCTGTTCTTTTAGCTGACAGAAAGTAACCCTACCTCGATGGACCTCAGTAAAGTCCAGATGCCTCCACCTCGGATCTCCTGGAGCTGGAGTTACAGGCAGTTTCAGGAAGCCTAACGTGGATGTTGAGACTCAAACTCAGGTTTTCTGGAAGAGCAGCAAGTACTCTTCATTGCTGAGACATCTCTCCAACCAGCCCCCCCCCTTTTTATTTCGTGTTTTGAAACAAGGTCTCAGGTAACCCAGACATCATTACACCCCTCCCCCCAACTAAATGTTTTCTGAATTGCCATGACTATAAACTTTAAAATGCTGTGAAGTAACATCTTTGGATTTTCGTTAGGTTTAGCTTTGTGGTATTGGAGGCGAAACCCAGGCGTCTGTGCATGCCAGGCAAGCCTGTTCACCTGCACCACCCGAAAGGCCTTTTTTTCCTGCCTGTCAGGTGTTAATTTTGGTTTTCCTATAGAGTCCCTGGAGATTTTCAACAATACAATTATTGAATAATTGTTCTAGTTTGCATTTTTAACTCTTTAATAGCTATTTGTTATTATCTCTTCTGTTTTTTTTTTTTTTTGGAGGGGGGGGAAGGATGGTTTTTAGAGTCAGGGTTTCTCTGTGTAGTCCTGGCTGGCTTTGAACTCACAGAGGTCCTCCTGCCTCTGCCTCTGCCTCCCAAGTGCTGGGACTAAAGGTGTGTACCATCACACCCAGCCTGTATCTCCTCTCTCCTCTTCAGTTTGTTTATGATTCTTTCCTTACATGTTGGTTAGATTTTACAGAATTTACTACCTTTACTGTGATTTTCGAGAGCACTGATTCTTGAGTTTGCTTCCTAATGACTATCATTTCTTACTACCCTGGTAACGATTTACAGATGTATAAGAATTTTTATAAGTATATGAGTATTTTGTTTATTTGTGTGTATGTGTGCCACCTGTGGGCAGTGCCCAAAGAGCTCAGAAGAGGATGTCAGATTCCTGGGAACTGGAGTTACAGATGTTTGTACATGGCCATGTGGGTACAAGGAACCAAACCTGGGCCCTCTGCAAGAGAAGCAAGTGCTCTTGGCAAGGGAGCCATCTCTCCAGACCCAAGGATGTGCAAACTGAGCATCTGTGTCCCTGGGCATCGAGCCCCAAGTCTCAGATGTGCTAGGAGAGAGCTCTATTTCTGAACAAGTTTTAATTTTATTTCTTATAGAATTAATTCATTTCTTCAGGTCAAATGACTTAAAGTGACCACATTAAGTGTCAGTGGTTACTATTTTCTAAATATAGAAACAAGTCTACAAATGTACCTTTTTTTTTTCTTAAATGTATGCACATGAGAGGGGCCCATATACATGCCATAGCTCATGTGTGAAAGTCAGGGGACAACTTTGTGTGGTTAGTTCTTTCTTTTTTCTTTTTTTAAAAGATTTATTTATTATTATATCTAAGTACATCATAGCTGTATTCAGACACTCCAGAAAAGGGCACCAGATCTCATTATGGATGGTTGTGAGCCACCATGGGGTTGCTGGGATTTGAACCTTCGGAAGAGCAGTCAGTACTCTGCCATCTCTCTAGCCCTAGTTCTCTCTTTCTAAATAAAAACAAAAGGATTACATATGTTTTAGATCTGTTTCTGTTGTAGGTATATGAATGTTTTGCCTGCTTGTATACTAAGTTCTGTTGTACTATGTGCATGCAATGGCCTTGGCAGACAGAAGAGATCACCTGGATGGTGTGAGCTGCCATGTGGGTGCTGGGAACAGAACGAAGGTCCTTGGCAAGGGCAGTACACCCTGTTGACCACTGAGCCCCTCTCCAACCCCTCTTTCTGGTTTTACGTGGGTTCAAGTTGCCAAGCTTGCATGCAAGGCATTAATCTCTACCTGCTGGGTCACCTCACTGGCTCCTATATCAACGGGCCTCTTAAGACAGCTTTGGTGGAGCCGGGCGGCGGTGGCGCACGCCTTTAATCCCAGCACTTGGGAGGCGGAGGCAGGAGGATTTCTGAGTTCGAGGCCAGCCTGGTCTACAAAGTGAGTTCCAGGACAGCCAGGGCTACACAGAGAAACCCTGTCTCGAAAAACCAAAAAAAAAAAAAAAAGACAGCTTTGGTGGCATGCCACTGAGTCTTGACACGGAATATTCTCATTCTGTACTTTTAGTCACTTTACTGATTAGCATAGTAAAGGTGAAGTAAGGGATCCTGTCCTTCAAGAAAAGAAATTGAAAGTGGTGGCCCACACCTGTGGGCCCAGCACTCTGGAGTCAGAGACAGGTAGATCTCTCAAGAGAGTTTGAGGGCAGTTTGGTTTACGTGATGAGTTCTAGGACAGCTAGAGCTACATACTAGAGAAATTAGACCTGTCTCAAAAAAAATTTGTGTGTGTGTGTGTGTGTGTGTGTGAGAGAGAGAGAGAGAAATGTGGGTCAGTGATAGATGTGTGTCTAGCATGCCCAAAGTCCCAGGCTTGAACCCCAGAATCAAAGAGTGGGGAAAAGCAAATAACCCAAGAGCTACGAACCAGGTACTTGACATGACTTGGTTCTACAGTGAAAGCAAGCTTTGGCACACTTCCTCAGATACCGTGGTGGTCTGGATGAGAATGGCCCCCACAGGCTCATGTTTGAACGATTGGTCACCAGAGCATAGAACTGTTTGAGACAGATTATTAAGATTAGCAGGTGTCACCAGGATAGGCTACGAGGTTTCAAAACCCCATGCCCAGTCTTTCTTTCTCTTCCTGCCTGGGGATCAGGATATAAAGCTACTTAAGATAGCTTAGCTACTGCTCTAGCATCTTCTGTCTGCTTCCTGCCACCTGCAGTGACCCTGTCTGCACAACTCTGCACTGGCACCTTGGGACACTCAATGCTTTCTGTAGCTGTCCCTCTTCACAGGTCTCTAGAAGGAAGCCACACCTCTGAAAAGATGGGTGGCTGGACACCTTTTTGATGTCTCAGCTACACTAAAGGAAGAGGTGGAGGGAGGACAGTGCGAAAGCAGTTTAGGGGTTGGCAGGATGGCTCAGCAGATAGATAAAGTCACTTGCTGCTAAACCCAATAGCCTGAGTTTTAGTCACCAGGAGCCACATGTGGAGAGAGAAATGTTCCCAGAGGTCATCCTCTGACCTCCACAACTCCCACCCCTGCACAATCAGTAAATCAATGTAATTTTTATTGAATTGAAAAAAAAAATTAAGTTTGCCTGGGAGTGGTAGCACACACCTTTAATCCCAGAACTCGGCAGAAGCAGGAGGGGTTTTGTGAATTTGAGACCAGCCTGGTCTATATATTGAGTGCCAGGACAATCAGGGTATAGAGACAGTATCCCAAAAAAAAAAAAAAAAAAAAAAGTAAGAAGTTGCTAAAATAGCTAAGAGGTTAAGAGCCTGTATTCTTCCAGAAGACCCAACTTCAGTTCTCTGCATCCACATCAGTTCAAACCTGTCTGGAACTCAAGGTGGTTCTCAAGCTTCCAAATGTTGTGAACCTTTAATACACTTCCTCATAACTTGTTTTTTCTTTTAAGGGAAACATTTCCTTGGGGCTGGATTAGTCTCAGAGGTTCAGTCAGTTATCATCATGGCAGGACACGGGGGTGTTCAGGCAGATATGGTGCTAGAGAAGGCGCTTGAGAATTCTACACCTTGATTCCCAGGTAGGTGACTACGTCCAATAAAATTATTTCTGTTGCTACTTCACGACTGTCGTTTTCCTATTGTTATGAATCCTAAAGTAACTCTGTGTTTTGTGATGGTCTTAGGCAGCCCTTGGAAAAGGGTAGTTTGACCAACCCAAGGGCTGAGACCCACAAATTGACAACTTCTATGTTAGCCCTTCCTGCCAGGATCTGGGGTGACGATTGCCCTCCAGAGCTGGGAGTGCATTTTTCACTTTGTTGTTCAAGAGTTTCTGTGAAGACCAGGCTGTCTCCAAACTCCACTTGCCTCTGCCTCTCAAGTGATGGGATCAAAAGGTCACCATGCCCGGCCATTTCTCACTTTATAAGCTTAGGATTTAACTCAAATTTAGGAAGCCAAGACCTGGCCAGGTGTGGTATTATATACACGAAATGCCAACACTGAAGACTAAGGCAGGTGATTTAGTTTGAGGCCAGCCTGGGTGTGGAGAGCCAGGTGTGGTAGGGGACACCTGTAATCCTGCCAGAGGTAGCAGGATCTATGAAATTCAAGAGCAGCTTGGTCTACATAGAGGTTCCAGGACTATTCAGTGAGACTCTCTCAAAGGGACCAGAATGGTCTGGTGACCGTCCTTATTCCTGTAATGGGCAATTATGAAGTGTCTCATTTTGCTCTTTGCAGAACTGTCCACAAATTCACCAGAAATCGTCATGCTGCAATAAGAAGTTGATCAGTAGATCTTGAAGAGAAACCCAGAAAAAGCTTACCTACCTTCCAGGACAAATCAATGGTTCCCACATCCAAGTCAAGCTAACTCCCTCTTTGGTGGCCTCAAGGCCCTCACGGGTAAATGGGTTGGAAACTACTGAATTTCATGTGGTCAAAAACGGACAAACCCAGAAACTAGCCCAGGCCGTAAAAACAGATTTGGAGCTATAGGCTATGAATGGCAATATTTTTGTTGGAGTTTGCCAAACAAGAAACTGTGGTAAGAACTGAGGGGAGGAACCATGAAGTCTTGCTGACAACTTGCAATGGTGCCGAGAGAGCATGAGAAACTCTTCAGGAGACAACAACGCAAACCAGGTTTGAAACAGAAGGGAAATGGCTTCCGGGTGGGTTTGCTCCTGTCCAGAACCTGGCCATCAGAAGCCAAGGCACTGGAAACTAAGGCAGGTGATTGATAGTTTGAGGCCAGGCTGGGCTACACAGTGAGACCATACTTCAGAAACCAAAGGGGAAAAAAAGAAGCTGAGCTTGAGGAAAGTTACCTCTTACTACATGAACTAGTCACTAGCTACTTTTACTCCTATAACACATGACAAACAACTTAGTATTGTAACTAAGGCGCTGTTCTAGGCCATCAGTGCAAGGACACAGCAGAGCGGAGGAGCTTCTCATGACAGCAAGGGAGCAGAGGTAACCTGTGCTTTGAGCTTCCTGGTTTTAATTAATCCTGGTCCAAGCCTAGAGATCAGGCCAGATCTCTGTCCCCACCTTCCCAGTCAACTCTCTGGGACCCCCAGGGACCCCCGGGGTGGCACTCTTCTTCCTAGCAAAGCTCTCTCCTCATTCGGAGTATCCCACCTTCCCAACTCCCAGAAGCACAGACACACTCAGTCTTCAATATAAGTTTTCTTTTATTTTGAGACTGAAACAGTGGAATGAAATTGCTTTGTGGCTGAAACATCTTTCACCGGGAAGGGACCCGGAGTGCTCATCCGTCCAATAAACAAACTTGCCAAGTCCGAACCCGCCACCCCTCCCCCAGCTTCAAGAACAGAGAAGGGTGGGAGGAGGGCACAATCAAATTCAGGGTTGTGATGGCCGGCAGAGTTCTGGTAAAACACAATTCCACAGTTGTCGAGATTACAGAGTCTAACAGTCACAAGTAGCAGCCCTCCAATCCCTCCCAGATTTCCACTCAGAAAAATAAAGTCCTCCCTGGAAGCCGTGTCTTCGGACTATCAATCCATTCTGCCTTAGGGGAGTGGGCCCTTCTGACTCAACTCTGGTTTCAGAGACCAGAATCAAGATTCTGAAGAGAAGGGAGACTCCAAACAGTGGTAGAAGACATTTATTCATCATGCAAATTTATAATCTGCTTCAATTCATTTCAAATGAGCTTACCAAATGCTTACCAAGCAGTGTGGTTCACATAAAACTGTAGTCACAAGTGGCTCCCTAACCACCTGCGAGGCCTGAAGCGAAACCCAGTGCTCCTGTGTGGGATGTGAAGTCACCTGGCTGGCACCCCTGGGGTGTGACAAGCCGAGGAGCTCACTGGGAAAGCTGTACCCGCTCATAGCCTATGTGAAGGCTGCCCAAGAGGGAAGCATATGTATGGGGAAAAAACAGCGCAGGAAATTAATCCCATGGTTACTGGAAATTGTCTCCCTCCTTTAAAAGAAAAAAATTTTTTTTTGGTTTTTGATTTTTTTTTTAAGATTTTTTGGAAAGATTTTAAGGTAATATTCTTTTCCTTTGGAAAAAGAAACCTTCCCCCCCCTAACCTAAGCAAGTGGAGTTGCCACTACCTAAATTTCTCTATATTGTTTTGCTAAGAGGTAGATTAAAACCAAAAGTGAAACGGGCTTCTATAAGGAGGTCCTTTAGGGGCAGGGAGGGCTAGGGCACCCAGTGGCGGTCCAACTACAAAGGAGGCCTGACGGGGCCTGGTAGACTGGGCCAGGCCCCAGGGCAAAGGATCCTGCTCCTTCTCAGAGCCAACTCCCCATACCCCCAAGGGGACTCAATGGAGGTAGAGGATCTTCAAGAAACCCTGTTGAAGAGGCCCTGGTTCCAAACCTAGGAGCTGACTAGGGGATTCCAGGCCAGCCCCGGAACTGTCCTCCAGACAGCTCACAGGGAGGAGCCCATTCCTTCCTTCACCAGCTGGTCCATCCAAGCTAAAGCAGGCTGGAGGGGGCCCGAGCTGGAGTGAAGGGGTGAGAGAGTAGGTGAGGAGAGCAGAAAGGGGAATGGGGGTAGGGGGAGGGGACACGAGATGACGGAACCCTGCCAACCCGACCAATGTGAGTGGAGATCCTGGCAGGCCTGCCCGATCCCCATGATAAACCTTGTGTGGCCTAAACCAAAACTCTCTCCTGGCTGGGATTCATCCTCTCGGCATGAGCCCCTGCCCTCTTCTCCAATCTTACTGTAAGGACTGAGGTAGTTCATCCATTTATACTCATTATAGTATTATTCATCATCTGTGATTACGAAAAACACGTGCTCCAGGAGCGTCCTGCTACTTAAGAAAAACAAATTCTCTTCTTTTGTCAGTCCATATTCAACCATTTGAGGGCATCGGTAATGGTGCCACATCAGACCTTGCACAAGGGGCTGAGGCTTTGGCCTAGCCTATAGACCCCTGAGGCATGTGGCCTTTCCCTGCATCTTGAACCCTCACGGAGATGTATCCAAAGGAAAGAAACAGGGCGTTTCCGCTGGTATTACTCTATGTCTGAATACAAGAGAAACATTTTGCACCTAAACCATCGAGTATCTGGAAGGAAAATGGCTTTTACGTCCCCTGGCATTGATGAGGGGTTCTCTTCGATCTTCCTGCAATGTCCTACCAAGCTGTTCTCCTTCTATTGGTTTTCAACAAACAGGCAAAACAGTTGTGTGGTTTGAATGGCAAAGCCACTAGGATCTCCCCCAGGAACACTTAGGAAAAGGAAAGATGACCTCGTCCCTCGTGCCTAGAGAGGGGGAGAAGAGCTGTCTAAATCGACGGCTCCTCCTGGGGCTCAGTTAGGCTCGGCGCCCTCTGGGGCTGAGGTAGTTAGTAGCACTGCTGGTTCCCAGTTTGGCAGAGGGTGTCTGGGAAGGGAGGAGGGGAAGGCACCCTTGAGAGCTAACTGAGGTCCCTCCTCACTGCCAGTCTGCCAGGCCTGAAGGGAACTCCACGGTGCCATCTCTGCAGTGGGGACAGGGAGGCGAGCAGTTCCACGAGGAGCTAAAAAGATTCCCTCCTTCCCCAAAGTGCAACAAGGAACCAAAGGACCCCCCCTTTTTTTCCCCTGCTCCCTAGCCCTTGGCAAGCACCACTCCCAACTCCCCCCCCCCCAGGAGCTTAAGAAGAGTGGTACTTGTCTTTAGTGTAGTCTCCAGGACCCTCCCCCTCACAGACAGGCCTAGGAGATGTAGAAAGATGGCCGGCCACTGCTTTGTCTTAGAAACAGCCTCTCAGCCTCTGTCTGTCTGTCTGTCTGTCTGTCTTTGGCACAAAAGAAAACGGACATACAGAACCAACTTTAGCATCCTGCTCCAGTGTCCTCGGGTCTTACATGGTGTCTCCAGCCAATAGTGAGGCAGGAGTTTTCCCCAAAAGTAGAAAGATCAGGGAAAGGACTGGGAAGAGTCAAAGGCCACACAACTTCCCTCACACCTAGACCCCCTTCCAGCAACTACGTCCACAAACTGCAAAAGGCAACCAGACCCCAGAAGGGAATAAAGCCACTGTGGTGTAAGTGGCAGATGCAGCTTCAAAGTAAGTCAGTGAGTCAAACCATTTGGCTTTTTATGTGTTTCCAAGAATTTAAAAAATAGATCCAAGAGATGATCCTTTCATTCATAAAAATACATGTGTACCACACACACCTCTCTACATACACCTTTGAGCACGGAAGCAGGTTTTTTTAAGGTCGCTTTTCTCAACCGTCCAAATCTCCCAAGTGCTTTTTGTAATAATTTGCTATCTTACCTAAGACAGGGTGGAAAAGGAGGAGGTGACAAGCAGGGTAAGGAGCTGCCCTAAGATCTGGCCTTCGAGTCACCAAGACAACCCAAATAGGTCAGGCTCTCCCTTCCTGCTGACCTCTGCCCCTAGTCGGTATTCTTGCTTTCTCTAGTAAGTCAACTTTCACAATCTTGCTGCTGGGCAAGTCCAGTCATGAGTGGAACCTTGCCCAGCCCACGTGAGTTCTCAGGTCCCTTGCGCACTTTCTGATCTCTATTGGGAGCTCATTCAGCTAAAGGAAAGGACTTGGACTTAAGGTGTGAAGGGAGCAGGTCCCCAAGGAACAGAACACTCCAACAATCTCACTCCAGGTACTGTGGGATCCCCCATGGTCACCTGAACCAGGTATCAAAGCATGCTTGCTGCAAGAAATCCACTTGAAATCACTAAATGGCCGATGTCTGAACATTGTCTGCTTCGTATGGGGACGAAGCATAGAGCCAGCTGGGAAGATTAATCCTGTTGGTCTGTTACCAGCCTAAAGACCTTGTTTCATTCTGAACTAATGGTCTGGAGCCTATGAGGGGCTGTGATGGGGACCATGTGGTAAGACCCTGTCCCAGTCACTCAGCATTTTCTCTTCCTTCTCTTGGCTACCCCCCACTCTAAAACCAAGAATGTCCTAACAGGTCCACTTTTAGAATCAACCAGATCAACCTAAAGAAGACAGGGAGGCGGGGAGGGCAGTTACTGAGGGCCTGCTGGCCTTGCAGTCTATGCAGAATGACGCAGACAAGAACAAGGTGGGGTGGGAATGAAACAATAACCAAAAAATCATCAGAAAAAGCACTGTAATGACAAACCAGGTGGCCTGACGGTGACAGGGTGGCCTTGTCTTTCTCCCATAAATGGAGTCTTGGCTCCCATATTTTTTAAGAAATACAGGTTTTCTTAAAACAGTATTTTTTTAGTTATTATTTCTTTCCTCGATAAAACGGAGGCAATATCATAAAATAACAGCACCGCTGGTGGAAACACCCAGCTAAGGTACTGTCTTACCAGAGGGAGAAGGGGTGCCCCCAAGGGTTCAAGCTCTGCTAGATCTTAAATCCTTTGAGGTCAGAGACTAGAACATAGGGAGGACCTGGGCCCCTTGGGGTTTTCCACTCCACCATGGCCTCCTCCTCTGGATCCAGCCCCCAACCCCCCCACCTTTCCCCACAGGGCCTGTTCTCCACAGAGCTCCTAAAGAGTTACTGGCTCATGTTTTATGAAATTATGAAACATAACTTTTCTCATTTTTTCTTTTCATTAAAAAAATAAAATATTCAAGACTATCAGCTTCTCTTTTGCTTCACTTTTCTTTTTCTTTTTTTATATAAAATATCAGCAAGCCGCCAAAAAAAATATTAAAAAAAAAAAAGGAAAAGAAAATTAAAAACCGGGATTTAGGGAACAAAAGGAAACCATTGCTGAGGTAACTTCACACCTTGAGGTAGTTTACTTCACACAGCACTGCCTGACTCCGCCCACACGTCACGGTAGCTTTGTCACTGTTGTCCTTGCAATGTCAGAAAGCTGGGACCTCCTGGGACCTCCAAGCACGGGCTTTTCCACATGCAGAGAGAGGGAGGCCTTCTTTCTTCCCAGCACACTTGATAGTATTGTCCAGGGTAGCTAAAGTGCATCACCTGGCTAATATGCATTACAGTCGGTACAGGGTCAGGAGGGGAGGCCTAGCCTCACTTAACTGATGGCCGCTGTCCTCCATAAGGGCTAATTTCCAACAGGATTTCACTGAACCTGGTAAATTAATAAATTAAGCATGTTCACCATTCGTGCATAATGCGGCTGACATCTGGCTTGTGTTCAGGCACCCCTTTCATAATGACAATGACAATTCATGGAGGCATAAGCGGTCAGTTACATACTCCTCGAGATAAAAACAGAAGCAATATTCTCCAATGTACTAAGTTTTGCCAGATGATGGACTTTTAAGCTTTATAGGGAGCTCAGGGTTGGGTTGTAGTCCGACCACCACAAGGGAACAGTGCCGTGGTGGGGACACATCGCAACGCCTGCCTCAGCCCTTGTAAGAGCACCGGTGGAGTGAGAGCACCTTTGGGCTGCCCAACTCCTCCACAGAACCGAGACTACCAAAGGGAGCTCACACCCCCTTCCCAGAGCTCATATATCTCATCATTAAAATAGACTTTAAAAAAATATAAAATCCGCCTGAGAGAATGGTGGGAATCAGGGGCCGTGGTCAGCCCTACCCTGAAGCGTGCAGCACCTCTCCCATGTACCAGGGTACCACGCAGGACCCGCGGGGTTACAAGGATGTAAGTGAGGTGGGGAAGCCCCAGACGGGCGGGAGAAATTTCTGTTGTGCCAATTTTTCAAGATCTGCAAGAGCTCAGCCACAAGGGCATGCTTTTTTTTTTCTTTTTTTCTTTTTGTGATGCCAAGGATGGAACCCAGGGCCATGTCCATGCCGGCCAGGCACGCTGACCACTGAGCTCTTCCCTCAGCCCAAGGACTCCTTTTAAACGTGGATCGGTGCATATTCTAATAATTAACTCTCTCCTTATAGCGTGCTGTTCCCAGTGGCTGGTTAAGGAAGAATCAGAATTAAACTATATAGGATAGGTGTTCTCCAGAGTTAATATTGTAAACAAAGCTGTGTTCCAGCCCTCCTCCCCTGCCCCCCACCCCATAGCAACAAGGCTAAAACAGTATAAATGGATACAGGAGGAGGTAAGGTGCTGGTCAGGACATTAAGAATGGGAGGAATTTTCATGAATTGACCAAGAAGGCAGAGGTTAGAAAGATTTGGGAGGTTAAGAAACAAACCATCCTTTGAGGTTTTATAAAACCTGAAGGAAATTTTATTTCTCTTCCCCACTGGGACCTGACCCATCCATCCTTCTGATGGAGGCTGGAGAACTTCCTCAAGACGATCCACGTTTAAAAGCAGCCCAAGCTACAATTGCAATGGTGATATTCCAAGGGGCGGGCTGTGGCCAGCTGGCTGAACTGGGGGCGAGAGATCAGGATTCCTCACTGGAACATTTTTCTCAAGACAGCGTGCAAACCTGATCTCCAGCCAGGCCCGAAGGCCCTGATTCCCACTCATTCTCAGGCCTGCTGGGAAGAGCACATGGCCCGCCCTCCACCCGCCCTCCAGTTCTGGGTTCCGCCTGCTGATCTGGAGCCAATGGGACAGGAAAGGGCGGGGTCACTTCCTGCGTGCCTGGGCCTGGTTGCTCTGTCCCTTCTGGTGCTGTTGCTTAACTTGAGCCAGGATGTCTCGGATCTTCCGCTGAGCCATCTGCATTCAGAACAGGCAGGTGAGGATCTCCAAAGAGAGAAGCCTTGCATACCAGCAACAGAAATGGCATTTGCAACTCAATAGACTATTAAATAGACTATGGAGACCTGAGTAAGGGTTTGCCTCTCTGCCTGCCTGTCCATCCATTCGAGGGAGAGTTGACACTCTGACGTGCTACTGAAGCTGAAATGGAGCTGCAGTTCCTAGGCATAAGGATAACATTTCATGATATCCCATTCATAAATTAGAAGGCGCTACTTCAAACAACTATGGTTAAGAAACTGCAGGCAAGACAGTAAGATGTCCAGACACAGGGTAGGCAGCAGTGGTGGGACAATCACCTCCGCTATGCTCCATTGCTCAGTAGTTAGGAACACTGGCTGCTTGTTCAATGTTTATGAAACAGACCAAGTATGGTGACCGACCTCACGTGGGAGATGAAAGCAGGACTGCCCAAGAGTTGAGGCCAGTTCAGGCTACATATTGAGTCTGTCTGGTCTCAAGCACTCACGCACACACAAACACAAGGGAAAGGAGGGAAAAGATCTCAGTAGCTTTGATGTTTTGTTTTGTTTTTTAACAGATTTCCACTGACTCCTTTTTCTGAACAACCAAAATAATGTCTGCAATACACCTAGTACCGTGTGAGATGGGATCCGCCATTCATCCTTACAAGCTTCATTTCCCTCATTTGAATAGTGTGGTGCTTTGGGTGTAAACGAGTTAATAGGGACAATGCTAAGTCTATTATAACCATAAATCTTAGCTATTAACACCGTGGCTCTCACTGTTCCTCAGAGATCCTTAAGAGAAAGCTACCGATGCCAGGTAACAGTGGAAAGGGTATGTGGGGCTGAGTGGAAGGCATGTGTGCCAGCCCTAATCACTCAAGCAGTCCCTGGAGGGCCACAGCACACCGGTAAACTAAAGATATAACACCATGGTGATGTTTGGGGGCTTAGGAGAGTCTCTTTGTCAACCTTCTTCTCCGCCCCTTGCTGAGGGTCACCGAAGTGTGAACATGAGACTGGCTCGCTCTCCGGGCTTCACAGCCAGTGACTAACGTGGGAAAGGGGATGAAGAGTTAGAAATGATGCAAAGGGGCTGCTGAGATGGCTCAGGGGTAAGAGCACTGACTGCTCTGCTGGAGGTCATGAGTTCAAATCCCAGCAACCATATGGTGACTCACAACCATCTGTAATGAGAAACCAAATAAAAAACCTATAGGCTGGAGCAAGTGGAGCTGGGGCAAGAGGGAGAAGGGAAGGGGGTAAAAAAGATATGATACAAAGGCAGGTACAGTGACACATGTGTGTGACCCCAGCTCTCAGGAGGCTGAAGCTGAAGGACTACTGTGTGGAAAGCCAGCCTCATCTAGATGCTGAGCAGGAAGAGGGTGAACAGCGCACAGAAGAACCAGGAAAGATGTAAAGAGAAACCCTGGCCCTACTGACATCCTTCCAGGACCAAAGCTGAATGCTAACTTCCTATCCAGCTCACAACCACGGTACAATCATTAATATCATCTGTAAACCTTTTTGAACTGTGATTTGCAGAAGTTGGTCTCTGCCACCCTGTGGGCATTGGAGACTGCAGTTTGTGGTAAGTGGTAAACATTTTTAAAAAAAATTTTTCTCCCTAGACAGTTTCTCTGTGTAGCCGTGGCTGTCTTATAACTCTCTGTAGACCAGGCTGGACTTGAACTGAAGAGATTTGCCTGCCTCTGTCCTCCAAGTGCTGGACTTAAAGGCGTGTGCCATCACACCCCAGAGTGGTGAGCACTTTACCCACAGAGCCACTGCGAAGTCTAAAAGGGAACAACACATCCTCACATTCACTCTTGCAACCTGAACAAGACCATCGCAGCCCAGAGCAGTCAGATTATGGGGAGGTTGTAATTGGACCTGTACAAGTCACACTGATCAACCTTGAGAGCCCACATTTCTCTGCTGCTGGCTCCCGAGTCCTCTGGAGATAGGGGAGCATGGTACATACCTGGCTGGCATAGAAATGTCCGATGATCTTAACAATGACCTGGTCATTCTCATCCGGGGTCTGGTCTCTTGGCACTACCACCTCAGCTGCGGTCAGGTTCTGCAGCTCATTCACCTAGGGGTGGGTGCAAGAGAAGCTCAGCGTGCCAGCAATGCAATGTGCATGGCGGATGAGGGCAACTCGGTTGTAGAGTGCTTTGCTTAGTCCTGGGTTCAATACTTAGTACCCCAACTAGGGAAAAAAAAACCATGGTGGGACTGGAGGGCGGATGAAAGGTGGACGGATGGACTCTGCACGGGGCATGGGCAGTAGATAGAATCAGGTCACTGGACAAATGACAGCAGGGGTGAAAAAGGTGTGGGGTTTAAAGACCGAGGGCTGGGCGCTCACCGTCTTGCCGCCTTTGCCAATGACCCGGCCAGCTGCTGAGGCTGGGACCCGGATGTGGGTCTCCAGCTTCACCTCCTCCTTGGGACCAAAGAAATTCTCTTCTTTCAGTTTGCCATAGATTCTTCCCTGAGCCTAGGGAGAGGAGGCCACAGTCAAAATCAGTTGTGTATCTAAGCAGCAGGGTAGCTTCATGTTCCGGCCCAGCCTTTTCTGTCTAGCTGGCCAGAACTCTACCTAAGAAACTGAAGCAGCTGAAGCCCCCAGTGGGTAACTTCGATGGTTTCTCTGATCATCTGCAATGCTGCAGAAAGGCATTAAGAAGACCCAGGATTAGGGTCAGATTAAGACCCAGGAGTAAAGGAATACCCCAGCACTACAGAGCCAGGAGGATCACAAATCCAGAGCCAACCTGGTCTGCACAGCCTGTTCTGGGCCAACTAGAGTTAGGTACTAAGACCATGCCTTAATCTCTTCCCAACTTCCTCAAAGGCTACCCCGCACTCAGGCCCTAGGATGACTTATCCGGATGTGGTAGTAACTATCGAATCACAGCCATGAATGGCATGAACTGACACGCCTTGGGCGCCTAGGCAGCCCAGTCTCCATTCTCATAGAGAGCAGGTGAAGCAGCACAGACAGAAAGGGGCCTTGGCATCAAATGCAAACGCCTCAGATTCCTTCTTTCTCACATGCCTGTGTGGACCACAAGGAAGCGAGCAAGGAAGGAGGAAATGAGCAGGAATTAAGGCTGGCAGCACATGGCAGGCAGCTGTAGTGTGTCCTGTAGAAAAGGCTGGAAGATGGGACAGGATTTGACAGGGAATAGCAGAAGCTGACCCAAGGTTTTTCTTGCATATGTTAAGTTCCCAACCTCAGTTCCCCAACCCATCGAGGAAGACTATGGGTACCTTGAACTGAGCCTCTGGGGGTCCAGTGATGACGACCATTCGAACTTTGGAGTCAGGTGTTTCTGGTGGAGCAATCTACAAAACAGAGCCGGTCAGAGGGTGCGGCTCCCAGGGGCAGACGAAGGCATCCCCTTCCCTCCCAGTGCCCATTCTGAGAAGGGAGGAACAAAGAGGCCCAGCCCAAGTTCCTGTCTGTACCTGCCTCAGTGACCCGCACACAGTAGGACTGCACCCCAGCACCAGCCCCACTGTGTTTTAGTAGCAGAGAGGCAGGGAATTGTGACACGACTGGGTAGAGCACGCAGTGGCTACGGCTCTCTTGGGCTTGGGGAGGAAATCACAAAGCTTTAATAGCACGGAATGAAACCTGTGAGATTAACAGCACAGGCTTCCCGAGGAGTCTCCCTGCTCTCCAGGATCCTGGATCCAGGATGGACAACAGACAACCTCATAGACAGTGCTCATTGGAGGCACCACCCGCTTCCTGGAGTCCTACACCAGGCAGGACACCGAGACTTGCCAGCAGGAGGCAGGAGTGAGGGTGGGACTAGGTCTATTCTACATTGCTACAGCTTCTCACTCAGCCTGCTGTGTACGTTAGTCCTGCCACCTGTCTAGCCTGGGAACCCAGAAGCACTGAAGATACCCACAAGGGCCTGGGCTTTTCATTCCCAGTGTGAAATGTGAAGGGGGCTGGAGTTGATACCAGACCTGGGAGAACTCAAGAGCAAATCACCTTGATGGAGGCACTGGCGAAGCGAGAGAGCTGTTTGATGTGCTGGCCCTTCTTGCCGATGATGGCGCCCACAGCCTGGGCGGGGATGAACACCTGGACCATCTCCTGCTCCGGAGCCTGCTGCCAGGACAGAGGACTCCTTACCAAAAGACCAGGGAGTGGGGCGAGGCAGGACCCAGGAGCCCCTCCGCTCGGCTGCCATACAGCCTCCAAAAGTAACAGATGCAGGTACCTAGCTGCACCCTGGGCCAAAGGAGGAGGCCATGAACTCTTTTTAGCGCTCTTCCAACTAAAGGGAGGTAAAACCAAGGGGAAAGCTGCCACCGCCATCAGGGCTGATGCCTCAGATAAGCTCCTCTCCTTGTAGCTGGCATTCTGGCTGCAAAGGCCTCTCTTCCCTCCCTCTTGCCAATGTCCCAAGCCCTCATCCTCCCGTAGGCCTGGGTAGTTAAGACCTTCCACCTACCATGAAGGAGCTATAGGGAGCAGCCCCAGTGACGCTGCTGGGAGGAGGTGGGACAGCACTGGACGAAGCTGGGAAGAGACCTACAGCAGCCAGGTTGAGGCCAGGGATGAGGTGGGACTGCAACTGCAGGGGAAAGGTAAGGTACAGGTGAGCTGCTGACAGGACCTGGGCACCCCCAGGGCAGTCAGAGCCCCACAGGACTTATTTGCTTTTCTACAAAAAACTTGTGTGGCCCTATGGATCCTTGGGCCATGGAAATGTCCTCACTGGACTGAATGGTACTTCCAAGCAGGAGAGCAACAGCAGGCTTGTGTCTGCCACGTGGATGGAGCACACCAGGCCCATAACCTGAGTGTGATGCCTTCTATGACAAGCTGAGAGAACGTTTCCTCTGATTCCTGGGACTCAAGTAGTTCTGAACCCGTAGCAGTTCTTGACCTTTCTTCTATCTCCAGGTTCCTCTCAAAGACCAAGTTAGGGCTGGCACAGTGAGAATAAAGTCCAGTACTGGGAGGCAGAGGCAGGCGAATCGGAGGCTAGCCTGGTCTACTTAAGTTCTAAGTCAGCCCAGGAGACACACTCAATGTAACGAGATGGTGACAAGCAACTTGAGGTGGTAGGGGTAGGGAGGATGGCTGAGTGTGAACACCAGCACCCAAGTGTGAACACCAGAAGCAGAGAAAGAACCACACATGACCTTAAGCCCAGTGGAGTTTGGGGGGCAGAGACTGAATTACTGGGTCTTGCTGTCACCCACCAAACTCCAGGTTTGGTAAAAGCCATGTCTAAATGAAATAAGAAGATGACGCCTAGTGTCCTCCTTGGGCTTCTACATATATGTGCTTGCCTAACCACACACACACATATATGTTAAAAAAAAGAAAGAAAAACCCTATGAGCGGAGCATGGTGGCACACGCCTATAAGCCCAGCACTTGGGAGGTTAAGGTAGGACTGACTTAAGATCTAGCCTATATAGTATACACTACTGTATACCATGAAAAAGTAGCTGAAATTGTGACCTTCTGTCTACTAGAGTACACAAGCTTCACTAGATCAAATCATATGGATTACAGATGGCTAAGTATAGAACCCAGGAAACCCAAGATTTTGCCACCAACCCCAACCCGGCAGCCACATGATAAGCCCTTGCGAATAAATGCAGTCACCCACCCCAAAAAGAGGCTGTTCACCTACAGTGTACAAGATTCCAGATCAGATCCCCAGCCCGCACCACCATAAAAAAAAAAATAAAAAAGGTTAGGTGAGTTAAGTCCAAAAGCACGAACTGAGGGGCTGGGAAGGTAGCCCAGTGGTTAAGGGCACTGGCTACTCTTCCAAAGGACTCTACAAGTTCAATTCCAAGCACCCACATAGTGACCCACAACCACCCACAACCATCTGTAATTTTAGTTACAGAGAATCCAATGCATTCTTCCAGCCTCGGTGGGAAGCTGGGATACACACAGTGTTCTGAGATATGTGAAGGCAAAACATGCATACACATAAAACAAGTAAATTCCTTTCTTAAAGCAATTCTCCAAGGTTGTGCTGGTCACCCTTCCTGCTGCTGCCCTTGCTGCGTTCAGAGAAGGGTGCAAGGGGAGCTCGGGACATGGCTCAGAGCTATCGCTTTTGCCTATCCCCAAGCCCCCAGCCACACGCGGACGGCCCGGCCTCTCACTCACGCTCATGGCAGCCACATCATTCTCATAAGCCTCTCGAACTTTCTTCATGATCTCCTGCTCGGCCCTGCAGCAGTTCTCGATGGCCCCCTTCACAGTGATGGTCCTTTCAGGGTTATAGAGCGTGAGATCCTGGAGCCTGGCAAGAGATCAGGACAATGTCAAGCAGTGGGCAGTGCAGGACTGGAACCAGACCCCAGCTAGGGACAAAGCCAGAAGACCAACTGAGTGAGAGGTCAGCATTTCTAAAGGATGTCTAACTTCTGACCAGTAAGCCGTTATCTCCAGCCTTCAGGTAACCAGGGCAAGGAGTGTAGCATAACCACAATTCTGTCTATGGGAACACAAGCTATCATGAAAGGTTGTGGTTGCCAGACACAGTTGGCTGCAGGCAGTCCTTTGTGCAGTTGTGCAGCAGAGTGACTCTGCAACAGCTCTAAGGCAACAGAGAGGCAGGCTGTTTACAGGCAGCTAACCCGCGCCTGTCACTTTTCTTCAGAGACCATCAAGTGTGCCCTGGCTGAAAGGACCAAGGTTTGCACACCTCTCACAGTGTCAGACACACCTAAATGCCAGGCCCTCCCTGCAATGCTGTGGCCAGGGGAGGTATTAGGGTGCTCCAGCAGGACAAAATGATCTCTCCACTTCTCTGATTCAACTGTCTCCAGAGGCAGGTGCTAAGGCTCAGTGGCAGGCCTCTCGTGCCCCACCCTGCTGTGGAGGAGCCGCTGAGACTTACGCCGAGATGGTGATCTTTGTCTCCGTGTCCTGCTCCACCTTCTTCAAGTTCCGCCCTTCCTTGCCAATGAGTCGCCCCACGAAGTTATTATGAGCCAGGATCTTCAGAGGGACTTCATCTGCCCTGGAAAGGAAGTGGGGGACAGCTCGGTCAATGATGTCAACAATGTGACGAACCCAGAACAATCAATCCCCCGAGCCACGTGTCAGATTGCAAACTCAGCAGATCAGTGCTTTACGAACAGAAATGGTAGACGAGGACGGCAGGTTGAAATTGGGAGTCACAGCTTTATCTCAGCTGTGACCACTGTCAAGCGGTACATGGTCAACACATACAAATCAAAGTTCATATAACTCCAGTCAAAAACTATGTGCAATTGAGTTTGCGGATTTAGCTCAGTAGTACTGTTTTGTTTGTCCGCCCTGCATGAGGCCCAGGCTCCACCCCTAAGGTGAAGGAGGTAAGGGAGCAAAAAGGACACACAACGTGTTGGCATTTGCCTACAGTCCCACCTACTGAGGCGGAGGCTGGAGGAGCCAGGAATTTTTTTTTTAAAGATTTATTTATTATATGTAAGTACACTGTAGCTGTTTTTAGCCATCCCAGATGAGGGCATCAGGTCTCATTATGGATGGTTGTGAGCCACCATGTGGTTGCTGGGATTTGAACTCAGGACCCTCAGAAAAGCAGTCAGTGTTCTTAACCACTGAGCCATCTCTCCAGCCCATGAAATTTCTATACAATTCTACAAGGGTAAGTAAGCTCTTCTCCGCCAGCTTCTGTTTGTGCGCAGTTTTCAACTCTCATCTAATATCTGTTTTGTTGCTATTAATGAGTGCGAGTTGAGGCTGGGGTACTGTGGAACCTTAATGAGACTTGTGGCTGACACTGTGAGAGGTTCTAGCCTGACTCCGCCTAGGCAGTCACTTGCCTGCAGTCACGCTCTCCCCGCCTCTTGGGTTACCTGACCACCCAACTTACTATAAATAACACCCCTCAGTGCGTGCTCTCTCTCTCTCTCCTGCTTGTTCTCCCCCGGCCCTCTTCTTTGTCTATCTCTCTGTCTCTCCATTTTCTCCCCTTTCCACGTGGTCATGGATTTTCTTATCTATTTTCTCCTCTTTCTTTATCTGTCTCTTTTCTCTTTCTATTTCCTTAATAATAAAACATCAAAGCTATGGGCCGCCTCTTATTAAACTCGCACACGGAGCTAGCTGGTACGCGCGCCGTCTGAGACTCTGGGATTCAGCCACGCGGACAGTCCGAGCACAGGTAACAGGCAGAGAAATCCACACCAGAACGCCTTCTGTGTGGCATTTCTCTGCGCCCCCACATGCGGAAACTGGCCGGTGGTGTGACCGCCCACTCCCTGTTAGGTTGAGGCACGCGTGCATCTTGCCTGCTTCCCCAACCTCCCCCCCCCCAACCTCCGTGTCCGCCTGCGTCCTCTGCATATGCATGATACCTTGGCCCGAGAGCGAGGCCCGCTCGCCGCTGGCCTGGCCTGGCACGTGCCACTTCCCCACCCCCCACCCCCGCGTCCTGGAGCGCCAGACCCCCCCGCGCTTTTTTTTTTCCCCACAGGGTACAGTTCAGCAGCAAAGCTTCTGCCTGGCTTGTGTAAAGCCCTGGGCTTCACTTCTAGTGCAGCCAAAAAAGGAAAACAAACAAAACCAAACCCATGGCAGCAGCCCCAAGTGCGGCCACGTCTTACGTTTTGGTGTCCTTTGCCTCCTTGTGCATAATCTCCAAGATCATCTTGCAGGCCGAGGAGCAGCCTTCAGGGGTTGAATGCACACTGATGGCCTTCTCCGCAGCTCCCGCATTCTCCTTCCTATGCACATCTATCCTGAGGACCACAAGGAGAATGCTGGTTAGCTGTCTCCAATAACATGGGACTTCCCCTACCTCTTGTCAATTACAAGCCTAGAATCCACTCTCCTTGGAACGGGGCCTGTCAAGGATAGAACGAGGAAAATCAAGAAGGGGCCTGGGAACTTCAGCCAGGGGTTTCTCTGCCCACCTCTGAGAGGACAATGCAGGCCACCTCACAGCCCCTGGATGGGGACACTTGCAAGCTGTGTGTGGCTGTGAAGTTATTTTTCTCCTTCGAGTGTCCTTTTTCAAACAATGTTATCTGGGAGACACACCTCCAACTACAAGTAAATGATAGTGATTTACTATGTACATTAAGGATACGAGCTGAGCTGTTCTTCCCCATAACAGCTCTTTATCCTTAACAATAGGAGAGCAAGTGGCTGTACTACAATGGGAGTGGGGATGTAATTATATGACTTATGCCAAAGAGACACGACTACAGCCAGGCTGTCCAGCTCATGACCACCATTTAGTGGCTACTTATCAGAGTACCCGACAAGTGGCTAACTCCCAACTCACAGGACTGAGTATCCTGGAGCAAGTTGATATGAACAACTCTTCCTTCTGGAGACAGTAAACCCAGATTCCCGTTTGCCTCCTTGTTTGCCCAACTCTAACCCAGAGGTAACACTGGCAACAGTGACCATCCAAGTCCAAAGCAACAATTCCATGGACAAAGTGATGGTGCCCAAACTGTGTGCTTCCAGAAGCCGCCCTAGGCCCTAACTCTTCCCTGCACCCACCCTCCCGTTCCCAACACTCACTTGGACTGAGTCTGTTTTGTGATGTTTCGGATGGTGGCACCCTCCTTGCCAATGATAGCTCCTACATACTGCGTGGGCACCAGGAGCCGGAGGGGGATGTCCACTTGCTGCTGCTTGGCTGGAGCCCCTGCTGCCACAGGTGACCCTTGCCGGGGCTGGCCCCGAGACCCAAAGCCTCCACGGCGCCCATTCTCAGGACCTTGTGCTATCTGCTCATCAGGTATGTAGGAGACCTTCAGGGCATGGTTCTCCAGTTGATGGCCGTTTAGCTTCATGATGGCTCTAGGAACAGGTAGTCCAATGGTCACTCTGGCTCATGCCAACCACACTAAGTGTCTTCCTTACCCAAAGTACCTACTGAGTTACAGATGGGAACACACTGGGGATACTGTGGAGCTAACCATCTGTCTGCCAACCCTCCATCACTAGGCAACCTTCTGGTCTGCAAGAGAGAAGACACTAAGGGGAAAGCAACCGATAGAGCAATGCCACTTGCTTCCTTGGGATTTACTGTTTACAAAAATCTTTCACTAAGACCACTGGAAGATGTGGAAGCATGAGGAAAATGTGGCAATACCCTGTGACAGACAGACAGAGCTAAAAACAATCAAAACATGTGCTTTGATCATTTCAGGGAGTGAGAATAGTAAAGTCTGAACCTAAGGGCTAAGGAGCTGGGACCTGTGGTGGTGGTGGTAGTGTGTGTGGTGGGGACTCAAGGGACCTAGAAATACACCAGCCAGGCTCCTTAACCATCCAGCATCACACCTGACGCAGCCGCAGTAACCCACACCCACAATCACAATGCTCTGGAAATGGGGTAGAAATCAGGATCGCCCTTGGCTACCAAAGCAATTTAGAGGCCACTATGACCTCAGAAATATACACGCTTTTGATGTTTTGAACAAGGCAGTTCCCCCTCATAACCAAAAGATGGCACCATCAACACAGTATAGGACTCTGGTGTTCCCAGGGGCCCAGAAGTCACCTCCTTTCCCAGTCATCCCCCCCACTCCCCAGGGATCATTTTTACTGAGAAATTTCTGAAACATGCCCCTAAAAGACCTTTTGTGGGATCCTAGGGCTAGCCGAACCAGTATCAGAAGCCAGCTGGGAATTCCAGTCTGCCTGGACTCACCCACAGATCCCTCCCCTATTTCGAGGGTCCAAGGAGAACCTGCCTGCTCACAACCTTCCCTTGGAAGGCCCCCTGCCCCACTTCTGAGGTACTCACTGCCTGGTCTGCTCCCGGGTGGAGTAGGTGACGTTGACCACTGCTGTCTCACTTTCTGTGTTCACTGTGGAGACAACAGTCCACCAGAGTTAGAGCTCTGCTGACAAACCACAACCTGTCTGTAGGTCAACAGAGTAAGCGGCAGACCACCACACTGAGATAGACTCAAAGGACAAGTGAAAAAACGATTCACAGACGACCTTCAGAGACACTGGAAGCTGAGCTAGTCAAGTCTGGCTGTCAGATGTACAGCGGCACAGCAAGGCAAATACACACACACACACACACACACACACCCCGCCACAGCACCGGAGGCAAACTTACCCTGGGAAAGTTCAATTAGCAAACAAGCAACACCCAGTGGGGGAGATTAGCCACTGACAGAGGTAATATGTCAAGGGAAAAAAAAATGGCTTTTAGTGTCCTTCTCTCAATGGCTCAAGAGATTTGGAATGAACCTAAATCCATTCTGTAAGCTTGGATATCACACACTTTCCCAGAGAAGGAATTCTAGGCTCAAATATTCTAAACTTCTTGACGGTGGACATGGGACACATCAGGCCACCATACTTACGGGTCGCAAGAATGATTTCCATCCAAAAGCTTAGATTGGTTTTTTGTTTTGTTTTGTTTTTGGCTGTCCACTCATTTACATCATTTTATTTGGAAATGTTTGTAACAGTACAATGAAACTAAATTTCAGAGACAATTTCTGTCAGATTAGGCATCATCCGTTTATTATAAAAAGGAGGCATGGAAATTATTTACATGATGAAATAGTTCAGAACGTCACTGGAATGGGCAGCTTCACGTGACACCATTTCAACAGTGATTTCAGTTGACATACTTTCCAAGAATGTCACTATCTCTAAATAAGAAATAATCCTTGTCATCTAGAATTACTTTGGCGCCTCCATATTCTGGGAGAAGAACCTTATCTCCAACTTTCACACTGACAGGCTGCATCTCTCCACCCTTTCCTTTCCCGCCTGACCCCACAGCCACAACCGTTGCTTGCGACACTTTTCCTTGAGACTTTTCTGGAAGCATAATGTCACCTTTGGTTACAGTTTCAGCAGCGCTCCTTTCAACCAATACTCTTGTCAAAGAGCAGAAGAAACTTCCTAAAAGCTTATCCAGCCATGACTTGCGCTGCCACAGCTCCGGACTCTGCATTTGGGCCACTGCCGCCCGAGTTTTTTGTTTTGTTTTGTTTTTTGAAAGATTTATTTATTGCTGGAGAGATGGCTCAGTGGTTAACAGCACCAACTGCTCTTCTGAAGGTCCTGAGTTCAAATCCCAGCAACCACATGGTGGCTCACAACCATCTGTAACAAGATCTGATGCCCTTTTCTGGAGTGTCTGAAGACAGCTACAGTGTATTTACATATAACAAATCAATCTTTAAAAATATCTTTAAAAATTTTATTTATTTAATGTATATGAATGCTCTATCTGCATGTACACCTGCATGCCAGAAGAGGGCACCAGATCACATACATTACAGATGGTTGTGAGCCACCACGTGGTTGCTGGGAATTGAGCTCAGAACTGAGCTTAGATTTATTATCACCTTCGTTAATTAATTAATTGATTAATTGATTAATTTTGCATCGCTGGAGATTGAACCCAGGGCCTTTGCATGTGCTACACTCTACTAATAAGCCACATTTTCAACCTCTGGCTTTGTGAGACAAGGACTCACTAAATACCCCAGGCTGGCTTGCAGCTCGATATGCAGCTAAGGATGACCCTGACCTCACCACGAGGACTAAAAGTATTACCACTTCAGTAATAGGCAGAGCTACGACATTTGAAAGAAGAGACAGAGCCGGGCGGTGGTGGCGCACGCCTTTAATCCCAGCACTTGGGAGGCAGAGGCAGGAGGATTTCTGAGTTCGAAGTCAGACTGGTCTAAAAAGTGAGTTCCAGGACAGCCAGTGCTACACAGAGAAACCCTGTCTCGAAAAACCAAAAAAAAAAAAAGAAAAGAAAGAAGAGACAGAGGAACTTTAGGCACAGCCTAGCAGCGCGTGCCTGCAGTCTCCACACTCGGCAGATGTAAGAAGAAAGTTAGGACTTCAAGACTATACTCAGCTAAAGGAGGCTTTGTTTAAAAAACAAAACAAACAAAATCCTAGAGATGACTCAGTGGCTAAGAGCACTGGCCCACTCACAGGTCATAGTTCAATCCCAGTAGTTTATAACCTTTGGTAACTCTACTTCCAAGGAATCAGACGCCATCCTCTGGCCTCTTTGGGCACTGCACACACATGGTGCACACAGGGAGAAAGGTGGCTGAGATCTGGGCAGCCTGGGCTGAGTGAGTGTAAGACCGGCCAGGACTATAACTGCAAGGCTCTGCCTACACTGAAAAGAAAACCTGACAGTTGAGTTCAGTGTGGTAGCGCAGGGTTCCTGAGTTTCTGAGGCCAACCTGGGCTGGTGAGACCCTTGAGTAGGTTTGGTGGATCCTTTTGTGTTGTTTTTTTTTTTAATCTTTTTTTAAAATATTATTTACTTATTATTATTTATACGAGTACACTGTAGCTGTCTTCAGACACCCCAGAAGAGTGCAGCATCAGACCCCATTACAGATGGTTGTGAGCCACCATGTGGTTGCTGGGAATTGAACTCAGGACCTTTTGGAAGAGCAGTCAGTGCTCTTAACCGCTGAGCCCTCTGTCTGGGAGTCATCTCCCTCTGTCCACCATGTGGGTGGGCTCGAGGGGTAGATTCAGGTGGTCAGCCTGACGGACAGCTGCCTGCTCAGAGTGGCCACACAGTCTAATTCATGAGTCTAGCAGCAGCAGGGGGGCAACTACCAGCAAATCAGCTACGTCCTGACCTTTAAGATAAAAGGCAAATCAGAAGATCAGAGGAGAGCACACAGCACATCACTGCTAGGCAGGTAATGCCAGCACGTACAGCTTGCCCCTCCCCACAAAGAATTTAAAAATGAACACTTAAACCTCAGTGCTCTTAACTGCAAAGCAACTGCTCCTTCTTGAAGAGTTTCCCAAGTGAGCTGCTACCCCGTTCACATGGAAGAAAGGCACTGATCGCACGCCTTCCCCGACCCACAGCACACACACAGGAATACAATTAGTCCTAAAAATTTGAAATGTCCTCATCAGAGACAACTAGATGGAAGCGGTTAAATTAAATAAGCAGGTTCTGAAAGATAAGAAACCAGGTGCTCTCAGGAACATAAAAGCAGATGGGAAGAATGAAGACTGGAACAGGGTGGAGGGTGGAGAAAAGGAGGGTAAAGGAGAGGAAACAACAACAAAAAAAGGAAAGTGGGGGAAAGAGAAGGAAAACCGGGAGGAGGTGGGAGTCTCACTGAATAGAGAATGTGTTCCCAAGGGCTGGGGAGAAACAGGGAAGGGACAGCTGACTGGTGGGCCAAGTGACAGACAGACAGACAGACAGACAGACAGACAGACAGACAGACAGGAGAGTACATCAGAAACACTACTTTCTATGTGGTATGAAAGCCAACAGACCACACTGTCCTACGAACTTTAGAGAGTGACAAGGTTTTAAATGTTTTCACTAAGAAGTGTTGAGGAGATTGGCAGGCCTGCCTCGATTTAAGCGGCCATGATACCCATGAACATGTAATGTTCCTACATATTGGCTTAAAAAAAAAAAAACTAAACTAAAACAACCTTATGTTGGGGTGTGCAACCAAACTACCCCAAGCTCACTTCCTCTGGAAAGAACTTACACTAGAAGTAAAGACCCTCAAAGTCACAGCTAATCTTCTTTTTATAGCTTAGGATTCCTACAGTTCCCTCTGTGGGCCAATATTCAAAAAGGTTTTAGCTGCCCATCAAACTATTAAGGAATAGGCTTTTTTTCAAACCTGTCCTTCATTTTGATTTTATGTGTGTGGATGTTTTGTCTGTATAGTGCCCTGAAGGTCAGAAGAGGGCATCAGATCCTCTGGAACTGAAATTACAGATGGCGTGAGCCCCCTCTGGGTGCTAGCAATCAAGCCTGGGTCTCCAAAAGAACAACCAACTGAACTATGTCTTCAGTCCTCTCCCACCCCCATCCCTTTTAATTTATTTATTTCTTTGTTGCTTTTATTTTTGTTCTTTTAAGAGAAGGTTTTTCTGTGTAGCCCTGGCTTTAACTCTTGCAGATCAGCCCACGCTGGAAGACATCCCCTGCCTCTTCATCCCAAGTGCTGAGATTAAAGGAGAACACCAACATGCCCAGAAAGAAGGTTTTCTTATTTGTTTGTTTTGTTTTGTTTTTTCCTTGTAAAGACAAGATCTCTTAGGCTGGAGAGATGGCTCAGCAGTTAAGAATGCTGCCTGCGCCGGGCAGTGGTGGCGCACGCCTTTAATCCCAGCACTTGGGAGGCAGAGGCAGGAGGATTTCTGAGTTCGAGGCCAGCCTGGTCCACACAGTGAGTTCCAGGACAGCCAGGGCTACACAGAGAAACCCTGTCTTGAAAAAAAAAAAAAAAAGAATGCTGCCTGGTCTTCCAGAAGTCCGAGTTCAATTCCCAACAACTAAATGGTGGCTCACTATCTATATAATGAGGTCTGATGTTCTCTTCTGACATGCACGCATACATGCAGATAGAGCACTCAATTATTAAATAAATAAAATTAAATATTAAAAAAGGACAAGGTTGGGCTAGACAGATGGCTCAGCGGTTAGGAGCACTGACTACTCTTCCAAAGGTCAGGAGTTAAAATTCCAGCAATCACGTGGCTAACAACAATCCATAATGAGATCTGATGCCCTCTTTTGGGGTGTCTGAAGACAGACAGCTACAGTGTACTTACATATAATAAATAAATCCTTTTTTTTTCCCCCCTGAGACAGGGTTTCTCTGTGTAGCCCTGGCTGTCCTGGAACTCACTTTGTAAACCAGGCTGGCCTCGAACTCAGAAATCTGCCTGCCTTTGCTTCCCAAATGTTGGGATTAAAGGCAAATAAATCTTAAAAAAAAAATCCACCAAAGTCTCTCTATGTAAATAGTACATGAGGCTGGCCTCAAACTCAGAGAAATCTTCCTGCCTCTCAAAAGCTGAAACTAAATAAATGCACCCAACCCCTACAAATTTCTGTTCTTAAAATGATGTGATTCTTGCAAGCTTGGGATTAAGACTCCTTATTGAGAAAGGGTAATAAGGCCTGGTGTGGTGGCTTATGGCTTTAATCCCAGCACTCAGGAGGTAGAGACTGTCAGATCTGAGTTAGAGGTCAGCCTGATCTACATTGCAAGTTCCAGGCCAGCCAAGGCTACCCTGTGAGAACCTGTCTCATTGAAAACAAGGAGAAGGAAAAATATGTGTTCAGACTGCCCATCACATAGAAGCCCAGCTTCATTGTTCCACACACAGTAGGGCGAATGCTGAAGCCAGTGTCCAGTTTCTGCACAGGAGTGCTATACCCCATCTGCCTGTGTCCTCCCAATGGATCTGATCAGAGCGGCTTGGTGCTGAAGCCATTTGACTCCTTGCTAGTCTTACCTTGCTCACAGTTCTCCACTGTACCGTATTGAGCCAGCAGACTATCTAGCACCTGGAAAGGTAGAAAAAAGGTGTCTGAACACCCTGGGGTCTGAACTCCCCTTACCCCAAAGCTCTGGGACACCAGCAGGAACTAGACATCTTGATGGCCTGAAGCTCCATCCCTTAGGGCCCCACATGCTGATGGCATCATTAGTGTCTGCAGGGATGCACCTGGCCCTGGGCCTAAAGAAGCAGAGTCAGACTTCTGCCATAGAAAGTTCTAGAAAGACTCTTCCTATCTCCTTAATGCTGCTTGTCCCAGAGCATGAGTGAAACATGAGACCCTACCGATCTCACACCCAGGGGACAGAGTCCCATGACCTGTCTCCACCAAACCTGTGCATTAACTTCTCCAAACACTTACTTCCCATCGGAGCTGAGGTGGAATATTTCGGATCTGTATTTTCCGACTCCTGAAAAGCAAGGAAAAAAATGACTTAATTCCAGATGCTTTAGGCCTATGACCCGGCAGTTTCTAATCCTTGTCCCAGCTTGTTATTTCACCAAAATCATAGGGTGGTGGATTCCTCCCCAGTGCTAGGGACTGAATCCATGCTCTGGCACATCAAACTAGATCTTTAGCCCTTAAAACAGCAACCTAAACCAGGCATGGTGGCGTGTGCCTTGAATCCAAGCTCTTTATTTTTAAAGATTTATTTATTATTATATGTAAGTACACTGTAGCTGTCTTCAGACACACCAGAAGAGGGTGTCAGTACTCTTAACTGCTGCCATCTCTCCAGTCCTAATCCGAGCTCTTAAGAGGCAGAGACAGGCAGATCTCTATGAGTTCCAGGCCAACCTGATCTCCATAGTTAATTACAAGACAGCCAGAATAAATAGTGAAACCTCATCTCAGGGAGGAAAAAAAATTAGCAACCCAATAAATATGCAGACTTTAGAGCAGATGAGGTTATAAACCCAACAGAGAGGAACTCAGAACCAGATGTGCTCAACATAATGGCAGGAAAGATCAATAGAACACTGTTTTGATGCCTGCTACGGCGGTCCCACATACCTCTCTCTTCATCACCACAAAGTCAGGAGGCTGCAGAAAGGGTGCCTGGGGCTTTTACAGGCCTGGAGCCCACTCCCAGGGCCCATGTGAGAGGCCGCTCACAACTTCTTGAACTCCTGCTCACCTCAGGCACCTGACTCACTGGTTACATACCCACACATACATAATTTAAAATAAAGCAAATCTAAAGTCAAGTAAGACAGTAACTGTTAATTAATCCAACACCTCTTTAGCTGGCACCCACTTCAAGCTCTGCTCTGCTCCCGGGGCTGGGGCACAGCAATGAACAAAAGTGGCGGAATGCCTGGCCCAGGTGCTCACATTGTGTTAGGGAAAATAATATATGCGGACAATTGCGTAAGATAATAGTACAGTGGTTAAGCCCTTGGCACGGCTAGGGATCTAAACCACTTATTAGCACTGATCTTTAGAAGATTACTTAACTTCTTTGAGACCCGGTCTCCCGCTTTGTACAACAGGGATAATACCCATTCACAGGTGATAGGTGGCATTAGATAGTATTTTGTAAAGCGCTTAGTAAAGACTTGGAATAAGTCCTTAAAGTGTAACAAAGATGCATCAGAGTGATCACACACAGCCCAGCATCAGGACCACTTGTTTTCCTCCCAGGTGACTATCCTATACCTACACCCCAGCTTTCAAATAGCTCTGAAAAAAGTGATTTCCCTTGAGGAATGCAAGTTCAGGGCTAAGGCCTAGAGAGTCTGCTCAGCACCTAAATCAATATCTTAATCCCAGAGTTTAAGACATTTAAATTGACTTGATGTGTTAGTCAACTGTCATTTAGATCTCTGTATATCTTTGATCCTTTACAAACCTTTAGTTCAAAGACAAGATCCGGGTGTTTAATAGATGGCTCAGCAGTTAAGAGTACTGGATGCTCTTCTAGAGGAGGATTTAATTGCCAGCAGGCCCAGGATGGGTCACAACCCTCTATAATGAGGGGGATCAGATGCCCTCTTCTGTCCTCCACATGCACTGCATGCACATGGCGCACAGGCATACAGGAAGGCAAAATACTGGTGTACACGATGTGTAATAATGCTGAGTCATGTATGCCCGGCCCTCAGCGGTCTACCAGAAGAGGGATGTGTGGGGTGGGGCAAGCAAAAAGGAATGCAATGTCCTGTGGATGTGCTGGCCTTAGTGGTCCCAGGCAGTCTCTACCAAAGCAGAGTCTAGTGTAAATTAGAAGGGTCTCTGTGATCCACTTTAGTTTGAAATTCTGAGAATGACAACAAGCTATAGCAGGAAAATCTGGAATGACATAGCTAAAGGAGTGGAGCAGTGGTGGCCGAGGCTCCTTTAGCGATATCATCCCTGATCCTAACCCAACCTCTTCCTTCTCAAACCCAGCACTCAAGAGGCAGAGGCAGGCAGATCTCTTGAGTTCGAGGCCAGTCTGGTCTACACAACGAGTTCCAGGACAACCAGGGTTATACAGAGAAAAAGGAGGGCTGGAGAGATGGCTCAGCAGTTAAGAGCACTGACTGTTCACCCAGAGGTCCTGAGTTCAATTCCCAGCAACCACATGGTGGCTCACAACCATCTGTAATGGAGTCTGATGCCCTTTTCTGCTGTGTCTAAAAACAGTTACAGTGTACTTACATATAATAAATAAATAAATAAATCTTTGAAAAAAAAAAAGCTAAAGGAAAGGTGGATCTGCTTGGAGGAAAATCTTTGTGGTTTGTGAACTTGACCTAACAAAGTTAGAGTAGATACAGTGAGGATCGGAAACAGATTCAGCTGGGCCTGAAGGCATGAGCCATGATCCCAGTCTAAAGCAGGACTGATGCGTGTCTAGGCCAGTCTTGGAACAGTAAGTGGTATTAGGCCAGTCGGAAGGTGGTATTGCAGTGATAGCAAAAGGGGAAGGGAAGACAGACAGACAGACATACATAACTCCATGTGCACAGCACTTGTCCAGCAGACAGAGTCCTGAGCTCGTCCCAGCACTGCACAGAAAGGTAAGCACAATGTTAAACCCCCTGTAATCACAGTACTGGCAGGAGAACCAGAAAGTCAACGCCTGATCCAGCTGTGTGAGGTGTGCTCCGTGTCAGGGACACACACACACACACACACACACACACACACACACACACACGAAGCCAACAAGCCCATTTCTGAGCCCTTAGACCTCATTCCAAGGATTGGTCAAAAGGCAGCTTTGGACCTCCCTAGTAGAGGTTTCTTACAAAACACCTTTATTAACCAAATGGACACACCAAGTATGTTCAGACTGGTGAAAAATCTGGGGGAATATGAACAGTGCCCTGGTTTAACAGCCCCGCCCAGGATACCTTCTCCCAGCAAATCCTTCTGGATGGAGGAGATGAGAGCTGCCTGCCTAGGACAAAACAAGGCATAAAGCAACCCTAGCACAGGAGCCTAGTTTGAAACAGCCCATTAGTGCAATCCCAGGTCAAAGGCCAAAACTTGCCTGTCCAAACTCTGTTTGGGGCCTGCTATTCAGTAAGGCAGGAGCAGGGTGGGAGCGGTGAAATCCAATCTCTGCAAGCATGTTAATCCATATCCAGAAAGCAATGGCAGGCAGATTGGCTGGAATGTCTGGAATGTTCCAGGAAGAGGGAGGGGGAGGAGGGCAGGTCTACCCAACCAATGAAAGAAAGACAACCCAGCAGCCCTCCCTCACCCCTCTAGGGCACACACACCCCATCCTGGGAACCCACTCTAGGCTCCTCCCAGACTTCCTTTTCAGCAAAGCCCCCAGCCCTGATTAAAACGCAGGGGGATGGCCTGGAAGAGCTGAGGCATCCAAGGAAGGAAGGACCTTTGTCTTCTAAGCCTGGTTTTCCATTGAGTGTGGTGCTATCTAATTCCTTTCAGGCCCAAACCGCACAGGGCGAGGCTGGGGCCTGTAACCTAAATTCCCTTGCTTACATTACAACCCCTTTGGATAACTTACTCATCCCTCATATAAGAGGCCCAGAGCTGGCTGGGTTAGGCTGGTGTGCTGAGGGCTTACTTACAGTGGCTCTAAATCTGTGGCTTGCAACTCTGTCGAATCCACCTACCCTTTCACAGGGGTCACCTAGGAGCATCTGAACAGGTATTTACATTACAGTTCGTAACAGTAGCAAAATTAGCTACGAAGTAGCAACAAAAATAATTTTGTGGTTGGAGGTCAGCACAACATGAGGACCTGTATTAAAGGGTCCCAGCATTAGGAAGGTTGAGAACCTCTGGCTTAGAACTCCTGATGGTTGGTGAGCACAACTCCCACTTCCCCATGGTTTCTCCTGGTAGAAGCTAAGTCCAATAAGCCCCTGACAGTATTCTAAAGAAGACCCAAAAAGTAGGGTGGAAAGGACAGTGACAGTCATTACAGAATCTAAATAAACGTGTTCACAATGACAGAAAAAGAAAGTCTTCCACTCCTCCACCTCTGCTACACTGACCCTGCTCCCTGGGTCTACCACGGCCACGCTGAGCAGTTTATGTCCTACAGGTAAAAGGGCACCACACCTGAGCACTTTCTTAGTGCCTGGAAGGCCAAGCCCCGCTCCAGTAAAGAGAGAAGCAGGAGACACTCATTAACTGCCCTGACCCTCTAGCAGCTAAACCTGTTGAAGAGATCGAACTGCCAGCAGTGGCCATTAAAGGCAATGGTTACAACAGCCAAAATGGCTCCTAAGTGCAAACAGCCGGCAGCTCCCCATGTCCTCTGCTGCTCTGACCCTCAATGGGGATCCAGCCTGGAGGGCAGCTCAACAGACACATGGTAACCAGGAAACTCTCTCCAGCCCCTGCAGAGCAGACAAGTCAGGGGAAACAGGCCAGGGAAGATTTAAAGAGGCAAAAGAATGCCATACACCCGTCACACAGTATACACACGTGGGGGCTGGGGGCGGCTGAGATTAGGAGTATCTGCCAGGTCCGTCTTATAGAATTGTGTGTGCTATCTATCGATGGCTTTGTTTGACAGCCCAGGGCCCTGAGATTAAAATACGCAGTGAATATCTTGTCTACATTTCATAATCACTAAATGCCAAGGCCAGGAGTCAAGTCAAAACTCCATCTAATTTCCTTTTGTTTGCTTGTTTTGGGTTTCTAGTTTTTTGAGACATGGGTTTTTCTGCATAACCTAGCTGCCCTATGTAGACCAGGCTTGCCTCCGCCTTCCAGTGTGCTGGGTGGTGCTGGGATTAAAGGCTGTTTCACTATACTCACCCTGAAGTGATTTCGTTTTCCAGATGTATAGTTTTAGATTTTGTTGAAAAGCCATTTTTTTTAGCATACTAGAAACACCAATTAAGATATTATCTTTGTTTTGTTTTGAAATGAACTTCTGTGCACTGGAATCACAGGCAAGGATGTGCCACAATGTCCAGTTCTATAGGATCATAGGTGCCGAGGTCAGGGCTTTGGGATTCTAGCTATACTCCCAGTGCAGCCGACCTCCATTTTTTTTTTCCCCGTGTGAGTTGTACTCTTTAGCCCAGGCTAGTCTCCAACTCAGAACAATCATCCTGCCTGAGCCTCCTGAGACTACCTGTTCTTTTAAGGATATAAGATTGGCAAAGTTCTCTTTTTAAAAGGTTGTTTGTTTATCTTATGTGTATAAGCCTGCACACATGTAAGTGTCGAGCACGTGCGATGCGGCTAAGGGGTCTCGGTTACCCTGGAACCAGAGTTATGGGAGGTTCTAAGCAGCCATTGGATTTAGATGCTGAGAACTGAGCCTGAGTCTTCTGGATGAGAGTCAGTGGTCTTAACTCCTGAGCCATCTCTTATGAAGTTCTTCTTCTCTGAAAAAGGGTCCTCTTCACCTCCATACCCAGAGCGGAAGTGTTGATGGCTCCTCCTCCCTATATTAAGAAGTTCCCTTAAACCACAGTGGTAAAAGATGGATGAGATGGGGGAGGGCGGTGGTAACATTTTAGAATCCAGTCAATCTGCAGAGGTTGCAGTCTTATATCAAGCCTAAACTTTCATCTCCTTGGAAAACATGATTAAACTGGGAAGTTCACATCTACCCCACCCCAAGGCCAAGCTTTGCCTCTGCCTGTGGCCTCACTCAAGTTAAGCCTTTGACTCTCTGGGGGACCATTCCTCATGTGGGGATCTGGAGGAGCAGTAGGATTAGTTCATCTCAAGTGTCTTGTGTCCCCCAGACAGAAATCAGCCAGTCTACCTATAGACAACTTTCCTTAATAAAGGGATTTCCTGTACATGAATGGTCTAAGTAACTATTAGCTTTTCTTCTTTTTAGGGATACGGTAAGAGCTAAAAAAACACTCTTTGCCAAAAAACACAAGCAATTTGTGCAAAATTTCAAAACAGACCCACCCATACAACCAAAGTTAAGACCCTCACACACATCCGCACATCAAACTTCAGGTTTTCAGTGAAGTCTGTAGATATCGCTCTCCCTGCCCCAGGCAATGGGGAAATAGGGAGCTACAGCTGTAGTTCACCAGGGCACCCGCCTGATGTGTTGATGAAGCCTTGTGGCCCAGCACTCACCAAGTAGCATTTCATAAGTTAAAATAAATACCAGACTAGTGGTGATTTTGCTGATGTAACTGGATGCAGCAAAAGAGCTAGCCAAGGGACTGAGGACTGGAGAGGATGGCTCAGCAGTTAAGAGAGGCTGCTCTTCCAGCGGACCAGGGTCCGGATCCCAGGACCCACCTCGTGGCTTGCATCCATCTGTAACTCTAGTTACTGGGCATCTAATGCTTTCTTCTGACCTTTGTGGGCATTAGGAATGCATGTGATACACATACATGCCTGTGGGCAAAACACACACATAAAATAAACATAAAACAAACCTGACAGCCAACTGAGGTGGTACGCCTTTAATCCCAACACTCCAAAGGCACGTGGTCAGCCTGGCCTATGTAGTAAGGCCCTATCTAGCCCCAACTCCAGCCCAAAAGTAAGCCACAGGGATGCTCAAATCTGTACATACGCCATGCCATCTAACCAGGCTATTTGGGGCTCACTTGTATCTACAACCTCACTGCTCCTAACACACAGTGGGACTTTGAGGAGTCCCTAAGGCCCCTAGATCTTGAGTAAAGGAAGAGAAAATAGAGACCCAACAAAGCAGAAGGCCAGACCTGTTCCTCAAAGTTGTCCACTGACCTCCACACACAGCTGCTTGTGTGTATATTATATACACACACTAAGAAAATTTTAAACAAAATAAAAAACTGGCTTCCATGATTTCCCTTGACATTTATGGAAAGAGTCCTTCTAACTCCACAGGCTATGTTGGTGGTTTCCGAGTGCTGTGGTAGCCACTAACCACTCAGACTCCAAGGACCCCCAAACATGACCAAGTGCAACTGAGAAATAAATCGTTTTACTTTAAGAGTTAATATAATATATAATTCTTTATGTTATTGTTCAACGTTTTAAAATTATATATTTATTTTTTGATTGTGTGTGCCCAAAGATGCCAGAGGAGGATGCTGGATGCCCTGCAGGGGCAGTCTGTCACGCTGCAAGAGCTGTGTGCAATTTTTGTTGCTGCTTTTGTTCTGAGACAGAGTCTCTCTGTGTAGCACTAGCAGTACTGGAGCTTTGTAGACCAGGCTGGCCTTGAACTTAAAGATCCGCCTGCCCCTACCTCCCAAGTGCTGGGACTAAAGGCGTGCGCCACCACTGCCCGGCTGTATGCTCGCTTACCTGAGTTGTCTCTCTATTCCTCACCTGTGGAATCTGTGGATTCTACATGTTAAGCCAGTACTACCTCTAATGAACACTTCTTACACTTACTTATTTTGTGTGGTGTGTTTGAGAAGGGAGGGAGGGAAAGATACACAGATATACAGTGTTCATGCTTGGAGGTCAGAGGACAACTCAGTCAGACTTGGTGGAAGGTGCCTTTTCTCCACTAAACCACCTCACCAGATATAAATTTGGTTTTGTTTTTGTTTTTGCAGTATAAAATATACCAGATTTCTGACTTTAGTTATCTCCTCCAAAACCAGAAGAAAATTATTTGTGTAATTAGCAATATTGATCCCATGTTGGAATGATGATTTGACATATTTGGTCAAAAAATATGTAAGAGCTGGTGGTGGAAGCTCACACCCAAAACAGGTGAGGGAGCCAGTGTAAACCTTTGATCCCAGCACTAGAGAGGCTGAGGCAGACTGGGCCTGGGCTACTTACTTACTTACCTCTGTGTTTAATGCCAAATTGGAAGTTGAGGGACTCACTGGACTTCTTTTTTTTAAAAAAGATAACAAATATGTAGTTCTTATCTCCCTCTCTCCCTCACTCCCTTTCTCCCCCCACCCCCACCCCCCAGTCTCATGATGTGGCCTGGGCTGGCCTGAACTCCAGAGTGCTGGGGCACCCACTCACCTAACCTTTTTAAATATAGAGACTGTAATTCCAAGCTTCCATATGTGAATACACACTAATCGTTTATGTGTTTCTTGGTTCCTTGTGTTGTTTCAGCTTCATTGTTACTCCATGGTGCTAGACATTGTCAAACTGCGAGGGCGAATGGCCCTGCTCTTGAGAGTCTCCAGTCCAGTGGTGTCCAGGCTAGCTCACTGGCTTGGAAAGGAAAGGGAACAGATACGGCTGGCTTGGAGAGTGCTGATGGGTGCCCACTAGGTAGGTAGTTCTGCTGTTTTCAACAAAAGACCCTAAGTGACTAACCCAGGAACCAAAGCACCTTTCCAGTGCTGGACCCTTTCCAGCTGAGAGCCTGTCCAGCACTGGCTCTTCCGAGATGTCCTTGGTTTTCCAGATCAGACTGTCAATACTACCTTCCCATCCTTCTTAACCACAAACAGACCAGAGAGCTGATACCAAAATGGGGGTTGGAAGAGAGAGGACTCCAGAAAACTTCTAAAGGGGGCCGGCCTGGCACGCTCCAGGCCAGGCAGTAGCTGAGAAAAGGGTGGTGCTGGGAAGGGAGGAGGAACTGGCTCCATGCCCAGGGCTTCATGCCAGGATAATCCAGAGGCAGGGCAGCCAGACAGGCCAGGCAGCCGGCGGGCACTCCATTGAATAGCTAGCCTCGGGTTAGGGCTCCGCTGAAAAAGTGACCTAGTGAGAGGTCTGGAACCAAGGCAGATGCCATCACCACCGCAAGGAAGGAGAGAGAAAGAGGGAGGGAGGGCGGGAACACGTAACTCTCGCACCTAGAAGGCACAGACATCAATGGAATACACCTATGCACACAGTGCCTTTTAAAGACTCTTTAAAATCTCATTTGTTTTGTGTGTGTATGGGTGGGGACAGGGCATTGCACGTCCCACGACAGGCATGTGAGGTCGGATGTCATGCTCAAATAGGTTTGGTTCTCTCTTTCAGGATGTGGGTCGTGGGATTCAAACTCGGGTCATTGGGTTTGTCAGCAAACGCCTTAAAGCAAAAGCTTTAAAAGTACATAGCACACACACTGTCCCATGTGTATCCTGATTCCTAAGCTAATGTCTGACATAAGAAAAGAGCCCTCTGCAAGCTCCTGCTCCTCTGGGCTTAAGTGTAACTTCCTCTCCTCTGGGAGGGAGGAACCTGTGTGTTTAACGCCAAATTGGGGGTTGAAGACTTACTGAACTTCTTTTTAAGATTTATTTATTATATGCAAGTACACTGTAGCTGTCTTCAGCACCCCAGAAGAGGGCATCAGATCTCATTACAGATGGTTGTGAGCCACCATGTGGTTGCTGGGAATTGAACTCAGGACCTCCGGAAGAGCAGTCAGTGCTCTTAACCGCTGAGCCATCTCTCCAGCCCCTTACTGAACTTCTTACAGGACATGCTACTTACGTACCTGTTGCTACCCAGAAGTTCTGGTTAAGGGGAATCAGTCATATTTCCGAGCAGAGAAAAGAAGAAGCCTAAACAGACAGTTTATAAACTCTCTCCTCATTTCATAGACAGGAGGTCTAGGCTCAGAGGAAGCAGGACTAGCCAACTTGGGAGCAGGACTAGAACTCCGCTTTCCGGGCTGGTGTGTACTGTGTCACCAAACCGGCACCGCGTGTTCACAGACAAGTGTTAACACAGCAGAAGTCATTAGTGCCGGACGTTAAAAGCAGGAAAAATGCCCATATTCTGCATGGTTAAATGCTTGCCAACTGGCTTTTAACTGCATGCGGCTCTAATTTGGGCACCAGATTTAATTTGCAGAACAGCTAACTACCCTATAATACGGCTGGATGGCTGTCAGAGATCTGTTACGGAGGGGGAAAGGGTAGTCACCCAAGTTCTTCTCTTACAAACTCCATCTAGAGCAGGCAAAGGAGTAAAGGCGACTAGAGAGGAGCTAGCTGGGAAGAGAGCCACAGCCTAGGAAGGACCTAATCCACTCGGGAATAGATGGATTGACTAGAAAGCCCAAAGGTTGTTTTTTTTTTAATGGTTATCTCCCTCCCTCCCATCTCCCCCCATCCCCAGCCTTCACTCCTGGGGCAGCCCGGGTAAAGAAGTTAAAACAGAAGCTCTGAGATAGCTGATTGCCTTCTAGGCAAATTCCAGGTCGGCTGGAGCCAGATGCTACCTCCTCCCCCAACCCCGGCTTTGAAAAGAATTTTACTTTTTAACTTTTTAACCGGAGGGGTCTGGAGCTGAACAGTGGGGAAGAGAGGCAAAAAGAACTTGGGGGTGGGTGAGTTAGGATGAAACCTTCACTAAAGTTTAAAGTACAATACACATAGTAATGAGTGCGCCCACATGAACCTCCTGTGTGGGTACAGGGGTTCTCTCAGGAACACTGTCCTCACTAACCCTGGTCAGCCTGATGGCGGCTAGTGTGTTTGAGTCTTCCCAAGGCAGCGGGAAGGTTAATAAACTGACAGCCCCTCGCTGATCCCCCAGTACCCCTTAGTTGGATATGTTATCTTAGCTCCCACCACCCAGAATCTCTTCAGGAAACCTAGGAGTAAAATGATCTAGCACTGGAGAGTCCAGAGGCTGGGCTGAGGCAGAGGCATCAGAAGAAGGAAATGTAAGGAAACCTTGGAAAGAGAGGACTCTCTCTCTCTCTCTCTCTCTCTCTCTCTCTCTCTCTCTCTCTCTCTCAAGAGTCTAAAGTGGAGTTCTCAGAAGAGCAAGGAAGCTAGGCCAATCTCAAAAGAAACCAGATAACACAAAACCCTGTCCCCGGAAAAGGGATTAACATAATACTGAAAAGCCTTAGAGTTAAAAAATAATTTATCTTATCAGTAGAAAGGACTCTGGTCCGTTCTCCCCGGTTGCCAACAAATACCTGTTGGTGGTGAGCGAGTTTAAGAGTATGTGCTAAGGGCCGGTCTCAGGTTCTTAGAACTCCTCTCCACACCATTGCGGCCCATCCTGATTTCTGCTGGGATTGGGGTGGAAGCAAAATGCCCTCCTAAGGGCCCGCTACCCCAGGTTCAGAGAGAAAGGCCAGACCACCAGCGCTTTCCAAAATGGCTCTCGGCCACCCCGACAAGGAAGAAAGGCGGGTCTTCGACAGCCCGGAGGACCTGGGCCCCGGACACAGCCTTCTGCCAGGGAGGGTTGGAGAGCTGAGCAGTCGGGGCATCTGAGGAGGCAGCGCCGGGAAGGGCGGCGGCAGCTGAGGTGGGGGAGGGCGGCGGCAGCTGGGGAGGAGGGGAGCCCTGCCTGCAGGCCGCGCCATCGGGAAGGCCGGAGCAGCTGAGAGGCCCGCCCGGCCCGCGCCCCGGCCCCTCACCTCACCCGGGGAAGGAAGCCCAGTGCGCTCTCCCACCCCAGCCCCTGGGTGGGCTTCTGCACTGCGCAGGGAGGGGACAGGGGTGCGCCCCCACCCCTCTGCCACCGTCTAGAATGTTCACGCCCCAAGGCGCCCCGGGCACCCGGGGACGCTCGGCCGGTCCTGAGGGGCCCCGGCGGCCCTCGGTCGCCCGCGCAGGGCCCGTGGGGGAGGGGCCGCGCTAGGGGGTGGGGGTGGGGACCGGGACTTTGCCCTTTGTCTCTCTCTCCCTCTCTCTCTGCAGAGCCACCGGCCGAAACCCGACCCCACCGACGAGCCAGGCAGCCGGCGCGGGGCAGGCTCCCCCTCCGGGGTTCTTTAGTAAATCCAGACCCGACCTCCCCGTGGCCAGGGCCGTGACTGAGGTGGTCCTGTGGGGGAGGGGGCTTCCCGCCCGCTAACCGGCCTGCAGACATTTAAGGGGGAACCGGGCAGGGAGGCAGGGAGCCGGGAAGAGGGTGGGAGTGGGGCCGCTGGGGCTGGGGAGGAGAAAATGGCCCTGGAGGCGGCAATCCTAAGGGACAGCGTCCGGGTTGCCCAAGGTGGCAGGACGAGGACGGGAAGGCCTTCCACAGACAAGGCAGAAATGTGATCTGGAAGTGGGGCAGAACTTAGGAGCCTTGGGCATTCCGGGAAGCTCGATAGCAAAGTTATAACTGAAGTCATCCTTGTCCCGATAACAAAGTAGGGTGTTAGAAAGTGAAAAGACCTTACTTACCAATCCCTTTGGGGTGTCATCAATTATGTTACTAATATGTAGCTTGCATGGACTGAGTTTACAAGGTCTCTTCCGTACAAAATTCTATGAACCTGGAACATGAGGCTAATGTGAACTTCTCCATTTCCAGGTGTTTTTCTGCTTCCCAGAAAAACAGGGTAATGGGTTCTTGCTCCCCAGAAGCCAATGTGTGAGTTAAGAATTATGATTCAGTAGGCATTAACAAGGTCACCTCTTCATCCCTAACTGCAGGAGGAGGAGGAGGAGGGCATCTCAGTCTGCCCTGAACCCAGTCTCCTGCTTCCACCCCCACCACCCACAAAAACTAAATAAACTAAGTAAATAAAACAGGAAGTAGGCAACCAATAAAGGCTGGAAGGTCTGCACATCTTCACCCAGGTCATTTCGTCAAGGTTCTGGAGAAGAGGAGAATCCAAGTGAGAAGACTAGAGGCCGGGAAATGAACAATGACCCCTGGATCCCACCACAGAACCCCTTTTCCCACACAAGAGAAGACTGTTGACAACTACCATTTTTGTTTCCTTCAGCCTGGGAAGGAAGAAGGCTCAAGGGAGGGACAGATCCGTGTCAAATGTGCTTTTCTTTGCAAAAGCTTATGCTACTCCAATAATGCTCAAGGAAAGTTGCGGCCTGTGCTGGGGACCCCTTCCCGGTTAGATACTCAACACAAGCCCCTCCAATTGGAGGAGGACCAGTTTTGACCTTGACCACACACACACACACACACACACTACTCAGAGGGCAGTAACAGGTGCTTCAACTCTCCCCACCTAATTCTCCCACTGAAGGCCAACTCCACTCTTAGGAGATGAGCTACCTTCCCACAAATACCTCCCTGCCAGACAACCAACTCTCCTTAATCCACTTTTTTTTCTTGCCTATTCTCCAAAATCCAGTTTAGCTGCCACCCCTCCCCTCTGTTCAAGCTCTTGAGCTGACGCACCCCTCCATCACACCCCTCCGTGCACCCCTCCATCGTTGAGTGCCAGTTCCACAGCTTTCCTGCATTAAGGGAAAGCGCCAGGGGGCAGAAAGGTGGCATTCCTCCTCCTCCTCCTCCTGTTAAAAGCAGTACCTCCCTCTTTGAGGCTCCCCCCACCTCAATAATTCCTCTGCCTGCCTTTCCCAACCTGACTGAGAGACCCAATGCTGCTACATAAAAATCCACTTTAAACAAAACCATGCAGAGCGGTGGTCAGCAACAGTGGAAGAGCACTTCAGCTCCGAGAAAATGGAGGCAGGGCAGACTCCTACGGTGAGTTACGTACTAAGGCTTTTCTGAAAAACCCTAAACCGAAGGCTGCTCTTTCACTGTTCCTTATTTTACTCCAGGTATCTAACAGAGGAAGTGACGTGCAGTAGACTAATGTGTGTATACAAGTAACAGCCAGTGGCTGACTGGAAAATACTCTCACATCCCAGGCTACCGACCGTGCGGAATCTAGTCCTCTTGAGAAAGGAAAGCAGAGGAACTAGACGGGTGGCTTTCCTCTTAGTTGCAATGGCAAGGACGCTACTCATCCAAGGCGGCCCACAAAAAGCAAGGGTTTGACTGCCCCAGACAAGCATGGGGTTCCTGCAGATCATTCCACTTCTACCCAGAGCTCATTTTCAATGAGAATCCCTCCACCCTCCACCAGAAGTCCTCACTGTGCATCTCAGCTGGCCTGTGACTCAGTGTAGACAAGGATGGATGGCCTCATATTTACAGGGATCCCCTCTGCCCCTGCCTCTCCATCGTGGGGATCACAGGTGTGCCCCCGGCCGCTTTTACACGAATACATTACTGAACTGAAAAAGACTCCAGAGTAAAGGGGGTGGGAGACGGCTCAGTGGCTACGCACACTGGCTGCTCTTTTAGGAGACCCAGGTCGGATTCCCAGCACCAACATGGCAGCTCACAACTGTCCTATACCTCCAGCCAGGGGATCTGACACCTTCTCGTGGCCTCCATGGGTAATGCTGGGTAATACACTGTCAAACATGCAGGCAAAACACCCATACACATAAAAAGAAATAAAATTTTAAAAAGACTAAACCCCAAGCTGGGAGTGTTCTCATTGGCAGTAGTGCCTTGCATTCAGCAAGGCTAGAGTTCCACCCCAGAAAGAAAAGCCACTGAAATACAGAGGACCACCCCCACCCCACCACAAAAAAGCCCCGCTCCAGAGGCAGGCAGATTTCTGAGTTCGAGGCCAGCCTGGTGCACAGAGTAAGTTCCAGGACAACCAGGGCTACACAGAGAAACCCTGTCTCGAAAAACCAAAAAAAAAAAAAAAAAAACAAGAAAGCCCCGCTCCTATAATGGCCTAGCACTTGTTTTCAAAGTCCTAGAAGATGCAGGAAACCCAGCTCTCTGAACGATCATCCTTTGCCCTTTAATGCTAGGCTCTCTCTGTTACAGTTAGACTTCTCCAACCAAGTGAGCAAGCCTTTGGGAGAGGCAGAATAAATGCTTCTAACTCTGAACTAGCATCTTAACGTTCCCTTCACCCAGCAGCCCCACCTATGTTCCCAGCTCCCCGCCATTTTCTCCTCCTTGGAAGGTGTAATGGGAAGTTGACGAGCCCAAAGCATCCCAACTGTGACTCATACCACTGTATTAACAAACTGTAAAGCCCTTTATAGTAACTGATTAAAGTCACAACCCTGTTAAAAGGCCAGAAACCACACCCAGATTGAAAGCTTTTCCCATACCCAGTACGAGAAGGGTTCACACCTCGGGCTGCGGACGTGCACGCAGTGTCTGTATGTCCACTTGGAACAAGGCAGGTTGCAAGGAGAAAGAGAACAGGGATCGGGTGTTAGGTGGATTCTGCGAGACTGTTTCTAGACAGGGAACCAGGGAGACAGTGCAAGGCCACAATAAAGGGAGGAACTGTACTCAGTCAGCTCCAGGCCCTAATTTCTAAATGCCTATTTTATGAGCTTAATAAAAACAATATAAAAACCAACTACCATGCTATCTCCCATCAGGGTAGAGAAGCTGCTCTTCCTTGCTCAGAACCCACAGCCCTTCCTGCTGTCTTCACTCCCTCTTCATCTGTGGATACAAGTGGTTTCTCTCGCCCACACAACTTTGACAGGAACTTCCAACAGTGAAACATAGAGGCACCTGAACCAAGATCAGGACGCCAAGGGAATTGTAGTAATAAATGACCATTTCTCACCCTCTCCTCCATGCTTGTCCAGGTGCACCCCCCAAATGTAGGAGCTGGTGATGTGGGAGCTCTGGGAGGCTGCCCACAGCTAAACATTACAAAGGCACCAGTACAGCACCCGCCCAGGAGCATAGGTGAGTTCTACGCTTTTGGGGCTACACAGTGAGACCTTGTCTCAACGACAAACCAAAGCAATAAAATAATGAGAAACAAAGTATGTACCTAATTCACCAAGTACATATAAACACCTAATCTAACCATAAATATCCTAAGTTGCCATACACTGTCCAAACTTTTCATAGACATTTTCAAACACACTCAACACATTCCAATTATTCTAGAGCAACCACAGTTCTATGGAACAGAACTGTAAAACTTGAAAAGAAGGTAAAGACTTGCCAGGTCAAGTGGCAGCAAAGTCCATGGCTACCTCAAAGCGGTAATGCTGTAGTAACAGTATTGGGGGCCTCATACTACTCGTAGCACACTTTAGTTAGGGAACTGGAGAGCCCCTGCTTTAAATGCTGATCTAGGACGATCTTTCCTCCAGACCATTTACAAAAGGTATACAGGGGATCTGGGCTGGGTCAAGACTATAGCCTTGGAAACCTTCCTCCCTCCTGATCCTCAAGAATTCTGACTAATGCCTCTCCTTTGGCTAGCATGGTCTATATATGGGAGTTCCAGAATAGCCAAGGCTACAGAGATCTTGTCTCAAAACACACAAAAAAGGAATTTTGCATGATTCGTGCCCTTTTTTTCACCACCAAAAAGACTGAACCACCTTTAAGATTAACTTTTTTGTTTTTGAGACAGCATGTCTTTACAGAGCCCTGACTGTCTAACCTGGAACTACGTAGACCAGGCTGGCCATGAATTCAAGAGATCAACCTGCCTCTTCAGGGATCCACGGTGTGTGCCAACACACCCAACTTAAGACCAACTTATTTAAGGCTTTTCAACCTGCTGTATGTGTCTGTGCGCTTGTGGGGGCCAAAGAACAATCTACTGTCTCTAGGTACTTTGTATATACACAGTGTGCTTGTGGAGGACAATTTGGTGCCCCCCAAATTGGGCATAGAATGGCAGTGAACCATTAGGAATGCAACTTCTTAAACAGTTTTCCTGGGGGGCTGGAGAGATGAATTTTGTGGATAAAAGCACTGCCTGCTCTTCCACAGGACTTGGGTTTGATTCCCAGCGCCCAAATGGTGTCCGACAGCCATCCAGTTCCAGGGGATCTGATGCCCTCTCCTGACCTCCGTGAGCACCAGACATCCATACAGTGCACATCCATACATGCAGGGAAATCATTCACACATAAAACAAAAAATAAATCTTTAAGACAGCCTACCTATATAACGAGACCCTGTCTCAAAATAAGTAAATGGATTTCTAAGTTTTTCCTCTTAAAGATTCAAACTCTGGCACCAGGTGGTGGTGGCACACACCTTTAATCCCAGCACTCAGGAGACACAGGTAGGTGGATCTCTCTGTGTTCAAGGACAAACAAAGCTGTACAGAGAAACCCAATCCAATCAAACTACCCATTCAGATTTTGCAACTGAACATTTCCTGAAGTTAACTCTAAATGAAACATTTGGAAAATTCTCTCTTTTGCCAAAGAAATAATAAATAGTCTAACTAGAATGCACAGAACAACAATTCAGAGAAAATAAAGAAAACACTTGATGCTTGCCACTGCAAAGAGAAAACTTTCCTCATGGCCCTCCCCAAACTCAGCAAAAACCCCCAATCGGCCCATTTGTTTCTTCTGTGCCTCTAGCCCCTAAAATACCAACTGCATAAGACTGCCTGGGACCTTGAAAATACTGATTAACCCAATCAGTGCTTTTTAGCCATCCCACTCTTTGGTATTTTTCATCTAAAACAGTTGCCTGCTGGCCAGCTCTGCTTCTCGTGCCCAACTTTTACAACACAACTCATTTCTGGTGTTTGGTCAGTGCAATCAGATTCCTCTCCAACTACATTAAAATTATGAGGTCCAGACCTACTTTGGAAAACCTCATGATTTATCCATCATCAGCACACATTTGATTTTAGTGGCTTATATTTTGAGAGAAGGTTTACTCCTGTCGTATTTATCCCCAACTTACTGTGCTGCAAAGGTGGGGGGTAGGGGGGGAGCAGGCCTTACAAAGGTGGCTGCGCAATTAATAGCGATACTAAGGAGCATTTGCATGTATGAAGTACATGATCATTGTTGATCAAATCCTCGAGGGGACATTCAATTCTTTCTACTAGGGCAGAATTCAGACTGCACTGAACACTTCCTACTGGTAATCTGTTCTCCCAACCACGTGTTTTATCTTCTCTGAACATTTCTAGCCAAATCAAATGATCAATAACCAAAAAGAGCATGTACCTTAAGTGCAGGTTGGATTTTTTTGTTTTGTTTTTGCTTTTTTTTTTTTAGGAGACCCTTGCTTCCGTTTTTAGGAAGACCTTTAACAGTGGAAACAGATAGGAGTCCAAGTTTCCTACTAACAAGGAATGAGACCCTGAGTTAATGCCTCCCAGTAGTCAGCTGTAACAGCTGTTTATCTTTATACATTATAAAAAAAAACAAAAAACAAAAAAACAAGAACCCTGTCGCTATCATTACTCCCTGTTACTGTTTCAATCAGCCTTCAGGACAATCAGATGTCGCAGCTTGTAACGGTTACAGATACTGACCGTTTATGATGGGGTTCTAGACCCAGAGCAGCCAAACACCAGTGGTGTTGGTGTAAGGGTAACGTCAGGGTAGGGGTGACCACTGTACTCGCTTCTCCCCCTCTTCCAAAGGTCTGCAAAGGGATCCAGGTCCCATAGCCGCAGAGCCCTCCACCCAGGAAGGGATCTAGGTACAGGCACTGAGTCCTGAGCCAGGGTCTTGAGGACCCTGGAAAAGGAAGTGAGGCTCAGGAAAGAATGGGGTGTCGGGGTGAGGACCAGGAGCAGCGGGGAGGTCAGACAGGGCTCTCCAGGAAGACACAGCTCTTTCCCCCAGACCACCTAACCATTTATTATTATTTTTTTTTTTTTTGAAAAGAGGAACTCAGGTGGGCAGTGGTGGCGCACGCCTTTAATCCCAGCACTTGGGAGGCAGAGGCAGGCGGATTTCTGAGTTCGAGGTCAGCCTGGTCTACAGAGTGAGTTCCAGGACAGCCAGGGCTATACAGACAAACCCTGTCTCAAAAGAAACCAAAAAAAAAAAAAAAGAACTCCAAAACCTTTGAGAGCAAAATGAGCCCAGCCTCTATTTAGCCGGCTGCATCTGTCTCCCAACTCTGTGACAGAAGGTGACCAGGAGCCTCCAGCGGCTACTCTTTAAAGGCAAGGCGAGGTGGGAAATCCAAGGCCCGGCTCTCTAATCCTTCATCCGTTTCAGTTTCTCTGCCTCTTTCCCCCTTAATACTCTCCTCCTCAAATATAAGTCGCACTTTCCAAAACCCAGCCCCTTTCTAGAATCTTTTAAGATACAAAGACAGACAAGACAATTTAAATTTTTAACAGATGGGCAAGTGTCGCTTCCTCACTGGCCTTAGGTTCATTTCTTTCTTATGATACTATCCCTGCCACCTTCCATGGCCACACACAAACGGGAGGCATGCACCAACAGACCCTTCTCCAGCATGCAATCTCTAAACTTCAAATAACCAGCCAGGTCTAATGGCTCACACTGAAATCACAACACTCCGGAGGCTGAGGCAGGAGGATTGCGATCAACTACACTGTGAGTTCCATGCTAGCCTGGAATATACAATGAGACCCAGTCTCAAAACAAATACTTGTTAGTCTCCTTTTCACTTAACCAAATCAAATGTGAATTTTTTTTTCAGACATAGCCCTGGCTATTCTGAAACTCATAACTACCTCTGCCTCCAGAGTGTCGGAATTAAAGGTGTGCATCACCAAGTTCTGCTCAAATATAAAGTTTTTGAAAACTGGGAAGTGGGTTGTTTGTTTGTTTGTTTGTTTGTTTTTTTTGGTTCTTTTACAATTTGTTAATACTACCCTTTGCCAACTGGCTGTTATACATTAAAGCACAAAGAAACTATAAAGAGGAAAAATAAAATGAAAGAACGCCTAAGTCTTAAAGGCAGCCCCCCACATGATCTTTCAGGGTAATTTTAAGAGCAGACACCCAGAAACTTTGAATCATGAGTCTTCCCATTGCTGTTATCTTACCCCACACTGTAAGACACCAAAGCCCACAGCATCAAAACCACACAACTGAATAAAGTCACTCTGGATTTAGTGATGGGAACCACAAATCTTCCCTTCTTTACTAGAACATTCCCCATCTGAGAAACCGCCACAGTCAAATTTTATCTTTCTAATTTGGATCAGAAAACCCAGGATTAAGGAATTCACAGTGTTTTCAAGGGACAGTTAATTACATACTCATCTTTGAATATGAACCACTGCGTTAAGAAACTATGGGTTTTACCAGCAGTAAAGGAAATTCATAAATGTGTAAAATTCATTTCTAAATGGAACCTAAAGTGGAGGGGAATGAACTTCAGAGTTTACGTTTCCTCCAAACACTACAGAAAATTAAGACAACCATTTCTTCATTTAAAAACACCTAGGCTAACATCCTTTTACTAAAAAAGTTATTTCTATTTTAAGCTTGTTTTCCAGATGGGGGTCTGTGTGTGTAGCCCTGACTGGCCTCGAACTCACACAGAACAGCCTTCCAAGTGCTGGGACTGAAGGTGTACGCCACCAAACTTGAGTTTATGTGTAATTTTTATGTGTATGGGTGTTTTGTCTTATCTGAGTTAAGGTCCTTTTGGAATTGAGTATTAATTCATAACCTGGAACACTGTAACAGCCCGGGCTGGATCACCTCTCTCAACCTTTCTCCTTTCATTTTCAGCCCCTAACTCCAAACTGCTGTTTGCTTTTTGATTAAATGCAAACTGATTTCTGAAGGTAGTTTTAACATGCTTTGAAAAGACTTAGGACTTAGTGATTCAATTATTCAACGTTTCTACAGTTCATTTTTAATCAATTGAAAATATTTCCTGTCATGATTAAAAAAAACAAAACAGCAGCCATTCACAGATTCTAAGGTGCTAAGCTCAGAAATCAAACGTATAAACTAGGGATCAGATTAAAGACATTCCTTTTAGAGTTTCTACCCCTGAAAAACAGACCTAGTTTTCATTTGAATCATTGGAGATTTAGGAGAAAGTATCAACCCACTTCATTTTAAATCGGTTTAAAGGAAAGAAAGAACTACTGTCAATCTACCTACAGAAACCTGCAAGCTTGGAACCAGCTAGGGGAAAAAGAAGCAATACACATCTTTTCATACACTCTTAACAGCAACATTTTATTTTGATGACACCAGTTGACAGTAAATATGCAAGGTTTAGGGCACACTCCTAAAAGAAGGCCTGGGGTAAGTGTAGGAAGTCTGTCCCTCCCTAAGCAAGTTTAAGCAGCACCTCCTTCCTTGCCTCTGGGAAGGAAATACAACTAAATACAAATGCTGCATAACTTTTTCAGCTGCTTTGGGTCCTCCTTTTACCAACATTTGACAGGGAATAAAATTCTCAGCAAAGGCTGAAATTACTAAACAAATTCCCAACACTGGTCACAAGTGCTGGGGAAGGCAACAGTAAATTTTAAGGTCTCTCATACTAAAAAAAAAAAAATCAAATTATTTGATGTTTTCAGCTTAAATATGGTATTCAGTCTCTTGGGTTTTAAAAAGGTATAAATCACATCTATCAAATACATGCAAAGGGAAAGCAAATACGGCAATACTTTTAAATCACAATTCATTAGCAACGAAGTATATTAAGAGTTCAGTTTTAATCACCACTGAAAACTATATATACAGGGAAGAAAAATACACCTCTACAGTTCATTTAGCTTAGGTTAGTTCTGACTAAATTTCCTTCTCTATGTCTGAGAGACTGAAAATGCCAGTAACAAACACAACTGAAGGTGTTCACACACAACCTAGAAAACAACACACAACATGCTTCTTCAAGGAACACAAACTGACTTAAGGAAAACAAACTTTTTCTAAAGCCTGGGACTTCAAAAACTGGTTCATACAAGAAACAGTCTCTCCTTACCATCACTACCCAGAAGGGGCAGGGGAGAGGCAATTGATTCAATGTTTGGTTCAAAAAATTATTTCAGAAAAGGGGAGAGCGCACAAAAGATCTAATTTATTATGGACGTGAAGGGGGAAAATTAAAAAAAAAAAAAAAACTCTCAAATCCCCTTTCCATTCCAACTGAAAAAGAGCCCGGAGTAAGGCCTTTGAGGGGACAAGGAGCCTGGACGGAAATGCCTTCAAAGCAAGCAGATGGCTTGAAGAGAAAGATTCACAAATACAGGGCACTATGAAAATTAAAATATAAATGTTTTGAGTTCTACTTCACCACATTTTGCTGTTTCTTTCTCTCTTGCCTTCTTTGGCTTTAAAATTTAAACCGTCCTCCAGAGCAGAAAGGAAAAGTGACCACATTACTTCAGAATTCTAGTTATTAGATCTCCCATCAACACAGCTCTGAATTCATATATTCATGATCTCCATTGCATTATTATTCTCATCTCCAATTTTTTTTTTCAAATAAAGCTTCTTTCCATCCAATTTTAGTGCCTCTGTTAATTCTAAGCACCTTCCCAGTAACAGCCTCAAGCATTTGACAACAAACCACATACTCTATAAACACAGACACAAGCCATACTGATGCTCTCTTTAGCTACAATAATTCAGTTACTTAAAAATCTGAAGCCAAACCACAGAAGACATGACTTCCAGCTAAACTTTCTAAATTCTTTAAAAATATGTCCCCACCCCACCCCCAAAAGCACAGCACCCACACAAGATTCCCACCTCGGAAGTGCCACAAACTTCAGAAATACAGCAAGTTCCCAGCTGAAAGAGGGGTTGAGGGGACCAAAAATGTACTGAGGGTTGCTTCCAACTAAGGACAGGAAAGAAAACTGCGCTGTCAACATGTTCAGAAAGTCTGATAGGAGTGAGAAACACTGCCCCAACACTCCACAGCCAGAGAGTTCAACCGCAGACTTCGGAAGCCTAGGGCTCTGAAAATCCAGCCTGAATTTTAAAGAGACAAGATTTTGCAGAAAAGATGAATACAGAGTAAAAGGAACTCACGGGAGAAAACACACACACACACACACACACCCATTCATCCGCGGAGTTCTAGACCCTCCAAAGAGCCCCAGCTCACAGCGTCAGCACAAAGCTCACCCCAGATGGTCCCTTATAACAATGGACTGAAGGAGTGGGGGTGGGGGGGCTGGAAAGGGATAGTACAGCCAAAGCGTAGTCTTTGAAAATCCAGTTGAGGAGGCAATATAAGATTCGAGGGGGTAGGAATGAGGGTCTGTGTGGGGGCAACAAAATCCATGCCTGTAACAGAAATTATGAGCACAGCATAAGGAGATCTGAATTGGTTACGGTGTTCATTATTCACCCCCAATAGGAAAAGAGCTCCCTTAAATCTACTTACAAATTATGATGTAAAAAAGATGAGAAACACAGGAAAAAGGAGGCCTGATAGGAAGTTATAAAAATCACCACCGCCATTAATTTTGAACTCTCCGTATTTAAACTTCCCATACAAAAAATGGTCGCAGTCAGACACTTTGAACTAACTCCACGGAGCTTCTACCCTATTGATTTTTTTTTCCTCTTTAATTCTTCAAGTAATGTCTTTTAGTCCAACCCAATCCCAAGTTGTTGGGTTTCTTTGAAAGCTGTAAAACAACCATTACACGATCTTGGCCAACCTCTCCCAGCCCCCAACATCCGGAGTGGGGTGGGGGGAGGCCAGTAGTGGGTTTGTTCCACTGGAGATGCTGTGGACCCCTGAATATTACTCTGTTTTCCAAAAAGAACTCTTTTCCTACCTTTGTTTTTTGGGGACCGAGTGTTCAATCTCTAGACGTTTTCCTTGCAGTTCTACTTTCCCTGAAGATTTAAAAAAAAAAAAAAGACATGAATGAGTGTAAAGAAATGAGGGGGGGGTGGGGAAGAAGGGCGGGTAAGGGACATTAGATAAATTCTAGAGTTCCTGGGGCCTCCTAGGAATCCAGGCACTAGCTGCAGAGGCCTGGGGAGGGGGGGGCAGGTTGCTCCAGGCTTGGTAGAACCCATAATTTCGTTGTTTTTCTATTTTTTCGTTGTAGTTCCATTAATCACGTGGGCTAATTGAACATGAACAGACCGCTCAGATTTCGGAAAGGTGTGAGCGAGCGTTTGTGTAAGCGCGCAGCTTCGGAGGCTCCAGAAGTAGAAGGAAGGAACCAGGGGAGAGCAGCACCCCGTTTCTCAAAGCGGGGCGGGAGTAAAGAATTAAAACTTTATTTCCCTGCAGAGCCACGGAGAAGAGCTTAGGCGACCAGGCCCGGTCGGGGCCACCGGACAAGCGAAGGGCCCCGGGGTGCGCGGCGCGGCCCGGTGGGGAGGGTCCCTCGCGGCAGCCGCGCGCCTCTCGGCCCAGTCTCGGCGTCTCGGGAAGCAGCATGGCGACCCGCCGCCGCCGCCGCCGCCGCGCCACCCGGCTCACGCCCCACTTTCAAATCAAAATGGCTCAAGCCCCAGGCCTTGGGCGGGAGGCGGGAGCCCCTTCCTCCCACGTCCTGCCTCAGGGCTAGACCCTAAGAAAAGCGGGAAGAGCCGAGGTGCGCGGACCCCCTCCTGGAAAGGCCTGGGACGGAGGACGGGGGGTTGGGGTGTTCTAGCGGGCGGGGGGCTGTCGGGGGGGGAGAATCGGGGAAACCACGCCTAGACCCGAACCCCAGGGCTCTGGAGACACCCCCACCCCCACCAGTTGCCAACCGGGGCTCCCGCCCCGTCGGTGTGGGGGGGCAGGGAGCACGAGCGTCTCCGGCTGGGGGAAGGGGTGAGGAAATTCCGAATATCTCTGCGCCCGGAGAAGGCGTCGAGGAAGGCCGGTCGAGGCTGGGGACGGAGGCCGAGCCCTCCCGGACCCGGGAAGAGTTGGCGGGCAAAGAAAGAGGAGCTGCAGGTCCCCGTTGTTCCCGGATTTCGTTTATGCGTGTGTGTGTGTGTTTGTTGGGGAGGTGGCCGCGCTCTTACCCGAGAAAGTTTCGATGGCCTTCATCGCCCAGTGTTCGTCGGGGCAGTCCACGAAGGCGTAGCCGGATTTGACCAAGAACTGGCCGCTGTAGGAGATCTTGTGCTCCGCAAATACTTTCTCCAAGTCTGCGGGGGTCACGCTCTCGTTGAGGTTGCCGATGTAAAGCTTGTTCATGGTGGCAGTGGCGGGGCAAGGACACGGTCCCAGGCAAGGCCGAACAGGGCGGGCGCGGGCGGAGAGCCTCCTAGGCCGAGAGGCGTGGAGACGGGCGGCGGGAGCCGCAAACTTTCTACGCACCCCACCCCTAGAGTTGTCCGGAGCTCCGGGCCGGTGGGCGGCTGAGGGCACGCGGGGGTCACGGAAGAGTTCGGGTTAGCCCCGGAGAAGTGCCCGCCGAGTGCAGGGAGGTTGACGACGACGCGGCGCGGCTCCTTCCTTTCGGTCCGAAAACCCCTGCGAGCGGGCTGGTGTGTCACGTTTCTCCACGGCCGCCCTGGCGCCGCCTCTAAATAAAATCGACTTGAAAAAAAAAAATGGAGCGGAAAAAAAAAAAAAGGCGAAGCCACGTGGTGACAGCCCCCACCCACCCTGCAGGGAAAGACCCCCGACGCCACCGGGCCCCTTGGCCCTCCAACCCGGACCAACCCAACAGACTCCAATCTGGGGGGGTGGCACTCAGCGCACCCCAGGGGTAAACCAGGAAAGTGGAGACAGGGTCCCCCCAGCTCTCCTTGTCCCCCTCCCCCTTTGCAAGAACCTGGCCCCTAAAGCGGCGCCCCGCCCCCACCCAGCTTGCCACTGTGACCTGCACGGGGGGGGGGGCCGGTGGCAACCCAAATCTCCCCAGTTCTTAGGAATAAAATGTACGATAATTTTTTTATTCGTTTTGTGGAGACTGGGTTGCCCACCCCACCCCGGCAAACTGCTAGCGACTGACAGGCGGGGGACGGCCGAGACAGACAAAGAGAAGCTGAGGACTCTGGGGTCTTCAGGAGGGGGTCGCAGGAACCGGTTATTTAAAAGGAAAGACGCCTTTCCCCTACGTTTCTAAGTAGGGGGTCACTGTCTTTCCCGCTACACCCCCAGACTTCCCTGGCCTCCCGGGTCCTGATCCAGGGCACCCTGAGAGCGCGGGACCAGGAAGCTGAGAACACGGGAGACAGCGCCTGAGAACGAGGGACCCGCAGGAAATCGTGTTTCGGGATCCCCACTGGAAAAAAGCTGGCTTGCACCCAGTCCAGCTGCTGGATGACAACACTCCAGCGTTCTTGGGGGAAAGCCTGCACGACCCGGCTTGAGATCACCCCCGAAGACCAACTGGGTGGGGAAAAAATGACGAGGGGTGGTCGTACCATAGAGCGCCCCCGAACCGGAGGGATTGGCTTCAGAAGGGAGGGACCGGGTTGAGACCCAAGGTCCCCCCTAGCCCTCCCCAGGCAAGGAGCGGACAGGTGGCGTCGCCTGCGTCCGCTCCACCCGTGATGCACTGAGCGGTGATCCATGTGCAGGGTGTGGATCTCAGAACTTAGTTTGGGGTGCTGGATTTTGGAAAGCCGCCGCGGGGGGGGGGGTGCTGAGGCTCCGCCCACGTCCCCAGGTCAGCCCGGGGCGGGGAGGGGGTAATTTCCGCTCGGCGCTTGAGGAAGCGAGCAGCGGGGGAGGGGGCTGCGGCCCTCCCCTCTCGGGGGAGTGGATCCGCCCAGGTCCCTTCCCTCCGCTAGGACCGTCGCGTTCCGGATCCTCCGGCTCCGGGAGCCCAAGGGAAAGACCGGACTGGGCAAGGGGCGACACGTGGACGATCGCACCCCGTCTGTGAGGTGGGGGAGGGGGGCCGCGCGTTGGGAGTCCGCGACACGCAGTGGAGCGCGGGACGCGTTGCAAGCTCAGTACCGGGATTTCCGACTCTACGCGGGGGACACCGAGTTTCCAGCGGCTGGGACTGGATCGACGCCAGGGGGTGGTGGAGAGCGTGGCATGGAGACCCGCGAGAAGCCCCCTGCCTGGCCAACGCGGAGAAGAGGGGCGAGCGACAACACCCCTAGAAAGAGGGATATTCCTTGAGCCGCGCGAGTCTGCGAGTGGGAGGAGGGTTGTCGGGGCACACGTCCTGAGAGGGCAGGTGAGGAAGGGGGTCACTCTCCCCTTCCCCGTCCCGATCCCATTGTCTCAGTCGCCTGCGGCCCGGGCCGGCTCCGTAACACGTGTTGACTACACTGATATAAATGGCTTGAATTCTTTATTGTTATTTTTTTTCGTTTGCAGAGTCTGTAAGCCAACTCCGACTTCGGCTCACCGCCCATCTGCCGGATGATTACCTACTATTCGAAAAGTCGGGAGTTAAAACACAACACCCAGCACCTTTGTCCCCCTCCTCGTTTTCCCGGAGCGCCGGGAAGAAATGGGGCGGGGGAGGGCTTCCAACTCGGCTTCTGAGTCTCCCTCCACCACCTTCAGAACCCACTCTCTCGAATCAGCGTTTTGTTCTAGCGAGCCACGTGTTTGTCGGGTTTTTTGTTTTTGTGACATTTTTCTTCCCATGAAGCAACAGGAATCTAAATATTACAAGCTATTAGTTGCTTAGTAGGAAAAAAATGTTTTCTGTCCAGGAAGATGGGAGATGTCTGTGTCTCTGTCCCCACAGGCCCTCCCCGACATTTCCCCCAGCCCCCCACTAACTTGATGTTTTGTCAGCTCTTGATCGCAGCGTAATTCCTAACAAACTAAGCCAATGAGCAGGAAACAGTGCGTGCCGCATAGTAGGCACTCACAGTGAACATTTTTGAATGCAAAACAAACTTTGATGAAAAAGAATTCAAGAAAATTAAGTCCAGTATGGTGTCTTGGCTCAAATGTGGGTACTTAGTGAAGTGTGGATTTTTGTAAGGGCTAAAAGATGGTCTTAGAAGCTGTCTGTTACAGACCTTGGGTCTTCATAAATAGTAACTGTCTCCAAATCTTTTGTGTTGGGAGACAAGGAAGAAATTACCTTGGCAGGACATCCCAGCTCACAAAAACTTTAGGTGCTGTTTGCTTGGTTTACTTTGAATCATTAGGGGTTGATAAAAACACTTCTCAGATAATCTCCCGGGGTAACCTAACCACTGCTCTCTTTCTTGCAAAAACAAAAGAAACTTAACCCTCAAAAAAAAAAAAAAAAAAAGAACTCCTACCCAAACCTGTAAGCTCCTACAAAATGTAGCCCATCCTTTACTATTCGAGAGAAGCAAAACTTAAAAATAGTAATGCAATTCAATTCACTTTTAAGTTGACTCTCTTTTCATTTAAGAAATAATTTAAAGTTAGCTGGAAGTAATCAGTTTTTAAGTTTTTTTTTTAATGACACTATAAGGAAAACAAATTTCAGAACAGAGTACTTACACAGTCTGTCTTTTAAATATTTTAAAAATTATTTCATTAACAAAGTACCAATTATTTCTATTTGCACTGATTCTTTTTAGAGTTAGCTGTATCACTAAATTCTAATCCTCTCTCCGCCCTGGCCCCTCCCCCACAAAACAGGGCTTCAGTGTTGACCGTCAGGGACCACAAAAGTTTTTAAGGAGGCAAGAGTAGATAGAGTCAACTGGGGTGAGGTGAGTTTTTAAACTCCCACATGAGTTTTGCTTCAGTGTCATGGCTATGTAGATTGGGGCTGGGGGAACTACATGGTATAGCCTGATGCTTTATTCTGCTATTAATGTGCCCAACACTAAAATGAACCTGCCAGAAGCTTATTTCTTGTTAGAACTCACATTCCTAGGTCATTGTAGGAGAAGACATTTCAGTTCCCTTTATTAATGTTTTGCTTTGGCTTTGATATTAAAGATAGACATTTGGGGGGGGTCCCCTACTGTTCTTTTTAGGGAAAGATGGATCTTCACAGTAAATGTGTATGAGTTTAAAAACCCAAAGTTAGATAGATAGATAGATGGAGGACAAAAAAAGGAAACACTGTAAAAAAATCATCTGATGGAGAAATTTCTCTAACAATTACATTTATTACATTCACTATTATTAGCTTTAATATTCACTGTTATTATTACTTGCTTTTTGTCTCATCTTCCTCTTCCATTTCTTTCCTAAATAAGTGTTTATTCAGCTCCCCTCTTAACCTGGAAACACTAAAAGTGGATTCCATTTTAAAGACAGACATCTGTCCATTTTCCTTCAATTTGAACATGCAAAGGAAAAAAGTTTGGAAGAATAAAGCCACTTTTCACAAAGTTGAAAACTGAAAAAGCAATTCCAAAAAAAAAAATCCAAAAATTCTATTCTTGCACAAACACAAAACTCAACTTATTTTCAAGTGTATCTTGCCAACATTTTTCAGTTTGTAATCGTTTTCTACTTTATCTTTTTATGTCTTTGTTTTTCTGGCTGCTGTACTGTGGCAACTTGTTAATGCTGCCTCAAAGTTTTTGTGACCATGTATTTTATTTAAGCTGGAACAAATATTTATTGTTGTTCCACAAATAAGATAATTCCTTTTAAAACTTTTGTAAGTAATACATTTTTAAACTTTTATAAGTAGCGCAGAAGGGAAAAAATAATGCAGGAAAGATATTTTTGTTCATAGAATTCTTTCTGCTTTTGTATTAACTGCTTTGGATGAATCCCCAATATACATATTGCAGTTTAACATTTACCCCTGATTTATATCTTAAAATTTTGATATGTTCTATAAAAGAGAGAATACACACAAAAAGAGAGAAATAAAAAAAATCTAGAAATATATTAAATCTAGGGAAATACATTAAAATAGAATATTTTGTGATTTCTAATAAATCAGAGTTAATTTTGATACAATCATGGTTGCTATGAGATACAACAAAAGTGAAACATTTCCTGACAGCTTTGACTTTAAAGTTTCTGGGCATTTTGAGGGTTTTTTTTGGTCTGAGTTTTATGTTGTTTATTTTTGTTGTTGTTTGCCTGTTTTATTGTTGTTACTGCCTTGGGATGTCTTCTCTCTTCCTGCAGTGTGGTTCTTTTTAAATGCCTGTAAACTTTGAGAAAGTGTAAATTAGTCCCAGTTTTAAAGGACAGGCAGCATTTTCTCCTGTCAAATAAATAAAGATAATTATGTGTTTAGGATATCTCATGAAATACAAGAGGGTCATAAGCAGAAAAGAACATTTTCTTCATTCAAACCATCATTCGCTCAAAAGTGTTTCAAACTTTTTAAAGGAATGTTTTTTTAATCGGAAAGGTAGGACTCAAGGGGGAGGGGCTTTGAGAACAATTATTTGTCTTGCTGAGTCAGTTTGTGTGACAAAAACCTTAATTTTTTTTTTTTGACTCAGAATTAATCAAGGAAATGCTTTATTCTAGTACCTTCTTAAAGATGCTTGTTTCCACATCCATTTTGCTAATACAGCAGCCCTCCTCAGCCTCTTTCTTAGAGGTGAAAAGTCGAAGCCTTCCTTCCTCAAACCCATGCCGCAGTTGCATCTTCTGGTTTACTCCAAAGTCATTTGGTCAAAGATAATGAGCAGTTTGGTGCCCTGGAGCACGGAATGCAAAGTAGACCCCTGGTTTCAGTTGTAGGCAACTGCACAGTTCCAGGAGAGACCAATGCTATTGCTCCAAAGAAAACAAACCCTGAGAAGGGGGAATCCACACCTAAACAGTATTTAACATGGAGGTAGTAATGAAGCAGTTTGCAATTGAAAGTAGAATATCTTGTAAGTATTTAAAGTATCTGAATTCAAAATGAATGCTTTAGGATGTCAAACCAGACAAAGTTGACTCAAGCTGAGCTTCTCACCATCTACATATTTGAGACACTATTTTTCTAGCTAGAAAAGTAAATTCTTTTCCCTTGCTTTCTACAAATTTTATTCTTGTTAGGATTAATTGATTTCCTACTGTTACTTGTAAATATTCTCCACCTCACCTTACTCCCAGGAGTTCCCTCAAATTTCCCTTCAAGTTCTTAGGGGGAAATGTTGCTTTTAGTTTTTAATTTAAAAAAAAAAATTAGTACATAGATCATTTCACTAGTATTTCACCTCACACACACACTGGGGGAAAAAAGATCATTGAAAAACACTACTCTGTTTCCAAGTACAAACCAGTTTCATAAATTGAAGAGATCCAACCTTGGGTGTTTTGTTTTGATTTTTATACTGCTTGCTCCCCTAAACCAAGGGATTCCTGGTTTTCAGCAGTTAATTTAGGAAATTTTTGTTGTTGTTGTTCATCTACCTTTCCCAGAAACACTCCAGATTTTTTTTTTTAAAAAATGATATTATGAAACTAGAATATTCACTCTTTGAACATAACATGAAAATATTTGTTCAACATTTTTGTGATGTTATTGAATGGTTTATCTTTTACCCTTTCACGCCTGTGATGTGTTTATAAAGTATGTAGGAGGCAGATATCAGAGTTGTTTCTGAGCTGCTTTCGAATGAGGCTTCTTCTGCTGCTCCCATCCCCTTCCCTTCCTCTTCCTCCCTGCCCCTCCCCCCTCCCCTCCCCTTTCCCTTCCTACCCTTCTCCTTTTGTTCCTCCATTTTTCTTCCTGCTCCCGACAGTCAATTCCTCTCCCCCTCCCCCTTTACCTTTACCAACTCTTTTCAGTTTTGCGTTTTCCTTTGTTGCTCCTCTCTCCCCGTTTATTGTGCGGCCGCCCCCTCTGCCCCTCAACTTTTGTCTCCCCTCCCTGTGATCAATATGCTTCCCACACTTCTCTTCCTTCCCCCTTCCCTCTGCTCTCCCACTTGTTAGCATTCAACCCGTTATCTCTGGCACCAGAGAAGACGCAGAAATGCTTTAATTATTTCACACACCAAAAGGGGAAAGGTGGTTTTTGTTTTGTTTTTTTTTTTTTTTAGGGGAACTCCAGGGTGACAGACCCCAGAACTCCTTCACCCCTACATTACTAGCTTGCACTGAAGAACAGTCACCAAACATTTTGACATCTTTGTATGGTTGTTCCCTGGGTCCTGTGGCTTAAGATTAATTTTGTTATTAGTTATGTTGAAAAATCTTTGAGAACAAAGACTATGTATCATTCAGGGAGTTAACACGTTGCTGACAGATGTCCACCAAAAATACACTGAAGAAATGTGATTCCCTCTGAGAAGAGTGTGCAGGGTGGGATTAGACAAGATGCTGCTGTGGGCCCGTTGCCTTTTTTTTTTTAAAGCAAATAATAACACAGCACAACCACACAGAAGAGGCTAATTGGTCTACACAAAGAATAGCAACCAAGGGGCACCTCTGGGCTCCTAATGTCCTAGCTCTGTGCTCATGGCAGTTTTGTGCTGTGTATCAACTGCTGAGCCCTTTCCTGAGTTGAGTCAAACAGCCTGAGAATCCTTCTCCACCCAAGGTTTCAGGTAGGTAGGCAGCCACATCAGCTGCTCACCAAGTCCCTTGCTATGCTGGTTCCCCTGGGGCCAAACAGGCAGGGTATCAATCTCAAAGAAAAACTCTACTTAATGCTTTCTGCTAAAAGCCATCTTAGCTCTCCCTTTGGGGAGTGTCACTCAGACCCCATTAACCATATAAAGATGCCTTATTTTCTTACTGTCACTCAAAACTGTCCACTTTGAAAGAGCTTCTCTTCTCGGTGATTCCCCTAACCCTCTGGGGTTTCCTTCTCGCTCATTTTAGATGGTTGTTAACTGAATGGTCCAGCTATCTGTTCTGCCACCAATACTTAGAGGAGGCAGAAAAACAATTTTTATGGTGATATAAATTAAACCTAAAATTAAGCAGGTCGTGAAAGTAGGATTGGATTTTAAAAAGAATTCTAATAATCATTACTAAGAAGAGCAGAGTAAAATAGTGTGCCTTTAACCCCAGCATTCAGGAGACAGAGACAGGCATACCTCTGTGAGTTCAAGGCCAGCCTGGTCTACATAGCAAGTTCCGTGAGAGCCAGGGCTATGTAGAAAAAAACCTGTCTCAAAACAAACAAGCAAACAAAAATATTGTGACATAGCATCCTACACTCCATATGGTTGTATGAGAGAATTTTGTAACCTATTGAATAATTGAAAAGAACAATTTTAAAACAATAAGGGACATTCTTTAGCCAGGTGGTGTGTACACTGGAGATGCAGAAGCAGAGGCAGAAAGATCCCTGAAAGTTCCTGACCAACCTGGTCAACATATCTAGTTCCAGGATAGCCTGGACTATATGGTGGAAAGAAGGAAGGAAGGAAGGGAGGAAGGAAGGAAGGAAGGGAGAAAAATAAAAGACCCTTTAAAAGCAGGGCATGCTGTGATATCTGTAGACATATACAACTTAGCACGGACAGTAGAATGTCTCAAAGATACTTGTCAACAAGAGCCTGAGTTCAATCCCCAGGACCCATATAGTGTAAAGAAAGAACCAATTTCTCTAGGTGCAGACACCCACACACCCATCTGCACATGTGCACGCACCTACAATAAAGAAATGTAATAAAGAGTTTTAATAAAATAGTATGTAGTGCAACACTTGTCATTACAAAACTAGAAACCCCTAAAGTTCGGCATAACCATGCCACAAGGTAGCCAGGAGCAGTGACAGTGTAGGAAGAGACATGCACCATTGTGGCTGACTCCCACAATGACCCAAAGCTCTGGAAAACACGCATTACGGTTCTAATTCTATAAGTTCAAGAATGCATAAAACTAAGCAGTAAATTGCTCAGCTATACATGCAGAGGGAGTGAGGCAAAGAGAGTAGGAGAGCACGAGACACCCGAGTGCAGAATGTGCTTGATCCCTGCAGAGCCAGTCAGGGCTGACCATGGAAAGTCAAATGGGGTACTGCAAAAAATACCGAGGCTGTGTGGCAGCTATGTATAGGTTGTTTTTTGTTGTTGTTGTTTTATTTTTTTGTTTTTTTTTTCCAGGAAACTAGGCATGCTGCTTTATACATTATCTTTATTAATGATAGATCTCTCATAGTAGAACCCAGTGTCTGCATGCCTGCAGTCCTAACACTTGGGAGGTGGTGATAGGAGGTTCAGGAATTCAAGTTCATCCTCAGCTATCTAGTGGTAAGTTTGAAGGCAACCTGGGCAACGTGAGACAGTGGACAGAGGGAGGGGCTGAAACTACAGCAATGGAGGGTGGCTGAAACACTGAATCAAGAACTCTGCTAATTCCCTTTCGGAATCTTGCTCATTAATCATCTTTCTCTGTAAGTGGCTCTTTCCCTCCCTCTACAGAGTTTTCAAGCTGTCCAGACTGAATACACTATATTTTTACAGCCAACTATTAAAATGTCAGATGAATATTATAAGCACGAATATGCTTATAAACCAAATCAGGAGTTGCTTAGGATCCTTTGCTGTCCCAAGATTGGATGCCACCAGAATGTCTTCCATTAGCACCCAGAGCTGAAGGTTAACTGCAACTCCCCAGATCAATCCCGGATGTGGCCTGACTTTAGCTAACAGTCTGATTAATTATACATGTCTTCGTAGTAAAATGAGATGGTCAGACTTTGAGCCAATGGTACAAACAACGGAGGAACAAGCAGCCACATTCGCATGTGGCTCCTAGGTCCTGGACCCCGCAGTCACATCTCTCCTCTCAAACCCTGAGCTGTTTATTAGATAAACTGTAATCCTCTGGAGGTAAAGCCCCCCAATCTCCTTCATCCGTCCTGGGGTTTCTTGCTGTGGGATCACATTCTACAACACGCTGGAAACCACAGGGGAATGGTCCACATCTCCTCTTCTCTGAGTGCAGTATTTTCACCACACAGACCCTCTGTAGTATCTCCATGAGCCCCATGGTTTGAAAAACAACATTACCTATGGAAAAATCCCATTGATCAGGTAATAACAAAGGATTCTGTGGTCACACAGAGCTTTTACTCTATACAAATTGCAAATTCCCACCAAAAGCAAAGACATTAAAACTAGCCCATAGGAGCCTGGTAAGGTAGCGCACGCCTTTAATCCCAGCACTCCGGATGCAGAGGCATGTGGATCTCTGTGAGTTCCGAGACACCCTGGTCTACATAGGGAATTCCAGGGCAGCCAGGGCTGTGAGAAAAAGTTGAAAAAGAAATTTGCCTGTGCAGCCTTGCCCTGTATGAGCAGAAGTCTCAGTCCTGTGAACATCCTAGGGCTTGACTATGGCTTCCAGCACGTCTTTCTTCCCCCCTAGAGCCTGGTGACTCTGGAGTAGGATTCTTAAACTGTAACTCAGAACCAGTTCTCCAGTTTGTCACATTTTCTGAGGAAGAGAATGCAAAGAACTTTTCAAAATATGGCCATTAACTATGAAGTGGACTATGTGATTGTGTCTACTACAAATGTGCTCTACCACTGCCCAGATCATTTTTATATTTTAAAAATAAACAGTAATAGCCGGGCATGCCTGTAATCCCAGCACTTGGGAGGCAGAGGGAGGCGGATTTCTGTAGACCAGGAAAACTGGTCTACAGAGTGAGTTCCAGGACAGCCAGGGCTATACAGAGAAACCCTGTCTCAGAATAAATAAATAAATAAATAATAAAAATAAACAGTAACAATGACAACAACCCACTGGGGCAGGTGAGATGTAGCTCGGAGGTAAAGGTGCTTGCCTCCAAGCCTGCTGGCCTGAGTTCAAGCACCAGGACTCACATAATGAAAGGAAAACTCACTTCCAAAAATTCTACTCAGACTTTCACACACTGTGCCGTGCATGTGTCCCTCCCCTACAAATAACTAAATGAAAATTTAAAATGTAGCTTGGTGTGGTGGTACACACCTTTAATCCCAGCACTCAAGAAGCAGAGGTAGGAGGTGGAGAGATGGCTCAGTGGTTAAGAGCACTGACTGCTCTTCCAGAGGTCCTGAGTTCAATTCCCAGCAACCACATGGTAGCTCACAACCATCTGAAATGAGATCTGATGCCCTATTCTGGTGTGTCTGAAGACAGCTACAGTGTACTTAGATATAATTAATATATAACTTGGTTTATAAAGCAAGTTCCCAGCCAAGAGGATTGCAAAGTGAGACACTGTCTCAAAATTAAATTCAATAAATTGTGTGTGTGTGTGTGTGTGTGTGTGTGTGTGTGTGTAGTGGGTGGAGTGCCCACAGATGTCAGAAGAGTTTTTCAGATCCCCTGGAGCTACTGGACTGTAGATTTTGTTATTGAGTGGTTGTTTTGTTGTTGTTTTGGGTTTGGGTTTCGTTTTTTCACTTGTTTTGCTGTATTTTTGAGAGAATATCTCATCTAGTGAGGGGTAAGCCTCACAACTCACTGCCTAGCTAAGAATGACCTCTAACTCACCTTTATAGTGCCAGAACACAACTATAAAACCCCCAGGTTATAGAGTGCTAAAGATCAAATGCACACTAGACAAGCAGGCTGTCAATGAACTTCATCCCCAGCTCTGAGATGGAATAGCTAAGCTGTATAGCCTAGATGGACTAGCTAAGATGGCCATGGAAGGCCGGAAGGCGGGAGGTAGTCCTTTCTGTTCTGAAGAGCCACCTGTGTTGAACAATGGGGTAGGGAAATGTGTTAGCCACTGTGCCCTAGGCAACTGGGGAGTACCTGGGGAGGAGGTCCTTCTGGGAATGAAAGGTAATCCGAGGCTGCATCACCAGGCAGTGGGTCACCTCTGGTCTCCTACTCTGCAGGAAGTGTAAGAGGGATCAGAGAGGGATGTGGTTTTCTGAGTCAGCCTGAGTTGGAGAGAAGAGAACTTCAAAAGCAGAGGCCAAGGCAGGGAAGCCTGCTCGGAGTCAACCTGCCTCTGGGGCAAGCTGGGCCTGGAATGCCTGCAGTGTCTGTAGGGGGAGGTGGTGGTGAGTCACCGGTAGGGGCTGCAAGAGCCAGCAAACGCCCTGAGAGAAAACTCCTGTTTTCTCCTGAGAGAAACTCCTGCTCCAACTCAGAATCCAGGAGGTACCAAGAGCCTGCTTCATGCCACAGTACAGGCCAACCCATCACACCCCTCTGAGAGAGAGGAGAGAGAGAGAGAGAGAGAGAGAGAGAGAGAGAGAGAGAGAGAGAGATTCACACTGTAGTTCAGGCTAGCCTGGAACTCAGTTTACATATAGGCTAGCCTGAAACATGGAATTCTTCTTGCAAGTATTCCAGACACATCCCACCACACCAGCTCCTCTCTACCTCATCTTGAACCTTTAATTTTCAGGGTTTCCTAATATCTCTTATCCTATGCGTTCTCGTCACATTCCCTAAGTTTAGGGTCAATTAGGGTGTGTCCTCGAGACTCACATTGCCTGCGTCCTTTGACCCCTCACAACCAAAACTTTTCTGTGGTAAAATAGGTGGAAGGGAGCCGGGCAGTGGTGGCGCACGCCTTTAATCCCAGCACTTGGGAGGCAGAGGCAGGAGGATTTCTGAGTTCGAGGCCAGCCTGGTCTACAAAGTGAGTTCCAGGACAGCCAAGGCTACACAGAGAAACCCTGTCTCGGAAAAAAAAAAAATAGGTGGAAGGGGACTCTGCTCCCTTCTGACCCCCCACTCCTACCCCCACCCCCACCACACACACCTGAAACCACACAGGATTTGAGCACCAGGACTCTGCTCCCTTTGGTGTGGTCTGGTGTACTGAGCGGATTCTTGGATGTATTGAACTATATTGATCAAGTCCAGGAGGCCTGCGCTAAGGGTGCAAGCGGTGGAATGTGTACTTCGTTAACATTTGCAAAGTCCTGGGTTTGATCCCCAGCACCACAATTAAAAGGAAACAATTCTACCTTTCCAACATCCAGACACGTCCCAGGATCAGTGTCTCCGCTTTCCTGCCTCCCAAGGGCGGCTTTGGGGACTCATGGGGTGTCTGGATTTTCTCTGGTCTTTGCTGGCCCTCTCCTCTTGGTTTTGTTGATCCTCAGAAGTGAGAAACTTCTAGACTCCAGCCCACGACCTGCCCTTCCCAGAGCCCAGGACACCTCCTCTTTGATTTACCCATTTCGGGCACACGGACCATTTCATAATCATGGGGAGACTTTTGATGGTGTTACATGCCTGCAATCCCAGTGCTTGGGAGACTGAGGTAGGAGGACCAGATGTTTGAAGCCATCCTGAAGTACAAAACAGAACTCTATCCCCCAAATCAAACAAACAAGATGCTAGTTCCTGTAATTCCAGCATGGAGGGAAGCTGAGGCTAGAGGATTTCTGTGGGTTAAAGGTGGCCAGCCTGAGCTACATAGTGAATTTCAGGAGAGCCTAGGCTATAGAGTAAGCCTCTCTCTCTCTCTCTCTCTCTCTCTCTCTCTCTAATTTATTTATTATATGTAAGTACACTGTAGCTGTCTTCAAAGACTCCAGAAGAGGGAGTCAGATCTTGTTACAGATGGTTGTGAGCCACCATGTGGCTGCTGGGATTTGAACTCAGGATCTTCAGAAGAGCAGTCAGTGCTTTTAACCACTGGGCCTTCTTTCCAGCCCAAGACCCTTTCTCAAACAAAACAAAAAGAAAAACAAAGCAAAAAACTGGGTATGGTAGCGCATGCCTGTAATCCAAACCCTTGAGAGGTAGCAGCCGAGGATCAGAAAGCCAAAGCCATTCTCAGCTATACAGCCGAGTTAGTTAGCTAGAGGCCAACCTGGGCTAAGACTCTGTCTCAAACAAACAATGGTCATGGAAACACTCTCCTTTATTGCCAGCACTAAGAAGGTTGAGGCAGGAGAATTACCACCATTTTTAAGGCAACTTGATTTAAATAGCAAATTCCAGAGCAGCCAAGGCTACATACAACATCCTATCTCAGACAAACAAACAATAATAATTAAACAACAACAAAGCACCAACAGCAACAACAAAGAAACCAAGGAGCCACCGGGAGATGGCTTCAAAGGCTGGCAGGATTGGAGCGAAGGCACCATCTCGGAACACAGAACACGGAGGACTCAGTGGCTCTCACGGTCTTGAGGACTTACCCCAGAGCCTTCCTTGACTTTGCCTTGGCACCAGATTCTAGGGCCCAGAGAATGGTATCTCCTGTTTTGGGGTACCCTCCGACAGGAGGGTACCAGGCTTTGACACAATCATCACAAGCCCATTAACTATGTTACTCAGCAGCATGCAAGATCTCAAGCAATCCCTGCCTCCCCTCTAGAAACTAAATCTGCCCTGACATCTAATCTCAGCCCCTCTGGTAGCTGGGAGATGCAATGCAGAACTTGCTCCTGGGGAAGAAGGCTGCCTAGAAGTTAAGTGATGGCTAAGTAGGCGGGCCAGGTTTCCAGGAGGCAGAAGGGAGCAGTCTTTCCGGTCCAGTGACCTCTCATCCCACAAGGACACTTAACTCCATATGAGATCTTCCACGGAGGCGGCCAGAGTAACAGAGTGACATCCATTAGGCCCTGGAGCTATAGGCAGGACGTGAGCTTACTGGGTTAAAGGTTCCAACCGCCAGGATGGGTGAAGAAGAGAAGGAAGGGCCCAAGAAAAAGGCCTTCTGGACTACCAAAGATGGAGTCTGAACCCTGTGGCCAGAGCCATGTCCTAAATGGAAAGGCAAACAAAGCTTTTCAAGGGTCACTGCACTGAGGGGAGACGGCCTTGTACCCCAGGAAACCTCACTATGCTGAGAGGACGTGGTCCGAGTGTCATGGCTCCTCCTAGAGAGCCTGAGACTGATAAGGGATAAAGACCCTGACTCAGCTCAGAAGGATGAAATGACCTCCAGAGGGCCTGTGACAAAAGAGGACATGACAGGATCACAGGTTGTGTTCGAGGAGGGACTGGAGTTTCACACATATTTTTGTTTCTATTTTTTGAGCAAGGTTGTGTTTGAGATAGGATCTTGATGCTGGGAGGGGGGGCTTTTGCTATTTAAGTTGGGACTTCTTCTGAGACAGGGTCTTGACTGTTCTTTTTTTTTTTAATTTTGTTTTGTTTTGTTTTTAAAGATTTATTTTAAAAAAAAAAGTCGGGCAGTGGTGGCGCACACCTTTAATCCCAGCACTTGGGAGGCAGAGGCAGGCGGATTTCTGAGTTCAAGGACAGCCTGGTCTACTGAGTGAGTTCCAGAACAGCCAAGGTTACACAGAGAAACCCTGTCTCAAAAAACAAAACAAAAGAAAAAAAAGATTTATTTATGTATATGAGTACACTGTAGCTGTCTTCAGACACACCAAAAGAGGGCATCGGATCCCATTACGGATGGTTGTGAGCCACCATGTGGTTGCTGGGAATTGAACTCAGGACCTCTGGAAGAGCAGTCAGTGCTCTTAACTGCTGAGCCATCTCTCCAGCCCCTTGTTTTGTTTTTTGAGACAGAGTTTCTCTGTGCAACCCTGGCTGTCCCGGGCCTTGCTCTGTAGACCAGGCTAGCCTTAAACTCAGAGATCTTTCTGCCTCTGCCTCCCAAGTGCTGAGATTATTAAAGCCATGTGCCACTACCAAAATCCAGCTTTTAAAAATATTTTAAAATTTGTTTTTTTACAGATTACTTTTTTTATGTATATGAGTATTTTGTATGTAGGTATGCATGTGTGCTGTGTGCATGTACATGCAGTGGGCCACAGAAGAGGGCATCAGATTCCCTGGAATTGGAGTTACAGATAGCTGTGAGCCACCATGTGAGTGCTTGGAACCAAACCTGGGTCCCACGCAAAAGTGACAAGTGCTCTGAACCATCTCCCCATCTCTCCAGACCCTTGATATTTATTTTCATTGGCGCATCCAAATTGATTGACATAGGGTCTTGCTATGTATCATGTGCTATTTTCAGATCCACGGATTCTTCTTGCCTTCGTCTCCCAAATGCCATGGTTACCAATATGTACTGCCATGCCATGCCCAGCCATTTTGTATTTTTATTTTTGAAGTGGCTTTATTATATAGTCCAGAGTGGCCTCTGAGTACAGGCATACTCCACCAAGATCGACTTACAAATCTTTACACAGAGCTACTAAGGTTGCCACAATTGGGAGCATGCTTTCCGAGGCCCTGGGTTCAGTCCCTAGCACTGCACAATCTCAGTACTTATGAAATGAGAGGTTCAAGGACAACACCAGCTACATGTCAAATTTGAGACCAGCCTGGGCTACTTACCCAAATATAAGTGTGTGTGTGTGTGTGTGTGTGTGTGTGTGTGTACACTTATTGTTCTTGTAAAGGACCTCGGTTCAATTCCCAGCATCCATACGGAAGCTCATCACTTCCTTGGGCCCCAGGCATGTATGTGGTACACAGATATACCTGCAGACAAAGCAGTTATATGAATAAAATAAATAATATATATGCATCTACACATGCACACATATTTTATATATATACATATATATGTATATGTATATGTATATGTATATGTATATGTATATGTATATGTATATGTATATATATATCTTAGCTGGACAGTGGTGTTGTACACTTCTAATTCCAGCACTCTGGAGGTAGAGGGGGGTGACTCTCTGAGTTTGAGGGCAGCCTGGTCTACAGAGCAAGTTTCAGGATAGGCAGAAAACCCCGTCTCAAACAAAACAAAACAAATAACCCAAATAAATAAATAAATTTCTTTGTGGAGGGGAGTTATATCTTTCTTGAGCCTCCAACATATAAATGTTCCCTGTTGTCCCATTTATATTGCCCCAAGTAGGAAACCATGTGACTGTAAACTCTAAGTTCACCTTGAGTCACTATGTACTCTCAAGACGCTTACCTCAGGGTAGCAGCACTTCCATAGTGCTGCCATTATCAGTTAACATCCACATCTGGGATTCAGACCACCCTGATCCCTTCTGTTCCCTCAGAAGTTACCTATGGCTTTGTGGAGGTGCCCCTTCCCTCAGAGAGTGCCACCCCAGTTGACCTTAACTGAGACAACCCTTTCCACCCACAGTATCCAACAGGAAGTAGGGCAGAGAACAGTGGGCCCTGTGCCCAGAAAAGAACAGGGGAGGAAAAAGGGGGTGCTCAGGCTACCCTGCCCACCAGGCGGGCCCCAGATAACGCAGGAGATACCCAAATGTTAATCACCCATTAGCACAGTCAAGGAGCAAAGGGGAAAGTGATTAAGTGTGTAATGGGCTTCACTGGGCAGGAGCAGTGGGCTTGAGCTTTAGAGATAAGAGACTTTCAGGTCAATCAGCTGTCTGTGGTGCCTGGATATAAGGAAGCTAAGACGGGGTCTTGAGGCAAGATCCTGAGAGCCAACGGGTAGAAGGAAAGGACCTCATCCTGCCCTCCTGGAAGAGCTAAGAAGAGCTGTTGGGTAAGGAAGGGCTGGCGCAGGAGGAAGTGGGGCTCCTGGCTCCTCATTCTCTCCCTGTCTCCAGGGGCATCCAGGAGATAGTACAGAGAGATTCTTAGGAGGCCAGGTTTCACTGCCTTGGGCTTACTCTGGTCTTCAGGGATCTGGAACAAGGTTTCTCACTACTTGCTATCTCTCCTAAAGATTGTAATGGGTCCAGACCTCTGCAGAAAGTTCGGCTAAAACTTTAGGAAGACTTTAGGAAGAATTGAGATAGTTAATCATGAGAAGGATGGTTTTTGGTGTGATTTTCATTTAGGGGAGGGATATGATGGCCCAGTGGTGCTTAGTTGGAAGCAGGGAGGTGGTCTGCTATGCATTTAGGGCTTTACAGGAATAATCTTGCCAAATCCTATCCCTGTGATGTCTGGTAACGAGCCAGGAAAGGAGTTCCCACCACCTAGGCCTCTGCTGCTTTCTTCTTCCCAGACCTCCCATCCCACCCCACTCCAAATCTACAAAGCAGGATCAGCTCTGGGTCAAGGCTCCGTGTTCCTTCCATTCAGTTCATGTAATGCCCAGCACCCTTGATTGTTCTATTGTTCCTGTCCTACCTCAGCTCTCAGCACTCAGCTCAGACCCCAGGATCAAGTGGTCTCCTGGATCCCCCCTAGGTATACTACTGCTCCTTTCTCCCTCTCAGCTCGGGAACACGATCTAGGAAGATGGCGGCTTTGAAGACCTGCTCTCTGCTTCTGGTGCTCCTGTTCCTGGCTGTCGGGCTGGGAGAAAAAGAAGAGGTTGAGTTCCGGTAGGAGTTGCGGGTGCGGGGTGTGTGTGTGTGTGTGTGTGTGTGTGTGTGTGTGTGTGGTGCAGGGGCTGGAATATAAGCTGTTTGGGGATAGGGCTAAAAAAGCGAGGCACTGCAGACTGAGAGAAGGGATGGTAAGAAGGACAGCCAATCTGCAGCCCAAGCAAGCAATGAGACAGAATCAGAGAATTATTTATTAAGGATCCCTGTTGAAGAGAGAGAGACTGTGGTTAGCTAGGTCTGTGGAAGGACTTTTTGGTGGCCGAGAGGCATCATTGACACATGTGTGCATTCCCTCGCACCAGACACAGGTCAGAATACATGTGAACAAAGGTCCACAGGAGGCTCTGGCCTTCAGTGAGAACATGGACCAAGGCAGGCACAGAAAAGAATCACACAGACATATTAGAGAGCCCTGCAGAGCAAAGCCAGGACAACTACAGGACTGAGTAAGGCTGAGCATGGCAGCTCACTTTTGTGACCCCAGTACTTGGCAGGTAGAGGGAGGTTAGAAAGTTTGAGGCTAACCTAGGCTACATATCAAAACCAGAGGCTCTGCCGCTGTGCTTGGGAACCAAGGCAGAGACTTGCTGATGTAGAACCGAGCTTCCTAAGATGCAAGGACAATCCATGTACCAAGCAAAGGTGGCACATGTAAAATATGAAAGCCATCAGAAATGCAAGGAAAGAGAGAGAGAGAGCCCTTGTTGGATGTGAAGAACAAAAACTCAAATCCCATGCATGATAGCACATTCTGCTCATTTCCTGCACTCTGGAGACAGAGGCAGACATGCCGAGATCCAGGCCAGCCAGGGCCACATAGTGAGACCCTATCTCAAAAAACAAGAGATAGGCTCAGTGTACTGCTGTCTTTATCCCAGCACTGGGGTGAGGCAGCAGAAAGATCAGGAGTTCATGGAGAACTTCAGCTACATAATGTGTTTGAGGCCAGCTTGGGATACAAGAGACCCTGCTTCCCAGAACCATAACAACAAACCAATAAAAAACACACAACAACAAATCCCAGAGAGTTGGGGCTGGAGAAAGCTCCTCTGTGGTACAGCACTTGCCTCATGTGCGTGTGTGAGACCCATAGGTTCCATGCCTAGAACTAAAACAGCAAACAAACAACGTCCCCCACCCCGACCTCTCTACCCCAAAACCTGGGCCCAAATTGACTAAGTAAATCCTGGATCTTCCCTGTATATTGTGTGAGACCTTGTTTTTCTCATGCACAAAATCCCCATTTTGTTACCGCACAGAGAGCGATAAAACTCCTACTTGGCATATGCAAGGTCCTAGATTTGATCCCAGTGATACACACACACACACACACACACACACACACACACACACACACACGAGACAGACAGACAGACAGACAGACAGACAGACGGGATACAAATAGGACCTGTCTCCTAGGGCCGTGGCAGAATAATCTTATGTACTAAAAGGCTTGTATAGACTGGGGATGTATCTCAATAGTAAGACACGTGGCCAATGTGCACAAGACACAGGGTTCATTCCCCAGAGTTCAAAAAATACAAAACAAATAGGCTTATACAGTCCTTGAGTCATACAAAGCACTCTCTGTGATTTCACCAAGTACTGTCATTGTTGGTGTTGTTAGAGGGAGACAGAGACAGGGTCTGTTTATGCAGCCAGGGGTCGTTTAAATCTTTGGCATCTGGGGCCAGTGAGATGATTAAGCAGGTAAAGTTACACCCAAGTCTGATAGCCTAAGTTCAATCCTCAGAACTCATAACAAGGTGGACGGAGAGAAACACCTCCATAGTGGCGTCCTCTGGCCTCCACACGCACTCTGTCATGGGAAACCCTGCGAAATAGTAATAAGTAAAATTTAAACAGCAGAACTTGAGATCCTCCTGCCTCGGTCTCCTAAGCACTGAGATCACACCAGGGGCTACCACCTCTGGCACCCAGTTCCTTCGTTCTTTCTTTCTTTGGGATTGAGCTTGTGGGAAGTGGATCTCTCCTTCCATCAGGTAGATCCTGGGGATGGAGCTCAGGTTGTCAGGCAGCAAACCGTTTGCCAAACAATCTCAGCAATCCCTGAGCTCACTATTATTATTATTAGTAGTAGTAAGTACTAATTAGCAATAATAATATATTACTAGTAATAATTAGTAATGGTTAGTACTAATTAGTAATAATATTTTTGCTTTTATTTTTATTGTTATTACTATGCTTTTGAGACATGGTCTTTCTATATAGCTCTGGCTGTCCTAGACCAGGTTGGCCTTGAACTGGCAGAGATCCTGTGCCTCCTGAGTGCTGATCATTGTTATTATTTCATCTTTATTGTTATCTTTGAGATGGCATATAACTACATCACATAGACTGACCTTGAACTTCCAGTGATCCTCCTGCCTCTTCCTTCCAACTCAGCTGGAATTACAGGCCCAGCTGAGTTCATTTTCTTGTGATTGACTATGAACCAAAGGACTGGATCAACCAATGTGATTTCCCCGACCTTCCTTTCACTGACCCTGGTTTCTCTCTCTCACCTCTTAGATCCCGTGCTAAATTTGCTGGCCCCCAACCTCGAGGCCCAAGGTATGCAGAGGGGACTTTCATCAGTGATTACAGCATTGCCATGGACAAGATCCGCCAACAAGACTTTGTGAACTGGCTGCTGGCCCAGAAGGGGAAGAAGAATGAGTAGGTAGTTCCCTCCTGTCTCCATGCCACACTCTATGCTCACACCATCTCCCAGGTGACCACATGGGCTGTGAGGTGCACAACTCCAGATACCTTTCAATAAGTGAGCATGAGGAAATTCAATGGCCATGACCAGGGCCCTGGGACCGACTGGGCACAGGGAGCATTCTCCAATCCTTTCCATCTTCTTATTTTGGTTTATGTACATTGGTGACTTGATGTAATGTGTGTGAGAGGGTGTTACAGACAGTCTGTAACAGGAGTTACAGACAGTTGTGAGCCACCATGTGGATGCTGGGAATTGAACCTGAGTCCTCTAGAAGAGTAGGTAGTGCTCTTAACCACTGAGCCATCTCTCCAGGCCCCCATTCTTTACTTCTAAGGAGAGTTGTAGTGACAATTTTGGTATTTTGGTTTCTTTAAAAGATACAGAAATGGAGCTGGAGAGATGGCTCAGCAATTAAGAGCACTGGCTGCTCTTCCAGAAGTCCTGAGTTCAATTCCTAGGAACCACATGGTGGCTTGTAGCCATCTGTAATGGGATCCGATGCCCTGTTCTGGTGTGTCTGAAGACAGTGACATTATACTCATATACATTAAACAAACAAACAAACAAATAATTCTTTAAAACAAAAAACAAAACAAACAAACAAACACACACAGAAATTTTATAAGAATATGTCTTTGTTTTAATCCCAAGTGTGGGATATGGGGCTACTTCAGATTGTTCACAATAGCTGACTGTGATTTGCCTCATGCTCTAGCAGGGATGTGATTTTGCTTACAGCAGATAATTTCTGCGACTGTATGATGTTTGGAATTCTGGGGACTTTTCAGAGGGTATATAATGCTAAGGCTCCAGAGGGGGTTTTTTGGTGGTGGTGGGGTTGTTGTTTGGTTGTTGTTTATTGCGGTAGTCCTGTATAAGTAGTCCTGTGTAAAAAAAGAAAGAAGAAATTAGATATCTTGATGGCGAAGATCAGACTTGCCCCAAGAACTCAATGCCCCTAATCAGCAGGAAGTAGTCTAAAGATAACATTGTTCTTACCTTTCTACCCTTTTTCCTCTCTTATCTAGTGTTAGGGAGTTTAAAGGATGGAAGAAAAGAGGTAAGAAGGGTGGAAGAAAGAACCCACAAAGTAGCGAAAGACCAGCTACAGGAGTCAGAGAAAAGGGTAGAAGCAGCAGAGGGATCCCCAGAGGGCTGAGGATGAAGGCAGTAGGAGCTGGGTTGCCTATTTGGTGGTGGCTACTTCAGACTCTGGAAATAAACCTCCACTGTGCGTCTCCCAACCTGTGCTGAGTCTTGTTTGCTGCTGTTTGGTTAGTCTAGTGGATTCTGAAGTGCTGTCAGTGATGGAGGAGCCTGAACACAGGCAGTGCTGGGGGGGTGTGGGGGTGTCAGTGCAGGAAGAGGCACTGTTGCTCCTACTGTTGAGGTATTGAAGATTCCAGTGCCCCTGGGTGGGGGAACTTCAGTTGTCCCCTCCAGCCCAATTCATTCTTGAATGCTCTTCATTTCTCCAGCTGGAAACACAACATCACCCAGAGAGAGGCCCAGGCTTTGGAGCTGGCAGGACAATCTCAGGGTAAAGAGGAGAAAGAGGCACAGAGGAGGTGAGTCCACTGTGGGGGGAAGGGAAACAGCCTCCTGCTGGCTGCTTTCACTGCTCTCTCTCTCTCTCTCTCTCCCTCTCTTCTCTCTCTCTCTCTTCTCTCTCTCTCTCTCTCTCTCTCTCTCTCTCTCTCTCTCTCTCTCTCTCTCTCTCTCTCCCTCTCTCCCTGTAGAGGAGGGCAGGGACCCCACAGGAAGCACTCTTTTCTCTAAGAGCTTAAGAAGGCTGCCAGTGAGTAAGGTCCTAGAGGACCCCCTGAGGGCTTTCTAAGATCTGTGACTAAAGGTATACACGATTTCCTGAATCAAGAGAGGGGGGAATAGGAACCTCATACCATCGCTGGCTCTTCCTCACCAAATCTCTGGAAGGCTGTCTGGGAGACCACTCGGAGACCTTGGCATCCTCCCAAAGCCCAACCCCTGAGATCAGTCACCCACTCTATGAAGTGTGGGGTTCGCTCAGGGAAGTTCTCTCGGGTCAATGGGATGCATCTCATAGACTTTTCTCTCTGGGGTCACTAAGATGTATTGTCACAGATTTTTCGAGGTGAGTTAGTGAGCTATTTCACTGCAAAGTTGTGTTTGGTTTTGCCTGGATTGTGAACCCTGTATTCTCTGAGTAGGCAGAGCCAGGTAGGGCCCCCAGCACAAAGGAGCCTCAGGATCTGAGAGTGGAACTAACCCAGAAGCAGCTGTGTTAGTTCCCTAGCTCCTAGCACATGCTTTAATCCCAGCAGTCCAGAGACAGAGACAGAGGCAGAGGCAGAGGCAGAGGCAGAGGCAGAGGCAGAGGCAGAGGCAGAGGCAGAGGCAGAGACAGAGAGAGGCAGAGACAGAGGCAGAGGCAGAGGCAGAGGCAGAGGCAGAGGCAGAGGCAGAGGCAGAGGCAGAGGCAGAGGCAGAGGCAGAGGCAGAGGCAGAGGCAGAGACAGAGACAGAGAGAGACAGAGGCAGCCCAACTTGGCTTACATAGCAAGTTCTGAGCCTCTGCAATCGGTTTCCTTTGCAGCTCTTTGCCCAAGAGCCTCAGTGATGAAGATGCACTGAGGGACCTTCTGATTCAAGAGCTACTGGCCTGGATGGTGGACCAAACAGAGCTCTGCCGACTCAGGTGGGGAGCACGGGGGCCACAGGGGTGTTGCAAGCTTGTTAGTTTAGGTTCTCTGCCTTCTCATCTAGCTGCCTTTTCTGTTCTCAGCTTTCTCCCGTGACGTTGGGCCAGGGCACCTTCCCAGGGATAGGAGCCCCTATGTGTTCATGTGGCTCTGCTCTATAACCACTGTTTGTCCCAATGGCCACCAGCTAGGTTCTGCTCCAAGTGAGGGTCTAAATACTGTGGAGTGACCCATGAACCCCACTCAAAACACAGAAACCCAAACACACCCAGACTTACGGGGAGCTGGGGAGGGGTGGAGGGAGCAAACCTAGGTGCTTTCCAGAAGGTAAAGAGGAAGAAGGGACTCAGTGGGTTAAAGTGCTCGCTAGGCCCGACACAGTGGTGCACACCTTTAATCCCAGCACTTGGGGGGTGGGCAGAGGCAGGCGGATCCCTGTGGTTTAAGGCCAGCTAGGTCTACAGAGTAAGTCCCAAGACATCAAGAGAAAGTAGTAAAATCCTGTCTTAAAAGAAAAAGTGGGCAAAGGCTAGAGAGATGATTCAGTGGTTAAGCACTTGCTGTTCTTCCAGAGGACCTGGGCTCTGTTCCCAGCACCTATTCGACGGTTAACCACCATCCATAGCTCTGGTTCCAGAGGGTTCTCTTTGGACCTCTACAGGAATTGTGTGCACATTGTACACATACCTACAAGTGGGCAAAACATGCAAACACACGAAATAAAAGGAAATAAGTCTTTAAAAAATTAGAGTGGATATCAACCTGTGGTCTGTACTTATATGCATGTGCACAGACACATGTGTATACATGCATATGTATGTACACACACAGATACAGACACACACACACACACACACACACACACACACACAGAATGTGATCAAGCCAGTTGAGAGGACAAATCTGTCAGAAGGTGGGGGTGCTGTCTTGGTACTTTTGTGAAGGATTTTGACTACTAGTCAATCAGTGAAAAAGGTCATTTGCAGGTAGGAATGGTTTATCTATGCCTGGATGGCAGGATAACCTTGCTGAGCTGACTCCAAGTTGGTAACTCCCTTCTTCCCTTTTTTTTCTTGTCTCCCCCTCTTCTAGGTCCCAGTGACTGACCTAGCCCGGAGCAGGGCCAGACTCTTACCTTAGCTTGCTTAGCTCCTGCTTCCGCTATGGTTCAAAGTCTCTGAGAGAACCAAATCAATAAAGCCTTGAGCTGAAGTAAACCTTGGTGTCCACCATGAAAACTCATTCAAACGTCAGCTGAGCACTCGCAGGTCATAGCTGTGTGTATCTTGGGTGTGTCCATGACTACCAAAGAAAAGGGACACAGCAAGTTATTCCTCTATGCATCCTACAATCATACTAGATGCAACATAGACAAGAGGGATGCTGACTACCTCACTGTATATAGCAATGAAGCCCACAGACACAGTGTAGCAGTCCTCCATGCTAACAAAGTGTGACATCACAAGCCTGTAATAACCAGTGCTGAGGAGGGGAAGGCAAGAGGATCAGGAGTTCGAGGACAGACTTGGCTACATGAAACTGTCCTAATGTCTCAAAAGCAAGCAAATAAACACAAAAGGAGAAGGTTCTTCAACTACAGGGGCCTTTCAAGTTGCTGGGACAACACGTGCCAGCAAGCCTTTATCTTTAAACACAAACACACTCTACTAATCACAGCACGCTGAGTCATATGGACAAAGACAGAAAAGTCTTTTCTAGATGGAATGGAGTAAGAAAATGTCATCTAAGCTGAGACTGGGAGGACAAAACAGTGACTAAGTAGGTTGGAGAGACCTCTCAGTGGTAATGAGAGGAATGGAGTTTGGGTCCCAGAACCCTCATCCAGTGGCTCACAATGGCCTATAACTCTTGCTCTAGAAGATGCAACATCCTCTCCTGGCCAAAGAGGGCACCCACACACACTTTTGTATATCCACACAGACACACATACACACACATACATTTTACATCAATTAAAAAAAAAATACGTCAGGCTGGAGAGATGACTCAGCTTAGGAGCACTGACCACTTTTCCAGAGGTCCTGAGTTCAACTCCCAGCAACCACATGGTGGCTCACAACTATCTGTAATGAGATCTGATGTCCTCTTCTGGTGCATCTGGAGACAACTATAGTGTGTTCATATGCACAAGAAACAAAACAATAAAACAAAAAACCCTATGTCAATAAGCGAGAAGATGAGCAATGGGAAATACAGCATGAGAGCTGAGGAGGCCTCAAAGGGTGGCAGGGAGGTTGCTTAGAGTTTGAGCAACACATAGTTGGAGTTAGGATGATATAGTGGGACCTGTCATAAAATAAAATAGGAGGCTGGGCCCGGGTAACACATGCCTTTAATCCCAGCACTTGGGAGGCAGAGGCAGACAGATTTCTGAGTTCAAGGCCAGCCTGGTCTACAGAGTGAGTTCCAGGACAGCCAGGGCTACACAGAGAAACCCTGTCTTGAAAAACCAAAAAAAAAAAAAAAAAAAGGTAAAATAAGATGCACGGTGTGACAGCCCACATCTTTAATCCCAGAACTCTAGAACCAGAAGCAGGTAGATCTCTTTGAGTTTAAAAGTCAGCCTGATCTACAATAGTGAATTCAAGGCCAGCAAGGGCTATACAGACTTTGTCGGAAAAAAGAAAGAAAGAACAAAAGAAAGAATGAAGCCTGCAGTGATTCATGCCTTTTCTTTTTATTGATTTTTTTTGAGACAGGTTTTGTGTGTGTGTGTGTGTGTGTGTGTGTGCTACCCTGGCTGTCCCAGGACTTGCTTTGTAGACCAGGCTGGTCTTGAACTACAGAGATCTGCCATCTGCCTGCCTCTGCCTCCCAAGAGCTGGGAGTAAAGGTGTGTGCCACTGCTGCCTGGCATAGTACACGCCTTTAATCCCAGCACCAGAGACAAGTGGATCTCTCAGTTCAAAGCCATCCTAGTCTACAAAGTGTTCCAGGACTACAGAGAAATTCTGTCTTAAAAACAAAACAAAGCAAAACAAAACAAAACAAAAACAAAAAAGGGAATTTTATTTTATATTATATATGTCCATATTTATGGGGTAGGGTGGCTGGAGGGATGGCTCAGTGGTAAAATCACTGACTGTTCTTGCAAAGGATCTGGGGTTCAATTCCCAGAAAGGACAAGAAACTTTACAACTGTTTGTATCTCTGGTCCCAAGGGATTTGAAGCCCTCTTCTGGCATCTGAGAGCACTGCATAAAAGTGATGTATGTACACACAGACAAAACATACATAAAAATAAAATTTAAACATTTACAATTTTTTTAGACTTCTGAATTTCTTTTAAATTATGTCTAAGTGTGTGTGTGTGTGTGTGTGTGTGTGTGTGTGTGTGTGTGTGTGTGTATGGTTATGCTCATGTGAATACAGGTGTCTCAGATGCTAGAAATGTCAAGTCTCCTGGATCTGGAGTTTCAGAAGGCTGCTGGGAGATGTACTTAGGTCCTCTGGAAGATCAGCAGGTATTCTTGACTGCTGAGCCATCTCCAGCCACTAAAATAATTAAAAAATAAATTTAGGCCAGGCAGTGGTGGTGCATGCCTTTAATCCCAGCACTTAGGAGGCAGAGGCAGGCGGATTTCTGAGTTTGAGGCCAGCCTGGTCTACAGACTGAGTTCCAAGACAGCCATGGCTATACAGAGAAACCCTGCCTCAAAAAAACCAAAAAAAAAAAAAAAAAAGAAAAAGAAAAAGAAAATAAATTTAGTCAGGCAGGGTGGCATGCCCTGTGAATTTGAAGTCAGCCTAGTCTACATAGTAACTTTCAGGATGGCCTGAGGTACATAGTGAGACTGCTTCTAAAAAAATACATAAATATAAATAATTGGGTTGTCAAGTTTGCTTCAGCCTGGATTTTTATTTATTTGTTTCTTGAAGTAGGGTTTCTCTAAAAAAGCCCAAGATGGCTGTAAATCCAAGATCCTTCTGCCTCAGTCCTGGGATTACAGGCAAACACCACCATACCAGGCCATGTTACAGAGTTCATTATATTTATTTTTTATGTGTGTATTTATTTCTGTTATGCCATATGAGTGGATGCCCATAGAGGCCAGAAAAGGACACTGGATTCCTCTGGGGCTGAGGTTCAGGGGGTTGTGTGTAAGCTGTCTAATGTATGGGTACTGGAAATTGAATTTGGGATCCCCTTGAAGAGCAGTAAGTGCTCTTAAACACTGAGTTACCTCTGCAGTTCATGTTACAGACTTAAGACTGTGTGTACGAAGTGTTGATGGCAGGACCCAGTCTTTGAGCACACTGGGTAAACACCACACCTTGAGCTACGTTTCCGTCCTCACACTAATCCCAGAATTGAATTGGAGCCAAGGACCACCAGTTTACAATCTCTGAACTTCAGCTGGCTTTTAATAGGTTTATTTTACTTATTAATAGTGGTGTGTGTGTGTGTGTGTGTGTGTGTGTGTGTGTGTGTGTGTGTGTGAGTGTATGTATGCGTGGGCATGCTACACCACATTATGTACAGTTAGAGGACTTTGTGGAGTCTGAAACTCAGGGTCATCAGGCTTGCAAGACAGGTAAGTGCCTTTGCTCCATAAGCTATCTATGTCTTCTTTTTTTATTTTGATTTTTTTTTCTGTTTTTCCAGACTGGGTTTCTCTGTATAGCCCTGACTGTTCTAAAATTCACTTTGAAGACCAAGCTGGCCTCGAACTCAGAGATCTACTTCCTAATGCTGGGATTAAAGGGATAAACCAACACGCCTGCCAGACTTCTTGGTTTTCATGCATCTTTGATGATATTGTTTCTTTCCTTCGAGACTTCTGCAGTTTGTGAAGTATGTACCATACAATTACAGGACAATCTTTGCCCAGAGGATTGTTTGTTTTAGCCCCCCTACTCTTGTGATGCTAGGGCTAGAACCTAGGACCTACACAGCTGCCAATGGCTTGTTAAGTAGTTTGTAGGTTTATTTATTGTGTGTCTGTCTGTGAGCACGTGGGGACATGCTTCCATGGGTGTGTGCACTGGAGCACTTGTGGAGGACAGAGAACAACTTTTAGGAGTTAGTTCTTTTCTTCCACCTTGTGGGTTGCAGGATCCCAACTCTGGCCATCAGGATTGATATAAGGGCAAGTGCCTTTTGATACTGTCCTCTTATTATTATTTTAATGAAGTAACATTTATTAAAACAGGTTTTATTAGATTTGTGTGTGTGTGTGTGTGTGTGTGTGTGTGCATGCACACGTGCCTGAATGTGGAAACCAGAGGACAACCTCAATTTTCATTCTTCAGGTGCTATCTACCTTAGCATAAGAAAATATATTATTGAGCTGGGCATGGTCTCACATGCCTCTAATCCCAGAATATGGGAAGCAGAGGCTGAGGAATCTCTAAGTTCTAGGCCAGTTTGGTCTACAAAACAAACTCCAGGACAGCTAGGGTTACACAGAGAAATCCTGTCTTGAAAACAAACAAACAATAACAAAAAAAAAAAGAAAGAAATAAAACGAAATAAAAATATTATTGTTAAATATTTATTTATTTATTCAGAGAGATAGAGGCTCGTACTATGTAGCCCTGGAAGTCCTGGAACTCACTCTGTAGACCAGACTGGCCTGCCTCTACTTCCTGAGTGCTGGGATTGAAGTGTATTTCTCTTTGTGTGTCAACACTTAGGTACACCGCAGTGCTTGCTTTGTGTGTGGGTGGAGGTAGGAGTGTGGTGGCATCTGTGTGGAGGTCAGAGGACAACTTGGAGGAGTCACTTCTCTCCTTCTGCCAAGTGGGTCCTAGAAATCAAATCCAGGTCTTCAGATTTGCCCATCTCATCTCATCTCCCCTAATGGTTCTGTTCCGTTTTGCGTCAGGGTTTCATGTAAGCCCATGTTGGCTTCTAAATCACTATGTATGATCTTTTTTTTTCCCTTAACGTTTATTCAATACAGCATAATCTCCAACTTCACTGAGGTGGCTGACCAAAGTCACCTCTAAACTGGAATTCAGTTGCTGAGCCAGCCCCAGCCTCAGCTTTCTTGTCAGCTCCAGGGGGCACAGCACTCCTGTAGGTGTCTCTGTCTGCCTCCCTCTTGTGAATCTTGCAGGCCGCTCACCCTCTGGACCTTTGGGCTGAGGCCTGCCAGTCTCCAGACAGCTGCGGCGCAGGGTGGCGGACATGATCTCGATCTCTGGAGGTAGGTGCAGGTAATCCCGGAGATACTGGATGCCCTCATTTGTAAGGTACCAGTAGAAATGTCTCCAAGCAAACTGCTCCTTCACGTAGCCTTGAGACTTGAGAGACTGCATGGCCTTCCTTACATGAAGGTTGGGCACGTTCTTGTCTGCCAGCTCGGGGTGTTTGGGCATGTGGACATCTTTTTGGCAACCATCATGCCTTCCTTAAAAAGGAGTTCATAGATGGCAATCCAATTTTCCTTAGGCATCAACATCGCAGCAACTGCAGGGTCTGAGGGGGAGGCTGGAAAGGCCTGTGTATGATCTTGAACCCCTGATTATACTGTCTCTCAAGAGCTTGGATTACAGTAGTGCTTACCTTACCAGATAGAAATTATATTTTTGTTTGTTTGTTTGAGACAGGGTTTCACTATATATCTTTGGCTGCCCTGGAACTCCCTATGCAGACCAAGCTGGCCTTGAACTCTAAGAGTTCTGCCTGCCTCTTCCTCTTGAGTACTGGGATTAAATGTATGAGCCACTAATCTTGGCTTAGAAATTACTTTTTATTTTTTAAAGATTTCTTTTATGTATATGAGTACACTGTTGCTGTCTTCAGACACACCAGAAGAGGGAATCATATCCCATTACAGATGGTTGTGAGCCACCATGTGGTTGCTGGGAATTGAACTCAGGACCTCTGGAAGAGCAGTCAGTGCTCTTAACTAATGAACCATCTCTCCAGCCCAAGAAATTACTTTAAAAAAAAAAGATTTTATTTTGTGTATGTGGGTATACCTTCACTGTCCTTGGACACACCAAAAAAGAGCATTGGATCCCATTGTAGATGGTTGTGAGCCACCATATGGTTGCTGGGAATTGAACTCAGGACCTCTAGAAGAACAGTTAGTGCTCTTAACTCCTGAGTCATCACTCCAGCCCCAGAAATGACTTACAAAAAAAAAAAAAAGATAGATTAGGGCCAGAAAGATGGATTAGCGGTTAAGAGCACTAACTGTTCTTCCAGAGGTCCTGAGTTCAATTCCCAGAAACTACACGGTGGCTCACAACCATCTGTAATGGAGATCTGATACCCTCTTCTGGTGTGTCTGAAGACAGCGACAGTGTACTCACATATATGAAACAAATAAATAAATTAATTAATTAAAAAAGATTAATTTTATGTGTATGAAATAGTTACATACATACATGGATGTGCAGCACATGTACCTGTAGAATTCTCTAGAACTGGAGTTAAAGTTGGTGATAAGACTCCAACACAGGTTCTCTACAAAAGTAACAGGAGCTCTTAACCACTGAGCCATCTCTCAGTCCCCTAGGAATTACTTTTTTTTTTTGTTTTTTCGAGACAGGGTTTCTCTGTGTAGCCTTGGCTGTCCTGGAACTCACTTTGTAGACCAGGCTGGCCTCGAACTCAGAAATCCTCCTGCCTCTGCCTCCCAAGTGCTGGGATTAAAGGCGTGCACCACCACCGCCTGGCTAGGAATTACTTTTTAAAGTGGCCATGTTTTAGTGATTATTCATGATAGAACTTATTGTCTTGACCTGTGTTCTCTCCCTAGAACCTAGTAAAGGTAGGGGGAGAAAACAGACTTCACAAAGCTGTTCTGAGTTTTTTACATGCACTGTGGCACGTGTGCCCACACACTAACACAGTGACAGTTATTAAAAAAAAAAAGCAAAGGAAGTTTGGATTTATATTTGTGGCATCTTGAATATCTGAAGAGAGTGTCAAAGCCTCAAAGAGTTACATGCTTCCCTCCCTTCGTTTGTGTAATGTTTTTCCTCCAAGTCAGCCATTGTAAAAGACCATCTATAAATATTGTTTTTAATCATAATGATAGAATTTAAAACCTCTAGCTCTTACTAGGCACAATACTGCCTATGTTAGATAAAAATTTAGAAGTCCATGCAGTAAACATATCTGCTACATGGACAGAACAAACCCCGACTTGATGAAATTTACCTATTGGATTCTTCTGCAGAAATTCTAAGTTGGGTTAAGAATTTACAGCAAAGGGCCAGGCATGGTGGCCCATGATCAGGCAGATCTCTGAATTCAAAGCCAGCGTCGCCTACAGAGCAAGTGAATTCCAGGACTGCCAAGGCTATATTGAGCCCCCCTTTCCCCCCAAAAAATTTTTTTGAGTCAGACTATCTCACTCATAGTTAATCCTATTTCATAAAGTTAAGTAATTTAAGGCAGATTTCCGATTCCCTGGTGAAATACAATACCAACTCACGAATTTGAGGATTTTGAATAAGTATAGAACAAGGCAAGTTGTGCAGAGCGGGGTAATAAAACTATCAGATGCTGCTGCTGGTTTGTTTTTTTTATTAATGGTTTTTTTTTTGTTTTTGTTTTTTTTTGTTTTTCGAGACAGGGTTTCTCTGTGTAGCCCTGGCTGTCCTGGAACTCACTTTGTAGACCAGGCTGGCCTCGAACTCAGAAATCCACCTGCCTCTGCCTCCCAAGTGCTGGGATTAAAGGCGTGCGCCACCACTGCCCGGCTGGTTTGTTTTTTGTTTGTTTGTTTGTTTTGTTTTTTCTAAATCTAAGATTTAGTTTTATTATTGGCTGTTGCTCAAGGTGGCTCATGCATTTAATCCCAACATTTGGAGGTAAAGGCAAGAGATCCCTGTGAATTCCAAGTGAGCTCGGTTTACATAGTTTCAGACCAGTCATGATTATGTAGGGAGACCCTGGCTGGAAAAAAAAAATGGCATCTTCCATGGCCAACACAGCTCTTGGTCATGTCCCAGAAGCATCTGTTGTTCCGGGCGCCCACCTTAGTAGGATGCATGCGGAATTACAATAGGAGTCGGGGTTCGCGCTTTCGATGTCAACTGGGCTTCGTGGAAATCGGACCCCAGCTATGGCCGGGACTGGGGCCGTTCCAAAACACTCCTAGACTCCGCGGCAGGAAGTGAATAGAGCGACTGCCGGCGCGCTCAGATGACGCACGGCGCCCAGCTTCCGTGTTGGGAGCTGGCTACAGAACCTGGGACGCGGAGAGCTGGGGTCGGGGCTGCGGGGCGGCCCGCGGGCCCGAGGTGGGGATGCACCGGCGCGGGGTGGGAGCTGGCGCCATTGCCAAGAAGAAACTCGCCGAGGTGAGCGGGAAGGAAGCCGGGCTGAAGCCTGCTCTGCCCTGGAGACACCGAATTCTCCCGGAGTGGAGTTCTATTCCCCTAAATCGCCTCTTAAACAATCTGTAGAAGACAGGTTTCTCCGGAGCCCAGGGATGAGTGATTGGAGTGTCAAGAGGACGCCGACTAAGTCACTATATAAGACCGATCTTTAATACTAAGGCAGTGGTAGCACAATGGGAGCCTTAGCGATCACTGTCTCAACTCATGCCGGTCTTTTTGTCTGACAGGCCAAGTATAAGGAGCGAGGGACTGTCTTGGCTGAGGACCAGCTGGCCCAGGTGAGTGATTGTAAGGCTCCAGACAGGAAGGGAGATGGAACAGGGCTGGTCAGTATATCTTTGGTATAGATTGTCTCCACTGAACTAAAAATAGGATGCCAGGCAAATCCAGATTTCGTTTTAGGGAGATTTGCTAGTGATACTAGCTAAGATTTTTGAGTGATTAGACTTGTGCGTTTCCTTTTTTTATTTTATTTGATTATTATCTTTTTTTGTTGTTATTTTTTTAAGATGGTGTCTCACTTTGTTGCCAGGGCTGGGCTCCCAGCTTGTGATTCTCTTGTCTCAGTCTGATGAGTAGCAAATGACACCCCCCCACACACACACACACCAGCCTTATGGTTTCTTTATATAAATGGTCATGTTAAATCCTCATTACAATGTCAATCTAGATTTTAAAAACTCATCCAGTGATTTGGGAATGTACTTCAGCAGTAGAGTGTTAGCCTGACAGGCACAAGTACTGGAGGCCGTTCTCAGCACGGCAAAAATTTAAACTTTCTTTAAGAATCAGAATGATAATTTCTCCTAAGAGTACTGATATTTGGCCAGGCAGTGGTGGCTCGTGCCGTTAATCCCAGGACTCGGAAGGCAGAGACAGGTGGATCTCTTGAGTTAGAGGCCGGCCGGGTCTACAAAGGGAGTTTCAGGATAGTCATGGCTGCAACCCTGTCTTGAAAAACAAAAAAGAATGCTGATATCTATTTACTAATAACATTGCAGTAGCATTAGGAAAGCATAAGCCAATGGGATTCGTGTGCGTATCTAAAGAAGTTGAGAAAAAAAAGTAAAATCATTAATATTATGTGGATATTTTGAAATGATAATCTTTAGTCATAATGATAAATAATAAGAACGGTGGTGTTCAAGGTTGAACAGTCTACTGGACAGATGCCTTTTTTCGAAATTGTGTTTTATTTGTTTTGTTGAGACAGGGTCTCTGCAGTCCTGGCAGTCCTGGAACTCACAATGTAGACCAGGTTGGCCTGGAACTCCTCCTGCCTCTGCCTCACAAATGCTAGGATTAAAGCCATGAGGCACCATGCCCGGCTCTTATAATTTTTTAAGAGTTAGGCTCTTACTGCCCATCACTGGTATGGAACTAGACATGTTGAACAAGGTAGTCTTGAAATAGGCTATCCGCCTGCCTCTGCCTCTGTGCGCCCAGTGCTGGGATTAAAGGACTATCCCACCATGCACGCATCCTTTAGTGTGGTGCTTTGATTCAAATCAGGGCCTGGCACATGCTGAATACGTGTCCCACCACCAAACTGCATCTCAACTTACAGTCTTTCTTTCTTAAGATTTATTTTATTTTTTGTATGTGAGTACAGATGGTTGTGACCCTTCATGTGGTTGCTGGGAGTTGAATTTAGAACTTCTGCTCACTCTGGTCAGCCCCACTCGCTCCGGTTGACCCTGCTTGCTCAGTCCCTGCTCGCTCCGGCCCAAAGATTTATTTATTATTATAAATAAGTACACTGTAACTGTCTTCAGACACACCAGAAGAGGGCATCTGATCTCATTACAGATGGTGGTGAGCCACCATGTGGTTGCTGGGATTTGAACTCAGGACCTCTGGAAGAGCAGTCAGTGGTGCTCTTAACCACCGAGCCATCTCGCCAGCCCACAGCTTTTATTTTAAGTACCTCACAATGATGAAAACATGCCTGCTTGTGGCACCTGTCACTCATAGCATCTGGGAACATGCAACAGGGCGGATGAGTGATGTTTTCGGGTCCCTTCTCTAACCTCACCCTTTCGTGTATGGACTCTGAATGCACTTGGGTTGTGATTGGTGAAGAAGAGGAGGTGCTTTGGCTTGAGATGGGCTCTTGATCTGAGGAAAAATAGGATGTCATTGTAACTTTTAAAAATGTTTTATTATTTTGTTTATATATTTGTCAGTGTGCCAGTGCACACATGTATGCAGGAACCTGAAGAGGCCAAGAGAGTATCAGATCTCCTGGAGCAAGTGGTAGGTAGTGGTGAAGCACCCAGTACGAGTACTGAGAAGTAGACTCTGCTCCTTTTGGGGGCAGCAATGGTAACCACTTAGTTATCTTTTCAGTCCTTACCTCATTTTCTTTTCTCCTTTTTTTTTTTGTCAGGGTCTCAACATACAGCCGATTGTGTGGCCTTGAACTTGGATCTTCCCATTGCAACCTCCCAAATCCTTAATCACATTTTCCATCTAGATTATGCTTTTAATTAGTTTGTTTTTTGAGACAGGATTTCCTTATGTACAGCAGGCTGGCCTCGAACTCAGAGATCTGCCTGCCTCTGCCTCCCAAGTGCTGGGACTAAAAGCGTGCACCAACATCCCTGGCTCCTGATTATGCTTTAGGAAGTGGGACTGTGCTGGGCAGTAGTGGTGCGTGCCTTTAATCCCAGCACTTGGGAGGGAAAGGCAGGTGGATTTCGAGGCCAGCCTGGTCTACAGAGCGAGTTCCAGGACAGCCAGGGCTACACAGAGAAACCCTGTCTCAAAAAACCAAAAAAAAAAAAAAAAGGAGAAGAAGTGGGACTGCAAAGATGGTTTATCCGTTAAGAGTGCTTAACTATTCTTGTAGAAGACCTGGGTTTGATTCCCAGCACCCACATGGAAGCTCCAGTTCCAGGGCATCCAAAACCTTATGATCTCCTCAGGCTCCTGTGCACATATGATGCATATACATACACTCAAACACGCACACCTAAGTTAAATGTTAAAAGATAAATGAATAAAAACTCTTGTTTGACAGAGCAGTGTTATAGGTGAATCTCTGAGTTCGAGGCCAGCCTGGTCTACAGAGTGAGTTCCAAGACAGCCAAGGCTACACAGAGAAACTCTGTCTTAAAAAACAAAAACAAACTCAGGAGGCAGAGGCAGGCAGATCTTTTCTAGTTCCAGGACAGCCAGGGTCACACAAAATAACCGTGTTGTAAAACCAAAACAACAACAAAAACCAAAGAAACCCAAAACAAAGAAGCTGTTGTTTACAGGGAAAGCAGCATGCCAGTCCTAACTGAGAACAGTAATTAAAAGAATATAGAGATTTCTGATAATTTTATGTGGCAAATGAGCTATTGAGATTCATTTATTTATTATATGTAAGTACACTGTAGCTGTCTTCAGACATCCCAGAAGAGGGCGTCAGATCTCATTACAGATGGTTGTGAGCCACCATGTGTTTGCCCGGATTTGAACCAAGGACCTCCAGAAGAGCAGTCAGTGCTCTTAACCACTGAGCCATTTCTCCAGCCTAGAAGTGATTACTCTTGGTGACCTAAAAGTTCTTTGTTAATCAGAGAAAAAAGAAGGGTAATAGAGATAATTTTTCTCTTATTTTCATTTTCTTTTTTTGAGACAGTGTTTTACAATGGAGCTCTGGCTGTCCTGGAACTCACTCTGTAGACCAGCCTGATCTCAAAGTCAGAGATCCACCTGCCTCTGCCTGCCAAGTACTGGGATTAAATGCATGTGCCAACACTACCTGGCTATTCTTCCATTTTTAAAGACAAAGTAGATTGTTGTACCTTCAGTTTAATGACTTTTTCCAGGAAGAAGAGAAAAAGGACATTTGTCATGCATGTTGATTATCAGAACTGGGACACATGAAAACAAACACAGATTTTAGAACAGAAGAACCAATAGCATCTCCTTTCTGCCTGCAGCAGGAGCATAGATAGGAGAGGGAGCACAGATCTGCGCATCATTGCAAATGCCTGCAATCGCAGCACCTGGGAAGTACAGGCAGGAGGATCAGGAACTCAAGGTCATCTTCCACTGTATTATAGTGAGTTCAAGCCAGACAGGACTGCATGAACCCCTGTTTCACAATAAGAATAAAGACACAAAAAGAAAGCACAGAATAAATGGGGTAATGGTAGTCTGAAAGAAATCAGTTGTTTTGTTGTTGATACATTTCTTTGTGTGTAGTGTGTGGGCTCCTGCCATAGCAGATGTGAGAAGGTCAGAGGACAGTGTACTGTGTGTGGCCGGCCAGGGGTGAAGCTCAGGTTGTCAGGCTTGATAGCAAGTGCCTTTAGCCCCTGAGCCAGCATGCCAGCCAGAGATTGGTTATTCGGATTTTTCTCTGCCACCAGGCTGGGGACCTATGTTTAGCCTCTGATTATACTTGGGTTGCTCTAATCTCCCTTTGTCTGTCTGTCTGTCTTTCTTTCTTTTTTATTTTATTTATTTTATGTATATGAGTACACTGTAGTTGCACTGATGGTTGTGAGCCACCATGTGGTTGCTGGGATTTAAACTCAGGACCTTTGGGAGAGCGGTCAGCTCTTAACCGCTGAGCCATCTCTCCAGCCCTCCCCTTGTCTTTCTTAATAGATGTCAAAGCAGCTGGACATGTTCAAGACTAACCTAGAAGAATTTGCCAGCAAGCACAAGCAAGAGATCCGGAAGAATCCTGAGTTCCGAGTACAGTTCCAAGACATGTGTGCTACCATTGGGGTGGATCCCCTGGCCTGTAAGTGGTGCCTGTAGGGTCCGGTGTAGACTCCTGTAGCAGCTCACTTGTTACGTCTCTTCTGTGGGGCATCTCTAGATGGGCCTTCAAGGAAATATGGAGAGTCTATGTTTAGGGAGCGTCTATGAGGATTGTGTGTGCCCTTCTGAGGTGGACAATGAAGAGCCTAGAGTGCTAGCTGGAGTCTGGGGGCACCATCTTTCCTTGAACAATCTTTAGTACACTTTTTCTTTTTTCTTGACTTTTCTCTTATTAGAAAAAGAAAAGTATTTTAAAGATTTATTTTTATAATTTTTAATTATGTGTACGGGGCAGCATCATATGTGTGTGATCACAGGTACTCTTGGAGGCCAGCAAGCTGGAGTTACAGTCTGTTGTAAGCTGCCTCTTTGGGTGCTGGAAATGGAACTTGGGCCTCAGAAAAAAACAAGTAAAAGCTCTTACCTGGTGAGCCACCTAAAGGGAAGCCCTGTAAGGAGACTTCTTTTTTTTGACAGGGTCTCACTACATAGACTAGGCTGGCCTCCAGCTCACAGAGATCTGCTAACCTCTGCCTCTCTACTTCTGGGACTTAAGGTGTGTGTCATCACACCTGGCTTTTAAAAATGTTTTATTTATGTGTATTAGTATTTTGTCTGTCTGTGTACCATGTTTGTGATTGAGCTCAAGGAAGCCAGAAGAGGGCTTTAGATTCCCTGGTACTGGAGTTATAGACAGCTGTGAACTCCACCAGCTATCTTAGTCAGGGTTTCTGTTCCTGCACAAAACATCATGACCAAGAAGCAAATTGGGGAGGAAAGGGTTTATTCAGCTTATACTTGCCACATTGCTATTCATCACCAAAGGAAGTCAGGACTGGAACTCAAGCAAGTCAGGAAGCAGGAGCTGATGCGGAGGCCATGGAGGGATGTTACTTACTGGCTTGCTTCCCCTGGCTTGCTCAGCTTGCTTTCTTATAGAACCCAAGACCACCAGCCCAGGGCTGGCACCACCCACAAGGGGCGCTCCTCCCTTGGTCATTAATTGAGAAAATGCCTTACAGCTGGAACTTATGGAGGCATTTCCTCAAGAGAGGCTCCTTTCTTTGTGATAACACCAACTTGCGTCAAGTTTATACAAAACCAGCTGAATTTTTCTGCCACCCCACCCACCTCCACTTGGAGACAGGAATTTGTATAGCCCAGGCTGATTTCAAACTTGCTATGTAGTGAGGATGACTTTGAACCTGCTTACCTTGCTGCCTCTCCATTCAGAATGCTGCGATTGCTGGTGTGCGTTCGGCACGCACGTGCCTGGCTCCGAGGCTCTTCAGTAGTAAGCACAGCAGCACTTAGGATTAGGCAGGGTTTGAATCTGAGTCTTATTTCTGGGTACATGGGCCTGGGAGGAAGAACCAGGGCCTAACTTCTATACAAAGAGACTTCCCACAGCATAGATGTTTCAGTCCAGCACTGAGAGAAGAGAAGAGATGAAAATGAATGAATTATACAGCTTTTATTTTTCTGTTTTTAGCTGGAAAGGGGTTTTGGTCTGAGATGCTGGGCGTTGGGGACTTCTATTATGAACTGGGTGTCCAGATTATTGAAGTGTGCCTCGCCCTAAAACATCGGAATGGAGGTAAGGGTAGTTGGGACTTGTGAACTGGGCTTTGGACTTAGTTTTCTGATTTACTTTTCTAAAATTCTGTAGCCTGCAGACCTGTAAGGTCTTGAAGCATATCTTTTTTTTTTTTAAGATTTATTTATTATATGTAAGTACACTGTAGCCATCTTCAGACACATCAGAAGAGGGCGTCAGATCTCATTACAGATGGTTATGAGCCACCATGTGGTTGCTGGGAACCTCCAGAAGAGCAGTCAGTGCTCTTAACCCTGAGCCATTTCTCCAGCCCTCTTGAGACATATCTTAACTCATGTTGTTGAATCCGTGGCAGATCTCTATAGCCACGGTTAAAGGTAGGAGGGTGGCCTAGTATATACTGGTCTGTGTTACAAAGTTCTCATTGTAACTGTAGGTAGACTTGACCCACCTTTCTGAAGTATAGTGGGGCCAGCCCAGCCTTTGAGTTCTGAGGTTCCTGATTTCAAAGTTTGGTCATCTGGGGCCAGTGAGGGGACTCCACATGTACGGTGTTTGCTGGGTAAGCCCGACTGCCTGAATTCAGTCCCTGCAACCACAGAAAGATGGAGGGAGACAACTGACCCCGCATACTCGTTTCCTGAGCTCCGTATGTGCTGGCTCTCTGCCGGCAGGTCCAGTGGGGCTGAGCAGGATGGTGAGTGTCCTGGCTCGGAAAATAACCACGGCAGCCGGAGTCTGTCAAAGCAGGAACTCCTTTTAGTGTATCAGTCCTTTGTTTATATAGAGCTGGGGAAGGAGGTGGGGATTTCTGATTCGGTGAGATGACTTAGGGAGCGGGGAAGGGTGACGGAGGGTATGGGGTGACTGACAGGGCTAATAAAGTTATTCCACATCAGTGTTAGGCAGGCAAAGGCGGCTTACGCAGCTCATGCTGAGTCACTCCAGTGTGGAAGTGACTGAGACAGGTCTCTAAACTCGAGCAAAGGCTCAGGCTCCCTCACTAGCCCTCAGTATCTGGCCGAATAAGGCCCAACACATATGCATGTCTTGGCATATCCACATGTAATACACACAGTATTAACACATACTGTTTATTAATACACACAAAGTAATGATAAGTAAAATTTTTAAAAAATTTAAAAAAAAAAGGGACACAGCTGTAATTTCATTATAAAAAACTCAGGCAGAATCATGAATTGGAGGCCAGTCTGGGCTACATAGGAAGGTGAGGCTACCTGGTTACATAGTGACTCTGTATCTCAATAAAATAAAATAAAACAGAACCATGTATGGTTCTGTGTTATCCCAAGCACCCTGGAGGCAGAGGCAGGCAGTTTTCTGTGAATTCCAGGTGAACCAGGGTTATATAATGAGAGGCCCTGTCTTTCAACAAAAAGCTCACAGTCACTCTGACTACATAGTTGAAAGCCTGCCTGGGCTACTTGACAGAGACTTTGTCTCAAAGAAACCTGACTATCAAATTGGCCATCTGGTAGACCATCTTTGTTGTTGCTGTTTTGAGGCTCTATAGCCCAGCATGGCCTGGAACTCGTGTCTGCCTCAGTCTTCTGAGTGCAGGGAATCCAGGCAGGGGTGAGCCATCACGCTCATCACTGGGCCTTTGCTTTTGGACTTTCCTGGGTCTCTGCTGTTGAACATCCTAGCAAGGTTTCAGGGCTCATCTCTTATGGTCTGGCCTGTTATTTTAGGAGAGGTTGAGGAGCTAGAGTGACGTTTGTTCCTTGTAGGGGTGGTTGTCCATGTATCTCAAGCAGTTGTAGCCATCTAGGTCATTTTTCATTTTCTTTCTGTCCCTCTCCACAGGTCTGATCACTCTGGAGGAGCTACATCAGCAGGTGTTGAAAGGAAGGGGCAAGTTTGCTCAGGATGTCAGCCAGTATGTTCTGCTTCCAACCCTTTGAAGTATTAAGGAATTTTTTAAAGACAGTCTCACCAGACAGTGATGGTGCATGCTATCCTAGTATTTGGGAAGCAGAGGCAGGCTGATCTCTGTAAGTTTGAGGCCAGGCTGGGGTCTACAGAGCAAGTTTGAGGATAGCTAAGGTTATACAAAAAAACCCTGTGTCAGAAAACAAAACAAGCAAACAAACACCCCAAAATAGGATCTCTGTGTAGCCCAGGCTGGCCTGTGGAGCTTAGAGAGGCCTTGAATGGATATCCCGCCCACCTACACCTCTTTTCTTATAATTTTATGTGCAGTGTGCATAGAGACCATAAGATGCCTTTGGATCCTCTGGGTCTGGAATTTTGGTTGTGAGCTTCTATGAGGGTACTGCAAGCCAAATCTTGGTCCCTCTGAAAGATTGGCTAGTGCTCTTAACCACTGAGCCATGCCATCTCTCTCTAGCCCCACCACGTCTTAGTGTTGGGATTACAGGTATGCACAGCACTTGGCTAGAAAGAATACTTTAAAAATCATATAGCACTCTTTTTTTTTTTTTATCTTTTGGTTTTTCGAGACAGGGTTTCTCTGTGTAGCCCTGGCTGTCCTGGAACTCACTCTGTAGACCAGACTGGCCTTGAACTCAGAAATCTGCCTGCCTCTGCCTCCCAAGTGCTGGGATTCTTTTTTCCTGTTTTTGGTGGTATTGTGGATTGAACCTAGGTCCTTATACTATGAACTACATCCCTGGCCCTATAAAAACAATTGTGTTTTTGAGATAATGTCTCACTATGTAGCCTAGAACACACTCTGTAGACCAAGCTGGTCTCAGACTCACAGAACTCCACCTGTCTCTGCCTTAGCAGTATTGAGATTAAAGGTGTGTGGTCTATGTTATTTTTTTTTTTTTGTGCTGAGATTATTTATTTGGTGTCAAGGAGACTAGAGCATTGGGGACTGAGGTGAGGTTCAGGTGACAGGGCATAAGTTGACCTAGTTGACCTGTCTGTGCAAATTCAAGTTGAGGAAAAAATAAGTGTTCCCAGAGACCAGACTCAAGTGATGTACTGAAGACCAGGAAAAGAAAGTGGCAGAAGGTGGCTAGCCTTGCTCTTTGCACACCAAGTTTTCAGAAGAGAGGGGAGCCAGTGTATTCAAACAGACTTGAGTCTGTTCCTGTAGGGTACTGGAGAAGCATTCACACTACAGGTGTCCTTTCCCTGGCAAGGGGTGTGGACCTCTGATGTGCTGGCTGTGTACGATCTCCACATGTTCTGTGGGCTTTTTTTTCTTCATGAGTTGTCTACTACAATCAAAAAATAGCAGTAATCAGCTACTGCTCCTATAAAAATGGACAAGCACTCTCTGGTTTGCTGTAGTCCATCCTACAGCCTGTTGGCTTCTTGGTTGCTGTTCTGCTTAATGTATGTCAGGCCTGATTTGCCAAGGGTCCTTAAGCTGCTTTTACTCACTTCAGAGACGACCTGATCAGGGCCATCAAGAAGCTGAAAGCGCTGGGCACTGGATTCGGCATCATCCCTGTGGGAGGCACTTACCTCATTCAGTCTGTCCCAGCTGAGCTCAATATGGATCACACTGTTGTGCTGCAGCTGGCCGAGGTAGGGTGTTTTCGAGAGTGCTGAGGGGCAGTCTGGACCAGAGTCGGGAGAAGTTTCCACCTGTCCATTGCTTGGGCCTTGTGCAAAGACTGTCTTGTGGATGAACTACTCTGGCCTGTGCTCATTCAGCACATTTATTAAGCAATTGTGGTGCAAAACACCTGTCTTTTGGGTCGGAGAGGCTAATACAGGCCCTGCCTTTCGGGTGCTTACAGTCTAGTCAGGTAGACAGACATAGAGACAAGTACATTTCTTGGAGCCGACAGACCTTTTGGTGTCTTAAACTAGTTTGTAAGTTCCTCCTGCCCTGGTTTCTCAGCATGCCTAAAACATAAACATCCCCATTAACATCTGTAACATTTTTCTTAATTCTGTAATATAAAACAAAACTAGATAAGCAAGAGGCTTTCTGTGCTGGAAGATGGGTAGGGTGAGGTGATTCAGCAGCTTCATACTTAAATATTTAGATGAAAATGTTTATCCCCATTCCTTCCTGGTTATCATTCTGAATCTCTTCTTGGTGTGCTCTGGAGTTCTCTGTGGAGGTGTAATTTAGTATCTTAGTGTCTTGGACCCAGTTTTTAAGGATGAACTTGACAGTCTGTCTCCATCCCGAAAGTCACCTCTGTTAGGAACTTTCATTCTTTTCTTGCATGGTCAGGCTTGTTTAAGGGCAGCTTGTCCAGATATATGTCTTGCTTCTTGGCAGGTGCTGGGCTCCAGGCAACACTCTTAACTGATTTAGTTCCTGTTTATTCCTTCCTCCAGAAAAACGGGTATGTGACTGTCAGTGAAATCAAAGCCAGTCTTAAATGGGAGACGGAGCGAGCACGGCAAGTGCTGGTATGTGACAGATGGCCCTGGGGTTCAGAGGCTGCCTTACTTTGTTCCCTCTAACTTCCTATCAGGAAGCCCAGCATCTCTGCCAATAACACTGAGAAGGCAGACCTTCCCTAAAGCTGGCCTCTTCCCTGATAATGCACATTTGCTACTGAGGGACCAGTGGTACCCACTAACTTTCCTGGAGACATAGAGCCTGGAGCTGTTGATCAGGGGCATGACAAATATAGTTTGCACTGGAAATAGTTCAGAGCAAAGGGAATTGGTAACCACTGAAGATAATTATCTATCTGTAATTACAAACTACATATTAAATTATATGGGGGATAATTTTGCATATGCAAACATACTAGTGAAACACTGAGGCTCAGAAGAGAGAGCAGAATGAAGGAACACTGTTTCAGTACCTTTTCCTTATCCCAGCAAATCTGTAAAATAAGACAACATAAAATATGTGCCCAGAATGTGTTGACTGGACAGTCAACAGCTTATCTTAGGAGCTGAGTTGATTGTGGTTTTAGTGCTTCCTATTTGCTCCCTGCAGATTACCTGAAAGCCATCCAGAACCCTGATGCCCACTTGCTCTGGGGAGTTAGAGACAGGCAGTGACGTCAACACCACATCAACATATACTTTTGGAGCTTTGCATTCTTTCCACTACCTTCCATTGTACTGCAGCTAGACATTCAGGCCTTGGCCAAAGCCAAACATAATTCCATCTGGGTGTGTGAACAAATGAAGGCACTTGTAGGTTGTCTGAAAACGTCCCAGAAATTAAAGTAGGTGTGGGGGCTTAGATCCCCAAATATAATTAATCTCCCTTTTCTCAAATCAGTTCTGTTCCTCCCTACAGGAACACCTGCTGAAGGAAGGGCTGGCCTGGCTGGATCTGCAGGCTCCAGGAGAGGCCCACTACTGGCTGCCAGCTCTTTTCACAGATCTCTACTCCCAGGAGATATCAGCCGAGGAGGCCGAAGAAGCCTTCCCTTGACTGAATGTGGAGGGGTACACAGCAGCAGGCCAGGTGTCCTGTCTGAATAAACCTGGACAATTTTGTTTATAAAAAAGTTCATTCCAAATTTTTATTTTGTTCCCCCAGCTTTTTTTGGAAGTGCCTTCACATTTCATCTCTTTTGGAAGAAGCCTCTTTTTTATCCAGTGAGGATAACCTGAATAACAGGGATAGTGGCAAGCACGTAAAACGACTTTCATAGAACATCTACAGATTCAGGGCTGGGCCAAGATGCAGTGTCTTGTGGCTAGCCTTAATATAGCTGTGAAACAAATTACCATTTCACTGATTCAAACCTCTTCCTCATTCCTTTCCACCCTAGCAGACTTTGGCTCTCACAGTAAGTCACTGTGGCTTGTTTTGCGGTCTTCTGTAGAGACTGAACTGTGAAGGAAACTTTAGTCTGGTGGTAGGTAGAGAAAAGCAAGCAGTGCACCTCACTGGAGCAGTCCCACTGCAATTGAACAATTTGTCCAAATCCCTTACTGGTCCCGACCAGGTCCTGTAGACTCAAGGTGTGGAATTGTTGAGTACCTACACTGTTCTTTTATATACACTGCTCGTTTGTCCTTACCTTCAGTTAAGCAGTTATCTGATTCAAAGGGGAGTCAATGCCAGAGGCAGTGCCAAAGCTAAAGCCAGGCTCTACTAGCCTACGTTACCCTATCACTGCACTTACAGTATAGGCTGGTAGGACCAACATGCACTGGTTATTTCTTTCTACACTCATGATCAATCAAGAGGAAACACCTTCTGTTAGAAAGCAAAATTCTCTCACAGCATGTGAATGAGATGGTAATGGAAGAGGCTCGAGTTTGTAACCCGGTCTTACAAGCTGTCAGATCTTAGGTGCTGACTCAGTATCTGGACACTGAAATACAGTGGCTTCTCCACACTGAGCCTGTAGCCTGGGTCCATCTTTACTCCCATCTGCCTTCACAGGATGTGCTCACTCCCAGTCCTGAAAAGCTCCTTTTGAATCCATTCAGGGTAAGTTGTTCCTGTTATTGACTACTGAGGGCACAGCCTTCCACTTCCAAATGGTAGAAATCCCACCACAAATAGTTCCACAGATGCTTCCACTCAGCTTCCAGAACACTGAGGCACACTCCCTCCTGACAGCTGGCACAGGTGATATCCGTGTTTTCTTTACAAACCCTCCCACACCCACAGGTGCTTCCTCCTTCTGCCAAAACAAACTTTATTGCACCAAAAAGGAAAAAAAAAAAAAAGAAAACTTCATTTATGTACAGTCAGATATAAAGACATCTCTTTGACTCCTGTGCATATATTTCCTCAACTTAAAATTAGGGCATAAAAGTCAGGCTGCTATGCCAGACATGCTCTGCCCCATGGCAGGGCCAAGGAGAAGATTGTCACTTGAAAGTGGGAACACAATGGATGACAGACAACACTGGACCCACAGACCAAAGGCATCCTCAGCCCTGGACTAGCGCTGGGAATGGAAGAGGGAAACCGGAAGCAGGGCCCCTTTTCAAACCTCCACACATGACCCAGCCTCCGTGGAGCCCAAACAAACTGCTCCCCAAGTGACCCGTTTCTGTCCAGTTCTCTACTTTCTGCCCTCCCAAGAGGTTCCCCTTTGTGCCCTATCTTCTCCCTATCTCTCCAAGGAAGTCCCATGATCCACAAGGCAGAGGCCTTTATAGCAGCGGGCAGGGCAGGCAGGTCTCCATTCCTCAGGCTGGACACTGACCAGAAGGCCTGCATCATGGGGATCACTAACCGCCCACTGGGAGCCAGAAGAGCAAACCTGAAAAGTGTGAACTGTATCAAACTGGGAAGGATGGGTTCCTCTGACCCCAAGCCACTGAAAACGTACTTCTTCCTCAACCAGCTGAAGGATCACTGTAGCTAAATTCAAAGAAAGGAACAGCGCCAGTGACAGAGGGAAAGATAGGAGGAGGCTCCAGAATCCCAGCTGTCCATGCTCACAAATCCCCAGGGAATGGGGGTAGGGCAGAAGGGAGGACAGGGACTACAAACATAACAGCCAAACAAAATAGGGACTAGCATCAGTCTTCCCTTGCGCCACCCCAAGAAAAACACCCTCAATGACTACTATTCAGGACAATCTGTAAGAGACTATTTTATGTAGTGGCTCAAATCCCATACACACTGCAGCTGCCTGTGCTGGGAACCTTTCAAATCAGTGATTGTGGGGACACAGTGAGCAGCTTCCTGACGCCCATACAGGCTTCACAGAGACCTGGGCTCAGTCCTAGCTGGCTTACCTTCTACCTGTAACCTAAGATGCGGAGGAAATGGTGTGAGGGAGAAGGTGCTCAGGTGCTAGGTAAAGCTTACTGATCAGCAGCCCAGACTCCACCACTGTTCCTTGTCTTTGGTCTGTCTAGAACAGTGACTATATAAATTAGGAAAGACAAAGTTACGCTGGCCCATGGGAAATAGCGGAGGGGAAGAAAAGGGTGTTGGGAAGCCCTGCTTCAAGACTGAAGACAAACAGATAACCAACAAGACTGCTTAAGTGTCATGGACAGCACCCCACCCAAACTCCCAGATATCCCTACAAACCACGGGGGCAGGCTCCCTCTTGGGCTCTCATTTCCTGTCTTCTCCTGTCCCTAATCAGCTGGCCCTGCAGAGAGGTGTGTTGGTTGTTTAGCTTTGCCAGAGGCCATCACTCCAGGCACTCTCGCAAGAGTACCCTGGCCCTGATCCAGGATTGACTATAGCCCTAGGTGCTCCAGCACCAAGGAGGTCAGATTGGGAACAGCCCCACTCCCACACCCTGGGATTGAGTTTGCTTGCTTCTTGCCATCTTGCAGATGCCAACACTTTTGAAGGGAGATGCACAGTGCCTCTCCATCCCTGGGGTGAGGGGAGGGGCTCTGCTGGGACTCTTGAGTTGGGGGAGGGGCAGGGGAACAGGGTCTAGACCCTCAGGCTCCCGTGCAGGTCTGTCTCTGTCCCAGAGGAGCTGCTATCAGAGTCCATTTCAGCATTCTCATTATGGAGCCTTTCCAGCACTTTCTGTCGAATCAGTCCAAGGCGCATCAAGAGGGACTGGTAGTCAAAGTGGCCCCGCTTCTCTCCAAAAGGGTCCTGTGGAAGAAAAAAAACAAAAAACAAAAAACCACAAGGGGATTTAAGTCTCTAGTTCTAGTGCAGCTTGACATGCAAGCTCGCCTTCTGGGACAGAGGAAGCACAGGGGGTCCAAATGGTTCCAAATAAAATAGTGTATTACTGCCCCAAATAGGTCTAGCTTGGGTTAACACTTAAATATGTTTTCACTCTGAAAAGAAACCAATATGCAAAAGAGAACATGGGGAAACAATGAAATATCAAGGGAGACCATACTCATTAGGTAAGCCTGTGCTTTCTTTTCATTTTTTTTGAGATTTAATATGTATGAGTACATTGCCTACATGTATTATGCACATGTATGTATGCAAAGGTAGCTCATGTGAAGCAGTGCCCATGGATACCAGAAGACAGCTTCAGATCCCCAGGAACTGGAGTTACAGACAGCTGCTCAATCAGGCAGTCAGTGCTTTTAACTGCTGAGTCATCTCTCTGGCCCTGAGGGCCTGCCTGTGTTTTCAATCTCTGAAAACTCAAGAAAATAATCTCCCTCCATATTCTGTCTTCACAAAGGATACTTTGCTTTTCTAAGGTCACAGACAGATCTAAAAGTCAGGAGTGCTGATTTCCCAATGAGCACCTGTATTCTTTTCCCAGAGACTCAACATAACATTCCTATCCAGGTTTCTGGGCAATGCTTCAGAGCCACCTAGCCTTCATCTCTGTTTGTGTCTTTCCAGACCAAAGACCACTAAAACTTGTTTTTTGGATATAGGGTCTGAGTAGCTGTGGCAGGCTTGGAGTTTGTCAACCACACTGGCCTTTGGGTCTGCCCTTACCTTGCAACTGCTAAGATTAAAGGTGTCTACCACCACACCTAGCCAAAGATCACTAAACATTTTGCATAAATATATAAAACATAAAATTTTGTAGATCTGTCATCAAAGTATCAAAAATAGCTATAGCTGGAATGAAGTACTTTTATTAAAAAGCCAACCAAAGGCAAGCTTTGGGATGCACTGTGCTCAGGCCACACTCAGTGTGGCAGTCCCCTTCTGCTGCCTGTGGATCAGGATGTAGCACTCTCAGCTCCTCCTCTAGCATCACGTCTACCTGGATGCTACCATGCTTCCCACCATGCTGATAACAGATTAAAAACTGAAATCCAGCCCCCATTAAATGTTTCTCTTTATAAGAACTGCTATAAAATATTGTGTATAAAAATAATTAATAAAATAAATTGACAAATAAAAGAATTGCTATGGTCAGTCCGGCAGTGGTGGCACACACCTTTATTAATTTCTTTTTTTTTTTTTTGGTTTTGAGACAGGGTTTCACCACAGTCCTCTCCCCAGAACCTGCCCCTCCCATCTCTTCTCTCACTGAATAACTACCAGTTCTATGATGAAATTTCCTCATGGAGAACAGACGGGGGCTGGATTCCTCTAATGGACCCTAAGAAGTAGTTTGGGAAACAAGTTCATCCTTAGCCTGCCTTGTCCTCAAGGCAGGTAAGTGGACAGAGAAGCTACCAGAAAACAAAATACTCTAAGGGTGTTGTATAAATACATACAGCTCAATCAAGAAGAGCTGGGAAAAGCCATGAGAGATTAGTCAACTGCCTAAGTCACTTGTTTCTCTTTCTTTTGGGATTACAAATTTTGAACCCTCGGTTTTCTTCATGCCAGACAACTCAATTCTATCACTAAGCTAAAATCATCAATCAGTCCTTTCTTCATTTGAAGAAAAGTTCTTACCCAACTACCCAGGTAGCCTTAAACACTGCATGTTCCTGCCACGTCTCTCTAGTAACTGGAATTGCAAGTAGTCACATCCAGCCACGTTATCCCATTTCTAAGTAAGGCATCCAACAAACTGATGCTCCGAGACAGGGGACTCTCAGATTTTCATCAAGCAGATGAATCTATGAATGACTTGGTCAGTAAGTCTTTCTTTGTTAAAATAATGCTTTATTATTATTGTTGTTGCTGTTTTGAGACAGAGTTTCTCTGTATCTGCTCCAGATTGGCCTGGAACTCAGAGATCTTGCCTGCTTCTGCCTCCCGAGTGAAAACAAGCCCATTTTAAGCTGGATGTGGTGGTACATGCCTTAATCCTAGCACCTGGGAAGCAGAGGAAGGTAGATCTGAGTTCTAGGCTAGCCTGGTTTACTTTTAGGTTCTAGAGCATGTAGGGCAACACAATGAAACCCTGTCTCAGTACTTCCTTAACCTGAATTTCAAAAAAGAAATTTCATCAGGGTCTTACTAGTTTAGGCTGGCCTCTAACTCATAGCAATTCTCCTGCCCAAGCCTCTCAAGAATCACAGACATGCATCACCAAGTAATTATTATTACATGGCATACATACAGATGTCAGAGGACCAAAGACAATCTTGAAGTCAGTTCTCTTTCCACCTATTCATGGATTCCAGAGATTAAGCTCAGGTTACCAGGCAATGCCTTACCCATCAAGCCATCTTATCAGCAGCCACAGCCTATTCTTCTTCTTTTAATTTATTTTATATAATTGGTGTTTTGCCTGTATGTGTGAGGGGGTCAGATTCCCTGGAACTGGATTTGAGACAGTTGTGAGCTGCCATGTGGGTGCTGGGAATTGAGTCCAGGCCCTCTGGAAGAACATTCAGTGCTCTTAACTGCTAAGCCATCTATCTCCCAGCTCCACAGCCCTCCCTTCCTTCCTTTCTTTCCTTCCTTCTTTCTAAGATTTATTTATCTACTTTATGCATATGAGTACACCACCATTGCTCTCTTCAGACACACCAGAAAAGGGCATCAGACTCCATTATAGATGGTTGTGAGCCACCATGTGGCTGCTGGGAATTGAACTCAGGACCTCTGGAAGAGCAGTTGGTGCTCTTAACAGCCGAACCATCTCTCCAGCCTCTATTCTTTCTTATATGAAGCCAGAACACACTTCCTCAGTAGAAAATGAACTACCTCTAAAGCAGGAATCAACATCATACTGAACACTATTGCTATACTAAGTCTCTTTTCTCTGTAAGCCCTTAGGGTCAGGGACAGAATACCTACAGTGACTGTTTTATCATCCTTGTTCTGAAGAGTTTACACGGCTTCCCTAGAAAGGAAAGGCTTATAATGTACATTGTAGAACAGATCATTCCTACTTGACTCTGAGTATGACTAGAAACCATCTCTTCATGTTCTTAAGCAAGTCAGTCTTCTCTCTGGTCTCACATAACAAAGGATTTTTTTAGTTGTGATATTTTATGAGATGTGGATGTAACCTGTGTGAGGGTGATTGTCCATGTTCTGTGTGGGGCTTAGAATTAGCAACAAGAGATTGTCTTACCTGCATAGTCTGGCCTTGAAGATGCAGGCGATCTTTGCAGGCCACCTCATAGAAGTCATAATACTCCAGGAAGGACTTCTCCATTACTCCCCTGGAAAGTAAACAGAGCAGTCAAAAACACGAGACACAGGTGTCCCTCTTTTACTTCCTAATCTTAATATCAACTGAAGAGTGAACATTCTTGGCTGGGTGGTGGTGATTCCACTTTAATCACAGTACTCAGGAGGTAAAGACAGGCAGATCTAAGCCAAGCTGGTCTAGGGAATACAGAGAAACCCTGTCTCAAGAGAGAGAGAGAGAGAGAGAGAGAGAGAGAGACACACACACACACACACACACACACACACACTCTTTCTCTGTCTGTCTGTCTGTCTGTCTCTGTCTCTCTCAGAACAAATGAGTGAGCATCCCCAGATTCAGATTTAGTTTCACACACACACTTTTAAAAAAAAAAAAAAAAACAGACAACAGGAGTTCAGGACAGTCAGGATTATATAGATAAACCTGTCTCAAAAACAAAACAAAACCAAAACAGTAAAAGGGTTGGAGAGATGGCTCAGCAGTTAAGAGCACTGGTTGCTCTTCCAGAGGTCCTTAGTTCAACTCCCAGCAACCACATGTTGGCTCATAACTATCTACAATGAGATCTAGTGCCCTCTTCTGGTGTGTCTGAAGACAGCTACAGTGTCTTCAGCTACTCATCTACATAAAATAAAAAAAAAAACAATAAAAGAAAAACAAACAAAAAAACAGGCACTAGGCAAAAGAACAGATGACTGTTAATAGTTGACTTCCCTTATAGAACCGCTGAAGCAGAGCACTTAAAACACTTACTACTTGAATGGCAACCTCATTTCATTCGTTCGTTCCATGTTCACTGTCTTCATAGGCCATTTCAAATCACAAGCAATACTGGGAATCCTTAGAATGTCTAGAGACTCACAGTCACCTAAGTGCCTGCTGTGCAAGCAGGAGGACCTGAGCATTCATAGTAAAGGGGGGTGTGGTGGCACAACCTGCAACCTAAGCACTGGGGATACAGAGACAGGAGAATGTCTGAACTTGCTGCCTAGTCAGTTTAATCAATGGAGGACTCTGGGTTCAGTAAAAAAACCCCATCTCAAATACTGAGGTAGTGAGCTGGTGATGACTCAGCAGGTAAAGGCACAAGTTACACAAGTCTGGTGACCTGAGGTCAATCCCCAGAACCCATGTAAAGATGGAAAGGGAAAACCAACTCCACAAAGCTGAATAAACTCTGACCTCCACACATGTATCATGGCATCTCTCCCCAGTATTTTAGAACAAAAGGTGGACATAGAGAAAAAGGCACCTGACATTGATCTTTGGCCTTTACACAGCATGCACAAATGTATACACACACATTAAAAGAAAAAAGTAAAAAAAAAAATAAATAAATAAGTAAAATTGTGGACTAGAGAGAGGTCTACTGTCACAGAAGATCAAAATTTGGCCCTCAGCACTCACGTCCGATGGCTCACTTTGCCTGTGAATTCTAGCTACCGGGCACCTGACATCCTCTCTTCTAATCTCCCTGGACATTGCACCCACATGAATGTATCCACACAGACACATACATTCATGTAACTAACATTAAAAAGTAAAAATAAAGATAAGCATTTTGGCATATACCTTTAATCCCAGAATTAAGGAAGCAAAGGCAAGGATTTCTGTGAGTTCAAGACTGTATACTAAGATCCTGCCTCAAATAAACAAATAAAAACATGAAAAGAAAACATCCTCCTTGGGGCTGGAGAAATGACTCTGTATTTAAGAGCACTGTCTGCTCTTCTAGAGAACGTGGGTTTATGTCCCAGAAAACACACAGCTCACAACTGCCTGTAACTCTAGGTCCAATGGACTCGGACTCCTGGGACCCAAGCTCTCCAGTGTGTACACACACCAACGTGTACATGTACACGCATGTCTGCATGCACGCACGCATGCGCTTAGGAAGGCTGCACTCAGAAACGAAACTGAGGGGCTGGAAAGATGGCTCAGAGGTCAAGAGCACAGATTGCTCTTTCAGAGGTCCTGAATCTAATTCCCAGCAACCACATGGTGGCTCACAACCATCTGTAATGGGATCTGATGCCCTCTTCTGGTGTGTCTGAAGACAGCTACAGTGTACTCACATACAATGAATAAATAAATCAATCTTAAAAAAAAAGAAAAAGAAAGAAAGAAAAGAAAAGAAACAGAAGTGGGTTTTTTGGCATTCACTCTCATTTGGCTCTTCAGCCTTCGTCAAGGGCATGATTAAGGGACTCTGTAAAGATACATAACTGCTTTTCCCATTATATTTCATACCCTTAAAGAACTGAGAGGCCCAGCAGAGTGGCACCTACTTTAATCCCAGGGTTTGGGAGGTAGGTGAATCTCTGTGAGTTTGAGGCCAGCCTGGTCTAAACAGTGAGGTCCAGGACAGCCACAGCTATACAGATGGACCCTGTCTCGAAAAACACCCCTACCCCATAAAAACCCCAACAAACAAATAATCAGAAAAATTCTGAATAACTTCTTGGGTAACCACAGCCACTTGCTCTTTAAAAGCATGAACCAAAAGAAATAAACTAGCATGAACCAGACTGGGCACAATGATGTTAAGTCTGTAACTTTAGAACTACAGAGGCAGAGGCAAGTGGATCAGGAGTTCCAGGCTAGCCTACCCTGAAAATTAAAATCCTGTGTGAAAACAAACCAAAAGAGCTGGGAGACCGTTTGGTAGGCAGAGTGCTTGTAAAGTAAGCAGAAGGATCCAAGTGCAGGTTTCCAGCACCCATGTAAATGCTGGGCATGGCATAAATACATAAACTTAATGCTCCCAGGGAATGCACAGGTAGATCCTGGGATCTTGCTGGCCAGCCAATCAAGCAAAAGTGGTCAACTCCAGCTTCAGTAAAGAATCCCCATCTTGGGCTAGAAAGATGACTCAGCAGTTAAGAGCACTGATTGCTTTTCCAGAGGTCCTGAGTTCAAATCCCAGCAACCACATGGTGGCTCACAACCATCTGTAATGGGATCTGACGCCCTCTTCTGGTGTGTCTGATGACAGCTACAGTGTACTCATACACATAAAATATATAAATAAATCTTAAAAAAGAGAGGAAGGAAAAAAAAGAATCTCCATTTAAAAAAATAAAGAATAAGAGAGGAAGATCCCAATGTGACCTCTGGCCTCCACGCCCACCCACAGGTGCATGTGCCTGTACAAATGTGCAAAACACACAAAGCAAGGAGCAGCAGATAAGAAAACAAAAGTTTGGGGCTCAGTGGTAAAGTGCTTGCCCAGCAAGCCTAAGACTGTAGGTCTGCAGCCAGGGCTATACAGAGAAACCCTGTCTCGAAAACCAACCAACCAACCAACCAACCAAACAAACAAACAAAAAAGAAGTCTGGCTGGGCATGGGATGCAGAGGCAGGCAGATTTCTGAATTCGAAGCCAGCCTGGTCTACAGAGTGAGTTCCACGACAGCCAGGGCTACACTGAGAAACCCTGTAACGAAACAACCCCCCCCCAAAAAAAAAAGACTGTAGGTCTGGAGCCAGGTGTGGTGTTGCACATCTTTAATCCCAGAACTCAGAAGGCAGAGGCATCTATCTGGATTTCTGTGAATTGAAGGCCAGCCTAGTCTACATAGTATAAGTTCTATTTCCAGGACAGCCAAGGCTACATACATACTGAAACCCTGTCTCAAAACAAAACAAAACAAAAAACACAAGCAAATAAAAAAAGAATTAAAAAGAAAAATCCATCTTGCTTTTTTTGTTCCATGTTTTTAACAACAGACTCTGAAGCAAAGGTCCTCGCAGATGCAAACCAAGTCTCCAGAATAGATGAACACTTAGTAGGCCCTCTGGACACATACCGTAGGGGTTCAGGGCAGGGGCACTTGCCCTCCATCATGTCACAGACTGCAACTCTGATGGTCTCATGCCGGATACATTCATTATAGTTTTTGCTGTCTCCTGGATGTCTTTCCTGTAATTTGACAGACGCCATAGTACCCATTTAGTCAAAGAGAAAAGCCAGGGCAAAGATACTTCAGGGTTAATACAGAGTACATGACTTAAACACATACAAAGAATGAAAGGATACCTTTCCCACTGTAAATCCAAGACATCTAAGCCGTAGACCCCTGACCTCCCTATACATAAAAACACCCATTCTATTATAGGTCAAATAACTATCAAATTAAATCCATCAGATTATTCTGAGTCTTGATAAAAGGCCTATTAAGTAAAAATTAATGGGGAACATGCTGGAGCTGCCTGGCTAATTTCTTTTCTTGTCTGTAGGTTCCTCTATCTCTGAAGTACTATAAACTTATCAAAGGAACAATCATTAACATTCCAAACAAATAGAGTCAAAAGTTGGGAGCCAGACAGATGTAAATAAGTTATACGGCACTTTGGTCCTAGGGTTCTATCCCAAACATGCATGTGCATAAACACACACACACACACACACACACACACACACACACACACACACACACTCACTCTCTCTCTCACACACACACACACACACACACACACACACACACACACACCATCTGAGAAAAAAAATATAACAAAAACAAAACAAAAAGAAAAACGCTATCTCCTCACCTGAAAATTAGGATAATATTTACCTTGTAGTCAGCATAATTATTAAAACAATATACATATAGGACTAGCATAGCCTGGAATACAGCATTACCCTTGGCAAATGTGTATTTCCTATGCCCTTTTCTTTGCAGTGCCAACTAGAATATTCCTGTCTTAACTAATGACTAGCTCCTTTATACAAATAATAAATTACCCATTCTATTTCCAAAATAATAGATAGCTAGAGAAAGACCTGGTGACACAGGGCTGTGATTCCCCACTATCGGGAGCAACTGAAGCAAGGGGATATAAAGTTCAAGGTCTAGGAGGCCTGAGAGATGACTCAGTGTAAGAACACTTGCTGCTCTTCCAGAAGACCCAAGTTTGGACCCTAGCACCCATACCTAGCAGCTCACAACCCTGAACAACTCCAGCTCCACGTGATCCGACATCCTCTTCTGGCTTCCCTGCCAAGTGCATATGTGCATGCATGCACGCCATACTACACACACTCAAGTACAAGTAACAAAAACCAATCTTACAATAAATAAATAAATAAATAAATAAATAAATAAATAAATAAATAAATAAAAGTTCAAAGTCTGCTTGGAATTAGAGAATTTAAGACCAACTTATACAACTCCTGAAAATCTGTTTCAAAATGAAAAACTCAAAGGGTTAGGGAAGTAGGTCATGGTTAAGGTCCATAAATTCAATCTTGGTATTATAAGGGGGGAGGTAGCTAGCTCAGCAGAGCAGGAGTCATTACAGATCACCTAAGGCCATGTTGCAGAATGCAAACACACTCAGTAACCCACTGGCATGGAGCTGCAGACATGCTCACCAGTTAAGGGCACCTGCTGCTCTTGTAGAAGACCAGGGTTTGATTCTCAGAACCCACATAGTGGTTGATGTCTCTAACTCGAGTCCCAGGGGACCTGATGCCTTCTTCTGACTTCCTTGGCATCGGGTATCAAGAGGTACACAAACATAGATACAGAAAAAACTACCCATATACATAGAATAAAAAAAAAAATTCCCAAAGTAGGCTCAAAATTGATTTCTAAATGACATTTACCTCAACTAAGTAGGCTAACCCAAGCCAAATACTTAACAATCTTATTGTAACATTTGTTTGTTCATTTCCATTCTTCCTTTCCTTTTTTTTCCCCTTCCTTTTTGAGACAGGGTCTCATTATGAAGTCTTAGCTGGCCTGGAAATCACTATACAGACTTTGTTGGCTTTAACGTCAGAGATCCACTAGCTTCTGCCTCCCTAGGACTAGGATTAAAGGAGTGCTTCACCATGTCCAGATGATATTGCAATTCTTGCAAATAAAAAGTATTTATGTCTGTTCACTTTCTCTCTATACCAGTATCATGTGGGGGCTATCCTAGGTAGAAAAAAAGAAACAGGACTCTCTGGGGTAGCTCAGAGCACCTATAGCCCCTGACATTGCAGGTCTCAGCACAAGGCCCACAGTCCTTACCTGTTCAAAGCCTGGCTCATTGTGGTAGGGATTCTCAGTCATCAGGGACTGGATAGAGATAAGCACAGAAGAGATGCTCTGGGCTGGACTCCAGGCAGGGCCAGTCCACGTACTGCAAACACAGCAGAGGAAGAGGGTGATGCAGAGACCAGCCAGTGAACCCTGACAGCAGTGACATCACTACCATTACTGACTCACCGTAAGTTGCTCTTTCACTATTAACGTTCGGGAAATTCCCAGCCTCTGGTTTACCCTCATTTACCAGAATAGTCAAATGCCTAAATTCTCTTATCAAACGAGAGAGAAGAAAACAGAAAGCAAGCAAGAACAACTTTGAAAAGACTCTATTTGATCTAGAAAAGAAACAGTGGTGAGGAAGGCCACCCTACCAAAACAGGAACCCAAGCTAGGGAAAATAACTCTAAAGGCTATCTAAATGTTAAGTTGAGACTTCAAAGAGCTTATAATTAGTTATTGGAGGTGACAGAGTTACTTAAGGGAGAGCAGCTAATCAAAGGCATAAAGGTACTGAAGCTGTTGCCTTGCCTATGAGGAAACGTGTTGAAGTTTAGACTCAGCTCTGTAACAAGACAAGCAGAGTCTAATTCTCTGAAGACACACAACTGTGCAAAGACAGAAACGATGGCGCATTTTCAGAATGTGGAGGGAGAGTCTGACAATATCTAAAATATCAGATAGAAAACAACTTGAACACCAGAGAAAATATCACCTCCACCCCAACACACACATACTTTTTTTTAAAGACTGGGTCCTACAACCTTGGCTATTCTTAAGTTTAAAAGCAATCCTCCTGTCTCTGCCTCCTTACACCACTCCTGGCTAAACCACGTTAGGTATTAGAGTGGGGCACTTGATCATTAACACCTTTCTTCCTTCCTTCGTTCCTTTATTTATTTAGAGGCAGGGTGTCACTTCTTTATTTAGAGGTAGAGTGTCACTAATGTAGCCCTGACTGTCCTACCACTTGCTAAGCAGACCAAGCTGTCCTTGAACTTACAGAAATCTGTTCTACCATGCATGACAGGTATTTATTTTAGCTCACTTAATTAACAAGATGGCATGAGAGATGGAAACAGAGCACAACCTGAGCCACTTCTGGCTTAAGTTAACTAACCATTACCCCTTCCCTTCTACACTTAAGTTAACTAACCATACCCCTTCCCTTCTACACTTAAGGAAAACCCAAGTCAGGGGTGTGGACTAGAAACTCCAGCGACTGCTCCCTCCCAGTGCTGTTCCCCACTTTACCTGTGGCAATTCCCATCAACAGGGTTAGTCCTCATTCCATTACTTCAGCAGCTAGTCACCCTGACAGTTACTTCTGGCTATGAAGAGAGGGAATTAGGCCAAGAAGCTAATGTAGCCAACTAAAACTACAAAAAAACCTTCTTACTCCAGGACTCTGACTTGTAAAATTTCTATTTCAGGGTGGATCTCTCATTACCATGCAACAAACTTCTGCAGCTTTCACTCAACCACCATCTTTGTATGAGCTAGTATCCAGGATGGCTTCACATTAGCTTACTGAGGGAGAACCTACTACACACATACTTTCAAGAACAAATTTCATACCAAACCCATGACTTAATTTCCATACTATCAAAGGACACATACATACACCCAATCCCACCAACAGAGACATTTATGTAGCCTAATAAGATGGACTTATTATAGATAATCTCCTTCAATGGAACTTTCCAGCTGTCATAATCCCAGCAGAGTATGCCATATCCCTAGATTTGAGTACTAGGGGAGAGGGAGAGAGGAGGGGGGAGGAAGAGAGAGAGTCAATGAATCATATTTCTAATGTGCTTCAGCTGCTCTTCTCACACACAAACCTAGAAATGTGCTGGATGCAAGAAAGAAACAGCATCACCAGTTACAGCAACTTTCCTAACATTCAATCCATATTTACTCTCTACTTCAAGGAAACCTGGTCTGCAAAAGAATCCAAAGCAGACTACAAGATATTCTTCATTCTGAATCTTAAACTTGCAAAGGCAATTGATATGGAATTAAGTAATAAGTAAGAACTCCACAAAGCAACTTCCTAGTAGCACCCAGGGAGTATATGTGACACCCATTTCATATCTGGTATTATTTCCAAGCTCAGATTTTTTTATTCAATTGTTAAATTATCATAATCATTATCAGCACCACTGCCTCCAAAGGCACCCATTAAGAGACTCCAATCAGACACCTATTGCATGAATACAGTAGACCTGGAGCATTTCTCAAGCCTCTGGGGAAAAAGTAAGGCCCTAATGTTTCCTAAGGGAGTAGTTCTCAAAGGGGCATAGAGCAAAATCATCTGTACTGTATGGCCCCTAAAAGCAGACCGCTGACACACCCCAGAGCTGGAGATACACTTCTAGGACGGGACTTTCAGATGTGCAGATGCTGCTGTGGCAGCCCAAGAACCACACTTAGCAAACCATTTCCTAAGACATTTCTTACATGTCATGACGTGATCTTACTCCCTTCCATCTGGAATGATCCAGTCATGTGCCATCCTGAGAACTGAATACTCAATCACATCTGTGCTATGGGTTCAGAAGAAGAACCCTAATTGAAGAAGGCTGTCCTAGAGTGATTATTTGCTAATACCAACTTGGCCTCTTAGAAGTCTCCTCTTACCCTAGAATACTCAAGCAGACTTTCCCATTGCGGTAGAAGTTGGGGTTAAACCTCACTGTGTTATTGCCCGTTGTCATCAGTTTGACCCGAGGTGGGTGGATGGGATAGTCGGGTGGACACCGAAAGACGAACAGGAAGAAACCCCCTTCATAAGGAGTGTCAAATGGGCCTGTGATCAATGCATGAATCTGCAAAATAAAACCCCATCTCAAAATTGTGAGGTGATGCCCCACCACAACCCCTCCTAGCTTCCACCTGCTCCCCCCACCAGAAGCAGTCACCAACAGCATGCATTGCCTGGTGTTCATATTCCACATCCTCACCATACACAATGAACCACCTGGGCTCACTCATGTACATAGGTCTTCAATGTAAGGAAATCCCATTACAGTGGAGTAGCATCATACGCCACACTCAGAGTTAAAAAGTTCAAAAGTTAAAGCCCAAGGTAAACAGTGACCCTTGTTGTTATTACCTTAAAACAAGCTTTGTTTTGTTTTTCCCACCAGACCTCCCTGATTGGTGTTATGGACAACAAATGGAACCTAAATATATAAACTATACAATACAAAATTAAGTTTTTATGTTTAGGAAAGAAATCAGTACATATTTTAACTGAGATGCTTGAATATGCCGAGGTTAATCATGCTTATGATGCAAGTCCATTCTGTGTGTGTGTGTGATAGGAAGGAGAGAAGGGGAGGGAAGATGACTGGAAGAGGGGATTGGAGGATACAGCACCAGTGCGAACAACAGTGTAGAACGGATAACTACATGGATGCAAAGGCTGTCTGCTTGCTTCCTCCAGAGGATCATAACCACTGTGTCAAAGACACAAAGAAATTCAGGGTCTACTTATGGCCATAGACCATTCCCCCAAAGTTTCTCCAACACTGTTATGAAAATAAGTCAGTATTTATAAAAACATAACAATAAGTTCAGCTCTCTTCCTACACAAGCCATTAATTATTCCATTATTGAACACAATCTTTCTTCAAGAAGGGAGGCAAACCTGAGCTGACTCAATTCTATGCTGTCTTCAAAGGCTCCTACCTAATGCCTTAAGTATGCTCAGAATTTAAACAGCAAGTGGGAAAAAGACTGTGTACTCTCATGCCTCAAATCTATAATCCCACTCTGCCCTGGCAACACAGTAGGTTATGTTCTGGTCTGCAAACTCTGGAAATAGTAAAGTCAACTGGCATCAATTTTAAGGCCTCTGAGATTAGCATACTACCCTAGCATTTGAATGGAGACAGCATGTCACCAGAAAAATATTTCCAACCACATAAAAAGAAAAAAAAGAATAATTTAAAAGAAAGTCTATTCAAAACAAAACAAGTTTGTAACAATATATAAGCTGAGTTTTTACTTTAGGAAATCTGAACTCACTGGTTTTTGCTTAAAACCCTAGATTTAGGTTATCTGACTCCCCCCACCTCCCAACATCAGCTTATGTCCAAATTCACTCCCAAGAGTAGAACATTTAATGACAGAGAAGCCCAGGTATAAATGCCAAAAGAACATGACTATTATGTAGAAGCTTCCTGTGTCGAGGACAAGAGAGGAGAGGTCTCTGGGGTGAGACTAGGGATCTGTACCAAACACCTTAGCCAAGCCAGTCTCATCCCTGCCTCCCTGCAACTGACTTGCAGCACTACCGTCACAATCACGATGCCGAGATGGAACAGGGACGGGTATAATGGGTAGTGACCACTTGCTTCCTCCAGAGGATCATAACCACCATGTCAAAGACACATAAAGAAATTCAGGGTCTACTCATGGCCATAGACCATTCCCCCAAAGTTTGAGAGGAAAGAGGGGTATGTTAATAGCTAAGCTGGAACAAGAGGTACAATACCTGTGTGCACCCTAACAACAGACCTATTTAAGGTCCTGCACTACCTCTCATTGTATATAACCTTGGGCAAGCCACTTCCTTTCCCAGGGGTTTGATTTCTTCATCTGTACAATCAGAGAGAAGAGCTGAAATAATATTTTTTAGGTCTTTTCAATTTTATGGGCCTAATTTTCGCATAATTCCCCTGCCCCCTCCCCCATCAAGTTACCTACCTTAGTCATGTCAACAGTGTCAGGTACAACGAACATTCCTGGAGGAGGCTCCTTATAAATGGACATGATATCCCTGTATAACACCAAGAGGACGTACGAGGAGTGAGGAAGGAAGAGGGAAATCCCTTGAGGGGGACAGCTATTATCACCTCAGTGAGCCCAGAGTTTGAGAAAGTGGTGCTTGGTACTGAAAATGTTTGCACTGCCTTCTTGGCTGAGAAATCTCAGCTGAATACTTGTCAGGCAGGCAGAGAGCAAATTATTATCAAAGGGGCATTGTTTCCTTGGGGCGGGGGGAGTACTCAGAGAGGAAAAATAAACCAACATCCCAATGGTATCAGATGTCACCCTGGAAAAGCCACATCCCATTTACTCTCACTGCTTCCCACATGGAAACTCACTTCCCATCTCCCAGATTCCCAGGTACTACAACTGAGCATAGAGATTGTCTCAAAACTAACTGGGAGGGAATCATTACGTCCGCTACAAAACTTATTCCATAAACCATATGGGTTTGCTTTGCTGGTAAGGAGACTGTATGAAGCCAGGGGGAGCAAGTCGGCCAAGGTCTGTGTGTCCAGGAAACTAATAGGATAGAGTTGTTTTGAGGAAAAGGGAGGGAATCCTCTGAAATTTCCAGGACCTCATCTCTGAAAGATGACATTTAGTAACTAGGACGGATGAAATTTCTGGGTCCATAATCAACTAGAATGGATCTGTTGAGAACTGGCTCAGAAAAAGTCAATTATGAGGAAGTCTGGGGACACAGTGGGGTTGCAGAACAAAGAAAGTTGTCCAGGCCAAACCCAAAGCTGTATTGAGACTAAGAGAATCAAACAGCTAAGTAGTTGAGAGTTGTATTCTGAGTTTAAGTTAGAGGTGGTAATAACTGGGAAGTTGTTCTGTGTCCGGCACTGTGCCAAGCACTTTACACGCATGGTGTAGTTTATTATTTTATTAAAAACTTGAAAAATATGTAGCTGAGCAGACATCTGAGGGGACTTGGAATGTTTGGGATAATATCCAGATATGGGGCATGAAAAGAGTAAGTCACCAGGAAACAAGTTTCAAAATTAATAGCTCAACAATCTTAGCCTTTGCCATGCAATAGGTATAATACTAAATGAGCACTTTTGCAAAACATTTATCTATGAAGTGATATGATCTAAGGTCAGTCACCCAAGAAACAAGCACAGAAAGGCCCTAGGCCTTTTGTTCCTATATTTGAACGGAGTACATCTGCTTCGCAAAAGTAAACCAGACAATCTAGGGGGTAAATACAGGAAAAAAGTTCTTGAATAGGATATGACAATCCTGAGTGATACTGGGAGATGGGAGGAACACTGTTGTTTCTGGGACTGTGTGAGAGACAGTTTTGGGGAGACCGGAAAGGGGGTTCGAGAGATGATCTGGAAAGTCAGGGAGGCTATCTAGACCCGTGGAAAAGACCATATGGTGGGGAAATGAGGAAAGGAAAGGTAAAAAGGAAGAAGGACTCGAGTCTACAACTGGGCAATGCAGGTAGAGTATGTTCCAAGCAGGGACTCCAGAAGAGATGGGGGGACTGATGGGTGGGGCCTGAGGGCAGCCTTTAGGTAAGCTGGTGGGGTAGGTTAGAGGGGAAGTGCGAAGGGCGGGACCGAGTGTTACCGAAGAGCAAAAGGGTCGGGTTTCCAGTCTACGGGAGGGGGTAGGGATAGGGCATCCGGAACGGAGCTGCAGGGCTCACCGGAGGTCGCTAAGGGGCGGGGTAGGCCCTGAAGGCAATCGTGGACTTGTTTAGGCTGCAGGGCCGGGCGCTGAGGAGAGGGAGGGAGGGAGAGTAAGGGCGACACTAAGGCCCCGTCAGTAGAGGCCCACAGGGTTTGGGCCTGGAAGACATGAGGCGGGAGTGAGCCCCGATGGGGAAAGGTGGGGGGCGGGGAAGGTCGAGCCCTGGAGCTCCGGGGTGAGGGAGGAAAAACCCCGGCTCACCGCTTAATCCGAAGTAGACACTGTGGCGCGGTTCGCTCGCCGTCCCAGTCCGAGCTGAGCGTGGGGTCCCAATGGCTTAGCAGCGCGGCCCCGTGGGCAGCAGCCGAGGGCGGGAGTCCTGGCAGCGGAGCCAGGCCGCTCCCCGGTCCCCCGGCCCCGCCCGCCGCCGCCGCCGCCGCCCACACATCCGGCAAGAAAGGCGGCCCGAACCCGCCGCCGCCGCTCCCGCTAACGCCGACCACACCGGCAACACCACTCGCCCCTGGGCCTGCTGCCCCGGCGCCCGCCGTCGCCGTAGCCGCCTCCTCAGTCGGACTCTCCGCCATCGCTGCTTCGCTTCCGGGACTCCTCAGCAGCACGTTCGCCGACCAGAGCGGCCGCTGCTCCCGCACCACCGAGAGCCGGGCCAGAGTGTCCCCACCCTCCGCTTCCCTAGCCCGGGTGGCGCTGGCTCCGCCCACCTCCGCCCGGACCAGCGAGAGGCGTGCTGCCAGAGCGTCCACCCACGGTCCTCCAGAGCGGGGGGCGGGGGCTAGCGGACTAGCCGGCGCTCCAAGTTGGCGCAGGTTCGGCGCTCCGGTGGAGATGCTGGTAGCCTACCATGGTTAAAGGTTTTATGTTGTAGTAATGATGTAGGAGAAGACAGTTCAAAGACGATGGAGAGAGCCACAGCTTCTCCTTTAATGGGAGGAACCATCGATGCTCAATCCTGGGGTAGGACTAAGGTCCGGCTTCCCTGTAGAGCGATCGAAAGAAGAGTTTGACTAGCTTAGGGCCCGTCACATCCATACGGCTCTGTAATGGACCATGCCTGGTCTTCTCTCCCATCAACCACTACTATTGCCCCTTGACTGCGGGTGGATTAAGAGGAAGAACGGAATCAGAACCTGTGAATTAAACACCACCTCATTTCAGTTTATTCAATATTTATTTATGAAGGGCATACTAAAGGCCAGGAGCTGTTGCTAGGCATTGCCCTGGAGATAATGACACAGGAGTTGACAGCTTAGTAGGAGTCAAGCATCAGGCTTGATTCCAAGCTCAATACCTTTTCTACCCGCTAGTCCTGGAATTACGGGTTTGAAATTCTCGATTTCTTAGCACTATATTGAGATTTGTAATATGAAAATTAATTCTATGACTAAGGGGTAAAGACTTCAACCTTGTTCTACTGACAGGAATATGAGTCAGTGTGTGTGTGCTCATTGCAGGAAAATCAGAGGTACCACATGACTGAAAATTTACACAACCCTTTGAGCTGGTCTGAGACAACATCCATAACAAATATACTGATACTTCTACAATAAAGTGTATGAATATTTTTTGAGACAAGGTTTCCATATGTAGCTGTTTACCTCAGCCTTCTTAGTGCTGAGATGACCTGCATAAGCCACCACACCCAATGAAATATTCATATTAACTTTAGTACATTTATGAATACTCATTCTAGAACAAATAGCCAGAGCCTTACTTTGGATCTTGTTTCCCCCACACTGTTTGTTTGTTTGTTTGTTTGTTTTTAACTCCCAAAGAAGGCTGGCTCCTGCCGTGGTGCAAGCCTGTAATATTCTCAGCACTAGGGAGACTGAGGAATCACGAGGGTTGTGAGATGTAGGATAGTTGGGGTCACAAATTGAGTTCAAGGCCAATCTGGGCTACAAAAGGGCACCCTGTCTCAAAAACAAAATCAAAACCAAACCCCCAAAAAACGACAAGTGAAAAGCCTGGGTTCTGGACATTTTCTCAAATGGTTTGGGGGTGAGGGTCTGGTAGTAGCAAATACATTATGTTTTGAAACTGCCATTAATTGAGTGTTTAAGGCTACACATTTTTTATCTGCTTTATCTGTGATGTAAAGACTGTTACTAGCCTTTTGTAACAGACAGAATAACAACAGGCAGACAGAAGGTCAGTCATGCACATAGGATCACATTGAGAGCAGTGGGCAGACCTGCATCTGATTCCAGATGTCATTTTGATGCACACACATGCACACACCTAGGGCTCTAGCTTGTGTGTTAGTTGTGAATTCAGCTTAGTATAGTTCATCTTAGGAATGTAACATGAAATAAAACTAATCAGTATACTATTTTATAGAGGTTTCATGTTGACATGTCTTTGTTTGGGTTTGATTTTTTTAATGAAATAACATTTTATTAAAAATTATTTCATTGCCAGACAGTGGTGCCTCATGCCTTTAATCCCAGCACTTGGGAGGTAGAGGCTGGCAGATTTCTGAGTTCAAGGCCAGCCTGGTCTACAGAGTGAGTTCCAGGACAGCCAGGGCTACACAGAGAAACCCTGTCTTGAAAAGCCAAAAAAAAAAAAAAAATTTGTTGGGCAGTGGTGGCACACATGGCTTTAATCCCAGCATTTAGGAGGTAGAGGCTGGAGGTTCTCTTTGAGTTTGGGCTCCAGCCTGGTCTACGGAGCTAGTTCCAAGACAGCCAGGGATACAAGGGGAAAACAGCTTTGGCTGTCCTGAAACTCACTTTGTAGACCAGCCTGATCTTGAACTCACAGATCTGCCTGCCTCTGCTTCCTGACTGCTTGGACTAAAGGTGTGTGGTAGCATACAGGGTTGCACCAGTATTTTTAAAAGTGACAGCACTGTACTTTTAATTGGCACCTTCCTTTTGACCTCATCCCTCTTTTCAGACAGTCTCACTATGCAGCTCTGGTGATCTAGAACTTATTTTGTGGACCAGGTTGACTTTGAACTCACAGCAATCCATCTGCCTCTGTCTCCCCAGTACTGGGGTTTAAAAGAATGTGCTACCAAATGCAGCTACTTTAGGTCTTTCTTCCTGATACTTTTTATGCTTACAATGCCAGGCAGTGGTGGCACATGCCTTTAATCCCAGCACTTGGGAGGGAGAGGCAGGTGGATTTCTGAGTTTGAGGTCAGCCTGGTCTACAGAGTGAGTTCCAGGACAGCCAAGGCTATACAGAGAAACCCTGTCTTGAAAAAAAAAAAAAAAAGAAGAAAGAAGGAAGGAAAGAAAGAAGAAAAATAACAACAAAAAAAACCAAACTTCCCCTTCCCCTCACCTCTAGACGAATTCGAAGAAATCGTAATTACTTAACCTCTCCAAATCTCTGCTCTCCCTAGTAAAACTGGGACAACTGAAGATACTAAACGCAGAAAATATGATAATGAATGGGCACAATGACTGCCCAGGGCCAATAATAATTAACCCTTACTATTCTTACACGTCCTTTAAAGCTGGCTGGACTTCCACTTTCTCTGCCAGGCCATAACATTTCCATGCACAATAATGTCATTATGTATTAGTTTTAATTACTCCCTCTCAGGTCCTTATGGTTGGTTATTCATGAGCTTTATTACAGCTCTTGAGAGTTTTATTTCAGTGGTTTGGTTACTCACATCTGGCCACTGGCTAGGGCCTCCTCTAAAGCAGGAAGGACGGGACACCTAGCTCTAGGGCTTAATGTTCAGTAGATACTGCACAAAGGTCAGGAGGATGGAAATGAGGCCCAGCATCGTAGCCACTGGCCCTCCCCCTGGTCAGAGTCCTTTAGCATTTCACCTCTCTCCTTCTCTTCCTTAGGTATGAGAGTTTTCAAAGTGCTGAGCCAAACTTGCACAAAGGACTGACAAGTCAAGGCGTGATGGACTGCTGAAGATAGTGTGTGCTTAAAGGGCCAGCTCCCCAGCCACCGTGGGAGGCCCTGATAGAGCAGAGGCCAGGATGACATAAGGACCCAGAGAAGGGTGAACACAAAGGAAGCTGGCCAACTTCCTCCAGTGTCCATTGACTTTCTCAAGGCAACATCTGGCTACTTTCCATAGGGAACTTGGCCAGAGGGCAATAGTATGCTTGCTGGAACTAATTCTATGCCCTCTGGGAATGGCTGACAGTTGAGCCAGCTTCCCACAGGCACACAGCTCCAAATCTCCCTCCTCCCCTGCTTCATGTTGTTTCTGTGCTGGGTCAACACAATTTGGTAAGACTTTGCAAGTGTTCTTTTCAGGTGGTAAGGGTTGACCGTTCAGATGGCCTTTCTGAGGAGATGCACCATGAAGACTCATCTCCGACTTCCCAGGGTTGTGTCCCACCACAGTCTGGGACCATCTTTCCCCCTCTGGCACTCCAGCTAGTGTCTTGGTGCTATGCCAGGAACACATGAATATTTTCCTAATAGATCATAAATCCTGAACTAAGAAAAAAAATCAGAAATTGGACCAGATATTTTAAAGCTTTTTTTTTCAAAATTTATTTATGTATATGAGCACACTGTAGCTGTCTTCAGACACAACAGAAGAGGGCATTGGTTCCCATTACAGATGGTTGTGAGCCACCATGTGGTTGCTCGGATTTGAACTCAGGACCTCTGGAAGAGCAGTCAGTGCTCTTAATGGCTGAGCCATTTCTCCAGCCCAGGCCTTGAATTTCTTGACACCTTTGCCTGCATAAATAAGCTCGATCATTTACAGTAGCTGCTTAATAGTGTAGTAAAAAATATTTATTTTGTGAGCTGGGAGATGGTCCCAGTGGATAAAGGGCTTACCACCCACACACGAGTCTTGAGTTTGGATATCCAGTGAAAACTGGGTATGAGGGGCTGGAATAACAGTTCAGAATTTAAGAGGCCACAGCTACTTAGGCAGAGCACTCATGTTTGGTTCCCAGCACCCATACTGGATAGCTCACAACTGCTTGAAACTCTAACTTCAGAGGATATAACATTTCTGACCTTCTAAGGCACCTACACTCACATGCACACAGACACATACACATACACACAATATAAAATAAATGCATTTGGGCTCCAGATTCAGTGAGACTCAAAAAGTAACATGGATGGGGATGGGGATGTGATTCACTTGGTTAAATGCTTGCCCTGGTCCCCAGCAGCATGTGAAACTGGGCACACAAATGTTACCTCATTTACACAGACTACTTGTAATATTTCATCTCATTACAGTCACCAAAAATCAGTCTCATCCCCATTGTAGGGATGAAGAAGTCACTACTCCAGAGACAGTAACATCTTAGCTAGGATAGGGCAGGGCTATTTGTATTTCTGTTTGCTTCTCGAGCCCATGCACTTCTGATCTCCCTGCCCCCTAGCTAGGAATAGAACCCAGGGTTTCAAACACGCTAGGCACTACCACTAAGCCACACTGCCAACCTCACAATCAGCTCCTGATTGTGGTTCCTATGGCCTTCTCAGAGCATAGTTTATTCTCATAAATCCCCCAAGATCAAAACATCTTTGCACTCACATTCTACACTAAGCAAAATGGCCTCATCCATGCACCAGAGCTAATATGTCACAGACCCTGAAGAGTCTTAGAGGTTATGATAATAACTAACCTATAGCAGACATGAAAGCATTCTCCCTCCAAAAGTCCACTTTTTAGGTTTCCAGCCCTGCTGATCTGTTAAGTTCGGCCAATTCCAAGACTCTTTGAAGACTGGGATGGGATGGAAGGAGATCCTTACCAGCCTCTCAGGTTCTTGGCCTTTCACAGGAAGGAAAAAGCAACTACTTTCCCTGGGGAGTGTTCCTTGATTACCTCCAAAGCAAGTGACCCGTCAAGGGTGCCAGCATCATATCCCCAAGGGTTATGGTGTTCCGTTTGTGTAACAGCATTACCAGTTAATCTATTGCTCCCTTGGTGACACTTTGCCAGGTCACCTTCAGTCCTCTTCCTTTGGCCTGAAACTGCCAGGCTGTCTTAGGATTTACCACTGGTCAGTAACTCTGAGGGAGTTACTTTAGGTAAGACTACTAAGAGGGCATCTGTCAATGGTTGTCAACTGGAAAATCTGTTGCTACCGATATCTAGTGGCTATGTTAGGAATGCTCCTATCGCTCACTGAACAGAAACACCCATCAAGACAACTACTGAAACTGCCTTGTAGGGATAATCTCTTATGTTCTGTGTGGAAGCATCACCTGTCAATAAAGAGTTGATGGCCTATTAGCAAAAGGCAGGAAGTAATAGGTAGAAGTTCCAGGAGAGAGAAAAGAATTCTGGGAGAAGATTGGCCACCTGGGCTCTGAGGAAGTTGGACATATGAAACTGAGGAAAGGAAACCAGCCACGTAGCTGAACTCAAGTTCAAATAAATTGGATAGGTTAAGAGTTAGTAGGGGGAGGGGGAGCTGGAGAGATGGCTCAGCGATTAAGAGCACTGACCGCTCTTCCAAAGGTCCTGAGTTCAATTCCCAGCAACCACATGGTGGCTCACAACCATCTGAAATTGGGTCCAATGCCCTCTTCTGGAGTGTCTGAAGACAGCTACAGTGTACTCACATACATAAAATAAATCTTAAAAAAAAAGTTAGTCAGGGGAAGCATCCTAGCTTATGGCCTAGGCATTTAATAAATGTAAGCCTCAGAGTGGTTATTTGGGAACTGGGGTGCTGAAGTAACACTGCCAGGCCCCATAGACAACAAAAGCTGAGAAACAGACCTGGGTTGGAAGGGTTGGCTTGCTGCACGGCCTTGGGCACGTCATTGAACGTATTCTCGTTGAGTCAGCACAGCGATAAGAGGTTCTAGAATTTGAATGATAGCTTTACTAACCAGCTATGCAGCCTTAGCAGGATGCCCCACCCCAGTGAGCTCTCCTTAAGACTTATTTATTTTATGTATATGAGTACACTGTAGCTATCTTCAGACACACACACAAAAAAGAGGGCACCAGATCCCATTACAGATGGTTGTGAGCCACCATGTGGTTGCTGGGAATTGAACTTAGGATCTCTGGAAGGGCAGTCAGTGCTCTTAACTACTGAGCTATCTCTCCAACCCTCCTCTTGGTTTCTTATAAAAAATGACTTGTTCCAGACACGAAAGCCGGCTTAGTGGTTAAGAGGTCATACTGGAGGCTGCAGAGACAGCTCAGTGTTAAGAGCACCGGCTGCTCTTCCAGAGGACCTAGGTTTACTTCCCAGTCCCCCCCACATGCTCCTCAGAACTGTCTGCCACTCCAGTTCCAGGGAGGGGATCTGACACCCTCAGAGACATACATGCAGGCAAAACACCAGTGTACCTGAAATAGAAATTTAAATAATTTTCAAAAGAGAAAAAAGAGCTCAAAGTGTTCTTACAGATGTGGGCTCCTCTCCCAATAACACATCTGCCTGTAACTCTAATTCCAGGAGATCTGATAGCCTTCTGGCCCAAGTGCCTGTATGGACATAAAATCTCTCCGGCTAGTTTGTATAAACAAACATGTATGCATGTATGGTTTTTATGTGTGTGGAGGGGGAGTGGCAGTAGACTAGTCATTATCTTACCTGGGCTATCAGTGCCATTTTTGCCAAATGAGGCCGAAGGAAGGTCACACAGGCCACAAAAAAAGAAGCTTCACAAAACCAAGGAATTCATTAGTCCACACCCTCCAAAAGCACTTTCAGGCTCAAGCAGATTATAGATTGTTTAAGGGAACCTGTGTGTCTTCTGTCTAGTAAACATTTCAAAAGCCCATGATGCTGAAGATGAAAATGAAACTCACAAGTGAGCTGGGTACAGGTGACAAGGCGTACCTCCACCTGCATCTTCTGTGGGTTCATAGGCTACTGTGACAAGAACCTTTACTCAGGTGGGTGTGGTGGGACACCTTTTAATCCCAGCACTCGGGAGGCAGAGGCAAGAGGATTTCTGTGAGCTGAAGTCTAGCCTGGTCTACAGATTGCGTTCTAGAACAGCTGGAACTACATAGAGAAACAAAGAACCTTTACCCCACATAGCCATCCTGACTGCTCGACACCTCTACCTTTAATCTGCTTCTCCATAGTACTTTAAATTGTGTGGCAAAAAAAAAAAAAGGACTGAGGGAGAAGAGAAGAACGGATGAGTAGCACCTTTAAATTTAGGCTAATTCCCCTTCCTTGCTCAGGGTTTTGCACAAACTATTTTGCTTTCCTAAGCACAGGTCTCTCATGTGTAAAACAGGCTTAATGGTTATGCTTAAATGGAGGCTCGCTGTTCAACACTCAGCACAGAACTTCTAAGCTAAGCTCCTCAACAACGTTACCTGTTATGAACAGTAGGGGGTGCATGACTTTAACACCAGTAGAGGCAGGTAGAGCTCTTTAATTTCACAGCTAACCTGGTCTTTGTAGTAAATTCCAGGCTAGCCAGAGCCACACAGCAAGGCCATAAGGACTCAACAAAATAAAACAATACATTTCCCCCTCACCCAAATAAGCAAAATCCAATGAAATGGCACCTGCCAATATGCTAAACCTGAAAGGGACAAAGCACCAACCATTGCCCAGGCTATTTCACATCCTCCTGGGAGGTAGTGGGACCTTCCACAATCTGCCTTATCACCAAGGCTGACCCAAGTGTCACTTCTCACCATTCCAAAGCCACGCCCTGCCCCCAGGGTAGAAAGACAGGCACAGGCATATGATTTAGAGAAACGTCCGTCGTTTAATGGTAAAGCTCAGCACACTCCAGCACCAGGACTGGCATGGAGTCAAAGCAGCAGGGACGGCTGGGTGACCCCATGGAGCCTCACATGGCGAAGAGGATGAGGAAGGCGACCATCAAACAGAAGAGTCCCATGGCCTCAGACAGGGCAAAGCCCAGGATGGCATAGGAGAAGAGCTGCTGCTTGAGAGACGGGTTCCTGCCAGAGACGGGAAAGGGCGAGGGTCTGGGTCAGGGGAGGGGAGTGTGCTGCCATCAGGAGGGGCTAGCCTACATCTACCCTGAGAACTCAGACAGGCAAGGGGACTAGCAACTTGGCAAGCTCACATGTGGCAGGCTTTGATTCTGACTTAGGTCACTGGAGAAAGGGGAGGTAGAAGAGCATCAACTCGACGACTCCCGCTTGCTAAGGCTCTTCCCAAGCGGGGTGGAGCTTATACGAATAAACACCTCAGGCAGCCCCGAACTTACCTGGCATAGCCAATAATCAAGCTACCAAACACTGTGCCAATGCCAGCCCCTGATCCAGCCACACCAACTGTGGCGGCCCCAGCACCAATAAACTTGGCTGCTGTGTCGACGTCCCGGGAAATCACACTGGTCTGGAATTCCCGTCTGGCCACCTGGAGAGGGGAGCTGTTGCAGGACGGCTGGAAGGAAAGGAGGCAGTCAGTCAGTCAGGGAGAGCGGAAAGGAGGCAGTCAGTCAGTCAGTCAGGGAGAGCGGAAACGAGGCAGTCAGTCAGGGAGAGCGGGAGCAGGAGGCAGCTGGTAGGCGGCGGCTCCACGCTCACCCCACCCACCTGAGCTAGGAAGCGGCTGGCACTCAGACTCAGAGGGCAGAGTGCTGTGTGTGCAGGGAGAGCGCCAGTCCCAGGGTGTTCTCAGACTGTCATTTCAGTCTTGGAATTACAAGGGTGTCACAGATCCTCTAATTCTCCTAAAAGCACCTCAGTGTCTAGGGACATTCTGAGGGGCCTGACTTCCTTACCTGTTTAGATGGGGCCTCTGGTCTACTCAGGAGGGAGGCAGACACAGGCCTGATTAGACCCCTGGTACAGGAGCGGATCTGTAAAATTAGAAAGATATATTGCTCCAAATCAGACCAAGAACAAAACAAAACAAAACGACCACCAAAGTGGCAGGAGTGTGTCACAATCAGTCCAATCAATTTCAAGGTCAATTAACTTATCCTTATTTTTCTCAGGTAGGCCTGCATTGGAGACAGTTATGCTGATAGTCTGTAGGAGCCCACAGTGGCAGCAATCACCATTTGCTATAATGTACCAGGCTGGGGAGCACTCAGAAGACCCTGGGGTCAATCCTCAGAAGCAAACTCAAACCAAACCAGGTACCAAAGTTCATCTCCAAGGGCACAGTCTTAATCAGTTTCCCAGAATAGAGTAAGACTCAAACATCCAATCAGTTGTTGAGGTTACAAAAGGCACCAAGGGGAGAGATTTACTAAAATGCATTCACAGCAACACATATCCTTCATGCAGTAGGCTAGAAAGTCTGGTTTGACTCAGAACAGCCATCTTAGAAAAGCTCCCAGTGACACGAATTTCTGGACATTTTATTCAGTGCAATGACTCTCAGGCTTGTCAGGACATTGGAATCACCTGGGGAGTTCTACCAAAATTGCTTGGGGGGTTCCACCTTCATTCTCACAGTCTGATACAGTTGGTCTTAGGTGCAGTCGGAGCATTAGGCTTTCCAGATGAACTGAACTTGCAGTCAAGGTTGAGAAAAACTGCTTTCCGTTTGTCTGGCTACAGCCAACCCAGGACTATGATAAAAGGTCAGCTCTAGCTTATCTGAGGACGTTCAAAAAGTCACGATGGCTGGCTTTACAGGCCTGAATAAACATAGGTTACCTGCAACACATCCTATACCCTCCCCCAAAAGCCATCGTCATCATCACGGAATGCCAGCCCCTTAGTCCATTCATTAAACAAGATTGCTCCCAAACCATACCCGGCACTATAGGGAAATCCAGAGCCTCTGCTTACCAGAACTGGAGAAATGAGCAGCGCCTTGGTGGTCTGCATTTTTCAATCTGCAAGAAGAAGGGGGTGAAAAAAAAAACACGTTAATTCCTATGAAAGCCCGGGTGTCTGCTTATACTGGCAACCTCCTGTCGTTCCAGTCCACCTTCAATCGTTCTCCCCAACCCTCTTCCTATACCCCAGCTAAGGAGGGCATTAGAGGTCAGAAGGACAGAGCAGATTCCGGGGTCAACCACTTTCTGCGCAGCGGGTCTGCAGAAGGACAGCAACCAAGATCGGAAGTAAAAGGAGGTGGCTCGGGCCCCAAGAGGGAAATGTTGCGAAAAGGAATGGTCTCCCGGGAAGACTGGAAGCAGAAACTGGCAGACGTCGTGCAGGATCCTGCCCAAGTTACATAGCTGTCCCCTACTCTCCCCAGCGGCCGTTTATCGCTCATTACCGTTGGTAATTAACATTAATTGATAAGGCTTAAAGACTCTAGTCCTCCTTCCCTATCCCTGGAGGCAAATGGTGCTCCACGTGGCACAGCCCACGGCCTTGCGGACCCCTGTCTCCCGTCCCCAAGTCACCTGCACTCCCACTCCCCTGCAGCCCCTGCTCGGCCCACAGCACACTCTCTGCTCAAGGTGACTGACTCACCTCCCAGCTTTAGCCCTTGGTCTCAGCGCTCAGCTCCCCCACCCACGTGTTCGGGGTCCCTTCACTCCCATTGGCCGTTATCTCCCCACGTTCCAATTGGCTGACGTCATCAACTCCATCTTTCTTATTGGTCTTTTTCAGCTTCTTCCTCTCACTCCACAGGAGCTTCGTGGCAATTCCCGCCTCCTTGCGGATAAAGGCGGGTTCTTTTACCGAGATCGGGGTTACGATTGGTCGAATCCTGAAATGCTTGACCATAGAGTCGACGAGACTCAGAGGTTCTACAACCTTCAACACAAAATGGCGACCAAGGTGCAAGCGGAAGAAAAAAGCGTGGGAGTGACAACCGGCCGCTTGACGCAGGTGGACACGTGATATGGGCTCCAAGGCTTCATTCGGCCGCTTGGACCTTGGAGCGCGTTGCATGTTGGGCCTTGTAGTCCAGTCCGAGGACTCAAGGACCACCGACATCCCGCGAGACGTTGCTTCCTGGCGGGGGGAGAGCCGACGCCTTTACATTACGTTCCACCATAGTGATTTGTAGAAATCCCCGTTTTCGTCCAAGAATTAAGGCTGGTTGGAAAATTTCTAAGTAGTGAGCGTGCTCTTGTGGGCCTGTCAGTAGTCAATCAACATGGACTCACAAATTGAATGGTGAAAGAAAGAGCAACAACAAAACACAATTAAAGACAGGCTTGCTATTTCATACCCGAAATCTTAGCACTTGGCAGGTGCTTAGGAGACAGGAAAGTCAGGAGTTCAAGGCCAGACTAAGCTTCAGGAGTTTAGGTCAAAAAACCAAGGTGGGGCCAGACTATTGTGTTTGGAGTGGGGGTGGGCGGGAACTCTAAAACGAAAACAATAATTGGTAGAAGGAAGCGTGCAAAGAAGTCAAGTGGTGTATGCTTGTAATTCCAGATAACAGAAGAGTAAGGCAGGAAGACCGTGCTCTAGAACCAGGCCAGTCTGGATTAAGTAGCAAAACCTTGCTTAAAACAACGACAAGCCGGGAGTGGTGGCGCACGCCTTTAATTCCAGCACTTGGGAGGCAGAGGCAGGTGGATTTCTGAGTTCGAGGCCAGCCTGGTCTACAGAGTGAGTTCCAGGACAGCCAGGGCTACACAGAGAAACCCTGTCTCAAAAAACCAAAAAAAACAAAAACAAACAAACAAAAAAAACCCCCAAAAAACCACCACCACCACCAACAACAACGACAAAACAAACAACACAACCAGATGTTTACGCACACAAGCAGGAAGGGTAGGAACAGAAAAATAGGAAAAATAGGACTGCAGTAACCACTCAGCTATTATGAATTACAAATCCTTCCTGGAAAGCAGTTTGGCAATATTTTTTATTTGAAATGCTATGAATGAGCCATCCTCTTTGACCCAGAAATTCTTGAGTAACTGAGAACCTTTAAATGCTCCACCCTCTTTGAGCCAGTATTAACACTTACAGGAACCTGCACTAAATATATAATGTCACGCAAAGGTTCTGATAAAAAAGAATGAGCATTGAAGACCTTTTGTCGTTGTTTCTGTTTATTTGAGACAGGGTCTCTCTTCGCAGTCCTGGTTGTCCTAGAACTCATAGAGATCTTCCAGTCTCTCAATTGCTGAGATTAAAGGCATTTGCCACCAAGTCCTGTGCAGAACGTACTAAATGGGAAAAGTAAATGTCACACTGATAGTAAATGCTTTTATATATATATATATATATACATATCTTTAAAGGCATATAGGCGTCTTGCCTGAATGTGTACCACATATGTGCCTGATGCCCTCGGAGTCCAAAAGAGGGCATTGGATTCCATGATACTGGAGTTAGAGATATTTGTGAATCACCTCGTGGGTGCTGAGTCTCAAAGGCAAGTCCTCTGGAAGAACAGGCGTGCTCTTAACTGATGAGCCATCTCTTCAGCCCTAATTAGTTTAGTTTAGTTTGTTACCATATTTGAAAGTTTGGGCTTGTGTGTGCCACAGTGCCAGTGTGGCAACCAGAGGCCAACTTTCAGTTTACCCCTTCCACGGTAGGTTCCAGGGATCGAACTCAGATTGTGGTCTGCCTTGCAAGGTAATTGCACTGACCCATCTTACTGGCTCTAAATAAGACAGGTATTATAGTCCATTTCTAAAAATAAGCAGGAACAGGAACCGGAGGGATGGCTCAGTAGTTGAGAACACTTGCTGCTCTTCCAGAGGACAAAAGTGTGGTTCCCAGCAACCATGTCAGGTAGCTCACAGCCCTTTGCAACACTATCTCCATCTCTAGGGGACCCAAAGTCTATGGTCTCTGCAGGCCCCCACACTCACACTTATGTCCACATGTAGACGCACAAGCGTTCATTATAATGAACTCTTTAAAAATAAGCAAGAATAAACACCAGATAAAATAAAATCATGAGGCTTTTCTTTTTTCTTTTTTGGACAGGGTCTCATATAGCCTAGGGTGGCTTTCAATTCTATACAGGTTCTGGTTGAACTTTTAATCTTCCTGCCTCCAACCTCCAAGTTCTGGAATTACAGGCGTGCAACATCATGCCCAGTTTAAGAATATTTTCATTTATTCTTTTTTTTTTCTTTCAGATGAGATGTTGCTACGTAACCCTGACTGGCTAGGAACTTGCTATGCAGATTAGGCTGTTGTTGAAGTCAGAGTGATCCTGCTGCCTCTGTGCTGGGATTACAGGTGTGATTCTATGGAGAAAACTTTCAGGGCTAGAGAGATGACACAGGGGTTTAGAACACTAGAGGACCAGAGTTTGGTTCCCATCATCTATGTAGGGTTGCTCACAACAGCTTGTAACTGGAGTTCTAGGGGATTCCATACCCTCTTCGGGATGCCAAGGGCACCCGCACATACTCTGCCCCCACTCCCATGCCACATACACACAATTAAAAACTAGGCTAGTGAGACGACTCAGCAGCTAAAGGCCCTGACCACCAAGTTTTACAATCTAAGTTCCATTCCTAGGACCCACTTAGTGGAATGAGAACAGACCCACAAGTCGTCCTCTGCTTACTACCCCCTCCTCCACTCAGCTAGTTTACCTCCAGGAACACAATAAATGAATAAATGTAATAAAACAGTAAAACAATTCTTTTCTGATCCAGGGTCTTTCTATGTAGCCCTGGCTAGCCTGGAACTCCATATGTAGTCCAGGCTAGCATTGAACTTACGGAACTCTAACTGATTCCAGCTTCCTAAGAACTGGGATTAAAGAAGGCATGGCCACAAGGTACAAGGTATGACTAAAATTAAATGCAAAGGAGACTCATTAGCACAATACATAGTGCTTCTGTCTCATATAGTTTAGTTTAAAAGAAAAGATGAGGGTCTTCCGAAGATGTCTTGGCAGTTAAGAGCATTGGCCGCTTTTCAGAAAGACCCAGATTTGGTTCCCAGTACCCACATGATGGCTCCCATAGTCTGTAACCCTAGGGAATATGACACCCTTGTTCTGGCCTCAGGGCACTGCATGCATGTGGTACACATGCATTCCTGAACTAAAACACACATAAAATAAAAATATTTTTTAAACTGGCAAAATAAAAATTAAACGTAAGTTATTTTTTCAAACACCAAGAAAAAGTTCATGATTTAAAAAAAAATACGAAAGGGTTGGAGAGATGGCTCAGCGGTTAAGAGCACTGACTGCTCTTCCAGAGGTCCTGAGTTCAATTCCCAGCAACCACATGGTGACTCACAACCATCTCCAATGGGCATCTGATCCCGTCTTGTGGTGTATCTGAAGACAGCGACAGTACACCACATACATGAAATAAAAATAAATCTTTAAAAAAATATGAAAGATGCAAAATGAGAAACTGGGTTTGCTGGCATCATTCTTCAAAGTAAACATTTGGGGAGGCAGAGATAGGAAAGTCACTGCAAATTGGAGGCCAGTGTGGTCTACATCGAAAGTTTGAGACCAGCCAGGACTATATATATATATAATAAGGAAGAAAAACATGAACCAAACAACAAAAGATCAGAGAGATGTCGGGAACTGGGGTGAGAGGTCAGTCAGGAAAGTGTTTGCTTTATAAGCATGAGGACCTGAGTTTGATTCCCAGAGCCTTTGGTGGCATGGCTTGGAATTAGAGTGCTGGCTATTGTGGGTGTGGCTGGGGTAAGGGGTGGGGTGGGGGTGATCTCTGGAGTTCTCTGGCTGACCAGACCAGTCTGCTTGGCAAGTTCCAGGCCAGTGAGAGACCATGTCTAATAGAAAAGTAGAAAGCTTGTAGAAAGGACAGATTGTCCTCTAGCCTAAAAATCATGCACAGTCATACGCACACATGCATGTGTATACGCACCCACAAACAAGTATAGACACATAAAAATATATATGGTTAAAAGATCAGAAGAGAGTGTGTTTTTCCTTTATTATCAACTTGACTCAAGCTGGTGTCACTTAGGAAGAGGGAAACTCATCTGAAGAGTTACCTCCATCAGATTGGCCTGTGGGCAAGTCTATGGGACATCTTCCTGACTGCCCATTGATGTGGTGCGTGGACCCCTGAGCAGGTGGTCTTGGAGTATGGAAGAGCTATGGGGAGGGGGAAGATAAGCAGAAAGCAGTGTTCCTGCGTGGCCTCTGCTTCAGTCCCTGCCTCAAGCTTCCCACCCTGGCTTTTCTGTAGACTGTAAGATAAAATAAACCCTTCCCAAGCTGCTTTTTGGTTATGTTGCTTATCACAGCTATAGAGAGCAAACTAGAACAGTATGCACTATGTTATTTTTTTAAAATATTAAACAATGTTTATTTTAAAAAATATTTTTAAATATTGATTTATTTTACATGTATAAGTGTTTTGCTTGCATGTCTGCATGTGCACCGCGGGCGTGGCTAGAGCCCACAGAGGTAAGACGGTGAAGGGTCCCCTGGAATTGGATTCAGGGATGTTTGTGAGCCACCATGTGGATGCTAGGAACGAAACCCGGTTCTTTTATTTTTTTGGTTTTTTTTGAGAGACAGGGTTTCTCTGTGTAGCCCTGGCTATCCTGGAATTCACTCTGTAGACCAGGCTGGCCTTGAACTCAGAAATCCACCTGACTCTGCCTCCCAAGTGCTGAAATTACAGGCCTGTGCCACCACTACCCGGCAGGAAACCGGGTTCTTAGCAAGAGCAGTTAGTGTTCTTATCTGCTGAGCCATCTCTCCAGCAGCAATAGTATTCGCTCTTGTCTTTTTATTATTTTTAAAAATACTTGGTTTTGCCGGGCAGTGGTGGGTGGCACATGCCTCTAATTCCAGCACTTGGGAGGCAGAGGCAGGCAGATTTCTGAGTTCGAGGCTAGCCTGGTCTACAGTGAGTTCCAGGACAGCCAGGGCTACACAGAGAAACCCTGTCTCGAAAAAACCAAAACAAAAAACTTGGTTTTATTTTATGTACATTGGTGCTCTGCCTGATTGTGTCTGTGTAGGGTGTCAGATCTTCTGGAACTGGAGTTAGAGACAGTTGTGAGCTGCCACGTAGGTGCTGGCAATTGAACCCAGGTCTTTTGAAAGAGCAGTCAGTTCCCTTAGCCACTGAGCTATTTCTGCAGCACATACTTATTCTTATCTTATGTGTATGGATATGTGCCCTGCTTGACTACGATCCATGTTTGTGCAGTGCCCTGAGAGGCCAAAGATAGCAATGGGTATTCTGGAATTGGAGTTACAGACAGTTAGGAGCTGTCTGCCAGCACCCATAGGGCAGACAGTTAACATTGTCTATAACTACACTTCCGGAGGTGTTGGGAATTGAACCTGAGTCTTCTGGAAGAGCAGTCAGTACTCTTAATTGCTGAGCCCTCTTTCCAACCCTCAGATTGTGTTTGTTTATTTTGTTTGTTTTGGAGACAGGTCTGGCTGGTCTTGAACTCACAGGGATCTGCCTGCCTCTCCATCTGCTTCCTCATTGCTGGGATTAAAGGCATGCACCACCATACCTCACCTCAAAAAGAATCCTTTTACATTTTTTTTTAATTTGCACTCGTGCACTCAATGTGTGTGTGTTTAAATAAATACCACATGTGTGCAGGTACCCAAGGATGCCACCAGAGAGGGTGTGGGATCCCTCTGAGTTGGAATTACAGGTGGTTGTGAGCAGCCCAAATTCCAAATAGTTAATTAATTTCTTAAATTTATTTTTTAAAGATGTGTTTATTTTTTATTTTCTTTGAAGTCCCCTGAGGTGGCCCACTATTCTCAGAGGTACTGCAATACCAGGTCAATGCCTAGAGTGGACGGAGCAAGCTCCTATTCCAACTCCTACTTCCAAAAATCCATTTAATATATTGTCCTCGGATAGAGGACGTATCAGATATTAAACTGATAAGAACAGATACTACACTTGATCTTAGCCAAAAGGCCGAGAAGCAATTAAAGATGTGTTTATTGCATTGTTATATATGTATGAGTGTTTTGCCTGCATGTATATCTGTGCACCATGTATATGTAGTGGTGACTGCAAGGGCCTTGGATTCCCTGAAACTGAAGTTAAAGATGGTTGTGAGTTACTAAATCAAACCCAGTTCCTCTGGAGGACTGTTTTAGTCAGGGTTTCTATTCCTGCACAAAACATCATGACCAAGAAGCAAGTTGGGGAGGAAAGGGTTTATTCAGCTTACACTTCCACACTGCTGTTAATCACCAAAGGAAGTCAGGACTGGAAGTGACACAGGGCAGGAACTCAGAGGCAGGAGCTGATGCAGAGACCATGGAGGAGTACTACTTACTGGCTTGCTTCCCCTGGCTTGCTCAGCTTGCTTTCTTATAGAACCCAGGACTACCAGCCCAGGGATGGCACCACCCACAAGGGGCCCTCCCACCCTTTGATCACTAATTGAGAAAATGCCTTCCAGCTGGATCTCATGGAGGCATTTCCTCAAGGGAGACTCCTTTCTCTGTGATAACTCCAGCTTGTGTCAAGTTGACACACAAAACTAACCAGTACAAAGACCAGCAAGTGCTCTCAACCAATGAACCAACTCCTCATCCCTCCTAACAGTTAATTCTTTATTATACAGTAAGCCTGAATAATGTTTATACGAGTGTGATTAAACTTCTATTAAAGATATTTAAACTTGCTTAGGCTGGTGTGCTGACTCATGCCTGAAAATCCTAGTAGTCAGGAAGCTGAGGGAGGAAGATTGACATGAATTTTAGGGTAGCCTGGGCTGCAGAAAGGCATCCTGTTGTAAACTAAATGAAAATGAATCTGAGCCGGGCAGTGGTGGCGGACACCTTTAATCCCAGCACTTGAGAGGCAGAGGCAGGCGGATTTCTGAGTTTGAGGCCAGCCTGGTCTACGAGTGAGTTCCAGGACAGCCAGGGCTACACAGAGAAACCCTGTCTCGAAAAACCAAAAAAAAAAAAAAAAAAAAAAAGGAAAGAAAAGAAAAGAAAATGAATCTGAAACGTCAAAACTCTGGCTTCCTATAAAGACTTTACGATGGCTGCTCACAACTCTCTGCAACTCCAGCCCCAGGGAATCTGATGCCCTCTTCTTAGCTCCCCAGAAGCTTTGAGTTCCGGCTCCAGAAAGGCGTAAACATCCTTATGGCCAACACCTCTGATCCTACCATTGCACTATAGAGGCAGGGGGATCAGAAGTCAAAGTTCCTTGACTACTTCTTGGGTTCAAAGTTGAGCTACATGAGTACCTGTCTCCAGAAAGCGAACTTAAGGGCAGGACAGGGAGTGGGAGATGGACAGAAAATGTCCGTTTAAAATTAGCACAGGAGTCTGAGTTGGGGGATGAGATATAGTGCTGCCACACCCCTTCCTTGCCTTGTCTGCCCGGGAGGTGATCTTCCCCTGGTCCAACTTGTCCATCAGTACAAGCTAGCAGCGAGTCAGTTATTTAATAGCTTAAGTTATCAGTTCCAAATCCAGTTACCAAAGTACCTGTTTATGGTTTCAGGCATCTACTGGCGTCTTGGAATCCATCCACTACAGATAAGGTCGCTTGGAGAGTGTGTGCTTTAACCGACCTCTTCCTCAAACCTCCAGATTGGCCTTGGCTTTGAACTCACAGAAATCCTCCTGCCTCTCCCTCCTGAGCACTATGGGTGCATGTGGTGGTCAAGGATAGTTCTCTTCTCATTCTGTAGCCAAGGCTGGTCTTGAACTTCCAGGGATGACCTGATTGGCAACAAATTCCTTTACCCTCTGGGCTCACTAGCCCTGTGTGTATTATTTTAGTCTGTTCAAGCTGCTATAAGAAACTTATTCTCACCAGTTATAGTGGTGCATGCCTTTAATCCCAGTGCTTGGCAGGCAGAGACAGGTGGATCTCTTTGAGTTTGAGGCCAGCCTGGTCTATAAAGCAAGTTTCAGGACGACCAGGGCTTTTAAACAGAGAAATTCTGACTTGAAAAAACACAAACTAAAACAAAAGGAAGGAAGGAAGGAAGGGAGGGAGGGAGGGAGGGAGGGAGGGAGGGAGGAAGGAAGGAAGAAAAGAAGGAAGGAAGGAAGGAACTTATTCTCACAGCTCTAGAAGCTGGGAAGCACCCATAGGCTCAGTCATCGCTCTCTAGCTCTCTACGTTCAAGATAATTTCTCTTTGCCTGTCTTAGTCACTGTTCTGTTGATGTGAAGAGATTCCAAGACCAAGGCAAACTCTAAGAAAAGCATTTAATTGGGGGCTTGCTTACAGTGTCAGAGGGCCAGTCTGTAGCTGTGCATGGTGTCAGGCAGGCATGGTCCTGAAACAGTAGCTGAGAGTTTCCATCTGATCCAGAGGCTCAGACAGAGAACAAAAAGATTGGGCCTGGGGTGGGTATTTGAAACCTTAAAGCTTGTCCACAACGCCACCATGAAAGGTCACATTCCCTGATCTTTCCAAAATAGTTCCATCAACTCGGGACCAAACATTCATATATATGAGCCTATGGGGACCATTCTCTTTCAAGCTACCACAGTACTGACTGACTCTTCATGGGGTGGAAGGGAATGAGGCGGCCTTCCAACTTCATTTCCTTCCTTCTTTCCTTCCTTCTTTTTTTTTTGCATTTAAGATAAAGTTATTTATTAATCTTCTCTGTCCCTTCTTCCTATATATTTTTTATTTGTTTGTTTATTTATTTTGTTTTATTGAGATAGCGTTTCTCTGTGTAGCCCTGGCTGTCCTGGAACTCACTCTGTAGACCAGGCTGGTCTCAATCTCAGAGGAACTGAGAGATCCACCTGTTTCTGCTTCCCAAGTGCTGGGATTAAAGGTGTGCACCGCCGCTGCCTGGCTTTTTTTTTTAAGATTTATTTATTTTTTAAGATTTTTTTTTTAAGATTTATTTATCTATTTTAAGATTTATTTATTTATTTAATGTAAGTACACTGTTGCTATCTTCAGACACTCCAGAAGAGGGCGTCAGATCTCATTACAGATGGTGTGAGCCACCATGTGGTTGCTGGGATTTGAACTCAGAACCTTCGGAAGAGCAGTCAGTGCTCTTAACGGCAGAGTCATTTATTTCTCCAGCCCTGTTTTTTTTTTTTTAAGACAGGGTTTCTCTGTGTAGCCTTGACTACCCTGGAACTCAGTAGACCAAGGCTGGCCTCAAACTCAGAGATCTGCCTGCCTCTGCCTCCAAGAGCTGGGATTAAAGATGCCACTACCTCCACCCCGCCCTTCCTAGTCTTTTGAGACAGGGCCTCACTATGGACTGCGGGTTGGCTGATCTTGAGCTGGGGAAATCCTCTTGCCTTGGCATTACAGGTGTGTGAGCTGCTGAGCTTACATGGACCCTGCTGCTGCTTCCGTTTCACTTCTGGGCAGCCTCCGCCTTTGTCTTCGGAACCATTCGTTCTCCAGTGTGGATCACGTTCCGTGTGGCAGAGAGGTTCGTGTGTGAGTTAGCCCTACCCTGAGCTCTGTAAGGATGGAGCATATCGTGAGCTCATTGCTTATCTGTGGGTGTTCAATGCAGCAGTGCTCTCTCTGTGTCGGAGAGGAGTTTGAGGCAGGGTCTCATTCTGTATCCTGATCTAGGACTCACTCTATATCCCAGGCTGGTCTTGAACTCACAGCAATCCCCCTGCCTCATCCTCCCCATTTCTGGGGTTACAGGTGTGCATCACTACACTCAGATAACTCATTCTATTTCATTCAGAGCTGATACTCTGTATTATTTTTATTCTTCTATGTTTAGTGAAACTTGATTTATGGCCCAATATGCCACCACCGGATTGATCCCCCATGTGACTGAGAACTTAAGCTTCACTGTTAGTTGCTGGTTTGTTCTCTAAGTATATTAGTGACTTTTCTCAGTGTTGACACAGAATACCCAACAAAAACAACTCGAGGAAAGACAAGTTAAATTTTGCTCACAGTTTGCAGGTACTGACAATCACAACAGAGACAGCATCACCATAGGAGCTGGAGGTGACTGGTCACATTGTATCAAGTCAAGCAGCAGGGAGTAAACTTGCGAACACCCCTTTCTTCTTTTTACTCAGTCTGGGATTCCTTCTAGTGAAAAGTACTGCTAACATTAAAGCTGGGTTTTCCCACCTAGGAACCTAATCTGGAATCTCTTTCACAAACATGCCTAGGGAGTTTGTCTTTTAAATGATTCCTGGTTCTCTCAAGTTGACAATCAATTGTAACCATCATAATCTAGTAACTATTGGGTCTTATTTTGCTTATATATTTGTTTGAGACAGCTTTGGCTGGCCTAAAGCTTGTCCTGTAGACCAGGCTGGCCTCAAACTTAGAGAGATCCTCTTGCCTCCCTCTCCAAAGTATCGGAATCAAAGGTATGCACCACCACACTTGGCTTCTATTGGGTCCTTATGGATAGTGTTCAAGCTTTCTACTTCCTTGTCGATTATCTACCTAGTTTTATTTCTGTATTGGAGTACTGATGTCATATGGTGGTACACATTTCTAGTCACAGCTACAAAGAGGCTGAGACAGGAGGATTATATGAGTCTAAGAATCCATGGCTAGCTTAACCAACACAATGAGACATCGTCAACAGAAAGAACAGCCAGGCGTGGTCACACACACTATTATCTTGGCCCTTGGAAGGTAGAGGCAGAAGAATCACAGGGTTTTTTTGTTTCATCATTTATTGTTGTGTTTATGGGTGTTTTGCCTGCATGGATGTCTGTGCATCACAGAGGCCAGAAGAGGGTACCTGGTACTCTGGGTTTACAGATGTAGTGAGTCACAATGTGGGTGCTGGGAATCAAGCCAGGGTCCTCTGAGAAAGGAGCCAGTACTCCTAACTAACTGATGAGCTATTTCTCCAGCCCTGAGAATTGCATTAATTCATTAATCAATCAATTAATTAATTTCTTCATCATTCACTTATGCATTTCTATGCATTTTTTTGAGACAGAGTTTCTCTGTGTAGCCTTGGCTGTCATGGAACTCACACTCCGGAGGGAAAGGCAGGAGAACCTTGGAGTTCAAGGCCAGCTTAGTCTACAGAGTGAATTCTAGGACAGCCAGGATTACACAGAGAAACCCTGTCTAGAAAAAATAAATAGATAGATAGATAGATAGATAGATAGATAAATTTCTTATCCCATCCCATTGTCTACTAACATTTCTTTCCCCTGTATGCTTTGTTCTGGCTCCTAGTCCCTTACTCTTTACAAAAGTGCTTCTCAACCGTCCTAATGCTGCAATCCCTTGACACAGAGTCTCATGTTATGATGACCCCACTCGTGACTTTTCATTGCTACTCCATAACTGTAATTTTGCTACCATTATGAATTATAATGTAAATGTCTGATATGTAGGATATCTAATATGTGACCCTCTGTGAAAGGGTCATTTGAACACCAAAGGAATCAAGACCCACAGGCTGAGAACTGATGCTTTACAACCATGGGACTCACTCAATAGTTTTCTTTAGGTCTTGCTCAAAAGCTTGTGCCTATTTAATATGGCAGCCACCCAACCTCTATTATCCCTAATCTTCTTACACTGCTTTTATTTATTTATTGTAAAAGGTAAGCTAGTTTTGGAGGGAGTGCATTTTAGTTGGTAGAATGCTTACCTAGCATGCACGAAACCCTGGATTCAATGCTCAGCACCTCAAGTACTGTGTGTGGTGACAGGCCACATCAGGAATTCAGTGGCTCTGTAGAAGCAGAAGGTTCAAGGTTATCCAGGGCTACTTCATGATTTTTGAAGCCAGCTTGGGCTAGAGACCTTATTTCCAAAAGAAGAGCGGTAGAATGGGAATTTCTGGTTTCCTTGGAGACTCAGTTGTGCTATGTGATATTTTTCTGCAAACTCTCCCATGAGAAGATGTTTTGCTGAAGCAGACATGTGAGAGGATGGTTTGCTGAGAACGGACACGTGGTGGTGTTTTCTGGAAGCTGCCTGGTGAAAGGGCATGTGATGTTTTGCTGAGCGGATGCTTGAAAGGATACATGATGTTCGGAAAGTTGGTTCGCCTTGCTTTCCTCCCTGATCTTTGCTTGTCATGACTTCATAGAGAGAAATGCACCAAACAACTTCTGGTGGTGTTCTGACTGCTTCTTGCTGCTTCCATGGACGCGTGCCTATCAGTGGAGACTCGAAGTTTCTTCTGCATCAAGTTGCAACTGCTGATTCATGTTTGCTGTTTTGCTAGTGAACTGGACTGCAGACAACGAAGATTGGAATCGCCTCGCCTCAAAGAACAACTTCTAAACCCCCATTTCCTATTAACCTTCTTTTCCCCTAGCTCTGGTGGGTGGTGGGCTAGAAGGGAGGTTGAAGCGTTAAAGAACCATAATTAAAGTAGGTTTTGAAAAATCTAAGCCTACAAAGGGGCTGGAGAGATGGCTTCATTGTTAAGAGCATTGACTGCTCTTCTGGAGGATCCAGCACCCACACCGTGGCTCACTAGATCTGAAATTCCAATTGCAGGGTATCTGATGCCCTCTTCTGGCCTCTGAGGGAATCAGGCACATGTGTGGTATACAGACATGCAACTAAAATACTCTGTGTGTGTGTGTGAATTTATTTTTATGTATATATTTTTTGAGATAAGGTGTCTCTGCATAACCCTGGATGTCCTGGAACTCCCTCTGTAGAGCAGACTTGTCTTGAATTCAGAGATCCACCTGTCTCTGCCTCCTAAATTCTGCGATTAAAGGCCTGTACCACTTCAACAGACTTTGTGTGTAATTTTATAACATTATGCCTATGGGTAGTTTTGCCTACAGAAATGTCTATGTATTCCATGCATGTCTGGCGTCTGAGGGGGCTATGAAAGAGCATCGGGTGCCCTGGGACTTGAGCGGCAGCGGTTAGAGCTGCCAGGTGGTTGCTGGGAGTGGAACAGGGTCTTCTGGGAAAGCAGTCAGTGCTCTCAGCTCCTGAGCCTCTCTCTACTTTTGCTTTGGTTGTTTGTTTGTTTTAAATGAACTCCGTTCAACATGCGGCTAAGAGCTGTAGGCATGGTGATCGTTCAGTTTCCATCCAGGACAAGTGGAGGAGGTGCATATTTAATATATCAATGAGGACCTGGGCCTCCAGGTTCTCCCAGCATCCCTCAGTCCTTACCGGTTACAGGGGAGGGCTGACATACTCTGCCCTCTACCCTGAACTTTCCAGCCCAGGAAAGAGCCCTTCCCCCACAGGCTCTTCTCTACACAGTCCCGACATTTTGGTTGCCTCCCCTCTTTTGTTCCTTTTGTACTTCTGGCTGCTGTACTTGGTTCCGCCCTCTCCCTCCTCCCTTCCCCACGTGGTTCAGGGTCAGGACCACTCTGGACTCTCCCAGACGTCTCTGCCTCTGGCTATGCGCTCCAGTGTATCTATAAACTCCTCTGCCATGCCTAGGAGCAGTCATGCCCTTTCCTTTCCTTTTTATTTTATTTTTTCCCATTCAATAATGATTCCTCCTTCCGGTCTGCATTATTATTTCGCTCAGAGCACCGCCTGTAGCTTCTCGCATGGGCATCTATACAGCGAACAAACACAATTACTTGTAGTGTCTGCCATTTGTCCTCTTGAGCTTGCTTACATTTTAAGCTGCTCAAGTGTGGGATTGTTGCGTGTTGCACAAGCCATGCTTAAAATAGCTTCTGGCACAGGCGAGGTGCTCACTCAGCAAAAACCAACTGAATGAACAAATCGAGGCCCTCACTCCAAGGATTAAGATCCTGCAGCTTTGTTTTTTTTGAGACAGGGTTTCTCTGTGTAGCCCTGGCTGTCCTGGAACTCACTCTGTAGACCAGGCTGGCCTCGAACTCAGAAATCCGCCTGCCTCTGCCTCCCAAGTGCTGGGATTAAAGGCTGCGCCACCACCGCCCGGCTGATCCTGCAGCTTTGTAATCAGCATTCTGACTTCATCCTTGGGCGCAGCAGAAGTTTTGTTGGGTGGGTTTCTTCATCTAGTGGTCCTTTCCCCTGCTAGGTGTGTCTTGTTGTGAACTACGAGGTATGTTCTATTCTCCTCACAGGCCCTTGCAAGTCTGCCATTCTGTAGAGGTGTTCCTCTCACCCAGAATAGCTTTTCTCTGCAGAGAAGCCTGGAAATGTCACGGACACACTTTGAGGTGCAGACTGAGCGCTAGTACCCCTGAAATGACTACTCCAGTTACCCTGGTGCTCCCAGCAGGCTTGGTGCACACATTCAGCCCAGCAGCCATTGCAACAAACTGTACCGAAGTGCCTATCTATGTGTCTTAGCGTGTTTGACCTCATGTGCACTGACGGCTCTTCCAGAGGTCCTGAGTCCAATTCCTAGCAACCGCATGGTTGCTCACAACTGTCTGTAATGGAATACAATGTCCTCTTCTGGTGTGTCTGAAGACATCGCCAGTGTGCTTACATAAAATAAATAAATCTTTAAAAAGAAAAAAAAAAAAGACAACCAAGGAACACAGGAGGATCTCAACTTCCCCACCTGTACCTTCCTGGAGCAACCTCTAGAGGGCAGCCTCATACCGTGTTTGCCTTTTCTACCACAGTCGTCCTGAATAGATGGATGCTTGCATGAATTGGTAGGTGGATGGGTGGGCGGATAAATGGATAAGTCAGTGGGGTGGGTACAGTCCACTTGGGTTTTGTGGTTAGCAAATTCTGGGAAAGGAATCTAACGCAGCTACTTTAGCAATGACAGTGCTATTGACCCACTCGTTGACTTCATAGTGTTAGGTTTGGGGACCATGATCGAAACCTGGAAAAGTTATTGGTTTCAAAATGGAAAAAAAAAAGTCACATTATATTATTAAACAAAGATTAAATAAATAATTCTATTATCCAACCAGCTGCAATTCCATTTGTATAAAGCTTGTGTATAAGCTACATTGCATGTGGGATGTGTGTCTCATTTATTTAGAAGTGTCAATCCAATCTGAGGTGCCCCAAATGAAGCAGAATGAGTTAAACTGCAGACTCGCACCAGAGTCTTAACACCTTTGGAGTTAAAGACAGTCTGAGGCTTGAGTTTATCTCCTCCTCCCAGGAGGGCAACAGCCAAACTTCCAGCATTTGGTGACAGAGACTCTGCCCTCTATCTTCCTTGACCTCAGGCTAGGGCTGGGAGGGATTTTAACAGGGGCTCAATGCCAAGGAGGGACTGAGGAGGCTCTGTCATCTGGGACTCCTGGCTCAGGAGCTGGGATGGAGACTGGATGAGGACAGAGATACCCACTGCCCCTTAGCAGGTGTCCACACTCATTTGTCCTTTTTTCTTCCAAATGAGATGATGATATGTCATGAAGAGCTCAGTACATGCCAATACCTCAATGTTAGAGCCCTCTCTCAGTCCACAAAACTGAAACTAAAATGCTTCCTGGGTTTGTTTGGTTTTGTTTTTGGAAATGCTGGGTGAACCCAGAGTCTTTTGTTGTTGTTGTTGTTTGTTTGGTTGGTTTTTGGTTTTTCGAGACAGGGTTTCTCAGTGTAGCCCTGGCTGTCTTGGAACTCACTCTGTAGACCAGGCTGGCCTCGAACTGAGAAATCCGCCTGCCTCTGCCTCCCAAGTGCTGGGATTAAAGGCTTGTGCCACCATGGCCAGGCTGAAGCCAGAGTCTTATGCATGCTGGGAAAACACTCAACTGTTGAGTGGTTTCTTTTCTTAAACAAAACAAAATATAACAAAACCAAACAAGGCTCTGGAGAGATGGCTCAGTGGTTAAGAGCACTGACTGCTCTTCCAGAGGTCCTGAGTTCAATTCCCAGGAACCACATGGCGGCTCACAACCATCTATAATGAGATCTGCTGCCCTCTTCTGGTGTGTCTGAAGACAGTGACTGTGTACTCATATAAATAAAATCAATAAACGTCTTTAAAAAACAAAAACCAAAATCAAGAGAGTCAGGGAGATGACTCAGTGGGTAAAGTGTTTATTGTACAAGCAAGAACAACTGAGTTCAAGTCCCCAGCACCCATGAAAAAGCCAAAAGCTAGGTATGGAGGGGTTCTCTTGTCAGTTCACTGTTAGGAGGCAGATGCAGGAGAATCCCAAGGATTTTCTTGGCAGAAAGTCCAGCTGATCAGTGAGAAAACTTCTCCTAAAAAATCAGGGAAGAGCCCCAGGAGGCTGCCCGGTGGGTACTGTGCTTCATGAGTTCTGGAGTCTTGATTCCCGGCATCTGTGTAAATGCCAGAAGGACGCTGGAGTTCACCTCTAACCCTAGTGCTTAGGAGGAGGAGACAGAGAATCCCTGGAGCAAATCGGCTTGCTAGACTAGACTGGCAAGCTCTGGGTTCAACCTCCGAAGAGATCCTGCCTCAACATATAATTGTGAAGACTGAATCTTCATGTCAACCTCTGGCCTCCATAGGTGCCTGCACACTCATGCAAACGGGCATACAGTACTTGTGTGCATGCCCACACACACACACACACACACACACAAGCACACATGCCACATATGTCACACACACATGCACATATCACATGAACACAGCACACCCACACACACATAAACATCATACACACATACCACATGAACATGCCACACACATATAACACACACATATACCCCACATACACATATGCCACACGCACATGCACATGCCATGCACACAGCACATACACACACACATAAACATCACACACACATACCACATGTACACGCCACACACACATACACCTCCCACACAGACACAGACACACACGCACAGACACTTTAAAAAGAGCAGACTGAATAGGAGAGAGAAAAATACGGGGCATGTCCGTCGAGCCATACAGAGCCCACCGGGCATTACCACCTCCATCTTACACACGAAATGACTGGCATTCCCATGAGGGTCCTAAGATGGCCACCATGGTGAATCTGCCCCTGTGCCAAGTCCTTCGCTGGTATTATCTTTCCCTTTGTCCTCTTGGTAACCCTCAGGAGCAGTGGGTCTTATGGGTTTCCTTTCCAGAGTAAGGTACTTAAGTGCAGACAGTTTAAGTAAATGAAGAAATGGGAATCAGGATCCAAGGCTGTCTGACTTCAAAGCCAGAGCTCCCGTCTCCACAGAACATCGACTTTCTTTCTTCCTTTCATTCTTCCTTCCTTTCATTCTTCCTTCCTTTCTTTCTTCCTTTCTTTCTTTCTTTCTTTCTTTCTTTCTTTCTTTCTTTCTTTCTTTCTTTCTTTTTCTTTCTTTCTTTCTTTCCTTCCTTCCTTCTTTCTTTCTTTCCTTCCTTCCTTCCTTCCTTCCTTCTTTCTTTCTTTCTTTCTTTCTTTCTTCTTTTGTTAAGATTTATTTTATGCATGGGTATTTTGCCTGCACGCATATGCACATCCCCTGGAACCAGAGTTAGAGCTGCCATGTGGGTGCTGGAAATTGAACCTGGGTCCTCTAGAGGAACAGCCATTGCTCCCATCCATTGAGCCATCTCTCCAGCCCCCAATAACCTTTCTAAGTGGCCTCCCCAGTTGAATTTACTGAATGCTTAAGATGCATGCTAGAGGCTGGTGTGAGGAGCACACTTGCAATCTTAGTTCTGGGGTGGTGGTGGCACGGAAGCAGGAGGACCTCAGTATAGACTCTGCCCTTCCTCCAACAAAAGAACACAAGGGCTGGAGAGATGGCTCAGAGGTTAAGAGCACTGACTGCTCTTCGGAAGGTCCTGAGTTCAAATCCCAGCGACCACATGGTGGCTCACAACCATCTGTCATGAGTTCTGACTCCCTCTTCTACAGTGTCTTCAGACAGCTACAGTGTACTCACATATAATAAATAAATAGATCTTTAAAAAAAGAAAGAAAAGAACACAAAGTGTCACACAGAAACTGGACAGAATGGCACACTGCACACCCTGTTATCCAGAAGTTCAAGGTTATTCCTGGCTACGTAGTGAGTGCAAGGCCAGTCTGGAATTGCTGCAAACATTTCTAAAAACACACACACAACAAACAAACAAAAAAAAACCCATCAAACACCTAAACAATTGATTAATTGATTGATTGATTGTGTCTGGCTGTGTCTCTCTGTATGTATATATATATATGTATATATATATATATATGCATATATGTATAAATACACAAATACATACACACATATATCATGGGCCAGATCCATGAAGAAAACAGGGTTTTGCTATTGTGGGAGTGTGAATAAAAATGGTCCCAATAGGCTCATATATTTTAGTGTTTGGTCCCCAGTGAGTGAACAGTTTGGGAAGGACTAGAACGTGTAATCTTGTTGGAATAGATGTATCTTGCTGGAGCAGGTCTGTCGTTGAAGGTGGGCTTTAAGGTTTCAAAAACTCACACCAGGCCCAGTCTCTATCCACTGCTAGCTGCCCCCTGTGGATCAGGATGTGACTGTCTCAGCTATTGGTGCACATACCATGCCTATCTGCTTCCTGCCATGATGATTATGAAGCTAACCCTCTAAACTGTAAGCAACTCCCCAAATAAATACTTTTATAAGCCTTGGTCATGGTGCCTCTTCACAGCAATAGAACAGGAATTAAGATAGCGATTCTTGGTTACCAGCTAGAACCCAAAGGGAAGACCCTATTGGACTGAAGACTCCAGATATTGATCACAGGACATGAGAAATTGAGCTGGTTCTGAGTGGGAAGCGTCTTCCCAACTGGCTAGCCTTGTAGTGACTGAGTGAGTGCTATTTTAAAGGTGCCTCCAGACCCAACACTAGTCAATCCCTGTCTCTATAGTACTTAACTTTTCGGCTGAGTGGGAGCAGAAAGAACTGTAAACTACCCAGAAGTAAAGAATTGGAGGGTGTGTGTGGTGGAGAAGTGTGGTTCTGGAAGAGATGCAGCCTGACTTCCCAGGTATTTGGGGAGAAGGCAATATCTGACCTTTCCAGGATCTCTTTCAGAAGCTATACCCTGGTCCAAAGGTAAGCTGGGCAGGGCTGGAGAGACAGATCTAGCTCAGAGGTTGAGCATTTCTTGTTTTTCCAGAGGATAGGCTTGGCCTGGTTCTCAGCATCTGTGATAGGTGGCTCACACTGCCTGTAACTCCGGGTGCTGTGGATCTGACACCCCATTCTGGCTTCCAAGTGTGTTTGCATTTGTATATGTACCCCTGACACATATACACATAAATAAAAATAAAATAAAATCTTGATGTTTGGTAGTAAGTTATAGCCTCTAATTGTTGGGGTATAGTTCTAGCCCTAAAGTAAGCTGGAAATGTCAGGCCACAGGCAAAGAATGAGTTACAGAGTATGAGCTTGGGGCATGGTGTGAGGTGAGAGGTTCTGGTGAAGCTACTCTTATCTTCAGGGACAGGTAAGAACAGTTGCCACTTGCAGGGAATTTCCTGGACTATGAACTTTACTGGGGAGAAGATAAAGGTTGAGTGGAAGGAAGTTAGCCTCGGGCTCCACATCCACTCCTCCCATCCCTCTACCACTGGGCTCCACCCTTTCCCTAGATGGTGCTGAAACCCCACACCTCATAGCCCAGCCTCTCCCTAAGCCTCAGCTCCCTCACTTATAGAACTCAATTATGATCAATGTTCAACACACAGGTCATTTAAGTGACCAGTGATGAGTCCAAGGCTCAAAGATTTGTACTTAGGAGCAGAAACAAAGTGCAGGGATAGTCACTCTTCCTGAGAAGCAGTTAGAAGGACAAAACAGGCATGTGCCAATATAAATAAATAAATAAATAAGTAACTGGGCACAATAAATAAACAGCCAGGCATAGAGTCTCACACCTACAGTCCTAGTATTTACAATCAAGCTTGAGGCAAGGAGGGAAGTCATGAGTTCCAGGACAGCCTGGGTTACCTAATGAGTTCCAAGTCAGTTGGGGCTACAGTGTGAGATTAAAGGTGCATGCCTTTAATCCCAACAGTTAGGAGGCAGAGGTGGGTGGATCTGAGTTCAAGGCCAGCCTGGTTTATAGAATGAGCTCTAGGATAGTCAGGGCTGCACAGTGAAATCCTATCTCAAACAACAATAACAAAAGGGAAACAAATCAAAAACCATAATACACACACACACACACACACACACACACACACACACACACACAGAGTTTATTTTCTTGTCTAGCTAATTGTGAGGAGCAAAAGTATCAATCTTGGGAAGCATATATGCTTACCGTTTTTTTTATTTTATTACTCTTTAAAGTATTCTGTAGCTGTAGAGACTGTTCATGGTTAAACATGTTTGTGATTAGTGCATGAACTGTTCTTGCAGAATATTGAGTGGGATTCTCAGCACCCTTATTGATAGGAGGCTCACAAACATGTCTGCCAGTTCTAGGGCATCTAGTTCTCCCCCTTGTGGCCTCCATGAGTACCTGCACTCACATGCACATAACACTGTAGCCTTAGAGTTTTCTTTTTCTTTTTCTTTTTTTAAAAAAAAATATTTATTTTTGATCTGAGATTGATTTTAATTATCTTCTTACTGTTGATAACTTACAAACTATCTCCTTTATTTTCATCTGTCCATCTAGTAAGTTGGCAAAGAGTGCCATTGCCAATCACGCATAAACAGAAATTCCAGTTATATGTGTTTCTAAATGGGTATTTAAGGACAATTCTGAATTACAACTTAGTCTTAGCTAATAGAGAATTTAAAAGGCCTAACTTGCTTGTTCCTAAAAGCATTTAAACTTGTAGATAAACTATAAAGAAGTGTTAAATATTCTTTATTTGATATCATACATAAACCACAGTAAATGCCTTTCAGTGGTAAAAGGCAGCATCCTTGATGTGGTGAATTCTAATTAAAACAGCACTGTCAAGAGGAGACAGTTGCCTCATGGTGTTAAGCCGTTGCCTGTAAGACGTCAGTGAACACAAACTGAAACACAGCTGAGTCTTCTTGTTTCTGAGACAGTGATAAAATGTTCCCAGTGTTTACACATATTCATATGCCCAGTTATATAAATCTAAGTATAAAAACATTTAATGGGTTTGAGGCAACACCCCCTTATTTATGGAAAGTAAAACATTACTAATTAAGGCCAAACTTATCTTGAGAAAGGGAGAGCAGTGATAGCATGGATATAACTGGAATTGTTGCTTTAAAAAAGATCATAACCACTTTACTACAAGTCAGTTTTACTTAAATCAGAACTGTCCAAAAAAACCATTGTTAGCCATTCATGATCTGAATTTGGTGTATGAATTAAATTATGGTACCCATTAAGAGCCATGGGACATTTGTAATAAATAAGGCAGTGGAATTAATCATTAGAAGCCTTTTTAAGATAAGCTATCAGGTCTGTCCTTTTTCCCTTCTTCTTGATTCCAGTGAAGATCATTTTTGTTCCAGGGATGTACTTTTCCTCCTCTCCCCAGGTGATGCCCTTGTTCTTGTTGGCATCTGTGTAAGAGAATCCAGTAGCCTGACCTGTCTTCCACCCAAAGAGACCCTGGAGATTTGGTCCAGTCTTATGCTTGCCTCCCTTTTCCACAGTGTGGCACTGGGCACACTTGTGAACAAAAATCTTCTTGCCTTTTTCAACATCACCCATTTTTAACTCGCTCTGGGCTGGTCAACACCACAAACGTTTGGACTTGAAGACAGATGTCCTGCTCTTTCTATTTATTTATTATATGCACAGGTTTCTGCTTGCATATATGTCGGCATGTCAGAAGAGGGTACCAGACTCAGGACCTCCGGAAATGCAGTCCGTGCTCTGCGGCACCTCTCTCAGTGAAGTGAATATCAGTGAAAGAGTGAGACCAAAGAAGCTTTGGCATGGCTAGCTATGCAAGTGTGCTGTCCCTGTTTGCTGGGTCTTATTCTGTATCAAGGCACCACCACTTTAATACAGGAAGACACTCCTGTATTAGCCAGGCATGGAAGTCCTGCTCGTAATCCTGCCATTTGGGAAACTGAGGCAAGAGTCTTGTCACTGACTTCCAGACCAGTGGTCAGGCTGCAGATTCCAGCCTATCAAAGGTTACAGCTAGACCGTTTCAACACACACACACACACACACACACACACACACACACACACACACACACACATTCATCCCCTCCTGCATTGATGCAATGACTTTTTAGGCCCCTTTGTCCTCAAAGACCTTTCTTTTCTCTGACGTTTATGGCACTTTTCTCTGAAGTTTATGAATGGCTATCTCCTTTTCCCATTAGATTTGGAGACCGAAAATCTGAGTTGCTCCATTGGCAGTGTGAGTGTCTTCGTTAATTTTGTGGATCTCTAAGGGCAAGGACTCTTTATCTCTCTAAATCCTGGCCTGATGGTAGCCATGCACACTGTGAGTGCCCAGGAACTGTTTTGACTGCCTGGGTAAAAAACACACTTAGTCCTTTGGAGAGTTGATAACATCAGACATAGTGGACTGAATGTCTTACCCTGATTCTCTAGGACCTGTGGGCTGTGACTCCTTTTTTTAAGATTTATTTACTATGTAAGTATACTGTAGCTGTCTTCAGACACCAGAAGAGGGCAACAGATCTCATTACAGATGGTTGTGAGCCACCATGTGGTTGGTGAGATTTGAACTCAGGACCTCTGGAAGAGCAGTCAGTGCTCCCAACCACTGAGCCATCTCCCCAGCCCCTGTGACTCCTTTATATTGGCTATATTCACCTCCACAGAATAGAAATTCCCCAACAGAAAGCACTCATGCTCCTGGCCAAATGGTGGCTACCACCAACTGCCTTGGTCCCTCAATCTTGGTTAAGAAATCAAGCTGTAGTGGTTGTCACCTGTGCTAGATACAGGGAGAACTCAACTCAGTACTGAGGAAAGCAGCATTTATCCAAGTACCTGAACTTCCTCTGCATGTGAAGGTCCCACTGTGGGGCTCCCCCCATCCCCCAACCAACTTTCAAAAATATGACTTTGGGCTGTAGAGATGGCTCAGCAGTTAAGGGCACTGGCTGCTCTTCCAGAGGTCCTGGGTTCAATTACCAGCAACCACATGGTGGCTCATAATCATCTGTGATGGGATTTGATGCCTCCTTCTGGTGTGTCTGAAGATAGCAACAGCGATAATGTACTCACATAAAATAAAAATAAGACTTCATAAAATCAACACAGCACAAAATGCATCAATTTAAAGTTAATTTATGGTTGGAAAGATGGCTCAAAAGTGAAGAGTACTTGTGGCTACTGCATAGGACTCTTTTTTTTTTTTTTTACATTTGCCGACTTTTTCTGATTTTAGGCTTGTCTTTCTTCCTTTGGTGGTGCTGGGAATCAACCCAAAGGTCATGTACATGCTATACTCTAGCTCTCAATTACAATGCTAGCCCTTGGTTTTCTGAGAAAAAGCTTTATGATGTAGCTCCAACTGCAATCATCCTGCCTCAGCCTGGCTGAGGCTACTGACCAACTACTCCAAAGTGACTTCACCCATGTGTTTAGGAACTGAGCTAAGAATGGCATCTTTACTACTCAGTGGCCTGGAGCATAATTCCCCTTCTCAGCCTTGGTAAGAGCAGCTGGAGGTAATGAACAGTGGTTTTATACCCAGCCAAGAAGGCTCATTATTAACACCTCAACTGTGTTCTCTGCAGCAGTGGAGGAAGGGCTCTGCTAATCCTTGAGGACCCCAGTTGGCAGGGGCAGGGTGGACAATTCACCAGAAAATGGCCTCTTGGAGTTTGCTCTTCTCCAGGGCTCCTCTCAAGTGCTTAATGAAGAGCCGACTACTACAAAATAAATGAAACTGAAGTTTTGATAACTGGCCAGGGAGCCGCAGGGATTCGGCAGGGATGACGGAAGCACATTGGGAAAAGGAGCCATTTTCATTTACTATGACATTTCCACTGTGGAATGGGGTTCACGGGGCACAGGGTCCTCCAGAGGACAAAAGGCTGCTTGTGGGTGTCTCCTACTAATGTCACTGTTTCATTTAATTTCACATGGAGAAGTCAGAGAAAGGAGCTATCATGAGGAGAACAGTTGTCTAGCTGTCTGGTCTGATCTGCCTACAGACCACATGAAACTGAGGGTAGCAATGAACACAGTCTAACATGAAACCATGTTTTTACTTCTTGTCATTTACTGCATGGGTCTTGAGTATGAATGCTGTGAACCGGACCCAGTGCTTAGGCAGGAATAAGGGCAGGACCCGAGTGCCAGGCGACCCATCTCTTTGTTGCTGGGTAGATCTTCTTACAAAATGGACAATACAAATCCTGGGGCTTCAGTTGCTCCCATGTTGGTGGGCCCTAGTGAGAGGATGGAAGTCAGTACCAATGTATGCATATCATGCCCACCATATTCTGTCATTAGGAACACATGAATGGTGTTCTAGATAAAGGAACATTCACATATGCAGAAGATCCCTGGGCTTCCTCTTATCCCAGGATTGAAAGGGCTTACTATTGCCAAAGCAGTCGATATAGCTCTGAAGGGGCACTAGGCAGGCCATGCTTGGCTGGCTTTCAAGGCCACACCTCTACTGACATTGGGTGGAGACCCTGAGCAATGGAAATGGAAAGCCACTTCTCACAACAGGCTCAGAACCATATCATGCCAGCTAACTCCTGTAGCTACCAAAATAAATTGATCTCTCCCATGATTTGGAACAGGAATGGAGATTTCTCAGGGACCTTATATCTGAGCAACAATCTCATGAGCCAAATATATACCCTGTAAGGAGAACTTCCTTGGATACCTAGGGGAATAAAAAAAGGATTTCACTTAGAATCTAGCAAGCTGGAACAGCAGCTGTTTTCTAGTAGGTAAGCTGTGACCTTCACCATTCTGACTATGCAGGGATTGTTTGCGTGGATGCTGGGATTAAAGGTGCGTGCTGCTATGCCTGGCTATCTTCGGAGGGTGCTCACCAGTCTTGGCTTTGTTACAATCTGCTGCTTTATATGCACCGTGTTTGTCTGAAGCAGCCCCATTTACCCAAGCTAGCCTCATATCTCACTGTAGGAACACTGGGATTACTGTGGTCTAGTTTTAGGCAGGTTTTGAGAACTCACTCAAAGTCATTTACTCAGCCCTTTCCCCAGCTCAATTGGGAAGGCAGCTCAGTGGTCACTGTGGCCCTAAGCAGCCTGGGCAGTGGAAAGCATGGATAGCCTCCATGAGCCCAGCTGAATAGTTTGGGGACATCCATAACTTCTCCAGTGCCACACCCACCCACCTCCATTGCACCGTCTATTAAGAACCTTCCTAGCTCACACACATGCAATACACAACAGTGAGGGAAAGGGATATTGGCAACAGCCTTCTTGTGAGAACTTGTGAGTTGGTTTTTTGTTTTATGAAAGATTTTGTCTCTTAAAAAACTCCCAAAACAAATATTATAAGAATGTCTTGCTTTAATTCCAGGTGTGGGGCTCTGGGTCTGTTTCTCATTTGACAATTATTTGCCTCGTGCTCTAGTAGAGGCATGCTTTTGCCAGTTGCAGATAGATATGGTACAATGGTGAGTATGGGTATGAGATTTCAGAGGGTGTAAAGGTGCCTGGTCCCGAGAAGCTTTTGTCTGCGTTTGTTGGTCAGGATTTGTTAAATAGTCATGTGCAAATAAATCAGATACCTTGATCAAACTAGCTAAGAACTAATCAGCATACCATCTTCACTTCCTTTCTTCCAACCCCTGACTCAAGGATCTATCTCTTTGAAAGAGTGGAAGAAAAGGTATAGAGAAGGGAAGCATAGAACCTACAGAGTGGCTAACAATGGCTACACACTCTATCTATGATAGGAAGTTGCTGTACCAGAATACGTGATGTTACAATAGAACCATGGAAAGTTTGGGCTAGCAACTCTGCTAGCAACTCCTAGAAGCCAAGGGACCTTGGGCTCCGCAGCTCCTTGAGGCGACGGGACCTCGGGCTCAGCAGCTCCTTGAGGCGAAGGGACCTCGGGCTCAGCAGCTCCTTGAGGCGAAGGGACCTCGGGCTCAGCAGCTCCTTGAGGCGAAGGGACCTTGGGCTCAGCAGCTCCTTGAGGCGAAGGGACCTTGGGCTCAGCAGCTCCTTGAGGCGAAGGACCTCGGGCTCAGCAGCTCCTTCACATGAAGAGGAGTCTTTGTTATCCAGGAATCTTTGCAGTGTATTGTTTTCATCCTTCAGGAGCTAAGGACAAAGGATTTATGTTGAAGGGCAGCAGCAATGAACCGGCTGTAGGAGCCAGGTGGACAGCCCTCCTGGGTAAGTCCCAGTGATGCATGTGGCATTGGTCAAACAAATCTTCAGTGTATATCTGAGTTTAACTATATGAACAGAATTTGTATGTTAAAAAGTTTTCATTATTTTTTCTGGGCATGATGGGGGTGGGCAGGAAAGTGCCATAGTGTGGCCATGAGTGTGGTTTTTAGGGTGCAACTCCATGGAGTTACTCCTTTAATATGCGTTTTGGGGATCTAACTAAGGCACCCCGCTTACATGACACACACCTTTTACCTGATGAGCCATGTTGCTGGTGACCCACTGTTTGCTGCTGCCATAGCTTTTTTTTTTTGACACAGACAGGGTCTCATGTAGCTCAGGCTAGCCCTGAGCTTGCTTGCATGTTTGCATCTAAGACAGGGCCTCTCTACAGTTCTGGCTATCCTGTTGTTTACTCTGTAGACCTTGCAGGCTTTTAACTCAGAGATCTGCCTCTCTAGTTCTGTCAATCCTGTGTGCTGGCTCAGACTCCTGTTCTCTGATGCTGCAATAATTCAGTGTCTGACACACACAAATCACATTGGATGGGCGAGTGGATGGTTAGCACTGGCCAGCCCACCGGGATTGCTTGTGAGATGAACTCACTCTCAAGCTGAGTAAGGGAGAGGGGATAGATAATGTGCTGAACACAGTGAGGTATGCTTATAATGCTAGTGTTTGGGAAGCAGAGACAGGATTGCTTCTAGTTATAGATGCCCTCTTTTTAAACATCCAAATATACAAAAACTTGGCTGTAGGTTATCTAAGCTGGTTAAGTGCTTGTCTAGCACGCACAAAAGTCCCTGGATACACATGCCAGCACCACATAAAGCATGGCAGTGGATGACTGTAATCAACACAGGGGAGACAGAGCCTGTAGGTTCTGGGAGTGATGGTCATTCTCTGCTTACAAAAAGTTTGAGGCCAGCCTGGGCTACGTGTGATACTTGAGATACTGTCTAAGAAAAACCAAAACCCATTTTGTAACAAATTAGAAAACAGGACTAAACTTAATTTGCTTGTGAGTAACTCCTTCATTGGGAAAGCCCCTTCTATTCAACTTCGTACTTTACTTTCATAGCTTAGCACTAACCCATACACCCCTGTCTCTCCAACCAGGTTAGGCCTGGTTCTTATCAAGACTCAATATTTTAAATATCATGGCCATATAGCTAGACTCTTCTCTGACTATAGCCATAACTTAAGATTATATTTTAATCTAGATTCTGCCACATGGCTGGTTACCTGTGCTTAGGTGCCAGTGTGAATGAATCTCCCACCTGGCTCTCTTCCCTCCTGGGTATCCTATCTTCTATTTCCTGCCTTTTAATTGACAGGTGATGCATCCATACAATACAAGACATTCTCTCTAAATCTTTGTTTTTTAAGACACATAGCCTGGAATGGCCTCGAACTTGTGCCTTAAGTCCCCCCCCCAAGCCCCCCCAACCCCTCTTCCCAGCAACCAGGTTCACAAACTTGATCTACTATGCCCAGCCCTTCCCTCTGAAGTCTTAGGATTTTCTTCCTTTCCGCACTTACAGAGACTTGATTTTTTAGACTCTTGTTCTCTTTCTGCATAAGGTCGTTCTCTTTCTGCATAAAGTCGTAATTGATCTGTAAGTTTTTGAGCTGTTCTATTATGACAGCGCCCTTCTGTTGAGATAAAGACATTAGGATTAGAATCTTATATTGCAGTTGTGATGGTTTGTATGAGCTGGGCCCAAGGAGTGGCACTGCTAGGAGGTGTATCCTTGAAGTAGGTGTGTCACTGTGGGTGTGGGCCTTAATACCCACATGTCCTAGCTGCCTATAAGCCAAAGGTGGAACTCTAAGCTCCTCCAGCCTCAGTGTCTGCCTGGACACTGCCATGCTCCCACCTTGATAATGGACTGAAACTGACCTCTTAAGTCAGCCCAATTAAGCCTCCTAAGGTAGGAGACTGTGGAGGAGCTGGCTTTCAAAGGGAGGACTGAGGCTGGAGGGAATGGAAGTCTGAAAGGAAGGAGGGTGCTGGTGACTTAGTGAACCCAATACTTGAGCAGGCATGAGATGCCATGGTGCGATTTAACTGGCAGAGTAGGTGAAGCAAGAGGCAGATGGATTCACATTATCAGTGGTACAGATAACCCTACACAGCCATGATGACCTCCCTCCAGTAGTAGTAGGTACTACTATTCAGGCTTTGCTTGCTTGGGAGGACTCTCCCAGTATGAACAAAGGTATACTGTCTCCCTTTCTGCAGGGAAAACATCCTAGGCTCTTAAGCCTCCCAGAAAGATGGGGTGACTTAGCTACTTCACTCTTCTATAGCCCTTGTGTCTTGTTTGTACACAAACATGTGCATGCATCTCACAAACACACTTCAGCTAATCCTACGAGTGGTGGTTGCAAGATTTATTTGAATGCTCGTGCCCAAGCTGCTGTGCGCTTCCAGTCGACCCTGAGTAAATCGAGGGGGAACAGAAGACCTGTGGTAGTTAGTGGCTTAGTGAATGAAAGAGGAAGTGCAAGCTTAGCACACGCAAAGCCCTGGGTTCAATCCCCATTGCCACAGATAACCAGTGAACTATCCTCAGAGAACCCGTGACCCATCTAACAAAGACCCTGATGGTGCCGTAGAGTGCAGAATTGTAGGTTAAATGGGGTCGGCTTCTGCCATTCAGATTCTCAAAGTCTATGGGAGCCTGAGAGCTGTCCCTTTGCAAACTCTGTCCTGTACTTCCCCTTCTATACTTGTGGGTTTTTAGATACTGTGGACTGGCTTCAAACTCAGTATGCAGGTGGAGATATAACCTTGAATTCCCACTTCTCTTGCCTCCACTGTCTACCTGGCTGAGACAGTAAAGGGGAGCTGCAAATGCAGTATCTTTTATACAATCAGTCCTCAGAAACTGACCAAAATGGGTGATCAAGGGTGACGCAGCTCCAATGTCAGACAGCTTCAGACCTGAGAATCCTCAGGGCTTCCCATCCCTTCAGAAAACACAGCTTTCAGGTACCTGTCAGCCTCATGAGGCCTCCTTTCCAGCAGGAAAGGAAAATAGTACTAGTTAATTAGGGTTGCTAAACTACTTCTCAGAATGTCTTACAATTAATAATTGCTAACATTAATAATAAATTAACTTTGGGTGTTCTAATTTCCTGTTGTGTGGCTCTTTATAGCTATTAACTGTTTCTCACATAACTGGAATAATCAGGGTTGTTTTTTTTTATACCTCTTAACCCAAAGACTTATCCACTACAGTCTGTCCTGATGTTTAATTTTCAATACACCTTGAGTATTCATTCATTCACAATAGACACATCCACCTCTGAAACATCTTTTAAATGGCAGATTCAATCCATTTAGATAGAAAGTAAATGGAACACCACCGAGGGGACAACTATTCTTAATTATCCTTTGTCTTCTGGAGACAGACCTTGTCTTTCCTCTCAGGCTCCTACTCAAATAGCCATGCAAAAAACACAAAAAAACAAAAACAAAAAAAAGTCAACATGCCTTTAGCTCCTCTCGCTTCTTACTTATTGCAGCTTTCTCCTTCTTCAACATTCTTGCTAACTGTTCAAGCATCTTCCTGTAATTCTGCATGGAAACAGACTTTAGTACCATTGCTGGGACACAGACACAGGAGTGGGAGCAAGCAAGCAAGCACACACGCACACACGCATGCATGCACGCACGCACGCACGCACGCTGCACGCACACGCCTGCTGAACTGAGCAGGCAGGATACAAAGAGGTTAAGTCTTTTAGTTGTTGAATAAAATCATGACATGTATAACCTCATATAACATGGCTTGCATACTTTTAACCCTAGAACTAAAGAAGCAGAGGCAGGAGAAAAACTGCTGAATTCCAGGCTAGCCAGAGGCATCTCAGAAAGTAGACGGGGTAATAAAGGCTTCTTCTGAAACTTTTCCCAGAGCGTTAAGAAAGCAAAGTCTATCTCGTGGAAATGGTTTCCTGAGTCTACCTGTTCAGTTAGGCCGAGGGTAGACTGGTTGTTTTCTTTCCTGAACAACTGGTTCTTTTCTTTCTTGAGCTGTTCCAACTGCTCTGTCTTTTCATGATCTCTCTCCATAAGCTCCTCCATTTCTCTTTCTTGAGTTGCCAGCTGCATCTAAAGCAATAGAAGAGAATTCAACAGGAAGACAATGGGAAACTAGAGGACCATCATTCTAATGTACAGGTATGGAAGGTTTTACCCTAGCGAGTCCCAAACGCAAAGAACTCAGAATTACTCCCCTCAATGAGCTACAGTCAACGCATCCTTTTTATTCTTTCTTTGTCTTAAGTAAAATTTTTCCAAAAAATGAAAATTATTCTTATTGTCATCCTTAAGGTTAACTCATGAATTAACATTAATAACTTCCTTGTAGCACATTATTTGTAACATGCAGGAGTAGGATCACATGACTGAAGCCCGATCATACAAAATATGTAACTTTGAAATCTGACACTGCCAATTTGATCAGACTGAGATTGTGGACATTTTAACGAGTGTGTTGTTGCTGACACACACATTATAAATGGTTCTGAGCCACCATGTGGTTGCTGGGAATGTGCTCAGGACCTCTGGAAGGGCAGCCATTGCTCTCCAACAGCGAGCCACCTCACCCAGCTAAAACCCTACCTTGATGGGCTTGGGTAGATAGAATATACGGGGAGAAAGGTAGCTGTCCAGAACATTTTCTGCTTCCTGGAGACTGTGCTGTTAAGAAGCTCACTCTGCCACACACTCTCCACCAGGGTGGATTCTTACCCTGTAGCCAACTATTCCCTCCACTGTCTAGACTTTGTATGTTTGCATGTTCAAGTAACTTTCTGGTCTACTAATTAGAGGCAAACCTGAGAATATGCAAAAGCACCGAGATCACCTACCTGAAGCTCTTCTACTCTCATCTCCATGTCCTCCTTTTCTGAGATTATCTTCTGGTTGTATTCTTCCAGCCTAGAAAGTAGAAATGACTGTTTACTGATTCCAGATCAATTACCCCAGGACCTAAGTGACTTTAGGACAGGCTTGGCCTAAACCTACAGTTAATTACCCCTAACATTAGGCTATTTTTTTTCTTTTTTCTTTTTTTTTTTTTTTTGGAGACAGGCCATCAGGCAGTCAGCCAAGACTGACCTCAGATTCACTATGAAACTGAGAATGGGCTTAACCTTCTGATCCACAGTCTGGGATGTGCAATCATACCGAACCCTGCAGAAAGCCATATTGGGGTACCATGCCACCTGGCAGGAACTTGACATTGACCAAGGTGAAATTCCTCTCCCAGCCTTTGAGCAGGAATTCCAGTGCTAGTCACCACCCTGCCACCTAGGGTAGAGGGCTCAGAGCAAGGTGAAGCCCATTGTTATCCAAGGACCTCTAGTTTCCTGACAGACACTATCCACCTGACACTAGCCACCCCCAGAGCAAGCGAGCAGGTTTTGCGAGAGTTTCCAGCTTTTGGTGGAAGGGTCTTCCCGCCCTTCTATATTTGGAGACCACTATTAAACTTTGAACCTTGATCAGGAAATTTGTCTTGGCTTCAATTTCCTCTTGCCAACCTGTTCTATCCCCAGCTTTCCTTCCAGGTAACCCGGTAATCTGTTCGATGTAACTGCGGGCAGTTAGAGAACCCTAACAGGCAGTGTTCACTAACACCACACCCCCTCACCCCCATACTCACCGGAGCAGTTCACTCTCCAAAGAGGCCTTCTCTTCCTCCCAAGAGGCCTTCTCTTCCTCCCAGAAGGCCTTCTCTTCCTCCCAGAAGGCCTTCTCTTCCTCCCAGAAGGTATTCTCTTCCTCACAGGTCTCTTCCTCCCAAGAGGCCTTCTCTTGCTCCCAAGAGGCCTTCTCTTCCTCCCAAGAAGCCTTCTCTTCCTCCCAAGAGGCCTTCTCTTCCTCCCAAGAGGCCTTCTCTTCCTCCCAAGAGGCCTTCTCTTCCTCCCAAGAGGCCTTCTCTTCCTCCCAAGAGGCCTTCTCTTCCTCCCAAGAGGCCTTCTCTTCCTCCCAAGAGGTCTTCTCTTCCTCCCAGAAGGTCTTCTCTTCCTCCCAAGAGGCCTTCTCTTCTTCCCAAGAGGCCTTTTCTTCCTCCCAAGAGGTCTTCTCTTCCATTTCCTGTTCTAAGCTCTTATTTATCCTCTGTGTTGCCTCCAGTGCCACCTAGAGTGTAACAGACAGACAGATCATTTTGTTTCTTTTATGCATGAGTACACCTTTGCTGTCTTCACACACACCAGAAGAAGGCATTGGATCCCATTACAGATGGTTGTGAACTACCACCATGTGATGCCTGGCAACTGAACTCAGAACTTCTGGAATTGTAATTAGTGCTTTTAACTTCTGAGCCACCTTTCCAGATCAGTTTAATGGTGGGTTTTAATATGTTAGGTAAAGAGAGAAAACCCTTATTGAGTACTGTAGTGTATTCATGAGAAATAACCCTCAAGCTTCAAGCATTTAGACACTTAAGGCACAGTCTTTCCACACACACATAACCTCGTTTCTGCAGGGCCTCACATGCATCAGGCAAGCTGTCCACTACTGAACTATAGCATAGCCCCAGGCTGTTCTTTCCAAATCAGATGCCTTTTGATTTCGATTCGAAAGGCATCCAAGGACGAGAGAAAACAGCAATTGCAGGGTCTGCTTCCAGTTCCCAGAGTCCACAATGGCGGCTCCATTGTCTAGTCTAGACTCCTACTAGATGTACAAATGTACAAGCAGACAACCATGCATACATATTTTAATCCTTGAGACAGGTTTTTCACTCTGCAAAACAGACTTGGCCTGAAATTCACACATCTACCCTACCTGCTTCTGCCTTCCAAGTGCTGGGATTGAAGAGTCTGCCACCACATTCAGCTAAAAAAAAAGTTTCTTTTGCATCTACCTCCAGTTGGGTGTGGTGACTGATAGCTTTAATCCCACCACCCAGAGGTACAGGCAGCAAGGTCATCATGATCTACATAGAAACTCCAGACAAACCAGAGCTACAGAGTGAGACCCTTGTCCCTGGGTGTGGTATGTGGTGGTATATGCCCGTAACCTCAGTATTTGAGAAACTGAGACGGGAGAATCTTGAGTTCAAGGCCAAACTCAGCTACATTACTAAGATCCCACTTTAAGAAAAGTATCTATATTAATTTCCAGAGAATTTATCCACTAGTCCATTTTTTTAAGTATTTGAGTGCCTGGGACATACCAGACACAACACACCTTCCAATGGGTAGAAGCTAAGCCACTGTTTAGTTCTGCCCCATACATAAATTGACACCATGCCAGGTAGTGGCACATGCCTTCAGTTCCTGGATACCAGAGGTAGATAGAGGTAGGTAGGCAAATCTTGAGTTTGAGGCCAACCTGGTCTACAGAGTTCTAGGACAGGCAAGGGTACAGAAACCCTGTCTCAACCTGAGTTGAGACCCCTTTGGAAAACCTTTATTCTATCTTCAAAAACCAGTCACACCAGTAGTAAATGTAGCTATAATGAAAATAATTTCCTGGTTGGGGGTCACTATAACATGATTAAAGGGTTGCAGTGTTGGGGGTTGAGTGAGAACCCCTGGTGTGGAGATGATAGATCACAAGCCAGACAGACAATCTCTGGGTCAGAGACTGCAGCTCTGATCTGTACCTGCTTCAGCTTGAGCTGCTCCTGGAGGTCAGCATACTTGTCTCTCAGTTCCTGGTTTTCTCGGTAAAGCTCCTCACGGAGCTGTTCCATCTCTTCTACCCTTTCCTGCAAAGAGAAGGCAGGGAGTTAGTTTTAAAGTCCTTCCCTTAAGCTGTTGGATGGGATTACCACTCCGACCCTGGAGTCTGCTAGACAGCAGTTATGTCAGGCCCATGAAATGGTGCAAAGTCAAAGCATTGAGGTTGGCTTCACCAGGGGAAGATGAGCAAGTTGAGGCCTTGAGAAATGAGGGACACTCCTGAGCCCAGTGGAACGAACACTACTGGCATTTTAGAACTCAAGAAACTGAGGCAGGAGGACTGCCCTGAATTCTATGCCAGCCCGGGCCATAGTGTGAAGTTCTCTTTCAAAGTATTGAAGGGAGAAATCATAGAGTTTGATTTTTTGAAAGCATCGCTGTTATTCCTGAGTGGGTTAGAGTAGCACCATAGCATTTCCCCAGCACTCTCTATAGCCACTTCTAAGCCTAGTGACTCAAAAGTCCACCCTAACCTACAACTGTTATATTCCTACTTACAGACCTCATTCATAACAACCATTATGTCCTCGTCTGGCTCTGGACAGAACTGGAAAGAGACACTTGTTCCCCGGACCAAACCATCTTCATCCACATAGCAGAACTGGTAATGCTCCTTATCCTTGGGCAGATAATAATCTGAAAGCAGAACATCATTTTTAATATGAGCTATCTCATTTAAAGGGACAAAGCACTGTCCCAGTCGTGGACAGATAAGATAAATCAGCACCTAGTATTTATTTTCCTACCTTTGAATTGGACTTCCTGGTGTGTGGCTGATTCCTTGTTTAGGTCTTTCGGCCAGGGAGCCCACATGAAGGTGTAATACTCCTGGGTTGTCTTCCACCCTACCTGCAAGGACAAGAGACTAATTCAGCACTGACAATTTGAATAAAAGCCTTATTTGTGCATTGCCTTTTTTGTTGTTTGTTTTTCAAGACAGGGTTTCTCTGTGTAGCCCTGGCTGTCCTGGAACTCACTCTGTAGAACAGGCTGTAGACTCAGAAATCTGCCTGCCTCTGCCTCCCCAAGTGCTGGGATTAAATGTGTGTGCCACCACTGCCCGGCTGCAATGATTTCTTAAACGTTCATTTATATTTTATTTGTATATAATGAAGATAGAATGAATTCATTATGACAATGTCCCTGTTTCTTATCTGGCTATTATATGGGGGGGGGGGAGGAAGAGAATCAGATAATGGTTCTCAACCTTTTGTTCACAACCCCTTTGGCAACTGTCTATCTCCAAGAAGTATCTACATCATGGCTTAAAGGACCACTGCAGTAGGAAGGTTTAGAACCACACTGATCTAATGCAACCAAAAGCTGAAGTATACAAACAGCTCAAAATTCCAGTTAGGGAAATAAACTTCACCACCCATTACGTGAGTACCAGCTTTTACCTCTACTCAGCCAGTTGTGGGTAGATACGCCTGCCTGTATTTCTGGTCCTTGAGAGCTGAAGCAAGGAGTGTAGCGTGTGTGTGTGCAGCAGATTGTAATGGAGCTGCCCATAATCACAGCTCACCCAGGAACCTGGAGAAAGGAGTCCGACTGAGCTACATTGCAAAACCGTGTGCGCCTGTGTATTCACGCATGCGTGTGCCGTGTGTGCACATGTGTCTTTCTTAACCAGTTTATCTTTTTGCCCCCTTAAGAAGGACTTTGCAGAAGCTGGGCAGTGGTGGTTTTAATCCAAATCAGCAAAAGGTTCTCTCAGAAGGAGGTTACCTGATAGGAGTGCAGTCTGTATGAAATTTACCCTGAGGATGTCAGGCATCAGTAGGGAGCATACTGAGACAGGGTTTCCTGGGCTCACTCAGGATGGCCTCAAAGCTGCAATCCTCTCAGGCTCCTGAGGCACGGATGCCGTGCCATGGCAGTTTACTTAATGCACCTTTAATGAAAACTTGGTGTACTGGCCGTTTTGTTTGTCAACTTGACACAAGCTGTAGTTATCACAGAGAAAGGAGCTTTAGGTGAGGAAATGCCTTCATGAGATCCAGCTATAAGGCATTTTCTCAATTAGTGATCAAAGGGGAGAGGGCCTCATGCAGGTGGTGCCATCCCTCTTCTGGTAGTCTTGGGTTCTAAGTGATCAGGCTGAGCAAGCCAGGAGAAGCAAGCCAGTAAGTAACATCCCTCCACGGCCTCTGCATCAGCTTCCGCTTCCTGACCTGCTTGAGTTCCAGTCCTGACTTCCTTTGGTGAGGAACAGCAATGGAGAAGTGTAAGTTGAATAAACCCTTTCCTCCCCAACTTGCTTCTTGGTCACATTTTCACAAGAATAGAAACCCTGACTAAGACACTTGGTGATAAAGAAAATAGAAATATCTGGTAACATTAATGATCTCGGTATTGACTACAATATATCAGGAGACTTGCTAGTCTCACTAGATTTGCACACACATACATGCTAGAAAGGGAGCCATTGTGTCTTCAGAAGATCTGAGCAAACAAGAAGCCAAAAAATACCAAAAGTCAGAGCAAGGTTGAAAAGTCTCTACCGAAAAAGCCCATCTGAAAATCCTAGGACACATTTTAGATCCTTATTAATTAATACACACTATATTGCTGGAAGCATCTCAGAGCCACAGGAGCCTGTGGGACAGACAGAAGCAGACTATTGTGGAACCTTTACTCACATCTCAATACATGCCTATTACTTCTGCTGCCTTGGAACAAGGAACCAGCTTCTAGCTGCCTGCAATGTCTACCAGTGACTCTCCCACATGGGTGGCCCTAGTCTTAGTATGCCTGCTTGTGAATGTAATTCCTCTAACTTTGGCAACATTTGGGATATAGGGTCAAGGAGAGCTTGAAGCATAGTTAGACACCTGCATACAAGCTGCCTCTCCCCTGCTTTTGGCTGAAAGTAGCTGTCACTACATCTAGAAAGTGTCATAGCACTGTTAAAAACACTTGAAACTTAGCATGGTAATATATTCTTCTCCCCAGCACTTATGAGGCTAAGACTTATGTGAATGTGTTTTTGCCTACAGGATGAATGTATACCATGTGCATGGTCAGCAACCAAAGGGGCTAGAAAAGGGCATCATCAGATCCTTTGGGACTGGAGTTAAAGATAGCTGTTAGCCATCGTATGGGTTCTGGGAATGAAACTTGGGTCTTCTGAAATGCAGCAAGTGCTTACTCTTAACCACTGAGCCCCTTCTCAAATCCCCACTTTGTCTTAAGCTAAACTTTGTTTTAAGCTAAACTTGGATTGGGAAGAAAGCTTAACAGGCAAAAAGACTTAGCTGGGCCAGATGACCTGCATTCCATTCAAGAACCCATATAGGTGGGAGGGAGAGGCAGCCTCACAGACTTGTCCCAATCTCTACACATGACCAAATATATATATATATATATATATATATATATATATATATATATATATATATATATATATACATATACAGACCAACAGAGCATTTCCAGTAATCTAAACTCAGCCCTGATGTATGTACTCTGCTTCACACCAGGAACAGCTGCCATGGCCTCTTCTCCAAGATGAAAGCACTGGGTACCAGCTCTATGTCAGAACATGGCAGTCTGATGATCTGTAAGTCCCAGAAGAAGCTGTCTGTGTCCTGTGGGTCATCTACTGCCCATACCTCTGGACATCAGTGCTTCAGCAATAAGCTTGGTCTCCCCAATGATTAAGGCAAAGGATGTAAATGAGCAACTGTTCCTTCCCAGCAAGTAAAGGATGGTGTCTGGCTCTTGAATGAATAGCACAGGTCAGTGTGCACATGGCACACTGAAGGCTCAAACCAAAGGTCACCTGTGGGGGTGGGGGGCAGAAATGGCTCAAAATAGGAAGATTGGACATTATGATTAGGCGTGTGTGCTGGGCAGGATAATGGACAGTGAGACAGCATAAGGGAAGGTGAAAGGGAAGGAGGGAAGGCTGAAGAGAGGTGGAAGGCATAGGTGAGTTAAGAAGATCAGAGAGGTTTCTTGAACCCACAAGATGATTAGATACTACAAGAGGGCAGTGAGGGAGCCCTCACATTCAGGAACTAGACTTTCTAGATGCAGGATGTCAAACCAGTCCACTTCTCAATATCCTTTACAGACTTATGGTATTCATATTAAAAAATTATACTGTGATCTGAAGAAAGATGTCTCAGATATTAAAGAGCACTAACTGCTCTTTCCAAAGGTCCTGAGTTCAAATCCCAGCAACCACATGGTGGCTCACAACCATCTGTAATGAGATCTGACACTCTCAGCTGGGCAGTGGTGGCGCACGCCTTTAATCCCAGCACTTGGAAGGCAGAGGCAGGCGAATTTCTGAGTTTGAGGCCAGCCTGGTCTAGTTCCAGGACAGCTAAGGCTACACAGAGAAACCCTGTCTCAAAAAACCAAAAAAGGTTCATCCATCTTCCCAAGTCCTACTTGCATATTTTAATATTGGATAATGCATGTCTTTTAACTTGTTACTAGCCGGGCGGTGGTGGCGCACTCCTTTAATCCCAGCGCTTGGGAGGCAGAGGCAGGCAGATTTCTGAGTTCGAGGTTAGCCTGGTCTACAGAGTGAGTTCCAGGATAGCCAGGGCTACACAGAGAAACCCTGCCTCAAAAAACCAAAAAAAAAAACAAAAACAAAAACAAAAAAATCTATTCTACCCGGGCGGTGGTGGCGCACGCCTTTAATCCCAGCACTTGGGAGACAAAGGCAGGCAGATTTCCGAGTTCGAGGCCAGCCTGGTCTACAGAGCGAGTTCCAGGACAGCCAGGACTATGCAGAGAAACCCTGTCTCGGAAAATCAAAAAAAAAAAGAAAAATCCTTAACTTGTTACTAATTTGCTAACTTTATATGTGCATTGCCTGCACCTATCTGTGTATGGCATACACTGTGTATGGTGCTAGGAGGTCAGGAGATCAGACTTTCTGAGTAACAGATGGTTGTGGGCAGCTATGTATCAAACCCAGGTCCTCTGGAAGAGCAGAGTGCTGTTAACCATGAGCCATCTTTCCAGCCCTCAAAATAGGATAATTTTTTAAAGCATTTAGATTTGGTCTTTGAAAGCATTAATAGAACTTGGAAATTGTTGGATTTTCAGACTGAAAGTTTGAGAGAAGGCTCACTTATGTAGCCTTGGCAGGCTTGGAACTCTCTATGTAGACCAGGCTGACTTCAAATGCAGAGACCCTTCCTTCTGCCTCTACCTTCTGAGTCTTGGGATTAAAGAATCAGGCTGAAATTAAAAACAGGCTTGGCTGGGTGTAGGTGATGAATGCTTTGACGCAAGCCCTTGGGAGACAGTGGCAGGCACACCTGAATTTGAGGCCAACCTGGTCTATAGAATTCCAGTACAGCCAAGGAGGGTACACAGGGTACATCCTGTCTTGAATAAGACAATGCAACCCCAAGTGTGTGTGATGTGGGGAATTGTAGTTTAGAATTTCTAGCTGGGCAGACATAATATACCTGGAACCTAAGACTCATGGCTAGTTCCTAATCCCTTAGCGTTAAGACTTACTTTAAAGATACCAATCCAATCCTTGCGTCGAGGGATGAACTTTTCAGTGAGGCTGTAACAGCACATGACATCTCCTCCAGGAACGTAGAACTTCTCCACATTGTAAAACAGGACCTGGGAGAAATTGCCACTTTCCGGCATGGTAGGTAAGGGGCACTGCTCCATGATGGAATCCTGTCAGAGGATATGAAATAGAGTGTGAGAACCTGCCTTACTGGGGAAGTTAAGGTATGAGAAGAGTTTCCAGGCTCCACCCAGAGCGTTCTATTCAAGCAATGGAGAAGTACTGGTGAGACAATCGCTAGCCCTCTGCTTCGCCTTGCCCAGCCTGGGTGCTCCCAGCCTTCCTATGCTATGAGTCCTAAATTCTCTACCTTTCACCCCAGCAAACCATGACTTTAAAAAAGTTACTCTTGGATTTCAGCTTTCCATACTGTTCCACTTATCCCATAACAATTAGTGCCTTACATTTTTAAGGCACTATGTATGCTAGGAGTATGGGATTTAGGACAAAGACATAAAAATGAACGTAGTGGTTTAACAGATGTCTTCTAAAATCAGCATTCAAATTCTCCAGTAATTGTTTCCTTCCTCTTCCTTCCCTGGACCCCCTCCACACATGGAGGGGACAGACACAGACACACACACATACCCCAGAGGGACACACAAACACATACTTCCTCTTGCATGCTAGACAAATCCTCTATGGTTTTTGGCTAGGGTTGGTTTGTTTTTCTTTTTCTTTTTTCAAGACAGGGTTTCTTTATATAGCCCTGGCTGTCCTGGAACTCACTCTGTAGACCAGGCTGGCCTCGAACTAAGAAATCTGCCTGCCTCTGCCTCCCAAGTGCTGGGATTAAAGGCGTGTGCCACCACTGCCTGGCTGTTGGCTAGTTTTGATGTCAACACTATAATAATCTGTCATTTTAGAAGAGACAACCTCAATTGAGAAAATGCCCCAACCAGACTGGCCTCTGGACAAGCCTTGAGAATGACTGATGTAAGGACTGAGCTCAGGGTGGCTGCTGGGTCATGGGGCCCAAAGTGCCATGGCTGCTATAAGAAAAGCAGGTGGGGCAAGCCACGAGGAGCAAGCCACGAGGAGCACCCTTCCATGGCCTCCGTCCCAACTCCTGCCTCCAGACCCTGCCCTGACCTCCCTCACTGATAATACCCTGAGTTAAGCTGGAATAAACCCTTTCCCCCAAGTTACTTCTGGTCATCTTTCACCACAGCTAGACACCCTAAGACAACTGCCGAGCAGTACCTCTGATCCCACCTTCTTAAGGATGGAATTGGGCAATTCCATCCTGAAGTCTATAGATTCTGTAAACTGTCAGAAATGGTTGTTACCGTTTATCTTCTCTTCCTCCCTTCCAGCAGTTTCCAAAAGGGTTAGGGCCCTCAGGCAAGCTGCTGATAATGTATTTTAAAATGAATCTCAGAATTCATTGCATGGTGGTGCATGCCTTTAATCCCAGTATTTGGGAGGCAGAGGCAGTCAGATCCCTTGTTCAAGGCCAGCCTGGCCAGCCTGGTTTACAATGAGTTCCAGGGCTGTACAAAGAAATCTCATCTCAAAAAACAAAACAAAAAAAGATGAGTCCCAGGAACTGGCTTTTCGCACCTCAGAAAACCAGCCATAGGTGGGTGGAGGTGGCACACGCCTTTAATCTAAGCACTCGTGTGGCAGAGGCAGGCGGATTTCTGATTTCCAGGCCAGACCAGTCTACAGAGTTCCAGGACAGGCAGGGCTAAACAGAGAAACCCTGCCTTGAACAACCAAAAAAGCAAGGCAGCAACAGCCAGTTGCAAACTACAGTTCTAACACTCAGAACTCCTGATAACACCCGGTAAAGCACGTTGTGTAGGCATCTCTAATCTTGTGTGGTACATAAGCTACCAAGACCTAATGAATACCAGGCCTGAGAGATGCCCCAATGGTTAAGGGCTCCGCCTGCTCTTCCAGAGGATCAGGGTTTAATTTCCAGCAATCACATGGCAGCTTACAGTTGTAACTCCATTCAGTTCCAGATAACCTGACACCCTCACAGACATGCATGCATACAAGCAAGACTCCAATGCACATAATCCATACCAATTTCAAAATAAAAGCCCCAGCTCTCCCTGTGCTGGAACTCACTCTGTAGACCGAGATCAGCCTGCCTCTGCGTCTCAAGTGCTACCAAGTGCTGAGATTAAAGCCATGCACTACCAACCACTTGGTGAATAAGGCCCTTTGTTATATGTGAGTTTTTTCTTTTGAAAACAAGAAAAAGTTTTTCTGTTAAGTTCTGTATGGCAGCCGGGCGGTGGTGGCGCACGCCTTTAATCCCAGCACTTGGGAGGCAGAGGCAGGATGATTTCTGAGTTCGAGGCCAGCCTGGTCTACAAAGTGAGTTCCAGGACAGCCAAGGCTACACAGAGAAACCCTGTCTCGAAAAACCAAAAAAAAAAAAAAAAAAAAAAAATAAGTTCTGTATGGCTATGGTGGTGTCACAGTGAAAAGAAAGGCTGGGTATTTGGAACCTCACCGCACTGGGGTGGTGGGTCTGGGTACCACCGTGAACCCATACATGGGGCCACTGCTCTAGGACACTTTCTTCAGTCAGAGGCGAACCCCGTAGGCCTGCTCTCCCCTGGAGAAATCACAGGGTGCTTCTCAGGGCACAAAAGGGGTCCCAAGTCCTCCCAAAACCACAATGGTTCGAATGTCTAGGGTGACGCAGAAGCCCCCACACCGTGTACTGCCTGTAGACCTTATCTCAAAGTCTGAATATAAAGGACACAAGGACCCAATTGCACCCCTCCATTTAAGAGACTCACCAGGCAAGGCAGGCAGCAGCACTGCTGTAGGATGCACAAGGGCCTCCGAACTGCAGTAGGACACACAAAGGTCCCTGGAGGAGATTAAATACTGAAGCGATGGCCAGGCTCCGCCCACGGCGTCACAACAGTTACAAGCCCCGCCCCCGCCCCAGGAAAACTGGGACACTTTTTTTTTTCATTTGTTTGTTTTTGGAGACATGCTTTCTCTGTGCAGCCTGGCAGTCCTGGGACTCACTTTGTAGGCGAGGCTGGCCTTCAACTCAGAAATCCGCCTGCCTCTGCCTCCCAAGTGCTGGGATTAAAGGCCTGCGCCACAACTGCCCTGCGAAAACTGGGACTCTTAGCTCCATGGGTGACAAGCTGGATTTGCTTGTTTATTTCTCCTAGAGCAAACTGTTTGTTGTTGTTCCCGTTCATGTTTGTTTGTTTCTATTTTAATTTGCTCAAAACTGGTATCCCTGAAAAAGCATTGAATGTTTATCTTACTTCTCCGGCTGTGGTGACACACCTTTAATCCCAGCACTTGGGAGGCAGAGGCAGGCAGATTTCTGAGTTCAAGGTCAGCCTGGTCTACAGAGTGAGTTCCAGGACAGCCAGGGCTACACAGGGCTACCCTATCTGGGGGTGGTGGTGGGGGGAATTACAGGCATGCACCATCATGCCCAGTTTAAGAATATTTTCATTTATTCTTTTTTTTTCTTTCAGATGAGATGTTGCTATGTAACCCTGACTGGCTAGGAACTTGCTATGCAGATTAGGCTGTTGTTGAAGTCAGAGTGATCCTGCTGCCTCTGTGTTCACAGGGCTGGGATTACAGGTGTGATTCTATGGAGAAAACTTTCAGGGCTAGAGAGATGACACAGGGGTTTAGAACACTAGAGGACCAGAGTTTGGTTCCCATCATCTATGTAGGGTTGCTCACAACAGCTTGTAACAGGACTTCTAGGGGATCCCATACCCTCTTCTGGATGCCAAGGGCACCCGCACATACTCTGCCCCCACCCCCACGCCACATACACACAATTAAAAACTAGGCTAGTGAGACGACTCAGCAGCTAAAGGCCCTGACCACCAAGTTTTACAATCTAAGTTCCATTCCTAGGACCCACTTAGTGGAATGAGAACAGACCCACAAGTCGTCCTCTGCTTACTACCCCCTCCTACACTCAGCTAGTTTACCCCCAGGAACACAATAAATGTATAAATGTAATAAAACAGTAAAACAATTCTTTTCTGATCCAGGGTCTTTCTATGTAGCCCTGGCTAGCCTGGAACTCCATATGTAGTCCAGGCTAGCATTGAACTTACAGAACTCTAACTGATTCCAGCTTCCTAAGAACTGGGATTAATGAAGGCATGGCCACAAGGTACAAGGTATGACTAAAATTAAATGCAAAGGAGCCTCATTAGCACAATATATAGTGCTTCTGTCTCATACAGTTTAATTTAAAAGAAAAGATGAGGGCCTGCGGAAGATGTCTTGGCAGTTAAGAGCATTGGCGGCTTTTCTGAAAGACCAGATTTGGTTCCCAGTACCCACACGATGGCTCCCATAGTCTGTAACCCTAGGGAATATGACACCCTTGTTCTGGCCTCAGGGCACTGCATGCATGTGGTACACATGCATTCCTGAACTAAAACACACATAAAATAAAAATATTTTTTAAACTGGCAAAATAAAAATTAAACATAACCTCTCTCCCTGCTTGTTCTCTCCCGGCCCTCTCTTTGTCTATCTTTCTGTCTTTTCCCCTTTCCACGTGGTCATGGCTTTTCTTATCTATTTTCTCCTCTTTCTTTATCTTTCTATCCCTTTTCTCTTTCTATTTTCTTAATAATAAAACATCAAAGCTAAAAAAAATATTAAACATAAGTTATTTTTTCAAACATCGAGAAAAAGTTCATGATTTAAAAAAAAATATGACGGGCGGTGGTGGCGCACGCCTTTAATCCAAGCACTTGGGAGGCAGAGGCAGGCAGATTTCTGAGTTCGAGGCCAGCCTGGTCTACAGAGTGAGTTCCAGGACAGCCAGGGCTACACAGAGAAACCCTGTCTTGAAAAAAGCCAAAAGGAAAAAAAAAATATGAAAGGGTTGGAGAGATGGCTCAGTGGTTAAGAGCAGTGACTGCTCTTTGAGAGGTCCTGAGTTCAATTCCCAGCAACCACATGGTGACTCACAACCATCTCCAATGGGCATCTGATCCCGTCTTGTGGTGTATCTGAAGACAGCGACAGTACACTACATACATGAAATAAAAATAAATCTTTAAAAAAATATGAAAGATGCAAAATGAGAAACTGGGTTTGCTGGCATCATTCTTCAAAGTAAACATTTGGGGAGGCAGAGATAGGAAAGTCACTGCAAGTTGGAGGCCAGTGTGGTCTACATCGAAAGTTTGAGACCAGCCAGGACTATATATATAATAAGGAAGAAAAACATGAACCAAGCAACAAAAGATCAGAGAGATGTCGGGAACTGGGGTGAGAGGTCAGTCAGGAAAGTGTTTGCTTTATAAGCATGAGGACCTGAGTTTGATTCCCAGAGCCTGTGGTGGCATGGCTTGGAATTAGAGAGCTGGCGATTGTGGGTGTGGCTGGGGTAGGGGGTGGGGTGGGGGTGATCTCTGGAGTTCTCTGGCTAACCAGACCAGTCTGCTTGGCAAGTTCCAGGCCAGTGAGAGACCATGTCTAATAGAAAGGTAGAAAGTTTGTAGAAAGGACAGATTGTCCTCTAGCCTAAAAATCATGCACAGACATACGCACACATGCATGTGTATATGCACCCACAAACAAGTATAGATACACATAAAATATATATATGGTTAAAAGATCAGAAGAGAGTGTGTTTTTCCTTTATTATCAACTTGACTCAAGCTGGTGTCACTTAGGAAGAGGGAAACTCATCTGAAGAGTTACCTCCATCAGATTGGCCTGTGGGCAAGTCTATGGGACATCTTCCTGACTGCCCATTGATGTGGTGCGTGGACCCCTGAGCAGGTGGTCTTGGAGTATGGAAGAGCTATGCGGAGGGGGAAGTTAAGCAGAAAGCAGTGTTCCTGCGTGGCCTCTGCTTCAGTCCCTGCCTCAAGCTTCCCACCCTGGCTTTTCTATATGCTAGGCTGTAGACTGTAAGATAAAATAAACCCTTCCCGAGCTGCTTTTTGGTTATGTTGCTTATCATAACCAAATGTTTTGGTTATGTTGCTTATCATAATCTTATAGAGAGCAAACTAGAACAGTATGCACTATGTTATTTTTTAAAAAATTAAACAATGTTTATTTTAAAAAATATTTTTAAATATTGATTTATTTTACATGTATTAGTGTTTTGCTTGCATGTGCACCGCGGGCATGGCTAGAGCCCACAGAGATAAGACGGTGAAGGGTCCCCTGGAATTGGATTCAGGGATGTTTGTGAGCCACCATGTGGATGCTAGGAACGAAACCCGGTTCTTTTATTTTTTTGGTTTTTTTTGAGAGACAGGGTTTCTCTGTGTAGCCCTGGCTATCCTGGAATTCACTCTGTAGACCAGGCTGGCCTTGAACTCAGAAATCCACCTGACTCTGCCTCCCAAGTGCTGAAATTACAGGCCTGTGCCACCACTACCCGGCAGGAAACCGGGTTCTTAGCAAGAGCAGTTAGTGTTCTTATCTGCTGAGCCATCTCTCCAGCAGCAATATTATTCGCTCTTGTCTTTTTATTATTTTTAAAAATACTTGGTTTTGCCGGGCAGTGGTGGCACATGCCTGTAATTCCAGCACTTGGGAGGCAGAGGCAGGTGGATCTCTGAGTTCGAGGCCAGCCTGGTCTACAGAGTGAGTTCCAGGACAGCCAGGGCTACACAGAGAAACCCTGTCTCGAAAAAACCAAAACAAAAAACTTGGTTTTATTTTATGTACATTGGTGCTCTGCCTGATTGTGTCTGTGTAGGGTGTCAGATCTTCTGGAACTGGAGTTAGAGACAGTTGTGAGCTGCCACGTAGGTGCTGGCAATTGAACCCAGATCTTTTGAAAGAGCAGTCAGTTCCCTTAGCCACTGAGCTATTTCTGCAGCACATATTTATTCTTATCTTATGTGTATGGATATGTGCCCTGCTTGACTACGATCCATGTTTGTGCAGTGCCCTGAGAGGCCAAAGATAGCAATGGGTATTCTGGAATTGGAGTTACAGACAGTTAGGAGCTGTCTGCCAGCACCCATAGGGCAGACAGTTAACATTGTCTATAACTACACTTCCGGAGGTGTTGGGAATTGAACCTGAGTCTTCTGGAAGAGCAGTCAGTACTCTTAATTGCTGAGCCCTCTTTCCAACCCTCAGATTGTGTTTGTTTATTTTGTTTGTTTTGGAGACAGGTCTGGCTGGTCTTGAACTCACAGGGATCTGCCTGCCTCTCCATCTGCTTCCTCATTGCTGGGATTAAAGGCATGCACCACCATACCTCACCTCAAAAAGAATTCTTTTACATTTTTTTTTATTTGCACTCGTGCACTCAATGTGTGTGTGTTTAAATAAATACCACATGTGTGCAGGTACCCAAGGATGCCACCAGAGAGGGTGTGGGATCCCTCTGAGTTGGAATTACAGGCGGTTGTGAACAGCCCAAATTCCAAATAGTTAATTAATTTCTTAAATTTATTTTTTAAAGATGTGTTTATTTTTTATTTTCTTTGAAGTCCCCTGAGGTGGCCCACTATTCTCAGAGGTACTGCAATACCAGGTCAATGCCTAGAGTGGACGGAGCAAGCTCCTATTCCAACTCCTACCTCCAAAAATCCATTTAATATATTGTCCTCGGATAGAGGACGTATCAGATATTAAACTGATAAGAACAGATACTACACTTGATCTTAGCCAAAAGGCCGAGAAGCAATTAAAGATGTGTTTACTGCATTGTTATAAATGTATGAGTGTTTTGCCTGCATGTATGTCTGTGCACCATGTATATGTAGTGGTGACTGCAAGGGCCTTGGATTCCCTGAAACTGAAGTTAAAGATGGTTGTGAGTTACTAAATCAAACCCAGTTCCTCTGGAGGACTGTTTTAGTCAGGGTTTCTATTCCTGCACAAAACATCATGACCAAGAAGCAAGTTGGGGAGGAAAGGGTTTATTCAGTTTACACTTCCACACTGCTGTTAATCACCAAAGGAAGTCAGGACTGGAAGTCACACAGGGCAGGAACTCAGAGGCAGGAGCTGATGCAGAGACCATGGAGGAGTACTACTTACTGGCTTGCTTCCCCTGGCTTGCTCAGCTTCCTTTCTTATAGAACCCAGGACTACCAGCCCAGGGATGGCACCACCCACAAGGGGCCCTCCCACCCTTTGATCACTAATTGAGAAAATGCCTTCCAGCTGGATCTCATGGAGGCATTTCCTCAAGGGAGACTCCTTTCTCTGTGATAACTCCAGCTTGTGTCAAGTTGACACACAAAACTAACCAGTACAAAGACCAGCAAGTGCTCTCAACCAATGAACCAACTCCTCATCCCTCCTAACAGTTAATTCTTTATTATACAGTAAGCCTGAATAATGTTTATACGAATGTGATTAAACGTCTATTAAAGATATTTAAACTTGCTTAGGCTGGTGTGCTGACTCATGCCTGAAAATCCTAGTAGTCAGGAAGCTGAGGGAGGAAGATTGACATGAATTTTATGGTAGCCTGGGCTGCAGAAAGGCATCCTGTTGTAAACTAAATGAAAATGAATCTGAGCCGGGCAGTGGTGGCGAACGCCTTTAATCCCAGCACTTGAGAGGCAGAGGCAGGCAGATTTCTGAGTTTGAGGCCAGCCTGGTCTACAGAGTGAGTTCCAGGACAGCCAGGGCTACACAGAGAAACCCTGTCTCGAAAAACAAAAAACAAAAAACAAAAAACAAAACAAAAAAAAAAAGAAAAGAAAAGAAAATGAATCTGAAATGTCAAAACTCTGGCTTCCTATAAAGACTTTATGATGGCTGCTCACAACTCTCTGCAACTCCAGCCCCAGGGAATCTGATGCCCTCTTCTTAGCTCCCCAGAAGCTTTGAGTTCCGGCTCCAGAAAGGTGTAAACATCCTTATGGCCAACACCTCTGATCCTACCATTGCACTATAGAGGCAGGGGGATCAGAAGTTAAAGTTCCTTGACTACTTCTTGGGTTCAAAGTTGAGCTACATGAGTACCTGTCTCCAGAAAGAGAACTTGAGGGCAGGACAGGGAGTGGGAGATGGACAGAAAAAGTCCGTTTAAAATTAGCACAGGAGTCTGAGTTGGGGGATGAGATATAGTGCTGCCACACCCCTTCCTTGCCTTGTCTTCCCGGGAGGTGATCTTCCCCTGGTCCAACTTGTCCATCAGTACAAGCTAGCAGCGAGTCAGTTACTTAATAGCTTAAGTTATCAGTTCCAAATCCAGTTACCAAACTACATGTTTATGGTTTCAGGCATCTACTGGCGTCTTGGAATCCATCCACTACACATAAGGTCGCTTGGGGAGTGTGTGCTTTAACCGACCTCTTCCTCAGACCTCCAGATTGGCCTTGGCTTTGAACTCACAGAAATCCTCCTGCCTCTCCCTCCTGAGCACTATGGGTGCATGTGGTGGTCAAGGATAGTTCTCTTCTCATTCTGTAGCCAAGGCTGGTCTTGAACTTCCAGGGATGACCTGATTGGCAACAAATTCCTTTACCCTCTGGGCTCACTAGCCCTGTGTGTATTATTTTAGTCTGTTCAAGCTGCTATAAGAAACTTATTCTCACCAGTTATAGTGGTGCATGCCTTTAATCCCAGTGCTTGGCAGGCAGAGACAGGTGGATCTCTTTGAGTTTGAGGCCAGCCTGGTCTATAAAGCAAGTTTCAGGACGACCAGGGCTTTTAAACAGAGAAATTCTGACTTGAAAAAACACAAACTAAAACAAAAGGAAGGAAGGAAGGAAGGGAGGGAGGGAGGGAGGGAGGGAGGGAGGGAGGGAGGAAGGAAGGAAGAAAGGAAGGAAGGAAGGAAGGAACTTATTCTCACAGCTCTAGAAGCTGGGAAGCACCCATAGGCTCAGTCATCGCTCTCTAGCTCTCTACGTTCAAGATAATTTCTCTTTGCCTGTCTTAGTCACTGTTCTGTTGATGTGAAGAGATTCCAAGACCAAGGCAAACTCTAAGAAAAGCATTTAATTGGGGGCTTGCTTACAGTGTCAGAGGGCCAGTCTGTAGCTGTGCATGGTGTCAGGCAGGCATGGTCCTGAAACAGTAGCTGAGAGTTTCCATCTGATCCAGAGGCTCAGACAGAGAACAAAAAGATTGGGCCTGGGGTGGGTATTTGAAACCTTAAAGCTTGTCCACAACGCCACCATGAAAGGTCACATTCCCTGATCTTTCCAAAATAGTTCCATCAACTTGGGACCAAACATTCATATATATGAGCCTATGGGGACCATTCTCTTTCAAGCTACCACAGTACTGACTGACTCTTCATGGGGTGGAAGGGAATGAGGCGGCCTTCCAACTTCATTTCCTTCCTTCTTTTTTTTTTTTTTTGCATTTAAGATAAAGTTATTTATTAATCTTCTCTGTCCCTTCTTCCTATATATTTTTTATTTGTTTGTTTATTTATTTTGTTTTATTGAGATAGCGTTTCTCTGTGTAGCCCTGGCTGTCCTGGAACTCACTCTGTAGACCAGGCTGGTCTCAATCTCAGAGGAACTGAGAGATCCACCTGTTTCTGCTTCCCAAGTGCTGGGATTAAAGGTGTGCACCGCCGCTGCCTGGCTTTTTTTTTTAAGATTTATTTATTTTTTAAGATTTTTTTTTAAGATTTATTTATCTATTTTAAGATTTATTTATTTATTTAATGTAAGTACACTGTTGCTATCTTCAGACACTCCAGAAGAGGGCGTCAGATCTCATTACAGATGGTGTGAGCCACCATGTGGTTGCTGGGATTTGATCTCAGAACCTTCGGAAGAGCAGTCAGTGCTCTTAACTGCAGAGTCATTTATTTCTCCAGCCCTGTTTTTTTTTTTTTTTTTTTTTTTTTTAAGACGGGGTTTCTCTGTGTAGCCTTGACTACCCTGGAACTCAGTAGACCAAGGCTGGCCTCAAACTCAGAGATCTGCCTGCCTCTGCCTCCAAGAGCTGGGATTAAAGATGCCACTACCTCCACCCCGCCCTTCCTAGTCTTTTGAGACAGGGCCTCACTATGGACTGCGGGTTGGCTGATCTTGAGCTGGGGAAATCCTCTTGCCTTGGCATTACAGGTGTGTGAGCTGCTGAGCTTACATGGACCCTGCTGCTGCTTCCGTTTCACTTCTGGGCAGCCTCCGCCTTTGTCTTCGGAACCATTCGTTCTCCAGTGTGGATCACGTTCCGTGTGGCAGAGAGGTTCGTGTGTGAGTTAGCCCTACCCTGAGCTCTGTAAGGATGGAGCATATCGTGAGCTCATTGCTTATCTGTGGGTGTTCAATGCAGCAGTGCTCTCTCTGTGTCGGAGAGGAGTTTGAGGCAGGGTCTCATTCTGTATCCTGATCTAGGACTCACTCTATATCCCAGGCTGGTCTTGAACTCACAGCAATCCCCCTGCCTCATCCTCCCCATTTCTGGGGTTACAGGTGTGCATCACTACACTCAGATAACTCATTCTATTTCATTCAGAGCTGATACTCTGTATTATTTTTATTCTTCTATGTTTAGTGAAACTTGATTTATGGCCCAATATGCCACCACCGGATTGATCCCCCATGTGACTGAGAACTTAAGCTTCACTGTTAGTTGCTGGTTTGTTCTCTAAGTATATTAGTGACTTTTCTCAGTGTTGACACAGAATACCCAACAAAAACAACTCGAGGAAAGACAAGTTAAATTTTGCTCACAGTTTGCAGGTACTGACAATCACAACAGAGACAGCATCACCATAGGAGCTGGAGGTGACTGGTCACATTGTATCAAGTCAAGCAGCAGGGAGTAAACTTGCGAACACCCCTTTCTTCTTTTTACTCAGTCTGGGATTCCTTCTAGTGAAAAGTACTGCTAACATTAAAGCTGGGTTTTCCCACCTAGGAACCTAATCTGGAATCTCTTTCACAAACATGCCTAGGGAGTTTGTCTTTTAAATGATTCCTGGTTCTCTCAAGTTGACAATCAATTGTAACCATCATAATCTAGTAACTATTGGGTCTTATTTTGCTTATATATTTGTTTGAGACAGCTTTGGCTGGCCTAAAGCTTGTCCTGTAGACCAGGCTGGCCTCAAACTTAGAGAGATCCTCTTGCCTCCCTCTCCCAAGTATCGGAATCAAAGGTATGCACCACCACACTTGGCTTCTATTGGGTCCTTATGGATAGTGTTCAAGCTTTCTACTTCCTTGTCGATTATCTACCTAGTTTTATTTCTGTATTGGAGTACTGATGTCATATGGTGGTACACATTTCTAGTCACAGCTACAAAGAGGCTGAGACAGGAGGATTATATGAGTCTAAGAATCCATGGCTAGCTTAACCAACACAATGAGACATCGTCAACAGAAAGAACAGCCAGGCGTGGTCACACACACTATTATCTTGGCCCTTGGAAGGTAGAGGCAGAAGAATCACAGGGTTTTTTTGTTTCATCATTTATTGTTGTGTTTATGGGTGTTTTGCCTGCATGGATGTCTGTGCATCACAGAGGCCAGAAGAGGGTACCTGGTACTCTGGGTTTACAGATGTAGTGAGTCACAATGTGGGTGCTGGGAATCAAGCCAGGGTCCTCTGAGAAAGGAGCCAGTACTCCTAACTAACTGATGAGCTATTTCTCCAGCCCTGAGAATTGCATTAATTCATTAATCAATCAATTAATTAATTTCTTCATCATTCACTTATGCATTTCTATGCATTTTTTTGAGACAGAGTTTCTCTGTGTAGCCTTGGCTGTCATGGAACTCACACTCCGGAGGGAAAGGCAGGAGAACCTTGGAGTTCAAGGCCAGCTTAGTCTACAGAGTGAATTCTAGGACAGCCAGGATTACACAGAGAAACCCTGTCTAGAAAAAATAAATAGATAGATAGATAGATAGATAGATAAATTTCTTATCCCATCCCATTGTCTACTAACATTTCTTTCCCCTGTATGCTTTGTTCTGGCTCCTAGTCCCTTACTCTTTACAAAAGTGCTTCTCAACCGTCCTAATGCTGCAATCCCTTGACACAGAGTCTCATGTTATGATGACCCCACTCGTGACTTTTCATTGCTACTCCATAACTGTAATTTTGCTACCATTATGAATTATAATGTAAATGTCTGATATGTAGGATATCTAATATGTGACCCTCTGTGAAAGGGTCATTTGAACACCAAAGGAATCAAGACCCACAGGCTGAGAACTGATGCTTTACAACCATGGGACTCACTCAATAGTTTTCTTTAGGTCTTGCTCAAAAGCTTGTGCCTATTTAATATGGCAGCCACCCAACCTCTATTATCCCTAATCTTCTTACACTGCTTTTATTTATTTATTGTAAAAGGTAAGCTAGTTTTGGAGGGAGTGCATTTTAGTTGGTAGAATGCTTACCTAGCATGCACGAAACCCTGGATTCAATGCTCAGCACCTCAAGTACTGTGTGTGGTGACAGGCCACATCAGGAATTCAGTGGCTCTGTAGAAGCAGAAGGTTCAAGGTTATCCAGGGCTACTTCATGATTTTTGAAGCCAGCTTGGGCTAGAGACCTTATTTCCAAAAGAAGAGCGGTAGAATGGGAATTTCTGGTTTCCTTGGAGACTCAGTTGTGCTATGTGATATTTTTCTGCAAACTCTCCCATGAGAAGATGTTTTGCTGAAGCAGACATGTGAGAGGATGGTTTGCTGAGAACGGACACGTGGTGGTGTTTTCTGGAAGCTGCCTGGTGAAAGGGCATGTGATGTTTTGCTGAGCGGATGCTTGAAAGGATACATGATGTTCGGAAAGTTGGTTCGCCTTGCTTTCCTCCCTGATCTTTGCTTGTCATGACTTCATAGAGAGAAATGCACCAAACAACTTCTGGTGGTGTTCTGACTGCTTCTTGCTGCTTCCATGGACGCGTGCCTATCAGTGGAGACTCGAAGTTTCTTCTGCATCAAGTTGCAACTGCTGATTCATGTTTGCTGTTTTGCTAGTGAACTGGACTGCAGACAACGAAGATTGGAATCGCCTCGCCTCAAAGAACAACTTCTAAACCCCCATTTCCTATTAACCTTCTTTTCCCCTAGCTCTGGTGGGTGGTGGGCTAGAAGGGAGGTTGAAGCGTTAAAGAACCATAATTAAAGTAGGTTTTGAAAAATCTAAGCCTACAAAGGGGCTGGAGAGATGGCTTCATTGTTAAGAGCATTGACTGCTCTTCTGGAGGATCCAGCACCCACACCGTGGCTCACTAGATCTGAAATTCCAATTGCAGGGTATCTGATGCCCTCTTCTGGCCTCTGAGGGAATCAGGCACATGTGTGGTATACAGACATGCAACTAAAATACTCTCTCTGTGTGTGTGTGTGTGTGTGTGTGTGTGTGAATTTATTTTTATGTATATATTTTTTGAGATAAGGTGTCTCTGCATAACCCTGGATGTCCTGGAACTCCCTCTGTAGAGCAGACTTGTCTTGAATTCAGAGATCCACCTGTCTCTGCCTCCTAAATTCTGCGATTAAAGGCCTGTACCACTTCAACAGACTTTGTGTGTAATTTTATAACATTATGCCTATGGGTAGTTTTGCCTACAGAAATGTCTATGTATTCCATGCATGTCTGGCGTCTGAGGGGGCTATGAAAGAGCATCGGGTGCCCTGGGACTTGAGCGGCAGCGGTCAGAGCTGCCAGGTGGTTGCTGGGAGTGGAACAGGGTCTTCTGGGAAAGCAGTCAGTGCTCTCAGCTCCTGAGCCTCTCTCTACTTTTGCTTTGGTTGTTTGTTTGTTTTAAATGAACTCCGTTCAACATGCGGCTAAGAGCTGTAGGCATGGTGATCGTTCAGTTTCCATCCAGGACAAGTGGAGGAGGTGCATATTTAATATATCAATGAGGACCTGGGCCTCCAGGTTCTCCCAGCATCCCTCAGTCCTTACCGGTTACAGGGGAGGGCTGACATACTCTGCCCTCTACCCTGAACTTTCCAGCCCAGGAAAGAGCCCTTCCCCCACAGGCTCTTCTCTACACAGTCCCGACATTTTGGTTGCCTCCCCTCTTTTGTTCCTTTTGTACTTCTGGCTGCTGTACTTGGTTCCGCCCTCTCCCTCCTCCCTTCCCCACGTGGTTCAGGGTCAGGACCACTCTGGACTCTCCCAGACGTCTCTGCCTCTGGCTATGCGCTCCAGTGTATCTATAAACTCCTCTGCCATGCCTAGGAGCAGTCATGCCCTTTCCTTTCCTTTTTATTTTATTTTTTTCCCATTCAATAATGATTCCTCCTTCCGGTCTGCATTATTATTTCGCTCAGAGCACCGCCTGTAGCTTCTCGCATGGGCATCTATACAGCGAACAAACACAATTACTTGTAGTGTCTGCCATTTGTCCTCTTGAGCTTGCTTACATTTTAAGCTGCTCAAGTGTGGGATTGTTGCGTGTTGCACAAGCCATGCTTAAAATAGCTTCTGGCACAGGCGAGGTGCTCACTCAGCAAAAACCAACTGAATGAACAAATCGAGGCCCTCACTCCAAGGATTAAGATCCTGCAGCTTTGTTTTTTTTGAGACAGGGTTTCTCTGTGTAGCCCTGGCTGTCCTGGAACTCACTCTGTAGACCAGGCTGGCCTCGAACTCAGAAATCCGCCTGCCTCTGCCTCCCAAGTGCTGGGATTAAAGGCTGCGCCACCACCGCCCGGCTGATCCTGCAGCTTTGTAATCAGCATTCTGACTTCATCCTTGGGCGCAGCAGAAGTTTTGTTGGGTGGGTTTCTTCATCTAGTGGTCCTTTCCCCTGCTAGGTGTGTCTTGTTGTGAACTACGAGGTATGTTCTATTCTCCTCACAGGCCCTTGCAAGTCTGCCATTCTGTAGAGGTGTTCCTCTCACCCAGAATAGCTTTTCTCTGCAGAGAAGCCTGGAAATGTCACGGACACACTTTGAGGTGCAGACTGAGCGCTAGTACCCCTGAAATGACTACTCCAGTTACCCTGGTGCTCCCAGCAGGCTTGGTGCACACATTCAGCCCAGCAGCCATTGCAACAAACTGTACCGAAGTGCCTATCTATGTGTCTTAGCGTGTTTGACCTCATGTGCACTGACGGCTTTTCCAGAGGTCCTGAGTCCAATTCCTAGCAACCGCATGGTTGCTCACAACTGTCTGTAATGGAATACAATGTCCTCTTCTGGTGTGTCTGAAGACATCGCCAGTGTGCTTACATAAAATAAATAAATCTTTAAAAAGAAAAAAAAAAGACAACCAAGGAACACAGGAGGATCTCAACTTCCCCACCTGTACCTTCCTGGAGCAACCTCTAGAGGGCAGCCTCATACCGTGTTTGCCTTTTCTACCACAGTCGTCCTGAATAGATGGATGCTTGCATGAATTGGTAGGTGGATGGGTGGGCGGATAAATGGATAAGTCAGTGGGGTGGGTACAGTCCACTTGGGTTTTGTGGTTAGCAAATTCTGGGAAAGGAATCTAACGCAGCTACTTTAGCAATGACAATGCTATTGACCCACTCGTTGACTTCATAGTGTTAGGTTTGGGGACCATGATCGAAACCTGGAAAAGTTATTGGTTTCAAAATGGAAAAAAAAAAGTCACATTATATTATTAAACAAAGATTAAATAAATAATTCTATTATCCAACCAGCTGCAATTCCATTTGTATAAAGCTTGTGTATAAGCTACATTGCATGTGGGATGTGTGTCTCATTTATTTAGAAGTGTCAATCCAATCTGAGGTGCCCCAAATGAAGCAGAATGAGTTAAACTGCAGACTCGCACCAGAGTCTTAACACCTTTGGAGTTAAAGACAGTCTGAGGCTTGAGTTTATCTCCTCCTCCCAGGAGGGCAACAGCCAAACTTCCAGCATTTGGTGACAGAGACTCTGCCCTCTATCTTCCTTGACCTCAGGCTAGGGCTGGGAGGGATTTTAACAGGGGCTCAATGCCAAGGAGGGACTGAGGAGGCTCTGTCATCTGGGACTCCTGGCTCAGGAGCTGGGATGGAGACTGGATGAGGACAGAGATACCCACTGCCCCTTAGCAGGTGTCCACACTCATTTGTCCTTTTTTCTTCCAAATGAGATGATGATATGTCATGAAGAGCTCAGTACATGCCAATACCTCAATGTTAGAGCCCTCTCTCAGTCCACAAAACTGAAACTAAAATGCTTCCTGGGTTTGTTTGGTTTTGTTTTTGGAAATGCTGGGTGAACCCAGAGTCTTTTGTTGTTGTTGTTGTTTGTTTGGTTGGTTTTTGGTTTTTCGAGACAGGGTTTCTCAGTGTAGCCCTGGCTGTCTTGGAACTCACTCTGTAGACCAGGCTGGCCTCGAACTGAGAAATCCACCTGCCTCTGCCTCCCAAGTGCTGGGATTAAAGGCTTGTGCCACCATGGCCAGGCTGAAGCCAGAGTCTTATGCATGCTGGGAAAACACTCAACTGTTGAGTGGTTTCTTTTCTTAAACAAAACAAAATATAACAAAACCAAACAAGGCTCTGGAGAGATGGCTCAGTGGTTAAGAGCACTGACTGCTCTTCCAGAGGTCCTGAGTTCAATTCCCAGGAACCACATGGCGGCTCACAACCATCTATAATGAGATCTGCTGCCCTCTTCTGGTGTGTCTGAAGACAGTGACTGTGTACTCATATAAATAAAATCAATAAACGTCTTTAAAAAACAAAAACCAAAATCAAGAGAGTCAGGGAGATGACTCAGTGGGTAAAGTGTTTATTGTACAAGCAAGAACAACTGAGTTCAAGTCCCCAGCACCCATGAAAAAGCCAAAAGCTAGGTATGGAGGGGTTCTCTTGTCAGTTCACTGTTAGGAGGCAGATGCAGGAGAATCCCAAGGATTTTCTTGGCAGAAAGTCCAGCTGATCAGTGAGAAAACTTCTCCTAAAAAATCAGGGAAGAGCCCCAGGAGGCTGCCCGGTGGGTACTGTGCTTCATGAGTTCTGGAGTCTTGATTCCCGGCATCTGTGTAAATGCCAGAAGGACGCTGGAGTTCACCTCTAACCCTAGTGCTTAGGAGGAGGAGACAGGGAATCCCTGGAGCAAATCGGCTTGCTAGACTAGACTGGCAAGCTCTGGGTTCAACCTCCGGAGAGATCCTGCCTCAACATATAATTGTGAAGACTGAATCTTCATGTCAACCTCTGGCCTCCATAGGTGCCTGCACACTCATGCAAACGGGCATACAGTACTTGTGTGCATGCCCACACACACACACACACACACACACACACACACACACACAAGCACACATGCCACATATGTCACACACACATGCACATATCACATGAACACAGCACACCCACACACACATAAACATCATACACACATACCACATGAACATGCCACACACATATAACACACACATATACCCCACATACACATATGCCACACGCACATGCACATGCCATGCACACAGCACATACACACACACATAAACATCACACACACATACCACATGTATACGCCACACACACATACACCTCCCACACAGACACAGACACACACGCACAGACACTTTAAAAAGAGCAGACTGAATAGGAGAGAGAAAAATACGGGGCATGTCCGTCGAGCCATACAGAGCCCACCGGGCATTACCACCTCCATCTTACACACGAAATGACTGGCATTCCCATGAGGGTCCTAAGATGGCCACCATGGTGAATCTGCCCCTGTGCCAAGTCCTTCGCTGGTATTATCTTTCCCTTTGTCCTCTTGGTAACCCTCAGGAGCAGTGGGTCTTATGGGTTTCCTTTCCAGAGTAAGGTACTTAAGTGCAGACAGTTTAAGTAAATGAAGAAATGGGAATCAGGATCCAAGGCTGTCTGACTTCAAAGCCAGAGCTCCCGTCTCCACAGAACATCGACTTTCTTTCTTCCTTCCTTTCATTCTTCCTTCCTTTCTTCCTTCCTTTCTTTCTTTCTTTCTTTCTTTCTTTCTTTCTTTTTCTTTCTTTCTTTCTTTCCTTCCTTCCTTCCTTCTTTCTTTCCTTCCTTCCTTCCTTCCTTCCTTCCTTCTTTCTTTCTTTCTTTCTTTCTTTCTTTCTTTCTTTCTTTCTTTCTTTCTTTCTTCTTTTGTTAAGATTTATTTTATGCATGGGTATTTTGCCTGCACGCATATGCACATCCCCTGGAACCAGAGTTAGAGCTGCCATGTGGGTGCTGGAAATTGAACCTGGGTCCTCTAGAGGAACAGCCATTGCTCCCATCCATTGAGCCATCTCTCCAGCCCCCAATAACCTTTCTAAGTGGCCTCCCCAGTTGAATTTACTGAATGCTTAAGATGCATGCTAGAGGCTGGTGTGAGGAGCACACTTGCAATCTTAGTTCTGGGGTGGTGGTGGCACGGAAGCAGGAGGACCTCAGTATAGACTCTGCCCTTCCTCCAACAAAAGAACACAAGGGCTGGAGAGATGGCTCAGAGGTTAAGAGCACTGACTGCTCTTCGGAAGGTCCTGAGTTCAAATCCCAGCGACCACATGGTGGCTCACAACCATCTGTCATGAGTTCTGACTCCCTCTTCTACAGTGTCTTCAGACAGCTACAGTGTACTCACATATAATAAATAAATAGATCTTTAAAAAAAGAAAGAAAAGAACACAAAGTGTCACACAGAAACTGGACAGAATGGCACACTGCACACCCTGTTATCCAGAAGTTCAAGGTTATTCCTGGCTACGTAGTGAGTGCAAGGCCAGTCTGGAATTGCTGCAAACATTTCTAAAAACACACACACAACAAACAAACAAAAAAAAAACCATCAAACACCTAAACAATTGATTAATTGATTGATTGATTGTGTCTGGCTGTGTCTCTCTGTATGTATATATATATATATATATATATATATATATATATGCATATATGTATAAATACACAAATACATACACACATATATCATGGGCCAGATCCATGAAGAAAACAGGGTTTTGCTATTGTGGGAGTGTGAATAAAAATGGTCCCAATAGGCTCATATATTTTAGTGTTTGGTCCCCAGTGAGTGAACAGTTTGGGAAGGACTAGAACGTGTAATCTTGTTGGAATAGATGTATCTTGCTGGAGCAGGTCTGTCGTTGAAGGTGGGCTTTAAGGTTTCAAAAACTCACACCAGGCCCAGTCTCTATCCACTGCTAGCTGCCCCCTGTGGATCAGGATGTGACTGTCTCAGCTATTGGTGCACATACCATGCCTATCTGCTTCCTGCCATGATGATTATGAAGCTAACCCTCTAAACTGTAAGCAACTCCCCAAATAAATACTTTTATAAGCCTTGGTCATGGTGCCTCTTCACAGCAATAGAACAGGAATTAAGATAGCGATTCTTGGTTACCAGCTAGAACCCAAAGAGAAGACCCTATTGGACTGAAGACTCCAGATATTGATCACAGGACATGAGAAATTGAGCTGGTTCTGAGTTGGAAGCGTCTTCCCAACTGGCTAGCCTTGTAGTGACTGAGTGAGTGCTATTTTAAAGGTGCCTCCAGACCCAACACTAGCCAATCCCTGTCTCTATAGTACTTAACTTTTCGGCTGAGTGGGAGCAGAAAGAACTGTAAACTACCCAGAAGTAAAGAATTGGAGGGTGTGTGTGGTGGAGAAGTGTGGTTCTGGAAGAGATGCAGCCTGATTTCCCAGGTATTTGGGGAGAAGGCAATATCTGACCTTTCCAGGATCTCTTTCAGAAGCTATACCCTGGTCCAAAGGTAAGCTGGGCAGGGCTGGAGAGACAGATCTAGCTCAGAGGTTGAGCATTTCTTGTTTTTCCAGAGGATAGGCTTGGCCTGGTTCTCAGCATCTGTGATAGGTGGCTCACACTGCCTGTAACTCCGGGTGCTGTGGATCTGACACCCCATTCTGGCTTCCAAGTGTGTTTGCATTTGTATATGTACCCCTGACACATATACACATAAATAAAAATAAAATAAAATCTTGATGTTTGGTAGTAAGTTATAGCCTCTAATTGTTGGGGTATAGTTCCAGCCCTAAAGTAAGCTGGAAATGTCAGGCCACAGGCAAAGAATGAGTTACAGAGTATGAGCTTGGGGCATGGTGTGAGGTGAGAGGTTCTGGTGAAGCTACTCTTATCTTCAGGGACAGGTAAGAACAGTTGCCACTTGCAGGGAATTTCCTGGACTATGAACTTTACTGGGGAGAAGATAAAGGTTGAGTGGAAGGAAGTTAGCCTCGGGCTCCACATCCACTCCTCCCATCCCTCTACCACTGGGCTCCACCCTTTCCCTAGATGGTGCTGAAACCCCACACCTCATAGCCCAGCCTCTCCCTAAGCCTCAGCCCCCTCACTTATAGAACTCAATTATGATCAATGTTCAACACACAGGTCATTTAAGTGACCAGTGATGAGTCCAAGGCTCAAAGATTTGTACTTAGGAGCAGAAACAAAGTGCAGGGATAGTCACTCTTCCTGAGAAGCAGTTAGAAGGACAAAACAGGCATGTGCCAATATAAATAAATAAATAAATAAGTAACTGGGCACAATAAATAAACAGCCAGGCATAGAGTCTCACACCTACAGTCCTAGTATTTACAATCAAGCTTGAGGCAAGGAGGAAAGTCATGAGTTCCAGGACAGCCTGGGTTACCTAATGAGTTCCAAGTCAGTTGGGGCTACAGTGTGAGATTAAAGGTGCATGCCTTTAATCCCAACAGTTAGGAGGCAGAGGTGGGTGGATCTGAGTTCAAGGCCAGCCTGGTTTATAGAATGAGCTCTAGGATAGTCAGGGCTGCACAGTGAAATCCTATCTCAAACAACAATAACAAAAGGGAAACAAATCAAAAACCATAATACACACACACACACACACACACACACACACACACACAGAGTTTATTTTCTTGTCTAGCTAATTGTGAGGAGCAAAAGTATCAATCTTGGGAAGCATATATGCTTACCGTTTTTTTTATTTTATTACTCTTTAAAGTATTCTGTAGCTGTAGAGACTGTTCATGGTTAAACATGTTTGTGATTAGTGCATGAACTGTTCTTGCAGAATATTGAGTGGGATTCTCAGCACCCTTATTGATAGGAGGCTCACAAACATGTCTGCCAGTTCTAGGGCATCTAGTTCTCCCCCTTGTGGCCTCCATGAGTACCTGCACTCACATGCACATAACACTGTAGCCTTAGAGTTTTCTTTTTCTTTTTCTTTTTTTAAAAAAAAATATTTATTTTTGATCTGAGATTGATTTTAATTATCTTCTTACTGTTGATAACTTACAAACTAGCTCCTTTATTTTCATCTGTCCATCTAGTAAGTTGGCAAAGAGTGCCATTGCCAATCACGCATAAACAGAAATTCCAGTTATATGTGTTTCTAAATGGGTATTTAAGGACAATTCTGAATTACAACTTAGTCTTAGCTAATAGAGAATTTAAAAGGCCTAACTTGCTTGTTCCTAAAAGCATTTAAACTTGTAGATAAACTATAAAGAAGTGTTAAATATTCTTTATTTGATATCATACATAAACCACAGTAAATGCCTTTCAGTGGTAAAAGGCAGCATCCTTGATGTGGTGAATTCTAATTAAAACAGCACTGTCAAGAGGAGACAGTTGCCTCATGGTGTTAAGCCGTTGCCTGTAAGACGTCAGTGAACACAAACTGAAACACAGGTGAGTCTTCTTGTTTCTGAGACAGTGATAAAATGTTCCCAGTGTTTACACATATTCATATGCCCAGTTATATAAATCTAAGTATAAAAACATTTAATGGGTTTGAGGCAACACCCCCTTATTTATGGAAAGTAAAACATTACTAATTAAGGCCAAACTTATCTTGAGAAAGGGAGAGCAGTGATAGCATGGATATAACTGGAATTGTTGCTTTAAAAAAGATCATAACCACTTTACTACAAGTCAGTTTTACTTAAATCAGAACTGTCCAAAAAAAACCATTGTTAGCCATTCATGATCTGAATTTGGTGTATGAATTAAATTATGGTACCCATTAAGAGCCATGGGACATTTGTAATAAATAAGGCAGTGGAATTAATCATTAGAAGCCTTTTTAAGATAAGCTATCAGGTCTGTCCTTTTTCCCTTCTTCTTGATTCCAGTGAAGATCATTTTTGTTCCAGGGATGTACTTTTCCTCCTCTCCCCAGGTGATGCCCTTGTTCTTGTTGGCATCTGTGTAAGAGAATCCAGTAGCCTGACCTGTCTTCCACCCAAAGAGACCCTGGAGATTTGGTCCAGTCTTATGCTTGCCTCCCTTTTCCACAGTGTGGCACTGGGCACACTTGTGAACAAAAATCTTCTTGCCTTTTTCAACATCACCCATTTTTAACTCGCTCTGGGCTGGTCAACACCACAAACGTTTGGACTTGAAGACAGATGTCCTGCTCTTTCTATTTATTTATTATATGCACAGGTTTCTGCTTGCATATATGTCGGCATGTCAGAAGAGGGTACCAGACTCAGGACCTCCGGAAATGCAGTCCGTGCTCTGCGGCACCTCTCTCAGTGAAGTGAATATCAGTGAAAGAGTGAGACCAAAGAAGCTTTGGCATGGCTAGCTATGCAAGTGTGCTGTCCCTGTTTGCTGGGTCTTATTCTGTATCAAGGCACCACCACTTTAATACAGGAAGACACTCCTGTATTAGCCAGGCATGGAAGTCCTGCTCGTAATCCTGCCATTTGGGAAACTGAGGCAAGAGTCTTGTCACTGACTTCCAGACCAGTGGTCAGGCTGCAGATTCCAGCCTATCATAGGTTACAGCTAGACCGTTTCAACACACACACACACACACACACACACACACACACACACACATTCATCCCCTCCTGCATTGATGCAATGACTTTTTAGGCCCCTTTGTCCTCAAAGACCTTTCTTTTCTCTGACGTTTATGGCACTTTTCTCTGAAGTTTATGAATGGCTATCTCCTTTTCCCATTAGATTTGGAGACCGAAAATCTGAGTTGCTCCATTGGCAGTGTGAGTGTCTTCGTTAATTTTGTGGATCTCTAAGGGCAAGGACTCTTTATCTCTCTAAATCCTGGCCTGATGGTAGCCATGCACACTGTGAGTGCCCAGGAACTGTTTTGACTGCCTGGGTAAAAAACACACTTAGTCCTTTGGAGAGTTGATAACATCAGACATAGTGGACTGAATGTCTTACCCTGATTCTCTAGGACCTGTGGGCTGTGACTCCTTTTTTTAAGATTTATTTACTATGTAAGTATACTGTAGCTGTCTTCAGACACCAGAAGAGGGCAACAGATCTCATTACAGATGGTTGTGAGCCACCATGTGGTTGGTGAGATTTGAACTCAGGACCTCTGGAAGAGCAGTCAGTGCTCCCAACCACTGAGCCATCTCCCCAGCCCCTGTGACTCCTTTATATTGGCTATATTCACCTCCACAGAATAGAAATTCCCCAACAGAAAGCACTCATGCTCCTGGCCAAATGGTGGCTACCACCAACTGCCTTGGTCCCTCAATCTTGGTTAAGAAATCAAGCTGTAGTGGTTGTCACCTGTGCTAGATACAGGGAGAACTCAACTCAGTACTGAGGAAAGCAGCATTTATCCAAGTACCTGAACTTCCTCTGCATGTGAAGGTCCCACTGTGGGGCTCCCCCCATCCCCCAACCAACTTTCAAAAATATGACTTTGGGCTGTAGAGATGGCTCAGCAGTTAAGGGCACTGGCTGCTCTTCCAGAGGTCCTGGGTTCAATTACCAGCAACCACATGGTGGCTCATAATCATCTGTGATGGGATTTGATGCCTCCTTCTGGTGTGTCTGAAGATAGCAACAGCGATAATGTACTCACATAAAATAAAAATAAGACTTCATAAAATCAACACAGCACAAAATGCATCAATTTAAAGTTAATTTATGGTTGGAAAGATGGCTCAAAAGTGAAGAGTACTTGTGGCTACTGCATAGGACTCTTTTTTTTTTTTTTTACATTTGCCGACTTTTTCTGATTTTAGGCTTGTCTTTCTTCCTTTGGTGGTGCTGGGAATCAACCCAAAGGTCATGTACATGCTATACTCTAGCTCTCAATTACAATGCTAGCCCTTGGTTTTCTGAGAAAAAGCTTTATGATGTAGCTCCAACTGCAATCATCCTGCCTCAGCCTGGCTGAGGCTACTGACCAACTACTCCAAAGTGACTTCACCCATGTGTTTAGGAACTGAGCTAAGAATGGCATCTTTACTACTCAGTGGCCTGGAGCATAATTCCCCTTCTCAGCCTTGGTAAGAGCAGCTGGAGGTAATGAACAGTGGTTTTATACCCAGCCAAGAAGGCTCATTATTAACACCTCAACTGTGTTCTCTGCAGCAGTGGAGGAAGGGCTCTGCTAATCCTTGAGGACCCCAGTTGGCAGGGGCAGGGTGGACAATTCACCAGAAAATGGCCTCTTGGAGTTTGCTCTTCTCCAGGGCTCCTCTCAAGTGCTTAATGAAGAGCCGACTACTACAAAATAAATGAAACTGAAGTTCTGATAACTGGCCAGGGAGCCGCAGGGATTCGGCAGGGATGACGGAAGCACATTGGGAAAAGGAGCCATTTTCATTTACTATGACATTTCCACTGTGGAATGGGGTTCACGGGGCACAGGGTCCTCCAGAGGACAAAAGGCTGCTTGTGGGTGTCTCCTACTAATGTCACTGTTTCATTTAATTTCACATGGAGAAGTCAGAGAAAGGAGCTATCATGAGGAGAACAGTTGTCTAGCTGTCTGGTCTGATCTGCCTACAGACCACATGAAACTGAGGGTAGCAATGAACACAGTCTAACATGAAACCATGTTTTTACTTCTTGTCATTTACTGCATGGGTCTTGAGTATGAATGCTGTGAACCGGACCCAGTGCTTAGGCAGGAATAAGGGCAGGACCCGAGTGCCAGGCGACCCATCTCTTTGTTGCTGGGTAGATCTTCTTACAAAATGGACAATACAAATCCTGGGGCTTCAGTTGCTCCCATGTTGGTGGGCCCTAGTGAGAGGATGGAAGTCAGTACCAATGTATGCATATCATGCCCACCATATTCTGTCATTAGGAACACATGAATGGTGTTCTAGATAAAGGAACATTCACATATGCAGAAGATCCCTGGGCTTCCTCTTATCCCAGGATTGAAAGGGCTTACTATTGCCAAAGCAGTCGATATAGCTCTGAAGGGGCACTAGGCAGGCCATGCTTGGCTGGCTTTCAAGGCCACACCTCTACTGACATTGGGTGGAGACCCTGAGCAATGGAAATGGAAAGCCACTTCTCACAACAGGCTCAGAACCATATCATGCCAGCTAACTCCTGTAGCTACCAAAATAAATTGATCTCTCCCATGATTTGGAACAGGAATGGAGATTTCTCAGGGACCTTATATCTGAGCAACAATCTCATGAGCCAAATATATACCCTGTAAGGAGAACTTCCTTGGATACCTAGGGGAATAAAAAAAGGATTTCACTTAGAATCTAGCAAGCTGGAACAGCAGCTGTTTTCTAGTAGGTAAGCTGTGACCTTCACCATTCTGACTATGCAGGGATTGTTTGCGTGGATGCTGGGATTAAAGGTGCGTGCTGCTATGCCTGGCTATCTTCGGAGGGTGCTCACCAGTCTTGGCTTTGTTACAATCTGCTGCTTTATATGCACCGTGTTTGTCTGAAGCAGCCCCATTTACCCAAGCTAGCCTCATATCTCACTGTAGGAACACTGGGATTACTGTGGTCTAGTTTTAGGCAGGTTTTGAGAACTCACTCAAAGTCATTTACTCAGCCCTTTCCCCAGCTCAATTGGGAAGGCAGCTCAGTGGTCACTGTGGCCCTAAGCAGCCTGGGCAGTGGAAAGCATGGATAGCCTCCATGAGCCCAGCTGAATAGTTTGGGGACATCCATAACTTCTCCAGTGCCACACCCACCCACCTCCATTGCACCGTCTATTAAGAACCTTCCTAGCTCACACACATGCAATACACAACAGTGAGGGAAAGGGATATTGGCAACAGCCTTCTTGTGAGAACTTGTGAGTTGGTTTTTTGTTTTATGAAAGATTTTGTCTCTTAAAAAACTCCCAAAACAAATATTATAAGAATGTCTTGCTTTAATTCCAGGTGTGGGGCTCTGGGTCTGTTTCTCATTTGACAATTATTTGCCTCGTGCTCTAGTAGAGGCATGCTTTTGCCAGTTGCAGATAGATATGGTACAATGGTGAGTATGGGTATGAGATTTCAGAGGGTGTAAAGGTGCCTGGTCCCGAGAAGCTTTTGTCTGCGTTTGTTGGTCAGGATTTGTTAAATAGTCATGTGCAAATAAATCAGATACCTTGATCAAACTAGCTAAGAACTAATCAGCATACCATCTTCACTTCCTTTCTTCCAACCCCTGACTCAAGGATCTATCTCTTTGAAAGAGTGGAAGAAAAGGTATAGAGAAGGGAAGCATAGAACCTACAGAGTGGCTAACAATGGCTACACACTCTATCTATGATAGGAAGTTGCTGTACCAGAATACGTGATGTTACAATAGAACCATGGAAAGTTTGGGCTAGCAACTCTGCTAGCAACTCCTAGAAGCCAAGGGACCTTGGGCTCCGCAGCTCCTTGAGGCGATGGGACCTCGGGCTCAGCAGCTCCTTGAGGCGAAGGGACCTCGGGCTCAGCAGCTCCTTGAGGCGAAGGGACCTCGGGCTCAGCAGCTCCTTGAGGCGAAGGGACCTTGGGCTCAGCAGCTCCTTGAGGCGAAGGGACCTTGGGCTCAGCAGCTCCTTGAGGCGAAGGACCTTGGGCTCAGCAGCTCCTTCACATGAAGAGGAGTCTTTGTTATCCAGGAATCTTTGCAGTGTATTGTTTTCATCCTTCAGGAGCTAAGGACAAAGGATTTATGTTGAAGGGCAGCAGCAATGAACCGGCTGTAGGAGCCAGGTGGACAGCCCTCCTGGGTAAGTCCCAGTGATGCATGTGGCATTGGTCAAACAAATCTTCAGTGTATATCTGAGTTTAACTATATGAACAGAATTTGTATGTTAAAAAGTTTTCATTATTTTTTCTGGGCATGATGGGGGTGGGCAGGAAAGTGCCATAGTGTGGCCATGAGTGTGGTTTTTAGGGTGCAACTCCATGGAGTTACTCCTTTAATATGCGTTTTGGGGATCTAACTAAGGCACCCCGCTTACATGACACACACCTTTTACCTGATGAGCCATGTTGCTGGTGACCCACTGTTTGCTGCTGCCATAGCTTTTTTTTTTTGACACAGACAGGGTCTCATGTAGCTCAGGCTAGCCCTGAGCTTGCTTGCATGTTTGCATCTAAGACAGGGCCTCTCTACAGTTCTGGCTATCCTGTTGTTTACTCTGTAGACCTTGCAGGCTTTTAACTCAGAGATCTGCCTCTCTAGTTCTGTCAATCCTGTGTGCTGGCTCAGACTCCTGTTCTCTGATGCTGCAATAATTCAGTGTCTGACACACACAAATCACATTGGATGGGCGAGTGGATGGTTAGCACTGGCCAGCCCACCGGGATTGCTTGTGAGATGAACTCACTCTCAAGCTGAGTAAGGGAGAGGGGATAGATAATGTGCTGAACACAGTGAGGTATGCTTATAATGCTAGTGTTTGGGAAGCAGAGACAGGATTGCTTCTAGTTATAGATGCCCTCTTTTTAAACATCCAAATATACAAAAACTTGGCTGTAGGTTATCTAAGCTGGTTAAGTGCTTGTCTAGCACGCACAAAAGTCCCTGGATACACATGCCAGCACCACATAAAGCATGGCAGTGGATGACTGTAATCAACACAGGGGAGACAGAGCCTGTAGGTTCTGGGAGTGATGGTCATTCTCTGCTTACAAAAAGTTTGAGGCCAGCCTGGGCTACGTGTGATACTTGAGATACTGTCTAAGAAAAACCAAAACCCATTTTGTAACAAATTAGAAAACAGGACTAAACTTAATTTGCTTGTGAGTAACTCCTTCATTGGGAAAGCCCCTTCTATTCAACTTCGTACTTTACTTTCATAGCTTAGCACTAACCCATACACCCCTGTCTCTCCAACCAGGTTAGGCCTGGTTCTTATCAAGACTCAATATTTTAAATATCATGGCCATATAGCTAGACTCTTCTCTGACTATAGCCATAACTTAAGATTATATTTTAATCTAGATTCTGCCACATGGCTGGTTACCTGTGCTTAGGTGCCAGTGTGAATGAATCTCCCACCTGGCTCTCTTCCCTCCTGGGTATCCTATCTTCTATTTCCTGCCTTTTAATTGACAGGTGATGCATCCATACAATACAAGACATTCTCTCTAAATCTTTGTTTTTTAAGACACATAGCCTGGAATGGCCTCGAACTTGTGCCTTAAGCCCCCCCCCCCAAGCCCCCCCAACCCCTCTTCCCAGCAACCAGGTTCACAAACTTGATCTACTATGCCCAGCCCTTCCCTCTGAAGTCTTAGGATTTTCTTCCTTTCCGCACTTACAGAGACTTGATTTTTTAGACTCTTGTTCTCTTTCTGCATAAGGTCGTTCTCTTTCTGCATAAAGTCGTAATTGATCTGTAAGTTTTTGAGCTGTTCTATTATGACAGCGCCCTTCTGTTGAGATAAAGACATTAGGATTAGAATCTTATATTGCAGTTGTGATGGTTTGTATGAGCTGGGCCCAAGGAGTGGCACTGCTAGGAGGTGTATCCTTGAAGTAGGTGTGTCACTGTGGGTGTGGGCCTTAATACCCACATGTCCTAGCTGCCTATAAGCCAAAGGTGGAACTCTAAGCTCCTCCAGCCTCAGTGTCTGCCTGGACACTGCCATGCTCCCACCTTGATAATGGACTGAAACTGACCTCTTAAGTCAGCCCAATTAAGCCTCCTAAGGTAGGAGACTGTGGAGGAGCTGGCTTTCAAAGGGAGGACTGAGGCTGGAGGGAATGGAAGTCTGAAAGGAAGGAGGGTGCTGGTGACTTAGTGAACCCAATACTTGAGCAGGCATGAGATGCCATGGTGCGATTTAACTGGCAGAGTAGGTGAAGCAAGAGGCAGATGGATTCACATTATCAGTGGTACAGATAACCCTACACAGCCATGATGACCTCCCTCCAGTAGTAGTAGGTACTACTATACAGGCTTTGCTTGCTTGGGAGGACTCTCCCAGTATGAACAAAGGTATACTGTCTCCCTTTCTGCAGGGAAAACATCCTAGGCTCTTAAGCCTCCCAGAAAGATGGGGTGACTTAGCTACTTCACTCTTCTATAGCCCTTGTGTCTTGTTTGTACACAAACATGTGCATGCATCTCACAAACACACTTCAGCTAATCCTACGAGTGGTGGTTGCAAGATTTATTTGAATGCTCGTGCCCAAGCTGCTGTGCGCTTCCAGTCGACCCTGAGTAAATCGAGGGGGAACAGAAGACCTGTGGTAGTTAGTGGCTTAGTGAATGAAAGAGGAAGTGCAAGCTTAGCACACGCAAAGCCCTGGGTTCAATCCCCATTGCCACAGATAACCAGTGAACTATCCTCAGAGAACCCGTGACCCATCTAACAAAGACCCTGATGGTGCCGTAGAGTGCAGAATTGTAGGTTAAATGGGGTCGGCTTCTGCCATTCAGATTCTCAAAGTCTATGGGAGCCTGAGAGCTGTCCCTTTGCAAACTCTGTCCTGTACTTCCCCTTCTATACTTGTGGGTTTTTAGATACTGTGGACTGGCTTCAAACTCAGTATGCAGGTGGAGATATAACCTTGAATTCCCACTTCTCTTGCCTCCACTGTCTACCTGGCTGAGACAGTAAAGGGGAGCTGCAAATGCAGTATCTTTTATACAATCAGTCCTCAGAAACTGACCAAAATGGGTGATCAAGGGTGACGCAGCTCCAATGTCAGACAGCTTCAGACCTGAGAATCCTCAGGGCTTCCCATCCCTTCAGAAAACACAGCTTTCAGGTACCTGTCAGCCTCATGAGGCCTCCTTTCCAGCAGGAAAGGAAAATAGTACTAGTTAATTAGGGTTGCTAAACTACTTCTCAGAATGTCTTACAATTAATAATTGCTAACATTAATAATAAATTAACTTTGGGTGTTCTAATTTCCTGTTGTGTGGCTCTTTATAGCTATTAACTGTTTCTCACATAACTGGAATAATCAGGGTTGTTTTTTTTTATACCTCTTAACCCAAAGACTTATCCACTACAGTCTGTCCTGATGTTTAATTTTCAATACACCTTGAGTATTCATTCATTCACAATAGACACATCCACCTCTGAAACATCTTTTAAATGGCAGATTCAATCCATTTAGATAGAAAGTAAATGGAACACCACCGAGGGGACAACTATTCTTAATTATCCTTTGTCTTCTGGAGACAGACCTTGTCTTTCCTCTCAGGCTCCTACTCAAATAGCCATGCAAAAAACACAAAAAAACAAAAACAAAAAAAAGTCAACATGCCTTTAGCTCCTCTCGCTTCTTACTTATTGCAGCTTTCTCCTTCTTCAACATTCTTGCTAACTGTTCAAGCATCTTCCTGTAATTCTGCATGGAAACAGACTTTAGTACCATTGCTGGGACACAGACACAGGAGTGGGAGCAAGCAAGCAAGCACACACGCACACACGCATGCATGCACGCACGCACGCACGCACGCTGCACGCACACGCCTGCTGAACTGAGCAGGCAGGATACAAAGAGGTTAAGTCTTTTAGTTGTTGAATAAAATCATGACATGTATAACCTCATATAACATGGCTTGCATACTTTTAACCCTAGAACTAAAGAAGCAGAGGCAGGAGAAAAACTGCTGAATTCCAGGCTAGCCAGAGGCATCTCAGAAAGTAGACGGGGTAATAAAGGCTTCTTCTGAAACTTTTCCCAGAGCGTTAAGAAAGCAAAGTCTATCTCGTGGAAATGGTTTCCTGAGTCTACCTGTTCAGTTAGGCCGAGGGTAGACTGGTTGTTTTCTTTCCTGAACAACTGGTTCTTTTCTTTCTTGAGCTGTTCCAACTGCTCTGTCTTTTCATGATCTCTCTCCATAAGCTCCTCCATTTCTCTTTCTTGAGTTGCCAGCTGCATCTAAAGCAATAGAAGAGAATTCAACAGGAAGACAATGGGAAACTAGAGGACCATCATTCTAATGTACAGGTATGGAAGGTTTTACCCTAGCGAGTCCCAAACGCAAAGAACTCAGAATTACTCCCCTCAATGAGCTACAGTCAACGCATCCTTTTTATTCTTTCTTTGTCTTAAGTAAAATTTTTCCAAAAAATGAAAATTATTCTTATTGTCATCCTTAAGGTTAACTCATGAATTAACATTAATAACTTCCTTGTAGCACATTATTTGTAACATGCAGGAGTAGGATCACATGACTGAAGCCCGATCATACAAAATATGTAACTTTGAAATCTGACACTGCCAATTTGATCAGACTGAGATTGTGGACATTTTAACGAGTGTGTTGTTGCTGACACACACATTATAAATGGTTCTGAGCCACCATGTGGTTGCTGGGAATGTGCTCAGGACCTCTGGAAGGGCAGCCATTGCTCTCCAACAGCGAGCCACCTCACCCAGCTAAAACCCTACCTTGATGGGCTTGGGTAGATAGAATATACGGGGAGAAAGGTAGCTGTCCAGAACATTTTCTGCTTCCTGGAGACTGTGCTGTTAAGAAGCTCACTCTGCCACACACTCTCCACCAGGGTGGATTCTTACCCTGTAGCCAACTATTCCCTCCACTGTCTAGACTTTGTATGTTTGCATGTTCAAGTAACTTTCTGGTCTACTAATTAGAGGCAAACCTGAGAATATGCAAAAGCACCGAGATCACCTACCTGAAGCTCTTCTACTCTCATCTCCATGTCCTCCTTTTCTGAGATTATCTTCTGGTTGTATTCTTCCAGCCTAGAAAGTAGAAATGACTGTTTACTGATTCCAGATCAATTACCCCAGGACCTAAGTGACTTTAGGACAGGCTTGGCCTAAACCTACAGTTAATTACCCCTAACATTAGGCTATTTTTTTTCTTTTTTCTTTTTTTTTTTTTTTTTTTGGAGACAGGCCATCAGGCAGTCAGCCAAGACTGACCTCAGATTCACTATGAAACTGAGAATGGGCTTAACCTTCTGATCCACAGTCTGGGATGTGCAATCATACCGAACCCTGCAGAAAGCCATATTGGGGTACCATGCCACCTGGCAGGAACTTGACATTGACCAAGGTGAAATTCCTCTCCCAGCCTTTGAGCAGGAATTCCAGTGCTAGTCACCACCCTGCCACCTAGGGTAGAGGGCTCAGAGCAAGGTGAAGCCCATTGTTATCCAAGGACCTCTAGTTTCCTGACAGACACTATCCACCTGACACTAGCCACCCCCAGAGCAAGCGAGCAGGTTTTGCGAGAGTTTCCAGCTTTTGGTGGAAGGGTCTTCCCGCCCTTCTATATTTGGAGACCACTATTAAACTTTGAACCTTGATCAGGAAATTTGTCTTGGCTTCAATTTCCTCTTGCCAACCTGTTCTATCCCCAGCTTTCCTTCCAGGTAACCCGGTAATCTGTTCGATGTAACTGCGGGCAGTTAGAGAACCCTAACAGGCAGTGTTCACTAACACCACACCCCCTCACCCCCATACTCACCGGAGCAGTTCACTCTCCAAAGAGGCCTTCTCTTCCTCCCAAGAGGCCTTCTCTTCCTCCCAGAAGGCCTTCTCTTCCTCCCAGAAGGCCTTCTCTTCCTCCCAGAAGGTATTCTCTTCCTCACAGGTCTCTTCCTCCCAAGAGGCCTTCTCTTCCTCCCAAGAGGCCTTCTCTTCCTCCCAAGAAGCCTTCTCTTCCTCCCAAGAGGCCTTCTCTTCCTCCCAAGAGGCCTTCTCTTCCTCCCAAGAGGCCTTCTCTTCCTCCCAAGAGGCCTTCTCTTCCTCCCAAGAGGCCTTCTCTTCCTCCCAAGAGGCCTTCTCTTCCTCCCAAGAGGTCTTCTCTTCCTCCCAGAAGGTCTTCTCTTCCTCCCAAGAGGCCTTCTCTTCTTCCCAAGAGGCCTTTTCTTCCTCCCAAGAGGTCTTCTCTTCCATTTCCTGTTCTAAGCTCTTATTTATCCTCTGTGTTGCCTCCAGTGCCACCTAGAGTGTAACAGACAGACAGATCATTTTGTTTCTTTTATGCATGAGTACACCTTTGCTGTCTTCACACACACCAGAAGAAGGCATTGGATCCCATTACAGATGGTTGTGAACTACCACCATGTGATGCCTGGCAACTGAACTCAGAACTTCTGGAATTGTAATTAGTGCTTTTAACTTCTGAGCCACCTTTCCAGATCAGTTTAATGGTGGGTTTTAATATGTTAGGTAAAGAGAGAAAACCCTTATTGAGTACTGTAGTGTATTCATGAGAAATAACCCTCAAGCTTCAAGCATTTAGACACTTAAGGCACAGTCTTTCCACACACACATAACCTCGTTTCTGCAGGGCCTCACATGCATCAGGCAAGCTGTCCACTACTGAACTATAGCATAGCCCCAGGCTGTTCTTTCCAAATCAGATGCCTTTTGATTTCGATTCGAAAGGCATCCAAGGACGAGAGAAAACAGCAATTGCAGGGTCTGCTTCCAGTTCCCAGAGTCCACAATGGCGGCTCCATTGTCTAGTCTAGACTCCTACTAGATGTACAAATGTACAAGCAGACAACCATGCATACATATTTTAATCCTTGAGACAGGTTTTTCACTCTGCAAAACAGACTTGGCCTGAAATTCACACATCTACCCTACCTGCTTCTGCCTTCCAAGTGCTGGGATTGAAGAGTCTGCCACCACATTCAGCTAAAAAAAAAGTTTCTTTTGCATCTACCTCCAGTTGGGTGTGGTGACTGATAGCTTTAATCCCACCACCCAGAGGTACAGGCAGCAAGGTCATCATGATCTACATAGAAACTCCAGACAAACCAGAGCTACAGAGTGAGACCCTTGTCCCTGGGTGTGGTATGTGGTGGTATATGCCCGTAACCTCAGTATTTGAGAAACTGAGACGGGAGAATCTTGAGTTCAAGGCCAAACTCAGCTACATTACTAAGATCCCACTTTAAGAAAAGTATCTATATTAATTTCCAGAGAATTTATCCACTAGTCCATTTTTTTAAGTATTTGAGTGCCTGGGACATACCAGACACAACACACCTTCCAATGGGTAGAAGCTAAGCCACTGTTTAGTTCTGCCCCATACATAAATTGACACCATGCCAGGTAGTGGCACATGCCTTCAGTTCCTGGATACCAGAGGTAGAGGTAGGTAGGCAAATCTTGAGTTTGAGGCCAACCTGGTCTACAGAGTTCTAGGACAGGCAAGGGTACAGAAACCCTGTCTCAACCTGAGTTGAGACCCCTTTGGAAAACCTTTATTCTATCTTCAAAAACCAGTCACACCAGTAGTAAATGTAGCTATAATGAAAATAATTTCCTGGTTGGGGATCACTATAACATGATTAAAGGGTTGCAGTGTTGGGGGTTGAGTGAGAACCCCTGGTGTGGAGATGATAGATCACAAGCCAGACAGACAATCTCTGGGTCAGAGACTGCAGCTCTGATCTGTACCTGCTTCAGCTTGAGCTGCTCCTGGAGGTCAGCATACTTGTCTCTCAGTTCCTGGTTTTCTCGGTAAAGCTCCTCACGGAGCTGTTCCATCTCTTCTACCCTTTCCTGCAAAGAGAAGGCAGGGAGTTAGTTTTAAAGTCCTTCCCTTAAGCTGTTGGATGGGATTACCACTCCGACCCTGGAGTCTGCTAGACAGCAGTTATGTCAGGCCCATGAAATGGTGCAAAGTCAAAGCATTGAGGTTGGCTTCACCAGGGGAAGATGAGCAAGTTGAGGCCTTGAGAAATGAGGGACACTCCTGAGCCCAGTGGAACGAACACTACTGGCATTTTAGAACTCAAGAAACTGAGGCAGGAGGACTGCCCTGAATTCTATGCCAGCCCGGGCCATAGTGTGAAGTTCTCTTTCAAAGTATTGAAGGGAGAAATCATAGAGTTTGATTTTTTGAAAGCATCGCTGTTATTCCTGAGTGGGTTAGAGTAGCACCATAGCATTTCCCCAGCACTCTCTATAGCCACTTCTAAGCCTAGTGACTCAAAAGTCCACCCTAACCTACAACTGTTATATTCCTACTTACAGACCTCATTCATAACAACCATTATGTCCTCGTCTGGCTCTGGACAGAACTGGAAAGAGACACTTGTTCCCCGGACCAAACCATCTTCATCCACATAGCAGAACTGGTAATGCTCCTTATTCTTGGGCAGATAATAATCTGAAAGCAGAACATCATTTTTAATATGAGCTATCTCATTTAAAGGGACAAAGCACTGTCCCAGTCGTGGACAGATAAGATAAATCAGCACCTAGTATTTATTTTCTTACCTTTGAATTGGATTTCCTGGTGTGTGGCTGATTCCTTGTTTAGGTCTTTCGGCCAGGGAGCCCACATGAAGGTGTAATACTCCTGGGTTGTCTTCCACCCTACCTGCAAGGACAAGAGACTAATTCAGCAGTGACAATTTGAATAAGCCTTATTTGTGCATTACCTTTTTTGTTGTTTGTTTTTCAAGACAGGGTTTCTCTGTGTAGCCCTGGCTGTCCTGGAACTCACTCTGTAGAACAGGCTGTAGACTCAGAAATCTGCCTGCCTCTGCCTCCCCAAGTGCTGGGATTAAATGTGTGTGCCACCACTGCCCGGCTGCAATGATTTCTTAAACGTTCACTTATATTTTATTTGTATATAATGAAGATAGAATGAATTCATTATGACAATGTCCCTGTTTCTTATCTGGCTATTATATGGGGCGGGGGAGGAAGAGAATCAGATAATGGTTCTCAACCTTTTGTTCACAACCCCTTTGGCAACTGTCTAACTCCAAGAAGTATCTACATTATGGCTTAAAGGACCACTGCAGTAGGAAGGTTTAGAACCACACTGATCTAATGCAACCAAAACCTGAAGTATACAAACAGCTCAAAATTCCAGTTAGGGAAATAAACTTCAACACCCATTACGTGAGTACCAGCTTTTACCTCTACTCAGCCAGTTGAGGGTAGATACGCCTGCCTGTATTTCTGGTCCTTGAGAGCCGAAGCAAGGAGTGTAGAGTGAGTGTGTGCAGCAGATTGTAATGGAGCTGCCCATAATCACAGCTCACCCAGGAACCTGGAGAAAGGAGTCCGGACTGAGCTACATTGCAAAACCGTGTGTGCCTGTGTATTCACGCATGCGTGTGCTGTGTGTGCACACGTGTCTTTCTTAACCAGTTTATCTTTTTGCCCCCTTAAGAAGGACTTTGTAGAAGCTGGGCAGTGGTGGTTTTAATCCCAATCAGCAAAAGGTTCTCTCAGAAGGAGGTTACCTGATAGGAGTGCAGTCTGTATGAAATTTACCCTGAGGATGTCAGGCATCAGTAGGGAGCATACTGAGACAGGGTTTCCTGGGCTCACTCAGGATGGCCTCAAAGCTGCAATCCTCTCAGGCTCCTGAGGCACGGATGCCGTGCCATGGCAGTTTACTTAATGCACCTTTAATGAAAACTTGGTGTACTGGCCGTTTTGTGTGTCAACTTGACACAAGCTGTAGTTATCACAGAGAAAGGAGCTTTAGGTGAGGAAATGCCTTCATGAGATCCAGCTATAAGGCATTTTCTCAATTAGTGATCAAAGGGGAGAGGGCCTCATGCAGGTGGTGCCATCCCTCTTCTGGTAGTCTTGGGTTCTAAGTGATCAGGCTGAGCAAGCCAGGAGAAGCAAGCCAGTAAGGAACATCCCTCCACGGCCTCTGCATCAGCTCCTGCTTCCTGACCTGCTTGAGTTCCAGTCCTGACTTCCTTTGGTGAGGAACAGCAATGGAGAAGTGTAAGTTGAATAAACCCTTTCCTCCCCAACTTGCTTCTTGGTCACATTCTCACAAGAATAGAAACCCTGACTAAGACACTTGGTGATAAAGAAAATAGAAATATCGGGTAACTTTAATGATCTGGGTTTTGACTACAATAAATCAGGAGACTTGCTAGTCTCACTAGATTTGCACACACAAACATGCTAGAAAGGGAGCCATTGTGTCTTCAGAAGATCTGAGCAAACAAGAAGCCAAAAAATACCAAAAGTCAGAGCAAGGTTGAAAAGTCTCTACCGAAAAAGCCCATCTGAAAATCCTAGGACGCATTTTAGATCCTTATTAATACACACTATATTGCTGGAAGCATCTCAGAGCCACAGGAGCCTGTGGGACAGACAGAAGCAGACTATTGTGGAACCTTTACTCACATCTCAGTACATGCCTAGGAATTACTTCTGCTGCCTTAGAACAAGGAACCAGCTTCTAGCTGCCTGCAATGTCTACCGGTGACTCTCCCACATGGGTGGCCCTAGTCTTAGTATGGCTGCTTGTGAATGTAATTCCTCTAACTTTGGCAACATTTGGGATATAGCGTCAAGGAGAGCTTGAAGCATAGTTAGACACCTGCATACAAGCTGCCTCTCCCCTGCTTTTGGCTGAAAGTAGCTGTCACTACATCTAGAAAGTGTCATAGCACTGTTAAAAACACTTGAAACTTAGCATGGTAATATATTCTTCTCCCCAGCACTTATGAGGCTAAGACTTATGTGAATGTGTTTTTGCCTACAGGATGAATGTATACCATGTGCATGGTCAGCAACCAAAGGGGCTAGAAAAGGGCATCATCAGATCCTTTGGGACTGGAGTTAAAGATAGCTGTTAGCCATCGTATGGGTTCTGGGAATGAAACTTGGGTCTTCTGAAATGCAGCAAGTGCTTGCTCTTAACCACTGAGCCCCTTCTCAAATCCCCACTTTGTCTCAAGCTAAATTTGGATTGGGAAGACAGCTTAACAGGCAAAAAACTTAGCTGGGCTTGATGACCTGCATTCCATTCAAGAACCCATAAAGGTGGGAGGGAGAGCCAGCCTCACGGACTTGTCCCAATCTCCACACATGACCATATATATACAGACCAACAGAGCCGTTCCAGTAAACTAAACTTAGCCCTGATGTATGTACTCTGCTTCACACCAGGAACAGCTGCCATGGCCTCTTCTCCAAGATGAAAGCACTGGGTACCAGCTCTGTGTCAGAACATGGCAATCTGATGATCTGTAAGTCCCAGAAGAAGCTGTGTCCTGTGGGTCATCTACTGCCCATCCCTCTGGACAAAAGTGATTCAGCAAGAAGCTTGGTCTTCCCAACAATTAAGGCAAAGGATGTAAATGAGCAACTGTTCCTTCCCAGCAAGTAAAGGATGGTATCTGACTCCTGAACGAATAGCACAGGTCAGTGTGCACATGGCACACTGAAGGCTCAAACCAAAGGTCACCTGTGGGGGTGGGGGGCAGAAATGGCTCAAAATAGGAAGATTGGACATTATGATTAGGCGTGTGTGCTGGGCAGGATAATGGACAGTGAGACAGCATAAGGGAAGGTGAAAGGGAAGGAGGGAAGGCTGAAGAGAGGTGGAAGGCATAGGTGAGTTAAGAAGATCAGAGAAGTTTCTTGAACCCACAAGATGATTAGATACTACAAGAGGGCAGTGAGGGAGCCCTCACATTCAGGAACTAGACTTTCTAGATGCAGGATGTCAAACCAGTCCACTTCTCAATATCCTTTACAGACTTATGGTATTCATATTAAAAAATTATACTGTGGTCTGAAGAAAGATGTCTCAGATATTAAAGAGCACTAACTGCTCTTTCCAAAGGTCCTGAGTTCAAATCCCAGCAACCACATGGTGGCTCACAACCATCTGTAATGAGATCTGACACTCTCAGCTGGGCAGTGGTGGCGCACGCCTTTAATCCCAGCACTTGGAAGGCAGAGGCAGGCGAATTTCTGAGTTTGAGGCCAGCCTGGTCTAGTTCCAGGACAGCTAAGGCTACACAGAGAAACCCTGTCTCAAAAAACCAAAAAAGGTTCATCCATCTTCCCAAGTCCTACTTGCATATTTTAATATTGGATAATGCATGTCTTTTAACTTGTTACTAGCCGGGCGGTGGTGGCGCACTCCTTTAATCCCAGCGCTTGGGAGGCAGAGGCAGGCAGATTTCTGAGTTCGAGGTTAGCCTGGTCTACAGAGTGAGTTCCAGGATAGCCAGGGCTACACAGAGAAACCCTGCCTCAAAAAACCAAAACAAAAAACAAAAACAAAAACAAAAAAATCTATTCTACCCGGGCGGAGGTGGCGCACGCCTTTAATCCTAGCACTTGGGAGACAAAGGCAGGCAGATTTCCGAGTTCGAGGCCAGCCTGGTCTACAGAGCGAGTTCCAGGACAGCCAGGACTATGCAGAGAAACCCTGTCTCGGAAAATCAAAAAAAAAAGAAAAATCCTTAACTTGTTACTAATTTGCTAACTTTATATGTGCATTGCCTGCACCTATCTGTGTATGGCATACACTATGTATGGTGCTAGGAGATCAGGAGATCAGACTTTCTGAGTAACAGATGGTTGTGGGCAGCTATGTATCAAACCCAGGTCCTCTGGAAGAGCAGAGTGCTGTTAACCATGAGCCATCTTTCCAGCCCTCAAAATAGGATAATTTTTTAAAGCATTTAGATTTGGTCTTTGAAAGCATTAATAGAACTTGGAAATTGTTGGATTTTCAGACTGAAAGTTTGAGAGAAGGCTCACTTATGTAGCCTTGGCAGGCTTGGAACTCTCTATGTAGAACCAGGCTGACTTCAAATGCAGAGACCCTTCCTTCTGCTTCTACCTTCTGAGTCTTGGGATTAAAGAATCAGGCTGAAATTAAAAATAGGCTTGGCTGGGTGTAGGTGATGAATGCTTTGACGCAAGCCCTTGGGAGACAGTGGCAGGCACACCTGAATTTGAGGCCAACCTGGTCTATAGAATTCCAGTACAGCCAAGGAGGGTACACAGGGTACATCCTGTCTTGAATAAGACAATGCAACCCCAAGTGTGTGTGATGTGGGGAATTGTAGTTTAGAATTTCTAGCTGGGCAGACATAATATACCTGGAACCTAAGACTCATGGCTAGTTCCTAATCCCTTAGCGTTAAGACTTACTTTAAAGATACCAATCCAATCCTTGCGTCGAGGGATGAACTTTTCAGTGAGGCTGTAACAGCACATGACATCTCCTCCAGGAACGTAGAACTTCTCCACATTGTAAAACAGGACCTGGGAGAAATTGCCACTTTCCGGCATGGTAGGTAAAGGGCACTGCTCCATGATGGAATCCTGTCAGAGGATATGAAATAGAGTGTGAGAACCTGCCTTACTGGGGAAGTTAAGGTATGAGAAGAGTTTCCAGGCTCCACCCAGAGCGTTCTATTCAAGCAATGGAGAAGTACTGGTGAGACAATTGCTAGCCCTCTGCTTCGCCTTGCCCAGCCTGGGTGCTCCCAGCCTTCCTATGCTATGAGTCCTAAATTCTCTACCTTTCACCCCAGCAAACCATGACTTTAAAAAAGTTACTCTTGGATTTCAGCTTTCCATACTGTTCCACTTATCCCATAACAATTAGTGCCTTACATTTTTAAGGCACTATGTATGCTAGGAGTATGGGATTTAGGACAAAGACATAAAAATGAACGTAGTGGTTTAACAGATGTCTTCTAAAATCAGCATTCAAATTCTCCAGTAATTGTTTCCTTCCTCTTCCTTCCCTGGACCCCCTCCACACATGGAGGGGACAGACACAGACACACACACATACCCCAGAGGGACACACAAACACATACTTCCTCTTGCATGCTAGACAAATCCTCTATGGTTTTTGGCTAGGGTTGGTTTGTTTTTCTTTTTCTTTTTTCAAGACAGGGTTTCTTTATATAGCCCTGGCTGTCCTGGAACTCACTCTGTAGACCAGGCTGGCCTCGAACTAAGAAATCTGCCTGCCTCTGCCTCCCAAGTGCTGGGATTAAAGGCGTGTGCCACCACTGCCTGGCTGTTGGCTAGTTTTGATGTCAACACTATAATAATCTGTCATTTTAGAAGAGACAACCTCAATTGAGAAAATGCCCCAACCAGACTGGCCTCTGGACAAGCCTTGAGAATGACTGATGTAAGGACTGAGCTCAGGGTGGCTGCTGGGTCATGGGGCCCAAAGTGCCATGGCTGCTATAAGAAAAGCAGGTGGGGCAAGCCACGAGGAGCAAGCCATGAGGAGCACCCTTCCATGGCCTCGGTCCCAACTCCTGCCTCCAGACCCTGCCCTGACCTCCCTCACTGATAATACCCTGAGTTAAGCTGGAATAAACCCTTTCCCCCAAGTTACTTCTGGTCATCTTTCACCACAGCTAGACACCCTAAGACAACTGCCGAGCAGTACCTCTGATCCCACCTTCTTAAGGATGGAATTGGGCAATTCCATCCTGAAGTCTATAGATTCTGTAAACTGTCAGAAATGGTTGTTACCGTTTATCTTCTCTTTCTCCCTTCCAGCAGTTTCCAAAAGGATTAGGGCCCTCAGGCAAGCTGCTGATAATGTATTTTAAAATGAATCTCAGAATTCATTGCATGGTGGTGCATGCCTTTAATCCCAGTATTTGGGAGGCAGAGGCAGTCAGATCCCTTGTTCAAGGCCAGCCTGGCCAGCCTGGTTTACAATGAGTTCCAGGGCTGTACAAAGAAATCTCATCTCAAAAAACAAAACAAAAAAAGATGAGTCCCAGGAACTGGCTTTTCGCACCTCAGAAAACCAGCCATAGGTGGGTGGAGGTGGCACAGGCCTTTAATCTAAGCACTTGTGTGGCAGAGGCAGGCGGATTTCTGATTTCCAGGCCAGACCAGTCTACAGAGTTCCAGGACAGGCAGGGCTAAACAGAGAAACCCTGCCTTGAACAACCAAAAAAAGCAAGGCAGCAACAGCCAGTTGCAAACTACAGTTTTAACACTCAGAACTCCTGATAACACCCGGTAAAGCATGTTGTGTAGGCATCCCTAATCTTGTGTGGTACATAAGCTACCAAGACCTAATGAATACCAGGCCTGAGAGATGCCCCAATGGTTAAGGGCTCCGCCTGCTCTTCCAGAGGATCAGGGTTTAATTTCCAGCAATCACATGGCAGCTTACAGTTGTAACTCCATCCAGTTCCAGAGAACCTGACACCCTCACAGACATGCATGCATACAAGCAAGACTCCAATGCACATAATCCATACCAACTTCAAAATAAAAGCCCCAGCTCTGTCTGTGCTGGAACTCACTCTGTAGACCGAGATCAGCCTGCCTCTGCGTCTCAAGTGCTACTAAGTGCTGAGATTAAAGCCATGCACTACCAACCACTTGGTGAATGAGGCCCTTTGTTATATGTGAGTTTTTTCTTTTGAAAACAAGAAAAACAGTTTTTCTGTTAAGTTCTGTATGGCTATGGTGGTGTCACAGTGAAAAGAAAGGCTGGGTATTTGGAACCTCACCGCACTGGGGTGGTGGGTCTGGGTACCACGTGAACCCATACATGGGGCCACTGCTCTAGGACACTTTCTTCTGTCAGAGGCGAACCTCGTAGGCCTGCTCTCCCCTGGAGAAATCACACGGTGCTTCTCAGGGCACAAAAGGGGTCCCAAGTCCTCCCAAAACCACAATGGTTCGAATGTCTAGGGTGACGCAGAAGCCCCCACACCGTGTACTGCCTGTAGACCTTATCTCAAAGTCTGAATATAAAGGACACAAGGACCCAATTGCACCCCTCCATTTAAGAGACTCACCAGGCAAGGCAGGCAGCAGCACTGCTGTAGGACGCACAAAGGCCTCCGAACTGCAGTAGGACACACAAAGGTCCCTGGAGGAGATTAAATACTGAAGGGAAGGCCAGGCTCCGCCCACGGCATCACAACAGTTACAAGCCCCGCCCCCGCCCCAGGAAAACTGGGACTTTTTTTTTTGTTTTTTTTGTTTTTGTTTTTCGAGACAGGGTTTCTCTGTGCAGCCTGGCAGTCCTGGAACTCACTTTGTAGGCCAGGCTGACCTTGAACTCAGAAATCCGCCTGCCTCTGCCTCCCAAGTGCTGGGATTAAAGGCCTGCGCCACCACTGCCCGGGGAAAACTGGGACTCTTAGCGCCATGGGTGACAAACTGGATTTGCCGGTTTATTTCTCCTAGAGCAAACTGTTTGTAGTTGTTCACGTTCATGTTTGTTTGTTTCTATTTTAATTTGCTCAAAACTGGTATCCCTGAAAAGGGATTGAATGTTTATCTTACTTCTCCGGCTGTGGTGACACACACCTTTAATCCCAGCACTTGGGAGGCAGAGGCAGGCGGATTTCTGAATTCAAGGCCAGCCTGGTCTACAGAGTGAGTTCCAGGACAACCAGGGTTACACAGGGCTACCCTGTCTAGGGGTGGTGGTGGGGGGAAGCTCACTCCTGTCCTGAAAATCTGTTAACCTCCTTTTTGGGTTTCCTGTGACTTCACTCAAAAAGTCTTTTTTTTTAGCCGGGTGGTGGTGGCGCATGCCTTTAATCCCAGCACTTGGGAGGCAGAGGCAGGTGGACTTCTGAGTTCAAGGCCAGCCTGGTCTACAAAGTGAGTTCCAGGACAGCCAGGGCTACACAGAGAAACCCTGTCTCGAAAAACCAAAAAAAAAGTCTTTTTTTCTTTCTTTATTTTAAATTATTTTATATGTATGGGGGGGTGTTGCCTGCACATATATATATCCACCACTGTGTGCCTGGTGCTCAGGGGGGTCAGAGGAGGACATTGGATCCCCTGGAAGTGGAGTTATGGATGGCTGTGAGCCACCATAGGGTGCTGTGAACCTAACCCAGGTGCTATGCAAGAGCATCAAGTCCTCTTAACCACTGAATCAGCTCTTTAGCCCTTTGGTCATGTGTTTGAGAGGTGGCCTCTTTTGGGCTAGTTTTGAAATTATGTAGAGAAAGTTGGCCTTGCCCTCTAGATCTTTCTGCCACTCTCATATCCTGAAGGTATAAGCCTGTGACTTCTTCATTGAACTTCTCTTTATTGTAGACACAGAATGAGCAGAACCTCTCTCCCCTTCAGTCTTTTATTTTTTTATTTATTTAGTTTTTAAGACAGGGTTTCACTGTGTAGCCCTGCAGTCCTGAAACACAGGGTGTTGGCCAGGCCTACCTTTAATCTCCTATATCTGCTGGGATTTAAGATTTGTACCACCTTGAGGTAATCCGCTTGTAAATAATCAGTGATTGTTATCTGAGATGTAAGGGACTGCTCTTCCTTGGGCATTTCAGTCACAAGACTTTCCTGGCAAACTTGGAATTCTAATAATGACTGTGTTTGTTTGGGTAATTGTTCCTTAAGGCAATGCCTAAATCAGATGAGATTTAGGCATCAGATGAGATGAGATTTGTAACAATCAAAAATCTCCCTGCTGCTGAAAATGCCCCTCTTCTGGGTGTCCTGAGCGACCCAGAGTACCACACTAGAGAGTCAGTTCTGGGCCAACCCGAGTGGCGTAGGGAGTCCTTGCCTCCAAACTAAAACAAAGCATGAGGCTGGAGACATCGCGCAGTGACGTAGCATATTTGCCCTTGTCCAGCATCTTCGTCTGATCCCCAGCACCTACATGGTAGTAGCTCACAAGCTCTCTGTAACTCCAGTTCTAGTGGATGCCCTTTTCTTACTTCCTTCACACCCTCTTCTGACCACCTTGGGGATCAGGCATGCAAATGGTGCATGGACAACACAGAGAGGCAAAACATTCACAATAATGAAATAATAGGTTTAATTAATGTTCTTTCCCCTTTTTTGCCATATCCCATGTAACTCTTTCTTGGAACTCTGACTAGAGGCCGTGAGAAAATGAAGAAAGGACAGATGTCCAGGCCATGAGCAGAGAAGGTGGGGTCAGGTGGGCTATGTGAACTCTGATGGAGCTCACCACCACCACCCCAGAACCTCAGAATGTTTATTAGGGTCAGCACAAAGGTGGGAGTTATTGGCTCTCTGTAGGAGGTATCTAGAGGGGAGACTTCTCAGGCTGTAAACATCAGGAAGGAAGAAGCTGCCGTTGCTAGTTTTTGTACACTCTCTGGTCAGTCTTTCTCACCGCAGGAAAGCTTTGCCGTCCCTTTGGGCCTCACTAAGGAAAAGCTTTGCCACTCCTACAGGACTGAGGCATCAGGGTCTTTGATATAGAAATGCCCAAATCAACAATGCAGATTCACTCAGGATTTTACTCACTCAGATTCCCTCTGCTCCCTACAAGAAAAATCAAAACAAAACAAAACAAAACAAAAAACTATTACGTGTAGACATGTGGGAGTGGAGATGGGGTGTGTACACAATGGCCCCTGTAGGACAGAGGCCTCAGACTCCCAACGCTGGAGTAACAGGCAGTGGTAAGCCACCTAATATGGGTGTTAGGAACAGAACCCGGGTCTTCTGCATGATCAATAGGTGCCCTTAATTCAGTCATTTCTCAGCCCCTTACTTTATTTTTCATGTATAAAATCCTATGTAGCTGGATGGTGGTGGTGCAGGCCTTTACAGAGGCAGAGGCAGAGGCAGAGGCAGGTAGATCTCTTTAAGGACAGCCTAGTCTATAAAATGAGTTCCAAGGACAGATAGGGCTACACAGAGAAAAACTGTCTCAAAAAAGAAAGCAAGAAAGAAGCTAGAAAGAAAAGCAAAACACACACACAGAACAAAACAAAACAAACTAACTTATGTGGTATGGGAGAGAGAGCGAGCGCTGGATAACCTTGTGGAGTTGATTCTTTGATTTCCCTTTATATGAATTTGGGGATTCAAAAAACCAGGTCATCCGGCTTATATAGCTAGCATCTTTTCCTGCTGATCCATCTTGCTAACCCAGAGAAACTGGAATTTTATGTCATTTAAATCAAAAGACACAGGTAAATGTAAGTGGCTACTGTCTTGGCTAATACAAATGACTGGGTCTGTGTGAACCAGATCTGGGTGAACCAGGTGTGGACAACTGGAAAAAGGAGACCACTAACAGCAAGTTTAAGAGAGCATCCTTTCTAATCCTAGTTACTTTGTAGCAATTGCTACTCTTACCTCCACCTTTACTCCTTCCCTACACACTGACCATCTGAAATGCTTCTTGGTTTTGGACTTTGAACTCTGGAAAAGAACGATAGGGAAGGATATTTCTCCCAGCATTTAGTTTCCTGTCTCTGGAATCACATAGATTTTACACATTGTTTCCATGAGAAAGAAAGATCCTGTTGATTCAGCTGAGATATCACTTGTTTCTAACCCACAGGCAGGGCAAACATGCTATTTTATAAACTACTAGCTTTAAAAACATGGGTCAAGCCGGGCAGTGGTGGCGCACGCCTTTAATCCCAGCATTTGGGAGGCAGAGGCAGGCGGATTCTGAGTTCAAGGTCAGCCTGGTCTACGGAGTGAGTTCCAGGATAGCCAGAGCTATAACGAGAAACCCTGTCTCGAAAAAAACAAAAGAAAAGAAAAGAAAAAGAAAATAAAAATAAAACATGGGTCAAAAGGTCAACATTTCATTAACTTAACCAGAGATGTTATGAGTCACACAGTTGTCTCGGGGAGCCTGAAGTAAGAAGATAAGAAATTCGGGGTTACCCTAAGCTACATAGCAAGTTTGAGGCCAGCCTGGGCTACATGAAATCCTACACTCTGCCTTATTCCTCCCACCATTATTAGGGAGAAATGGATGCTTCAAGCACTTTGAAGAAAGTATAAAAAGGCAGCTTTGCAGAGGGCCTTCGGTTCCATGGACTGTGTTAGATGGTTGTATGTGCCCCACAGCACACAGAAGGGATCATGGACCATATCTGCATGAAGATGCACCTCAGAGGTACAGTGCTTTCTGAGCATATCTGAGGCCTTCAGGGTTTATCCCCAGCACTGGGGGAAGGATGGGATGATGGACTTGGTGTCTTCTAATTTCAGTTCTTATGAGTTTGGAAGGACTGAGTAAGGCCATTGTGGGCCACACAGCAAGGCTCTGTCTCAAAAAAGCAAAATAAATGAACAAACAAATAAAATAAGGGAATATGCCAATTATATATTCCCTTGTGGTGAGGGTACTTCTACGGAACATGTTTCTTTGTTTCAGGGAACCATTTGCATCAAGAAAAAGGATGCCTGAAAATAGTCCCAGCCAGCTCTTTCCCGGGACAGCTGTTTCCCTAGAAGGCATGTGAGGATGAAGATGATAGGGAGGGTACAAGCAGAGCTCGGCCGTGCAGACCCATGTCCTGGTGTCTGTCTTTCAGCAGACATGGTGAAACGTGAGAGCTAAAAGAAGGAAGAGGGGCCATCGCCATTTATATTTCTGCTTTGTTGGCATTCACTGGTGAGAAGGAGTGGGGGAGGGAAGAGTGTTCTCCAGGGGGTGGGCCCAAGGCCCTGCAAGGCCCATCTAAATTCTCTAGGCCTTGGTTTCCCCATTGGAAAATGCAGCATTCTAAGGAGGGAGGGGTGGGGTGGGAGTGTTTTCAAGAACGCTTCTGACTTAGCCAGAGTTCTCATTCTGAAGCTAGGCATGGTGGCTCATCCCTTTAATCCCAGCACTCTGGAGGCCGAGGCAGAGGCAGGCAGATCTCTGTGACCTCAAGGCCGGCTGGTCTACAAAGCGAGTCTAGGACAGTCAGGGTCACACAGAGAAACCGTCTCAAAAAAAAAAATACACCTATGGCGTTTGAAGTGTCACCCCCTGTCACCCTTACCTTTTCCTCACTCCACCTTGAATCCATCTTTGGCTTTATTTTGACCACACAGGAAGAAAGGAGTGGCACAATGGACTTTGATTTCGGCATCTGCATAAAGATTTTTTTTTTTTGGTAATTAACTACTTGAAAGGCTCCCAGGCCTGGGAAAGTTCTGAATGTCAGCTACTGAGCAGATGAAGTTCCTGAGGTTCCCTGTTGTTTCGCTGTATTTGAGTCTGGTGGCTACTTTAGGAACAAATCAACAGTGCCTTGCTTGTCTCCCCCTCCCCCAAAACACACACACACACACACACACACACACACACAGAATTCTCAGGTGGGACCCAGTCCAAATATTTTGACAGCTGGACAGAGCCTCAACACTCTGTTTCAATTTCTCACACCTAAGTCTAAAAAGCCACTGACCAAGCGAACAAGTGAGTTTTTTTCTTATTTATCTCTGTCTCTCTCTGTCTCTGTCTCTCTCTGTCTCTGTCTCTGTCTCTCTCTCTCTCTCTCTCTCTCTCTCTCTCCCTCTCTCTCTCAAAGATTTGTTTTTTTATATATTTATTTATTTTATTTATGTGACTACGGTGTAGCTGACAGATACACCAGAAGAAGGCATCAGATCCCATTACAGATGGCTGTGAGCCACCATGTGGTTGCTGGGAAATGAACACAGGACCTCTTGAAGAACAGTCAGTACTCTTAACCACTGGGCCATCTCTCCAGCTCCCTTGAAGATTTATTTATTGTATGTATATGAGTACACTGTGGCTGTCTTCATATATACCAGAAGAGGACATCGGAACCCATTACAGATGGTTGTGAGCCACCATGCGTTTGCTGGGTATTGAACTCGACCACTGGAAGAGCAGTCAGCGCTCTCTCTCTCTCTCTCTCTCTCTCTCTCTCTCTCTCTCTCTCTCTCTCTTTCTCTCTCTCTCGTCTTAGTATCCAGGTGGCTGAGGATGCCTTTGAAGTTTTTATTTCCCTGCTTCTAAAGCTTCTAATCACCAAGTGCTTTGGTTACAGGCATGTGCCACAACACCCTGTTTAGGAGGTGCTGGGGAATTGAACCCAGTGCTTTCCCACATGGTAGGCAGGCACTCTACAGTTGAACCACATCTCCAGCCTTCCCTTTCATTTCTCCTTCTCTTCCTTTATCTCCTCTTCCATTCCTCTCTTTCATTGTCTGTCCCCTTTCCTGATTTTATTATTTACTTATGTATTTTTTTTACTTTATTGTCCAGAGGAAAAGGTGCATGCTGTAGTCTCCCACCACATGTAATCAAATTTCCCACATTTGGGAAAATCTCAGGGGAACAGCCCATCTGGAGTGCCATGGATAAACCTATTTTTTTGAGACAGGGTCTCACTCAGATTCAGGCTGGCCTAGAACTTACTATATAGCTCAGGCTGGCCTCAAACTTCAAACAGGTTTCCTGCCTCAACATCCTGAGTGCATAAAAACTACATCTGCTCTGTTTTTATGTTTGTTTTGGGGTCAAGGTCTCCCTTTGTAGCCCAGACTAGCCTAGAGTTTTCTACATAATCCAGGTTATTAGATTCCCAATCCTACTTCCATCTCCAGGTTGCTAGATATGACTCGACAACATGCTGGTTTTCCACCTAGCACAAATCACCCACATTCTCTGACTTCTTGGCCCTTGGTCTGTGGCCTGTGGGTATGTCTGACTGTTGAAGCTGGCTCTGGCCTACAGTGCGGGCAGCTATAAGGCTCACCTTGCTTGCTCCTGTGAGCTCTTAAAAAGGACGGTCTAGACAGACATCGTCCTATTATCTCCCATTGTAGACAATTTTCTTGTAAATAACCAGATGTCAGTGATTGTATGGAAACTCTCTGTAAGCCTTGGCTGTTCCCTCAGGAAACTTCTTCATTTTCTTTCTTTTTTTTTTTTGGTTTTTCGAGACAGGGTTTCTCTGTGTAGCCCTGGCTGTCCTGGAACTCACTTTGTAGACCAGGCTGGCCTCGAACTCAGAAATCCTTCTGCCTCTGCCTCCCAAGTGCTGGGATTAAGGCGTGCGCCACCACTACCCCGGCTTCTTCATTTTCATCACAGTATCAATATCACTCGAATAGGACAGGGTTGGGTAGGAGGATGGAGCAAGATGTCAAGGAAATAGAAGCCTCTATGGATTGGTGAATTACTGAGAAGAGATGCTTGGGGGAGGAAAATAGAGACTTGCCCTTGGTCTTTGGAAAACATCTGCTGGGTTGACAGTTGATAGGGATCAGTTAGGGTGCTAGAAAGGAGACTGGAAAGATGGAAGGATGTAATGGAGGTGTGGGTGGATGGTATAGAGGTTTCTAAAGGTCTAACAGATAGCTGATGATTTGACCTTGGTCCCTCTATTTACTCCAAGGTCAATGTAAACACCAGGAGATGGGCCACCCTTATCCTCAAGGCTAAGCTAAATCTTTTCCTCTAGCCTCCATCCTGTGTAGACCAGCCAGTGAGAAGCCAATTTCCAATTTAGGTTATCAGCTCAGTAGACTAGCTCTTCATCTAGCTGGGGATGAAGGTTTATTAGTAGCTGTTCTAGTCCTCAATGCCCCTTTCCCGTTGCTTAGCAACCAGACCCAGACCCAGGCCCCTGTGTATACCAGTCAAGTTACCATTAAGAGACATCATCACAACACTCTTTCTAGGGTACCCTAGAAGAAAGTTTCTCTGATAGACAAACCCTCTCAGGTTTATGGAGCTGTTTTATTCAGCTAACAGAAATTCGGATATAAATTCTGATACAATGTAGTGTAGCTCAAACATTTTCTCTTTGAAACATAGGAACTCTATATTATGTTGGGGGGGGGTGTTGTTATTGTTTCCCTTTTATTGCTTTTCCAGACAGAGCAGAGAAATCCTGCTTGGTCTGGAATTCCTTCTGTAGACTGCTTATATTGATCTATAATTCAGAGATCTGCCTACCTCTAAAGGCGTGTACCACCACCATCCTGCCTTGTTGTATCTGACTTTAATAAGCTTTACCGCCTGGAACTTCTCCTCTCTGGGCAATGGCAGAAGGCAGCCCTTGCAGACAGAACTACAGTTACATTTGGTGATTGTCCTGTGTGTAGTTATGGAAGGAGTTAGGAGAAGGATGTGGGGGTCTCCTAGGGACCTTCACATGATACTCACGGGCAAGACTCAAGGGCCAGCGCAAAGCGATGAGGTCAACATGGAATGGGGCTGAGAGGCCTCGTCACCTCTTAGCCTTGGCTTTCATTGCTGAGATTCTTGTAGTTGGGGGCTTTGAGACAGAGTTTGACATGTAGCCCAGGCTGGCCGCAGTATAAGATCCTGCTTCACTCAGAATGGCGTGACAGATTACAGACAAGTGCCACCACTCCTACCTTGGTGTCCTGCCACCCCCAACTCCCACTTCACTTGCATTATTTGCCCATTATAGCCTAACTCCAGGATATACATATGGGCACAAAATTCCCAGTAAATCTGCAAACAAAACAAAACAAAACAAAAAACTCTTCCAGGATTAACTTGGTCAGGATCTACATCTAACCCGTGACTCCTGCCTCATCCCTTAGTGCTTGCAGTTATAGGTTTCCTGAAAAGAAGTTGTTTCTCTAGCCTCGTGTATTCTCTCAAGTTACTTGTAAGGGGTCCTAGCGGTAAGGACATTCATTGTCTTCCTTGAGCTTTGTTTGTTGTTGTTTGTTTTTGTTTTTTTTAAGATGGCATGTCATCTTTAAGCTTTCTGACCTTTATTTTTGTTTTTGTTTTTAATTTTTAAATTTTCACTCATTGTTTTCTTGAGAGGAAACCTTTCAGAGGGATGGCCATATTCCAGTGACTTCAAGTCAAGCACCGAAAATAAACAGGTTTATTAGGAAGCTTCTTTGGGGCAAGTTCACTGGCCCCCAAGGACTGAGGCAGGAGAGTCGCAGTGAGGAGGGAGAAAGGGGAGGAGGAAGAAAGAGAGAGAGCATACAGTCAGGAGGAGGGGGGAGACTAAAATACCTGGATTATACAGGAAAGAGCCTCTGGGGGAAGGGCAACTCGGGCCCCTGGGCTGGAAAATGTCAGGGTTGAGGGCAGGGTATGCCAGGTAGGGACTGAGGGAAGCTGGGAGAACCTGGAGGCCAGGTCTGCTGAGGTAAGTAAAATTCCTGGTCTGAAATCCAATTCCACCGGGTGGTGGTGGCGCACGCCTTTAATCCCAGCACTTGGGAGGCAGAGGCAGGAGGATTTCTGAGTTCGAGGCCAGCCTGGTCTACAGAGTGAGTTCCAGGACAGCCAGGGCTACACAGAGAAACCCTGTCTCGAAAAACCAAAAAAAAAAAAAAGAAAAAAAGAAAAAAAAAGAAAAAAAGAAATCCAATTCATCCTGGTCTGCTCAGTTGACAGAGTGCATGTCCAGCATCATGTACAAAAAAACCCTGGGATCAATCCCCAACAAGGCCAAAGAGCATGGCTATGGGCAAACCAAGTGGATTAGCATACACCTGTGATCCCCAGATGAAGAGGCAAGAGGGTCAGGAGTTCTAGGACAGACAAAACCTTCTCTAAAAAACAACACAAAACAAAACACCCAAACCAAACCAACCAAACAAACAAAAACAAAACGAAAGGAAAAAGAAACCTTAGCTTCAAATCAATCCTTTGGTCTTTGCCAACCAATTCTGAATTCACATTTGTAGGAATAACATTTTTTTCCCCTGCCGGTCTTTGCAGACAGTTTTGGCAGGTGGTAGTATAAGTTAAGGCTGCAGGGAAGACTGATTGTTTGAATCCAGTCACTAATAAGGTTTCCCATCATAAACACTATCAAATGATTGTAGTGAAACGATTTGTTGTGAAAGCCCCGCCCCCTTAAGTCTCAGGGATTCTCAAGTCGATGTGGGCGGCTGGGACCTGTTTTTATTGGTCAGTTCTTTGGAAACCACGACCCCTCTAAATTCTGGAGGGCGACGTCATGATTCTGAGATGCGCATTATAGGTTGCAATACTTATGTTACTGTGGAAGAAGCTAACCCCCCCGGAAAGCCCAAGGCCACCACAGTTACAAATATGCCTGGTATCTATATATATATTACTGATTTCTTTCCTTCAATCCACTGCTCTCTCACCGAGCGTCCAGCTTCTAGTCTGGGATAAGTACCGTCTCTAGAGAACCTAAAATCAAAATAAGCCTCTGGTGGCGCTGACCTGAAGATCAGAAACTTTGGATTGCGGCATTCAGTCCGCCCGTGCGTAGGGGACACCCCCTCAACGCCCAGACCAAGGGGGACCCCTGTGGGGGCGAGGAGGGAGGAGGTGGGACCAAGCGGAGACTAGAGGTCTCCGTGTTCCTCGCGCTGGGCGGCCCGAGCGTCCTCCGCGTCTCCAGGGACAACCTTGGCACTACCCTCTGCGGGCGAGGCGACGGTTAATCAGATTCCCGACCGAGGGGGCATGGCCGCCAGCCGCAGGGGCCAATCGAAAGCCTGGGAGGCCCTATATGCAAAGATGAGGGCCGGGAGGACCCGAGGTTAGGAGGGCCGCAGGTTGGGGTCGCGGTACCCGGAGTGGGGCAGCCAATGGGAGCTTGGCTCCTTGCTCCGAGAAGGAATAGGCCAGCTAGGGTGGTTGCCGGAGATCTGAGCTTCTTAGTCGCGGAGAGCCGGGGCAGTGCCATCGCGGGTAAGGAAGCTCGGAAGCCGGGTGTGTCGTCCTCATGAACCCTAGGCTCTGTTGAGTACATCACTTCTCTATCCCTGGTACTGTTTTCCACACCTAACGCCACCTGGTGGCAATCTCTTAGATACCAACCATCTCTGGGACACTCTGCACACCTCCGCCCCTCCCCCTCCCCCGCGCTGAGTCCCTTTCTATATCATTTTTTTCTTCCTTTATCCAAAGAATCCTTTAAGAAAGCAGTTTTGTTTTGTTGTTGTTGTTTATTGTTCCACGCCTGGAATTACCCCATATCTCCACGGATGCTTCCATTCTTTTTCCAGTTCTTCCTTGTTTTTCTGAGACAAAATTTCTCTGTATAACTCTGACTGTCCTGGAACTCACTCTGTAGATCAAGCTGGCCTCAAACTGAGATCCACCTGCCTCTACATCCCAAGTGCTGGGATTAAAGGCTTGTGCCATCATTGCCTGGCTTCCTGTTATTTTATTTTTTATCTTTCACTTTTTGGGGGGGAGGGCATCCTGAAAGAATACTCTTCTTAGTCTTGAGAAAGTTATCTAGAATTTGAGCCCTGGGGAAATATATTCTTTAAATCTGGGGATAAAGTAGAAAAGGAACTAGGTATTTATTAACTAGTGTTTTGTGCCAGGCACTCCAAAAAATTTATTTAGTATTTGTACCGTTTCTGTCATCGTCATCATCATTCTGGGTTGGTGGGGATTGAACCCAGAGACTTGGTCAAGTGCTTCAACACTGAGTCATTGGCCACCCCCTCCCCCAGCCCCCAATTCCTATTTGACAGCATGGTGCTTATTTTGAACCAAGTACTGTTTGAAGAACATTAGCTTGGTTTTTAGAAGTATCTAGTGAGATGAATGTTATCCTTATTTACAAGAAAAGCGGCTTAAAGGGGCTATTAACCAGGGTGGCCACTGTAGGAAGCAGGAAAGTTGAGCATGGTGTCGCTCAACTGCCCTCCCTCCCTCTTGGGATGCAGAGGCAAGAGAATTTCAGAGTTTAGGTCAGCCAGGGCTGCATAGTAAGACCCTGTGAAAAGGAAAGGTAAGAAAGGAACAAGGGTTGAGTTGGCCAGATTTATCTTGAATCGTTTCCTGAGAGTTGTGGAAGAAATGACTGGCTGTGAGCCTAGCACCTTAAAAATAAGTGAATGAACAAATAAATAAACAAGAATTGCATCTTCTAGCACCATAGACGTCTTCAGTTCCTAGCAGAGTAAAAGATGACGCCCGAGTGGGCAAGTCTCATATTGTTGCCAAAAAAAATCTGGCCCGGCCTGTGGTTCTTGGCACTAGTTGTATTGCCTGGGCAGATCCAGCATAACCTCTAGGTTCTCCTCTGTCTCTTTTTTTCTAAGAGTCTTGCTTTGTTTCTCAAGCTACCCTGGAGTTTGTCACGTAGCCCCAGCTCTCCTTAGCCCTCATGCCTCCTCAGCCTCCTGGGTGCTGGGCTTACACTGCACCCCTAGGTGTGAAGTTCCTATCCCCCTGGTGCCCTTGTATTCAGAGAAGATAGAGAGTGAATAAGGAAATGGTAGCCCGACTGGTTGTGCAATAGTAAATCAGAAGGCTAAGCCAAAACTAGGTCCAAAGCCCTTGCTTCCCCTCCACCCCCATTGAATATCTTCCCAATAGCTGTCCACTGGAGACCTTCGTTAGGTGCTGCTAGTAGGGAAAAGAGGACAAAAAAAAAGAAAGACAATGAAGAAAAACCTGTGTTGAGAAAGAAGAAGTCATGGGGAGACAAAACAGGAGAGCCCTCCGCTCTATCTATTTTCTTACAGACTGGAAAAAGGTGTGCTTTATTCACTTACTTATTTTTTTTTTTCGGTTTTTCGAGGCAGGGTTTCTCTGTGTAGCCCTGGCTGTCCTGGAACTCACTTTGTAGACCAGGCTGGCCTCGAACTCAGAAATCCTCCTGCCTCTGCCTCCCAAGTGCTGGGATTAAAGGCGTGCGCCACCACCGCCCGGCTAAAGACTTGCTTTAAACCACAGAGATTGAAGAGCTTGCCTGACCCTTGAGATAGCTTCCCCCAGCCATCTTCTTCATCGACCCTCCAACTATTCTTTCCTGCTTTTTGTAGGGCTCCAGTGTTTGTTCAGTCTTGCAGAAGAAAGCATTGAAAAGGCTTCCTCCCGCCGGGAGAGAGAGGGAGAGAGAGGGAGAGAGAGGGGAGAGGGAGAGAGAACATCAATTATTCTTCCAAATCACCGACAGGGCCATGTCTGTACTCATTGCCCCCCCTGGTGGCCAACACAGGTCACTTCCATGCTGTGTAACTAGGATTTGGTTGGTTGGTTATTAACTTGGAAGAGCTCAAGGTCAAACTGGTGCTAACAGTGTACACTGTCCTAAAGTATCCTCATTGGGAAGATGGAATGGACATTTCTTATGTCACTAGGAGAAAAAAAAGACACTGTTGTCTGTTAATACATTAACAACACACTGGTCTTCTGTCGTTTAGGAGGGGTTGTTTGGGTTTTTTGGTTTGTTTGCTTTTGAGTCAGGGTCTCACTATGTATCGCTGGTTAGGCTACAACTTATAATTTAGATCAGGCTGGCCTTGAACTCACAGAGATATGACTTCCTGTGCTTCCCAAGTGCTGGGATTAAAGATTAAAACTGTGCATCACTTTGTGTCTCTCTCTCTCTCACACACACACACACACACACACACACACAAATTTTTTTTGAGACAGAGTGTTGCTTGTAACTCTAGCTGGCCTGGAACTCTTGGTGACCTTTCCTTCTCAGTTTTCCTGTGCGTGGATGCTTGGATCGTAGGTACACACCACCATGCCTGACTTTTAACCTTCTCTCCTGAGCTCTCCAAGGGACTTGGTCCATTTTATTTGTCTGCTGTCCTTGCTAAAAGAAAGATATAGTGTGTGGGAGCAGGAAGCTGGAATTTTGTCCTGGCTTCCAGGACTTGGTCTTTATCTACGGTCAGTTGGTCAGTTCCCCTTCCCTAGTCCAGACGAGTGTTAGTATGTGCAATTACTCTCCTGAGACAAAGCTGGTCTGAAAGTAAATGAGTGACTAAATCTGAACTTCTTCAACGTCTCTCCCTGCTATAACATTGAGGAATTCCTTGAGAGCTTAGAAAATGTTCTAAATCCATTCCTGGGTTTGGTCCTCCACATCCCTGAGAGTAGGTGTGGTGGTACGTACCTGCAATGCCAGAAATTGGGAGGTAAAAGTAGGAAGATCAGAAGTTTAAGGTCATCCTTAGATGTTTAGCAAGCTTGAGCCCAGCCTGGGTTTAGCGGGGTCAGGTCTGATTTTTTTTTTCTGATATTAGAAAAGTAAAATGCTTTGGGGATGGGGAGGCTTGGTGGTAGAGCCTGTGCCTAGCTTTTTTTAGGTCCCTGGGTTTAATCCCTGTACAACAAAAATGAATGTGTCAATGATTTTTGATTCATCCCTGGGTGAAGCAGCTTTTATTCTCACTCAGAGTTGTTTGAAGAACAAAAACAAAACAAAACAAACACCCCCGGCAGGGGCACGAATGTAGGGTTCAGAAGCAGAGTTCTTACCCACGCCCTGTGAGGTCTGGGCTCAGTCCCCAGAACTGCAAACAAACAAACACACAAAAACCAAACAGACTTCCTGCCTACAGGCTGATGATATACAGACACAAAACTGTAAATTCAGACATTCAAGTGGTCAGACGTACAGTGTCAAGGACAGAAAGCTGACTGCGTGAGAAAACCAGGTCAGGCATGGTGGCTCCATTTATAATCACAGCACTCAGGAGCCTCAGGCTGGAGGCGTGAGTTCAAGACCACCTACTGCTACATAGAGTCTCAGGCCTTATGAGAAAATCGATATGCTCACCCATGGTCAAAAAAGAAAGAGGAGTGGGTGGGGGTGGTGGCTCAGAAGGTAAAAGTATCTACCAGCAAACTCAATGACCTGAGTTCAATCCCAGCCTGTAATCCCAGCCCTTGGGGCTCTGAAGCAGAAAGATCATAGTGAGTTCCAGGCCAGCCAGGGCTCCACAGCATGACATTATCTCGAAAAACAAACAATAAAAAATAAGGCCTGCAGAGATAGCTCAGAGGTAAAATGCTTGTTGTGTGAGCACAGGGATCTGCGTTCAGATCCCTGGTGTGTCTGTAAGCCCAAAACTGGCAGGGCAGAGACAGTCAGATCTCAGAGCTCACTGGCAGTCAGTCTCGCCAACATGGCAGGCAGGCCCCAGGTTCACTGAGAGACCCTGTCTCGAAAAACGAAGTGGTAAGCCATAGAAGATGTCCCACATTGACCTCTGACTGCTACATATGAATGCACGGGCAAATGCACCTGCACAAATGTCTAAACACACACACACACACACACACACACACGCACGTACTAAAAAAAAGAAAGGTCAATTTTCTCATTGCTACTATAACACAAAGCTACTTGCCACTTGGTTTCTGAATCATAGACACTATAGCAATATGAGGGAAACATTAAGGGGAGTCATTGCCCAGCTGCTCTTGCTTATTGGCATGGAGGAATGGAGACCCACTTTCCCAAAAGAAATAGAAATCTTTGTTTTTATAAGGAATGTGCATTTTCTACTTCTTGGCAAGCACTCCTACATAAGCCTTCATGTGACATTATTGTTGTGGTTTGGCCAAAGCCACATTTTCCTGTGAACCAGAGGATGTTTCTACAGGCTAGATTTGGGGTGCAAGTCTGCAAGCAGGGAACTTTAAAGGGGATGTTCTTTCAGGAGTGTTCGGAGAGAAGGCAGCAGGATTCAGTCTTGGGAACGGAACATGTTGCAGAGCATGAGTAGGAAAGAAAGGAAGGCGAGGGGGCTGCGGTGACTCACATCTGTAATTCTAACTTTTGGGAGTTCGAGGCCGTGGGATGGGGGCACAGGATTCGAGTTTGGCCAGCACCCACGTGACTGTTAGCAACCATCTGTAACTTCCGCACCAGAGGATCTGACCTTCACAAGCACTGCACACATACGGTACACAAAGAGATGCAAACAAAACACTCATATACATAAATTAAAAATATTCAAGTCTGAAGAAAGAGAGGGAGCAAAGCCAAAGTGCTTACAGCAGCACGAACTGTTGTTTGCTAGCGGGCACCTGTTTCGGGGTCCATCTGGGTGGCTCTTGTATCGTAGACAGCCTGGAACACAGGGTGGGCAGGATGGAGGCAAGTAGGCCGTGGTGAACCAGCTCTTCCTCCAGGAGTTCCTGGGTTCGGTCTCTTGCTGTGTGCTGGAGCAAACAGATTTGGACCTTGTGTGTGCATGCACGTGTTTGCGACAGGGTTCCAGTCTTCTCGTGTAACTTACACTGGCCTACAATTCATGCTTCTCCTGCCTCAGCCCCACAATTCTTCTCTTTGAGGCAGACATGACTTATTCTTACCACTTGGACAAGGCCCTTAAAAAAAAAGAAGCAGAGGCAGCCCTCAGTTCCAGAGTTCAAATTTGGGGTCAGTTTCTCCCCAAGTTAACATTAACCTTTAGGTAAACGAGCCACTCCTGCCCTAGGGCTGGGTAAGTGGAGCATTGTTGAAAGGCCTTGGGGGTGGGGATGGGGAGACTTGGTGGAACTGATCGTTTACCTTCAAGGAAGGGAGTAGCAGCCCAAGGCCAAGACTTGCTGTTCTTCAGTTCTCTCAGTGTGTGCCTGTTCACTGGGGACAGTGACTCATAGGACTGAGGTTTTCTCTGATGGTTGTCCTGAGGGCAGCCATGTTTTCCAAGAGTGAAGGAACCAGCTCAGCCCTTGGCCAGTGCAACATTTCTGCCCTCCTTCCTAGGAGTGGAGGTGAACATTTACTCAGAGTGTGTCCCTGAAAATCCTTTCACAAACCCGCAGCAGTAATGCCACATGAAGGTTTAATCGCAGGTAGCCTTCGTAGTTAGAACTGGATCATCACCATCAGGATAGATTCAGGCAGAGGGCAGAGAGGAGAGCAAGGGTGCCGTGGGGTCAGAGAGCTGGCTGAGGGGCATAGGTGTTGTCTAGAAGTAGCAAGTTGGGTGGAGAAGGGAGCTGATTCCTAAGAGACCCTGTGGCCCTTTAATTAAGCCTGCTATAATTGCCTATTGCTGGTGCTAGTTAGCCAAATTGTTAAAGATCCCCTGGGGTGTAACACAGGCACACACACACACACACACACACACAGACACAGACACACACACACAGACACACAGACACACACATACACACACACACACACAGAATACAAAAATATACCAATATACCTAGGGACATGCAAACTTTGCCAAAATAAATATGCCTTTATGATATATTAAATGGGCAGAAAGAAGCTGCCAAAATGATTAAAATGATGTCAGAATAATTACAATTAGAATTTAAGAATTCACAGCCAAGGCAAAGATGCTTTGGTAGAGTAGGCAAGCCACACAGGCGATGTCCGCCCTCCCAACTTTAAGTCCTCCTTTAACATGATTTCAGCAATAATCTGAAAGATAAAGATACTAATTTTTGAAATTGTTTTTCTCTTTCTTTTGTGGTTTTTTTGAGACAGGGTTTCTCTGTGTAGCCCTAGCTGTCCTGGAACTCACTCTGTAAACCAGGCTGACCTCGAACTCAGAAATCTGCCTGCCTCTGCCTCCCAAGTTCTGGGATTAAAGGCGTGCGCCACCACCGCCCCGCAAAGATATTAATTTTTAAAAACGTTGATCCAAAGGACTTGTGTGGGCAAAACAGGCAAATACGTAGCGAAAGGAGAGAAGAGGCTGGCGTGATGAGGTTGGTGGGAAAGAGAAGGGCAGAAGGTGGAAGCCTTGCAAAATGGGCCTCACAGCCATACGAGCTTTGGTATGAGGGATGTGATGTGAATGGGGCCAGGAAGACCTGGGTTACACAGGGGCAGACTGTGTTCCTAAAGAACTGTGAAGGCAGAACACTGAAGGCGTGTGTGTGTGTGTGTGTGTGTGTGTGAGAGAGAGAGAGAGAAAGAGAGAGAGAGAGAGAGAGAGAGAGGTCTCAGCAGTTAAGAGTACTAGTTTTCAAGAAGCTCTTAGTTCCATCCTCAAAACTGTGTTGGGAACGGACCTCTGTTGATTCACAACAGCCAGTGTGTCTCATTCGTGCCTGCATCTTGCCTTGTGGGAAGCTGAATGCAGCACCACAAGGGTTAACAGACAGATCTCGGCCCACCTCCACTGCACCCTCGGGACTCAGTCCCACAGCTAGAAAGGCTTGAAGCTTAGTTCTGAGGCTGTCTCCAGGCACACACTCACTTTAACAATAAGATTGTTTACCAGGTGGTACAGTGCCTAACAGCTCGGCCTCTTTCTGAAAACCCCAGGTGGCCAAAACCGAAGCTGGGGTTGGCTAAGAGAATCCCTAAGGTCAGACTCTTTGGCGCATGTGGAATTAGCTCTCTCCCTGAGCGTGTACCAAGAGTACAGTTTGAAGCGGGGTGCATTTTCACAAGCTACAGCCCGTTGTTTGGGAACGGACATGAGCAAGGGAGGAGGGCCCCCTTCAGGCGGACTCACGCAACTGCTGATCGCTCTGCCTTCTCTCCAGGGAGGGCTAATGTTTCCTCAGAGCCTCCTCCAGGGCTAGGAAGATGCTACAGTGCCTGACTTCAGAGAGTGAGGAAGGGGCTGAAGAGAGGGAGGAGAGTTCCACAGAAGATCTAGAGGAGCTGAAAGAGTTTGTCACCCTGGCTTTTGTGAGAGAGAACACACAAAAGAGACTTCAGAATGCCCAGCAGCACGGCAAGAAAAAGAGGAAGAAAAAAAGGTTAGTATTGAAATACGAGGAGTTGCGGGGTGTGTGTGTGTGTGTGTGTGTGTGTGTGTGTGTGTGTGTGGTGTCAGTGTTGATAAGAGCAGGAAGGACCCTGAGGAGAAAGGGCCTTGGCTGATGAGAGGAAAAGAGGACACCAGGGCTTGTCTCATCTGGATCACACCACTTTCAGGGTTCTGTTTTACAGCATCCCAGAATAGTGTGTGTAACCTCGGATCACACCTTGTACTTTTCCTTCCATTTGTGTTTACAATGCCTTTTAAAGACTGGGTGGAGAGGGAGCTCCCTGCTGAAGGAGCAAGAAAAAAATTTCCCTTCATAAGCGCAAGCTCGAGTGTGTCCTGGGAATTTCACATACTTGCAGTGTAGCAGGACCACAGTGACTTGCCAGCCCCGGCGGCTGCAGCTCGTGCATTCCAGTTCTGGGTTAATGCTCTGCTGAGCCTTGTGGAAAGCTTGTCTACCTTCTAAATAGCTTCCCTTAGCTGGGGTGGGGGTGGGGGGGTGGGGGGGTGGAGAGAAGGAGTCAACATTTTAGTCAGAAGTACGTGCTTTTTAAAATTTCTGGCCGGTGGACTGATGGTGCAAAAGTACAAGCACCACAGGGAGCGGCGTAGGCTAGTGCCGAGTGAGTGCCTCACTTTCAGATGGGAGGCCCTGGGTTCAAATCCCATCACTGACACAATTAGAAAGGCGATCGAAGCAACGATGTTAACATGAAATCGCAAGCAAAAGTAATTGTAGCATCTGGAGTAAGGAACCGTAAGGTACAAGGTTCCTACTGCTCTGTGTTTTCTGTGCCCACCCCGGTCCTTAGTGATGCGTAGTGTGGCAGCGCGGGCATGTGTGTCTCTGTCTGTGTCTTGCTGTCTGCCCTTTTCTCTTTTCCAGATGATTGGTGATCAATCTATCCAACTGCCGGTATGACAGTGGTGAGCATCTGTGTTCAAAGGATCCGAGATGGAGACCGAAGGGTGGGGAGGGGTCAGCCCTGGGAATGCCCGAGGGTGGTAAACAGGGTCTCTAAATGCTTCGTTCTCCTGACTCCATAAACTGTCAGAGGAAACTGGAAATCTCCTTCGAAAAATCACGACACAATGGTGTGCACAACCTATAATCTTGCTTATTTATGTACATATTTGTTTGGCAGGGCTTCACTGTGTAGCTCAGGCTAGCTCAAGACTCAACTATGTCAAATTCTGCGCCCACCTCCGCACCCATCTCTGTACTAGATTATCTCACTAGTTAAGCCCGGTTCTAGATTATGGTTAAGGATTGGTGTACATCCAGAGTTTAATGTTTGGAGACAAGCCAAAGGACTCCTTTCTGGGAAAGGGAAGCCAGGTTGAGTCTAACATTCATCCCATATAGCCTCAGATGTATCCTTCAATAAAGTGCCCATTCCCCATACTCTCTGTTCTGTCCACCAAGCAGGATGGCTTCCAGCCCCAAGGAACCAGCTCTCTAATTTCTTTTTTTTTAAGATTTTATTTATGTATTATTATTTGTGAGTATACTGTAGCTGTCTTCAGACACCCCAGAAGAGGGTGTCAGATCCCATTACAGATGGTTGTAAGCCACCATGTGGTTGCTGGGATTTGAACTCATGACCTCTGGAAGAGCAGTCAGTGCTCTTGACCACTGAGCCATCTCTCCAGCCCAAGCTCTCTAATTTCACTATGTGATCTGGGAGTTCATAGGAAACGGACCTCCCCATACAGAGCTCTTCCTTGCTTCTGTCCCTCGACAGACCTTTTTTCCCCCCCAACTCCTTCACAGTGCGTAGGGCAGCCCAGCAATATGGCCTTCGAGAGGCGGGTGACAATGACGACTGGACTCTCTATTGGACTGACTACTCAGTGTCACTGGAGCGAGTGATGGAAATGAAGAGCTACCAGGTATGTGCCTCCCTGGACGTGTGGCATCTGGCCAGTGGTGACCCAGTTTGTATCACCAGTTCTCGAAGGGACCTCATGACACTCCCGTAGCCCTGCTTCATCTCAGCTGGAGTCGCTTATGAATTCCGGCTCCCTTTGCAGAAAATCAATCATTTTCCTGGGATGAGTGAGATCTGCCGCAAGGACTTGCTGGCCCGGAACATGAGCCGCATGCTGAAGCTGTTCCCTAAGGACTTCCATTTCTTCCCCAGGACCTGGTGTCTCCCGGCAGAGTGAGTGCTCACCACGCCCAGCCCCTCACCGCCTCCCACTGTTATTTTTTTTCTCTTTTGCCTTGATTTCCCAGCTGCCACAACCCCTTTGCCTATGACCTTCTGTATTTCCCCTACTGTTCAGGAAGTAAAAGGGTAAGGGTGTGTCCAAGGCTGAGAAAACACAGGCCCTGCCTATAAAATGAGCTGTCAATTAGGTAGGGACTGGGCCCCCCTGGAGGTTGAACCCGCAGTTAGGATGAAAGTTTGCTCTGCCTCAGAACCTGCTGGATTTGAACTTGCTCCAACCACCTGCCTGTGTAGTTTCTTATTTTTTAAGGAGAAAATGAGAGATTTGTGCCCAGAGCAAGAACAGAGAAGGCTGCACGTGACCTGGGGTACGATGAGGGCATGTAAAGGGTGTGGCAGTGAAATGTCACCTCAGAATCATATTCAAGTGGACTAAGAGAGGAGTCAGCAGCTAAGACTGATGGCTGCTCTTATAGAGGACCCAGGTCTGGTTCCCAGCATGGCACAGTGCACATACATACTTCTAGACCTAAAAAAAAATTAAAAATCTAAAAAATGTTTTAAAAGAATTATATTCATACTACTAAGAATCCCATTCTCTCTTCTCCAAGTCTTCCCCAAACCAAGATCCCTGGGGCTTGCAGACTCTTCATAATGTGTTTGAAACAATCTTCAGGGTTAGCATTAACTTCAAAGGAAGTGTGTGTCAGCTGAGTGGTGTTGGTGCATGCCTTTAATCCCAGCGCTGGAGATTCTGTGAGGTAGAGGCAGGCAGATTCTGTGATGTAGAGGCCAGTCTGATCCACAGATCGAGTTCCAGGACAGCCAGAGCAATAATACAGAGAAACCCTGTCTCGAATTAAAAACAAACAAACAAACAAATAAAAAAGTATTTAAAAGGGAGCTGGAGAGATGGCTCAGTGGTTAAGAGCACTGACTACTCTTCCAAGAGAACTTGGGATCAATTCCCAGCAACCACATGGCGGGCTCACAACTGTCTGTAACTCCAGGATTTGACACCCTCACATAGATATACACGCAGGAAAAACACCAGTGCATATAAAATGTAAATGAGTAAATAAGTAAATAAGTAAATAAATAAATAAATAAATAAGGAAGCACGTTTGCTGTTCAGAAGATAGGAGTCTCCAGACTTCACAGCCATTGTAGAGCGTACTTTTTACCTTCCTCAGTGCACCGAAGATTCCTTTAAATTAAAGACAAAACCATGTCTGAAACACCTATGATCCATCGATTTGACTTCTTTATCCCTGCCCCTCTATTTCTTGAGAGAAGACCTCACTATATAGCCAAGGCTAGCCCAAACTCTCAGTCCATCCACTTTAGGTTCCTATGTGTTAGGAATATAGGTACGTTCAGTTCTAACAAACACACTGGTGGTGTTCGTTTGTTTGATTGATTGTTTCTAGACATAGCATCAAGTAGCCCAGGTTAGCCTTGAATTTGCTATGTAAACAAGGATGTTCTTGAACTGCTGATCTCCCGCCTCCACCTCTTGATCGCTAGGATTACAGACCTGAGCTATTACACCCAGTTTATATGACTGTGGAAATGAAACCTAGAGCTTCACACACGCTAGGCCTACGTACATCCCCCTCCCTCAGCATCTTCCTTCAGAGGGCACTCAAGGGTGTGATTTGCCTTCCTCTACTCCTGGCTTAAGGGGAGGCATCGCAGTGAGGCACTGGAGTCCAGGCATGAGTCCAGTACAAGAAGGTGATCCTATTGTCAGGGCTCAAGATGGAACAAAACTTCAATTCTCTCATGTGTAAACCCTGGTCAAACTACCTGGGGTTCATCACATCACTCTGCCCAATTTGTATGATGCAACAAAGGAATGCAGCCAGGCAGTACTGGTGCACGCCTTTAATCCCATCACTCGGGAGGCAGAGGCAGGCAAATTTCTGAGTTCGAGGCCAGCCTGGTCTACAGGGTGAGTTCCAGGACAGCCAGGGCTACACAGAGAAACCCTGTCTCGGAAAAACCAAACCAAGTAAACAAACAAACAAACCCCCAAAGGAACACATGAGACAGGTCTCATTATTCACATGGCGTAGGTAATGGAGACGAAGAAGTGAAGCCTACGGTGTCATACAGCTGAGAAGTGGTGTTGCCTAGGTTTGCATCCAAGATGAATTTCCTTTAAAGCTTAGTGTCTCTATCCCTGGGTCACTGAGTGCCTGTCTGTCAACATCAGGACCTTGTCCTCAGCCTCTCTTTTCTGTTTTGTTTTCGTAAAGAGCTTCCTGGGGCTAGAGAAAAAAATGTCCAAGGACTTAAAAGCACTAACTGATCTTCCAGAGGACCCAGGTTCAAATCCCAGCATCCGTGTATATGATACCTCACAGTTGTCTGTGACTCCAGTTCCAGGGGATCTGGCACCCTCTTCCGGCCTCCTCTGTCACCAGGCACAGACATGGTGCAAAGACACGGCTCACAGACATGCACACGGACAAAACATCCATACACATAAAATAAATTAAAATAAATAAAGATTAGTTTTCCTTGTCTTAGTTCCCAAGCTAAAAGGTGTGTCTTGTCTCCTCCCTGCTGTGACAGCTGGGGAGATTTGCAGACCTACAGCAGGACAAGAAAGAATAGGACTTACATTTGTAAACCGGACTCGGGCTGCCAAGGGAGAGGCATATTCATTACCCGGTCGGTGAAAGAAATCAGGCCAGGGGAGGACATGATCTGCCAGCTTTATATTTCAAAGGTACTTCCTCGCCATGATTGTGTATTTATTGCCCACAGTGACCTCGGGCTCTGTGGGACAGAATGTGAAATGAAATCAGTGGAAGGCAGAGGCGGAGATGAAACTGAGTCTGTCTCGTGCCTTGGATGTGATCAGTCCCAATGTCCCTCGCCCTTGCGCAGTCCACCACTGACCTGGCCCCACCAGGCCGACCTCTCCCTCAAATGGATGAAAGCTTGGTTTGTGGAGGCCCTGCCTCATTTAGGAGAGGGAGGGGGTTCATAGTCACCGACTTTTCTCCCTGACTGGGGAGGAGGGGCGTCACAGACCACATGTGATATAGCCCACTGCAGGGAGGGGTCCTTCTAGAAGTGGGGGGGGGGAGCACTGGCTTCCCCAAGACAAAATGTCCAAGAGCCTCTTGCAGAAGACTCTTGGAGAAGGCAGCTGCAAGCCATGTAGCCCTGGGAGCCATGTGCCCCAGCCGTGCTGGGACTCTGTAGCTTTGCTCACTTGCTGAGACATCTCTTAGAGTTGCTTGAAGCATCTGATAGCTCAGGAGCCCAAGGCACTGTGTGGTTTGGTGACAACCCCAAGGTCACCCGTCAGGTCCTAAAGCCCAAATCTGTTTCTCCTGCTCCCCACCCTGGGCAAGCCTGCTCTTTACGCCAGCCACTCGGCAATGCTGCAGCTAGCTCCCTGAGGAGGAGGTGGGAGCTAGACATCTTCACCTGTGATTGCCACCTCCCACACATGCGTGACTTCTCTCCTCCCCACCCAGCCCTTCATCATTGACGGGTTCAAGTTTGACCTCCGGGTTTATGTGCTGGTGACCTCCTGTGACCCTCTCAGGGTTTTCGTGTACAATGAAGGACTGGCTCGATTTGCCACCATCTCTTACTCCCACCCCAACACGGACAATCTGGTGAGCTGAGGGGACACACACCGCTTCCCCTTCCTCCTTAGCATGATAACACCCTCAGATGTTATCCTCAGATTCTGGGGAACCGGCAAGCATCAGATTAGTGCTGACTGTGGTCCAGATTCTATGGGGTTTCTCCTTCAGTCCTCCCGGGAGCCCTCCAAGATAGGGATTAGTATCCCCATTTTACAGATGAGATTAAAACCTGCAGAGTCTAGGGAACTTGTCTGGCCTCACTCAGCTAGGAAGTGCTGCCTCTGGGACTTGTGGCTAGGCTTTCGTGACTCCCACACCAAAGCTACACTGCAAAGGTGCTCAAGAAGCCAAGGCCGTGATCCACACTTCCCTCGTTGCCCGGCTTCCAATCTTCCTGTCCCCCAGTCTCAGAAAGAGCTGGAGTCTCTTATACTCCGGGGTATGGACTATCCATTTTACCTTCTGTTTGCCCCTTTGCTTATGCCCATACATTCACTTCTCCCGTTAAGCCCCAGGGACTATGGGGGTGGCTGAGAGCTGTGCATGGAGAGGACCCAGAAGGCCCGTGCTTCAGCCTGACCCACGGTCTTATGTCTCGTTCCCCAGGATGAGATCTGTATGCACCTGACTAATTATTCTATCAATAAGCACAGTTCCAACTTCATTCAAGATGCTTACTCCGGCAGCAAGAGGTAAGAGGGTTGCTTCCCCATCTTTCCAGGATTCTACCCAAACCCACTCGGTCCCTGCCAATAGTTCCATCTTGGGTCACGTGATCTCGTTGCTTCTCAGCCCAGAACAGACTCTTTATGTCAGCTCTCTAGACTGTTAATCATTAAAAGGAGGCCCTGCTGTAAACCCTGGGAGGCTGGGAGGAGGGAGATAAACACAAACGGTTTCCCCAGCAGAACCCATACACACACCAAACCCTACCTTGTTACAGTTGCCCTCCTGACATGTCCAGATCAACAGACTTTATTGATTGCTAGGCTGCCAAGTGAGAGGGACTTGCCAGCTGTGATTCCTCGGTCTGTAGTTCCCTGGGGTGTTGCTCCATTACAGATTCTCAACTGATGCGTCATGATGTCCTCAAGTCACCTGACCTGTGGCTAGCCAGCCTTCAGATTGGGGAAAACACGGGATTCCTAAGGGTTTTGGGTTTTTTTCCCCTCCACAAGCAGCTTTTCTACTCAAGTGATTGATTCGTCAGCTTGCATTTGAGAGAAAGATAGACCGAGAAGTATGTGTGTGACCAGCAGAGATGGGCAGACAGCTGGGCCCTAAGGATTTGTTGTTGGATTTTCACCACCACGCTGTGGCCAAGGCAGAGCGCCCAGGAACTCAAGTGGAGAGTGGAGTTAGGTCCTGTTACTGTTTCCCAGATGAGGAAACTGAGTCTCAGAGAGGGGTTAAGTTGGCCAGGGTCACACAGCTCTGAGTGATACAGTTGGGTTGAACGGCTGTGTCCACTGTGCTAGCCTCACAGGGGGCATTTCAGTACATGGACTACTACTAGTATAGCCTAGTACATAGTATATAGTACATACATACATATGTACACATATACACACATATGTATGTATATATGTATATGAACTGAGTCACTGTGGAGCATTAGAAACTTGCCAGGCAAAGTATACAGTGACAGGCACTGAGTCATCAAGAAAGGGTTATGTTGTGTTTTGTAACACGTATGCATATATGTGCGTGTGTGTATGTATGTATATGTATAGTGTGTGCACATGTGTGTATGTGTGTATATGTTTGTATAGTGTGTGTATTTGTGTATATATACATGTGTAGTGTGTGTGCAGTTGTGTGTATATGTGTTATATGTATGTATATGCATAATGTGTGTACGTATGTGTAATTGTGTGTGCATGTATGTGCATGTATGTATATATGTGTGCATTTGTGTATGCCTGTTATATGTGTGTGTGTGTGGGTATTTGTATGTGTGTATGTATGTGTGGTATACTAGAGTTGGCCTCAAGCTTGATTATAGTGGAAGATGCTTTTACCTCCTGATCTTCTTGCCTTTACTTCCCCAAGTGTTTGGGTGTTTGTTTGTTTGTTTGTTTTTTCGGTTTTTTTCGAGACAGGGTTTTTCTGTGTAGCCCTGGCTGTCCTGGAACTTACTCTGTAGACCAGGCTGGCCTCGAACTCAGAAATCCTCCTGCCTCAGCCTCCCAAGTGCTGGGATTAAAGGCATGCGCCACCACCGCCCGGCTTCCCCCAAGTGTTTTAGAGAAAAGTCTACATATGTAGCTTAGACTGGCCTAGAACTCACTTTGTAGCCCAGGGTAGCCTCAAATCCCCACTCCTCCTCCCTCAAGTGCTGAGATTACAGGCGTGCATTGCCACGCCCAACTTCACCCACGCCCCTTTTTTAGAGGACACCCGTCCCATGTTGTCTGAAACTCTTGTCACTTGCTTTTCCTACCCAGACGGATCCTGCACTGGTTCAGGGCCCCTGACTGGGAGTGCCTAGCATGTCACCCCCTCTCTGAGGTTTGTCCACTGAGTAAGACCTCACAAATTGCTTTGTCTCTGAGCCTCCATTCCTGGGTTTTAGGGTACAGCCAGTCATCCAGCCTGCCTTGTCTTGCCCTCTTTGTTGGGTCCCTGTGAGGTTCAGATGACCGATGCTGTAGCCCAGTATTGCTACTATTAGCGTTCTGTCAACCTAGGGCCTTCTTTTATGAGAAATGATGTCATCGCCAGGCATTGTGGTGTGGTTGACATGCAGTGGTGCTGGGTCCTAGCCCTTGGGAGCTCTCAGACTGAGGCAAGAGGATTATAAATTTCAGGCTAGCTTGGGCTATACAGTAAGACCATGGAGCCAGAGATAGGGAGAGAGACAGAGACAGACACAGGAGAGGGGAGAGGGAGAAAGGAAAGAAAGAGGAGGGAGAGAGGAAGGAGGGAGGGAGGGAGGGAGGGAAGAAGGAAGGAAGATAGAGGCGAGAAAGTATAACTTTAAAAACATTGAAACCATACTAGGCCTCAGGCCCTCAGGCTCTGATGGACAAGGTGTTGCGTGGACAGCCAGACCAAAATAAAATGTAGACACTTCTGGTAATATTCTCCCCCTCTGGCAGTAGAATTCAACCCATGGCCTCACACCTGCTAAACAAGTGTTCTAGCCTAGAGCTCGTATGCCCTCCTGACCCTCAAATAACACCCAACCTCTGTGCTTTCCCTGCTCTGACCTCTCCCTCTTCTCTGGGCCCTTCTCCATCTAAGCAGTCAGCTGTCTGCCCCCAGGGGCTCCCTCTGTCTTCTCCTGACTCCTCACGCTCCCCTAGAGACCCATCTCTTCTCAACTCTGCAAGTGTGCCAGAGAGAGCCTGATTTTACAATAGAGCCACACCCACAACCCTTTCAGCCATGCAAAGATTAATCCACTTAAGAGGGCAGGGCCCTCCCAAAGGTCGGGTCTCCCAACTCTCCAGCATTGGGGGCTGAGTTTCTAACACTTGAGCTTAGAGGAACACATTCAGCCTATAATATGTCCTGGCCTCTGGTGTGCTTCCCGCTGTTTCCCCTTCCCCTCTTTATTCCCTTCCTTCCTTTCTGCCCACCCCTCTGTTTTGAGAGCCCACCTCCTCATCTGCTGAGACATTACGACAGTTTCCTCATGCTTACTATCTTGCCTCCTCAAAGTTGGCCACTGAGGACAACTGCAACCCCAGTTTTGCCTTTACCTTCCCATTGGGGTTCAAGGTCAGTAGGAGCAGGAATCCAGTTGGGGAGGAAAAGACAGAAAATTTGTGAGCCGGAGGGCCTCTAGGCAGAGGCCAGACATCATCTTTCAGCACGCCTGGCACACGTCTGGTGTGGCAGCGAACCGAGTCACTGTGGAGCATTAGAAAATTGCCAGGCAGAGTGTATTCACAGCGACAGGCACTGAGTCATCAAGAAAGGGTTATGCTGTGTTTTGTAACCCATGTTGTAGGAAATCAGGGAAATGTGTGGTCTATCCTAGGAAACTTTATTTCCCAATTAGGCAAATTAAAGTGTTCTTCCCCCCACTAGAAAGGCTTGGCTTTCAACAATGTGGAAAATCCATTTATGCAAAACGGTTCAACCTGACAAAGGTGGGCAGAAAAATGCCTTTGTGTTGAGAGGCCTCCACCTGTCTGTCCTTCTCTAGACACATCTTTTTTTTTTTTTTTTTTTTTTGGTTTTTTGAGACAGGGTTTCTCTGTTTAGCCCTGGCTGTCCTGGAACTCACTCTGTAGTCCAGGCTGGCCTCGAACTCAGAAATTCGCCTGCCTCTGCCTCCCAAGTGCTGGGATTAAAGGCGTGCGCCACCACCGCCCGTCTAGACACATCCTGGGTGCTTCACATGCATTGATTGACTCACTACATGGTCCTCAGGCTTCCTACCACAGAGGTGGAAGTTGCAGTCGGTCACTTGTTTGGCCGTCCCTTCCACAAGCTCCTTGGCTGGCACGCCAGCGCCTTCCTTTTTGACCCTTCATGGGAGCCCAGTGAAATGGTTTTTTAAAAATAATTTTTAAAGCCAGTTGGCGGTGATGCACTTAATCCCAGTGCTTGGGAGGCAGAGACAGGCAGATTTCTAAGTTCAAGGCCAGCCTGGTCTACAGAGTGAGTTTCAGGACAGCCAGGGCTACAGAGAAACCCTGTCTCAAAAAAAAAAAAAAGTAATTATATATATTTATTTGGGGGAAGGGGTACATACCATGGTACCAACAGTGCACACGTAGAGGTCAGAGGAAAACCGGCAGGAATCAGTTCTTCCTTCTCATGTGTGGATGCTGGAGATCAAACTCGTCATTAGAGTTGGCAGGTGACTCTCTCTGACAGGGTGGCTAGGCACCTCCGACTACTCAAGCCGCCGGAGGTTTCCCCGGGATGTGGGGCTTTATGTTTAAAATGAGGACAGTATAGTTTGCTTGGGACAGCTGCCTCTAAGGGTGGAAATGCGGTGGTCCTGCTGATCTCTGTGGGCAGCCCCAAAGCAGGACTTTGTTTTAGGGTCCCTAGAATCTCAGGTGATTGAAGCGTGACCAAGGTGTCATTGTTCTTCAAGGCTCCCTACTTGTTTCTAAAGGTTAACAGAGGCTGAGAAACCATTACTGCTGAAGCAAACCAGTAATGTGGGGGGGGGGGGAGAGAGAGAGAGAGAGAGAGAGAGAGAGAGAGAGATTGACTGACTACACACACGTTCATTCTTGCCGCTCTCCAACCAATACTCAGTCAGCTCTTTCTTCAGCCCACAGATGTTTCTTAGAAAGTTCTCAGGCTGTGTACCCCGAGGTTCTGAGGCCTGTGGAGTGTCTGGGCCTGTGACTCCTACACAAGCTCCCCCATTCTGATCCAGCCTCCGTGTCACTCTGGCTTGGGTGTTCTTCCCCCACTGTGTCTGGAGCCTTATCATCTCCAGAAGTTCCTGACTTTCCCCATGCCGTGGCATTGGCGGGCCAGGGATAATTCCCCTCCCTCATGCTCTGTGTCCCTCTTCAGGAAACTCTCCACCTTCAACTCGTACATGAAGACCCATGGCTACGACGTGGAGCAGATCTGGAGGGGCATTGAGGACGTCATCATCAAGACGCTGATATCGGCTCACCCAGTCATCAAGCACAATTACCACACCTGCTTCCCCAGCCACACGCTCAACAGCGCCTGCTTTGAAATCCTGGGCTTTGACATCTTGTTGGACCAGAAACTCAAACCCTGGCTGCTGGAGGTAGGGAAGTTGGGGGGGTGTAAACTGTCCCCCCATTTCCGGGTCAGCCAGCTTCGGGGACTCTGCCTTCCTGCTTCACCTGGATTATTAGTTCAATTGACTTGGTCACTTCCCTTCGGTGGTGCTTGCTGCCCATGGGGTGTCGCGCCTAGCTGAGAAATGGCCACCAGAGGGGGGTAGACAGCTGGGAATTGTGCCTTCCTGAGGTCCAACCAGATTTACAACTGCAACCACTCTCGGGAAGAATGATTGTAAAGGCCCTCTCTGCCTCCAGCGTTTCCCACCAAGAGGCTGTTCCTTCTTAA